>OZ024935.1:13902304-15152304 GCA_964017235.1 Sabellastarte sp. h YS-2021
GATCTGAAGCGAAGAATTCTGATCTCAGCATGGCACCAAGAACAGGACACTGGGTAAGATTTGAAGATATCTTTGCCATTATGGACACAGAATGTCTCGTAAAATGATGACATTTAACTAGATTTGTTTGACTTAATCGCCAATAAAACATGTTTTAGTACTTTCACAACCCAATAGACCAGGCTCAGTGTTCACCAACATTCTAATTCTAAGAAAACAAATTTTCTTAGGATATAGTATTTTCTAGGAAAAATATGTAATATGAGAAAAGGTTCCTAAAATAATTTTTTAATTTCCACAAAAGTGTATTTACAGTACATTTTTTGGTACAAATAGTGCATTTATGTGGAAAACAACTGAAGTACTAGTGCTACAAGTCACCTACATAGCTATTGTATTGAACTTCCCTTGTTATCTTTGGTGGAAATGTAAACATTCCTATGAAGTTAAAAATTCTTATTGTTAGAAATTCCTCTGATTCTAAGAATTATTCGCAGAAAACTGGTTCTTTTCTTAGAAAAGTCTAAGAATAAAAAGATCACACTGCAGTAGTCATCTCCTGCCGCAGGATCAGTAATGATGGAGATCTAAGCATTTAACATTGAAGAAGGGGTCAAAGGTTAAATTCAAAATTTGGAAAAAAAGGCTCAAGATATGACTTCCTATAAGTTGTTTTCACATTCTGAACCCCAAGGAACACTGCAAAGGGGAGATGTAAGGCCTTTGTAATAAGATAACCCCATTTGAAATTAAACATGAGACATGGTGGCCATTTTGTTTTCAAAACTGGGCTAAATTAGTTTCAGGCTAGTTTTCTTAACCATATATCTATCTTTTGTGCAAGTTTGATGTTGCTAGCTGCAATATTTCAAGTTTTTGAGCATCTTAATGATTTTCAAACAATTGGCTATGACAGCCATTATCTTTTTCAAAAAGATGCCAAAGTTTTTCACATGCATCTTTTCATAGCCATAAACATTCCCCGCAAATTCGGTGAAGATATTTTTATAAATGAGTGATGCGTAAAGGTTTATGTACAAACATGATACATGAATGCATGCACATACAGAATCTCCTGGCCATAGCTTTCAGCTGCTGGCATAAGATAAAATGTCTGTGAACCCTGGTGTTGGTAAGACCCAGGAAATATTGATTGAACCTGCAATCCTTTATTGAAAATGAATGTATGTTAAAGTTAGTATACAAACTTTTCAGAAAGTGTTGGTAATACCCAGAGATTTTAGCACATTATGGGGTATTGTACTTAATTTATGTTTCATTATTTCATATGCTTAGTCACTGTATTTTCATAAACTTATGAAAAACTCATGTACATAAAGATAACTTTAGGTTTTAAAATCAACAGAAGCATGGTAATATATTAAAAGGAATTTTCAAGCTACATTTCTTTGTATAATTTACATTTTAGGTTAATATGGTTCACACGCTTGCATATACAACACATACACCCAAAATTGGGTAGGTTTATGTTGTTAATTGTTATGCCTGCCATCTGTTTTAAACTCTCTATCACACTGTTTTTCCAGGCACAGTGAGTTTCTGGGGTGTATGTCATTTGGAATACAGCATATTGTCTCCAAAAGAAGGGTAAGTATTAAATAGTATATAAAAAAACTTTCACTACATTGAACTATACTGAATTCTGAAGAGAGTTTTTATTAAAGAGCCTTTTTTATTAAAAGCCTTAAGATTAAATCACACTTGAATTAACATCATGATAAAGTCATGGAAATACTGCAACAGACAGTCCAAAATTATCATAATATTTAACAAAAATTACAATGATCACTCCAAATTTGAAGACATTTATTCTAATTAGTTTCATAAATGGTGTCTGCTTCGACAGCAAAGATAAAAAAGATTTATAATTTCACAAGGAATTAAATTTTATAATCCAAGGTCCTTAACTTAAATAGCTTGAATGAATGTTAGGTGAACATTTCTCTTTATACAGAATTTCACATACTGTCTGTCCTTCAGAGTTCTTCAAGTCACTCGTAATTCCAATACCCAAAAATAAAAAGAAGTCGCTAAATGACTCAAACAACTATAGAGGAATTGCTCTCAGTAACATTGTTAGTAAAATATTAGACTTATTGATTTTAAAGCAAAATGCTGATATTCTGAGTAGTAGTAATTTACAATTTGGTTTCAAACATAATCATTCAACCATGCAATGTACCTTTGTTTTAAATGAAATAATACAATATTACCGAAACAAGAACAGTGACGTTTATGTGATGTTCCTGGATGCAAGTAAAGCATTTGATAGGGTCCAGTATACTAAGTTATTTCAGTTGTTATGTAACAAAGGCTTATGTCCTCTTATCTGTAGAATGCTTTGCTACCTATATACCAACCAAACAGTTTCTGTAAAATGGGGTAGTAAAATATCTAGACCGGTGTCTGTAACTAATGGTGTAAAACAGGGAGGGATACTGTCCCCAGTTTTATTTACATTGTATATGGATACCTTATTTGCTCAGTTGAAGTCATCTGGTTCAGGTTGTCATATTGGAAATACATTTATGGGTGCAGTTGGATACGCTGATGATGTTGCTTTACTTGCTCCCTCTCTTCAAGCCCTGCATAAGATGTTGGGAATCTGTGACTCATTTGGTAATGACTACAGTGTACTGTTTAATATTGAGAAATATCAGTTGTTACACTACAGTAATGGTAAAGAACTAATATCTGGCATATGGCACAATAATATATTCATTGAGAGGTCAATGTACGCTAATCACTTAGGAAATATAGTTGGTCCTGAAACTGATAATATTTACGAGAAAATAATTACAAAGTTTATGACTAGTTTTAATGGCATTGATGTACTGTTTCGCCACGCTCATGTAGATGTAAAGTACAGGTTGTTTAAAACTTACTGCATGGATTTGTATGGTAGTATATTTTGGGTGCTTGACAATATTAAGGTTGAGAAGTTTTACATTATGTGGCGTAAGTGTCTCAGAAAACTATATGGGTTGCCTTGTAGAACTCACTCTAAATACATACCACTAATTGTCAATGACCTGTCAGTTCAATTCCAGTTGTTTCAGAGGTTAAACAAATTTGTTTGGAAGCTGAGTCTTAGTGAGAATCCGTGTGTACAATTATGTAGAAATTTAATGCAGAATGGAAGTAACTCAAATGTATGTAAGAGCTTCACTTTTATGTCGTATACCTTAAACACACCTCAGTATAGAGAATGTATGCCTCCAAGAAGTTTTCATAAGTTATTACTTCAATGGAGCACCTTGTCTTTGGACAATCAGGATTATATCAATATCAGTATAATTCATGACTTACTTTACATGAGACAACACAGGCTTTGCAACTTTACTAGCAGTGAAATCAACGATATGTTAGTTTATGTATGTACCTCCTAAGTGTTGTCATCAAAGCATGCATGTATTACGATCTTGAAGTGTATATATGTTCCTTCTTTTCCTACTTTTTATATAATTGCTTTTTCTTTTTGTTTCATTGTGGTACATGTTGAAATGTACGAAATAAACAAATAAATAAAATAAATAAAATATTCAGTGTGACAGACTGTGATTGCAATCTTAGTGATCCTCTGTTAGTGATAACTTAATAAAAATAATGAAAGGCATGATGGTTATCAATCAGATGTCTGTGTTTGGTTTGAAAGCCTCAGATCTTCCACAAAGACAATTGGTATTGTGTTATATGTTTGTTAGCCTAACTAATCTGTATTGTTAATGAAATAACATACTTCTTTTGTCAGTGGAGTCTACAGCTAGTATTTATAGCCTCAACCTTGTTTTGTCACCAAGATATTTAGTTGTTAGCGGTCTGACATGAAGTATTTTAAGTTTTACTACAGTTGAGACTTATCTAAAAATACTGATTTCATAGCATCACTGTTTTGCTATTAATTTATGCGTACTTTCTGTTTTTGCAAAAAAATAAAAGTTTTAATATTTCTTTGTTATGAAGTACTATTTCTACTTGTCAATACCATGTGGTAAGTATGCATAAATATTTTTTCCATAAGTAAGTTACAGACACATTTTAAGATTAGTACAAAAATCATTCATTTTTTATCGGTTTTTCAGAAAAAGTGGTTTTTACCAGTAAGAAATTACTGTTTATTATAGCATATAGCAAGTTACTACATGTTTGAAAATACAAAAATATAACACAATTGCACTAAGTGTTCATGTTATTAAGTGCCATTTTTACATCTTTACTTAACAGCATGTTGCAAGTGTACAGTCACAACATTTGGTTCATAATGTGTTCAGTATGAACTTTAAAGTAACCTTTCAAAAGTTACCTGGGAAAAGCAATAAAATGTAGTTGATTAGACTTCAATTTCATGTAGCAGACACTGTTATACAACTGTAGTTAAAGCTGTATGGTTATTTATGGAGTAAAGTAATAAAGAAGGCACTTAAGAACTTGAAATGCAATAAAACTTGCACCAGAATTTTTATGCATCAGTGGATGTGGTATTTTTATTGAACCTATACTTGTGTTATGTGTCAACATTAATAGCTTACAGTTAATTATTTGACTGAGTAGAGTTTATGATTATTTCCAGGTTGTCAATGGCTGGTATTATCTACTGAATGAAAAACTGGGAAAAAGAAAACATTTACAAGTCAGTTCACAGAAAAATATGGAATATGGTGAGAAATAGTTTTAATGGTTTCATTGTATGCCACAAAGTGATATGCTGTCAATTATGTTTTAAAATATAGAATAAAAAGACATGCTATTTTCTGTTTGTAAAATGTAATATGTTTGTAAACATGTAAAATAATGTGCAGGTTCTTTTATTTCTATAATTTTGTCACCCAATTTAATGAGAAGTATCACTAAAATAGATTTTGGAAGTGATCTGTAAATTAATTTTGGAAAGTGTAACCTCATTGAGGTGAAAATGTACATTTTACCAGACAAGGTGGTGATTCACTTGTCCACCATCTCTGAAGTCATTTGTTTGAATCTCCAGTCTGTGCATTAGTCCAATGGTTTGCTGTACAGAATCTAAACCTTTTTGATTAAGAAAACTATTTATTTGATTTTTTTATCACAATACTGTATGAGTTTAAATTTTCACGAGGTATTAATTTTAGTTGTTTTAGCTAATGAGCTTGGATAGTTAATTCCTAGTAAAATTATAAACATTAATATCTCAACTGGAGAATAAACATTGGTAAAAATTAATTCTTGTGAATTTCTTTGCAAAAATTTCTACTTGTATGATATTTATATTTGTTTGACCAATTTTTACCATTCCTGTTTCAGACCCCTCAGTAATCCCACAGATCAATCAAGACCTAGCCTGGATGGAACCCTGTGTAGTAAGTAGTATTTTTCTAATATTCCACAAGGATTTAATTGTCTCTGCATTAAAACAGCTTATTAAAATGATTTTCTTTAACAATCAGTTGGTGGCACACACTGAGGTAACGTGTAGTTTTCAAACCATTTGAAATAAAAAACTGAAAAATGCTATATTATATATATATATTATTTGTTTGTCAGAATATTGTATATTTATGATTTGCGTAAATCAGTTTTTGTTTATGTTCTAGTTTGTCCTGAAGAAAGATGCAGGAGAGGATCATGGGATATCCGTCAGTGGTGCTTTTCCTGCCATCGTGCACTCCTTACACCCAGGTACTATACATGAGTGCATTGTGACACTCCTTACATTGAGATATAAATGTTTGTATTTCACTTGTATTTAGTGGCTACAGCAAAAGACCTAGTTTTATTAGGATGGTGTTTCTGAGATCATTTGTAGGCTTTTCATTTTTTTGTATAAAGATATAGCCGAGTTAACCCCATGAATTGGCCAGAACTTTTGATGAATATGTCTCCTGATTGTCGGTTTTCAGCTTGTTCATTCAATTATCTGCTCCAAGATTAAAAACTAACTAGTAACTAGTAATATGCAGAAATAAAAACCATAAAAAAGATTAAAGGACAGTTGTGAATTCTCCATAACGAGAAATTGTTTCATATCTTGATTTGTGTTTTTATGACTTCCTGCCCTCTTAAAGCTTACTTCCAGAACATTGTTCAGGTTCAGTTAACTACAAGTTCTGTTGTCATTGATTGTCATTGTACACAGGTTGATACAAGTTCTGACTGACAAAAAAGTCAACAAATGATTTAATGTTTACCACCACATATTTAAATATGAAAAACATTCTTTTTAAGCACATTGTTAGATTATATTTGTAACTTAAGTCACTGCTCTGCTAAGTTCGTCATCTAAACTTTGTACCACATGTTCTATCTATTTCATTGAAAACGTGTGGACTTTGTTTTTTTTTGTTTTTTTTTGAAAAAATAGATAATTTTCACATCATATGTCCAACTGCAACTTGAGTAAAAAAAACTAAATTTCTTGTGATTATATAACAGGGAGTCCTGGAGAATGCATTGGTTTACAGCCAGGTGACCGGATAGTCAGGATCAATGGCTTCAACGTGTCCAGATCCACAGAGGAGAGCGTCTCCAGAATACTCAGGTAAATACAGTAGGAGTAGTTGTAAAATCCTTCTCAACAGGATTCATATAAGTTGAGTGAAGATGCAATCAGTAAGATTGCTTTACAAAAAATTAATGAATTGCATTATGTTTTAGAATTAACTGGCACTGTTTTGGAGTTGATTAGTTTTTACATTTGATTCTTGGTTTACTTCTCAGTTTTCTTGTTGAGTTCTGAATACTGACCACTTTAATGAGTTGTCGTTAAACATAGACAATTATTGCCCATTTTTCTTTCCAAAGCAGTAATATATTTTCTTTGATGTCAGTTTTAAGAATATGAGCCAATATTTAAGTGAAAAAGAATACTATTTTGCTAATTCTGTTCTCCAAACTGCACTGGTGGAGATACATGACTTTATGTTTCACATGAATGACTGCTAGTTAAGAATTAGTCACTCTTACTACTTGAAGGTCCCATGAAACCCAAGTCATCCTTGAGATCCAGAGACCGCGAAAGCAGATCCGTGGACCCCCTGCCAAGCCGAAGGTTCACCACCATACCTCTCTGGATATACAGCAAGCTTTGGATGCAGAAAACTACATGGATCGGGCGTCCCTCATGCAGGCCAAATTCAACTCCGAACTCGATGTGCATCAGAGAATACAGATGCAGAACGCTGACTGCTGTGGTCACAATGGTAATAACGACCCCTTGGAAGACAGCAGAATGTGTTGTGGAGGCCATAATAATGTACCCTTCAATGACCTGGGGCAAAGTATGTGCACAATGAACAGAATATCACATAAAACCAGTCGACAGCCTTTCTCTCAGTGCAGAGTAAATCATAATAACAACAGCAATGCCCTGGATGGTTACTATAGTGAAGGGCAACCCATGAGGAGGAAACCCAGGTCTTCTGTATCCCAGCACCTGGAGTCAGGTTACATGAGTGAAAGTCAGCAGTCTATGAGACGTACCAGTACCCGAACATCCTCCTTCAGAGACAATGGTTATTATAGCGAGGGCCAACCCATGAGGAGACCAAAATTGCAAGTATTGCAGGAAGAAGAATCCGGGTATTTTAATGAAGCCAATACAATTCCAGAATCATGTTATACTCAACAGCAGGAGCATCTTCAACATCATCATCCAATGGCTCCTTCTTCCTCCAGAGTACAGGCCATGAACATTTCCAAGAGTAAGAGGCATTCTGTTGGTGTGACCGCCAGTATGCCACAGGATGGATACTGCAGCGAAGGCCAGCCAAGGAATATGAAGCGTGGAAGTCGTCAGATCAGTCACGCTATGGAGGATGGGTACTATAGTGAGGGCCAGGCCATGCGGATGAGACCCAGACCAAATGGGGGCAGTGTGTGCAATGGCAGCAACAATAGCATTGTTGGCCATCAGAGGGAGAGGTATATGGAGAGGCTGTATCCTCAGGGCATGGCAAGCCAGGATATGTATCAAGAACACCACGAACATGAACAGACCTGCCCAATGCATGTGAGGCATCAACATAAGAACCTACAGCTGGAGGAACATTTACACCAAGAGGACACCAGCACCAAGCGAGATAAAGTTTCTGCCTGGTTAAGTAACATCCCACACCCCAAAGAAATGCATCATGACCCATCAGTGCCAAATCCCTTCCCCGAACTCTCTGAAGATAACAGTGACAATCAGAGGCCGAAACCGGTCGGGTGTACAGGTAAGAGAAGTACTTCCAGCAAAGAACAAGGCCTGGATCCGATCTATGAGGAGCCAGAGATTACGTCGATATCAATGTTGCTGGATAAAAGACGACAGCTAAAGCAGCTTGAGCCAATACAAGAGGAGGCTGGTAATATTAACAAGGAGAATGCGAAGCCTCAACCCATAAAGAAAGGCAGTGGTGGGGCGGTGAGCCTATTTGGACTCTGCGGTGGAATAGCTTCGAAAAAGAAAAAGAAAGATAAAGCTATAAAACTATAAATAGTGTGCAAGAGGTTGGCAAATGTGTCTGTTTTTCTGTTATATTGAAGTGATGCTTTTAAACCTATTTTTTGTTGGTGCCTGTCCTAGTTAAGAATGCTTTGTTTTTTAATTTCTTATTTTCAGTATATTCATTCTTTATTATCAATATATATTATATGTGGAGATATTTCTTGAGGTTGATGTTTTCCACACTATTTATGGTATTTATCTATTTTTAACTGCTTTTAAGTTATGTACATGCTACAAGATATGAAATTGAATGGATGCTGAGCTGTGTGTGTGTGGAACCGTATTGAATGTCAACTGGATTGAGTAGTTCTGAAAACTTTCAATATCTTGTCAATTATAAGTTAATAACAAGTTTTTATTTCCATTGTAATGTTGCTGCAAAGTGCATTTATGACTATTTTCCCTGGAATATGGAGTTGCCTGAAATTTTACAAAGTAGTTAAGACGCAGTTGAACCCATTAAATGGGTTTCAAGAAAATGATCAGAAAAGCTAATGCCAGTATACACCAGATTCTTGTATCACCACAGTCTGTAAAGTTATGGCCTATACAATAAGTTGGTAGTGACATTAAACCCTTTTGAATCAATGATAGTACCCAAATATGGGTGGACCTTACTGACCTAATGGCATTTTGGCCATGGGTTCAGGACATCCAAGACATTGAAACTTGTGGATTTTACTTTGGGTATGCAAATTAATCTGTTCATTGACTGGTGGGTGAAACAAAACCTTCGCTGTTATGTACAAAAAAGTCATTTGTCATAAAATATATGTGTTAACTGGAAAATACAGGTTGTATTCTATTATAATTGAGTGTTGTGGTACAATTGTATATAACAGTGTAATTTTAAGTAATACAAGGCTGGATTTTAAAATATAACTGTAATTGAGTAAGAGTCTTTTATGTTATGACGATACCAATAAAGCGAATAAATGAAAGGAAATCCATATTTACATCATTTTAGCATATCTGGCTACGCCTTACTGGCGATTTGATTTTTAAGTGCAAATTCATGATTAACAACTACTATGCACAGCTCTCCTCCGCCCTACCTTGTCTTAATAAAGCTATTTCAGTGCATTGAAAGCGATATTGATTATCATTTTGTAAAATAATGTTAATTAGATCAATTAATATAACATGAAAGTGGAATAAGTAGTGAGTTGCACTCTCCAATATTCTTTATCATTTCTTTTATTTTTACAAAAAAATTCTCACTAGTTTAAATCCTAAAATAGCCAAACTTTGCATTGCAAGACCAAACAAGGATATCCAAACCTAAAAGTGCTTATAACTTGCTTAGTATTGGTCCTAGATGTTTGCAATGTGAAACCAACCTATAGGAAATCATGGGCTAGGAGTCTTTTGATGTGGTCAGATTTGACCTTGGGCCCCTCCTTCAAGGTCAAACAGTGATCGCCAAACTTAAAAGTGCTTATAACTTGCTTACTATTGGTCCTAGAGGTTTGCAATGTGAAATCAACTTATAGGAAGTCGTGGGCTGGGAATCTTCTGATGTTTTCAGATTTGACCTTGGGCCCCTCCTTCAAGGTCAAACGATGGTTCACTTGTTTTGGTGAGTTGTCTTTTCGGTGGATACAAATTTGCATTGGTTCTCCGATGGTAGGTCTAGTTCAGCTTATGAGAAGACGTAATGGCTGTTTTAAACATTATTCATGAAATCAAATAAGACGTAATGCCTGTTTTAAACATTATTCATGAAATCAAATAAGACGTAATGGCTGTTTTAAACATTATTTAAAAAGAGGTCCAGAATGTAAAATACATTCCAAGTTGTTGTATTGTCCCAATTGTATCCTCCCCAAATACAAGGCGGACCACACCCAAAGGTACGCAAGTCCATTGATTTGTAGCTTGTGATCCTCATCATAGAAAGGTATGACCTGGGTGTAACATCTGGTAAAACATGTTTATTTAAGCATCAGGGGACCTGTGGCTGTTTCATGAAAGGTCACTTCTGAGGCTTGACTTCTGTATACAAATAAAGATAACTGAAGTGTAAGATATGGCTTTTCATGCATATGGCCCAAGAAGAAAACTTCCAATAAACCAGGATGACCAGATATGGGGGGAAATATCACATAAAAGGTTAAGAACCTGCTGTTTATTTGATAGGCACTTAAGAGAGTTCTAAAAAGGCAGTTTGACTGTAAACTTAGAAAAAGTCTCCAAAATATAGAACATTACTTCAGGAAATAAGTGTGTGCACTTGAGTGTGAACCCCGATCCATATCAATTTGGAGCTCAAAATGAATGATGAATGTGTATGGGATAAGTAACATCAAATTCATTATAAAAGTTTTTTTTTCAATAATTTTTTATATCTTTCCACAAGCGTGTTCATGAAATTATTGCATTGTAATAAATTATTCTGTAAATTAAATATTTTCAGCTGTTTGTGTCAATAAACCTCTCTACATTTAATATGCTTGGTTTGCCTTTTGTCGATCATTGAATCACGTGTTAGGTTACTGGTTAAAAACTAATACAAATACAGTTAGTAGGTTTCTGTTTGTAGTGATCAATGTTTGTAGGTGTTTTGATATGAAAACTATTCACTGGTGTGGCTCATTTGTAACAATAAAATTTCTAGAAATCAAAATCATCAACTTCCAGGGCCTCTCGACATTGGGTACACAAGCCATGTTAAAGCAAATGATGTACAATTATTATATAAATGATGAATTAATAAAATGCATTTACTCTTTAGTTTTTCAGTTATTGTTACTGTATATAATGATTGATGTTTTGTTGCAAAGTAATAAGTTATTCATTGTTATTGGCATCCTTTTCTGCTTTTTATAAGTTTTTTCGTGAAACATAAGCGTTTAAGTATTATATTTTTAATACTTTATATTTAGTATGAGATTTGTAACTATAAGTATGTGTGAGTGACCCATTTGTAGCACCATTAAAATATCAATGTGTTCATTTTGCTGAAAATAGTCCTAGTTGCAAAAGTTAAAATGCTGTTCAACCATGAGAAAATCAGAAATGTTTCATGTGACAGCATTTTGTAGTTTTACCACCATGTGGAATCAGTTGTATTTTTGGTTGTCAGAATTAAACATTTCAAATCCTAATAACAGCCATCTAATGCAGTTAAATTAGAGGTTAAAATAAAAAGATTAAAATGTCTATGCATTGCAATTTTTATTGAAGTCTCGATCTGCACTTAACTATCGCCTCCCCGGGCTTTAGCCTTAGATGGACATTATAAAATGTATCCTGTACTTGTGCGAGTCTCTCATTGTGGGCGTCTCCAAGTTTGCCATGCAGATCTCTCGAAAACTGTCCTGACCACCTACAGCATTATACAGAATAAGTTATCCTGATTTTATGCCCTGCAATTTTTCGCAACTTTATTTTAAACATCAATTTCAAATACTTTATGTTTTAGAGCCTTTTAGTCTTTGAGAGTCTAATAAAATACCTAAGTTATAGTCACTTTCAGAGGTTAGCAGAATCGTCATAGTGGTTGCTTAATGCATAAGTAAGTAATACCCACTTATATACAGTCTCACATTTGAATGAATCACTTTTGTCTTCAATACTTTTGTTTAGCACATCTACATTCTCACAGCCTATGAGATGGTCAGTAGCTTGGACTCTGTCATAAAAACAAGTTACAGCAACTTTTTCACTTTGTATCAGTTAGCAAAATTAGTACATGGTTTGTGACATCAAAAATAATGCTGCTATGCAATTTCTTTAGAAGATGTTGTTTTCCTCACTTTTCTCAGTACTTTTACATTTTTCTCTGAAACATGCAGTACCTTCATGTGGGTCACAACAAAATTACTAATGCCACTTGAACTTTCCGTCACTGAATGAGTCCTGCTGCCTTAATGTGACCAGGGGCGGATTTCATGAAAGGTCTCACTCAGACTTAGCCCAGCTCTCAGGCTGAGCCACTGGCTCAAATCTGAGTCTTTTGGCTCAGCTAAGTCTTTGTCTCAAACGGTTTTCACAGAAGGGGTCTCAGTTGAGACCAAGCTTATCAAATAACCACAGTGGTTTTCTGTGTCATGTGACCTATTTTTATAGTCAAAATATTCTACTGATGTTCCTTGTTTGACGCATATTATCTCTGATCAAATGCTGTTTTGCAATGGGAAACCTTGTAAACATCTAGAAACACCCAAAGACTACTTTAGGCAGTTATTGTATCCACCGGATAGATGCTATGGATTTCGCTTCGTTACACCGCTGCAGTGTGTAGAGAGATTTCATCGTTACTGCTCTAACAAAAAAAATATTATAGCTAGCCTTCTCAAATTTGCAGGATATATTCATAACCATGAAATCTTGCCTGGGAATGTTTTGGGCCTCATTTTGAAAAACAAGATGGCCGCCATGGGCGTTTTTATTACTTTCACCAAGGACTTTTGTTGGCCCTCTAGAGCAAAGGCTATTATAGGTAGAGATCTCAAATTCGCAGGGTATGTACCTCATTACAAAATCTTGACTGGGAATATTCTTGGCCTCATTTTGAAAAACAAGATGGCCGCCATTGGCGTTTCTTTGTCAGTCATCAAAAGTGCTTATATCCCTTATTATTGGTCCTAGAGTTTTGGGATGGCAAACCAACCTATAAGAAATCATGGGCTGGGAATCTTTTGGTGTGGTCAGATTTGACCTTGGACCCCTCCTTCAAGGTCAAACGAGGATAGCCAAACCTAAAAGTGCTTATAACTCGCTTAGTATTGGTCGTATAGGTTTGGAATGGTAAACCAACCTATAGGAAATCATGGGCTAGGAATCTTTTGATGTAGTCCGATTTGACCTTGGACCTCTCCTTCAAGGTCAAATGAGGATAGCCAAACCTAAAAGTGCTTAGAACTCGCTTATTATTGGTCCTAGAGGTTTGGGATGGTAAACCAACCTATAGGAAATCATGGGCTGGGAATCTTTTGGTGTGGTCGGATTTGAACTTGGAACCCTCCTTCAAGTTCAAACAAGGATAGCCAAACTTAAAAGTGCTTATAACTTGCTTATTATTGGTCGTATAGGTTTGGGATGGTAAACCAACCTATAGAAAATCATGGGCTGGGAATCTTTTGGTGTGGTCAGATTTGAACTTGGAACCCTCCTTCAAGTTCAAACGAGGATAGCCAAACTTAAAAGTGCTTATAACTTGCTTATTATTGGTCCTAGAGGTTTGGGATGGTAAACCAATCTATAGGAAATCATGGGCTGAGAATCTTCTGGTGTGGTCAGATTTGACCTCGGGCTTTTCCTTCAAGGTCAAATAAGGATAGCCAAACTTAAAAGTGCTTACAACTTGCTTATTATTTGTCCTAGAGGTTTGCAATGTGAAACCAACTTATAGGAAATCATGGGGTGGGAATCTTTTGATGTGGTCAGATTTCACCTTGGACCCCTCATTCAAGGTCAAACGAGGATACCAAAACTCAAAAGTGCTTATAACTCGCTTATTATTGTCGTACAAGTTTGGGATGGTAAACCAACTTATAGGAAATCATGGGGTGGGAATCTTCTGGTGTTGTCAGATTTGACTTTGTACCCCTCCTTCAAGGTCAAAGAAGATAGAACTTAAAAGTGCTTATAACTCGCTTATTATTGGTCCTAGAGGTTTGGGATGGTAAACCAACCTATAGGAAATCATGGGCTGGGAATCTTCTGATGTTTTCAGATTTGACCTTGGGCCCCTCCTTCAAGGTCAAATGATGGTTCACTGGCTTTGGTGAGTTGTTTTTTCGGTGGATACAAATTTGCATCGGTTCTCCGATGGTAGGCCTAGTTTTATATACTTGTACCTTATTTTTCAGCCATTTCAAATTTTGAAGTGTAGAATGAATTATGGCATCCATATTTGAGCCTTTGTTTACAAAACTTAAGCCCACTACCTACCAGTCTCAGCATTTGAGCCAGTGGCTCAGCCAAAGCTGAGACGGAGACCTTTTGTGAAATCCACAAAGGCTGAGCCCATGGGCTCAAGGAAAATATTCCAATAATTTGAGACAAAAGTCTCAAGTTTGAGCCTGAGACTGGGCTAAGACCTTTCGTGAAATCCGCCCCTGGTTTCCCAAATGTGACCTGGTCCCTGGCTGTAAAATTAGTTGTATATGTGGCATGGCCCCTGGATTTGACTTGTTCCTTAGGTATGATCTAGTCTGTAGATGTGGCCTGGGGCGGATTTCACAAAAGGTCTTAGCCCGGTCTCAGTCTCAAACTTGAGACTTTTGTCTCAAATTATTGGAATATTTTACTTGAGCCCATGGGCTCAGCCTTAATGGATTTCACAAAAGGTCTCAGTCTCAGATTTGGCTGAGCCACTGGCTCAAATGTTGAGACTGGTAGAAAGTGGGCTTAAGTTTTGTAAACAAAGGCTCAAATATGGCCGCCATAATTTTTTCTTCACTTCAAAATTTGAAATGGCTGAAAATAGGGTACAAGTATATAAAACAACCCCCTGAAGTAGTCTTTGGGTGTTTTTACATGTTTACAAGGTTTCCCATTGCAAAATGGTATTTGATCAGAGATATTATGTGTCAAACAAGGAACATATATGTCATCAGTAGAATATTTTGACTACAAAAAATGGTCACATAACACAGAAAACCACTGTGGTTATTTGATAACCTTGGTCTCAACTGAGACCCCTTCTGTGAAAACCATTTGAGACAAAGACTTGGCTGAGCCAAAAGGCTCATATTTGAGCCAGTGGCTCAGCCTGAGACTGGGCTAAGTCTGAGATCTTTCATGAAATCCGCCCCTGGTCCCTGGATGCGACTTGTTCCTTAGGTATGATCTAGTGTGTAGATGTGGCCTGGTCCCTGGATGTGACTTGTTCCTTAGGTGTGATCTAGTCTGTATATGTGGCATGGCCCCTGGATGTGACTTGTTCCTTAGGTATGATCTAGTCTGTAGATGTGGCATGGTCCCTGGATGCGACTTGTTCCTTAGGTATGATCTAGTGTGTAGATGTGGCCTGGTCCCTGGATGTGACTTGTTCCTTAGGTGTGATCTAGTCTGTATATGTGGCATGGCCCCTGGATGTGACTTGTTCCTTAGGTATGATCTTGTTTGTAGATGTGGCATGGTCCCTGGATGTGAACTGGTCCATGGATGGAGACCTTGTCCAAGGATGTAGCCAGGGGCCCATTTCACAAAGGGACTTAAGTCCAGATTTAGACTTAAATTTAAGACTTTGGTCTTAAATTTTGCCTAAAGAATGTTAAGTCTGTGGTCTTAGACTTAGCGGATTTCACAAAGCAGCTAAGTCCATGAAATTGCTAAGTCAGTGGACTTAACTTTAAGTCTGGGAGGTAGTAGGCTTAAATTTTCTAAAGAGGACTTAAATATGGCCACCATAAACTTTTCTCCACTTCAAAGTTTGAAATGGCTGTAAATAAAGAATAATTACACCTCACTAAAGTAGTCTTTGGGAAGTTTATATGTGGCAACAAGGTTTTCCATTTCAAAACAGCCCTTATCCTTAGATAAAATACATCAAATGTAGGATATATGGCACTAATATTATATTTTGAATGAATATAAAAGGTCACATGACACAGAAAACCACTGTGGTTATTTGATAAGTTTGGACTTAGCTAAGTCACCTTTGTGAAATCCATTTTAAGTCCCAGACCTAGCTAAGACCAAAGTCTTAGAGTTAAGTCCCTGACTTAGCCAATAAAGGGACTTAGTTTAAGTCCTTTAGTGAAGTCGGCCTCTGGGGCCGATTTCACTAAAGGACTTAAACTAAGTCCCTTTTGTGGCTAAGTCTTGGACTTAAATCTAAGACTTTGGTCTTAGCTAGAAAAATGGATTTCACAAAGGTGACTTAGCTAAGTCCAGGCTTATCATATAACCACAGTGGTTTTCTGTGTCATGTGACCTTTTGTATCTATTGAAAATATAATATTGATGCCACATATTTTTCTTTTAATGTATTTTATCTAAGGATAAGTGCTGTTTTGAAATTGAAAACCTTGTTAGCACATATAAACTTCCCAAACACTACTTTAGTGAGGTGTTCTGCATAATTATAATTTATTTACAGCCATTTCAAATTTTGAAGTGGAGAAAAGTTTATGGCGGCCATATTTAAGTCCTTACAAAATTTAAGCCCGCTACCTCCCAGACTTAAAAGTTAAGTCCACTGACTTAGCAATTTCATGGACTTAGCTGCTTTGTGAAATCCGCTAAGTCTAAGACCACAGACTTAGCAGTTTTTTGACAAAATTTAAGACCAAAGTCTTAGATTTAAGCCTAAATCTGGACTTAAGTCCCTTTGTGAAATCGGCCCCTGGTGTCTAGATGTAACCTAATTCCTGGATGTGAACGGGTCCCAGGATATGAGCTGCTCCCTAGCAGTGAAGGGATCCCACAACTAGTCTTTCTCAAGTTGCGCAAATGATCACATGGTTCTCACCTCTGTGATCATAGTTTTAAATACAGCTTATGCCTAGTAAATTTGGCCAAATTTTTCGCTTACATCCTCAGGCAAAGTCTGTGATCTTACACTTAGTGGATTTCACAAAGCAGCACACTCTAAAGCTTCTCTTACATCCCATCGTATGTGGATGTACACGCAAGTGTGCAACAAATATTGTGAAGAAATATGAGCATAGCCTGGTAGTGGAGTAGTAAAGATTTGTATGTGCAAACAAGGTGTATTCTCCCAACAAAAGTGTCACTACTTGAATATCCAAGAATTTTTCTCCACTTGTGCCTGATGATAAAGTGTAAATATATAGAACACTTCCTGAAAATAGTCTTTAGGAAGTTTTAATTTGGTTACATCTTCTATTGCCAAACAACATTGTTAGTAAGTTAAGATAGATCAAACAAATTATATAGATATCACCAATAATATATTTGAAATACAAATAAAGGGCCTTATGACACAGAAAACTACTATGGTTATTTGATAAGCTTGGTCTTAGTTAAGTCACTCTTTGTGAAATCCATTTAAGTCTCGGACAATAATATATGGGCACTGTGTAATTATCTTAAAATTATAATGCTGACAAAAGATTTCCCCATTCTTTCCTTCCCCCAAACTTCTCTGGAAGTTGCGTCATAGTGAATTCCTGTAAGTTTCAGATTCACATTGAGATACAGAGTGGGTTCCTGTGAGCTAATGGTGGATACAAATGCAAAACCTCAATGTCCTAAGATCCTGTCAGATTTGTCCTTCAGCATCCACCATTCGTGGCTATGGTCAGTTAACTTTATCAACCTGAACACTTTTTCTTCACTGCACACTATGTAACAAGATCAAAGCTGATATCAGAACTGATCTTGTGAAGTCTTTTAATTTTTTTAGTAACAAATATTTTTGATGAGATTATCTTAAATGGCATTGATAATTTCACCTGTGCTCAAAACCTGTTTATGTTTAAAGCAGCCCTGAACTAAACTGCCATATCTAAATATTTTTAAATAAACTATTACATGCTTGTGTTGTCTGCAGTCTCATGACTTCTCATTTCATTCTATAATTTTAATGCTTTATGCAATTGTATCATCAATTAGTGCCTAAGTTTGAAAAAATGCATGTATGTTTAAAGTAAAACAATATTATTTTATCATGGACAAATTTAACAGACATTGGTAATTTTCATATATCTTAATCTGCTTTAAATTGGTCCCAATTTCTAATGAAATTCTTATTCTTAAAAAACTCCAAAGAATTCTGTCAAGATGGGGTGTCCTTTTGAAAAATGAATTAACAGGAAAATTTTCAATATTGTGAATTTTTACCCCACAGTCTTTGAGGGCTGTGTGGGTATTATTTTCACCCATGGCAGCCAGGTGGGTGGTGGGAAAGAATCTTGTCTGGGCTATATCTTTGAAATCGTGAGGCGTAAAATTTTGATACTTGGTAGGGTTATTTCTTGGGGCTATAGGTGTGCAACGACATGGTGTGACCTTGATTTCACATTTGACCTTGCTGTAGTGACTTTGAGTTTGAAAATCTTATCCAGGCTATAGCTCAGAAACCATAAGGTGTAGGAATTTAAAACTTTTTAGGGTATTGGCACGAGGGTGTAGGTGTGCAACATCATGGTGTGACCTTGATTTGATGTTTGACCTTGCTATAGTGACCTTGACCTTTAAAATCTTTTCATGGCTATATCTTGGAAACTGTAAGGTGTAGAAGGTTGATACTTTGTAGGACATTGGTTAGGGGATGTAGATATGCAATGTCATGATATGACCCTGATTCAACCTTTGACCTTGTCTTGGCTATATCTCGGAAGCTAAGGTGTAGGAAGATGATACTTGGTAAGGATATTGGTTAGAGAGTGTAGGTGTGCAACATCATTTAACACTGTTTGCTCTGAAAGTCTCCTGATCTTTGTACTGTTAACTTCTACATCTCATGGGGTTGAAAACTGTTTCCCCGGGGTATGGGGTACAAGCATTGCTGATGCTATTTTTCAAAAATGCTACATTTATAAAAATAAAGTATCACAACACTTTTTCCACAGATAATATCCTGTTGCTCATCAGCATTAAAAATACTAAATTGTTGCTGCCCTTTTCTCTTTTGTGAGCTATTTGATCCAATTTTCGTCATTTTGCTCAGAATTCTAAAAATCCTCTGGAACTTGAAAATTCTTATTCTTAGTAATTTTTGTCTTATTCTCAAATAAGTCTAGGAATAAGAGTAATTCTATAAAATAATATGAATTAATCTTATTTGCAACCAGGTAGTGTACAGTAAACACAAAAAGATGGCATGATGGTTGCCATATGTTCTATGATCCATTTCAAGACAGTAGGGAGATTATCAAAACAACTGTTTTGAAAAAAGTACTGTTTCTTTAGAATACAAGATATTTTAGGGGGTTGTATTAGGATTTACAATGCTTTGGCAGATCAATATAAAATTGAGGGTAGTAATCATCTCAGATATCTTGTATTCCGTTTATTATACCGAAATACTTGATTCAAATTTAAATACATTTACTAAAATGCTTTGGTCCCTACAATGGTCATTACCACAGAGACACTGGTTAAATAATATGGTGGAAAAGCCTTGAGAACAAATAGGAGGTGAGTTTCCTTCTGAAGGAGGCAACAGAGGAAGCTGAATGAACATCATCAGGCAGTTCATTCCAGATTGTGGGACAATCAAATGTGAAACTATGACCAAATTGCTTCTATAATAAAGTAGGAGAACTGCTACAAGATACCCTGTTTATACACCATGAGGAAGATACATTGCAAATGGATATGAAAAGATGCATCATTATAAAGTACATCGTTAGACAAATTTTTTTTCAGAGCGTCTGCTCATTTTTGATGCCTTTTTGGCTGCAACAATATTCTTTATACAATTTCCATTTCGAGGAAAGATACTAAAGGCTTATTCAACTTTCTGTTGTAAATATGTACTTATAGTTGATTTTTTCATGCAATTATACAGGTTCCTATCTTCAATTTCTTAAGCTGTGGTTGATGGTTTGACTAAATGTTGAGACTTGTGACTGCTTTGGAGAAGTGGTGAGGCATGAAAATTGTGAAATATGCCATAAATAGAAAGTCATTTTGCAATGACCTACTTTGGCATAGACAGTCTGTGGGTTAAGTGTCTTGGGACACTTTTATGAAGCATTAAATTGATCAGAATCATCCTCTCAAGTGCCAAAGGAGAGAAAGTGCATATCCCCTACTAGGAAGCACTCCTAGAGTACAAACCTCCACCAAGGCAGTAGAGTATCCATATATTGCAATTTCATTGATACTGGATTTATTGTTTTCACCCATGGTGTCTGGATGGGTGGGTGTTCTGGCGGGAAAAAGTTTGTCCGGGCTGTATCTCAGAAACCGTGAGGTGTAGGAAGTTGATACTTGGTAGGGACATTGGTTAGGAGGTGTTGGTGTGCAACGTCATGGTCTGACCTTGATTTGACCTTTGACCTTGCTGTAATGACCTTAAGTTTGAAAATCTTGTCCGGGCTATATCTTGGAAACCGTAAGGTGTAGGAAGTTACTTGGTAGGGGAATTAGTTAGGGGGTGTAGGTGTGCACCATCATGGTGTGACCTTGATTTGACCTTTGACCTTGCCGTAGTGACCTTGACCTATAAAATCTTGTCCGGGCTATCTCTCGGAAACGGTAAGGTGTAGGAAGTTGATACTTGGTAGGGACATTGGTTAGGGGGTGTAGGTGTGCAAGGTCATGGTGTGACCTTGATTTGACCTTTTACCTTGCCGTAGTGACCTTGACCTATAAAATCTTGTCCGGGCTTTATTGCGGAAATGTTAAGGTGTAGGAAGTTGAAATACTTGGTAGGGACATTGGTTAGGGGGTATAGGTGTGCAACGTCCTGGTGTGACCTTGATTTGACCTTGCCACAGTGACCAGTGTTCGACATTGGCGGTTATCCGGTGGCCCGAGTCCACAAATTTCATCTCCGGACTGAAAACGTTGTACACTGTGTCGGTCCCAATGTCCAGAAACTTTTAAAATAAGATATATCCACGTATATTGCTACGTTTTGCAACATATTAGGTTTTTTTAAAGTGGTAGCCATTATTGTAAACAAATATTGTCATCACATTTCTTATCTCTCTTCTGATTGGCCAACGTCCTCCACCATCGACCAATCAGACAATAGCTTTTAAAATGTAGCAGTGTTTCAGTGGTTTTTGTAACTCGTCTTCTGCATATGTTGTACAGGCGAAACAGTCAAAACAACTACTGACCAAAGAAATTCGTTTATTATCAGAAGCGACGACGTACATATTTCCTCATAGAAATGGGTGAGAAAGACCTGGAAGTGAGTTTAGTTTATTTGATACATCCAGCTAACAGTAATTCACGTGAGAATTTGGGTATTCTCGTGAGATTTCAGTGCTTTTTGTCGAATTTTTAACCCGTCTTCTGCATAGAGTAGCACAGTCGAAACAACTATTGACCAAAGAAATTCGTCTATAATCGGAAGAGACAAAATATATATTTCTTCAAAGAAAAGAGAAGAAATGCAGTTTATTTTATTTGATGAATCCAGATAGCAGTAGTAACAAAAACAGAAGCACCCAGCCATTAAGGCTTAGATGTGCTTTTGAAGTGAAATTTAAAAAAAAAAAATGACAAATAAAAACAGCATAAATTAATTTATTATCCACCACGCGACGTATTTGCCCTAAATACGGGGAAATACAGACCGGGATGTATTTTTTTTGTATACACCGGCGCCCCGGTACTATGGATAATGAGTGCGAATAACTTCCGGTTTTTCAACAATATCTCGGAAAGTATGCCACTTACAAATATATATAATATATCATTAGAAAGGTGTTATTGTAGCGCTTCTGCTGATGTATGTTGCATAAAAATCCATGCAGAAATGACTGAGATATTGCAAGTTAAAGATTGAAGTTTTTATATTCAGTGTTGCTCATGCTTTTCAAAGCCTTTTTCACGTCCTGTCATTAAATATTCGTATTATTTGACCCATAAATCACACAAAATGGTGGATAATAAAAGTAAAACACCCCCTCATCAGACATATACAGAAAAAATATATCACTCATGAAGATTAACAATATAATACTCGTGCTACGCACTCGTATAATATTGTTATCTTCATTCGTGATATATTTTTTCTGTATATGTCATTCGGGAAGTTTTCCTATTTAATTGAACTATACAAAATAAGGATAATTTAATTATTTAAGATTTTATGCAATCCCAAATTGAAACTAAATATTCCAACATGTCTTGACGCAAAGCATGTCTCACATTTTTTCCCAGTTGTCCTGCCTTTTCAAGTGAAGGGAGACTGTCTCGCATTGAGTTTTGACGAGAGTGAACAATGATAGTCCATTCTCGAATTTGAAGTTTTTGATCTTAAAGCAGAAATTATTGTTGGGAAATCCCATGGATTTAAGTGACCTCATGAATATTAATGAGTTGTCCATGAATTTTGATCTTCAAGTAAAATATTGTGAAGAAATGACATGGTATTGTCAAATATTACAGTTGTCATGGCTGGAAACACAGAAGTTGTGGGATAAATATATCTAATCAATAATTGTTATAAGCACTTGAAGTTTATGTATATTAAAAAGTGAACAGAGTACTATCACACTGTTAATTTTAGGTGTGATTTAAGTAACTAAAAAAAGTTCATTTATTTCCTCTTTATATCTTTTATTATTCCTTTTATTTCTGGGGTGTAGCTTTTAACAAATAACAAACATAATCACATATCAATTAAAACTTGATCACCATATAGATCATTATCTGTTCATATGACCCAGATATAATACAATGTAATATTAAAGTCACAAATATCAAATTGTCTACTATTAGTTATAATGATAAAATTTCCAATCCTAAAACATATTTCTTTTTTTTAACTTTTATGTTCCTATCTGACTAATATTCACTCTCAAAGAAATCTCATAACTATTTATTCATTATTTATTCTCCAATTCTGATCTCAATTCTCATTTTATTCTCTCTCATTCGTTTCTATGTCAATTCTCCTTTTTTGGTGCAGTTCCACTGACAATTTATATACAGAGTTTACAGTGCAAAGATATTACAATTTAGACATTGGCCAATCACATTACAGGAACACAAGACAATACAAAAACACTAGATAATAAAATGAGTGACCAATGACATGACACAGAAAAGGACAATAACCATTTATAAGACAATATACAATACAACATCACAAGAACATGAATTACATCATTACACAATCACACAGTCATTCTGACATCATCACACAATTTCAATGAAACCTGTTAATAATAACTTCCTGCAGCTACCATAGATCTTACACAACAACTGGATATCTTTGATTCCAGATGATAGATAACAGAGTTTACAAAATCAAAGATAGCATGCAGGATATAATTACAGATGTTTAACAACAGACATTACATCATAAAAGTCATAACTTTATAAACCATAAACACAAACTACAAACAAAACAAATATATCCAAAGAAGTACATTTACAAATAAGACATTTTAACTGGAAAACTAGGGGGTATCCTTAAAATTCATCTAACTCCTAAAAATACTAAATTTTACACTGTGATAATACACCCCTTGTTACAATTTGGACCTCCTGGTTCAAAATAATAATACAGTAATACACAAAGGATAAATGATATACACGCCTATATATGTATACAGTCAGTGAGAAATAAGATACGTCCTGGTCTACAATAATAACACACAATGATACCCAAACGGTAACTGATAATGATATGCATATATATGTATACAGTCAGTAAAAAATAAGATACATCTATAACATTATACCACTATGCAATACACAAACCATACTAAAATGACTCATGATGAACAAGAGGATGGGGCACTTTATACAGCCGTCTGACTAAAAAACTGTTTCCTAACTACCATCCAGTTGATTTACCTCAAGACACCCAAAGTGCTTGTCAAAAAAATCTCAACATCACCAGAACTGGGATTAGCCACCTGCAACATTAGACAGCGCACAGTAATGGGATATAATACTATAACAGTGGCATTACTTCTATAGTTTTCTAAGCAGAGAGGAATTACCAAACAGTACACTCATCTGCAAGCATGCACAGTCACTCAGCATTGGAAATATGAACACAAGGTAATAGTAATACAATGTAATATTAAAGTCACAAATATCAAATTGTCTACTATTAGTTATAATGATAAAATTTCCAATCCTAAAACATATTTCTTTTTTTTAACTTTTATGTTCCTATCTGACTAATATTCACTCTCAAAGAAATCTCATAACTATTTATTCATTATTTATTCTCCAATTCTGATCTCAATTCTCATTTTATTCTCTCTCATTCGTTTCTATGTCAATTCTCCTTTTTTGGTGCAGTTCCACTGACAATTTATATACAGAGTTTACAGTGCAAAGATATTACAATTTAGACATTGGCCAATCACATTACAGGAACACAAGACAATACAAAAACACTAGATAATAAAATGAGTGACCAATGACATGACACAGAAAAGGACAATAACCATTTATAAGACAATATACAATACAACATCACAAGAACATGAATTACATCATTACACAATCACACAGTCATTCTGACATCATCACACAATTTCAATGAAACCTGTTAATAATAACCTCCTGCAGCTACCATAGATCTTACACAACAACTGGATATCTTTGATTCCAGATGATAGATAACAGAGTTTACAAAATCAAAGATAGCATGCAGGATATAATTACAGATGTTTAACAACAGACATTACATCATAAAAGTCATAACTTTATAAACCATAAACACAAACTACAAACAAAACAAATATATCCAAAGAAGTACATTTACAAATAAGACATTTTAACTGGAAAACTAGGGGGTATCCTTAAAATTCATCTAACTCCTAAAAATACTAAATTTTACACTGTGATAGTACCTTAAGGTTTTTGTCTTTTTAATGCACAATTTGGGGCAAGTTGTGATCAGAAGGGACACAGAAAATGGGGCGAGTTGACCTGAAATTTTTGGGGTGAGTTGACACTTGGGGCGAGATATCATGTAAGCGCACTAGAGCCCCCTAGTGAGTAGATTTATAACTATATTTGTAAACGCGTGTTGTTGTGTGAATATGCAGTTTATTTAGCATGGGTATTAGCTTTGAGAACTTAGTAGGCTGAAATATATAAATGACATCTGCAACTTTTTGGCCGGGCCTGCAACTTTTTGTTGACCAAGGCCCTGCGGTCCTACAACATATTTTGCTAAGCGGTGAACACTGATAGTAACCTTGACCTATAAAATTTTGTCCGGGCCATATTTCAGAAACTGTAAGGTGTAGGAAATTGATACTTGGTAGGGACATTGGTGGGGGGCTGTAGGTATGCAACGTCATGGTGTGACCTTGATTTGACCTTTGAGCTTGCTGTAGTGACCTTGGCTTATAAAATCTTATCCGGGCTATATCTCAGAAACTATAAGGTGAAGGAAGTTGTTACTTGGTAGGGACATTGGTTGGGGGTGTAGGTTTGCAACATCATGGTGTGACCTTGATTTGACGTTTGACCTTACCATAGTGACCTTGATGTATAAAATCTTGTCTTGGCTATATCTTGGAAACCGTAAGGTGTAGGAAGTTGATACTTGGTAGGGATATTGGTTAGGGGTTGTAGGTGTGCAACATCATGGTGTGACCTTGATTTGACCTTTGACCTTGTCGGTGACCATGAGTTTTAAAATCTTGTCTGGGCTATTTCTTGGATTCCATAAGGAGTAGAAGGTTGACACTTGGTAGGGACATAGGTTAGGTGGTGAAGGTGTGCATCATGGTGTGATCTTTAACTTTTGCTCTGCCAAAGTGTGTTCACCTGCCATACTTGAGACATCTTTCTCTTATGACAAAGATGTATGGATTGCTGCAACTGATTATTATATGCACTTTTACATAATTATGCTTTTTCCATTGAGAGCTATTCTCCAAATAATAAGTTTTACAGCTTATAGTTGGTTGCATAAGCTCCTAGCTTTGTGCTCAGGACTCACATTTGTAACAAACTTGAGCAGTTTATGTAATATACTCTGACATATTTTTTCAAATTCATTACACTAGTAACACATCCATCTGATCTCTCCTGACATATGGAAGTCGTTTACAAATAACAATATATTGTTTGTATATGTTACAGTAAATATGTGAAATCAGTAAATACGCGTATTTACTAATTTCGCCTATTTACTGTAACATATACATGATTTTAAAAGTTTTTGAAACAAATCTGAGCTTCAAGCAAGGCTAGTAGGTTATTGACTATCTGTTGAGAATTTTGGTTTCATTTCAGAATTGCTAGGGTATAAAATTGTTAAATGTACCATAATTAGAAAGTAAGTCATATGCAATGCCCCACTTTAACATAGACATGATTATGGTTTATTTTTAATCCGTAATATCAATGTTAATTTGAAACAGAAAAGTAGTCTTATACAACAAAATATAAGCTCAAGTTCCTCCAGTTTCTCACCCAATAAGCCAGAAAATGCTTAAACTGTCCTACGACTACTTGTGGATAAAATCATCAAGTTGCCTGTGTACTGCCCCAAGTTTTGAGAAAAATTGTGAAGATTGTGTGACTTATGTTTTCACCTCTTGAGTATAATGGAAGGAGTGTCTGCCCTGCATGTCCTTGACTTATCTTGTCCAGTGTTAATAAGCTTATTTTTTTCAGTCATTGGTCTTAATTAAGCGTCCCGCGACGGACGCTTGTTTGTATATGGGTGAAGCGACTCCGCCGGATCCGCATTTTCTTTTTGCAATAGCTTCGCAGCCATATGGCGGATTCTTTTCATATTTGGCAGGTGTATGCAGTAGCCCTGGGAAATTTTTCTGAATATGCTGTGATGACATTTTCACCAATCAGAGAGGTCACAAGACCAAAAATAACTTATGAAGCATTTTATCTGTCCACCTGAAATTTACCAAATACCTTCCTCATATAAAGATCTGAGCGACATTAAATTTTGGCAGGGATAGGTTAAGAAATGACTGAGTTATTGATGATTAATTAAGCAGTAACAATTTTCTTAATGAGTAAAACACAAAACTGCTTGTATCTAATTTTACCAAAAATTTCTCCTCCCCAAAATGGGGGTCATATTCAATTTTCGAATTTTTGACAAAAAATGCAAAACACAAAATTGTTCATAAGGTACACATATAGAAAAACTAAGTGATAGATGAATACTTTTTGAAACCATTTTCTTCATAAAGTAAAATTTACTAGTGGGATTTGGTAAAATTTTTGACCCACAGTATATCTGTGAAGACTAGCCTTTCTAAATTTCAACAAATATTTCACTCACCAAAAATGGCAGCCATTTTGAATTTTCAATTTTTTTTTCAAAAATGCAAAACACAAAAATGCTTGATAACCATGCAAGATAGAGCAATTTCTTTGGCTATGTAAGAGAACTAGTCTACCCAATTTTCAAAAAAAATTTACCCTTCCCAAAAATGGGGGTCATTGTCAGTTTTCAAATTTGTGACAAAAATTGCAAAACACTTTAATTGTTATTCAGTAATAGTTATTCATTCACTTCATTCACTTCAGATAGAAATGCAAAATTTTAAAAAAGTGGATCTGAGTAAATCATGAGACCTTAAAAACAGGTCATAACACTCACACAAGCATTAAGATTTATCTTGTGTGCTGCATTAACTAGTTGGGACCACTCGACTGAGTTTTGAGAAAAGGTAGGAAGATAAGTTGTAACTGTCACTGAAAATGAATGATTTCTTGAGGAAAGTCTAGTTATTATGAACAACAGATAAGATGGTTGGAAGTTCCACTAAGTCTTGACACACTATGCTAACTTGGAAGTGTCTTACAACAGAAAAAAAGACTTTTGGTATTTCTTTGTTGCTTTATATTTCTTTGGACTAAGGATGGTACACATCTGTTCCAGCCCCAGTTTTAGTGATACCTGAGACAGGTCAGGCTGAGGCATTTAAACAGAGCATGGCGTCTGACAACAACACCATGGATGGTATTATGTAGAATGATTTTAAGTAAAATTCCTTATTAAAAGGGAAAATTTCCATTCTGGGATGAAAATTCAAATAAAATTCACTTTTGACATATAAATATAACATTTCTTTCAGCTCTTAAATTGTACTTTACAAAACATATGACCAATTTAAATAATATTAATAGTAATCAATATTTCAAATTCAAATAATTTTATAATTTCACCAGAACACATCAATATTAAATGATTTAGCCGATTTAGAGCAAAAATATTGTGTAAACAATGTATTAATCACTAGAAAAGATTATTTAAATTCCACAGGTGAGTCAATTTTTTCAAAAATTTTCCATAAAAGAACAAAATTCCATTTATTGTTTATGATAAAGCTCTTTGAAATGACTAACAATACCAAATTACACTGCATCATGACACTTTTAGTGAGATTCATGATTGTTAAGTTCAATAAATTAAATTTTAAATTTGGAAAGACTTGCCCTACTTCATCAGGGGAAAATAGATAAGCTTGAATAATGTCCTGATATATTCACAGAACAATTATTTTAAGTTTTCATAAACATAAAAATTTATTAATTTTAAAAAATGCATTCATTTTGGAATAATATGATAAAATGGAGAAAAACCAGACTTATTGACACACAGATATTTTCTAAAGATTTTGTGCAATTGCAGTTGAAAAAAACACAACATTGGTGTATGTATGAATTATTAAGCGTCCCACACTTTTTTGTGTATGGGAGAAAATCAGGCTCTGCCAGCTCCGCGTTTCATTTTCCTTATAACTCTGTGACCGTTGGGCGGATTCTTTACAAATTTTGTCTCACCCAAAATGGCAGCCATTTTGAATTTCTGAAGTTTTCGCAAAAATTGCAAAACACAAAAATGCTTACATCTCGAAAACCGTGCTAGATAGAGCGATTTCGATGAAATTTTTTACCCACAGGGTATCTCTGCAGAGCAGCCATCCCAATTTTCAAAAAAATTTTGTCTCGGCAAAACTGGCGGCCATTTTGAATTTTTTGCAAAAATTGCAAAACACAAAAATGCTTATATCTCGAAAACCGTGCTAGATAGAGTGATTTCGACGAAATATTTGATCCGCAGGGTATCTCTGCAGAGTAGCCATCCATATTTTCAAAAAATTTTTGTCTCGCCCAAAATGGCGGCCATTTTGAATTTTCGAATTTTTCGCAAAAATTGCAAAACACAAGAATGCTTGTATCTCGAAAACCTTGCTAGATAGAGCGATTTCGACGAAATTTTTGACCCACAGGGTATCTCTGCAGAGTAGCCATCCCAATTTTCAAACATTTTTTGTCTCGCCCAAAATGGCGGCCATTTTGAATTTTCAAAAGAGATATTTTTTTTGGTTTTTATGGGTTAAAATGTCTTGTTTTGTGATAATGCCTTTTGAAATTTTGTTTTTACAAGGTTAAAACAATACAAGTTGAGACAACGAGATAACTATTTTGTTTTGGTGGGTCAAAATTTCTTGTTTCATGATAACAACTTACAAATTTTGTCTTCAAAAGGTTAGAAATATAAAGGTTGAGATAACAAGATAAATTTTTTGTTTTTGAAAGGTTAAAAATAGTAGTCTTGTTATTAAGATATAATTTATTTATTTTTGGAGGGTAAAATAATATAATTTTACCCACCAAAAACAAAAAACTTATTTCGTAATCACAACTTATATATTTTAGCCTTTCAAAAACAAAATTTATAAGTCATTATCACAAGTTACATGATACTTTAACCTTTCAAAAACAAAGTTTCTAAATTGTTATCACAGAATGTAATTTTTTTCCCTTCTAAAACAAAAATCTTATTTCATTATCACAACTTAATATTTTTTTCGCTCTTCAAAAACAAAAATCTCTTTTCCTTATCACAACTTAATGTTTCTTTAACCCTTCAAAAAACAAAGTTTCCAGATCATTATCATGGGATATATATTTTTTCATGCTATGTTACCATTAAAAATACCATGTTACCATATAAATTGTATATACCATATAAATTGTATATACTACAAGAAATTGTAATACTATATATATGATTAATAAACAACAACAAACAAACAAATTAAGCTAAAAATCTATATGAAAGATTAGCAAGACGCAAGTTTTTTTTCTCATAAACAATATTTTATTTTATAATAAGCCTTTCTCACAAGAAGAACGATTTACAAAAGAATATGAATATATGATCATGATGATGAGGAAGGTGTATCTATCACCTATACGAAACAAGAGCACTTGGAGAGCGCAGACCTCCGCCACGGGAGCTCAATTCCTTGACTTTCAAAACCTACCATTAGCATAATTTCCCCCTCTATTTCACATTTTTGTCGATAGTGATCCGGATCACTCCCAACTTATTTTTCATGGATCCAGACAGTGATCCAGATCACTCCCAAAATCTAATCACTTGTTCCTTGTCCCATTTAGGACATATCCTGAAAATTTCATCAAAATCCCTCCATAAGTTTTTGAGCTATATTTCTTTAAAAATAACATTTCATGGATCCAGAAGATCCAGACAGTGATCCAAATCACTCCCAAAATCTAATAACTTCTTCCTTTTACCATTTCGGATATATCCTGAAAATTTTATCAAAATCCATCCATAAGTTTTTGAATTATCTTGTTCACAAACAAACAGACAGACAGACAGACAAACCCAGGCGAAAACATAACCTCCTTGGCGGAGGTAAAAATTTGTTTTTTAACTTTAACTGCTTTTGACCAACAAGGCCTTAAATGAGGACAATGTATTCACATGTTTAAAATACTTATCTAATGCATTCCATAATTTTATTCCAACAGGGAAGAATAAATGTTGATGCCATTTTATTCTGAATGTTGGTGTTTGTATATCCGATTGATTTCGTAATTGATATTTCATTGTATTTCCAACCAGTGGAGGAATCAAAAACAAGTTTTTATAGTAACCAAAATTCCATTTAAAAGGCCTATTCCTCAATAGTGTTCTACTTAATGAGTATACTTATAACTGTAATTCTACACAGTAAAACACTGCGATATGTAATCTCAGCGGGCCAGAAAAAGACTTCTACTTAAACAGCGCTAACAGGGCAGCTTTCATTGGAAAACTCCTTCCAAGGACCTCATTTTTACTTCTACATAAAATATCTTCCAAATATAAAAATTCTGCTAAGGGGGGTTGGTGTGTATTAAGAATTGTGGTAGAGATTTTATCAAGACATTTTCAGCACTTATGTTTCAGGAAGCAGGTAGCATGAATAGGTATCTGTGTATGTAAGTTGCTATAATTGAAAATACACACATCAACAGTATGTATCTCGTTTTTCCATCTGATATTTACAGAAAAAAAAATTCATTTAAATTTTTCTTTTGAAATTTGAAAAAAAAAAAATTTTATCAGGGCCAATAATTGTATAACAAAGACATTCTTTTACACAATTTCAAACAAAGACGACATAATGAATACATGTATATATACTGAGGAAACATATATCCTGTTTTCCTTAACAATATATATGTACATGTAAAAACTGCCAATAAAAGAAAGTGTTAAGTGGTTTAAATGGCTAATATATGCAAAAGTTTGCGACACTTGGGGAAAAACCACACCAGACTTGACATTCTCAAGTGTCACTTGAATCTTGTGGCGTGTACACACAGTTAAACAACGACTGGTTCACACTTCTTGGGTCTGTCATCTCTGCCATCAGTTCTGACTCGGGGTAGGTCAGATTAGGGATGGATGAATTTTTTTTTAAATGTCTGGTTGGGTGAACATGTCTATACTTTTGTGTAATCACCCTTGCCCAAATGTGTTTGCCTGTTAGTTGGTCAACATGCATAACTCGAAAAATTAGGCATCAGATCAGGATTATATTTCCACACAAACTGAAGTCTAGTCATGGCTGGCTCCTCCTTAACGATGATCTAGATCCACATTCTTTAGTTTGTGCTTCCTTATACCCCAGTCTTGGCGGTGGAACTGCCTGCAAGTATGCTGCCTGCCTTCCAAGATTGCTGTTTCCATCACACTACAGGGGGTATAGTTATAGGACTGGTGTTCCTTCAACTACCGTGTGAGGTTCCTATGTGAAGTTGTGACACATTGGGGAAATGTCCAGTACCTCAACTCACCTTATGTCACCGTATGTTTCTATGAAAAATGACCGAGTCACAACCTTATGTACATCTTGGACCACACCTTCAGTTACCATAGCAAGAAAGTCATATGCACATGTTCACATTCATCTCTGCATGCTCACGGTGAGGAGAAAATTTTCAACATTTTAAAACTTCCGTAGAATGTGCAAGGTAATGGACGTTTTGCCACTCTGTCACAGGGTCGCATACGAACCTCGGACGGTAGGTAAAGGGCAGGGGGATTTTGCCAACGCCTATAACCGCGGGATGTACAACCTGTAGTGTGAATGGGGTTTTTGGCACTGCTTGTTTTGTATTAAACTCAAGGTTTTACATCCTGTTCAACAGCCAGGGTCATGTTGGGACAGGTCCTCAGCTTTGACCATTGTGGGAGTTTTAACCCACACAGATGTGAAAGCCAGTGATTAGATGCCAAACTTGCTAACCACTAGGCCACTGTAAACCTTACAATATTGTCACTATGGAAACAGAGATTATTGTACTTCCGATGTGTTGGAGTCTATCACATTGTGTTGGAGGTCATTCACAATCTCATCACAGTGGTAACAGATTCCATTTTTTTACCCAGGCACAGTGTATATGTTCTGTACAAGTTGAGATTTCGTACAAGTTACAACTTATACAAGCAGTTTGTAAAAGTTGCAACTCGTACAAGATTGCCTGTACAAGTTGCAACTTGTACAGAATTTCAGCATCAAATAATCCCAACTTGTACAATACTGTTGTACAAGTTTGATTTTAAAAAAAACTTTGGTTAAATTAACAATTTTATTAAAGATATTTCTTATTTTATGTGTATAAATATCCAAATTAATGGGAGAGTGTCATATATATCACTTTTCTATAAAAATTTACACTGAATTTACAGAAAAATCTTTAAAAAAAAATTCCAGTAACACTTAAAATACAAAAAGATGCTATTATTATTTGTATATTAATATATTAAGTTGATACTTTAGTTGATCGCTCAAGGGTCAAGTTATTTTCAGAAAAAAATCAAGTTTTAGTGTTAAATACTAAATTCACATGAATGTGAGATGTTCCTTATGTGGGTGTTCCACCACACGACTAAGGGTCCCGATTAAGGGTTTTGGGGGGTCGGTTGCAAAAATTTGCTTAGTCCCAGGCGTCCTGTAAGGGTCGGTTGTGGTCGGTTGAGGCCGTGTGAAAAATCAAACATGTTTGATATTTCTCCCGACCCCAACCGATTATTTTTTCCCGCCATAAACAAAATGTCCAGTCCCAGGCTTCCTCAGGCCTCCTCAGACCAAATTTACACAGTCCTATGTTGTCCCAGGCCGCCTGCGACCCTTAGTCCCCGACCCTTAGTCCCAGACCCTTAGTGCCTTAGTCCCAGGACTCCTGCGACCCTTAGTCCCATTGCAAAACAAGAATCGGCCATTTCAGTCTGGGGAAACCTGGGGATGCCTCAGGACACCTTGGAGGGTCGGGACTTAATCGTGGGTTAGGCGGGGCTTAGTCCCAGGAGGCCTGAGGCGTCCTGGGACCCAGTCGGTTTGTCTACGACTAGAAAAATGGCTTAATCGGTTCTTAGTCCCAGACCAGTCTGGGGCCGCCTGGGGCCTCCTCAGGCCAATCTGAACTTAATCCCAGACTTTCAGTAGTCCCGCCCATTTTACCTTTTTTGTCACAGACTGTCCACGATTAAGGGTCGGGGACAGGGTCGGGGCTTAGTCCTTTGGTGGAACAGGGGCATAATTGATGCTTGTAAGACTCCAGCTTTGTGCTCAATGGAGTTGTGGAACTGGGGCGGATTTCACGAAAGGTCTTAGCCCGGTCTCAGACTCAAACTTGAGACTTTTGTCTCAAATTATTGGAATATTTTACTTGAGCCCATGGGCTCAGCCTTAGTGAATTTCACAAAAGGTCTCAGCTTTGGCTGAGCCACTGGCTCAAATGTTGAGACTGATAGAAAGTGGGCTTAAGTTTTGTAAACAAAGGCTCAAATATGGCCGCCAAAATTCTTTCTTCACTTCAAAATTTGAAATGGCTGAAAATAGGGTACAAGTATATAAAACAACCCCATGATGTAGTCTTTGGGTGTTTTTACATGTTTACAAGGTTTCCCATTGCAAAATGGTATTTGACCAGAGATATTATATGTCAAACGAGGAACATATATGTCATCAGCAGAATATTTTGACTACAAAAAATGGTCACATGATACAGAAAACCACTGTGGTTATTTGATAAGCTTGGTCTCAACTGAGACCCCTTCTGTGAAAACCATTACAGACAAAGACTTAGCTGAGCCAAAAGGCTCAGATTTGAGCCAGTGGCTCAGCCTGAGACTGGGCTAAGTCTGAGACCTTTCATGAAATCCGCCCCTGGGTTCAATCAACTGTCTGGTGCGGCTTCCTATAGCATCAGGGCTCTTTTCTGATTTACCTCTAGACAATAAACTAGGATCACTAGTGTGTAAGGGAAAGCATCAAAGGAGAGATGATAGTAAATGCATAATTGTTTTTAACACATGCTTTACATTTAATAAAATTCTTGTACAGGCTTAAAATTCAGCTGTGGTATTATCATTGTAAAAAATTCTATTGATCTCTTTGTTTTGGAACAAATAAATTTAGGAGAATTGTTGACAGAAAACATTATAAATTAAAAGGTAACCAACACAAACCCAAAAGTCAGATACAGGTTTCAGTTGGGCCAGTGTGACTCAAACTTTTAAAATAATATAAAGATATGCATTAAAAATGTCGTAATTTTCAACAAAATTATGAAAATATACAGATCAACAGTTTGCTTTCTCATTAGTGAATTTGACATTCATGAAGATTGAATATGTTGATTTTATGAATTTTAAGGTATAAATTTATTAAAATAAATTGCTCAACTGATAAATATGGGCCTTGTACAAGTTGTAACTTGTACAGGTCCAAAATTTGTGCAAGTTGCAACTCGTACAAGTCAACTCGTACAAGTTGCCACTCGTACAAAATCTCAACTTGTACATAATATATATGATACTTGCAGACGTCAAGCAGACAGTGTTGTGCTTGAGGTGCCAGAGTTTGTTTATTGGTGCATAGGTCCACTAAGTAACTTGGTCTTAGCTTTGCTTGTAATGCTTCAAAGATTTGGAATGATTTACCTGTTGAAGTTTGCTCTGCCATTTCCCTTTTCAAGTGCTAGCTCTAGCGAGGCTCGCGATTCTAGAGATGATATTCCCCTTTGTTTGGTCTCTGGACTTTCATGAATTGTGGCATAGGTTGATGATTACCAGTCACATCAATGAAGTTAAGCAGCTGTGGGCTATGTTAGTACTTGGACGGGTGACCACCTTAGTGCACCACTCGTGTCTGATGGCTTCATAGCTTGCGCTTGTAGACCGAAATCTCTTTCTGCCTTGTTTTCTTTTAGAAAGAAGTTGAATATTAATCTTGTTGCACAAGCATAAGATATCATTTTCTTACGTCCCTGTATACTTGATTAATGTGTTTTACTTTTGAATGTGTTGCTTCAAGTCTGTCTTTGTGACAGAGATTATGCACTATAAAAGTTCAATTACAATAGAAGTATAATTTCTTAAAGTTTCCCAATAGCCTACAAACATGAATCTCACTGGACCAACCAGAGTGAAAAAAAGCGTTTGTAAGATTGATGCCACTACAGTTGTCAGCAGTTCACAATATCTGGGGGCAACTTTTGATCTAAAAAAGTGGGTCACAGATGCTACACATGTGGTCACAATTATGTCCGGATCATAATTTTGTCCTTTAATTTTTTATTAAAACATTATGGTACTCTGTTTGGGTGTTCAGTTCAATTTTTCAAATTTTCATGATCTCAAAGAGAATAATTTGAAAAAAAAATGCAAATTTCTAGTTGCAACATTTTAAAAATAAACTCCAATAAAATCGGACATTATTATGAACCACAATTGTGACCATCCATATAGTGAATTTTTTGTGATACAGTCTCAAACTTTAAAGACATGTTTTACATTGCTATGTCGTATCACAAAAGTGTGAATGTGGATTAATTAAGCATGGTGACAGAATGTAGATGATGAATTTTGGTTGGTTAAGTTAGAGAGCCGTTGTTACAATACTTATGGAGAGAGACACATCAGTCAAAAACATAGACAAATGGATTATTGCTATGTCAATCATTTTGTTGTACTACTTCTATGTGCGTGAACAGAAAATATGTACAACTATATGGTTTGATAAAACTAATACAGTGAATGAACGTATTATGTGCAGAAGGTACAATGGGCTCTACTGAGTGGTTGATTTGTAACAGAAGTTTTATTGTATTTGCACTGAAATAATGGATATTGACTGAACTATTAAATTACTATTGATATAAACTTGAAGGTAAAGCAAAAAAATCTCAGTACTGGATAAGAAAGTTGCATGATTCTTGAGAAATCGGGTGAGTCATGTGATTAGCCATATTAGACATCTAGTAAATTTAAAGCCTCACAGTTTAATGCAAATCTTTGAATTTTATATCATCAGCTGAAGCTAATGCTGGAGAAACAAAACCAAAATGCTATTTGAATATAAATATAAACCCATTCTTTTGTATTTGTGCTTCTAAAGCAAAGGAAGTATGGTAACATTCTTTTTAAAATTAATAACTCAGATTCTTTCAATTTTCAGGTAGTATTGGCATTTTAGATGTTAAACGAAGAAACTGTTTGTTAAACAAAGTATTCAAACTACACTTTTATAGCACTGTTGAAAAATTATTAAATTATATTGTCCATGTATAAAGTACGTAAATATATTTCTGAATAGCCCTATGGTGCTTTTAAGTATGTAGAAAAAAAATCTCACAATAAATAACAAATCTTTGTAAATACAGACCGTTATATGTTGGGTAATTATTTTATACCTTTCAGACATATACGGGTACAGGAAAGATAGGTAGGAAGTATGTTAGAGATATGTACAGTAACAGTATCTGGTGTTCTATTTCATTTTGACATATTAAATTTCATCGAACTGTGAACAATATACCATTGAAAACTTTTCCACCTATTTGGAGGGAGAGGCAGAAATATGGCTAGCTTTGTGCAAGGCTAAAAAAATCCATGTATACAGGAGACTATGTATAACTAGAACCAGTAGAAGTTTAGACTTTCCTCAAGTCCTTTTGTCTTGGGTATTATATGAGGACTGAATGAACTTTTTTTTCAAGAATTTGGTGCTGAATATTTCATGAGAGAGAGTTGGATCTCCATCCATCAGATGGATTCATAATGATTCAATGTATGTCAGATTTGCTGGAATAAGAAATACAAAGACTTGAAGCAAGTCTAGTAGAAGTTAAACTGAGGTACATTAAGCCCATTACACATATGTAAAGTAAGAAATCTAAAATTCGCCACATATCTGAAATTCGCCACATGTGCAAATACTAATAAAATAAATGAATTGAGGTGAGATTTGTTGAATGTATAGTAAATTAAAGCTTTCTGAACTGAAAAATACCAATTTTAAGACAAAACATCATTTTCTGCATAAAATTAACTAAGGTTTTAGAGGTGGCGAATTTTAGATTCCTGGCGAATTTTAGATTTCTTACTCTATGTCATAGCTAAAAACAAAGGTAAAAGTTTGGGTTTTACATCCCTTTCAACTGCTAAGGTTTCAAATAGTACACAGGCCATCAAAAAATCCAGCATGTTCTCATAAGCAGGATTCGAACCCATCATCACAGAGATAAGAGTCAAGTGGTTAAATACCAGACTTGTAAACCACTTGACAACAGAGGCCATTTCTCTTCATTTATCCACTGTACATGCTTTGCATTTCACTTTATTTAGTATCTGCTGAAAAATGAGAAACAGGAAATGCTACACTACTTGTACATATGAGTAGGTATGAGTGGTGTGGATGTTGGAGCCCAACTTAGGAGTCAGCCCATCTTAAGATGGGCTATAGCCCAACTTAGGATCCTAAGTTGGGTAGCCTATAGAACATATTAGCCCAACTTAGGATAACTAAACTCAGGAATGATTTCAGCTAAAATTTAATGTTGACCAGCTAGTTTAATATTAATTTGCTATGTCATACTCCAGTGGTAGTTTTAATTATGAATATAACTGTGCTAGTTTATTTAAATACTTATACTTAAATTTTAGATTTTTTGTGCTTATCTCATCTTAAGATTTGGTTACAGTTATTAGCCCAATTTATAATTTGCACACATAGTCTTTATTTTTCAAATTGAAATAATATTATTTACTTATTTTTCTACTTAAATGTTACTTCTTTTCTTTACATCATAATGCATTGATAGGATTAATCTTAATCACCTTATTGTTCCAAGACTCTGTCTCAGTTAATTTGACAATGGGAGGGTCATTACGTCATAAGGTGTCTATTGTTGAACCACTGCTTTCAACTTGATTTGTTTAATTTGTGGGGAGTGATTAGGCAACTGGATTATATTGTTATGTATCTTTTGTTTCAACATTCCTTTCAAGTTGATTTGTTTGACTATGCCTATGACTTGGGAAACTGGAGTAGTTTTAGATTTGCCTTTTGTTCTAGCATTCTTTTGTACTTGATTTCTTTCACCTCTGGTTGAGTGACTAGCTAACAGGATTAATTGGGCATTGTTGTAAGACTCATTTAAGGTATTTGGGGTGATATTTTACATGTTTGTAAACAAACTGATTGATTTAATCATAATTTTCAAATGATTTATGTTAAGTCTTAAATGGACATTTACCCATATAACCTAACAGAAAACACCAATTTAATATATAATGTGTGTTTTATTATTTTTATCAATTTTATGCATCAGTGTGTTGTTTGTACTAAATTAATCAAATTAAGTTGTTTGGATTTAATTACATTTTCCAATTAATTAATGTAACTGACCTCCAAAGATAAAGCGCTTTATAAATGCTGTTTAAATGCTATTTAATGATATAAAAAAGTAATTTTATTATTTGTTGTTAAATTTAAAATATATAATCAGGTTCACCCATAAAATCACCCACTATATTTGGCTTTCCCCCTTATAGGTTTGATAGAATTAAGCCTCATTATATTGAGAGATTACTTTGATGTTGATTTGTTTCACTTTATGATTTGGGGTATTTCCTATTGTGTACTTCACCCACCCCAAGTGAAACAAATCAACATCAATAAAATGTTGAAACAATAGGCACAAATCCAATTAAGAAATCATTCCAATGAAAGACAATTGAATCAACATCAAAGGAATATTTTAATGCTTTAAAGGCTCATGAAACAAAATTATTTTTAGTTTCTGCAATTAAACACTTTTTGTTGAGGTTAGATATGTTCAACATATTGATATAAAATAAAAAAGAAGTGCAAAATACTTCTGTACAAGGGTCAGTTAAACTTATCAATGTTAATATCATCTTTTTCATGAAAAATAATTCCCTTGTAAATAGTAAATATTATATTCTCCATAAAAATAATTCTTGAATTTTATTATCTCAAGTTGGGCTGACATGTTCTAGCCCATCTTAAGATGGGCTACCCAACTTAGGATCCTAAGTTGGGCTATAGCCCATCTTAAGATGGGCTAACTCCTAAGTTGGGCTCCAACATGGACACTACAATAGTGGCATGGCATGGTTATTTCTGTTTACAACAATATTTCTCAGAACAGTTACAAATATAGCTCTGGATCCATAAGAAAGAAAATTCTTATTCTTGAAATTTGGAGAAGTTTCTTAGATAACATGCCTTTTTTACCAAAATAAGACAGTGCTGCCTTTCAGTGGATAATAATTGGTCAGCATTTGTCAACATCCACTGAGAAGCCAGTCCCTCTTGGGGTTTCAGCAGATTTTCATCAGAGCTGATCTCACATCTCTAAGACATCAGTTGGGAATTGGCCATAGAGCCAAGAAAAAGCAAACTGACACACCGATTTTGATGCAAAAATATGGAGAAAACTACTCAATCTTTGACTGGCAGTGAATATCTTATAATATCTCTCTTTAAAGGAACCAGGCTCATCAGCTGACATCTGACAAATAACAATTATACCTTGAAAAAGGATAGGGCTAAGAAAATTTATAAGAAAAAGAATTTTATTTTATTCCTATGAATTTTTCAAATTAGATTATCATGACAAATTTCATGTAATATTTCTGTAGAAAAACAGGGACCATTAGAGTTTTAGGTTTTGATTATCACAAAGGTTTGCTTTTGGTGAAAAACTGTGTGTATGGCAACTCTGAAAAAATTGTGTTCCTTAGAATTTTTTCTTAATCTTTCATTCTAATTTTCTCGGATAATTCCAATTTTATCACAGAATACTTTTAAACAAGAATTACTCATTCTCCCTTCATGTCAAGATTTCCCACAAACATTGTAAAGCAATGTCATCAGACATTTGGTACAGTTTCTAAGCAAGTCACTTTAGAGTTAGGAATGTTTGTGAGTATGTATAATTGACCTTACATGAAATCTAAGTAACACAGGGGATACCTTGATGACAGAGGTCTGGTTCCTCCAGAGTGAGGCCTTTCCATTGCAGTTAGGCAGGGCTGACCCTAGCGATTCCCCTAAATGTGGGAAACTTAGGTCCATAATTTCTGTTAGCTAAAAAAAGTGTGCATGTAGCCAAGGTATGTCATATCACTTCAAACTTTATATTGTATCATCTGATTCAATGGTATTATTTACTGAAATTCATTGACAAGTTAGATAAGCTAGTGGCCATATATTGTCACAGAACTCATAAATTTAATTGAAATGTCTTAGAATTAATATTAATATAACAAATAAGGAAAATCTAGATCTAAATTGGACTTTTATAGTGCTTAATCTCCTGAGTAAGCGGACTCTAAGGTGCAACAACAGAGATAGCTATAGGTAGCAAAATTGAAATATCAAGGGACAAAAACAGGACAAGCAGTTTGAATAAAGTGATAAGGACAAAATATATTTCCCAAGAAAGTTTGCAAATATCGGCATGCTTTCTTTAAAAGACAATCTTTAATTAGTCAGTCTTTTTAACAGGAATAAGGTCCTCCAGATTGTAATGATCAGTTGTTGAACTGATGACTTCATCCTGCACTAGACTCTGTAAGTGTTCATAAGGCTCGTACACTACAGATGTTTCTTTTTACATTACAAAAGTCACGCAAAAATACATGATGTCATTCTCAGTAGCATTGCATGTGGACTGGCAATTAAGGTAAAGTGCTGATGGATCAAATTGCTCTAAAACCAGATACAGAAGGCAGAAAATAATTATACCATTTCTGTTGCATGCATGCAAGGCACTCAATGGTATATCTGAAGTGATATATTAGGAATAACAATACAGAGACTTGTATTAAGATCACTTTTGTATCATCTCCACTTACATTTTGCAGTTCATCTAATGTGATAAATGTTAAGATATTCTTCTTCAGTAAAACTGTTACTTGTATTGAATATTTACAGTTCCTCTGTGTGTTTATCTGATATGCATTTCAATTTATTGTCCTTCATTCATATTTGTGATACATAATACAAGTCCTTCTTCAAATAGTGTACACATATGTTAATGGCAATGTTAAATCTCTCCAAATGAAATATCACTTTTCTCTAATGACTATAATTATGTCGCTGTTGGTATGTTCTGTAAGAGGTTCTCGAAGGTAACTAGAGTTTGTGATTATTAGATAATTATATGATAATGATAGTGATAGTCAAAGCTCTTATCAAGACAGACCTTCAGTGCATGCCACATGTTGTCATTGACTGGATTCGATCCCATGACTACAGAGGTGACAGTTAAGTAAAGAAATCCACTCGTCCGAGTTACAGACTTACAAATCTTGCAGCATATTTGTGAAAGCAGTAGCTAAAAAGGTCATAACTATGTGAAAATGCTACCGATTTCGTTGAAGTTTGATTGTGCTCTATTCTGACCAATGACTATATGTTGTATGAAAAAAGTGAGAATCCTAAACAAAAATTGTGACCAAGAACAGGCTAACAGACAAATGACCAACATACTTCAAAAGATTTTGAAGTACATGTAATAAAGTGGCAAAAAATGAACTGAAGAGAAACACATGAAGATAATTATGGGCTAAAACAGAGCAGTAAAGATTGGGCAAGTGTGACATTTTTGAAGTTGTGAAGTTTGTTAGATGCATGTACATGTAATTGTTTTCAGCTAAAACTTGTTTCAAAATTACTGGGTGAATAGATTGTAGACAGCATTGGCCACTCGCCCAGCCAGTGTTATTAAATGCTCACCGAAACAGTTGGGGAGCATAGATTATTACTGAAGCCTATACAGGTCAAACTTTAAAAGTTTTTTTTTCTATCTCATCATTGCAACATATTGCTATCTTGTAATTTCAATATTAGGATGATTTAGTAATTTGAGATATCACCATTTCCTAAGTAAGAATTGCACCTATTGTTTTTTCATCACCCATGTCCATGTCCATTATTGCCTGTACCCAAGATACCCTAGATCTTTTAGTATAAAACAGTGTAGTTCCCCGTGTCCATGAACAAGAAGTATTGTGACCCTTCCTAATCACTCACTTGGACAACCACACTGTTTTATACCATAAGATCTAGGGTATCACGGGTATGGGCAATGACGGACATGGACAGGGGTGATGAAAAAACAATAGGTGTATTTCCTACTTTACATTTACCAGATAACCCAAACCTGTAATGACATGGTATCTTCTGTAATTACCTCAACCGAAGTGGGTATGTAATTGACACCATGTATTTGTCCGTTTGTTTGCAAACTGACTCAGAAATATGTGGATAGATTTTAATGAAATTTTCAACAAAGGAACAGATCATTACATTTTGGTGCTGATCAATATCATCATCTGCATACAGAGATTTTTTAATGGATTTTCTGTCATTGTACTCATAAATTTTGAGTTAAGAAGATTGCAGTTAGTCCAAAACTCACTCTGTAGGGTTGTCACCCGGTCCTCCAAATACTGTCACATTACCCCTCAATTAAAAAAACTGCATTGGCTCCCTATCAAATACAGGATACAATTTAAAATTGGTCTCATCACATACAAAACTCTCAACCAGGGTGAACCAGTTTACCTTAGAGAATTAATTCATCCCTACACTTCTTCCAGGAACACAAGACCAAGTACCCCCAAACTCAAATTCCTTCACACTCCCACTTTCGACCGTAAGGTTCATAAATCAGTCAAACAGTTCTCCAATTCTTTCAGTCACTATGCCCCAGTTCTCTGGAACTCCTTCCCCTTCCAAATAAGAAATAGCCCCTCTGTCACATCTTTCAGGAAACACCTCAAAACCCACCTCTTTAATTCTAGTTTTCCCACTTAGTTTCCTTCCCTCTTGGTCACACCCACAACTCTAGATTACTGACCTTGAACACCCCTTGACTTTCTTTATGATAATGATTTTGTTAAGTCAGTGCACTGAGTTTCCCTGTGTGGGGAAGATATTGCGCCTGCAAAGCAGTAGATTAGATTAGATTAGATCATAAGCAAGTAGGAAGTATTGAGCCTTGTCGAAGGTTGGTACTCTCTGAGTGCTCTTGTAATAATAATAATAATTACACTGCATTTTATGAGGTAACTCTTTCTTGTAATTACAATATGTTTTCAAGATTTATATCTTGGATAGACGAGATAAAATAAGTGTGATATGTGTATGCATCCATTGTTATCAAATATTTCAACATGATATGAATCACTGAGTTAATCTGCTTCATAATCTCCTTACCAACAAGGGCTGTGTAAGAAGTGATCCTAATTCAATTCATTAATGTACTAACACACTCAACCCCCTTTCATCCACATTGAGATTGTTCGCACAAGGAAGAGGGGGGTGCCAATCTGCATCAACCCTCTTAAAATTATCTTAAGCAGGTCATAATTTAGGTCAAGTCGGACCCTGATTGTTTAGACTAATCCCTAATTTGCAAAAAAGTCCATAACTCTCATTGTGTGAACACTTGATTAGAAATATACCCAAAGTCTGTTTGGGAGTTTGGGAATATAGATTCAAAAACATTCTCAAAGAATCTGGGAAAGCAAATATTGTCAAAGTGTCAAGGCTTAAGGATAAATAAACATTCCTAAAGGGTTTGGCTGGCATAGATTGCATCACGATACATTCCCCAATAACTTCTTTGATATCATTAAAACAGAAGGTTTTGCAAGAGATGCACATGGAAGAAAGCATACTTACAATTCTAATCGTCTGGAGGAAGCTTGCACTCTCTTAGAGCTTCTGTATCTGGCTGTGTAAAGAGGTATTAAATTTATGACCATGTGTCTGTGCAGATGTTTGTTTGTAGGATTACACAAATACTGCTGGTTAGATCATCAGGAAAACAATGAGAAGATGGGTTTTGGTCCAACTAATAGGCCCCATTAAATTTTGAGAGTAATCTGGATCACCTCCTGGATACAACACAATATCAGAGATCTGGGCTTTTCAATTTCCCTATTATTGAGCCTTATTGATTTAGAAAAGAGAGACAAGGCTCTGATATGAATTAGAGTAAGAAATCTAAAATTAGCCACATATCTGAAATTCGCTGCAAGTTGAAATACTAATAAAATAAATGATTTGAGGTGAGATTTGTTGAATGTATTTGTAGTTTAAGGCTTTTTGAACTGAAAAATACCAAGTTTAAGACAAAACATCATTTTTTCTTGCATAGAATCAATTAAGGTTTTAGAGGTGGCGAATATTAGATTTCTGGTGGATTTTAGATTCCTTACTCTATACATCCCATGAGAAAGGTTTGTGCTCTCTGAGTGCTCTTATTTTGGCATTAATTTTGCCAGATAATTATCATAAAGAAATTTCTGCATTGCATTAAAGTGGAATCCCTCTGATATTTATTCAAGATATTTCCTGGCTAAAGTGCAACAGCAACTCAGTTGGTCAGTGTTGGTTGAGTTGTTGTTAGGGTTGGTATTGAAATGAATTTCACAAGAAAATTTCTGAAAGTTGCAGCAAAAAACAATCTTCATAAATACTTCACTGGCTTAAGAAATTAAATTAATTGGAAGAAATAGACAAAGGTTCATGTATTCTATTTGAAAGGAAACAGAAAATCAGGACAACAATATGGAACCTGTGAGAAGATATGGGAAATCATTACTTAATCCATACATACTAAAGGTTCATTTAAGTTGTGGTATATAAGGTACATCTTTCTTTTGATTAGGATGACATATTTATCTATTTATGTGACACAATTTCCCTCAAATATTGACTACCTTTATGTGCATTCATCTATCCTTGTGTTTTTTGCCATCAAAAGTGAAAAAACAATTTCTTACAGGGCCTATGTATGTATGTATTTGCATCTTTTTATTTATTTCTAAGTGTTGTCTTGAGAAAATATAGAATTTATAAAATATGCTGGTATATAAAACCAAACTTGTACAACCATGTTGTACAAGTTAAGGTGTGTTGGATTGAACCCCTGAAATTTGAAACTTGTGCTTTGGACAACTGCCATTAAGTATTTAATAAAAGTGATACAAACTGTGAATTTCTGCCTTGGACACACTTATTCACATAAAACAAGTACAAGTAGAAAGCACACACAGAGCATAGATCCCCACCAGAGGGTGGATGGGGCATTTCCAAAAATTCAGAATTTTTTTTTATCCAAAATATGATCTGAATCTTTCCAAAAATGTGATCACTTCTTCTTTTGGTCAGGACCAAATCTCTTCATTACTTTGGGAGTAATCATAAACACAGACAAACAGAAAATGTGCACACCCAAAACATTACCTCCTGGTTGAGGTTGTGAATGGTTATGTATTTCAAGTTAATTATTATGCCAAGCAGCAGACACACTGAAATCTATTGCTCTGCAGGTAACCTGATTGACTTTACCTGGAGTGGGGGGCAGAAGCAGTAAATTAATTGATTGCATGCATTAGTTTATTACACATAGCTAATAAAACAAAGCCTATACAATAAACTGATCCAATATGATCCTATCTCATCTGTTCAGACTCAAGTCATCATTACTTTAAACAAAATGGTGAAAAAATTTCAAAATTGGACCAGAAGTAAGGAAGTTAATTGTGGTAATTTTAACTGGAGTTCAAAAGTATATTGTTAGGACTACATTCTTGGTTAAATTGTATTAAAATGTGATTAACACAGAATTGAGATGCACAGAGTTTACTTAACTGGATTTAATCCTCCAAAAAGGGTTGATAAGAAAAACAAATCAAAATTTTAACTGTTAAACAGTTAAGGTTATCTTATGAGATTATCAACTTCTATTCTATTCTGAATAGTTTCATGGTGCTTAATCTCTGCCAGGCAGACACTGATAGGCCCAACACCAAAATCCAATGTAAAAAAAATCGTCTATCCATAGCCCTGGCTCATAAGCATATTTGATGATAGTCATTTACAGGCCTTTACCTGAACCCACCTCACCCAATCATATGTCTTTAATTTAGTGTAACTCCAATCAAATACCTGGAATTTTTTTTATATTTTTGACCATACTTAAAAATATTGTAAAAGTTGGACAATGTTTCAATATTAGAACAGTTTTGTGTCAGTTTCTTCTGGTGACACAGGATCAGAAGGGCTTTAAAACTTTTATCTTGTTTCAGATTTGAAAAACAGATAGGTAATATATGCATGGCTTACTGTACATGATTTCTTCCTGTTATTGCTTTACCACTCCCACGCCTCGCAAAAAATTGTATAAAAAATATCTGCTAACTGTAACTGAATGCACCCCATAATTAATTGTTTTGTTAAACTCTTGCTGGGGTTAATACTTTGTTAACTTGTCAAAATATTGGAGCAATATCTTCTAATCCCAAACACACCCGCCCAGTACCCCGCTGTTTTGACAGTAATCTCCTTGTGAATTATGAATACTGTTGCTACTTTTTATGTCACTAACCAAGCCGTTAATTTCTGCACAGTATGACTTATGAACTTTTAACATTGTTACAAAAAAGCCCTGTATGAATTCCTGAGTTTTAATCTCATATGAAGATGTCAATAGTTGTCTTGTGATAAGCTAATTAAAATGGTCTGCCTTGGTTAGAGTGACTTTTTCACTCCCACAGAGAGTTAATGTAATGTGACTTTTAGCGTGCACCATTCTGACTATAAATACTCCAGCTGGAATTGAGGAGGTTAAGAAAAAATATTTATTCTTACCTTTTACACAGGGATAATAAACATTCAGATTATAATATATCTGTAAGTATTTCATACTATTTATTTTTTTTCTAAAACATTTTAGTGTGGTAATAGTGTCACATAGATTTTACTGATACAAATAGACTTAAATAATAAGTATATTCTATTTGTGCATAACAGTCTTGAGGTAATTGAGATTAGATTAATCTTTCATTTCTAAAGGAGAGAAATTTGTAGTATCCATTTAGTAATTAATTGAATGTCATCACTGTCTCATTTGATTAATTACTATGGAGGAATTCAGGATTTCTAACTCATGACCTCCTCAAAGGACATTTTCTTAGAAAATTTTAAGAATATAAGAATGTTGTTTAGTATTGACCCTGGTTTTTTAGTTATAGTTAAAATGCCACAATTAATTCCAGTTATCAGAGCTATACTTGAGTGTTATTCAACTGTAAACAATAATAAACAAATGTTTTTTTGGTAATATCAGTTGGGTCAAATACACCTGTGTAAGGAGTGACAATGTAAGGAGTTTTATATGTTGCAAACTATGTAATTAATTTCCCCTTCAAGATATCCAACATAATGAGTGACCTCAGACAGGAAACTAGCAGGTCAATTGTGTCAATTATCATTGATCATGAGAAATGATATCCATGGTACAGGACAAAGTCTTAATTTGCTTGATATACATTGCAAACAATCTGCAAATATGGCCGAATAGATATTTCTTTTTGTACTAGATTTTTGTCAATATATACATGCATTAGATAAATATATAAAGCATATTTTTGTGCAATTTTGATTTATTTCAACATTATCAGATATGGTAAGGAATTTCTGCTAACTAGAGAAAGGTACATGTCAATAAATCCACAATTCTTAGCAGTTGCTAAATGTTTGAACAGAAATACTTTGAATATGACAAATTATATCAATTGTACAGTAAAAAGTCTTATACTAGCTCCATATGGGAACCAATATATACATTTTGTACAACCAAATATGTAACTTTTGTCCTGCTGTATTTATGTCAATATATCTTGGACAAATATATATGCATATTTTTGTAAAGTTATTTGCGAATTTTAATAAAAGATTTATTTGATGGGAAATTGCTGTCAACTGGAAAAAGTTACATTTTGTCCATAAATCCAACATTTTTGGCAGATGTTAAATGTTTAAACAGGAATACTTTGAAATATAATAGGATAAATTTTCTGTAGGGAAAGATAAAAAACACAAATATCAATAAATATCAATATACTATGGAGCCCAGGAAGGGAGCCGAGGAAGGGTCACGTAGAACTGTTTTCCTGTCATTTTTTTATCTCGTTACCACGAGATAATAAGACGTTCCCACAAGATAGCAAGTCATTACCACCAGATAGCAAGTCGTTCCCACAAGTTAGCAAGTCATTCCCACAAGATAACAAGTCGTTCCCACAAGTTAAAAGTCGTTCCCACAAGATAGAAAGTCATTACCACAAGATACTAAGTCGTTCCCACAAGTAAGCAAGTCATTACCACAAGTAAGCAAGTCGTTACAAGATAGTACGTCATTACCACAAGTTAGCAAGTCGTTCCCACAAGATTACTAAGTTGTTTCCACAAGATTACTAAGTTGTTCCAACAAGATACTAAATCGTTCCCACAAGTTAGCAAGTCATTCCCAGGAGATAGCAAGTCATTTCCACAACTTAAAAAGTCATTCCCACAAGATAGAAAGTCATTACCACAAGTTAGCAAGTCGTTACCACAAGATACTAAGACGTTCCCACAAGTTAGGAAGTCGTTACCACAAGTTAGTAAGTCACTCAAACTTTTAAAATAATATAAGATATGCATTAAAGTTGTAGAAATTGTCAACAAAATTAAGAAGTTTGCTTTGTCATCTAATCGGTATAATTTACAGTGAATTTGTCATTCATGAACATCAGATCTGTTCACTTCATGTATTTTTAAGTTTAATTTCATTATAATACATTGTTCAACTGATAAATATGAAGCTTGTACAAGTTGCAACTTGTACAGGTCCCAAACTTGTACAAGTTGGGGTTGACCTGTACAAGTTGCAACTTGTACAAGCTGTTTGTACAAGTTGCAACTTGTACAAAATCTCAACTTGTACATAACATTTTTAAAGAAGGGGTTGAAAATGATAAGACTATGCAATTTACAGTATGAAAAGACTATGCAAATTGCAGCACAGCTAACATGAGTTTTGCTGTGTTCAGGTACAGCTTATATGAGAATCTGATCGAGATCCTGCAAGGTATGCTGTGCCAAAAAGCACCCAATCCAATGTAACATACTAAAATATCTTAGAAAGACGAAGGAAAGTGCCATAAAACCGGCACCTCTAAAAGACAGTAATGCAATATACCTGTAATAATAAGTAGGTGACCTCTAAAGGTCACTAGGAAACATGAGACGTCTGAAGGTCACTAAAAGCCTACAGGTATACATAAACTTGAATGGTGTGCCAGTAGATGGGTGGCCTCCACATAAGTTAGGTATCATAGACAAAGAAATTGCCTGTATATTGGCATCAAAGTATGACTTAGTAAAACTCGTGGGATTGACTTCTAACTTGTGGTAACGACTTGCTAACTTGTGAGAACGACTTGCTAACTTGTGGGAACGACTTTGCTAACTTGTGGGAACAAGTTAGTATCTTGTGGTAACGACTTTCTAACTTGTGGGAATGACTTGCTAACTTGTGGGAACGGCTTGCTAACTTGTGAGAACGGCTTAGTATCTTGTGGTAACGGCTTTCTAACTTGTGGGAATAACTTTCTATCTTGTTCTAACGACTTTCTAATTTGTGGGAACAAGTTAGTATCTGGTGGTAATGACTTTGCTAACTTGTGGGAACGAGTTAGTATCTTGTAGTAATGAATTTGCAAAGTTGTGCGAACGACTTTCTATCTTGTGGTAACGACTTGCTAACTTGTTGGAACAACTTAGTATCTTGTGGTAACAACTTTATATCTTGTGGGAACGACTTTTTAACTTGTGGGAACGATTTTCTATCTTGTGGTAACAACTTTCTAACGTATGGGAACGACTTAGTATCTTGTGGTAATGACTTTGCTAACTTGTGAGAACGACTTGGAATGACTTGGTAACTTGTGGGAACGACTTTCTATCTTGTGGTAATGACATACTAACTTGTGGGAACGACTTGCTAACTTGTGGGAATGACTTTGCTAACTTGTGGGAACGACTTTGCTAACTTGTGGTAGCAACTTTCTAACTTGCAGGAATGACTTGCAAACTTGTGGGAATGACTTGCTAACTTGTGGGAACTACTCTCTTTCGGCTGATACTATCGTGTGGGAACGACTTACTATCTCGTAAAGAGATAAAAAAATGACAGGAAAACAGTTCTATGTCCCTTCCTGGGCTCCGTAGTACCCACATGTCAATTTATGCAAAGCATTTTAATCTATATTTTATAGCTTTGTTACAGTGTGAACTAACCATTAACATTATGAATGTGGTTGTGTTTTTTTATCGTCTTCCTGGTTTATTATAATAAGGCTGCTGGACTTAATTCAGTGAAGACAGATATGGAGATTGACCCATTTTGATGAAATTAAACATAGTGAAATTGCATTTTTAAAAGACTGAAATACCCTATTGAAAAGATAGGCAGTTCAGTTTTCTTAAGCATGGCATTACATTACTAAAATGATCTTGTTTGCCTTGCTGATGTTGTACATCAATGAATTGCAGTAGTTCAGCTGACTGCTTACCAAGACATTGGCCAGTATTGTAGTCAGGAGTGCAATTTGTTGGTCATTACACCCCTGATTGCATCACTGAGTAATGTGCAATGAGTTAGTAAGGTGACAAGCATAGTAGTAGCCATCACAGGCCTCTCTGTTCAATTTTTCAAACACAACTGACAACATTTGTGAGTGAGTATTTCTGTCCTAACTACTCTTACCTAATAACATCAGTTGTAACTTGTTGTGACCTCTCTTTTCGGCTGATACAGCCTATGATAGATAGATAGATAGATGAATCGTTTATTATAGTGTCCTGTTTGATTTACAAATACAAATATACATGGAATACAAAATCAGAATACAAACCCAGCCTCATTTGGGCTTATAAGACACTTTAAACTATTGAAATATCATTAAATGACATTTTGGCAATCAAAAACAGTGAACAAATTTAATATAGGGGCATTTGCTACTATTTGAAATCTATATAAACAAGAAAGTTTCGACAAAGGGAGCAAGCAAAATGAACCAGACTAAGTGTAATCTTGTTTCCAGTCATACGACTGATCCTCCTGACAAAATTAGGCCAAGTTATCCTGTCCAATGAGAAGGTAGGTCTTGGAGTCTTTCGATTAATGTTACCATCTTGCCAAAATGATCTTCTTCAATCATGGCAGTTGGTCTTAAGACTTATCTTTCCAATAAAAATGCAAAACAAGCTTTGTTGGTAACTCATATTTTTCCCATTTTCTTGTGACAGGCCCCTGACTTGAATATTGGCTAGGTCTTAAGATAACTCGAGTCAAAGGAACTGGGTTACAACACTTTGTGCAAAACTTTGAGGGAATAACGGCATGCCAAGACTGTACAAATGTTCCTGTTTTTGTAAAATTATTTCTCTGTCACTTGACACAGGATTAAAAAGAAATGGCAATTTATTTTAATTCTTTATTTCCTACTTTTTAAAGACATATATAAATGTTAGAATAATGTGACAAATGAGAGTCTTTACGTTGTTGGACAGAGCAGCATAAATACAAGTGGCTTTTACCTGTGTAAAACATGCATTTTGTCAAGGTACTGGTCACATTATGAAAATAATATGTTCTATATGGGATTGATTGACACAGACATAAATCAGTCACAAAGGTTTAGTTATCTTTTAGCAATTGATTTAGTGTCTGGATTGAGATTTTTAAAAGCTTTGGATAATTTTAATGTTTTATAGACCCAAAATTTTTTTATTCATCTTGAAAACAAGTAAATCGTTTGATGTGACAAACAAAGTATTTGAATATATGAATAGAATTAGACCAATGCTTGAGACAGGCTTTGGTAGTTACAGGCTGTAAAAAAGTGCTTGATACCACTACAGAATTAAGTGAAACCAGAATCATGGTGAACCTGTAATGTGATCTTGTGAAAAGCAGGGTTTTTTTTCTATATGATAGGCAATAAATCTCTTTACTATTCATGAATTTGAAAGATACTCCTGCAATATTGCAAAGCTATTTTCTGCCTTGTACAAGACGCAAGTCCTGCATTCACTTTAATTTGGATTTATTGTTTAAACCCTGTGATGTGGATGCCAGAGAGAGACGAGAAGAACAACTACTTCTGCTAAAGCACTAGTTCCACTAAATGAGGTAAATTTCAATGGAAAAATTGCTTTCTGTAGATATTCATGCTTCAAACTGACCCAGTACCCTCAGATACACTTACTGGGCATTCACACTATGAAATTAACTCGGGTTGACACAGATTGAACCAGATTGGAGACTAGTCTGAACGCTCACAATCCGGGTTGTCAAGGGTAAATCTCAACCCCACTCAAGACATGGATTGAAGCAGATTGAAGCCGATTGGTTTGACCCCCTTTGTACTGTGAAACCTCTCAATCCGGGTTGACAAGGGTTGAATGCTCTGGCACTGTAAACAATTGATTTATTGTTTTACAGCAATGCTTTGCCTAATACTAATCTGTCAGTATATCTATACCTTAATCTTTGTTAGAAAGAGGAAATAAATGAAATGACACCAAAATTAATTGCGTGATTTATTCTGCATGATTGCAATTCAGCATTAAATGTAAATTTATAAATATAACATGGTTATGCAATAAGCAAATATATTCCAAATAATTACAATTACCCGGTAATCAGTTGCTAAAAAGTTAAGCAATCTTTAAAAAATATTTAGGTTCTTAATTTAATAGAATTACTTAATAAATTGATTAATTGTATGATAAACAATGTGAAGTGGTAATCTTTCATACAGCTTTAAACATTTGAAAAATAATTGTCATCAAAGAATTTTACATGCATATCATAAACGTAATTTTAGAGGCTTTACTGTACTCAGTTTTTGACCCTCTTCAATCCAGATTAAACTCTGTAGTGTGGACACTCAACCCGGATTGAGATGAATCTGCTTCAATCTGCTTCAACCTTCAATCCTTGTCAACCCGCCAGATTTTACACCCCACATAAAATGCATGGGGGTATAATATATGGCAAGTTCACTTGCCATATTTTACACCCCTTGCCATATTGTACACCCCCCTGCCATATTTTACACCCCTTGGTGGATTTCTTTACAGTTACTATATTATGAAATAAGTGAAATTCAACAGCGATAAACGTCCACAAATTAAGCATCAAAACTCAAAGACAATAATTCCTTTGCTTACAAATTGTTAAATGTCTAAGAACAGCAAACTAAATGAAATAAAATATATTTAGTGTCAATACAGTGGGACAAAATTCTTTCTATATATTTTCCTTTGAAGTGAGAGGCCAACCCATTGTTGTTGATTTGTATTCACTAGGCTAGTCCCTGATTGAAAATATCCCTAATGTTGTCTTAAGACCCCACAGCTCTTTGATTGGAATCTTGCTACTAGACCTGCAACTATGTGCAAGGCTTTAACCTTCTGTGGCTTCTCACCTGGGGGTTCTTGTTTATAAACTGTTAGTGTTTTTTTTTACTTTAAAAAGACTTGCAATAATAGGTGATACATAGGTTATTGTTCTAGGATAAGTTAGTGATTAGTTAATTGGATAATCTATGCATTGTTTCTTTTGGTTGGATTTACATCACATAATGAACAAAATGGGTCCATTGACCAACTTAGCTCTGACTTCTCATCTAGAAACCATGAACAAGCCTAAATGACATATGTACATAAATTAAATGAATTGTAGTATATTATTAATATCCATGAATATTGAAATATATAAACAATGGTATTTTACAGTTTTCTATGTAATAATAATAATGTAATAATAAAGTTCTTCAAGAATGATTTTCACTCTGAATATAATATAAATCATACAAGCATATGTAAATAAAGAAATTTATGTTACATTATCAGGGAGGAGAAATATCTCTCAAAATACCTTAAAAAAGAGTTTTTCAACAATACCAATTAATCCTGTTAGCTTAGCTAGTCACTTAACCACAAGTGAAACAAATCAAGTTCAAAAGAATGCTAGAACAAAAGGCAAATCTAAGACTAATCCATTTACCAAGTCACATACATAGCCAAACAAATCAACTTAAAGAGTCTTATAACAATAGACATATCATAATCTAATCCAGTTTCTGTCACACCCCAGAAGTAAAATAAATCAAGTTCTAAGCAGTGGTTAGACAATAGACAATTACAAACTCAATTGCAATCTAACCAATAAAAGGTTTGCTCTTAATCCCCAATTGATTTGCTCTGTATGACCCAGTAGGGGGTGTAACTTTTGATGGGGGTGTAAAATATGGCAGCAATATTTTACACCCCCTAAATCCCCTATTGTTAGGGGTGTAAAATATGATTGCCATATAATGCACCCCCTAAAAGATCAAAGAGAGGGTGTAAAATATGGCAGGGGTGTAAAATATGGCGTTACACCGGGTTGTAGTGTGAACAGGGTGTATCATGGCTGTTCAACTGTCAAGATAAATCGGTAGCACCCCTGATTTAGCCCATGCCGGGCATCAGCCAGGATAGCCAGTGTTTCATCCTGAGTGACCTAAAGCTGAGAGACTTTTATTACCCCGGTAGTCCCAGGATGGCAGCTACAGACACAGATCGCAGAATTGAGATGATAATCAGGCATTAGCCTTGCTGAAGGCTCAAGTTTCTTTGCAGTTAGGGAAAGTTTTCAGTTCAGATAACGGAGTTTCAGTTTCTTTTATGTACTCATACATGTACTGTCCGATACAGTTCTATCTCTTAACATGTATGAGTGCTTTATGAATACGAATATCTGTGTGCATGTTTGAAAAGATATCATGCAAATTTGACCCTTAGGCAAGGCTAATCAGGCATATACCTGGAGTAGGCCCGGTGTGCACCCAAGCACATTTTGATTGATACACTTTGTATTTTTTGGTCCTGCTCAATATTTCACAAATATAAGATTGAATACAACATTTTACTTGGAATTTCATTGTTAAGCTGTCCATTAGCTCATTAACTAAAGTAGCTAAAATTAATGTCTTGGTGAAATTTCCACTGATACAGTAATTAATTCCTGTTAAGTTTATTCCCAAGTGACTGGGAAAATACTTCTACATAAGGAAGAAATATAGATGACAGGGTAAAAATCAAAAGAAAAGCCCCTTTAATGACTTGATATCTACTTCGACTTAAAGGAAATTCTACTTGTCAGATTAGTTCTTAGGAGAGGTTGTTTACTACTGTACGTCTTATTTTTCTTGTTAGTATTTCATTATTATATTTAACCTTATATTATTATAAAAAAAATTTTTTGTGGGGGGGTGGGGGGGGGGGGAGGACGAGGTTGTTAGGGTGGAAATTGTTAAAAGGAAATAATTGTACTGTAACTAATTTCTTAACAGCTCTGGAGTTTACCTTGCTGCTTCAATTGCAAATAAGTGGTAACGATCTGTACATAGAAAGTAAATCACAGTTCTTGTTTACTTTGTGTTAAACGTGCAGGAAGTACAGTCGTATTGCCATAATTGTATGAGGATTAGTAATGCTCGTTTGGGGCTTCAGATCAATCATACAAATCATTTCTGTGTGTGTAGACTGTGGTTACAGCTTTTCAGACAAAGGTAATTGTTCCATAAAAGAGAATACATATATATATATATATAACTGCATATTGTGTGTACCAATTGTGTTTTATTGTTGGCTATAATTATTCTATAATCACAGTAAGAAACAAATAGGAATCTTCAGTGATGCTTAAAGGTTTGTTACCTCACTGCTAGATTTAGTTTTAAAAAGAAAACTGAGAAATTTGACACAGTTTTTGAAATTCTCACCATTGATAAAAAGTTGTTTAGTTTAATTTAAACTGTGAGAAGCAACATTTTTTATCAGATTTTTATAACAATTTTTAGGTATTTGTCTGTTGGAGAATTTAAGCTAACTTGTGCTGTGTTTTTATTTAATTTTAAGGGGTTTTATTAGAGGCTTTTGAAAATATTTTTCAAGGGGTACCTCATTGATTGTTTAGTTTTATTTGCTGTGGAAAAAGTAATAGAATTTCAGTGATTTTTCCTTTCAAAATCCTTAAGTATAAGGTAGTTCCCCTTGTGGCAAAATTTCAAATTTCTTACAGATATGGATCCATATTTTCCTCAGAAGTTGTAGAATTCAAAAGAAAATAATAACAAATTGGATATTAATACCACTAGAATGGATATGGCACCATACAAAACAGGTAGAATAAGTATTTTAGTTGTTGATCAGCATGAAGGTCATTCTTTTCATTTGTTGAAAAACTGTATACAGAATACACTTTTACAGTAGTATTAAAAATATGTATTCTTAGAATTTAGCTTATTCTTGGAATTTATTCTTAGAAGGATTTATTCTAGGAAAAGCCTTAGAATAAGATTATTCTTAAATTACAAATGTTAGAGAATATGGAGCCAGCTTCAGAATGTCAATCATTCTGAAACACTCAAAAAGCTGAGAATTTCAAAGATATTCATTTGAAATTACTGTTAATGTGACATTTAAAAAGAGTCCTGTATATTTCTTTACTTGATACACCCTGTATTGATTTGGTTCTGCGCAATATTTCACAAATATAAGAATATGGAATGATTTCATCTTAATGTAAAAAATTTTTTGGAAAATGGAGGACAGTTCATAAAATGGAATATTTGGAAAATGAAAGGTTGGACAATAAGACTTCTACTGTATTTGTAAAAGTTCTTTCTGTATTAGTCATAATAACACGAATGATAATTAACCTCTGCCAACAAGGTTAGGTAATTGGCAGCATGCTTTTTTGTGTGTGTTTGTTAGCTTGTTTGCAAAATAACAAAGTTGTGAACAGATTTTGATGAATTTTCCAGAAAATGTCAATAATGACATATTAGGAACAGATGATAAAATTTTAGTTGTGATCAGGATCACAGTACTGGTTGGATCCAGAAGTTTTTTTAAAGGATTTCTTATCATTACACTCATAAGGAATATTGGAGGTGTTATGCATTGGCTGAGGTATGCGCTCTCTGAGTGCTTTGTTTTTACATTTTTCATCCTTTTTTTCAATAAAGAACTTGAAAAAGTAATGCTCAGCTAATGTTGAACTCTGTTGAGTCACGTCTCGGGACACCAGAGGAATACCTCTATTTAGCGAGGAATTCTCTACTTCACGAGGAATATCTCTACTTAATGAGAAATACTTCTACTTAATAAGGAATACCTCTACTTAACGAGGAATTCCCTACTTAATGAGAAATACCTCTACTTAACGAGGAATTCCCTACTTAATGAGGAATACCTCTACTTAACGAGGAATTCTGTACTTCACGAGGAATATACCTCTACTTAAAGGGGAATTTCACATAACAGGGAAACTCTCAATAGAAAAAGCTGGAATCAATTAATTCAGTTTAAATGAAAATTCTACATAACAAAGTTTTACTTAAGAGAATTTGACTGTGTATAAACACTTGGGTACAATATATTTGTAATTGCAAGAAAAATGTTTTGGTAGGATCAAAATTTGTCTGTGTTGATATGAGTTTGCCTTTCTACAAATATAAAGTTTTCACACCAAAATGATAAAAGCAAAGTGCCATGATATAAAAAAGAAATAATCTGAATAGGCAAAGACATTTGAAGATGTTGAAATGTTGTTTTAAATTGTAGACATACTGTGAGCTAATATTTACAAAGACTAAAATGTTATTTGTTGAAAAACTGCAAAACTATAGTTTTGTCAGCAACAACTGTACACCTCAATAAACATTTTTATTGCAAATTGATTTTGCATTATTATTAGAAGGAGTAGCTATTTGTCAGTTAAATACAAATGCACAGAGATACACCCTGGGATATTGGTAGAATCAGACACCCATACATGGTTTTTATACATTGTTACATGTTTTTAAATTCACAGGTTAAACTGGTTTAACTTTTTAAAAACCCAACTAGTGTCACATAGATAGGAATGAGTGGGAATCAAAACATTTGCCTTATACATGTACGCTCCTATATGGTTAAGCAGAGAGTCAGTATATTCTGTGTAAGCAGAAATCTTAGGTAGAAGGAATTCTCACTAATTCTTTATTTTTAGAATTAATTTACACAAATGGCTAGTTTCTACTCGAGATATTACTACAGATTTAAAATTTTGCTAGGAATTAATTTTCAATATCTAAGCTCATTAGATTAAATAGCTGAAATTAATGTGTAGTGCAAATTTCAAGTAATACGGTTGTAAAACTTTGTTAAGAAGCATCCCAAGGAGCTCGGAAACTATGTTATGCTGGTTAACAAATAATTCCAGAGAACAGGATAAAATATCTTTAGAAAAGGTTTTTCAAGGACATGATATCTATCTCTACATAAAAGGTATTTCTATTTAACAATTCTGCTAACAGGGATTGCTATAACAACTGTAACCTGGTGTTATAATGATACTTTGGCATTAAATTGTTCTGCATTAAGCATTTAATAATAAGTTCAAATCTGGTGACCGTAGTGGAAGAATAACCAAAATTTTGTGACATGAAAAGCAAGTTAGGCCTCAAAAACTAACCCAATAAACTTTAAAAAGCCAAAAAAGGTAAGGTTTAGTCATGTATAGATACCATGTACATCTTGACTATGAAGATTACCTGTGAGTACTTTGGGATAGTATGGTGACGCAAAAGTCCTGAGATTAAATTTTACTAAAACAGTAATATTACTTCACTTTAAAAGATTCAATTATAACCTGATGTTGTAACAATACTTTGAAGTTTAAATGTTCTGCATTGAGTATTATTATAAATCTGGTTGACATATTTTGGTGAGTTTTGTTGCATGTGGTTAAATTCTACCCTTGGAGAATTTTTTACAAGTTTCCACTTTTGCAAGGCAAAACTTGTTACAAGTTGTAACAAAGTTTTACTTGTGAAGGGCTTGTGATTAGGGATCTAACTGTATTTTTAAGCTGAACTTCTGAATTCAGATAAAGCAGCAACAGTTTCATTTATAATGTATATTTTGCAGACGTTAACTGACTGGGCAAGAGGTGAACACAATCCTGGGGATATAATACACTTTACCTGTCTGAGGACTAAATACGGAGATTATTTCTGGTGATTACAACATAGAGGTAAGTTCTTCTCTGTCAGCTCATGAAATCAGTGATACATTGTCATGGTATTATGGTGCTGGTGCCATCATAAACTTCCCCAAACATGAAATGTAATGATATATTATGAGTACTTTTATAGCACTTGATCTCTCTCATGTGACTGACTCTAAGGTGGTGGAGCCATAATGGGAGACAGGAGAATAGAGAATACAGAGACACTGCAAGCCAACACAAGTGAGATAGGAGTGTTATGGAGGGGTAAGCTTTACTGAAGAGATGTTAGGTATGTCTTCAATTTACATCTAAAAGATTCCAGCCAAACCGCAGTTTGGATACAATCTGGGAGCCCATTCTACAAAGTTAAATATTCATACACAAGGCTGTGGCTAAAGTGCCTTTTTGATTTGATTTGCATACAGAAGACAATATCTGTGGAACCTTTAAAGCACTTCCTGTCAGGTTTGCAGCATCTAGACTTGCTCCAAGTCTTTGTATTTCTCATTCCAGCAAATCTGACATACATGAAATCATTATGAACCCACTTGAAGAGTAAAAAAAGCTTCTGTCTAGTCAACCCCACATTCTGGTAAAAAAGTAATTCAGTCCTCATATAATACCTTAGACAAAAGGACTTGATGAATGTCTATGCAGCATCTTGTGTCGTAGGTAGGGTAAGGTAGGGGGTTGAAATACTTTTGAAAAGCAGTGTTGAAGTACTTACCAACCTAAGTCAGAGTTTTGAAAATGCAGCATAAAAAAGAGATGCTGATAGTTTTGTTTGATTAAATTCTAATGATTACTTTTATATAGCATGTAATCTCCATCAAAGACTGTCATTTTGACTGTGTGAGTCACTCAAAAACTATACATGGGATCAGTCATATTTTCAGAAATGGTTGGGCATATATACTTGGCTCCATCCTCCTGACAGATAATCCAGATTGAGATTCCAGATTTTTGGGGGGATTTTTTGACAGTTACCCTGTTCACACTACAATCCGGGTCGACAAGGATTGAGGGTTGAAGCAGATTCATTCCAATTTGTTATCTGCTTCAATATTTGTCAACCCGGGTCAAATCACCATTCTGAATGCCGGGAATATCTGCTCCATACCTGAATTATGATTAATGCCATTGGGATCTTATTTTCAAACAAAGTGGGTCTACCCCTGGCACCAGTCTTCTCAAAGCTGATTGATAGCCGCATATAGTTACAGATACAATAGGTTTGTACTGTTTCAGTCACTGCATGTTCACCCTGCAAGAGGGCTTCATAAACCAGTAATTGTCGCTTTACAATTGTTACCAATTGCTAATAAAATATGTTTAAATTAATTAAAATCCCTGTTTTGATGGGATATTTTTCATTCAAATTTACCCCATTATTTGTCAGTAATGGCTAAGTAGACGTATTGTTTTGATTCCTGGCAATTTGACTGAACAGAATTCACCTTTAAATGCACTAACATAAGACCCTTCGAAGTCCTATTTAAGTCGGCTATAAGGGTGATGATTTCTTCTTACAGTAATCCATGCAATTATATTTATTTGTTTATTTGAGTGACAAGTATAATATCAATAATGATTACAAAAATAATACAATCATATATACCCAGCCCTATTGGGCTTTTTTTAAGTCAGTATAAGTGTTGGAGCCCAACTTAGGAGTCAGCCCATCTTAAGATGGGCTATAGCCCAACTTAGGATCCTAAGTTGGGTAGCCTATCTTAAGATGGGCTAGCCCATCTTAAGATGGGCTAGAACATATCAGCCCAACTTAAGATAATAAAAGTCAAGACTAATTTTTACTCTGGGTACAATAACAATTATATAACATTATCATGAAAAAGATGACATTATCACATCATCATGAAAAGATGACATTATCATTGGTCTCCTTGACTGTCCCTTGTACAGAAGGATTTTTGTCTATAATTTTTTTTTTAATTTTGAAAAAATATGCTAAATTTTATCAAAGCTCAATAGTGTTTAATTGCAGAAACTAGAATGAATTCTGTTTCCTGAGCCCTGAGAAGCATTACAATATTCCTTTGATGTTGATTTGTTTGTCTGTATTAGGATGATTTCTTAATTGGATCTGTGGCTATTGTGTCAACATTCTATTGATGTTGATTTGTTTCACTTGGGGTGGGTGAAGTGCATTATAGGAAGACCTCAATCAAATCATCATCAAAGTAATATCAAAACACAAAGAGGCTTAATTCTATTAAACCTTTAAGGGGGACAACCATTATGTGATTTTATGGGTGAGTCATATAATATTTAGCAAAGTTTTATAAACAGCACTTTATTTTCACACAAAAAATGTAAATTACCTTTTTTAAATTACACTAATTATTATTAAATTGTAATTTAATCAAATAAGTTAATCTTATGTATTCAGGTAAATAGCAGTAATTGTCCACTTAAGAACCTAGCTTTTAAAAAATTATTATGTTAATTGCTTCCCTTAAACATGTAAAAAAACCTTAAAGGAATCTTACAACAATACCTATTTAATCCGGTCAGCTAGTCACTCAAGCACAAGTGAAACAAATCAAGTTCAAAAGTAATGCTGGGACAAAAGGTAAATATTAACACTAATCCAGTTAACAAGCCACACACAGTCAAACAAATCAACTTAAAAAGAGTCTTGAAACAATAGATGAATTACAACATAATCCAGTTGCCTAATCACTCCCCAGAAGTAAAACAATCAAGCTCAAAGGAGTGGTTTAACAATACACATCTTGTCAGTTAATGACCCTCCCATTGTCAAACATCTTTACTGCCTTGGAATGATAAATGAATTCAGACTAAACCTATCGATGCATACTGAAGTAAATAAAAGGGATAAAAGTATAGGTAAAATAATAATAATAATAGTATTTCAGTTTGAGAATAAAAACTACCTGTTCAAATTATAAGTTGGGCTAATATCTGTAAGCAAATATTTAGGAAAGACAAGAAAAAAAAGAAACTTTAAGTAACAATAGCAATTCACAATCATAAGGCTGTTTAATTAAAATTTTAGTACTTAAATAAACTGGTTGATTAAACAATCCATGAAGTATGACATAATGTTTTGCTGATATATATCTGTCAATGCATCTTAAAATAAGCTATGGACATTCTATCTAAAAGGATAATATTAAATTTTAGATTTAAAAACCTTCTTGAATTTTATTATCCTAAGTTGGGCTAATATGTTCTAGCCCATCTATAGGCTACCCAACTTAGGATCCTAAGTTGGGCTATAGCCCATCTTAAGATGGGCTGACTCCTAAGTTGGGCTCCAACATAAATACAATACATGTATATGTTAAGCCAATGTTGGAAATGTATTCCTTCTAATATACCATATATGATAACCTCTATTATCCAATTAGGCTGAGAGTGTGAGATTTTATTCAGATGATAGAAGATTTGTAAAACATAAGATATATTTTAATATGAAATAAAAGGGAAATAGAACATTTTGCAGAGTAGAAATGAATTCGGAGAAGTGAATACTGTATCTGTTGAAATTTCCACTAGGCAGTAATGTTTTTAGCTATATTAGCTAATGAGCTTGAAGAGTGAAAGTCATTCCTTGTGAAATATTAAATATGTATTAATATCTTAAGTAGAAAGTACCCATAAGTGAAAATTAATTCTAGTGAATTTGAAATTCTAATAAATGAAGAATTAGTGAAATTTTCTTCTAGCTAAAATTTCTACTTATACAGTAGTTAAATAATAGAAGCTTGGATGATTAAGTTTCCTTGGATATAATCTTTTTTAAACACACTTGCTAAGTCAACAATTTTTTAATCGATTTTCTATGTTTCTTATTTTTTTTCTGAACTAAAAACTGATCAAGAATTATTTAATGTTCACATTGTAAATAGTAATTGGTAACTTTTGACGTGTTTACCTTTGTATGTTCTCGTCTTGTATAGGATCAGCTGAAATTTAATCAAGCTTAATGGCATATGATATCATCTGTGTTATTTCTTTATGACTCAGCCAAATAAGTCAATATATGCGTTGGGGAACGTCCAATTTGTCTTACCATTATGAACGGGGCCTTTGCATTGTAAAAATGTTTGTAATCTATTCAAATCACAATATTTGTCAACACTTGAGTAAAAGAAATGTAAAATTTGCCACCATATGTGAAATTTGTGATTGAGGAAACGATCATACTTCTGTTTACTCGACTACACTGGCTGCCTGTTAATTACTCCTGCATGTTCAAAACAACATTGGTTTACAAATTTCTCCACAGTGGTTCTCTTAGCTATTTTGGACTATTCCTGTCTCTGAGCAGCTGCTCCTACAGAACCAGGCGTAGTCACCTTGACCATCAATACCTGACAGTTCCTCCTACAACCTCCTCACTCTAAAAGTCAGTCAGTACTTTGGCCATTGTATTGCCCTTGATGCTCCTAAGATTTGGAGTGACCTTCCCAACAATGTATGCAGTGCAACATCTGTTGCCTACTTCAGGAAAAAAGCTCAAAACGTACCTGTTTGTAAAAGCCTTCATGCTATAGTCTTCCCATCACCCCCGCCTCTTCATTGGTATTACCTGGCTATGTTATTGGACTTACGATTGTTCAACCTGTTTATGTTCAGGTGTTTTTTTAGAGTCTGTCAATTGATGGAGATTAAGCAGAATAAAGTCCACATTATATTAGATTAGATTGCCTTGTGGAAAATTTGTGACACATTTGTGATTATTTTAGACCATGTTAGTCCTCAGGGCCCATATTCACAAAAGGGATCAAGATCCAGTTGAGCCAAAAATCAGTTCAAATTTAATATAAACATTTGTAAACTTGAGCTGAGTTTTGGCTAAATTTGAGCTTGATCCCTTTTGTGAATACAGGCCCTGATCTCGGCTGATACAAAATTGACACAAATGTCAATTATTTTATCTTACTTTTAATGTGTGCCCTCTGGTGGCGAATTTCACATTCTGTGGTAAATTTCACATTTTTTCACTCTATGAAATTACCTCCTCTTCTTTATGGAAATTCTACACATGGTTGTAAGATAGGCCAGTGTAAATAAGTTGGCCTTTTATGTGCACATACGCAGTAAGATACGGGAAATATGTGTCACAGCCTGAAACATTCACCACAAGAGCCAGTCTCCTTAGAATTAAGTCAGAACAACCAAACATCTACAGAAATTAGAAAACTTTCTGAATTATATATTAAAAATCATAAATATTGATCAAATAAATGTAAAATGAGGAGAGAGGGCAGGGGGACCTGTGCAGCGAATTTCCTATTACTTACTTCAGAAATAGACAACATGAGAGGAACAAAGGTTTTTATATCATAAATATGAGGACATGTTATGCCTGAAAATATTACCAGTTTTTTCAGTATAAATTTGTTTTATCTTTTCAAGCCAGAATTAGATATACATTAAATGAAATGATATTTTTTAATACTAGTTAATCTATGACTGGAAGTGGTAGAGCTTAATCTTTATGTGTAAATGATTTATGTCTAAAATGTGCTATTAATCACTTAAGGCAATGTCTCATATCTCCATTTGAATAGGTACAGATATAGGACACACGCTCAGGGACTATTCACGCTTTTGCAATGTGATACAATCTGGCAAAGTTAGAACTGGTGCCGATATACCTTGTTTTTTATGCACTACCAACCATATATTAGCAAATAATATTGTCAGCCATTACAAAACAATACTATAATAAAGAATACTCAAAATTATATCAAATCATGAAGTATTGTCAGCGTACACCATAGATCCTGGGGCTGTATTCAGCTTATTTTTGGATGCAGATTCAACTATAATTAATCCAAAATTTGATCTATTTTTATGAATGGATTACAGTTAATCCAAAAATTAATCAAAAATTGGCTTAACTTCTCTGTGAATACTAACCTTAGTTCTAATCCAAGTTTTGGATTTACTTAAGCTAACTTTTCGCTAAACTTTCACCAATATCTTTTCTGAATAAGGCCTCTGGTTAAAACAGCCATAACTGCCTTATTTATGGCAATTTTTTTACCTATAACCTTCACTGGTTACCTATCAAACAAAGAATCAATTTCAAAATTCTGCTACTAACTTTCAAAGCTCTGAATGACAGTGCTCCTAGTTACACAAAGGAGCTACTGAAACAGTATAACCCTTCAAGAACACTAAGATCCTCTGATGGCTTGCTTCTCACAGTTCCCAAGTCAGTCCGCAGAACCCCAGGTGACAGATCCTTTTCTTACAGTGCACCTAAACTTTGGAGCAATCTGCCAATTGAAATAAGAAGAATTACAGAACTCTCAAAAAGTGCAACTAAAGGACTGCTGTTCAATGAAGCATATAATCACCCTTTGTAAACTCCCAAGTGTCACTGAATATATTTTATTGATTTTGATACTTTAAAGACCTGTTGTATTGTAGTAAAAATAAGGCTTTTATCTGAGCATATTTCAGTGGATCGGATTGCATACTGACCTTTATAAATAGGCTTAACCCAATTTTAGTACCTTTCACCAAAAATTGACACAGTCAACTGAAACACAAATTCAAAGGTGGTATTTGTTTTGTGTAACTTAAAATAACTGCCAGCCAAAAACATTGCAACTGATAAACATTTTAGGGTGCTTTTTAAGGGATGATATAATTTCCACACAAAATTTGTACACCAGTGCACAAAACCAATCAAAACATTGCCCATAAAGCCATGTCTTTGTGTAAATGATCCTGATTGGCTACAGATTGAATTCATTTTTGACTTCCAGTTTGTGCCCATTTCAGGTTTGTGCCAAATTACAGTCCCAGAGTGAAGTGGTAGTTACCAGAAACACTTTCATGATGACGTCATTATGTAAGCATAGCTTTACATAGAGCTGTGTACTTTTACATAGAAAGAAACTATAATTACATTTATTTGAAACAAGACTAGTGTTCTTGTTGATCTGTTTCTTGCTATTGGATTGCCCCTTCTTGGGCATTAAGCACCTTAGTGGATGTTTCACGTCAATTTGTATACAAGTTATTCTATCAAAGGATGAGTACATTCCTTAAGCTTTGAAAATGTAGCATTTAAGTTAAAAAAATAGTGACAGAGCATGACCTTAGTTTCCTTATTTGGTGTTGTTCAAGCATTGTTTACACATCTGAAAACAGTCATAGCAGAATATAAAAATATCCAAATCCATGATGTTTACAGACTTTTGTGTAACTTGCACTAGGGACTTTACACTTTGTATTACATTTTGTTGGGTATTTTGTATCAAATGTTATTAAAAGTCAATTATCTCCTTACTGATTCTTTATTCCTCCAAATTATATATAATATACAAATGTGATTAAAATATAAGTTCCAAAGCCTGAGGCTTGCCATCCTAACTATTAAATTTATCAGAAGACCTTGAAGACAAAGTGAGGATCTATCAGAGAGAATGTTACTGCTTGAGTACGAGTATCAATGGGCAGTATATCTATGTCCATGACAGAACTTAAAATTTGACAGAATTTTAAATTCTGTTGACAGAACTTAAAATTCTAAGTTCTGTGGACAAGATTTTAAATTCTGTTGACAGAATTTAAAATCCTGTCAAAATATCTTGACAGAACTTAAAATTTTAAGTTCTGTCGACAGAACTTAAAATCCTGATAAAAACCTGATTCTCTATATTTTGTTTAACTACTTTTACAGTGAGTATCTTACATTTTAAAGGGAGCTTAGTACTTGTGCCAAATTAAAAGTAAAAGTAATGAATAAGACGGATATTAAATAGATCCTTTACTGGCATTCACTTTCATTCATAATAGTACATTAATATACTAACTTTTTAAAACAATGCATTTTAAAATTTCCCCCCCCCCGAGTAGTTGATCTCTGAGTAGTGCTAAACTCAGTGAATAATGTCTGTGTTTAATGTTAAATATCACAAATAAAGTTTAAACATAATATATTACACTTTATTTCTCTGATTGCAGTTATATAAACATGATTTTAAGTTCTGTCGACAGGAATTTAAATTCTGTCAACAGAACTTAAAATCCTTCCAAACCAATAAAGTCCAAGGATTTTAAGTTCTGTCGACAGAATTTAAAATTCTATCAAATATTAAGTTGTCGCGACATATATATGGAGATAGTTTAAAATAACCAAAGAGGAGCCATGTTGTGTTCTCTGAAGCCAGTAGAAATTATACTCATGCAATAATGGAGAGCTGCTGAGTCTGATGTAAAAAGATTAGAAGTAAAAATTCCAGTTTGGCAGCATACTCCTGTTCCAAATATATTCTTTTCAAGAAAGTACAAAAACTAGGATAATTTAAAATATGATTTGATTTTGAAACTCGAAAAATATATAACTTAGCTGCGAGGTAAATGGTATTAAGTGGTATAACATTGGTCTTTGTTAAGAGGTTTCCTAATATAATAGTAGAGGGGTTTATTGCTAGATCAATTCCAAGTATGAGTTGCAAGTGAGTTTTTAGTTCTGACCAAAAATTTTTTACATCTTTGCACTGTACAAAAAGGTGTAATATCGTTTCTGAGTATTGTTTACAAAAACTGCATTTGCCATCATCATGGCTTTTAATTTTAAACAGTAATTCTTTTGTACCTAATATCCTGTACAGCACTCTGTATTGCATCCAAATTAAATCATTGTCTTTTATAGTCTTAAAACACACTCTAAATATTTGTTTCCACATATATTTATCTATGGTAATACCTGGGGCTTCTTCCCAGAATGAATAATAAGTGGTATCATCTTTAGTGTTCTGATTGAACAATATAGCATAAAAGTCTTTACTTCCTTTATTTGATTTACAAATGATTTTTATTTGATTCGGGATAGTTGGTTTTTTATGTTCTGTAGAAGCATTATTTTGTTTATTCAAGTAAGTTTTAACACAGGTAGTGACTCTGTGGTATTCTAAAAAATTGGTTCTAATGTGATATACCATTTTTAAATCGTTTTGAGATATATAATTTCCATTTTCATATATCATATCAGCAATTGATATAATACCTTTATTGTACCAATATGGTAAAAAAAGTTGTGTCTTAGATACCATTGGATTATTCCAAAGAGGTTCTGAAAGAAGATCATTAATATTTTTAATCAGGATGTTATTGATAAACTTACTCCAACAATACAGAGTTTCAGACCAGAATTTATTCGTTGTTTTTCTAGCCATATTTAAACTATAATATGACCCAAGTGAAATAACTTTATTAATTGATCCTAGATAAATGCTGGCTATATTAGCCCATGGTGTTTCAAAATTGTAGTGTAACCTTCGTATCCAAGTTATCTTAATGGCAGATATAAATGTTCCAAGGTCTATCATGTTTAATCCACCATCTAAGTAGTGTTTTGATAAGGTTTTCCTTTTTACCTTATCCGGTTTTCCACTCCAGATAAATTTATAGAACTTTGTTTCTAATTGTTTCAATATATCCTTTCCCGGTGAAGGCAATGACAGCAACAAGTGATTCAACTTGGACAGGGCCAAACTTTTAATCACGGTTATTTTACCTATTGGAGTTAAGTATCGGTGGCTCCAAAGATTTAAGAGTTTTTCAAGATTATTTATTGCAGGAAGATAGTTTAACTCAATCATATTTGATAAATCTACAGAAAATTTAATGCCCAGAAGAGTAAAATCACTAGCACCCCATATCAAATCTTTACCCACATCGAGTTTATCTTTAGAATGACGTTTTTTACCTATCCAAACTAGCTTGGTTTTATCCATATTTACCTTTAGATCAGACATATTACCAAATACCTCTAAGACGTTGAGAGCGGCTAATAAGGTACTCCTGCTTCCATCTAAAATTAAGGTTGTATCATCGGCAAACTGTGAGATCTTAAATTCATTTTTCATTTTTATAAATTGTTAACTAATCTAATTCATGAGAGTTTTGAAACAGTGTCACATCGTGGCCCCATCAAATGGATAACTGTGACAAAGGTTTAAATATCCTGCTGTTTTAATAATACACGCTTTTCTCTGGTGCTACTTAAAACATTCCTGATTTTACGGTATGAGAAATTCACAAAACTAAGTAAACCTTCTTCACTATATAATGTCTTGTATTTTTTGTTTACAAAACTTTACACAAAATCAATAAAACATTTATGTTGACATGAAAGAAACCTTATATATCAGATGAATTAATAAATTAAATTGACAGAATGTAACTGAGAGTTGATAAGTGACCTATTGGAGATTGTAAGGTTTGAGATAAACATATAAATAAGAAAATCTTGATTCCAAAGATTATGCGATAAATCAAATGTGGAGAAAATATGGTCTAATGTTTCTTACATATGAGGCTTTTCATTATCAGTGTCAATAAATTTTGATTTTTTGTGTGTTTTCATGACCAGTATAAGCTCCGTCTGAATAAGGTTACTGTAAAACTAAGTAATAAAGCTCACACTTAATTTCAATATTTTGTTCTAATTAAATTATTTTGCTGGTTAAATATATCAGTCACATTCTGCTTTTCGTTGAGCTATGGTAAACAGAAATTTCCTTTAATTAGAAATAAATATCAGCGTCCATCATTCAATAGCATTCTCATTCTTAGAATAATACTTTCCTTAGAATATAGACATTTTCTTAGAATAATTCCTGGACTAGGAAAAATTTCATAGGATCTCTCCTTTATACATTTATTTTGCTGACAGAGATGGTATTTGTTTGAGAATTAGATTTTATAGTGTGCTACAAATTATTAGTCCTACTTATCGTTACAGTATGCAGTAATCTCACAGGCTCTCACGGTGACTCTTTCGAAAAGCCGGAAAACAGTGAAAAAATTTTTTATCCATACTGTTACAATAGGTAGATATTGTAACTTATAAAAGCTACATTTGAAACAAAATTTCTCAATTTGTTTATAACACTACAAACACAAAGGCATCATTTGGTCTTGATGAAATATAAAGAGATGGTTTAATAATCAAAAATTTACTCTCAAATCACAAAGACTGGACAATTCTATTAAACCAGGATTCACACACACCAGGGCAAGTGCCAAGCTATAATTGTTAATTGTTGTACTTAAAGTGGAATTCTAGGTGACAGGGTTCCACTTAAAGGGGTATAATATTTATAGAACATCTGTTATCCAATGGTCTCTTATCCAAATATTTGATTTTATGAACTCATAATATTGGTATTTTCCTATATTGTTTGATATTAAAATATCTCTTCTATTTTATTAACCTTCTATTATCTAAACGAAACATTCTCCCCTGATATATTCGTATAATGAGGTTGTCGTTTAAATGAAACCCTTTGAAAAAGAAGGTCAGTCTTGTAAAGTTAGTGAAGGACTATGAGTTTCCTGATATGGATAAGCATTCTCACTTTGATTGAGAGTATATTTCAAGTGGTAGAAAGCTGTCATAAAGATATGGAGAAAACACTCGTCATTTTTTGGTCTGTATATACGTATTTATCTTTACTTTCAGATAACAAAGAGAGCCATGAAGATTAGATAGGTGTGTGTGTGTGTACATGTGAACTTATTATTGAGACGTCTGATTGATCACACAAACAACAGTGGGTTACAATAAATACTATTCCTTTTAGGTTAAATGCATAACAAGCAAAATGTACACAGTAATATAGGAATATGACCTCAAGGATTACTTCACATGCAAGTAAACATGTTAAAAAGCCATTTTATTGTGGACTTTCATAATGTACAAAGATTTATAATATCTGGATAAATATAGAAAATTATTCATATAACCTTGTAAGGGATCTGACCAACAAGGATTCTGTTTAATATAAACATGTGTACATAAAATGGGGACATGTGGGTAGATTTATGAATACATGGATAACTGCTTAAAAGTTTGAAGTGTCACAGACAACTGCATGTATATAGGTAGGAAAGAGTATAATATCAGACAAAATAGGTGAAGTTTCATTTTTATAAAATGACACAATCCAGGAATCGTGATCTTAATAATATATTAAACACGTGCGTTGGATCATATGGATGATTGATAATTGTGGTAAAGTTGGCTTAGTTATCGTAAACAGCAAAAAGTTCTACAAATACAGTGCGTACCAGTATTTGAAAGGATATTTTTTTCTGAAGAAAGAGATAAAGGAACAGAGGTTACTGTGAAACACATACGTTTTGCCCTTTCTACAAAATAGTTCAAGCCTCAGATCAACAGCTCTTCATGAAGCTTTTTCTTTGGATGTAACTAGAAGTGATATTTAGTTATACTTGTGTATGTCCTGGACAGACATCAAGCATGGATAAGAAGTCATGTGACACCGAGAAGAGGAATATGACAATGGGCAAAGGTAATGTTTGTTTTAAATGTTTGATGTTTAAAATTGCGTTTAATATTTTTCATATCATAGAGTAGATCTTTAGTGTCCTACATTCTAGGGTCTGAATACAGTGATCTAATCCAATCATCCTTTTATAGCACTTAATCTCTGTTGGAGTAGGTCCTAAGAAACACACACACACAAAAAAAAGATTCATTGTTCCAGATTGGTGTAGAATGAAGGAGCAATGAAGGTGGACTCTGTATACCAGATTCTCCAACATTTTTGCAGATAAATTTATTCAGCCACAGCTTAGTTATAAAGTGGTCCATTTTGTGATCAAAAACACTACTTCAAATTTTGTGTTGTTTTGCTTCTTGATGCTTCATTTTAAGGGATGACAACTGGGCAAGGTTTCACAAACCTTCCTTAAAATATAGGGCACCTTAAGTCTAAGGTTTTTCATTAAAGCCTCTTAAAACTAAAGGTCACCTCAAATCTAATGTTTTCCTTAGATTTTTCCCTTCTTTAAGCCCATCATTAAAAGGGTTTCAAAATTTCAAAGAATCTCCTTTAACTTACACGGAAAGGAAGTGTCTTAGGATTTAAGGGAAATATCTTTTAGTTAACTTAATTTTCATACTTTTCTGTTGAACATATTAAAGATATGCAGAAGCTCAAAATTAGAACAATTTTCAGGCTGTGTGCTTGGCACTCTACAGCTGAAAATGTTATTTGAATTGTACCCATTCTTTCAACAAAAATGAGGTACATGTAGCTTGAATTTTTAAGTGAGGCTCTAGTGAGGCTCGCGCTTCTGGAAATCAGTGATTTTTTGATTTTTTTTTTTTTGCCAGACTTTCATGAGAATTGACCTAGTGTGATAAGTACCCATCTTATCACTGAAGTTAAGCAGCACTGGACTATGTTAGTGACAGACTGAGTTTTCTAGACCAGCTATGGGATGTGTCTGAGTTGGAATTTGTTTTTGTCTCCAGACTTTCATAAGTTCTAGTGCACTACTCGTGTCTCTGATGGCTTTGCAGGTTGCGCATGCAGACCAAAAGACTTTCAGCTTTGTTTCCATAAGGTTTAAGTAGAACTTTGACAGGAGGAGTTAAAGGAGTCTTTGAGAGAAAATAGGATTTAAAAGATGTTTTTCTGAAAGTAGGAAGGACACCATACCTTAGTTAGGGAGTTCTTTTGTGAGAACTCCTTCCCTAGGGAGTCTGTCTCTCTCAGAAACCATAGCGACTGCAGCCCATTGTCAAAAACTTTATTGTCAAAAAGTTAACTTAAATTCCTGGAAAACTAGATATAATGTATATCCTGTGTTTATTTATGTGAATATATGGCCAGAAGATAAATGATAAGGTAATAATGGACTTATATAGGTTTTGCTAAATTCTTCACAACTTTTGTGAGGGTTTTTATTCACAGAAAAAGACATACAATTCTATCTGCCTCAGCATGGCTTTGTGAAACTGGGGCCCTGGTTGCAAAATTTTACATCCATTTTGGCTGAATGTCAAACCCTTTCTGTAGAGACACAAACAAAGAATGTCACTTCTCTTTTTTGACTTATAATGAATACCTTGCAACTTCTTGGTTTTGTTGCTGTGGTGACCACAATACCTGTCTCCTAGCCATCAATACTAAGTCAAAATCAAAGTATAAGGATTATATTTTCTCTTCAGCAGCCACAGCTATATTACAGAAGTCTTCAGCATTGTTACTTCTATCCAGCTTGGCATTGTGTGCCAAACTTTCCTCTGCCCATTGATGTTTCCTCAACTGAATTTCCCCCAACTGATTGTCCCCCTTTTTTCCACTAATATTTGGTTTTCCCCTTATGATACCGGGATCCCCCCCCATCATATTTAACAGAATTATCGTTGAGTAGTAAATAAAGTAAAAACTAAAAAGTTTTGTTACAGGATTCTTTTTCAACAAATAGAACGTTTATTACACGATTGGTTAATATTTAGAGCAGCAAAGGACTAAAATATAAAGGGGGGGGGGGGGGAATCACTATATCATAGGGGCAAAACCATACCTAAGTAAAACAAAGCTGGGGGACAGTCGGTGGGGGGGGGGATCACTATATCATAGGTTTTCCATACCTAAGTAAAACAAAGCTGGGGGACAGTCGGTGGGGGGGAGGGGGAGGAAATCATAGGCAATTGTTAAACTTACCAATAGGCCACTCAGAGGACCTGCCTTGCCATCTCAGCTGTCCTTGTCTTATGTCTCTTGTTCTCATTGTCATTTATTTTTAGTTTATTATTTGTTATAATTACTATGTAAATATATAGCCTGTCAATTTTAACTACATACGTAGGCAGCTATTGCTTAAAGATTTCAGAAAAACATTGTCAAAAATTCAGCAGTATTCTTGGCCATAGAATAGAATAGAACAGACTTAAGCATGTGTTTACATTCTATATGAGTTCTGAATCAGATTAAGATCTGGTCGCTTTCTGTTTCAAACTGTATCATGTCTGGTCAAATGTGTGAAAAATACAGTATTTTTAATGGCTTTGTATGATTTTAAAGCTTTTGAACATCTTGATTATTATAATATTTAATTAACATGTCTGTAATGCAAAATTAATATCAGGTTAAATACCCATATTTGAAAATGAAACATATACTAGTATTTCTTGCATCTGTTTAAAGCAGTAGAACATCATAATTATATTTACAGATTAAGGTATTGAAAATAAAATTTCTCTCTGGTTTAATGTTGTTTGAAAATATTTATTTACCCACATTTTATTGTGTTTGTATCTTTTTTTTCAGCGATTTTGAAACTGTCTGCCTACGTGAACTGTGGGATGTTAACAGTTCACATCCTCAAAGCCAGACACCTGTACTCAACAGAAAACCCACACTGTCATCCATTTGTACAGGTAAGTCATCATACTTCAGTATTGCCTATTGTTTTCACCTGAATTAAAAGGAGCCACAGTGGCAGAGTGGTCACACTCTCACCTCCCACCTCTGAGGTCGGTCCTCAGTTCGAATCCTGGCCCGACCTCAAGTGGGAAAGCTGGTAGTTGGCAGTTTACAGTTAGGGATGTTAAAAACCCAAATAAATTAATAAATAAATCACCTGAATTAAAGCCCTGGTGTGAATATAGTCACTGACACAATCTCTACAAATGTGTCACACTGCACTATCACCCATTTATACAGATCACCCACAATACTTGAGTAATATTTAGGGGGCCACGGTGGCAGAGTGGTAACACTCTCGCCTCCAACCTCTGAGGCCGGGGTTCGATTCCCGGCAGGACCTCAAGTGGGAAAGCTGGTAGTTGCTTGCCGTTGGTCGGCAGTTTACAATACAGAACCCTGTATTGTTTACTGTATTCATCTGAATTAAAGACCCGGCGTAAATACACCCGCCTATGTCATATAAAAGAGCTTTTGCAAAGCACTAACCTTCACAAAAGGATGACAATACACTATCATCAATTTGTATAGGTAACTCATCCACATCAGCAATGTTTAGTGTATTCATCTGAATTAAGTCAGTGGTGTAATATAAGTGAGCTCTTGTAACAGTTTAGTTGAACCATGCTTAAGGACCAGTTTAAGGCTGTAATAGGGTAACTACATTGGTTTAACTTTGTTGAGCAACCAAGAAGAAACTAGTGAACTGTAAACCTATTGTCTATTGTTTTATTATTTATTGTTTATATTCATTAATAAAATGAGTGAAACTTGACTTCCAGTCAGATTGCTCTGCCTAACCTTCATTTTTTACAATATTCTTGTTCAATGCCGTTTTGACCCCAAGCCATGTCTAGCTATGACAGTTAGCTACTGGATTATTGTTTGTCATCTGTGAGATATATGTACAATGTTTCATGAAAATTTTTTCATTTCCTTCCATTATTTGTCATTTAAGCGTATCATTTAAAAAAATGAAATATCAAATAGCAATATATACAAATCAAATGCATATGTGTATAAACAAGTAATGTACAAAGGAGGGCTATTAATTGCAATTACATCAATCAGTAGAATGCTTGTTTTCTTGAATTGTGGCTGGGCGGCACACAAAAATTGGTTGGTCCATATGTCTTTAGTGCATACTATCATATGAAGTATGTATTCTTGTTATCTAAGTTTCTGAGCCATTTAAAATGGCGGCATGGCGTTTAAAATAGCAGACCACCATTTAAAATGGCAGACTGCCATTTTAAACAGTGGCGGATGGGGTCAGAATGGTATGTAACATTCTTATTGTAAATAACCTTGTATACTGTCACCAACTCGAGTTTGGTAAAACAAAATAAATAATATTCATTTTTCACACAATTTTCCTTATTTTCACAGATATCACAAAATAATTTTTGCAAATATACTTGTAAACATAATACAAAAGAGGTTTTGTTGAGCACAAATTAACATTTTACATAATATACTTGTATACATAACACAAAAGAGGTTTTGTAGAGCACAAATTGACCACAAATTAACCATCAAATGATAAGCCAGTTTTGTAGAGCACAAATTAACCATCAAACAAAATAAGTCAGCTTGCAATGTTAAAGAATCCTCTAATATTATATGTAATGTATTCTGCCTTTTAATTCACAGGCTCGTGAAACACTTCAGTGCCTCATACGAAGTGTCAACTAAGGTGTGCATTTAGTAATGTATGTTTTCTTTAAATTTGAAAGGCCTTTATCAAACCAGATTCAGCAATTTATTTAAAATGTTTTGGCAAAATTCCCCAAAACTTCAGCAGTGTTTCTGTGTAACATACAGTACAGACAATGGAGGTTCTCATTATGTCTAACCTATTGATAAATAAAATTTAAGACTTATACATGGAGGAAATAAGAACCAGCATTCTGTAAACCAGCAATCTGCAGCAAGTAATAAATTAGAATCTATTATCCAACCTCCTAATATGCAAATATTCCATTTTATGAACTCATTTTTACTTTCCTAAATTAATACGTCTCTCTTGTTTTAAAATAAATTGCCTCTTCATTTTATAATCCTTCTGTTATCTGAAAAAACCTTCCTGTCCCAACCTGTTCAGATAATTGAAGTTCTACTGTTTTTTGTCTTGAAAGTCACCCAAATTGAAGACACTTACGGTGCACTGTGTCAAGTTTGTTATGTACAGATAGAATAATTTAGCATATAATTATACTGTGTGATAGTAAATACTTACTTAGTGCAGTTAATAGTCATGTATTTTGTAGACTTTGTTTTGTCTAGCTCAATGTACCTTTATGTTAAATACAAAATATCTTTAACTAGGTTAGAAAAATACTGAAAAACTATAAATTTCACCTACTTCTGGTAATTTTGATAGATAGGTAGATTTTAATCCCATTTACTGCTTAGGAATAAATATACTGCTGACCTAATTAAATAATTAAAGAATAATAACACATAATAGCTTAAAAAAACCTCAATTTTACAAATATTCACAACTTTGACAATTTTAGAAATAAATTTCACAACTTGTGAGTCCAAATCTTATATATTTATCACAGAGGCAAACCAACCTGTCACTACCAAGTGTTTTCATGTTATGAGCAATAGTTAGACTTCTTCTTCCTGTGTCTAGAAGGAGGTGTGGTATAACACTTACCTCTCATATCTCAGCTTCTGGGTTTGATTCTTAGCCAGGGCTAAAGTGGGAAAGATGATAGTTGCCTGCTGGTGCCCAATAGTTTTCAACTAGTATACACAGCTCTCCTCCATCCCTTCAACTACCCCTTGTGATATAACCAACAGAGTGTATTAAAAGCAATGTGGATCCCCAGTCAATCAATCAATCAATCAGTCAATCAGTGCCTTCAATATAGTATGGTAGGTAATATGCTAGGCAGTTTCTGGTTGACAACACCGACAGAATCTATCACTGCATATTAGAGCTCTTAACTGGCATTGACAGACATGGTACAGCCTTGTATGAATGGAAAGGTCTAACCAAGCCTTAGGCTTAATTCTTGTATGAAACTATAGCCAACTTAAGCCTGAGATTTGGCTCAGATGTTTCATGAATATGGCCCTGATGAGTGGCACCTTGACATAACAAAGAAAGGGCTAAGCAATGTATTTAATTGAAATTATACAGACCAACAATAGCAGTTCCAATACAGAGTATACTTATACCCCTTTCACAATACAGGCGGTATCCCGTGTGGTTATAGACATTGAGTGAAATGTCCCTGTCCTTCATCTGCCATCTGAGGTTCATATGGTACCTTGTGACATAGTGGCGAAGCGTCCATTTTCTTGCAAGTCCCACGGTTTTTTTCGAAAGTATAACATTTTCCCCTTTGATTTCGTACTGTGAGCATGTGTAGACAGTTCCGTACGTGCACGCATGAATTTCTTACTACGGTAACTGAAGGTGTAGTCAACGGTGTACATAAGGTTGTGACTCGGTTGTCTTTTGGTGTAATACAGGGACATAAGGTGAGCGGAGGTATTGGACATTTGGCCACTGTGACACAAGGTCGCATATGAATCTCGGACGGTAGTTGAAGGACAGGGGCTTTTTGCCAATCGCCTTCAACTGCAAATTACACCACCTGTAGTGTGAATAACTCAGATGAAGTGGGGCGACTTGGGAAGCAGTTCCACCGCCAGGTAAAACTTCTAACTGCGAGATGTACAGCATGTAGTGTGAAAGGGGCATTAGAAATGTGAAATCTTCTACTTAGGAAACCTCCTTCTATATCCTTGACTTGTGGGGACATTCTTCATACATTTGAGCTCTGTGTGATATTCTCATTTCCCCTGATACAAATTGGCAAAAATTTATTGTTACTTCCACCAAGGAGGTATTGGTTTTATGACCGTTTGTCTGTTTGGCTGTTTTGTCGTTTGTTTGTTTGTTTGTCAGTGGGATTACACAAATCCTGCTCGTTGTATATTCCTGAAAAAAAAATCAAAAGATGGGTCTTGGTCCAACTTAGATCCCATTAAATTTTGAGAGTGATCTGGATCACTATGTACCAGTATAGGGATACAAAAACAAATAATTTTTCCATTAACCTATGACTACGTGCCTTGGCAGCAGTATGCACTCGCTAAGTGCTCTTGTTTTTTCTTACCTTTAAAGGTTTCTTCCGAATGACAAAATTTTTCATAATATGACAAATTTTACATTTGCCTGACTGTTTAGAATACTAGTTTATCTATTTTTACCCCACAGCCCTTAAGGGCTGTCAGGGTATTGTTTTCACCCATGGTGTCTGGATGGGTGGGCGGGTAGCGGGAAAAAGTTTGTCTGGCCTCTATCTCAGAAACCGTAAGGTGTAGGAAGTTGATACTTGGTAGGGACATTGGTTAGGGGGTGTGGGTGTGTAACGTCATAGTGTGACCTTGATTAGACCTTTGACCTTGCCGTAGTGACCTTGACCTATAAAATCTTGTCCCAGCTATATCTCAGAAACGTAAGGTGTAGGAAGTTGATACTTGGTAGGGAAATTAGTTAGGTGGTGTAGGTGTGCAACGTCATGGTGAGACCTTGATTTGACCTTTGACCTTGCTGTAGTGGCCTTGACCTACAAAATCTTGTCTGGGCTATATCTCGGAAACCATAAGGTGTAGGAAGTTGATACTTGGTAGGGACATTGGTTGGGGGTTGTAGGTGTGCAACGTCATGGTGTGACCTTGATTTGACCTTTGACCTTGGAGTAGTAGGGTATGGCATTCTCTGATGCTATTTTTATGTCGTCACTCTGCGGCGTGGGCGTCCGCGTACTCGTCCGCGTCCGCGTGAACAACTTCTCCTCCAAAACTACAAGGCCTAGAGACGTGCTGTTTTTTTTAAAAGATACCTTATCTATCGAGGATGAAAAATTGTTCAAGGCATGCAAATCTGTCTGTTCGTCTGTTTGCTAGAGACATTACAAGGGGGGTACACCCACCAAAAGTGTGAAAATTTCAACACTTAATCACAATTTTCTCAGTGACTATTGCAGGGATTTCTCTCATATCTTGCATATATGTACTAGGCCACAGGTAGATTCTCTTGTGTGAATATGAGACCTGGATCTGTCTTACTTTTTTTTTAATAAATTTTTTTAATAATTTTTAATGCATTAAAATTCATGAAATCATGCACAAAATCATTTATAACTTGAAAAGTGTTGCATTTAGAGATTTTGTTAAAATATGTTATTCAGCTACTTTTTTCATAGCTACAATATGGTGAGTAAGTTGGGTGCCTGTCTCAATAGCTAAGTGAGTAATAGCTACTTTTGGGCTTTTCAGTAACTTCCATCATGAGTAAAATCACTTGTAACTTAAAAACTATTGCATTTAGAGAATTTCGTATAAATATGTTATTCAGCTACTTTTGGGTCAGCTATAACATAGTAAAATTTTAGACCTGTAGCTCATGGCATAGCTGAGTAATAGCTACTTTTAGGTTATCACTGTTGAGTAAATCGCTTATAACTTCAAAAATATTGCATTTAGAGAATTTCGTATAAATATGTTATTCAGCTACTTTTGGGTCAGCTATAACATAGTAAAATTTCAGACCTGTAGCTCATGGCATAGCTGAGTAATAGCTACTTTGAGGTTATCACTGTTGAGTAAATTGCTTATAACTTGAAAATTATTGCATTTAGAGTATTTTGTTTCAATATGTTATTCACCTATTTTGGGGTCAGCTATAACATAGTGAAGTTCCAGACCTGTGACTCATTGCATAGCTGAGTAATAGCTACTTTGAAGTTCTCAATGTTGAGTAAATCACTTATAATTTGAAAACTATTGCATTTAGAGAATTTAGTATAAATATGTTATTCAGCTACTTTTGGGTCAGCTATAACATAGTAAAATTTCAGACCTGTAGCTCATGGCATAGCTGAGTAATAGCTACTTTTAGGTTATCACTGTTGAGTAAATCAGTTGTAACTTGAAAACTATTGCATGTACAGTATTTTGCTTAAATATGTTGTTCACCTACTTTTGGGTCAGCTATAACATAGTAAAATTTCAGACCTGTAGCTCATGGCATAGCTGAGTAATAGCTACTTTGAGGTTATCACTGTTGAGTAAATCACTTATAACTTGCAAACTATTGCATTTAGAGTATTTTGCTGCAATATGTTATTCACCTATTTTGGGGTCATCTATAGCATAGTGAAGTTCCAGACCTGTGGCTCATTGCATAGCTGAGTAATAGCTACTTTGAAGTTCTCACTGTTGAGTAAATCAGTTGTAATTGGAAAACTATTGCCTTTACAGAAATTTGTGCAAATATGTTATTCAGCTACTTTTGGGTCAGCTATAACATAGTGAAATTACAGACCTGTAGCTCATGGCACAACTGAGCAATAGCTATTCTCAGGCACCGACTGTTGAATAAATCGGCTATAACTTGAAAAATATTGCATTTGGAGTATTTTGTTAAAATATATTGTTCACCTACTTTTGGGTTAGCTATAACATAGTGAAATTACAGACCTATAGCTCGTGGCATAGCAGAGCAATAGCTATTTTCAGGTTCTCACTATTGAGTAAATCAGTTCTAACTTGAAAACTATTGCATTTACAGTATTTTGCTTAAATATGTTGTTCACCTACTTTTGGGTCAGCTATAACAGAGCAAAAATTCAGACATGTAGCTCATTGCATAGCTGAGTAATAGTTACTTTGAGGTTCTCACTCTTGAGTAAATCAGTTGTAACTTGAAAACTATTACATTTAGAGTATTTTGTTAAATATGTTATTCACAGACGTTTTGGTCAGCTATAACATAGTGAAATTGCAGACCTCTATGTCATGGCATAGCTGAGCAAAGCTTCTTTCAGGTTCTCACTGTTGAGTAAATCATTGTATCCAACCTGTAGGAAGTCATGGGCTGGGAATCTGTTAATATGGTCCGATTTGACCTTGGAACCCTCCTTCAAGGTCAAATGAGGATAGCCAAACATAAAAGTGCTTATAACTCGCTTATTATTGGTCCTAGAGGTTTGGAATGAAAACCAACCTATAGAAAATCATGAGCTGGGAATTTTTTGGTGTGGTCGGATTTCACCTTGGACCCCTCCTTCAAGGTCAAATGAGGATAACCAAACTTAAAAGTGCTTATAACTCGCTTATTATTGGTCCTAGAGGTTTGGAATGGAAAATGAACCTATAGAAAATCATGGGCTGGGAATCTTTTGGTGTGGTCGGATTTCACCTTAGACCCCTCCTTCCAGGTCAAACGAAGATAGCCAAACTTAAAGTGCTTATAACTCGCGTATTATTGGTCTTGGAGGTTTGGGATGGTAAACCAACATATACGAAATCATGGGCTGGGATTCTTTTGTCAGATTTGACCTGGGACCCCTCCTTCAAGGTCAATTGAGGATAGCCAAACTTACAATTGCTTATAACTCGCTTATTATTGGTCCTACAGGTTTGGGATGGTAAACAAGCTACAGGAAATCATGGGCTGGGAATTTTTTTGTGTGGTCGGATTTGACCTTAGACCCCTCCGTCAAGGTCAAACAAGGATAGCCAAACTTAAAAAGTGCCTATGACTCACTTATTATTGGTCCGACAGGTTTGGGATGGTAAACCATCCTAAATTCTTTGGCTGGGAATCTTTTGGTATGGTCAGATTTGACCTTTGGATCCCTTCTTCATGGTCGAACGAGGATATTGCATTTATAGTATTTCTTTAAATATTTTTAACCTACTTTTTACACTTAAACAATTACCTTGTTACTTTATTTCATAATACCATTTGCAGGGCACAACTTTTTTGTCCTTTTCTTCTGTCAGCTTCGGAATATCTTTCGAACATACTGTTCAGTTACCATTTACTGTATTTCTGTACAGCCCTTTCCCTAATAATTATGCTTTCCTCTCATTATCACCATCACAAATCAAAAACATTCAGTCAGCTGACACAGTGCCCGTTCACGGGCACTCTCCTCTTGTTTTAAAATGTTAGTGAATACTGAGAAAAGATGTTTCATTAAAAATATAACCTTCTTTTCCAAATTTCAAAAACACACGCACCCCACCCATAAGACATGTTTTAAGGTCGTGTGATTTAGTTTCTAACTATCCATACATACGTTGAATAATCAATGGGAACAATCACTGCTGTACTCTTTATCTCCAAATGGATGCCAATCAAATTCATATTTATTTGTACTTCGACAAAAGAATTAAGAATGCTTGTGGATTTTTTGAGAAAGAAACACTTAATCGAGATAAAATGAAGCTAATAAAACATTTTGTTTTCTTGTGTCCTGGTTTGAGTTAATGCATGTTTAAGCGATAAGTTCAGACATTATTCAAATAGTCAGACTCTACACTCTATACATTGGTGAAAGACATGAAAAGGGACTGCAAAAAATGTCCCAGATGTGTGAAATTAATGGCCACCCAGAATTTGCATTAAGCTGTCTTAAATGAATTGATAATTTTATCCATACATGCTATTTTTGTGAACGTTTTTGACTCTTTTGTTTAAATTTTTCTAAAATTTGAAGGATCTTACTGCACTTTCACATTTATCACAAACTTCACATTTTAGTAAAATAATGTATGAATGAATATTGAGTGACCCTAAAATTGACAACATTTTCAATTTTAGGAAAATCTGCAGAAGACTCTTAAATCCATCTCCCCAGACTACAAAGATTCTTAAAAGTAGCTGAAAATGTTCATTCCCTCCTCCTCTTTTAAACTTAAACTGATGACACCTTGGACTCCCTAAAGGTGACAGAAGGAAAGTAACTTTAAACTAGTAAATTGTTACCTTAAGATAGTGACTTGTTACCAGACAACTTTCACTCACAACCACCTGATAGCAATTGAGAACCCCATAATAGCACAAAACAAACAGTGCCACAGGGGGCACAAACCCTTGCCCAGTGATTTTTAACTAGATTTTTGGTGAAAACAATTTCATTAAGAAATTATGGATTACCAATGTGCATCTGGATTATCTTCACGGAGGACTATACCAGGGGTAGACCCAATAGGAATAACAGTTTTTCAGTTATGGAGAAAGTAGACGATTATTGAAAAATCCCTAAAAATGCTGAAGTCTCACCCCGGCTTTAGATCTGGATCATTTTTGAGGAGGACTGACCCCACCTTGTGTGAGATAAGTGCACAAGCAAACAGACAGACACAAATACAATACCCTCAATATTCATTCTCCTTTGGGGTTTCAACTCTGTAGGCAACTGACTCGTTTGTGTGCAAAAAGCAGAAGGAAGCAGTTTCAAATCTCAACGGAGGCACAACAGTTGACTTAGTTTATTTACGTAATATAAAGATCATGTTATCATTTTATAAATTTGTAATCGTATAACCACAATGTCCAATAACCCGCTCACCTGTCCATTGAAGAAAAGATACCTAACAGGAGATCTTAAGTTGTTCAGACCTATTCATCCAGCAAGGCTGTTCACTGTATTTTTTTTGTCCTAGATTCCCTGGCATCTCATGAATAAAAACTCGGGTATCTAGTGGTTTAATGAATTTTGGACAATTTTACTGTTTCTATTTTCTTAGAATCTGCCATGGAGAATAAGTGTCATAAAAATCATTAAATTAACTTTGATCAATCAAGGACTTTAAGTTTGGTATTTTTCTACTTTTAGGTATGCCTGGCACCAGACACAAGTGGAGGAACCAAATGCTGCACAGCTGTCACCCAGAATTCTCCTCACTCTACTTTCAATGAGAAATTCTCTTTGTAAGTGAAATATATCCAATAAACACTCTTGCTGTCTGGCATTTCTATTATCCAAAAAATTTATATTACGGCTAAGTAGAAGCAAAACTGTATTTTGTGTAAGGCAATTTACATTGTAATAAACAAGAAAAGTACTTAAATAAAAACAATACAAATTAAAATGTACATGAATAAAAGGAAAGCCAATTTAAATAGTACTTTTAAAAATTGAAAATATCTTGTGAAAAATAAGTGTTGTCAAAACACATAGTTCAAATTTTGATAAGTAGTAGCAGTCCCTTATTAGTAGAAGTAAATAGCAAGATCTCAAAAAGAAGCGTCTTCCCATGGAAACTTTACCCCCTAATCTAGAAATCGTGGTTTGGCAGATTCCAATTAAGTCGAATTCCTTTAATGTAGATGTAAATAGTGGATTCTTAAAAACAGCAATTGGTTAAGTAGAAACCTTATTCTGGTCTGTTGAGATTTGTCTGGTCTGTAGTGCAATTTCAGTGAGATTTATTTTATATCTATGTAAGCTGTTTGTACTTTTTTCACTACAACTGGAATGGATTATACCACTTCAACCTTCAAAGAATTTAACTTTTACCTTCAATAGGATAACTGTTTGTGACACATCTGTCTGCATTCCATAAAAATCTTAATTAAACTGCCTCATGAGCATTATGTCATGACTAATTAAATTTTTCACTTGTAACATCGTAGTGGTATGCAATTGTGCATAGATTTTTTTCGAGCGAGCAGTCAGTATAAATATCATGTAATGTTATTACATTTATGTAACTAAACCAGGTATTCTACTTAAACTAAAGTACATATAACTTGTTGAAACTACATTAAAGATGAAATTCAATATCATACTTCATGTGGCTAATTTTTGAGTTTAATGTGATGTATTATATACTAAAAATTCATAAAGACCACTTCACAGGAAGAAGCTTAAGTGTGTGTTACTGGTGAACAATTACCAGATATATATTAAAGCTATTATTACAAAAGGCTTTATTATCCAATTAGTTATCAAGACTCTTTTATGTTGCATGACTTGACTTCTAAAACCACTTCAAACTTCAGTGAACAGATTGTCAGTAAAACCTTCAATTTCTTATGGAATAGAATAAATAGAGAAATCTGAAATTTCTACCAATGTGTAAAAATTTGCCACTAATAAAACACCTTTAAAACTAGAATAGCACTCAGGGAGTACAGACCTCCCCCAAAGCCCAATACATCTAATATAACTTATAAGTACAATGATAAAAAATCCTTCATAAAATTCCTGGATCCAGAGGGTGATCCAGATCACCACCAACCTTTGATCATCCATTCTTTGTGCCATTGTTTACATTTTCTGAAAATTTCATCAAAGTCTATTAATATAACTTTTTCGGTTATTTTCCAAACTGTGAAACAAACCCAAGCAGCCAATTAAATATACCTGCTTGTTGGAGTTTAATTAAGCAACAATGGAGAAGTGAAATAAATGGAAATTCTGCAACGGGTCAAATAAATGACCTGAAAATCCCAGTTTTTCCAAAACTGCCAGTATTTACAGCATTCTCCACAGTTTAAAGTAAAATATTTTGGGTTTTCCTCTCAGTGGCGAATTTCATCTAGTGAAGTAATACCTTCACGTATATCTTATTTAACTCTACAGTAGTTAACACTGCAGAAATCATGAATTCCTTCTCTTCAGTTATAAAGCTTCTTATATTTCTAACAGTACCTTTCAGTACTCACAGGCTTCATCTGATCAGTTTGACACATATAAACCTGAGACCTTCTAATTTTTAAATATAAAATTAAAGGTTTACACATAAGTATCTACTGTCAGGGAAATTTCATTTAGCAGTGGACTGTAAAACTGTTGTGTTTTAATCTAATAGAAAAGACTCATGAACCAAAAATAGACCTTCTCTTCAAAGGTCACAGTTATAGTTGAACAGCAAAGACTAACTTTCTTTGTCTTGCATTTTTCAGTGAATTGCTTCTTCCAACAGACAGCAAGAAGAGGCTGCATGTTTCTGTGTGGAATTGCCAGGCTTCAGAATCCTCCCCCTCGGAATTTCTGGGAGCAATGTCATTTGGACTAAACAGTCTCCTCAGTAAAAACAAGGTATACTCCTTTGTACAAGTACTCTATTCAGCAGAATATCTTTTAAAGTAGATTATTCCAGGACATGGCACTGTCCTTGAATCCGATTGGCTGAAAACTATGGTCTAAATTACCACAACTTTGACTGTTCTGTGATATGCCCACCACAAAATGAAAAGCCATTTTATATTGCCCTTAACACCCACTAAACAAAAATATATTTCACAGATACTGGTGAGGCCATTATTATCTCCCGCCTGGGGCCGAAGGCCGTTGTCGGGAGATTATAAAACCCCTTCGGTAGGTGCGTACGTGCGTGCGTGCATGCGTCCGTCCGTCTGTTCGTCACATTTTTGCATAAACCTTAATATCTCATTCATTTATAAAGATATTTTCACCAAACTTGCAGGAAATGTTTATGGCTATAAAAACCTGTCTCCGCAAAATTTTAGCCTCATTTGGAAAAACAAAATGGCTGCCATAGCTAATTGTTTGAAAATCGTAAAGGTGCTCTAAATCTTGAAATATTCTAGCTAGCTTCATCAAATTTGCACAAAAGCTATTATGGCTAGAAAAGCTAGCCTGATAGTAATTTTGTTCAAAAAACAAAATGGCCACCATATCACATGTTTAATGTCAAACGGGGTTATCCTATTAAAAAGGCCTTATATCTCCCCAAATATTGCTCCTAGAGGTTCGGAATGAGAAAACAACTTGTAGGAAGTCATGGCCAGGGAATCTTTTCCAGGTGTTAAATCTGACCTTTGACCCCTGCTTCAAGGTTAAATGAGGTCATCACACTAAAACATCCTTATTTCTCCCTTATTATTGGTGCTATGGCTTCAGAATATAAAGACAGACCATCAAAAGTTCTGGTCTTCAAATGTTTTGCCTGAGAAAAATTTTGGCCTTATTTTGAAAAACAAAATGGCTGCCATAGCCAATTATTTAAAAATCATTAAGATGCTCTAAAACTTGAAGTATTGCAGCTAGGTTCATCAAATATGTGCAAAATATATATGGCTAGGAAAGTTAGGCTGATAGTAATTTAGCCTAGTTTCAAAAACAAAATAGCCATCATATCACATGTTAAATGGGATTATCCTATTAAAAAGGCCTTATATCCCTTATCATTGCTACTAGGGGTTCCAAAAGTGAAAATGATTTATACAAAGTCAAGGCCTGAGACTATTTTCCAATTGCTGACTTTTACCTTTGACCCCTTCTTCAATGTCAAGTGGGGTTATCTTACTGAAAAGGCCTTATGTCTCCTTTAGTTCTCTATTATTACTGATTCTAAGGCGGGAGATCACCGCTGCGGCAGTGGCCTTGTTTGTAAATAGTATGTCATGTTAGAATATCATCTACACAAATTTAGACCATGAAGTAGAGGATTACATTAAAAATGCGGGAAATGCCCCTCTGTCACTAAATATAAGGTACTGAGTGACTGGAATTAACCCGTTTAACTAGAGTTCCAAGTTTATAGTTGGCTTCTTGAAATTTCACTCAAAATACTCCCGTCACACATTTCTGATAACATGTCTCAAGAGTCCTACATTTTGTAACATGTCTGTACATCTTTTCTCATGTTACATGATGTGTTACAGTATGCGACCAACATGTTTGAAGATCTGTAATAGAAATGATCTGGAAATTTGGAAATGTTGGAAATTATAGCATTGGAAATAAAAAAGTGGCTTTAGCCATTTGTGATCATGTGAGTGTCATGTTTCTAAGACTTTCCTGATACTTAAGGAATCCACTAGAACACAGTTACAACCTTTGACCTTCGCTGGTCATACTTTCCTACATATAGACCTACGATAATCTCCAGTTTCATAAAAATTTTTTGTTATTTGTAATTTTTGACTTATTTTCAACATTTTGCCACATTTACTCACTTCAGAGAAAGGTATCTACATATGGTTGATCAAGGATAATGATTTGTTTCAGTTTTTTGTCCAACTGGATCGTGTTTGGATTACATCGGAGATGAAACAGTAAAAAAATGTTATTCCCTCCTAAGACTTCAGTTTCATTAATGTGCTTCCAATGCATTTTAAGTTTATAGTAATTTTGTATTTACGGAAAGTAAAAAATCTAATATTTGTCCCTGTATATAAATTCACCACTTTGGGGTAACTTTAAAAATGAGACAAAAATTCCAAATTTGTGTCCAGTTTGTATCGGGTGATATCAGAGGCCTACTTTGGTCACAAAAATTGCAAATGTGTAAAATATTTCCCACGCATCAAGGAAATAGAAGTGGGAGTTTTGTCACTGGTGAATTTCACAGACTGTTCTGAATTCCATGTTTTTTACTCTACCAGGTTTTTATATTGTCTGGCTGGAGCCTGAGTGTTCTAGTGTTGTCAAAAGACCCACTCCCTGTGAGCTTTATGTGCATGAAATACACTCTGCCAATACATCTATATATATGTGTATAAGAGGACTTGAAAATTATTGGTTTTCAGTATTTTTTATTATTCAAACATTTTTCAACCATATCCTGTACAGTGAAACCAATTCTTGATGAAAATGTCAACAATGTAAAAAACACATTATAAGCAACTGGTCAACACTTGAAATTCATCTCAATCCTTTCTTCTGCTTTCCTCAAAGAAGGATTCTCCTCTGTAATATGATTGTCAGTTCTTTCCTTTCATGCAATGACATGTATTTGAGAAGTATACAAAAGTGTAAATGGTGCCAAGTTTCTATCTACTGGACAGGATTTCATGAAATAGTATTGAGTCCATTAATTTGCATTTGAGGAGATCACAGCAGATTTCAGATTTCAAAGCTTTTTTAGTTTGCATAAATGCATAAATTTACACTTTTTTCCATGAATACCTGTCACTAGCCGGATTAATTTTGGCAATGAGTCATTTTCCTCAATAACAGTCTAGACCTCGTAATTAACGTAAATGTAATAGCACTTAATATGCAGCCTCCAGTTAGAATTCTGAAATAATATAAAACAATCCTTTAACAAGAAATTAATTGAGTAGAATTTAAATTTAAGTTGAAGTAAGTGTCAGATTCTAATAGGGCCTAGTCCATTGAAATTAGTTAACACACCTGTGTCTCATGATTTGTTGTCTAATTATGCCTAGGTCACACCTGTCTGTACTGGGGTCATGAGCAACAAACAAATCTGCTGATCTACCTTTGGTTGTGGCCTGGTCCAATTCATATTTTGGTAGGATGCATTTGTGGCCTGGTCCAATTCATATTTTGGTAGGATGCATTTGTGGCCTGGTCCAATTCATATTTTGGTAGGATGCATTTGGTGTGATTTGGTGTGATTTGCACTTGGGTAGGACGTGTTCGGAGCTACTCAACATGAACACAGCCTGGAAAATCATTTGTGTTTGGGAATGCTTTTTAAAATTTTTTCAAAACCTCCCACGACCTCTCTGGAGCTGTACCACAATATACAGGTTGGAGGGGTGGAAGGGGGATTGACCACAATATACAGGTTGGAGGGGTGGAAGGGGTATTTACCACAATATACAGGTTGGAGGGGTGGAAGGGGGATTGACTATATGGGGTGGCTCGTTGTTCAGTGTACACTACCCACATATGAGGTCTGTGTTCAGAGGTATAAGGATAATGTCAGAAATGTATGACCGACTCATCAGCTTCAACTCGAAATTCATAACATCTATCCTTCAGATTAACAGATGTTAAGATACATGTACATAATTAGTTTCCATACACGCCTGAAAAGATTAAATATTTCTGTCTTATTACATTGAGTTCTCAAGAATTGGTTTCATTTTACCTGAATTTGAGTTATACTAATTTCATTTATCATTGGGACCACAGTGGTAACATACTCACTTCCCATCTCTCAGGTAACAAGTTTGAAGCTCAGTCCTTAAAACTTCAATCAATAAACTTTGTCATAAAAGTTTTGCCAGTACCCAGAAGCTTGTAGTGCAAAATATTTAAGAACTGGTATGGTCTTATTTCCTCCACCCTTTGAGGCTGCCTGTCTTAAAAGGACTAACACAATGTACAAAAAAAAAATAATGGTAAATCCAACTGCTAACTTTAATCAGAAATCAAGGTACTGTAAAATTTGAAAATGATCATTGGTCATTTCTTGACCATTTGTATGTATAAGAACATTTGGTCTAAATTACCTGGATAGACGATACTCAACTCCCTGGTATAGTGTGACCTGTAGAGTGTGATGAAAGAAAACCTTTAACCAGAATAAATCAAACCTTATTATATCAGCAGACTCTTTTTATGTCATACCTAGTTTAAGGTTCCATCATCAGTTATAAGTGGATGTGAGTTATTACCAGTATCACATCTGTGAAAAGTTTTGGTGCTACTTTTACAGTTTATTGTGTTATTATGTCCACCCACTGGGGGGTGGACATTATTATTATTATTATAATGTATTTATACTCAGCGCAATATCTCCATATACTACAGGACTCAAAGCGCTATTTAACCAATCCGACTGTACAGGTACAGCCCCAACTCACAAGTAACTGACATTCCCCTAACTGGAAGATAGAGGCTCAAGGATGACCATTTATCAATGTCCTTGAGGTTCTTTAACCTGCCATTGGGGATAGGACCCAATGACAGAGGACCGCCATTTTAAGTGGTCATCCGAGCCACTATGTATCTGCCTGTACCTGGGAATGAACCCACGTCCTCTGAGTTCCTAGACAAGTGTGTTACCCGCTAGGCCACAGTGGCAGATAAAAAAAAATTTCCCCTTCCCAAAAATGGCGGCCATTTTGAATTTTCGAATTTTTGCCAAAAATGGCAAAACACGAATTTGCTTCTATCTCCTTAACCGTGCGAGATAGAGCGATTTCGTCGAAATTTTCAACCCACAGGGTATCTAAGGAATGTAATCTTTGCGATTTTCAAAAAAATTTCCCCTCCGCAAAAATGGCGACCATTTTGAATTTTCGAATTTTTGCCCAAAATGGCAAAACACAAATTTGCTTCTATCTGCTTAACCGTGCGAGATAGAGCGATTTCGTCGAAATTTTCGACCCACAGGTTATCTAAGAAATGTACTCTTGGCAATTTTCAAAAAATTTTCCCCTCCCCACATATGGCGGCCATTTTGAATATTCGAATTTTGGCCCAAAATGGAAAAAACACAAATTTGCCTTAACCGTGCAAAATACAGTTATTTCGGTGAAATTTTCGACCCACAGGGTATCTAAGAAATGTACTCTTGGCAATTTTCAAAAAATTTTCCTCTTCCCAAAAATGGCGGCCATTTTGAATTTTCAAATTTTTGCCAAAAATAGAAAAACAGAAATTTGCTTCTATCTTCTTAACCGTGCAAGATAGAGTGATTTCGTCAAAATTTTCGACCCAACCAATACAAAAAGGCATGAAGCTGAAATAATTTACATGTACACTAATAAATATTTAACCATCATTGATATATTTCACAAATGAAACAGGGTCTTGTAAGACTACTGTACAATTCTGGCAAAAGGTTCATGGGGTGGACATTACACATGATAATGTGTGTTCTTCTATGCTATCCTGTTTCTATTCATATGTCGCAGCTACTATCAACAGGGCGTCCTATTTCTAGTTTTTGTATTTACTCAATATGACTTTTCATGCAGGAAATTAATGGCTGGTACTACTTGTTGAAAGAAGATATTGGGAAGAAGAAGCACCTCCCAGCAGTGCTAAGAAGTGTCATCTATGGAGAAAGTTAGTCATCATCTTTGTATTATTCTAAACAATACTTTAATTGCATAGTAGTCCAAAAGTGTATTAATTTTTGAATCATTAATTTTTACAATCCATCAGGGGATAAGGTGATAAATATTACTTCTAATTCTAACCAATTTTATAGCACTTAAGCTCCACTAAAAAGCAGATTCTAAGTTGCAAAAGTTAAGAACATCATCCATTTTCAAAGGATAGAAGGAAGGAAAATGTGCACATGAAAAATAAACAATGTGTACGATTTATTTCCTGTGAACACAGTTTCTATTTTGTGCTCAGATTAAAATTGTGGAAATGTTAGCATAATCCTTTTTCAGCATTTACAGATACATGGATAGATGTATATGCATATAGTGGCCAGTGAAATTGTTTCTGCAGTACATGAGCAGAACATTTTCTTGTTTTTTTTACTCTGTTAAAAACTTTGTCTTGTGCAAATATAATGATATAAATAATGTCTTTTCCTTTTAGCATTCAAGTAAATTCAGTACTTTACAACATATGTCCCTATGACATGTATGTTAAAAATATATTTTTGATTGTAATATATCTCATAAAGCAGAGATAGATTTAACTGTAGATACCTTATGGATGTAATATCCCTTGTATAACTGTAAATTTCAGTTGGATCACCATTACACAGTCCTGAATGTCCAGAAACCCCACTGATGGAGGCAAAACATACCAGGATATCACAAAGAAAGAACACACTTCTCACCGATGTTATGGTTCACAGAGACGTCAATGGTAACCACACAAATAGCACAGAAGCGGCATGTCTTGATTGTCCCTTGCCACTGCGTGATAGCTGCGATGATGGACATTATTTCGATAAGATTGCACCAAATGGTCAAGTGCGTTCTTTTCACAGCAGCTTTCGATTGGGTAGAAGACCAGATCATGCACATACTAAACTGACCACAGTGAACCTGAGCCCTATACCCAGTTCGAAACATGTGAGGTTTACTACATCAGAAAGCCAACACGCTCACACTACTAATGGTGTTCCAAAGAACTTACCAGTTCCTGAAAAGTCTGCATTAAAGTCGCCGCCCATGAGGAGGTCATTAAATCCTTATGTCTTACAGTACAGACAGGAAATAGCATCGGTGGAGAAAAAGGTAATGATGAACAGCCAGAAACAACAAGGTGTTGATTCCATTGATATTGACAAAGTAGTTGCTGATGGCAAGGCTGAATGTGCTGACCATGGTCAGGAGAGTACGCCAGATATTATCAAAGGAGAAGATATAACTGTTAGAACCAATGGTACTACCAGTACAAGTAATAAAACTGAGGATTTAACCAAAGGTGATACTCCAGTACCTGTGTCAGTGATGGGCTATCCATCGCAGTTCAGAAAAGAATGTTTAAAAGCGACTTCTGACATTTCAGACCTTCAAAAACATTCTTCTAGCTGTTCCACAGGAAAGACTGGAGATTGTAAGGAAATCTGGATTGACTGTCAGAGTTTAGAAAGTACAAACACCACACAAGATTCCGGTATTTGCGATTCTTCCTCACCGAAATCTGAGGACCATGGAAAGTATCAGGAGACTTCATTTTGTCATGCCAAGCATAACACAGAAATTGACAGAGACATATCTGTGTATAAAGACTCTCATCTTGAACCTTCTGCCAAGGTTGATGTTACAAAAAAGTATACAGAACAGTTTCAAATAGGTCATGAGAAGAAACTGCCTACATCCAAGTCACTGGATGTAGCCCATTCTAGTCATGATGTAGGACGCTCCAAGTTGTCTTCAGCTAGTTTTTGTGACAGTAACCCTTACAAAGGGTGTGAAAGTTGTGCAGTGAAATACTACAGGCATTTATACTCACCAGTTTTAGGCAAAAAAAGGCTGGCTGACAAGCAGGAAACTACGCACACAAAAATCTATTTTCTGTAAAAATATGAAAATAATTATATACATAACAGTATTTTACTCTGCATTTGCAAGGAACTTAGGATAAGTACGTACTGCATCAGCTTGAAATTACGTTTTACAATGAACAGAATTACATTCAATGTTATAAATATTTATATTTGGAGATACAGTGGACTCATCAGAATCAGTGTAAGGCACAACATCACCAAATCCCGTGGTTTTTGCAGGTGTTAATGGAAGTTAGCCCAAACCAGAAGAAAATCATCCTCTGTGAACAGGAGAGTTCTGTGTATACATAGTCCACTGGATATACATGTTTTTGTCCAATGCTTCTCATAAAATGTATTTGATCATTTTGGATCCTCTCATGTTTAATGTAATATTTAAAATATCACTCACTAGAGGTTTTATTGTTGTAGATTTTTTGCTTTATCTTTGGAAGTAAAGCCATTTCTCTTGATAAATACAACCTTGGACAAACATGACAAGTACATGGGAGACACAAATTCCTTCCTGGTACTCAAAAAATGATCACACTTTTATTACTACTTGCAAACAGGCCAAAACTATAGTGGTATAAACAGAAGTACAGTCTATATTTATTATGTTCTAAACCATGCAGTTTAGTCTACTACTTTGCAAAAGCAGTAAACTTATTTTATATTTGTCCTGAGAGTTTGGGAGGAGCTATCATGATATTGTAATAAGCTCAAAAATAGAAGTGGAGCAGTATTCACAAAAGGACTTAGCAGAGTTTTAGGCTTTTCACTTTTGTATAAAAATACAGCAGAGTTAAGTCTCAGAACTGGCTAAAATCTTTGAGATGAATATGGCCCCTGGTATGATGAAAACTTATTGTTTACCAATATATAATACAACCATAAAACTTGTCTGGTGACCTTGACTGCTTTACTCTGCAATAAAGGGTCAGGTATTGCCCACCATTTTGGACAGTTGACATTCATAGCTACACTGAGCAATAGCTGAGAAAAAAATTAAATAATTTATTTCTAGTCAAGTCATTTGGTGCACACTTTGACAATCTATGTAATGATATCACATAATAATTAAATCACATTAATTTTGTGTTGAATAAAAAATATGCCTCACCTTAAGTGTTGTTGATCTATTATTGCTAAAAATGCGATATTTCATTTTAGATGTAAATGGTCAAATCAAATATTATTTTAATTTATTGGCAACATACCATGTTGAAATTGGAATCAATGTTATAAAACTGATTTAAAAATATATAAAATTAATATATAATAACTGAAGTGTTTAAAATTAATCACCATTGAGGCTTCCCGATGCATGACAGATTAATGCTGTATTCTTTTGGCTATTCACAACTGGTACATACGAGTTCACGACCCGTAAAAATGCAGTTAAAAATGCAAAGAACTGAGTCACAAGTAGTAAATACCACCTCATCACATGTCAAAGAATGCAGTACTAACAGGTAAAGGTCATCATAGGCAATACCTGTCCCTTTACTGGTTACTGGTGTCCTGCCTACCAAAGGCCGGTTGGAATTTCATAGGTGTTGTTAGTGCATACAAGTGCTTCATGTAGTGAATATTATGAACAACATATTTATAACATAGAGTGAAATATGTTCAATTTTGCCACACCATGTGAAATTCACCATTGAGAAGAGACATCTTTCTCTTTCCTGGACCTGTGTAAAATTCTTGATGCTTTTATCATTGTTGTAACTACACTAGGTCTTTGATCCAGCTCCCCTGATGTAAAAGTAATGCAACATTTTGAGGATTTTGTTGTACTTTACAGGGTGCATCCCAATGGCACATTTCACATACTGTTGGCAAGTTGGTATATTCAATATACCAGTGTTATTCTGTTACCTAGTAAGTGATTCGCACAAATTGTGTCTTTTTGTCCTGCAGATCTGCAAAGAAAATGTATATTTTATAATGTACATGTATAAATAATGGAAATGTGTTCTTGGCATAGACCATCAACATGGTACAATAAGGAGCAACAAAGAGGGAAATTCTGCAGCAATTCGCAATGTCTCAAAATAAAACATAGAATATTTGGCTTTCCCTTGGTGTTAAATATCACACACTGGCAAATCTCATATTGTCTGGCAAATTTCATACATATATATTGTGGCATTAAATTTCACATTTTTTTTGCTCTGTGTAAACTTTATAAAACAACAGTGCTTAGTTTTTGTAAGTCTATAATCTTAATTTTATCAATCTTTCATAAGTTTTTCCAAGTGGAGATACAAGTTCTTGATGGAGTTCTATTTAAATGATTTTGTTTCTTCAGAAGACTTTGATGTACCACATCTATTTATTGGTGTAGGTCGTCAGAGGTCTAGTGGTTAGCTAGTATGGCATTTAATCACAGGGCGTCACCACTGTGTGGGTTCAACTTCCAAAAGTGACAGAATCCCGAATGGTCTCTCCCTTTATGATGCTGACTGTTGAACAGGACATAAAAACCTAACTTTGACTATGCAGTGGTCTGAAACACAAGTAAAACATGCATTAGCAGTACGTTAACCCCTACACAGTCTTAACAAAGAGCCAGAGTAATTGTGGATATGTGATGGTTTTAACATGAGTGAGACTTCACATAACATTTTGATATGCAAACCCGACTCCCATCTAACTGAAGAGCCTTTCAAAAACATCCAATACCTAGCCAAAAAAGTAACCTAAGACCCTTCTAAAAATGTTCAATATCTAGCCAAAAAAGTATATATTGTTTCAATTTGGTGATAGATTAGATCCAACAAATAGGGGTATCGACAATTGAAAATTTACCAGACAAGATCCTGTATGTACAGTGTGTAGGACCTAAAGTCACATTTCGGTTTTTATATCCCACTTCAACAGCCAGGGTCACTGACTGGGACAGGCTCTAAGCATTGCCATTTGTGGGAGTCGAACCCACATGGAGGTGGCAGCCTAGATTAGATGACAAAACTTGCTAACCCACTAGGCCACTGAAGATCTCCTCTGTACAGTTGAAAAAAGATCTTGAAATTTCTCTATAATTTTACCATTTTTGCATCATGTGCAATTTTAAACAAGTGCAGAGGGTTCAGTACTGGACCTTTCATGTTGTAGTTAAAACAATTGTGCATAAAATCAGTCATATCAAGACCTCTGTGTCATGATGAACCAGATGACATCAAATTAACACTATTTCGTTATCTCTTGTTATCTTGCCAGAAAATAAAGCTTTGTGATAACATATATATAAATAACCAATAATTATGCATTATGTATTTATCTGTGTTACTGTTGATTTAAGTCAATAAATTTAAAACAATACTGAAAAGCATTACAACGTTCTTTCTTCAAAAAGATTGTTACAATCAAACCTAATACCCCTTTCACACTACAGGCAGTATAACCCTGTAGAAGTTTTACCCGGCAGTAGAACCGCCTCCCAGGACGTATTTGCCAAGGTTTCAAGTACCCGTGGGGTTGGTAATGTGCTATCACTGGGGTGTCTGCGGTTTATAGAAGGTTGTGACTCGGTCTTTCTTGGGTATCAGGTGTTTGAGTGATGGCTTTAAAAGGTGAGTGGAGATAAATGGAGGTTGTCTCACGGTGACAGACATTTGCACTACTCTCATGCTACTGTTACTGATGGTTATACATCATGTGCCATTAGTGGCCATGTGAGTCATACCTTCAGTTACCCTGTGAAAAATGTATCTATGGAAGGTCACTGAAATGGACGGACAGGGACAGAGACACACATATAAAGGGACAGTGATAGAGTGACAAAGAGATGGTGACTGACAGTGAATGACTGTGAGCAACAGTCAGAGATTCAGAAGTGGTAGTTTTAAACATTTCAAAACGTCCATAGGACACTCAAGGAATGGGACAGTGTGCCACTGTATCAGAAGTTTGCATACAGATGTCAGACAGTAGTTGAAGGACAGGGGCATTTTGTCAAATGCCTATAACAGCAGGTTATACCTCCTGTAGTGTGAAAGGAGTATATAAAGCTCAAAGTTCAAAGTTAGGTTTTGAACATCTTCCTATCAGCCAGACTTTAGTTGAAGAATAAGTTTCTTGTGTTCCTATATGTTGTAATTAGCTATGTTTGAACTAGGAAGGGATCATATAAAAATCATGCATTTTATGACAAGAGATGAAATCTCAATTTCGATCAGTACACAAAGTCAAATGACAATAATTTGTACCCTGGACCACATATACGTGAAAGCCAAGTTGTCATTTGGGAAATTTGGTAACCAGTCAGTAACTGAGGCATCTGTATCCTGAGTATAAAGAGATGTATTTTGTGGCAGTTTACACAGGTGGAAAATCAACAACATGTGGTCAGTTAAGTTTTAATTATATTATCAGGAAGATGTTATTGTGTTTGCTTTGTAATTCAACACATCTTGAACACAGATTCTTAAATGGAGAGTAATTGTTTTAATTCAAATATGCATGATTACAAATATTGCTTATAAATATACTTCACACACAGAAACTCCAAAGATGAACTTTTTGGGCTTTAATGCAACTAGAAATAGGATGCCCTGTTGATAGTAGCTGCGACATATGAATAGAAACAGGATAGCATAGAAGAACACACATTATCATGTGTAATGTCCACCCCATGAACCTTTTGCCAAAATTGTACAGTAGTCTTACAAGACCCTGTTTCATTTGTAAAATATATCGATGATGCTTAAATATTTATTAGTGTACATGTAAATTATTTCAGCTTCATGCCTTTTTGCATTGGTTGGGTCGAAAATTTTGACGAAATCACTCTGTCTTGCACGGTTAAGAAGATAGAAGCCAATTTCTGTTTTTCTATTTTTGGCAAAAATTTGAAAATTCAAAACGGCTGCCATGTTTGGGAAGAGGAAATTTTTTTGAAATTGCCAAGAGTACATTTCTTAGATACCCTATGGGTCGAAAATTTCAACGAAATAACTCTATTTTGCACAGTTAAGGCAAATTTGTGTTTTTCCATTTTGGGCAAAAATTCAAAATGGCCGCCATATGTGGGGAGGGGAAAATTTTTTGAAAATTGCCAAGAGTATATTTCTTAGATACCCTCTGGGTCGAAAATTTCGACGAAATCACTCTATCTCGCACGGTTAAGCAGATAGAAGCAAATTTGTGTTTTGCCATTTTTGGCAAAAATTCGAAAATTCAAAATGGCCGCCATTTTTGGGGAGGGGAAAATCTTTTGAAAATTGCAAAGAGTACAATCCTTAGATACCCTGTGGGTCGAAAATTTCGACGAAATCGCTCTATCTCGCACGGTTGAGGAGATATGAGCACATTTGCCTTTTTCAGTACTGAAAATAGCCAATTACTCATTTATTTAATTAATTACTCAGTCATCTATGAAGCAATTCCCCCCAAAAGCAATCCCATACAAGCTATTAACCCAATGAACCTCCATACCAAATTTCAGAAAGCTAGGCTTAATAGCATTCCTTAAAATGTCTGGAAACCAAAGAGATACTCAAAAGTAGCAAAGTACCTATTACTCAGTTAGCTATAGAGCTATCATCACCAAAAGCAATCCCATACAAGCTATTAACCCAATAAACCTGCATGCCAAATTTGGTAAAGATAGGATAAGAACTGTTGCCTAAAATGTCTGGAAACCAAGTGTGACGGCGGACGGCAGACGGCGGAAAAAGCAAAAATAATATGTCCACCCCCCAGTGGGTGGACATAATTACTTCCGGAAATTGGAGCCTTGAATTAGCTCTTTACCAATCTACAGCTTGCAATCTTTAATTGTGGTGGTTTACTGTTTTTTCGGCCAATCGGTTTTAATAGTTGTTGAAAAACAAGAGTTCTTGCTCTATTTTAAGGCTAAAATACACATAATAGAATAATTTGAGGATTAACCATATGATATATAATATACACTGATTGGCTACATATTTAATATTTTAAGTTCATTTATGTGCCAATCTAAGGCATGTGCAAACTTACCAAGTATAACAGCATGTGGCGATCCAATTAAAAGAGTGAATCAATTGTGAATATCAGAGCTTGGGTTTTATTGTAAAATAAAGAGTGCATGTTTGGATGACTGTGTCCTGATATGCATGTAGCTTCCATTTGACTTTTCTCCATGCACTGTAAAATACTTGGAAATAAAGACTGGGTGCCTTTATTATGACAACTTAGTGTTACAAAGGGATACATGAATGTTGAATTTTCTAGAATATCTTTGTAACTAACAAACTAACATCTATCATCAGAAAGGTTTTTACAGAGTATTTGCTCATTTTTGATGCAGTAAAGGCCATATATAAACAGCAGGAAAATCTAGGATTACAAGTTTGAGTTCTTATATTCCCTAGTTGCTATTGTGCATATGGATTTTTTGCATTCTACTTATAAATCTTGACTGAATATTTGGGGAAAATGGTGGTTACTAACTGTAAAATGACTCTAGTGACATATATTTTATATTTCTTATCACCCAATAAGATAGAATAGAAAATTTTAATTGTAAATTTATTAATGACTCCCCAGATGGTAGCACTCCTCCTCTCCATCAATCACAGCGCACCGTTGAGTCATGTGACCCCATCTTTTCATTAAAAGGTAGTCGAGCCCCTAGTAAGATAAAAGCAGGGCAGGACGGGTGGGACTCCCCTGTCTGTTAGGTAAGATATTAACTTATAAAAATTTAATTTACAATTAAAATTTTCTATTTTATTGCGTTAAAATATCTTACCTAACAGACATAGCTAGAATAACTACCCAGTGGAAGGAGGGTAGCTTACTAGGGCCTGAATCCATGGCAAACCTGATTTACCAAACTCCTAAGGTCCTTACTCAACCGGATGCCCGGTTACCGTACCGGAATGCCCCATTCCCCCACCCCCATTTTTTTCCTGTTCCTCCTCTGAGGTAAAACGGGGGAATAGGAGCAACCCAAATAGGCCCTTCAGGGAGAGAAAAGACAAAGTCCGAAAACTGGAGTAAAGCAGAGGACCTCCCACCTGATACCCACAGTATGCAAGTAAAAAGGTCTAAGAAAAGAAATGATTAAGAGGCCGAAAACTAGGCACCTTAAACCAAATCAAACAAGAAAACTAACATTATGTTACATCTATGTACAACCACCGGGCCCAAATGAAAAAGTTCTGAATCAGCCCAGGCAATATCCTTCAAGTAGAATTGAGTAAAGGTGTTGTGTGATTTCCAATGTCAGGCTGATAGAATTTGATCCAAGGAGACTCCTCCTTGGAAGGCTTTAGATGCAGCGAAAGCCTGAACTTCATGAGCTTTCACCTGGTGAAGATCAAGATTCTCCTGATCTGCTAATTCATAACATAAGATCATGGTCTTCTTGATCCAAGATGAAATGGTAGCAGGAGAAATGCCTTTGGAAAAACCTTGTTTAAAGGAGACAAATACCAACTCCTTATTTTGTCTCAGATCTTTGGTTTTATCCAAGTAATATCTCAGAGCCCTTATCGGACAGAGGGATCTGTCCTCTTTTAGGGACTTGTCCAAGGTTGGGGCCATGGCTGGGATAGCCACTGGGGCAACACTAGCCGGACCTTCTTGCGCTAGTTGATTCTTTGACAAGAAGCTAGAAGGGTAAAGCGAAACCTTAGACCAATCCACCTGGTGACGGATGTTTTTGTTCAACCAGGCGTGAATCTTACTCCTGCATTTTCCTGAACTTAAGGCCAAAAGGAAAACCGTCTTAAAAGTTAGGTGCTTCAAAGAGGCCTGTTTGAGAGGCTCAAAGGGAGCCTTGGTCAACTGGTGAAGGACCAAAGAAAGATTCCAGCTAGGGATACCCCTGCACCCTTTGGAACCGGAATTTCTTTCTCCAGGGACTCTGGAGCATGCCAGTTCCTCTTTAGGTGCCATTGAACGGGACACATGTGAAGACGACCCAGGGGAACCTGCTTTTTGGTAGCTGTTAGAAGTCCAATGAGAGACATCATCTGCCTGACAGAGCAAAAGGGAGTGTCCAGCAGAGATCTGATCTTTTCGTTCAGGGCCTGCCACGTTTCTGTTGTAGGTCTGACTACTCCTTGTACTAGATCGTACTGATATCTTACGAAATCGAATACCTGTTTTGGAATCAGCTCGGACTTTTGGACATTTACTACCCAACCTAGTTCCTGACACAGGGCCAGAAGAGTTTGGGTGTCGTGCAAGCACTCATCTTGAGAGATAGACCGAATCAGCCAATTATCCAGGTACTGATGGAGCCTGATTCCTCTGGCCTGAGCCATGAGTTTTACCTCCTTCACAACTCTTGCAAACTCCATGGGAGCGGTTGAAAGACCGAAAGGAAGGGCTTTGAACTTGACAGGCAAATCTTAGGTATTTCCTTGATTTTGGATGTATGGGAACATATGAAGTCCAGCGATATGACCCATTCGCCTTTTTGTAGGGAGAGTCTTATGGTCTCTGGTGTTTCCATTTTGAACTTTTTGAACTTGAGGAAGGTGTTCAAGGTGCTCATATCCAATATCGGATGCCAACAGTTGTTTGGTTTTGGAACCAGAAAGAGCCGGTTGTAAAACCCCAGAGAGGATTGCACCTTGACCATTTCTACTGCATTTTTGGTCACAAGGGTATCCAATGACTTCTTCAGGAGAGGATTGGCATACCCACTGAGGATAAGAGAAAATCTGGACAGAGGTGGTTTGGTCTGGAAGGGGAGAGTATAACCCTCCTTCAGAGTGGATACAACTCTCGGGCTGGAACCCAGAGCAGCCCACATTTGCCCAAACTTGTGAAGTCGACTTCCCATAGGAGGAGGTGGAGCAACAAGAGGGACATTTGGAACACGTGGGGCAAGTAGAGACTGATTTACAGAAGAAACATCTCTTACATGCTTTATTTTGTTCTGAACTCGAACGGGACTTGGGCCATTCTTTTGTGGCTGCCCGTCTGTAAACACAGTATGTACATGATACAGTTGCAACAAAACTTAAGTTTACACCAACTTTTTGAACAGGTTTTACAACATTTACAAACTGAACATCTTGACAACTGTCCACATGTGGTACAGGAGAAAGCTTCACATAACTGTCCACACTTGAATAATAATTGTCATTTAAACAACCCTGCACCACGGGGGGATTTTAAACTATGTGAGGCACCCCAGCCCCTACCCCAGCCTGAGCCTCTGTTCCCAAAAACACACCAAGCTGGAGCCTCAGTTTGTTGGGGAGTGCCCTGTTGGTTCTGCTGACTTCTGTTATCCTGCGTTTGTCTCCATTGAGCAGGATTACCATATGGTTGGAACCTGTTGCCACGTCGGTGACCTAATCCCCTTGAACCCGATGTGGGTTCGGAGATATGGCACGACGCCTCAAATTTCTGTATGTCATCCTCAGCCTTGCGTAGGACATTGTCAGGAAATAAGGCCTGCAAATGAAGAGGAGCATTTCTCAATGCTGACCAGTTGTCTTGTTTCACTCCTTGTTTTAAGTGATCCAAAAAGGAGTCTCTTCTCATGAGTGTAAAGTTAGCCATCTGAATAAACATCATGCCAGCCAGGTGTAGAGTGGCTTTCCCTACACAGTAGGCTACATTTTTATTAAAAGAGGTGAGGGCATTAAGGTCATCCAATGCTTTCTTACATTTTTGCTAGGACTTTCCTTTTGCCATCTCTTGTTGTAGGATACGTACATTAACCTGAATATCCTCCTGAAGTTTGGTCATGCACCTGGTAAATCCTGTTGCAGGATTGCAGACGTAAGAGCTCTCTTTCATGACCTTTTCCCATTTTCGTAGTGTCTCTTGAGAGAGGGGATGGCATGGAGGTGGTACAGATTCAGAACCCGAAGGTTTAGCTACCCTAGTGTACAGACTGTTGAGTTTGGCGGCATCTGAGCCCCAGAAGGAGACCTGTCTGGCTGGATGCAAGATAGCAAGATTCACTGGATGAAGGCCATACCAACACAGTTGGGATTTTGGTGGTCTGAGAAATTGGTCTGTATGAAAACCTCCAGGTTCAGAATTGCGATTTTGGTATCCTGTTTGAGTAGTGGAAGTCATGGCTTCCCACTTACAACAGAACCAGTCATCTGCCAGTAATTGTACTGATACTTTGCCAACAGGCTGGGATCTGGTGCCCGTAAAGGGATTGTCTTTAGAAGTGGCTCCAGACAATTCTAAGTCTGGTACAAGGTTCCAGTTCAGTTTGCATCCTACTACCAGGCGATACACATGGAGGAAAAGGAATCCTCTCAAACAAGCATGTCTTGACTTTTACTTAGTATCTAGCCATATGTCTGATGTCATGAAACCTTGTGATATAAAGGTGGGATATCGTACTGATCACTCCCAGATAGATATAGAAATTTTACTAAATAATTTCTCTTGTAGAAAGGGACTATGGAAATTCAACAATAGCTTATTAAAAATAAGAACTATCTAGATTTAATAAATAGAGTAATTGAAGAAGAAACTTTAAAATATGCCGTACCAGTGTATAATTACAACTATTTGAAAAATTATTCTAACTACAAAGATATTCTCTTTACAATATACAATGACACCCTCTTAGAAATGTTACTCATGTGAATTCGTGGAGAAAGTATGAAGTTTGCCACATTTTCAAAAAACAAACAAATACAAAGGAAAAACAACTTATAGCAGACATAGAACATTTAGAAAGATCAAATTTGGATGATGAAAATTTTGATATATTAGCTGATAAAAAGATAGAGCTTGAACAATTGAGAAAAACTAAGGTAAATTGGGATCTAATAAGGTCTAGGATCCAGTGGCTCAATGAAGGAGAAAAACCTTCAAAATACTTCTGAAATTTACCAAAAAGAAAGTTTATAGAAAAACAATAAGAAATGTTCAACTGACTGATGGTACACAAATCGCTGATCAGCAAGAAGTACTTAAATGTATAACCCAGTACTACCAAAATTTGTTTAAAAATAAAGACAATGGTTCAGAGAATGTAGATTTGTTCAAAATATTTCAAAATACACAGGTTAACAAAGTAACAGATAAAGACATAGGGGAGCCTATCAAAGTGACAGAGCTAACGTTAATTTTGAAAAAGATGAAACACAACAAAACTCAAGCAAAAGATGGGATCACCACTGAATTCTTGAAAGTTTTCTGGGGGAGATTAAAATTTTTTATTGAAAACGCAGTCAATACATGTTTTAAGAGGGGGATCCTATCTACAAGCTTGCGCCAGTGTGTAATTACATACCTTCCAAAAGGTGACAAAGATAGAAGACTTCTAAAGAACTGGCGACCCATTTCATTATTGTGTAATATATATGAACTTATGTCTGGGGTAATAGCCTGTAGGTTAAAAACAATGTTGGAGAATATAATATCTAAAGCACAAACTGATTTCATCCCAGGAAGGCAAATTAGTGATAACACCAGGCTAGTGTATGACTTGATACAAACTACTGAAAACAAAAATTTGGTGGGCATGGTAATGCTCATTGATTTCGAAAAAGCTTTTGATTCTATATCGTGGAAATTTATATACAATGTCTTAGATTTTTTTGGTTTTCATTCAGACTTTATAAAATGGGTAAAATTATTTAACCACAATATAGATGCATATGTCCTGCAACATGGGAAATTTATCGGATAAAATAAAAATTGAAAGAGGATGCAGACAAGGAGACCCTATATCTCCATATTTATTTTTATTAGCTGCAGAAATACTGTCTATTAATACAACAGAATAAAAGTATTGTAGGTATACAGATTCATACATCCGAATATAAACTATCACAGTTTGCAGGTGATACAACACTTTTCCTTGATGGATCACAATCTTCTCTACAGGCTGCGCTTAACACACTTGAAACATACGGTAACTACTCTGGACTTAAAATGAATAAAGAAAAGACAAAGATAATATGGATCGACAGAAAGAGATTCACAAAGGAAAAGCTAAAAGTCTCAGAGAAATTGGATTGGGGTAACACAGAATTTACACTTTTGGGACAAGAGTTTTCAGTAGATTTAAGTAAAATGCCTGAATTAAATTATTCAAAAGCATATGAAAAAATGCAAAAAGAAATAAAAAGTTGGAAATGTAGAAAACTCACACCAATCGGAAAAATAAGTCTAATCAAAACAAATATTGTATCAAAGATTATTCATTTATTAACATCCCTTCCAACACCTGAAAAAATTCTTGAAGAAGATCAATGATCTCATCTTTTCATTTCTCTAGGATAGTAAGCCTGATAAGATCAAACGAGTAACAATTTGTCAAGACTATGATAATGGGGGACTAAAAATGCTAGATATATACTCGTTCGAAAAAGCACTCAAAGTTAATTGGGTCAAAAGACTTTTACTGCAACCCAAATTCTAATGGAGTAAGCTAATTGCTGAAATTATTGGTAACAAAGATAATCTCTACAAATTGGGGGGAGAATATTGTAATATTATTATTCATAAGATGAACATTTTTTGGCAAAATGTATTTAAATTTTTGGAGACTTTTGTGCAAGAACCAACCCATGAATTCAAACAGTGATATATTGCAATCCTGCTTATGGTTCAATACACAAATTTCTTTAGAGCCCCTTTACTATCTAAATTGGACTAAGAAAGAGATTCTTTTTGTTGGTGATTTAGTGAAACCAAATGGAGAAGTAATAAAACCAGCAGAGACTGAAAATTTTTACAGGCTAAAAGTTAATGGTTTTTATCATTACAGAATAAAAAGTTTAATTAACGTTTCTATGAAAAAGCACAAAAAAGAGTATTCCCTTGAATTTATACAACCAAACTATCCAGTTCAGTTGAAGACCTTGATTGTACCAAACAAGGATGTCAAAAATTTTATCAAAGTTTCAATAATAAAAAAATTGATATTCCTGTTTATAAGGGTAAGTGGGGGAGTATCATTTCAACAAATGATGACGTTTGGAAAATTATATTTAGAACGTGTTTTAAATCAATAACTCTGGTTTCAATACAAAATACTATTTAATATTTTACCAACAAGGGATTACCTCTTTAAAATTAATTTGTCTGATAACAATATGTGTGTTTTGCCATAAATTCCCTGAGACAATTTTACGTTTGTTTTGTGAATGTTTGGTAGTGCAAGACTTTTGGCATAAAATTAGTCTGTGGATACTTCGAAGAAAAGGAATTCACATAGAATTTACAAATGATGTAAAAATATTAGGGTACTACAAAATAGATGGAAATTACTGGCCAATAAATTTCATCATTTTAATAACCAAAAAATATATTTCCAGTGTTCATGAAAAGAAATAGATTTAAATGTTTTCTTTCTCCAAGAGGAAGTTTCGAGAGTCTTTTCTGAACAAAAAATGTTGTCTCAAATAAATTCAAATGAAAATATTTTTGTTTAAAAGTGGGAACAGTGGAAAGGTTTCGTTGCTAGCTAGTTATAGCTTTTATGTCATTTCAGTTAAAGGTTGTACAGGAGGTATAATGTATGTCTGATGTCTGTATATTTTTAAGAGCGAGCCCCGCTAGAGCTCGCGCTTCTACAGATCACTTTTTTTTGTCTGATGAAATTTACTTGTGCATTCTGAATTTCCCTCTCTTGCTCTCCAATAGCTAAAAGGACACATGTCCTTCTGGCTTTTGCCCATACATATGTCCTTTTGTCTCCGGACTTTGATGACATTGACCACACTCCAATAGACACATGTCCTTTCAGCTTTTGCCCATACACATGTCCTTTTGTCTCCGGACACCTGTGCATTCTGGATTTCCCTCTCTTGCTCTCACACATTTGATAACATGTCCTTTTGCCTTTTTCCCATACATATGTCCCTCTTGCATTGGACTTTCATGAATTGAGTGATGACTATTTGTTTGCTCACTGAAGTTAAGCGGCAATGGGCTATGTTAATACTTGGATGGGTGACCGTCTCAGTTCAAACCAGCTGTGGGATGTATCTAAGTAGGAATTTCTGTCATGAGACTTTCGTAAATTCTAGTGCACTACTCATGTCTCCGATTGCATTGCGCTCATGCTAGGGGACCAAAATACCTTTTGGCCTTGTTTTTTCATTGTTTCTATTAATGTTAGATGTAAAACAGGCTACTCTATTTGTTTCTGAAACTGTATATAGCACTATGTGTATGTATAATTTACATAATAATAAAAAAAGAAAAAGCAAAGTTCTGATGCCTCTAATGATTTTCCAGTAAGACTGATCTTCAAACACACTGGGCTCTGTTTCCTGTGGCATTTTTGGTTCAGAACCGGTCAGCTCCCCTTCCTCCTCTTCCGGAGCTGGTTGGGCTGGAGAAGAGTCAGACGGGTCCGGTATACCGGTACTAAAAACCGGTTTTTAGTCACCAGGGACCACACCAGAATTGTAGAGATCAGCCAGAGGAGATTTCAGTGTCATATCTGGTTCACTATTAGCTGGTACCTGTTCATCCAGGTCCTCAGCCGAAGCGGCCGGACCGGAAGTGGTAGCACCAGAATCAAAAAAGGGGGTATCAGACACAACAACTGAAGCAGCAGAGTGTGGTATTTGGAGTTTAACTGGAGAAAACACTGGTTTCTCTGCACTGCGACTACCCAAAGTAAGTAAAGCTTCTAGGCGTGCAAATCTTGTAGCCCACTCTTCTTGTAAAGAATCCATTTGTTTTTGAATATCCAAAAACTGGAGCAGAAGCTGGCCTCACAGGGGAGGACACCATGTTTGAATCTGCAGAATTGACCGCCTTCAGTACAGTAACAGTAGATGGATCTACCAACCCCTTGTGAGACAAATGTTTTTCTTTTCTTATTTTTTATAAGTAGGGGTGGATAATTGCTTTAATTGTTCTGGAGAAAGAGAATTACATATCTCAGTCTTTACCAGCAACACAAGGATCGTCACTAATCCCCTACTCTCTGCATTGGGCGCATTTTAAATGGGGGTCGTAAACAGCCATCACATGACCACACGTACCCCTTTTTTGACCTACTGATGCCATGATCTATAGTGAACCGAATATCCAATATTTACACAGAAAGTAATCACCAAACACACTGAGTATAAGAATTATATAACAGTAAAAATTAGAACACTTGAATGCAAATGGCGCCAAACAAAAAGATGGGGTCACGTGACTTGACAGCGCGCTGTGATTGGTGGAGAGGAGTGCTGCCATCTGGCGAGTCACAGGGAGGTTGCCGGCCCGGTCCAAGCATTGCTCAAGTCAGCTTTCTTCTGACATTTGGTGGGGTCGGCTGGCGCTGGGCATTATCTATGTCTGTTAGGTAAGATATTTTAACGCAATAAAATATACAATTCATGTCCTACAGGCTTGGATTGTACATACTTGTCTTTTCTTGTGATACACTTACAAAAGTATACAATACTGGGGTAATTTTTCTATTGTGTATTCCAGCTGAATCCTATAAATTTAAAGGGATGACAAATACTCCTACTTTAAACCAGCGTTTCCAGAAATAACACTGCAACTTCAATGGGAAACACAATTTCAAGGAAAACACCAAGAACCTTGGCCTGTATTCATAAAACAGATCAGTGGAAGATGACCAAAATCAGAATAAGTTTTATTAGGCTACAATGTACCTACCTATTGTAACAATACGCTTTACCGGTGGTTTTACCACGGGAAGCTTCCAACCGGAGTAGAAGTTGAAAACTTTACCCGTGAGAATAAGAGTTAATTGTCACATGTCTGCCGGTATATTTCCGGTATAATACCGGTGCGGGTAGAGAGCACCTGTTTAGGGAACCTATCAGATGCTAGCTATAGCTCTTCCTCACTTTTTGTTGGAAGCCATCTTGTACAGTTGGCTTTCCTGTAACTCTACTTTTTTAGTTTAGTTACCATATCTTAACTGTGGGTAGACAGTTATATTTTGGATATCTTTATTGTTAATGCTCATAGATTCTTTTGGTATCATGGTGAAAACACCTCCTTACCAAAAACGGGGCAAATGTGGCCATTTCATGCCCCAATTTGACTCTCACCTTGCCTGTTTTGGCTGTAGATCCAAATGTAAAGGGCAAGATCCCTGTGCTCAGGGAGCAAAAGTTAACCAGTGTGCAGCTTGCTCTACTCTTTCTGATCAACAATGGACACACTTACGGGAAAGTTTTGCCAAGAGATCTTCCTATCGCCATCGTACCGGCTCTCATGAGGACAATGTAGAACCGGAAACTGATGAAGAACTGGTATTTACCAGTGAAGATCTCGGCCAAGTAGATGACACACTGCTGGATTTAGAACCGGAACAGACCGGTAATATTGCACCGGTCACCGGCATCAGTCCTCTCACACAACCATCTTCTGCTTCTTTACTGGTGACTAGTTTCCCGGCAAACACCGGACCGGTACTACAATCTTCTGATTCTTCTCCAGCCCTTTTCAGGGTGACGGATCCGGTATTAACCCAGGATACTATTTCATCCGGACAAACACCAAGCAGACGGGGAGAAAGGACTTATTTCTCCACCTTCTCAATGCCACAACTTCAAAGGACTGCTACACCTATCGATATCCCTCAAACTCCCAGGACACAGTTGCTAAAAAGTCACCTGGAACAACAAAACTTTGAGTTAATGCATAAACTACAAAGAAAAAATGAAGAACAAATGAGGGATATCTCAACTCAACTCCAGACAGGTCTCCAAGCTTTTTTACAGCAATCCATGGAGAACATGTTTAGCCTTTTGGCTCCTACAGAAACCAATCCTGCTCCTCAAGCCTCTACTGCACAACTGCACATTGTTTCTATTACACCTTTGTCTGCGGTCCCAGCTGCTAACAAATCAGAGGAACCCATGGACGAGACTCCAGCTCAACCAGCACCGGCTATTAAGAAGGGATTAGCCAATGTAAAAGGTTCCTCAGCCATCGCCACTCAGTCTCTGCAGGCAGTGGCCTCTCACATACAAGTGCCTTCTTCTGCTCCTCAAACAACTACCGTTCCACCCTCTGCACAACCTACGGTAGCTCCTACCAACTTAACTTCTACCACTGCAAAACTTCAGTCTCCCTTGCAAGTGCTAGAACAGGAGGAATATGGCGCAGATTCATCAGCCTCTTCCTTCACCTCCCCAAGGTCGGAAGAACCCACGGATACGGGTGAACAAGCAGCTCCCCCTAACCTTCCCTTCCGAGAACTTGTACAAAAAGTTAGGGAGTTTCTCTCCATCCCAGACCCGGCTGCAGAGGAACATTACAAACCGGGTTCGGCGCTGGGACGCGACCCCCTTCTTCTTCTTCAAGAAAAGGCAGGCAGACCACCATCCATCAAACTCCCCATGGTGTCTGACCTCTCTCGCCTCCAAACAGCCCAGGATGAAGCAGTGAAACCTAGTACTTCCTCCACCCTGGATATGGGCAAATTTCCTGCAATCCCTCCCCATAAGGGTAGTTGGTATAATGTCGTGGATGAGAAGTATTCGCAGACTCCACAGGTTGTGCCCCAGGCCTTTTCAAATATTGCCAAGCCTGGATATAGGAGTGGTCCTCCAGCCACAGTGCAACAGAAAGAACTCATAAAATTGGAATACATGACACGTGAAAACATTAGTATTGCCAATTTTCTTTCTACCTTCGGCATGGCCAGTGAGTCATATCTGAACAATCTCAGAGTATCCAGAGATCAACAAGAAAAGTTGTTTGACCAACTTAGGACCGCCCAAGATGCACCTATTTGGGATCAAATCTTGCTCCAACTATACCAAATCACACAGCAAGAAGCCGCCCAGATGCAATTCATGCTTGACATCAGCAGGAGCATGTCAAAAGCCTACGCGGACCTGGTTGCAAACTTCATCTCTTCTCTCACAAACCTTGTCTTGCTAAGAAGGGATGCTTACCGCCGCCACGCCCACCCAAACTTAGATGCATTCAGACTGCGCAATCTACACTCAGCAACCGTCTCAGGAGGTGACTTGTTCGATCGAACCCTAATGCAAGAATATGAACAGCACCTCATAGGGCTCGGAGTAAAACCAGTCTCCAAGAAAGACCGTTTCCACCCCTACAAGAAACCCAAGAGGGGCAGAGGTGGACAGCGTCAACAACAGCAAGGCCTGTTCTATCAACCAATGCCGGCACCCCAGTATATGGTTCAACAACCTTTCTTTTCTCATCCCCACCAAGGTGGGCGAAGAGGAGGCCAAGGTGGCCGCAGGGGACGCGGCCGTGGGGGTAACTTTCACTCTGGCAAGCAACAACAACAGCCTCCTCAATGACACTTCTCAAACACCGTTACCCCCAAAGGCTCCTGGACTAAAACCCACAATAACTTCAGACGTTCTCTCGGATTATCTTCCCCAGTATGTCCCTCCAGAGGGGATAAAGACTCTGAGTGCAACAACCCTATGGGAGAGGAAAAGGACTCCTTGTTTTCACACCCCACCGGAGGGGGTAAGGACTCCGTGTATTCAAACCCCACAGGAGGGGGAAAAGACTCCTTGTTCCCACACCCCACAGGAGGGGGTAAAGACTCCTTGTGTACAGTCTCATATTGTATTTATCCAAGACCAAGTCCAAAAGAGAATGAACCTAACAGTGGGAAGCAGGCTAAAATCTTTCCTGCCAGCATGGAAGAATTTAGGCGCACACCGTTCAATCCTAAACCTTATCGCAGAAGGATACAAACTACCCTTCAGGGAGCGCCCAAAACTGTCCAGGATACCTTGCATAACCAGCGGCTTCGCAGACTTCAACAAACAAAGTGCCTTGTCGACTGCTATTCAAGACTTACTTCACAAAGGCGCAATCGACATCGTTCAAAAACCAGACAGTCTGGGTTTCTACAGTCGCTTGTTCCTGGTTCCAAAACCAGGCAACCGCTGGAGGCCAGTAATAGACCTAAGTTGTCTCAACAAATTCCTGGCCATATCAAAGTTCAAGATGGAGACTCCAGAATCCATACGAGCTTCCCTCAGAAAGAACGAATGGGTCACCTCTATCGACCTCACAGACGCCTACCTCCACATACCCATTCACCCTCAGTCACACAAGTACCTCCGGTTCTACCACAAAGGTGTCTCTTACCAGTTCACCAGCCTCCCTTTCGGTCTAGCCACAGCTCCCTTGATCTTCACCAGTATAGTCAAGGAAGTCAGACTCTTAGCCTTACAACAGGGAATACGTATTCATCAATACCTAGACGACTGGCTGATCCGTGCCCCCTCCAAGGAGGAGTGTCACAAACAGACCCAAAAGTTGTTAAACCTAATTCAGGAGTTGGGTTTTCTGGTGAACCACAAAAAATCAGAACTGGTACCTTCCCAGAGGTTCGATTTCCTGGGATACCATTTTTTACTAGATTTGGGGCTTGTCAAGCCCACTCAGGACAGGTGGACGAAGCTTCAGGATATGTTCCGTCGCCTCTCGTCGAAGTCTGTTATCAGTGCAAGGACTCTTATGTCCACTATTGGATTACTTGCATCAACGGAGAAGACAGTCAAATTGGGCAGAATGCATATGAGACCTTTTCAATGGCATCTCAAGACTCACTGGAAATTTCCGATGCCTCTGGATACTCCAATCCCCTGGAATCAGAAGATGATACGACACGGGGAATGGTGGTTAGACCCCAAAAACGTGCTACAAGGAGAGTTTCTCCACCCAAGGGAACACGAAAAACTGATCTTTACAGACGCCTCAAACGCAGGTTGGGGCGCACACTTAGATCACGAGTCAACCAGAGGGGTCTGGTCTCATGCAGAAAAACATCTACATATCAACCTGTTAGAAATGAAGGCAGTTTTCCTGGCTCTACAGTTCTTCAGACTCACTTGCAAGAACAATTGCGTACTCATTGCCTCAGACAACACCTCCGTGGTGTCTTACATAAACAAACGGGGCGGTACAAGATCCGAAGAACTCTGCACTCTTATGTGGAGAATCCTGACATGGTGCAACCTCAACAATGTCACACTCAGAGCAAGACATGTACCTGGGTCCCTCAATGTGATAGCGGACGGCCTCTCAAGGAGGAATCAGATCCAAAGCACAGAATGGTCCCTGTCTCCACAAGTTTTCAAACAAATTTCCAAGATATGGGAGAGTCCCCAGGTGGATCTTTTTGCAACCAGACTGAACACAAAACTCCCCTTATATGTCTCTCCGATCCCGGATCCTCAGGCCTGGGCTGTAGACGCCCTGAACATTCCATGGGAGAACCTGGTTGCTTACGCTTATCCCCCAACCGCCCTACTGCCCAAGGTTGTACAAAAACTCCATTCACAAATGTGCAGGCTACTTCTGATCGCCCCAGGCTGGCCATCAAAACCGTGGTTTTGGGACCTAGTGGAAATGTCTCTGGAAGTGCCGCGACGGCTTCCTTAAATTCGAACCCTACTCAAACAACCAATGAACAACCTTTTCCACGCCAACCCGGCCTCCCTCAATCTCCACGTTTGGTATCTAGGAGCACATCGTTGCAACAACGAGGGTTCACTGCAGAGGTGGCAGAGAGAATTGCTGCTCCTCAAAGGCTCTCAACAAGAGCCATCTACTCCTCAAAATGGTCTGTTTTCCAATGATGGTGCATGGAACAACAGGTAGACTTCGGGAGTCCCTCTATAGGAGACATCTGCAACTTTTTCTGGTATCTCTTTCACGACCTAAACAGGTGTCCTTCTACCATTGAAGGGTACAGGACCGCTATTGCAGACACCCTGGGGGACTCCAACCTTCACATCAGTTCCAATACCGATATAGCCAGACTGATCGCCAGTTTCTGTAGAGACAAACCAAAAAAGTCCAGGTTACTCCCAAAGTGGAATCTTTCACTAGTACTTCATAAACTTACACAGCCTCCTTTTGAACCACAGGAGGAATGTACCCTTAAACTGCTCACATGGAAGACAGTTTTCCTCTTAGCCCTAGCTTCAGGAAAGAGGCGCAGTGAAATCCACGCCTGGACCTACGACGGAACTCTAAGCCTGGGCAACTGGGAGCAGGTTCAGCTCACTCCTTCACCCTCCTTCATCGCCAAAAACCAATTAGCCAAGGAGGGCCCCAACAGTTTTTCCCCGGTCATTATTCCAGCCTTGAAATGCGACCAAGACCCTCAGAACATGGATATTCTCCTTTGCCCTGTCAGGGCCCTCAAATGCTATCTGGATAGAACAAAAGAGACCAGAACAGGTAGACATTTACTTTTTATATCCTATAAACTGGGCCACTCAAAGGATATCCAATGCTCCACTATCTCGTCTTGGATCAAAAACACTATTCAATTCTGTTATTCCAAGGTGGAATCAGCAGACATGGTCCTCACAGGGGTAAAGGCCCATGATGTCAGAGCTTTTGCAGCCTCAAAAGCCTTTTACGGGGGAACGTCAATGGATCAGATCATGCAAGCCTGCCATTGGAAATCTCACAATACTTTCACCAAATTCTATCTCAAGGACCTTTCCGGTCAAGACCAAAAAGAAGGCTCCTATCATCTGGGATCCTTCATTGCAGCTCAGCAGGTCATGCCTCCTTCCAGCTAACTCCAGGGAAGAAACCGGGGGGGGGGGGGGGCACTACTTCGGGAACCACCTAGACAGGGCGTGTCAGAATCCTCTGACACCATAGAGCGGGTTCTTCAACCCTTTAAGGTAACTATTATTAATCTTTCTAGTTCTTTACCTGCTGTTCCTTTCCTGCGTTCTTTGTTACCAGGAGTATATTCTTTTCCAATTATCCTGAGAATGTAATGTTAAGTTTTACTTTTTCGGTAATCTTAGTGTTGCTTTCTTTTGATTTTTCTTGTGTCGTATCTTGTTCCCTTTTTACATCTTTTTCATCGTATTTTGTGTACTTTATGTTTTAGAACTCTGCATTGGAGTGCCTGCGCTGGCCGTGCATGCCAAGACGGTCTTCCTTCCCTTGGTGTGACACCTCAACCTCAGGAGAACTGGAGTATTCCCCTCAGCCTTAATGTGCCGTTCCTCTACCGCATTCAGGCTCCTTCCTCCACCCTGGACTCCAGATGTCCTTCCTAGAGCGTTGTTATTCCGCCAGGTTCCTTAGCCAGTGTCCAGTCTTCCCAGCCTTCCAACATGCTGGGATTCAGCATATTGTTACAATAGGTAGGTACATTGTAGCGTAATAAAATTGGAAATTTTATTTTTATATAAATACCTACCTATTGTAACAATAGTACAGGCCCTCCCTGGTCCTCCCCGCTTTCCAGACTTTCCACTGGAAGATGGGGCTTTGGTTCCAACAAAAAATGAGGAAGAGCTATAGCTAGTATCTGATAGGTTCCCTAGGTCACATGACTAAGCAGGTGCTCTCTACCCGCACCGGTATTATACCGGCAATATACCGGAAATATACCGGCAGACATGTGACAATTAACTCTTATTCTCACGGGTAAAGTTTTCAACTTCTACTCCGGTTGGAAGCTTCCCGTGGTAAAACCACCCGTAAAGCATATTGTTACAATAGGTAGGTATTGTAGCTTATAAAAGCTACATTTAAAATAAAATTTCCAATTTAGTATAACAAAGTGTCTTTGAAATCCGAGATATCCCCCCCCCCCCCAACAATATATGTGATGTGCACACAGTAACAGCATAATATGGCTAAATGTGCTAGAATTTCAATAAAACTAGCAGAGACTGAGTAACTGTCAATGGTTAACATATGAAAGTTTGATACCCAGTGTCAGGAGCATGTATAAGCTTTTTAGTCCATGACACAAATAAATTTCAAAGTAAAAAAGTTACCTTGGCAACAACTGTCAAAATTCCATTAAAAAGACAAGAGACCAACCTGAAAATATTCTTAATTTCTGATGGCAATGAAGTTTCAAGTTTAATGTCAGAGGCATTATTAAGCTTTCAGGTCCTGAAAACAGCTAAAATTGTTACAGAAAAATGTTTGCCATATTTTTTGGCAATCTTGAGCAAAAATGTTTCTGGTAAAATTTTTCAGTGTGATACACATCTTGCAAAAATTCACTAATGATCAGTCAAGTAAAGCGGATGTGAGAGGACGCTGATTTCAGATGGATAGAAGGAAAGATAGTTGGGCGTTGTCTATTGCTACATCGTCCTTCAATGATTGACAGGGGATAAAAAGCTCTCTACTTGAGCTGACTTATCACTTAGGCTAATCAGTGATATTTGCTCCTCCTTTAACCTCTTGAAGACCTTATCAGTCGACCAGCAGTCAAGAGCAAAATGTATTCATTAGTGCAGTTCACACCTCTGTATGGTTACAATTACTTTCCCTTAACACTATGATAGCAAAAGGTTTTGGTTTATTAAAATACATTTTTAAAATATTATGTATGAGGACATTATGGATGTTGAGGAGTACATGTGGTGTGTTCTAGCGACTAAAGGTGTCTTGAAACTCTTCCATCCAAGAATTCCTTTGGTAAAATTGAATACTGCTACATTGGTGGCAAAGGGGTTGAGGTAATTCAACTCGACACAGTTCTACATAAATGGCTTGTGACTAAATGCTGTCAAACCCAGCCATGAAAGTTATTTCTACTAAAGAGAATTCAACTAAACAGGTCTAGTTAAATGTGTGGGACTCTATTTGATGAAAAAGCCTTAGTTCCCAAGGTCTTATAAACAACAACAACAAAAGAAAAACAACTTTTAATTTGTTTCTATTATTGTTACCTTTATTTCAAAATAACCAACTATTTCATGGCATCAGTGATTGAACACACGATTGAGTACAAAACGAAGAGATTCACATTCATGTAATTTCAACAGTAGAAAGACTACAAATGCCAAACATTCAATGCAAAATGTAATGGGAGAATATGTCTGAACCTATATCCACAATCCTGCATATACCCAACAATGCAAAACATTCAATGCAACGTGTAACTGCAGGCAAGAGTTACTGTGTATAGAGTTTGTTTGAAGGTATGTTCACTTCTTTACAAAATAGCCAATACAGTCACAACAGTTTTATACAGTACACATCAATGTATTTGCTCCTCAGGCATAATTCTGTCAAACATCATCACACAAACATGTGTTCCACTATCTCATACAGAGATGAAGAATAACACTGAGAATTGGATAATATTGGTGGCATTGAGGTCGTTCAGCCATTTAACCCAAATATTGACTAATATGGATACAACATTCATTGTGCAAGTTTAAATCAAGTTAGCACTATATGAGCAGGTGGACAATCTATTTTATGAGAATCTATGACCAGTAACAAAAACTGTATTCTTTCTTTTAATAGATATGAAAACATTTTTAAATAATTATTTTCAATTTGTCAAACCTTCCCGTTTGGTTTATACTTGATGCCAGATGTGAAGGAAGAGGTTATGTTTTGCACATACCACATATCAAAGTTTAGAAACAATGAGAATTTTCTGTAAACTTGCAAAGCCCTTTCAATATTGATGTAGTTGTGAGGCATATTGATACTGAATCAAAATCTAGACCTTCCATTAACATTTTAATATCAATCAATCAATCAATCAGTTGTCCAGGTGCTTAATCTCCGTATCAACGGATTCTAAGGCACACCATCCAATCAACGAGTAATTACTAATACTGAACCATCAATGGGAACTCATTTTCTCTAATAAAATGAATTTTTTTTCCACTTGTGACTGTATGTTATTATTCTGGCCTTTGCTTACTAATTCCACAAGTGAAAGACTTTCCAGAATCCACCACGAAATACACGAGTTATAGCTCAGCAACTGTCACAGTAAATTATGTGGAAGATGTAGATTGAAACTGACTTAGTGCCAAGGGTTCTGTAATGCATGTTGGTCTAAATGTGAACACACGTTAGCTGTACTCGGTTCATACACTGTTGAGCACACATTGCTTTAGAGTAAGAAATCTAAAATTCGCCACATATCTGAAATTCGCCACATGTGAAAATACTAATAAAATAAATGAATTGTGGTGAGATTTGTTGAATGTATAGTAAATTATGGCTTTTTGAACTGAAAAATACCAATTTTTAGACAAAAACATCAATTTCTTCATAAAATTAACTAAGGTTTTAGAGGTGGCGAATTTTAGATTTCTTACTCTAATTCTGTACTATTTATACTCATGTGGTAAATCTTGAAGAGTTTTTATAAATTTTGCATTTACTTTCAATGGGTATAGGTTTCAATATTTTTCTGCCACTTTTTGTTGAGCACATTATAAATGTTTTTGGCTCAATGGTACAATACAGTTGAAGAAACTGAATGACAGGATATTTATTATTTAAATTGAATACACAGAATTTACCAAACACAGTGTTCAGCAATATATGCTTGTTTCGTTCAATCTTTAGCTTATAGGAGAGTATGGAGAATTAAACCAAGTAACTGTGTTGTAGTGTGTTGTAACTTTAACTCTGATTTGTGACAACATGAACATTTACAACAAATTTACACACGAGAAAGAAGCGAATGTTTTTACACTGAAATACTTCTGAATAGACTAATTTATTTCATAAATAATGATTAGCTTCAAAGGAGAAATAATCTGATTTCTATTATGTGACACTACCTTGAAATTTTTTCTGAAATAACTGCATTTATATTTGCTAGTTATTTTTTTACATCTGATGTATGTAATAACATATTTTTACAGCTTGGGTTATATTTATTCAAAATCCTATTCCAAATTTAATTCAGTTTTTCTTTCAATTTCTGGTCACAGAAAATTAAAATGATAGAAACACTGAAAATTTTCTTCAGATGCTTAGCCATTTCTCTCCAAATTTCAGGACTTTTACAAAAATCAACATTAACCTAATATCAAGGGAATTTTGATTCAAAACTTTTAAACCTATTACAACATTTTTTATGAAATAAAAACTTTATTAGCTGGAAGTATATAAAAATATACATTCAATACACACAGAGTTTTTTAATTTCCAATTTTCAATTATATAATAATCTTTAGAAAAAAAATATGTACATGTAGAAACATCCACAACAGTTTTTTGACAATAAAACATTCATTGTTATTAAATTTACAGCACAATTAGTTCACAACACTCATGAGTACATCACAGAAGTAGAAGAAAACACTGACGTTCAGGTTAAGTGGTCCAAATACAGAAGAGAGTAAGAACTCGTTTTATTTGTCACTGGAGTCATGTCTGACACTCGAGCAAAAAAGGGGCAGAAATCAACTAAAATTCTGCACCAGATTTTTTAAATAGTGTAAACCTTTAACAGAAAAAAATCACTATAAATTTAATCATGATGCCACATATTCAGAACAAATAAGAGCACTCAAAGAGTGCAAACCTCCACCAGGGATCAACAACACCAATATTGCTTATGGGTGCAATCATAAATAAACATTAAAAATTCCTGTATCTAGACAGGGAGTGGATCACCACCAACATTTAATCATCTTTTCTTGTGCCACTGATGAGATTTCCTGAAACTTTCATCAAAACTCGTCCACAAGTTTTAGAATTAATTTGCAAACAGGCAAATGCGCACCATCAATTACATGACATCCTTGGTGGAGGTAATGAAGGAGGGGGCAGATTTCATTAACTCTGACAAATTCCACACTGCTTACTCTGTTCACCAGTAATTTCCTCAGTATATTTAACTAGATTGGGCCAACTCGGCGCCAACATATCCCCAGACAGGTCATCACTCACGCCACAGGTTTTGATCGGGAATTTTTTAAAGCATAATTACCCATTATTATATGAACTTCAGCACATCAATCTACTCTGTTTGTATCTTCCCAAGAAGATGGTGTATCCCCAGACGCCGAATACATAACTCAAATTATATTTTCAATCTTCCTGCAATGATAACTCTAAACCTATTTTCAAAGTATTTATTAATAAATGATTGATGATTGAATGTCCATTCTAAAATAATAATCCCAAAAGAGCATATCTCTTTCTATATTTGTTGACAAATAAAATATTATTTTTAACTCAACATCATACTTTTCAATCTTCCTGCAATGATAACTCTTAACCTAATTTCAAAGTATTTAAATGATTGATGATTGAATGTCCATTCTAAAATTCATAATCCCAAAAGCGCATATCTGTTTCTATATTTGTTCACAAATAAAATATTATTTAAAAAAAAATTATTTATATTATTATTTTATTATATTATTTATAGAATTTGTAAATTGTTTTCAGTTATTCATTTCCTCTATTCCTATATATGTGGTCCATATATATGCAACCTAAATATGTGACACAATCTCAGTTCTGACTCCCCTTTGTGTTATATGATGAAGCCCACCACCTCCTACCCCACCCCTCTCCCCTTCTCCACACCTCTCTCACTATTACACAAGATCTGCAACCCCATTGAGTTCTTTGTTTCTCATTTGATATCACTAAATACCTTTGTTTATTTAGTGTCACTCAATATAGCTGGAGGTCCCAGAGGTGGGTGGGGGATGTGGGTTGGGACTACAGCATAAATGGTAAACAAACAATCTGATATATATCAAAGGGGTAATCAAATACAAAAAGAATTGAGAATTTTAAGTATGTGATTATCAACTGAAATGAGTTCATAACTGTAGGAGCTGTGTCAAAATTAACTGAGGCAAGTTGAATAAAACTGGGCTAGTTGAGGGTTAAAAATCCCCTAGTTTTACTACATAAGGATATACTTTTATTAATATTGGGACTTAAAGCTCACCAGAAAATAACAGTGTCCATTTTGCCTACTTGAATATGTTTAACCAGTTTCATTTTAAAGAGTTAAAAACTCAGCAAGCAGAGGTACAACACACAAAAATAAGTTCTTAAAAGACTAAGATAGCCATAACATCATTAATATTCAAAATTTAAAGAGACAGGCACTTCCTTTTAAAAATTCAAAGATTTCAGCTCTATGACCCACATAGTTTGACAGTTACAGGGCTTTAAAGTGGCATAATGTCCATAAATTGGGTTTCTGTGGGCATTTTACAATTGTTAAAGAGACCTTAGCAATTAAACTACAGATCTGAAACTTTTTGGGGGACATACATAACAAACAAAAATTAGATATAATACAGTTTAAGACTTGTCACACTAAGCATTTCCAAATTACAGGGCAAAATACAGTAGAAAATGTCAAAAAAGGTCACTTGGATGAGTGTCTATGGTCGTCATACACAGGTTCAATGTCTACTACAGGCCTTGATGTTCGGTACATGGAAAAAGAAGACGCTTAATAATGTATTCCTAGTTGAGATTTCAGCCCTGTCAGTCACATAGTTTAACAGTCACAGGGCTGAAAAGTGGCAAAAAGTCCAAATATTGGGTCTCTGTGGGCCTTTTAGAGACCTCAATGTGACCTTCAAATTGAAGCTTCAGACTTAAAATCTTTCACAATCAGAGATTATACATAGAATGTATATCTAATATAGTTTGAAACTTCTCAGACTTACCATTCCAAGTTACAAGGCAAAATATGTAAAAAATGTCTAAAAAGGGTCACTCGGGTGAGTATCTATGGTCGTCATACACAGGTTAAATATCTACTAAAGGCCTTGATGTTCAGCACATGTAAAAAGAACATAATAATATATTCCCAGATGAGATTTCAGCTCTATCAGTCACATAGTTTAACAGTCACAGGGCTTAAAAGTGGCAAAAAGTCCAAATATTGGGTCTCTGTGGGCCTTTTAGAGACCTCAATGTGAACTTTAAATCAAAGCTTCAGATTTAAAATCTTTCACAATCAAAGGTTACACATAGAATGTATATCTAATACAGTTTGAAACTTCTCAAGACTTACCATTTCCAAGTTACAGGGAAAAATATGTGAAAAATGTCTAAAAAGGGTCACTCGGGTGGGTGTTATGGTCCTCACACACAGGTTAAATGTCTACTTAAAGCCTTTATTTCTGGCACATGTAAAAATGACATAATGATATATTCCCAGGTGAGATTTCAGCTCTATCAGTAACATAGTTTAACAGTCACAGGGCTTAAAAGTGGCAAAAAGGCAAAATATCGGGTCTCTGTGGGCCTTTTAGAGACCTCAATGTGACCTTCAAATCAAAGCTTCAGACTAAAAATCTTTCACATTCAAAGGTTACACATAGAATGTATATCTAATACAGTTTGAAACTTCTCAGACTTACCATTTCCAAGTTACAGGGAAAAATATGTGAAAAATATCTTATAAGGGTCACTCGGGTGGGTGTTTATGGTCCTCACACACAGGTTAAATGTCTATTAAAGGCCTAAATTTTGGGGCAGATATAAGAAAACACATAGATATATTCTCAGATGATATTTAACTTAGATGAGAGACATAGTTTGAAAGCTACAGTGCTCGAAAGTGGCAAAAAGTGCATAAATTGGGTCTCTGTGGGCACTTTTGAGACCTTAAGTCGACCCCTTTGGGTAAACCTACAGCCCTAAAATTTTCTACAGACAAGGATTACATATCAAAGTTATACCTAGTGCAGTTTGAGACTCATCAGAGTTACCACTTCCAAATTATAGGGCAAAATATGTGAAAAATATAGCAAAAAATCCCTAAGTGGGGGTCTTTATGGGCCTCAAAACACAATTTTCTCCTCAACTTAAAGTCGTGATTTTCGGCACATGTACTAAGAACATATTAATGTGTTCTCAGGTGAAATTTCAGCCAGCTGAGCATCATAGTTTGTGACCTAGAGGGCTCTTAGTGGCCAAAAATGCAATTTCTGACCTTAAGGTGGCCATAAGTTCTCTTTTATTGGGAGTTTAAGGTCACCTTAAAATAGGGATCTTCCTTTGGACACCCTTAACATGTGTACCAAGTTTGAAAAAAAAATATTAATTTGTTTTTGAGTTATCGCGTCCACAAGGAAATTTCTACGGCGGCGGCGGCGGCGGCGCGACGGACCTGAATCCAATATATCCCCGACTTTCGTCTGGGGATATAATAATTCAACAAAGATCTTAGCATATATCAAACAAGTTACATACAATTATTTTTACAAGTTTTATGTTTTAGATTTATACTTGATTCAAATTAATGACTGTAATGCCAAAGTTTGAAAATTACAAACAGACAAATCATATACTCTAATGTTATGGAATATATTTATTTTAGAATGAGACCACAGTAAAATAGTATTTTCACACTTTACGAAAAAACAGACACCACATAATTGAAGCATGTTCAGTTAACATTCCATAAATATGAGACTGCTGTAACTTTGGTAGACTTTGAGTAAATGAACCACAGCATCAGTCTTATAACCACAAAGAGAGCCTAATAACCACAAGTATAGTCTTATAACCACAAAGAGAGTCCAATAACCACAAGTATAGTCTTATAACCACAAAGAGAGTCCAATAACCACAAGGTGAGCTCAATAAGCAGTTGTCTGTTAGCCTTGACCACTTTACCCTGCAATAAAGGGTCAGGTACCGGCCACCATTTTGGACAACTGGTGTCCATACTTGCACCTAGCACTAATAGAGAAAAAATAAATATAATGTATTTCTGGTCAACTCATTTGGTGCACATGTTGATAGTTTATCCCCCTTTTACTATGTACTGATATCGTATAATAATTAAAAAACATTTATGTGGAATAAAAAGTGTGCATTAGTTTAAGTACAGTCTAACCCACTTATGCTGATCTCGGAAATATCGACTTCCTGTTTATCTCGAGGTTACACCCTCAGTCCCAACTCATTTAAACTAAAATATATAAGAAAATTAAAGGTTATTTTGATGTGAAATGCTAGTATTTGCGTTTATATCGAGGCTATTTGCCATTTATACACCATGTTTTGTTTATATTTAGTCCGGTGGAAAGTGTTCATTTGTAAGTAAAACAAACAAACGCATATGGCGTGTGTTACAAAAGGCAATTTACCCAGTAAAGCTCAAAGTAAAACAATAATATGACCATCTCTGCAGATTACATCTACTAGCAATACTTTGAATGACAAGCCAAATTTTTTGTTTTCCTCCCCATTTCTCTCGGTACTGTAAACTTATTTACACAGAGATTATACGAGAGATTAGGTATCAACTACTACACTTGTTGTGATGCATGTTTTGTTGGATATTGAAGAAGGAATACATTAAATTAAAGGCATTTACTAGTTCATATACTATATATCCCACGGACATTGCTTAAAACAACTTATTCCAGCTATTTGGCTAATATCATTCATTATCGCCCATACACTCGGTAGTTGTTTTAACAAGTTTAGTCTCTCAAAGGCTTGAATTGTTATTTCGACTTTTGGATAAGTCGAGGTAATTGGAATGGTCCCATAAAATTCGACATAAGGAGGTTAGACTGTATTGTATATCTTCTATTATCACCCCAAAACACGTATTTGCTTTTAAAGTTTATTGCATTCACAAATGATTATGTTTAATTGGCAATATTTGATGTTATAAGTCCCATAATATATGGTAAAATATTTTGAATACATACAAAATTGATGTAAATATTTAAACTATTTAATATAAACCATGCTAGGGGTTTCCTGATGCATGACATATCAAAGCTGCATTCTTTCAGCTATTCATGACTGGTACATACAAGTTAACAGCCTGTAAAACTGCGGTTCACAATGCAAAAAATTGTGTAGCCGGTATTGAACACCGCTTCAATTCTTAATTCTAATTCTAATTGGACTTTCACAGAAATTAATCTCCCCATACAAGAGGACTCTAAGGCGCAAACGATCTAAGGTCCCAGGCCCTCTAGATTCCACCTCACAGGGATCTACAGAAAATCTCTCTATGTCAATACCATTGGTGTAATACTGCACTGATTTACAAACTTCAATCAGAACCACAGTGTCAAGACCAGCTTGTATAGTACACAGACAATTATATATAAACAAGGTAAGTCACAGACTTTCTTCAACACTACAGCATTGTACAAGATTTCATTGTAGTACATCAGTTGTCATTACAGTTACATGTTCAGGCCTGAAGCGATACATTAACTGTTTAAAGTTTTATGACCCTGTTAACAGCCAAGGTTGTGTCAACACAGGCGGTCAATGCATTTAATGGGTTAATTAAAAAGATATTATACTGAAATTATAAACTGCACTTTGAACAAATGAGAATACAAAAATCTTCTGTCATGTTCAATACATATTGGTCAGTAGTTTTGGTCTTTTTAATAATCTGCCCAGACTTTTATTGTGTTAAATATCTATAGTACCAGATTCTGAGGTGCAAAGAACTGAGGTACTGTGCAGAAATCATAAAAATAAAATATCCCCAAAAATTGTTTGTAAATTGATCATGGTAAAAAATGACAGACTGATTGATTGAAAGAATTTGGGACCAGCTCCAATACTGAATACGATTGCACATTTAGTAAATATTTATCTGTGATATAATTACCTGGTATATGTATTAATATTATATGAAACATATATTTTGGAAGAATAAAATACAGTAAAATATAACATTATAATAACTATTTTGATTAGCTTTGGACTACTGCATAAATACGCTATTGGAAATAATCAGGCCATACCACATAGTTACTGTAATTTTCTGGTTATATAGAACAATTAACATGCATACAACAGTTACCTTATACAACGTCTTCACAATAACACACACAGAGGATGCACACATATTTACCAAATGCAAATGTCTTTAATTGACAACACTCTTATTTTTAGAATGTTCTTTTTCCAAGAATTTTCTTGGTAAATAAGGAGTTTTATAGAAAAAAATCCAAAAATAAGAAATATCTCTAAGAATAAGAACTTTTTTGAAATTGTTTCAAATTCATTTTCACAAGTAATACCTTTATGCATTTTAATAAGAAACACTAGAAATAGGACGCCTTGTTGATAGTAGATGCGAATAGAAACAGGATAGCATAGAAGAACACACATTATCATGTGTAATGTCCCCCCCATGAACCTTTTGCCATTGTACAGTAGTCTTACAAGACCCTGTTTCATTTGTAAAATCTATCAATGATGCTTAAATATTTATTAGTGTAGATGTAAATTATTCCAGCTTCATGCCTTTTTGCATTGGTTGGGTCGAAAATTTCGACGAAATCACTCTATCTCGCAAGTTTAAGAAGATAGAAGCAAATTCCTGTTTTTCTATTTTTGGCCAAAATTCGAAAATTCAAAATGGCCGCCATTTTTGGGGAGGGGAAAATTTTTTGAAAATTGCAAAGAGTACATTCCTTAGATACCCTGTGGGTCGAAAATTTCGACGAAATCGCTCTATCTCGCACGGTTAAGGAGATAGAAGCAAATTTGTGTTTTGCCATTTTTGGCAAAAATTCGAAAATTCAAAATGGCTGCCATTTTTGGGGAGGGGAAAATTTTTTGAAAAATGCAAAGAGTACATTCCTTAGATACCCTGTGGGTCGAAAATTTCGACGAAATCGCTCTATCTCGCACGGTTAAGGAGATAGATGCAAATTTGTGTTTTGCCATTTTTGGCAAAAATTCGAAAATTCAAAATGGCCGCCATTTTTGGGGAGGGGAAATTTTTTTTGAAAATTGCAAAGAGTACATTCCTTAGATACCCTGTGGGTCGAAAATTTTGACGAAATCGCTCTATCTCGCACGGTTAACGTGATAGAAGCAAATTTGTGTTTTGCCATTTTTGGCAAAATTCGAAATTCAAAATGGCCGCCATTTTTGGGGAGAGGAAAATATTTTGAAAAATTGCAAAGATTACATTCCTTAGATACCCTGTGGGTCGAAAATTTTGACGAAATCGCTCTATCTCGCACGGTTAAGGAGATAGAAGCAAATTTGTGTTTTGCCATTTTTGGCAAAAATTCGAAAATTCAAAATGGCCGCCATTTTTGGGGAGGGGAAAATTTTTTGAAAATTGCAAAGAGTACATTCCTTAGATACCCTGTGGGTCGAAAATTTCGACGAAATCGCTCTATCTCGAATGGTTAAGGAGATAGAAGCAAATTTGTGTTTTGCCATTTTTGGCAAAATTCGAAAAAATTCGAAATTCAAAATGGCCGCCATTTTTGGGGAGAGGAAAATTTTTTTAAAATTGCAAAGATTACATTCCTTAGATACCCTGTGGGTCGAAAATTTCGATGAAATCACTCTATCTCGCACGGTTAAGGAGATATGAGCACATTTGCCTTTTTAAGTATTCAAAATAGCCAATTACTCATTTATATAATTAATTACTCTCTCATCTATGAAGCAATTCCCCCCAAAAGCAATCCCATACAAGCTATTAACCCAATGAACCTCCATACCAAATTTCAGAAAGCTAGGCTTAATAGCATTCCTTAAAATGTCTGGAAACCAAAGAGCTACTCAAAAGTAGCAAAGTAGCTATTACTCAGTTAGCTATAGAGCTATCATCACCAAAAGCAATCCCATACAAGCTATTAACCCAATAAACCTGCATGCCAAATTTGGTAAAGATAGGATAAGAACTGTTGCCTAAAATGTCTGGAAACCAAGTGGGACGCCGGACGCCGGACACCGGACGCCGGACACCGGAAAAAGCAAAAATAATATGTCCACCCCCCAGTGGGGTGGACATAATTACTGTTAACTACAATATTAATGTTTGCTACACGGCTCCTACTGATCTATCCAGTTTCTCTATGTTATTATTAGAATTCCATATTACCTTCATGTATTAAAAACTTGCTACTTTTAGCAATAGTTCTTGTAAGACTTTTTCAGACAAAAACATTTTTAAAAAACATTTATAAATATCTACAAAAATGATAAATTTCTACACAACATGAATTTGTTTAACTCAGAAAGAAGAGAGTAGAGAACACATCAACACATACATATGAATACTAGTGTTGCAGACAGTACAACACTTTGTATGTTTTAACTTATTTACCAACAAGCACTGATCACAAAGTTCCTCAGAGCATCTCGATTCCTTTAATTGTAAAATTTATCAATAACACTTTTTCAATTTTTATCTACAAACATTAAATACCAACTGTTTTATAATTCTTCTTTTTTTTTACAAAAATGACTTACTATCAATCTATAAAGGTTTCCAGAAGAACATTAATCACAAGTGCACCAATGGTTGGTTGTTAATTGTCCTATATGAACGGACGCATTTTTACAATACCTTTTTTTAAAAAATGATCACCACACTAACTAGTGCACACAAAAAACATAAGTACAAAATATTGACTGGGCAATTAATTAATTAAAATTGAACTTAAAACAATTAGGAGTGGAAACTCTGTCAAAGACACCTCCAATATATCAAAATCAACTGGTTCCTACGAAAGGTTACAAAAGTGGAATTTGGGATGTTACCTAGCCCAAATGATAACTATAAATCTTGTCACATGTTTTAACATAGCCACCCCATCCCTATTTGTTCAGTAATCATACCTCTCTGAAAATGGAATACATGGCCTGTGGATTTATTCCAATATATATTTTTTAGACATTTAGCGATGGGCAGGTAACTTAACAAAAAAATATATCTCTTGACAAGCAATTGAGTTTATCAATTTAAGAACAAGAAACAGCCAGGCAAATGTACAATGCTTGTAGCACTAGCAAGAACAAGATAACGCTATACATATTATATTTAGTGTAATATATTGTACAATGCTCACGATGATATAAGGCACTTTGAAATGTCAACAGTAGCTTGCGGAAAAATTCAATTACAAACAATCCAACAGACCATAACAAACAATATGTAACCAATATTCTCAACATGTTTTAATTCAAGTCATACACAGTTACACCTCTAGACGTGGAAATCTGCTAAATCAATTCAATCCTAACCTGGAAAGGTCAAGGAGCATTCTCTTGTCAAAGACGGTAAAATAAACATGCACTAACATACGCATGGCCAAGAGCCTTTAAACTGACACACTAACTTTACAAACGATTTAAATTGACACTGATGTGTGGAAAAGGGCTATGTTGTACTTTGCTGTTGAACATCAAAGCAGCAACAAATGTGTCAGTTAACTGCATATACGGAAATAAAATGTCTTGACAAATTACATCCTTTTAGGCAAAAACAAGAGTGCATCAACTCTGCCAAATAACAAGTTATACCTGCTATTGTGTTTGTTCATATTTCTATATAAGCGCCCTAAATGTATCGACATTGTAATTTATTAGGATTTTCATCCCAATTTTCCATATTAAGTAGAATTCCATTTTTAGTAGAAGTAGATTCAAGAATGTGTAACTGATTCTCTTAAAGATACAAAAAGTCTTCAAACATTTCCTTGTTTAAAACAAGAGGAGAGTGCCCGTGAACGGGCACTGTGTCAGCTGACTGAGTGTTTTTGATTTGTGAAAGTGATTAGAGGACAGAATAATTATCAGGAAAAGGGCTGTACAGAAATACAGTAAATGGTAACTGAACAGCAAGTTCGAAAGAAATTCCGAAGCTGACAGAAGAAAAGGATAAAAAAGTTGTGCCCTGTAAATGGTATTATGAAGGAAAATAACAAGGTAATTGTTTAAGTGTAAAAAATAGGTTAAAACATATTTAAAGAAATACTACAAATGCAATATCCTCGTTCGACCTTGAAGAAGGGGTCCAAGGTCAAATCTAACCACACAAATACATTCCCAGCCCATGATTTCCTATGGTTTACCATTCCAAACCTCTAGGACCAATTATAAATGAGTTATAAGCACTTTTAAGCTTGGCTGTCCTCATTTGACCTTGAAGGAGGGGTCCAAAGGTCAAATCTGACCATACCAAAAGATTCCGAGCCAATGATTTCCTATGGGATGGAATCTCTGTCACCAATAATAAGCGAGTTGTAGGCACTTTCAATTTTCGCTATCCTCATTTGACCTTGAAGGAGGGTTCCAAGGTCAAATCGGACCATATCAACAGATTCACAGCCCATGATTTCCTGTCTGTTTGCCATCCCAAACCTCTGGGACCAATAATAAGCGAGTTATAAGCACTTTTAAGTTTGGCTATCCTTGTTTGACCTTGAAGGAGGGGTCATTGAAGGTCAAATCTGACCACACCAAAAGATTCCCACCCCATGATTTCCTACAGGTTGGTTTATCATCCCAAACCTCTAGGATCAATAATAAGGGAGATATAAGCACTTTTCATGACTGACAAAAAACACCTGTGGCGGCCATCTTGTTTCTCAAAATGAGGCCAAAAATATTCCCAGACAACATTTTATGGTTATTAATATATACTGCAAACTTAAGAAAGCTAGCTATAATATTTTTTTTCATCAGAGCAGTAATGGTGAAATCTCTCTCTACACACTGCGGCTATCCAGTGGATATAATGATTTACTCAACAGTGAGAACCTGAAAGTAGCTATTGCTCAGCTATGCCATGACATAGAGGTCTGCAATTTCACTATGTTATAGCTGACCAAAAATTCTGTGAATAACATATTTAACAAATTACTCTAAATGTAATAGTTTTCAAGTTACAACTGATTTACTCAACAGTGAGAACCTCAAAGGAACTATTACTCAGCTATGCAATGAGCTACATGTCTGAAATTTTACTATGTTATAGCTAACCCAAAAGTAGGTGAACAACATATTTAAGCAAACTACTGTAAATGCAATAGTTTTCAAGCTACAACTGATTTACTCAATAGTGAGAACCTGAAAATAGCTATTGCTCCGCTATGCCATGAGCTATAGGTCTGTAATTTCACTATGTTATAGCTGACCCAAAAGTAGGTGAACAATATATTTTAACAAAATACTCCAAATGCAATATTTTTCAAGTTATAGCTGATTTACTCAACAGTCAGTACCTGAGAATAGCTATTGCTCAGTTGTGCCATGAGCTATAGGTCTATAATTTCACTATGTTATAGCTGACCCCAAAGTAGCTGAATAACATATTTGCACAAATTTCTGTAAATGCAATAGTTTTCCAATTATAACTGATTTACTCAACAGTGAGAACTTCAAAGTAGCTATTACTCAGCTATGAAATGAGCTACAGGTCTGAAACTTCACTATGTTATAGCTGACCCCAAAATAGGTGAATAACATATTGAAACAAAATACTCTAAATGCAATAGTTTTCAAGTTATAAGTGATTTACTCAACAGTGATAACCTAAAAGTAGCTATTACTCAGCTATGCCATGAGCTACAGGTCTGAAATTTTACTATGTTATAGCTGACCCAAAAGTAGCTGAATAACATATTTATACGAAATTCTCTAAATGCAATAGTTTTTAAGTTACAAGTGATTTTACTCATGATGGAAGTTACTGAAAAGCCCAAAAGTAGCTATTACTCACTTAGCTTTTGAGACAGACACCCAACTTACTCACCATATTGTAGCTATAAAAAAAGTAGCTGAATAACATATTTTAACAAAATGCTCTAAATGCAACACTTTTCAAGTTATAAGTGATTTACTCAACAGTGATAACCTAAAAGTAGCTATTACTCAGCTATGCCATGAGCTACAGGTCTGAAATTTTACTATGTTATAGCTGACCCAAAAGTAGCTGAATAACATATTTATACGAAATTCTCTAAATGCAATAGTTTTCAAGTTATAAGCGATTTACTCAACAGTGATAACCTAAAAGTAGCTATTACTCAGCTATGCCATGAGCTACAGGTCTGAAATTTCACTATGTTATAGCTGGCCCAAAAGTAGCTGAATAACATATTTATACGAAATTCTCTAAATGCAATAGTTTTTAAGTTACAAGTGATTTTACTCATAATGGAAGTTACTGAAAAGCCCAAAAGTAGCTATTACTCACTTACCTATTGAGACAGACACCCAACTTACTCACCATATTGTAGCTATGAAAAAAGTAGCTGAACAACATATTTTCACAAAATGCTGTAAATGCAACACTTTTGAAGTTATAAGTGATTTAGTGCATGATTTCATGAATTTTAATGCATTAAAAATTATTAAAAAAATTTATTAAAAAAAAAGTAAGACAGATCCAGGTCTCATACTCACACAAGAGAATCTACCTCTGGCCTAGTACATATATGCAAAATATGAGAGAAATCCCTGCAATAGTCAATGAGAAAATTGTGATAAAAAGTTGAAATTTTCACACTTTTGGTGGGGGTACCCCCCTTGTAATGTCTCTAGCAAACAGACGAACAGACAGATTTGCATGCCTTGAACAATTTTTCATCCTCGATAGATAAGGTATCTTTTAAAAAAAACAGCATGTCTCTAGGCCTTGTAGTTTTGGAGAAGAAGTTGTTCACGCGGACGCGGACGCCCACGCCGCAGAGTGATGACATAATGTCAGCTGACATAAAAATCATCAAATGACATTGCTACTCAAAAGAACCTTTGATAAAACTGAGAGATTTTTCTGTTTGCTTTTGAGCATTTTAACTGACACTCAATAAAACCGCCAGTTACATCACATATGACATATATTACAAATATCAGGTGCACAAAGGCCATTTTTCACTGTAATTTACCTGTTACCTGAAACTCATGTTTAACTCATAGTACGTTTCTGGTCCCCACAGATATGATTTAACACGGTTCAAATACATAATACTTTTATGAAGAATTAAAACCAGGCAGGACACTTTATGATAAAATAAATTTTTCCTGTGCATTTTTCTGTCATCTGAGACGACCATTGGGAAAATAATGGAACAAAATGCTACTTATTTATTTTTCTGTACATTCCCCCCCCCCCCCCCCCCCCCCCGAGAAAAGGAGTACAAAACAGAGTGACAAGTGTGAAACTCCGACAGAATGTGAAATCTGTCACAAGAGGAAAACCCCTTAAAAATACAGAAAAATAATCTAAATTTGTGAGAATATTACATCGGGCAGAGATCAGAGGTGAAATGTAATCATATCAATCAAAAATATGTAAGGAATTTCCAACAATTCCAGAAAAGCAGACGGGGATTTCCTCACTAGCAAGTTATACACACTGTGAAAAATCACACACATATTTCTTATTCTACTCGTGTAAATTTTATCTCAAAACTTCAAACATACAGAACCTTTATCACAGTATGACCTTGCACATATACAAACATTGTACAGTAGACTCTGTACAACTGGAGCTTCTAATATCCACAAGATATTTTGTTCTAGTTATGGCTACTTTTTCCTATGGATGGGTCCACAGCACATTTTCCTTATTTTGAAAGTTTTTATTCCAAGCAACTGAAAAAGCTGTGTTCTTGTATTAAATCAAATAGGTCTGCAAATAGGAATTGCAGTTAATGTGAACATAACAGGTTCATCCAATTTCACAATACAAGCTAAAACATCACCACAAATAACGCATAACAGATTACTATCAACACCCTCTGACTGACCTGTGTCTTTCTAAATATTTGCTTATTCCCAAATGTTGCATTATCACCCATAAATTACAAACATGTCATTCCAAGGTATAGTCGCTTCATTAAAACCTAATAATAGGTCAAATATGATTACTTTATATCTTTTCAACATATTTTCCTATTTTAGCAGTTTTACACATTTTGTCTTAAACACATTTTATTTCCAATAAATTTACATCAACAAGATTTTGGTTTCCATTTATGTTCACTCAAATCAGGAAAACTCAATTTGGTTATCTTTTGTGGTAATATACAATGCAGTTTTTATTCTCATAACCACCCATTCCCAACATTTAAAAATACTTGGCTATACTGACCATGGAGAGTAGTGACAAAATAATTTCTTCAAACTTATTGAGTGTCTGTAATACTTAATGTGTTTCCACCTTTTAATGTGCAAACAATTGAGATTCCAATTACAATATTCTGTGACAGCATTTCAGTAAAATGGTTTTGATATCTGGATACAGGTACACTCAAGGCATCCCTGCTTTTACAAATACTTACACAAAACATTTTCTGACGGCAGGAACAATAAACTGGATCCATTTATACCTAACCCACTGGTTCCACTAATACAGAGTCTACTGTATTCAGTTTCAAGTTAAAAAATATACAACCTTAAACTTAACAGAGTCACATTTGCAATGGAAAAAAAATATAATGAACACGACTATGACTAATCAATATAATCCAGGTCTTTTTAGTCAATTCAAAAATAGCACTCAATCTCTGCCAAGGCAGAGACTCTAAGGTGCAACACCAGAAACCAATCCATTCATTCATTGTCTTTCTCCACAGAAAGATTCACTCTGAGATTTTGCAGAAAATGTAGGAATAAATACTGAGTGTGAGGGTATTTGTTTTGCGTTTTTTGCCCGGCAAAATTCAAATAATGCACGAGCGCCGATAGGCACGAGGGCATTATGAAAGAATTTTTGCCGGGCATAAAACACGAAACAAATGCCCAAGCAGGAGGTATTTATTACTATTATAAAGACCGGCCTACTTGGTTGAAAGAAATATCCCTTTATTTTTATGAGGTGACACAAACAAGGGAGCCGCCATATTGTTTTGAATGCATGATTGCTCTCGTAAGAGTGGACGAATTTCCAAACAAGAAATTTGAAACGACAACTTCCATTTTTCAGCGGGTGGTTATCGCATGTTTTACGCCCGCTGATTGTATGTGCACAGATGGGTTTTCGTTCACTGCGCACTTCTGGTCTTTATAATGGTGGTTATCGATTGGTTCCTAGTAAACCTCACACGTACCCAGATTTGTTGATAATAAAAAATACATGAGCCTAGTGGTTTGAACGGTAAACCGCATTTTGTTTTTAGGTAGAAATGACCAAATCCGCAAAGAATATTTAAGTACCGGTTATTGAAAACGTAAATATATTAGGCTTTCTACTGGTTAATATTTCATCAAAACAATAAAGAACATATATACTTGAGGTAATAACTTACATTTTCACTTTATATTCACAGTAAATGAAGTTTACAAACCTCAAAATATCTCGCGAATGCATATTTCCTCTTGAGAATATAGCTCATGTACGCTCGTATAAAACTTTTTATCAAATCTCTATAAACTTTCGAAATCCAGGATTTCGTTCAGTTTCAAAGCCCCGAAAACCTGTTTTTATTTTCAGAACCGGTCCGACCACTACTTGCCCCTATATTAGTTAGACTTTTAGATGCCTTCATCTAAGCTACATTTTTTTTTGAAAATCATTATTCAATTTAGTAATTTTTGTTTTGCAGAAACTACATGCAAATGAAACATATACCTTTTTTTTGTAAAATTTCCACAATTTCTTTTAATATTTGTTTAATTTCTAAAGGGTGACATTCTGTTTATATTGATTTTTCAACATATTGCTTATCTTTTACTCCTTGCAGATAATCAAGTAAGTGTTCAATTTACAAATAACTCTGGAAGCTTGTCCTGTAAAGTTCTTTGAAAATGTATAAAGTGTTACGTTTTCACTTTATCAAACTGGAAAAAAAAGTCTCTTGAAAAAAAAAATGGTGGAAAATTCACAGATTTTTCACCCAGACACTAAAGTGACCATAAAATTCATCCTTTATCAATTTTTTGACATAACAAACAATATTTGACATTCAATACAACATGAGTTGTCTAACTAGTACTCTCTAACCTCATCTATTTGACATGTCAAGGCGAGCATGTGACAGAATGAGAAAACAGCAGCACATCAAGTGGAGCAATTACATTTGCCTGAAAAATCTTTATTATTATACAAATTATAACTGTATATGCTATAATTTATTTTTGTAATTGTCTTTGAGACTCTTTGAAAAGTAAGCAAAGAGTAAAACTAAAAAAAAAAATTTAAATCTTACACCTTAAGCAAGTAAGTTGACAAAGTTCTAAAAGTGGTCAAGTTAGTCAAATGTGTCAGAGACTTTTACATTTTATTATACAGGACATGTTTAATGTGACAGGTTTCGGACGTCATGTAACACTTGTAACATTTGGTATTCTATCTCTTATCCATGACGACCCTTTCAAAGTTGCCGGCAGCAATCTGACTCTTATCATGCTGTCCTCCAATGATGGCTTGCCCGTCTTTTCCAACGTAGAGTTGCAAGCCTGACGCTGAAACAACAGCAGATAAAGAAATCTGAACAAAAATCCTAAATCTGCATGTGAGAAAATGGCCAAAAACTGCAGAAATATTAACAAAAAAAATGTTAGCAATATTACAAGTGGACAGAAAATACAGACAAGGGTACCATGAAGTAGGAATTGCTCACAATTTTCAGCAACACCTGAAACAAAAATGAAAGAACATACTATTTTCCCAAGGATCTATATTCACCAACTTTCTTATTCCTAGAATACGGATTTCCTTAAAATATTTTAACCAGGTTTTACTTGAGTTAACTGACCCTGAAAAGACACATCAGAAATTAATGGGCAATACATAATGTGAGATTATTGCAGGTGGGCGGGGCAGTTAGCATTTAGAAAGACATAGGCTTATCAATGAGTGATGGGGGTTATACTACCAGTTTTCTACATAGCTATGGCATCTAATTTGTCTTAATTACTTTCAGAAGTATAAAAATTCTTAATCTCGGGAATATTTCTTATTAATGTAGAAGTAATGTAGAAGACGGTAAACCCGAACCCTATTGGCCGACTGAAAGACACTGATCCAGTTACGTTTTGTTTTCTTTTAATTAAAACCGGTTTCCTCACATATTCACTATTTTAACATAAGTTTACCAAAATATACAACTACAACAATATTTTACAGTATTTTGAAATATTCTATCAATATATCAGACGTTTTGTCCTCAAAAGTCTTCAAAAAAGCTTACATGGTTCATTATTTATATGCGACTTACACTTCATGTACACATTTGAAAGGTTATGTCTTGACTTTTACTCAATCACACGCACCCGGTTTTTTTGCCGAATTTCCGCTTTCGGTAAAACGATTTTAAAATTTGTATTCAACCACAACACTAGGACCCAGTTAAGTAGAACTCTGTTAAGTATGGGTTCTTTTTAAGTCAAAGTAAACAACCCGTGTGAGCCGCATACTGTACATACATGGACACCTACACAGATAATGAAATCTGCTATTATCTAGGATTCCTGATTAAGTATAAGTATTTATCAGGTTATTTGACATTTGACCTTGCAGGGACCTACTGTATACAGTAGAATTTAACCTAATCTAATTTAAATTGAACTTCTATAGTGCTAAATCTCCACTTTATTAAGCTGGCTCTATGGCATAACAAAACAAAGAGAGATAGCCAAATTTCAATATAACGGGCAGAAAAACTTAAACTGCCTTGTCAGAAGTAATATCATCTATGTTACATATTCGTCACACTTATTACTGTCTTGTGGGATACCCTTTATATTGACAATAAGCCTGGATTGTAAATGACAATTAAAAATAATTTTAAAACTAGATTGGGCCAACTTGGCGCCAACATATCCCCAGACAGGTCATCACTCACGCCACAGGTTTTGATCGGGAATTTTTTAAAACATAATTACCCATTATTATATGAACTTCAGCACATCAATCTACTCTGTTTATATCTCCCCAAGGAAGATGGTGTATCCCCAGACGCCGAATACATAACTCAAATTATATTTTCAATCTTCCTGCAATGATAACTCTAAACCTATTTTCAAAGTATTTAAATGATTGATGATTGAATGTCCATTCTAAAATAATAATCCCAAAAGAGCATATCTGTTTCTATATTTGTTGACAAATAAAATATTATTTTTAACTCAACTCATCATATTTTTCAATCTTCCTTCAAAGTATTTAAATGATTGATGATTCAATGTCCATTCTAAAATTCATAATCCCAAAAGCGCATATCTGTTTCTATATTTGTTCACAAATAAAATATTATTTAAAAAAAAATTATTTATATTATTATTTTATTATATTATTTTTAGAATTTGCAAATTGTTTTCAGTTATTCATTTCCTCTATACCTATATATGTGGTCCATATATATGCAACCTAAATATGTGACACAATCTCAGTTCTGACTCCCCTTTGTGTTATATGTAATGAAGCCCACCACCTCCCACCCCCACCCCTCTCCCCTACTCCACACCTCTCTCACTATTACACAAGATCTGCAACCCCATTGAGTTCTTTGTTTCTCATCTGATATCATTAAATACCTTTGTTTATTTAGTGTCACTCAATATAGCTGGAGGTCCCAGAGGTGGGTGGGGGGAATCCGGGTGGGGGGATGTGGGTTGAGCATAAATGGTAAACAAACAATCTATATAAAAGGGGTACTCAAATACAAAAAGAATTGAGAATTTTAAGTATGTGATTATCAACTGAAATGAGTTCATAACTGTAGGAGCTGTGCCAAAATTAACTGAGGCAAGTTGAATAAAACTGGGCTAGTTGAGGGTTAAAAATCCCCTAGTTTTACTACATAAGGATATAATTTCATTAATATTGGGACTTAAAGCTCACTTAAAGTGTCCATTTTGTCTACTTCAATATGTTTCACCAGTTTCATTTTAAAAAGTGAAAAACTCAGCAAGCAGAGGTATAACACACAAAAATAAGTTCTTAAAAGACTAAGATAGCCATAACATTATTAATATTCAAAATTTAAATAGACAGGCATTTCCTTTTAAAAATTCAAAGATTTCAGCTCTATAACCCACATAGTTTGACAGTTACTGGGCTTTAAAGTGGCATAATATCCATAAATTGGGTTTCTGTGAGCATTTTACAATTGTTAAAGAGACCTTAGCAATTAAACTACAGATCTGAAACTTTTTGGGGGGACATACATAACAAACAAAAATCATATATAATACAGTTTAAGACTTGTCACACTAAGCATTTCCAAATAACAGGGCAAAATACGGAAAAAATGTCAAAAAAGGCACTTGGGCGAGTGTCTATGGCCCTCATACACAGGTTAAATGTCTACTAAAAACCTTGATTTTCGGCATATGTAAAAAGGACATAATAATGCATTCCCAGATGGGATTTCAGCTCCATCAATCACATAGTTTAACAGTTACAGGGCTTAAAGGTGGTAAAAAGTCCAAATATTGGGTCATTGTGGGCCTTTTAGAGATCTCGATGTGGCTTTCAAATTAAAGCTTCAGACTTAAAATTTGTTACATACTAAGATTACACATAGAATATGTATCTAATAAAGTTTGAAACTTCTCAGACTTACCATTTCCAAGTTACAGAGCAAAATATGTGAAAAATGTCTTAAAAGGGTCACTCAGGTGGGTGTTAAAGGTCCTCATACACAGGTTAAATGTCTACTTGAAGCCTTGATTTTTGGCACATGTAAAAAGAACATAATAATGTATTCCCAGATGAGATTTCAGCTCTATCAGTCACATAGTTTAACAGTCACAGGCCTTAAAATTGGCAAAAAGTCCAAATACTGGGTCTTTATGGGGCCTTCTAGAGACCTAAATGTGGCCTTCAAATTAAAGCTTCAGACTTAAAATTTGTCACATACTAAGATTACACATAGAATATGCATCTAATACAGTTTGAAACTTCTTAGACTTACCATTTCCAAGTTACAGGGAAAAATATGTGAAAAATGTCTAAAAATGGTCACTCGGGTGGGGATTTATGGTCCTCATACACAGGTTAAATGTCTTCTTAAAGCCTTAATTTTTGGCACATATAAAAATAACATACTAATATCTTCTCAGATAGGATTTGAGCTCTATCAGTCACATAGTTTGACAGTCACAGGGCTTAAAAGTAGCAAAAAGTCCAAATATTGGGTCTTTGGGAGCCTTTTAGAGACCTCAATTTGACCTTCAAAATTAAAGCTTCAGACTTAAAATCTGTTACATACTAAGATTACACACAGAATATATATCTAATACAGTTTGAAACTTCTCCGACTTACCATTTCCAAGTTACAGGGAAAAAGATGTGAAAAATGTCTTATAAGGGTCACTCGGGTGGGTGTTTATGGTCCTGATACACAGGTTAACTGTCTATTAAAGGCCTAAATGTTGGGGCACATATAAGAAAACACATAGATATGTTCCCAGATGATATTTAACTTAGATGAGAGACATAGTTTGAAAGCTACAGTGCTTGAAAGTGGCAAAAAGTGCATAAATTGGGTCTCTGTGGGCACTTTTGAGACCTTAAGTCGACCCCTTTGGGTAAACCTACAGCCCTAAAATTTTCTACAGACAAGGATTACATATCAAAGTTATACCTAGCGCAGTTTGAGACTCATCAGAATTATCACTTCCAAATTATAGGGCAAAATATGTGTAAAGTATAGCAAAAAATCCCTAAGTGGGGGTATTTATGGGCCTCAAACACAATTTTCTCCTCAACTTAAAGTCATGATTTTCGGCACATGTACTAAGAACATATTAATGTGTTGTCAGGTAAAATTTCAGCCAGCTGAGCATCATAGTTTGTGACCTACAGGGCTCTAAGTGGCCAAAAGTGCAATTTCTGACCTTAAGGTGGCCATAAGTTCTTTTTTACTGGGAGTTTAAGGTCACCTTAAAATAGGGATCTTCCTTTGGGCACCCTTAACATGTGTACCAAGTTTGAAAAAAAAATATTAATTTGTTTTTGAGTTATCGCGTCCACAAGGAAATTTCTACGGCGGCGGCGGCGGCGCGACGGACCTGAATCCAATATATCCTCGACTTTCGTCTGGGGATATAATAAAAATAGGTGGATTGTTGTTCAGCTTCCGCAAAATGAAAAGCACTAATGAGGAAATGTTCAGTCAGTCTGACTCAATAAAACATGAGCTTCACAGTTGAGCTTACTTTCTGCACTTTCATCGATGTCAAAGTCTGTTGCCGCAATGAGTTCATTCACAAGGTCATCTGCATTCACTCTTGTGGCATCAACTCTGTTCTCAATACAGCTATATGTTTCCATCTTTTGCTGAAAATAAACACTGAAGACTTAAAAAACGTAAACCTTTCCACAGTATATGAAATTCACACATGGGGAAACTCCCTTTAATTTCCTTAAGTTGCAGGCAATTCTCTTCACAACTGTGATTTTTGAGATCAAATTAGGCCTCTGATCTCCCTTGATGCAAAATTGGCACAAATTGTGACTATTTTGTCTTTCTGTGAAGGGTGTCCCCCCAGTGTCGAAAATTCAAATACTCTGGCAAATTTCACACTTCTAACTCTAATCTAGTTCTAGTGTCACTGAAATTATTGATCTTTGTCTGATTTATCTCCTCTTCAGGTCACATTTAACTAAGGCTGCGACCAGGTGGTCGGTATTCGCCGGTGGAGTCGATTTGGGAAGATCTCGAGTGCTTTCTGGTCCACCCGATCGTCGTTAACTACTATAATATATTATATTGTCGCCCACTTTATCACGTTTTTTAGGACGACAAAGAATGACAACATTGCAAAATGGCAGAATTATTTGTATACTGGGAAAGTTTATATAATACTCCTCATTTTATAACAATATAATAAGTTTTGATTACCTTTCACCACTATTTTAATGCTAACACATCGTTTCCGGAAACCACCGTTTTGTTTATGGAGAGGAAAAAACGTGCATACTAAAACACGCGAATACCGAACTGCGAGACGAATTTGGGTAGCTCGGGTACCGGGATGGATTTAACCACCCGTCACAGCCTTACATTTAACACACATCTCACATGTACGGTAATAATTTTTAAGAAAAGACAGATATGTTTCAGTTAAGTTAGATACAGATAACACTAAATACCCTCTTTTGGGATTGGACTTCTTCTGTACCTTTATAAATTTCAATACATTCTATTATCCATTTTAACTAGAAATAGGATGCCTTGTTAATAGTAGCTGCAACATATGAAAAGAAACAGGAAAGCATAGAAGAACACACATTATCATGTGCAATGTCTACCCCATTAACGTTTTGCAACAATTGTAAAGTAGTCTTACAAGACCTTGTTTCATTTTGTAAAATATATCAATGATGCTTAAATATTTATTAGTATATATGCAAACTATTTCAGCCTCATGCCTTTTTTGCATTGGTTCAAAATTTGCTCAAATCACTCTATCGCTAAAGGTTTTTGAGATAACAAACATTTTCGATTTCCGATAAAATTGAAGACGGTGGGTGAAATTTGACATTTTTCAGAGGCAATATAACAAAGATCTCTAATATCCAAATGGTCAAAAAATAATTTAAAATTGCTCTATCCATTACGGTTTTCGAGCTAAACAACATTTTCAATTTCCGCCAAAATTCAAGATGGCAGACAAAATTCTTTAAATTCAACTTTTTTCACTGGCACTATATCTAAGGTCTCTAGTACCCAAAGGGTCCAAACATTGCTCGAAGTCACTTTATCTCTAAGGGTTTTTGAGATAAATGACATTTTCAATTTCCGCCAATTTCAAGATGGCAGCCAAAATCTCGTTCCCAAGATAAATTTCTTTTTGCACTTTACGCAGAAATTCAAGATGGCCGCCAAAAATGGTGGCAAAGCGATTTTTGTGAAATGTTGCCAGTACACTCTGCAGATACCCTGTGGGTTAAAAATTTCATCAAAATCGAACCGTTTCCAAGATAAATGCACTTTACGCAGAAATTCAAGATGGCTGCCAAAAATGGCGGGAAAGCGATTTTTGTGAAAAGTCGCCAGTAGACTCTGCAGATACCCTGCGGTTCCAAAATTTCGTCAAAATCGCTCTATCTTGCACCGTTTCCAAGATTAATGCGCTTTTGCGCTTTACACAAAAATTCAAGATGGCCGTTAAAAGTGGCGGGAAAGGGATTTCTGCGAAAAGTAGCCAGTAGACTCTGAATATATCCTGCGGGTCAAAAACTTTGTCAAAATCACTCTATCTCGCACCATTTCCGAGATAAATGCGCTCTTGCATTTTACGCAGAAATTCAAGATGGCCACCAAAAGTGGCGGGAAAGCGATTTTTTCTTAAAGTCGCCAGTAGACTCTATATATACCTTGTGGGCCAAAAATTTCATCAAAATCATTCTATCTCGCACCGTTTCTGAGATAAGTGTTTCTACGTTTCACGCAGAAATTCAAGATGCCGCCAAAAGTGGCGGGAAAGTGATTTTTGTGAAAAGTCGCTAGTACACTCTGGACACTGGCGGATCGAAAATTTCGCACGGTTAAGGTGATAAAAGCAAATTTGTGCTTTTGTATTTTTCGCAACAATTCAAAAATTCAAAATGGCCACCATTTTTGGGGAGGAAATTTTTTTTTTGAAAATTGGCAAGAGTATAGTTTTTGGATACCCTGTGGGTCAAAAAATTTTGACGAAATCACTCTATCTCGTACGGCTTAGGAGATAGACATATTTATGTTTTTTGCTATGTAGCTATTACTCAGCAGGTTAAAGCTATTACCATCAAAAACCATACCAAACAAGCAATTGACCCTGTAAACCTTCACACCAAATTTTACAAAGATGAGTTAAATATGTTTCCTTTACAAGAGTGAAAACAGAAATGCAATTCAGAGTAGGCTCAAAGTAGCAAAGCAGCTATTACTCAGATAGCTACAAAGCTATCATCTACCAAAAGCTATCCTGGCCAAGCTATTGACCCAATTATCCTTCATATAAATTTTTGTGAAGATGGAAAACATTGTTTCATTAAAATGTCCAGAAAAAAGTCAACTCAAAATAGAATAATAGCTACATAGCCCAGTAGCTATTACTCTGTTAGCTATAAAGGTATTATCACCAAAAGCAATCCCAAGCAAGCTATTCACCTAACTATTGCTCATACCATATTTGGTAAAGATATGTCAAATCTTTTCCTTAAAATGCCCGGAAACAAAAGAAGTACACAAAAGTAGCTAAGTAGCTATTACTCAGTTAGCTATAGAGCTATCTTCACCAAAAGCAATTCCATACAAGCTATTAACCTAATAAACACCCATACCAAATTTGGTAAAGATAGGATAAATACTTGTCCTTCAAATGACCGGAAACCAAGCGTGATGGCCGGCTGGCCGGACGGCGGAAAAAGCAAAGATAATATGTCCACCCCCCAGTGGGGTGGACATAATTTATCAGTCAAAGTGTCCATTTTAATGTCAAAGTGTCTATTTTAACGTCAAAGTGTCCATTTTAACATTATTTACAGTAACTCATCAAGAAATATTCAAAATATTCTTATAAATCACATACTGTATCTGTCATTATTATCATTGTCACTATTCCGAGATTCAAGATATTCAATTGCTTTTATCGCAATTTTTTTTCAGCCTCTATGCATGAATACAAATCCTTAAGAGAAAATGAGGCATTAGCAGCAGTCAAATGACGCAGTTCTAATGAGTGTTAAAATAAGGTCATATTGAGGAATATGGACAGTTCAGAAGAGCACTCGGAGAGCGCAGACCTCTGATGTACATAGTTTATATCAGAAGCTTATCTCTCTTTTCTAAAGCAAAACAAGTTAACTTTTTGTATCCAGGTTGAGATCCAGATTACTTTCAAAATGTAATGGGATCTAAATTGGACCAAGACCCATCTTCTCATTTTTTTCATGAAGATCCGACCAGTAGTATTTTTGTAATCCTGCCAGCAAACAAACAGTCAAGAATTTAATGAGATACCTAGTGTTACTATACTGTCTCTTGTTTCACTTGGGGCTAAAATAGTGATGTGAGAACCGGTATCGTAAAACATTTATTCATCTACAAAGCATGGCTCACATTGCTTGATAACATAAGACAGAGAAATTTTTAAGTATTTACCTCCACCAAGGAGGTTATGTTTTCGTCCATGTTTGTTTGTGGGTTTGTGAGTTTGTTTGTGAACAAGATAACTCAAAAACTTATGGACAGATTTTGATGAAATTTTCAGGATATGTCTGAAAAGGCAAAAGGAAGAAATGATTCAATTTGGGGAGTGATCCGGATCACTATCTGGATCTTCTGGATCCATGAAATGTAATTTTTAAAGACAGATAACTCAAAAAGTTATACATGGATTTTGTTGAAATTTTCAGGAAATGTCCTAAATGGACAAGAAACAAGTGATTAGATTTGGGGAGTGATCTGGAGTGATCTGGATCACTGTCTGGATCACTGTCTGGATCCATGAAAAATATATTGGGAGTGATCCGGATTGAGCTCCCTTGGTGGAGGTCTGCGCTCTCCGAGTGCTCTTGTTAATAAAATACATTCATAATGGTTCAATATGATGTCTTTTTATTGCACATTCTCTTTTTGCATTTATAGTTATGGCTCATGTACAGACTGTCTACATTTTTCACCCAGGCTAATACTAAACCAACGATATCCTGGATACTGTATTGTTTTGAGGACCTGGAAAAGGTTTTTGTGTACGCAAACTAACGATTCATGTCATACCAACCCTGGCATGGTTTCTTATCCTCACTTGAGCTCCCAATGAACCAGCACTGGAACTCCTGCAGAGAAAAATAATAATAGACAGAGTGAGGTATGTGAAATAATTTCTCATTAATCAAATATCATGGGGTTTCCTCAATACTTTGTCCTTTCACAACTGTTCAGACTTGAAAATTACTTCAACTTATTGAAATATTCTATTTATAACAGTTCCTCTAAGTATACTGTTTAGGGTAAATGTTAGTGTTGGGAATTGTCCCACATATGCTCCAGAATCCATGAATTGCCTATATCGATGACTGATGATCGAACCAAAATCAATTACTCACCCCAGTTTACTCAATTGTTGGTAATTAAACCAAAAACACTTTCCAGTGGGAGTATACATCGATCCAGTAAGAAGTTTAGTTCTTTTCTTGACATTTAGTACTTAGGCATGTATAAACAAAGATATTCATCTGTTTATTGCATACCAAAATGGTTTAAAATATGATACAAACTAGAGGAATGCTTTTGCTAACAAAAGCGAAGCATCCCTTAAAGTTTAAAATGCTTTGTGGTTTTAATAAGCATGCTGTAAAGCTAAGAATGCACAAAGCTGCACCGTATGCTTTCCCAATACCTCTTAATACATTCTGAAGCTATAAAAGCAACAATAAAGGAGATATAAGGCAAAAACTCCAAAGCAGCTATTTATGACCCCAGTTTGACCCATAAGGGGGGGGGGGGGGGGTAAAACTGACCGGCTATTTAGACTCTCCACATATGCTTTCCCAATACCTCTTAATACATTTTGAAGGTATAAAAGCAACAATAAAGGAGATATAAGGCAAAACTCCAAAGCAACTATTTTATGACCCCAGTTTGACCCATAAGGGGGGGTTGGGGGATAAAACTGACCGGCTATTTAGATTCTCCACATATGCTTTCCCAATACCTCTTAATACATTCTGAAGCTATAAAAGCAACAATAAAGGAGATATAAGGCAAAAACTCCAAAGCAGCTATTTATGACCCCAGTTTGGCCCATAAGGGGGGGTCGGGGGGTAAAACTGACCGGCTATTTAGACTCTCCATATATGCTTTCCCAATACCTCTTAATACATTCTGAAGCTATAAAAGCAACAATAAAGGAGATAAAGGCAAAAACTCAAAATCGGCTATTTTATGACCCCAGTTTGACCCATAAGGGGGGGTCGGGGGGTAAAACTGACCGGCTATTTAGACTCTCCACATATGCTTTCCCAATACCTCTTAATACATTCTGAAGCTATAAAAGCAACAATAAAGGAGATATAAGGCAAAAACTCAAAATCAACTATTTTATGACCCCAGTTTGACCCATAAGGGGGGGGCCGTGGGGTAAAACTGACCGGCTATTTAGACTCTCCACATATGGTTTCCTATTACCTCCCAGTACATTTTATAGCTCTAAATGCAATACTTAAGAAGATAATAGGGGGGTTGGCCTAAATTTAAGGCTTTCAGATTGGAAGGTGTCAGAAAATCACTCATAAATGAGACATTTTTCAAGGGATTGCTCCCAAAATCTAACCAGCTCGTGTTTTCAATAGTATGAACAGGTGTGTCAAATTATAAGGCTGTGTAGCAAGTAGTTTTTCCTGAACTGCGATGACGGGGGGGGTGTGTGGACTTCAAAAAATTGTTTTTGATCATGTGACCTTGATAAAGGTCAAAGGTCAAATTTAAGCATGCAGAAAAATTTTCCCACGCCTAAGGTTTATAACTGCCAAACATGGTTTGAAACCTTCTAATAATAAGGGAGATATTCAAGGGAGACCATAATGCGGCGGCAAGGAAACTGAGGCGAAAACAAATATTTAATTTGCAGGAAGCAAAGGTTTCTCTGAAATAATCAAATATGATTATGTTGATGATTCACTAATTGTATACATGTTGAGTCCTTCCACCACCAGTACCTGCAAAGACATTCAATGGTCTCAATTCCTCATGTTTTATGTTCAAGGCAAATATGTTGGGAATGGTCCCAATTCTTCGGACCAATAACTGAACCATTCTGAAGACCACTGATCAAACTCAAATGTCCCAACACTTTACGTCTCACTTTTCTCACCTTTTATGTCCTGTAACAACCTCCTCCACAAGGCTGCTGTTTCTACTGTGTGTACTTGAATAACCAGATCCTTTGGACTGAGTACTGATTCCACTGCAGGTACGTGTGTGGCCTTGACCTTTGACCGGATTAGTGGGTGTGGATTCTTCACCTGCAGCACCGGGGTCTTGGTTCACCAAGGTTCTGACATCAGGAGATTCATCTAGTCGTACAAAAAAAAAAAAATTCAAAAAAAAATACCAGAGAAAACCAACTCAAATTTCAACAATAAACTTCAGCTTTTGGTGTTGTATCTACACTGTTGTTTAAGCATTATTTTAAATCACTCGTCCTTAGTGTTGGTACCACACATCAATATTTCAATACCGATCAATCTTGGATGTGAGTTTCATTATCACTACTATTGCTAAATATCAAGTATAATATCATTGCAGAAATAAACTACGTATACGCGGACTTTATTGGCGATTCAATCACAAAAAAAACCTCAAATAAAGTCCAAGCAAAAGTAGTTTATTTCTATTATAAAACGATTATTGATGTTTTATCCAATGTTCACTGATTTTTTTTGTTTTCAAATTTATTTCCGAGATTATGTTGCGCAACCATGTTCATAAATTTGAAAAGTGTACATTAGTTTCTCTATTAAGTACTCTCATGCAGAGACGCATATTTGTCGACTGCGCAGGTGTCCGTTTTATAATTACAAGTAAATTTCAAAATTCTGTAATCTATACAAACTGAACTTTTAATTTATAACTTGTTTCATTAATTTTCAGATATAATGTGACATTTTAAAGAAATTTTTGCTAAAACTATTACACAACATTATATGGTATACTGGGTAATGAAACACAAGATTAGTTGTAAAGTTGTTAATTTTATAAATCTATCAATCAGTATTAAAAGACAAAGTGAAGTTTGGTACCAACGTGCCAGTGATCTAACTCATGCTACCATTAACTGAAAGACGACGTTATGTGTAGTAATTTTTGTGTCTCAGAAGTCTTTCACTATTTCTCTACTCCTCATTAAGTGTTCTTATTACCAATAGAAGCCAGAAAAAAATCATTCCCAGAAAAGTGGCAGAAATTGGCATATTTTAGCGCAATTATTCATCATATTTTCAGAACTGCAAATGCTCACTTTGAAAAGAGTTTAATCCTGAAGACAAACACCAAGTGTTTATTCTTTGCCAACTGTACTACTCAAATATCATCCAACAACAAACATTTGGTGAATCTCATTGCCTGTAAAATTCATTCATAATACACAAAACCTTTATAGAACAAAGAATTATGTTCAAAATTATTTACTTGAATAACTGTTTTGTTGCCATGCCGCTGTAGATTTAAAACTACCCAAAGCTAAAGTGGGGAAAAGTTTCTCAATTTGTACTCCAAAAAGTGTATACGTAAATATCGTTAAATGCTGTTAATCAGTCTTGCTTGTTGAATGGCTACACACTTTTGAATAACGGTGCTGACCTCTGCTTATGACCCTGGATATTTGATTTATATTTATGCTTGTAAACGTTCCATTAGAATGAAATTGGTTCTGATCTATGTGCCTTTGAACCTGCAGGTATGCAGATAAAGCACCCAATATTCTGCAATGGTTAGCATTACTCAGATACTATGGACAGTGGTAATGGCACTATCCCAAGGAAAAAGTCCCCCATAAGAAGCATACTGCCCATCTACATATCATAACAAAATAGAGGTGCAATTCATTGGGTTTTTGTATTAAAATCCTTCTTTTGCAGCTCGACATATTTGCCAAGGCTTTCAATGTAGTGGTTATAGAGCAACATATACTAACTCAAAAAAGAAACGCAAGTTTTATAAAGAATAAATAACCATATATCTTGCATTTCTGTTTTGGCTAATTATACTTGTAATCTCTACAACACAACAAACTTATTATATCTGTAGCCTATTACTTTTATTTCAGCACTTTATCATACTACAAGAAATGCTGTAATGAGGAAGGATACCTGTGGACGGTACTTTTCTGGGCAGACTGCCAAAGCCGCTACTGCCCGCAGAAGCCAGGCTTTCAGTGCACTGGTCCACATCACCGCCTTTGTTTTCAGGCTGCAACTCTTCCACAAGGTCGTTTGTCAAGGACACTGAGTTTGAGGCAGGTCTTAAACAGTGGAAATAATATATGAAGCTATATCTCCGACATGTAGAACTGTGACAAGGTGAACTTTTTATGACTAAAAACAAAAATCATTAGGAAACTGATTTCCAACAATCAAGATTGCAACTTTAAAAAATTAATCGTGATTTCATTTTCATTTGTATCCTTATGGCAAATACTTTATCCAATGAGTGTATACAGTTGAAACACAAAAATATGGCAAATCTTTTGAAATCTATGTACTCATGTATTCAAACTGTTTTAAACTGGTTACTACTGTCGTTTATTCTACTGCTGAAAGAGCACAAAATGGATTCTTTTTTTGTCATAAATACTTGAAATCACCCAAAAATGACATCAGCATTTTACCTGTCAGGGAATTGTAAGATGAATGTGAAAAGTTTGTAACATTTTGATGCCACCCTGTACCATGGCAATGTCTCCATTAATTATACTTTATGGGTCTTCAGATAGCAGAGACATGTCCACTGGCTATTTACACATGAAATGCAGGTCACATGCTATGAGAAACATGTCCACTGGCTACTTACACATGAAATACAGGTCACATGCTATGAGAAACATGTCCACTGGCTACTTACACTTGAAATACAGGTCACATGCTATGAGAGACATGTCCACTGGCTACTTACACTTTAAATAAAGGGTCTCCAGACAGGAGAGACATGTCAATATTTATCTTGAGCACACTGTTATCCTGTCGACGTTTGGAATCATATCCTTCCAGAATGTAGCGCCTACACGTGTTACCAGAGCCTGCAAACTCTGCCAGATTCACATCCGCATAGCCCAGCTTCTGGTAGGACTTGCCACCTTTGATTTCCTAAAACAACAATCGATTTGATTTGTGTGGCTTTTCTATTGCTTGTACCACACATTCTATACAGGTCACATGACAGACAGCAGGATAGATAAAACCAAGCAATCCATACTAGTTGGCCACAATCCTGCAATGTAAAATCAGGTTGTGACAGGTGTCCAGGTATTCAAACAAAGCTTGAAAAATTCAATACAGAAACCAGCAAATCAGACACTTATTATTAAATACAGTAGTTAAAATATTGATTATTTCTATTAACAACAAAGTCAAAAGCAAAACAAATTTTTGGTCAGATTTATCTACCTAACTTTCAGTTTTATGTGTGTGTGTGACAAACACACAGTTTTATCATATTAGGCAATTCTGAGAGAAACATTTTGTTCACATTTCGAGGGTGAACACCCATACTGGGCCATTATCTTGCTGGAGTCTCATATTACCAATCTAGCCATGGGTGTCTGACTTGGGTATTTTCCTGACCAAACTTGGACAAAAAAATTCAAAGAAATAAGAATATTACACACCAACTCTGCTTAAATGTTAAAGGAAAGCCAATGACGAAAATGGAATCACTAAAAAAGTTATTGTTTTGATTGCCCAACTTAAAGACAGCAGTTTGCAGGTGGAGATAATACATATTATGAAAACTTAATGTCCATAAGTGTACTTGGCTTTATGAAAAGTCAATTGAAAGGATAAAATGAAATATTTGATGCTGAACTATTCACCAATGAGACAAACCGACAACTGATCCATTGTAGAAAACTGTTGAATCTCTGTGATCTGAACAGGCAGGGAGAGTAAGACGTTTTACCCGTTAGACAACGTATTATCTTCAAAACCCTAGTTTTCGTCTATAAGTACCTCACCACTGGCCAGCCTAAGTATTTTGCACCATATCTCCCCTTGTACAAATCTGCCGTGAATACAAGACGTTCCAATCCCAAAAATTTGTTCCTTCTGGTTCCCTCTTACTGTCCTTCCATCCATAAATCAAAGGTCCATTTTAACAATAGTTTCTCATATGATGCCCCCAAGTTATGGAATGATCTTCCATATGATATACGCAGTGCTCCAAATCTCTCCAGTTTCAAAAGTCGACTCAAAACCTACCTATTTCAGAAATCATTCCCACCATAGCTTCTTACTACCGAACACCGGACCGCCTCCCTGGCAACGACTCGGAACATGTCTAATGTCTCATGATTTATGCCTTACGGATTGGATGGTGTGCCTTAGAATCCGTTGATACGGAGATTAAGCACCTGGACAACTGATTGATTGATTTTCAGATAATAGAAGGTTCACAAAACAGACAAGGCATTCATGTGATGCAGATAAATCATCCCCTCTACTAGTTTATTTTAACTCGGTGGGTACATGACTTCTGGTGCTCATATCTATTCTTATGCATGAGTGAAAGCATAATTCTTACCTTTTCATAAATATCCACCTGTTTGTTTAAAAACTATTTTATGCGGACAAATTTATTACTCGTTCTCGTTTGTTTCTGTTTTCTGCCATATTTGAGGAGAAGTGACTTTATCTTATTAAATGTTGAAAATCTGGGAAACACCAAGAGATGCATCCAAAAACCTGGAAAGCTGACATGTTTACCTTTCTTACTGACACTCTGCAAAAGCAAGACTCCAGTATGCCAGTGTTTGGGTTGGCGACCAGTTTGCACTGGTACGAGTACCGTGCCTTCCATCTGACTGTATGGTTTCGCACTTCTTCTCTGTATAAAACAAGACAGTATAGAGGTCATGTTCTCTAGTTTTCCATACTATGACTTGAGTACAAAATTAGATGGAGTTTTTAGGTTGAACCAGGCAACTAGACCTACTCATCGGAGAACCGATGCAAATTTGTATCCACTGGGAAGACAACTCACCAAAGCCAGTGAACTATCATCTAACCTTGAAGTAGGACAACATCAGAAGATTCCCAGCCCATGATATCCTATCAGTTGGTTTCACATTGCAAACATCTAAGACCAGTAATAATACGTGAGACATAAGTACTTTTAAGTTTGGCTATCCTTGTTTGACCTTGAAGGAGGGGCCCAAGGTCAAATCTGAAAACATTAGAATATACCCAGCACATGATTTCCTATAGGTTGGTTTCATTTTGCAAGCGTCTAAGACCAATAATAAGCTAATTATAAGCGCTTCTAAGTTTTGCTATCCTTGTTTGACCTTGAAGGAGGGGCCCAAGGTCAAATCAGAAAACATCAAGATTTCCAGAGCATGATTTCTAATAAGTAAGTTTCACATTGCAAACATCTAGGGCCAATAATAAGCGAGTTATAAGGACTTTTAAGTTTGGGTATCCTCGTTTGACCTTGAAGGAGGGGTCCAAGGTCAAATCTGACCACCTCAGAAGATTCCCAGCCCATGATTTTCTATGGGCTGGTTTCACACTGCAAACCTCTAGGGCCAATAATAAGGGAGATATAAGCAGTTTTAAAATCCACCATGTGGGGTACTTTGGCACTCCGTGGATGACCTTGAATTAAGAGCTTCACATGTCTACAAAGATGTAGAGGACACCTTTTACCTATGAGAACCAATCAGTAGAAAAAGGCAGATCATTTTCAGAGAAATACTTGTGGCGGACTTCTTGCTTTTCAGAATGAGGCTAATTTCAGTCCCAGAGAAGCTTACCTCCCAATAAAAAAGTCCTACAAATTTGGTGAACCTAACCGGTGTAGTTTTCCTCCGAGAGAGTTAACACCAAAAATCTCTCTACACATGGCGGTATAGGATACAGTTGTCTCATGTCTCTTCAAATAAATAAATTGCAAAAAGTAAACAAAGTTGTGTTTATTTGTCTCAGAACAAGAATTAATAATGAGTCTTAATGATTTTGAAAGATTTTCTAAGGGCCAGAGGAATTGATGATTCCACTAGTGGAGACTCTGATCAGTTTCCCCCAGTGGAAACTGTGATTACAACCCTTAAATAATGGATCAGAGTCTCCATTACTGGAAACGCCGATCAGGATCTCCACTAGTGGAATCACTGATACCCGTGAATCAGAGTCTCCACTGTGACATATACACAATGTTATACATGCATGTCCTGAATAAGAACCATCTATTTGTAAGGACATAAAAATACAATGCAACAACCAAAGAAACTTAACATGAGCCACATTTTCTTTGCATGTTAGCAAAATTACAAAAAGACTACAGCAAAGATTTACATTAAATTATCACAGTAGGTGGGTCTTACTGTATGTTTGTTTGTTTGTTTTGGTGGGTCTGGGTCTAACACAAAACTGAGTTAACTTTGGGAATGATACATGACCAATTCTGGATCCAGGATTTTTGTTTGTTAAAGATTTGTATCACTGCGCTCATAAGTAGTGTAGGGATCGAGTGCCATGTTGAAGGTCGATATCAAACAAAAATTTTGGGTGGTGGATTGATCAATATAATATTTCAATATCGGGTCTGTCAATGCAAGCCGTGGGCGATAATACAGGTTCTTTGGAAACTTACACATATCAATTCGCAAATTATCAAAACATACTATTTATGCACAAAATACATTTCTGCAATATAAAATAAATAAAATGAACAAAACTCACACAAAACGAGTTTTCATGCTTTCCTGTGTACTAGCCGTCAGGTTTTGTATCTCTTCCATGAAACAGGAATTAGGTCACTGACAATGCAAACAAAGATGGCACCAGACTTGACCCCATTTTGTTCTGTTGTAACTGTGCCTTTTAAAGATTTTATACAATAAATATTTGCTTAAGAAGCAAAATTATCAGGTTTTTAAAAATTTTTTTGTCAGTTTGGTGTATGTTATTTGGATATTGAAATGCTGGTAGTATGTGTCAATAGCAGCAGTTCTGTGGGATGATCGATCGATATTGAAAGATTGAGCACAAATCCCTATACTAGTAATGAGTGGCAATGTTAGGCATTCACAGAGGCTTGCACTCTCTGGGTGCTCTTGCTAACTTATGTTAAGCATGACCATATAAATGTACTATTATGCTGCACATTTTATCAGATTACCTGGAAGAATATTCTGAAAAGGCACCCCCATCAATAAGCCTGATCTTACAGAAGAGTATTCCGCTAATAAATGGAACTGATGCTAACTCTTCCACTTCAAACTTCACCAAGAATTTAAACTTCTTTTTCTTCATCATAAATGACATTGCAAATCATCTTTCCCTGAAAGGAAACATAAACTGTTGATGAAACATACCAATGTAAATGAGAAGTCAGAGTTTTCATATTGAAAATTAAAAAGGTCATCTTTTGTGGGAATAATAAGAGGAATAAATATTGATTGAAATAGTGAAAACCAAATAAACTGATGAATTTTTCTGGTTGTAATTGCTGCATAAAATAGAATGGTACCTAAACAAAATACAAAATAAAGAAAAGAATACTGCTAAGTTACCCTTAATGGAAGCATTATTTAGTGAATGGCACCGTTACACTAAGTAAGGATTTGTAATTAGGCCTCTGTGTCTGTCTGTCTGTTTGTCCGTACACATAACTCATAAACAGCATCAGAAATGCTCATACCCCAAGGCCAAAATTCGGAGAAGTCTAAGTTTTTCAGAAGTCCTAGAGAAGTAGTCCTTACTACCCAAAAGGTCCAAAATTTGTCAAAGTAGCTGTTACTTAGTTACCACTGGAGCTAGAGCTCTAAAAATCTGCCATGACATGGATCATCAAAAAGTAGCTGAACAACATTTGGATAAAAAAAACTCTAAATTGAAAAGTTTTGAAATTTTTGAAGTTACAAATGATTTACTTATTGGCAAAATGCCAAAGTAGCTATAAACTAGAGGATTGCTCGCAAAAAAAAAAAAATGTTTTTGCATAGCAAAAACAAAGGGTCCCGAAAAGGATATAAAGGTGAGTGCTAAAGTATTAAGAAAATGCTTCGTTTCTAACCTTATACTGTTGTGGCAACCAAAGTCAGCGCAGTCTGCTCTATCTAGCACAGTTTTCAAGATATAAGCATTTTTGTGTTTTGCAAAGAATTCGAAAATTCAAAATGTCGGCTATATTTGGCGAGACAAAAATATTTTGAAAATAGGCATGGCTACTCTGCAGAGATACCCAGCAGGTCAAAAATTTTGTTGAGTTCGCTCCATCTAGCACGGTTTTCCAGATATAACAATTTTTGTGTTTTGCAAAAACTTTGAAAATTCAAAATGGCCACCATTTTTGGGGAGACAAAAATTTTTGACAAGACCACTGCCATGGTGTGTATCTCCCGCCGAGCATTAAAGGAGAAGAAATAGCTTTTCCGAGATATTCACAATTTTTCATTTTCGTGTGTGAAAGCTCTCCCAAAAGTAGGTGAATGAGTTATTTGAGAAAAATTGGCTATCTGCAATACTATTAAGAGATAATTCGTATTAACTCATTTTGAGTAGGTGAGTAATTAGCTATGGGTCTGAAACTTCACCGAGTGAAAGCTCTCCCAAAAGTAGGTGAATGAGTTATTTGAGAAAAATTGGCTATCTGCAATACTTTTAGAGGTAATTCGCATTTACTCATTTTGAGTAGGTGAGTAAAATGGCCGCCATTTTTTGCGAGAATTTTTTTTTTCAAAATTGGCATGGCTACTCTGCAAAGATACCCTGTGGGTCAAAAATTTTGTCGAAATCGCTCTATCTAGCACGGTTTTCGAGATATAAGCATTTTTATGCTTTGCAATTTTGCGAAAAATTCAAAAATTCAAAATGGCCACCATTTTTTGCGAGAAAATTTTTTTTGAAAATTGTCATGGCTACTCTGCAGAGATACCCTGTGGGTCAAAAATTTTGTCAAAATCGCTCTATCTAGCAGGGTTTTCGAGATATAAGCATTTTTATGTTTTGCAATTTTTGCGAAAAATTCGAAAATTCAAAATGGCCGCCATTTTTGGCGAGACAAATTTTTTTTGAAAATTGGCTTGGCTACTCTGCAGAAATACCCTGCGGGTACAAAACTTCGTCGAAATCGTTCTATCTAGCACAGTTTTTGAGATATAAGCATTTTTATGTTTTGCAATTTTTGCGCAAAAATTCGAAAATTCAAAATGGCCGCCATTTTTGGCAAGACAAAATTTTTTTGAAAATTGGCATGGCTACTCTTCAGAGATACCTTGTGGGTCAAAAATTTCGTTGAAATCGCTCCATCTAGCACGGTTTTCGAGGTATAAGCATTTCTATGTTTTGCAATTTTGCGAAAAATTCGAAAATTCAAAATGGCTGCCATTTTTTGCGAGAAACATTTTTTTTGAAAATTGGCATGGCTACTCTGCAGAGATACCCTGTGGGTCAAAAATTTCATCGAAATCGCCCTATCTAGCAGGGTTTTCGAGATATAAGCATTTTTATGTTTTGCAATTTTTGCGAAAAATTTGAAAATTCAAAATGGCCGCCATTTTTGGCGAGATTAAAATTTTTTCAAAATTGGGATAACTACTCTGCAGAGATACCCTGTGGGTCAAAAATTTCATCGAAATTGCTCTATCTAGCACGGTTTTCGAGATATAAGCATTTTTGTGTTTTCCTTATTTGGAAAATTCATACTGATTAATTAATCATTAATTACTCGGCCATTTTTTAACCAATCAATGCCAAAATCAAATGATTTCCAGATTTTAATAGAATGAATGTATTTGCCAAGTTTCAGGTGAATTGATAAAATTCCTTTCAAGTTATCATCTGGACAAGCTTCCCCATCAAAAAAAGACATTTTTGGTCATGTGACCTCTCTGATTGGTTGAAATGTCACTGCAGCATATTCAAAAAAATTCCCAAGGCTACTGCCTAAACCTGCCAAATTTGAAAAGAATCCGCCTAACGGTTACAGAGTTATAAGGAAAACAAAATGCGGAGCCTGAAGGTCTCCCATACACAAACAAGCGTCCCTTGCGGGACTCTTAATCAGTTGCCATTATAGCTGCAGCTCTCAAAATTTGTCACGCACACAATATATTTGACAAAAAAATCCTCTAAACTGAATACTTCTGAAGTTACAAGTGACTTCCTCATTGACAAAATGTCAAAGTACCTGTTAATCAGTTAGCATTATAGCTACAGCTCTCAAAGTTTGCCATGACACAGAACATCAAAAAGTAGATGAATAAAATTTTCGATAAAAAACCTCTAAATGTAATACTTTTGACATTACAAGTGATTAACTCATTAGCAAAACAGCAAAGTAGCTATTACTCAGTATTACTAAGCTGTGGAGCTATAGCTCTAAAAATTTGCCATGACACATAACAACAAAAGTAGCTGAACATGTTCAATAAAAAACCTCTAAATTGAATGATTTGAAGTTACAAGTCATTCACTCAAATATGAAGTATTAAAGTAGCTATTACACAGTCAACTATGGAACTACAACAAAAAAAATACCATGACACAGATCATCAAACAAGCAATCAGTGCCCGTGAACGGGTCTGTGTCAGCTGACTGTGTGTTTTGAGTTTCAGAGTAGAAGTGACAGAAGAAACGGACACAAAAGTTGTGCCCTGCAAATGGTATTCAGAAGGAAAGTAACAAGGTAACTGTTTAGGTGTTAAAAGTAGGTTAAAAACATATTTAAAGAAAATACTGCAAATGCAATAGTTTTTCAGTTACAACTGATTCACTCAACAGTGAGAATCTCAAAGTAGCTATTGCTCAGCTATCAGTTAAAGGGCTATAATTTAATATGGTATACCTCACGCAAAAGTAGGTGAATAACATATTTAAAGATATACTGTAAATGCAATAGTTCTCAAGTTACAACTGATTTACTCAACAGTGAAAACCTGAAAGTAGCTATTACTCAGCTATGCTATGCAAGGAGCTACAGGTCTGCAATTTTACTGTTTATAGCTGACCCAAAAGAAGGTTAATAACATATTAAACAAAACACTGTAAATGCAATACTTTTCAAGTTACAACTGATTTACTCAATAGTGAGAACCTGAAAGTAGGTATTGCTCAGCTATGCCATGACCTGCAGGTCTGCAATTTCACTATATTACAGCTGACCCAAAACTAAGTGAACAACATATTTATAGAAAATACTTTAAATGCAATATTTTTCAAGTTACAACTGATTTACTCAATACTGAGAACCTGAAAATAGCTATTGCTCAGCTATGCCATGAGCTACAGGTCTGCAATTTTGCTATGTTATAGCTGACCGAAAAGTACATGAAAAACATACTAAACAAAATACTCTAAATGCAATAGTTTTGAAGTTACAAGCAATTTACTCAACAGTGATAACGTCAAAGTAGCTATTACTCGGAAAATTGTGATAAAGTGTTGAAATTTTCACACTTTTGGTGGGGGTACCTGTCGCTTTTAATGACTCTAGCAAACAGACAAACAGCAGATTTTTCCCCGCAGAATGACGACATAAAAAGTAGGTGGAGAACATATTGGATAAAAATAGTTTTGTAGTTACAAGCCATTTACTCAAAGATGAACTATCAAAGTAGCTATTACTCAGTTAGCAACTAACTACAGCTACAAGAATATGCCATGACACAAATTATCAAAAAGTAGGTGAACAACATATTTCACAAAAATTTCCTACATTCAGTAGTCTTGTAGTTACAAATGATTTACTCAAAGTTGAACTATCAAAGTAGCTATATCTCAGTAAGCTATAGAGCTACATCTCTAAAAATTTGCCATGACACAGGACATCACAAAATAGCTGAAAAACATATTTAACCAAACACAGAAAATAGCTATTACTCATTTAGTTGATGAGTAAGACCTAAAAAAACAGGTACCACCTTGATGGTACAGCGAAAATAGCTGAGCAACATATTTTATAAAAAATGCTGTAAAAACATTTTCGGTTATCAGAATTTTATTTAAAGTTGCTACTAGCACTATTACACACTTAGCTATGGGCCTAGATCTACAATAGCAGGAAAAATTGAGGACATAAGAAACTAAGCTGAAACTAAAAAAGGGTTTTTGCTAACAAAAACGAGTGGCCCGGATGGAGACTCGAGTTAATAAAGCTGTAGTAGGTGTGGTATGAGACTGTAAGGATAAGGTAAGCTTTACTGTGTTTTGTATCTGATGGGAAAGTGGATTATCTAAAAACTGTATCAGTTGCAGTATTAGACTGTAAGCAGAATAACAACATGCAGAGTTAGGCTTGATACAGCTCAGTGAGAGTGAACCTTTCCATTTTCTTTCAGTTTCTTTTTTTTTTTGCAAGACAGAAAAGATACACACATTGCACACATATTCTCCTGTTTTTGAATGGGGGGAAGTGAGACTTACAACACACTCACACATAATCTCACTTCCCCATCTCACCTCCTCCCCCATCCCCCATACACAGAGACAATTCTTTTCTCACATGCATTTTATTTGAGTGAGGGGAATGAGGAGGGGGCAGATCTGTGCAGAAAAAGACTGCCTCTTCCTCACTCCCCTCACTGAAATAAAATGCAGGTGAGAAAAAGATTATTTACTGCAGTAGAATCTTTAGGTTTTACAGCAATTACTTAATTATGTAAGGGGCTACAGTTCTGCTATTTTACTATGTTATAACTGACACAAAACTACATCAAAAACACATTTAACAAAATGCTCTAAATGTAATAGTTTTCAAGTTATAAGTGATTTAGTGCATGAATACACAAATTTTAATGCATCAAAAATTCATAAAAAAATAATTAAGAAAGATCCAGGCCTGATACAGTCACAAGGGAATCTACTGGTGGGCTAGTACATATATGCAAGATATGGGAGAAATCTCTGCAATAGTCAATGAGAAAATTGTGATAAAGTGTAGAAATTTTCAGACTTTGGGTGGGGGTACCTCTCTTCCAATGGCTCTGGGGAACAAACAAACAGACAGATCTGCATGGATTTTACGATTTATCATCCTTGATAGACAAGTTGTCTCTGGGTCTTGTAGTTTTGGGGGAGAAGTTGTTCATGCAGACGCGGATGCCACAGAGTGATGCCATAATGTCGGCTGACTGACAAGTCAGCCGACATAAAAACAGGAATTTTAAGGAAAAAGGTCATTAAAAGCTTCCTTAATCATCAAATCCCTCAAAATTAATAGGCCACTTAACGTTAAGAACATTTTAATTCTCACAGATGCCATGATATTGGACATTTTGGAAACCACTGCAAAGTTGGAACACCCACAGGTTTTTACAGCACTTTATCTCCTAGCTTTTTTCTCATTTTTGAGACTTTCCAATATGGTACCTCATAGTTTCACAAGTTTTGATCTTACAAGACACCTGGCTAGAGGTGATATCATTTTTTCTCATGATATGGCCATTGTTCTAGGGAAATGGTCCAAAACCATACAGTCTAGGGATAAGATTGCACGTATCCAGATTCCAGTACTCCCTGGTTCCAAGTTATGCCCTGTGGCAGCTCTGAAATGTATGCTGGCCATGGTACCTGGATCTCGGGATGATCCATTGTTTTCCATATGCAGGCAGGGCCACTGGCTTCCTCTTACTGACAGTATTGTCAGAAAGCATTTAAAGCGTGTTAGTTGTATCTTAAGTTGGCAACATCTCCATATTACCTTCCATACGTTCAGAAGGTCTGGGGCCTCTTGGGCCTTTCAACATGGGGTCCCTATGGATGCTATTAAGCAACAGGGTACATGGAAGTCCGATTGCGTATGGCGATACATTCATACACATAATAACAAACTTTCTGATCCTCTTCTGCAAGCTTTTCGACTACACCTACCCCATTGATGGGTGTTTGGCTGAATTTTATGTATTATTATCATGTCTCCTTATTAATTCATAAAGTAAGAAATTCAGTGACAAATTTCCCTGGGGGTTTTTAAGGGGGTTAGCTTATCTAAAATTCATTTATATCCGAGATCACCAAAAATTTAACTTCCTACTCGAGGTTAACCTCTTTGTTCTCAACCATTATTAAATTGGGTCATTAGAATGCCAACTGTGGCTTACAGTTTCACTATTTGCAAGTTATTATGTTATTGTAGTTAATGTCCAGTGAAAATGAAATTTCGAACTATATTAGGGCTTCATTTGAAAATTGTCAACTATAGGAGTACATTATTATCACCTGCATCTTATCTAGATGTAAAAATTTCTGTAAACTCTAAAAATTCCAGTTTGGTGCCGGGCTTGCCCGTAGCCACGTTTATGGCTTATGCCTTGGCGGCGCTGCGGGCTCGGGCACCGCGTCCGTCCGGGTGCAGGTGAAATATCATTCACATTTTAAAAGTTAGTGTTGTGATTATGTTTGTGTGTCTTAAAAGAAATTTTTAGTGATTTACTTGATGTATGTAATTGTATAATAAAAATTAAAAACCCATTTGGGTATTTCCTGTCTTGAAATGCAAATAAGTATCATAACATCAGAATGGACCCGGTGACCTTGTGCTCATCTCTGACCTTGATTATCTCTCAGGGAGATTATAATTTGCTATTTGACCTTTGTACTGATCTCGAGGTGAATACACATCTCACCACTTAATCTCCAAACTGGGAGGTTATACACTCTTGTTTCGAGCTGTAGTGTGTCCTTTTCACTTGGTTAAGGGTTTTTGACCTTTTGACCTCATGGGTGAGTGCACCCTAAGGTCACTCCAAGTTTTGAGTAATATGATTTAGCTTAAATACTGTCATTCCCACAGACGTAAGTCAAAATACTCTACTACCACAACTTGTGGTAGTCTTGATCTCAGTGGTCAAATTTGACCTTTGACCATCACTTTGGGGTGAGGGAATGTATCTAAAAGTAGCTGAATAAGTTATTCCAACAAAACGCCGAAATCCTGACCGATTTGGAGATACAGACCAAGTACCCATTTTAAAAAAATTTACAAAAATAAAATGCCTCCCATTCAAGCATCTATGGTCCGATTGATCAGAAAATCCTTTCCCACCTGCGGATATAGGTCTAGAATGTGCCTGATAAATTTTATAGCACAGGTGTGTGTGTCTTTTTCCCGAAACGCGATAACGGGGTGTTTTTGAAAAATGCTTAAGGTAGTGGTGGCATCGTTTACAGAAATCAAAACCGATTACCGGGGCTTTGAAACAAAACGAAATCCAGTATCTGACTTCATTACCCAAGGGTAAAAAAAATTCGCCGAAATTGCTCTATCTCGCCTAGTTTTCAAGATATAATCATTTTTGTGTTTTGCAAGATGTTCGCATTTTTCCATTTCCTGCTAAAGTCCAAGATGGCCGCCCAAAGTCGCAAAATTTGAATATTTTGATATTTAGGAATCTGAATCTTTTACTGCCCTGTGGGTCAAAAATTTGCTCGAAATAGCTCTAACTCTTATAGTTTCTGAGATATTTGCACTTTTTCATTTCCTGTTAAAATGCAAGATGGCCGCCGTAAAAACAATCCCATCAATACGCAATGAGGAAGTATATGCTGCAGAGAATATGCTGCAAATTTGAGAACTCTACCTATAATACCTTTTTGTTTAGAGCCTCAAAATGTCAACCATGAAGATATTCAACTTTCCAGGGATAAAAAAAGCCTCAGAATGTATAAACTACTTGATGACCATCAAAGAAACTCCTGTGGTGACCATCTTATTTTTCAAAATGAGGCAAAAAGACTTTGTAATGATGAACATATCCTGCAAATCTAAGAACTCTGCCCATAATACCGTTTGCTCTTGAGCGGGTCACAGAAAAATCTCCACATACTGCTTCATGACTGACAAAGAAATGCCGTGGCGGCCATCATGTTTTTCAAAATGAGGCCAAAATATTCCCAGGCAAGATTTTGTTATGATGAAGATATCCTGCAATTTTGAGATCTCTACCTATAATACCTTTTGCTCTAGAGGGGTGACAAAATTTTGAAAGTCAAAAAACGCCCATGGTGGCCATTTTATTTTTCAAAATGAGACCAAAAATATTCCCAGGCAAGATTTTGTAATGATGAAAATATCCTACAAATTTGAGAACTTCATCTAGAATACCTTTCCCTCTAGAGTGGTAATGGGAAAATCTTTAAACACTGTGGCGGTGGTGTACGCATGCATAATCCATGGTGTCCACTGGACAATTGCTCTGTTTTTTGTTGCTAAAATTTGTTAATTTATTGAGACAACCTTATTTTATCTTGTCTTTAAAATTCATACAGTATTTCACATAACAAATGGGAATTTTACTGCACCATACATCATCAAACTTTTTTTATTGAAATAAAAATAATATCTGCATTGACAGCCATGTAATATATTTTAAATGAAGGTTAATATCATAAATAACAAATGGGAATTTTACTGCATCATACATCAACAAACCTGTTTTATTAAAATAAAAATAATATTTGCATTGAAAGCCATGTAATATATTTCAACTGAAGGTTAATATTATAAATAATTTCAATTTGTAATGACAAAAAACGCATCAGAGATGCCCATACCCCACAGCCTAGGAAAATATTTTTAACACCATTAGATATAGAAGTACTGTATCAGTACAAAGCTCAGGATACTTTCAGAGCACTGTCATATAAAGGTCCAAACAATGAAAATAATGTCTAAGAGAAAGATAATGCATGTACTCTTTATCTACATCTGGCATGGTCGAATTATAGTTTCGATGTTTTGAATATTACCATGCATACAGAAGTGGTAATACATTCAATGAATGCTTATGTGTGGTGTTGGAGCAAAATCTGTGACTCACTTGATGAAATTCCATCTGTTACAATGGGAAATTGTAAAAGTAAAATTCTTAATAAATTCTAATATGACTTTAACAATGCTTAATCTGCATCAAAAGACAGACCCAAAGGTGCAACAAGATTTTAACGGTCAAGGTCACTACGACAAGGTCAAAGGTCAAATCAAGGTCACATCATGACGTTGCACATCTACACCCCCTAACCAATGTCCCTACCAAGTATCAACTTCCTACACCTTACAGTTTCCGAGATATTGCCCAAACAAGATTTTATAGGTCAAGGTGACTACGGCAAGGTCAAAGGTCAAAATCAAGGTCACACCATGACGTTGCACACCTACACCCCCTAACCAATGTCCCTACCAATGTTCCTACACCTTACAGTTCGCTTGTCAGACCTCTGAAGTCTGTGGTTCAAACACCAGACCGTATGTGAGAAAGTTGGTAGTTGCTTACCGATAGTCGGCAGTTTACACTACAGAACCTTGACCAACTGTATGTACTGGTTTCCTCTGCCCATAAAACTACCCGTTGTGAGATGACCTATACAGTTTTGAAAGTGATGTTAAACCCAAATAAATAAATAAATATCCTGGCAAACCATCCTGATCAAGTGATGACCCAATGTCAGATCATTGAGATAATTTCAGTGTTATGCTGTGTCCATGTCTGAAGCAAATTTGGAAAGTGCTTTTCGCAAATGTGGTATTGTCCCATTTGACCCCTGTGCATAAGCCACTGAAAAAATGTGATTCCAACAGACTCTTTCAGGATAATACAATGCAACAGTAGATGACTCTGTTTACAGTCAGATTACTCAGGTACACAACCCACGGAGTTCTTTGAATTAAAAGCATTAACATCTGCAACTGCCAAAAACAAGTTTGTACCACCAAAACAAAGGCAGACACTAACACGGTTGGCTGTAAACCAATCACAGAGACACAAATTGTCACCCAGATTCATGAACACATAGCAAAACAAAAACCAAGGTAAATCAAAACCATTTGTTGCACCATTTAAACATGATACACAAACAGATTCCAACTACCTCAAAAGGAATAGCATCTGCATCCATTTCTGATGATTCGGAGGATGAAATATGAGAGAATGATAAATGTTGTGTATGTGGTAGATACAACCCTCCTGAAAAATCAAACTTAGCCCACATCATCAATGTGAATGGGGTCAATGTACCCAATGATGTCATTGGACCCACTTGTCCTTTTGTTCAAAGTTTAGGGTTGTGAGAGGAAACTCTCATTTCTTGTGTCCCCTTGTATAGCTGATAATGAGCCTTAGATTAAAAGGCTATCACTACAAGTTACGTTCTTTCTTTGATGTTGTTTCTAATTTTCTGATGTTTTAGCTTGTTTTAATTTTTAACAATGCCACAATCACTGCCAAGAGAATAATGTTAAAGACTTTTTTCACAAGTGAAAGGAGGCACTGTATACACATAAATTCTTATTTTTTCATGTAGCTTTTTGTACCTGGTATGGTCATTCTGTGTGTTTTCAGTAGTCTATAATGAGTACAATTGAACACAATGCACCATACCAGGTGAACACTTATTTTATTGGGCATGGCTCTGGTATAGTAAAACCGTTCCAGACAAAATATGCTGGCGTACGGATTGCCGCACTCCAGAACTTTGTCTCAAGTGAGGCGTTCAATAATAATTGTTTTCACTGGTTAATTAAATTAATCACATTTTCAGATGAAAAGTAGACTGGTTGGCTAGATCTTCTGTTTGTAAAATTTGGCTAGAAACTCCCATCGAGGTTTCATAGTTTCTAAAGTCTATGTGTGTGTGTGTGACTCTATGTAATAGCATTTGATATTATTCTATTTGTAAAATATTGCTGGAAAACTTCAACAGTAGGTGCGGTAAGAGTAAAATATTGTTAGATCTTCTATTTGTAAAATATTGTAAGAAAACCCATCGTGACCTCATATTTTCCTGAATCTGTGTGTACAAGTACTACTAGCTTGATATTAATTATCGCTGGGTAACAATTATCACCACCAGTAAATAAAATCTTCTTATTTTAGTAATGGCTACATATTTTGCAAGCCTTTTCTTGTGTATTTCTTCCAGTCACTTTGGAAGCAGTTGTACCCTATTTACTACATTTTTAGGGGACTGTTTGCCAAGCTAAATAGTTACCTTGAGAGTGAGGGGTTCTCCAATGTTAACCAATCCGCTTACAGGAGATTGCATTCAGGGATGGAGTCAAATACATGTAAATGTATTTAAATATAAATACAAATACTTTCAAAATTTTAAAATACAAATATAAGTACAAATACTTTTTTGTGAATGTATTTGAAATATTTTCAAATACTTTATGACAAATTATTTGAAATACTTTTCAAATACTTTTTTTATTTGACTTATGAGGGTTGAAATAAAAGCACATACAGTAATTTAAATTTATATCTATTTACCATGTTAATTGAACAGTAAACTTTGTTATACAACACATACACCTACGTAACTGAAATGATGTTAAATGACAAATTTTCCTTCTCAACTAAAATTTACTGCAACGAATTGCCATCAGTTTTTCAAACACATTTTCATAAACAAAGTTTCCTTCTCAACTAAAACTTACTGCAATGAATTGTCATCAGTTTTTACCCCACAGCCCTGAAGGGCTGTTGGGGTATTGCTTTCACCCATGGTATCCGGATGGGCGGGTGGGCGGGCAGTGGGAAAAAGTTTATCTGGCCTATATCTCAGAAATCGTAAGGTGTAGGAAGTTGATACTTGGTAGGGACATTGGTTAGGAGGTGGAGGTGTGCAACGTCATGGTGTGACCTTGATTTGACCTTGCTGTAGTGACCTTGACCTATAAAATCCTGTCTGGGCTATATCTCGGCAACCATAAGGTGTAGGAAGTTGATACTGGGTAGGGACACTGGCTAGGGTGTGTAGATGTAAAACGTCATGGTGTGACTTTGATTTGACCTTTGACCTTGCCGTAGTGACCTTGACCTATAATGCCTTGTCTGGGCTATATTTTGGAAACCATAAGGTGTAGGAAGTTGATATTTGGTAGGGACATTGGTCGGGGTATATAAGTGTGCAGCGTCATGGTGTGACCTGGATTTGACCTTTGATCTTGCAATTCTGATGCTATTTTATCTCTCTACAGGGATATCTAATACTATTATATCTCTCTTATATCTCTTTACTTGAATCTAGGCTGTTGCACCTTTGGGTGTCTTTTGATGTAGATTAAGCACTGTTAAAGTCATATTAGAATTCATTGAACGTTTTACTTTTGCAACTTCCCATTGTAACAGATGGTATTGCATCGAACCACGGGTTTTGCCCAAACTCCACATAAAAGCATGTATTGCCACATCTGTATGTATGGGTAATATTCAAAACATTCAAACCATAATTTGACCATACAAATGAATATCAAAATGAGAGAAGTCTTAAAGCTTCTTAATTTTTAGTTTACTGAATTGTCTTGTTTTAATACTTTATCTTTACATGCAGTTTCTTTCTCTTTGATGTTATTTCCATTATTTGGACACTGACACTGCTCTGAAAGTATCCCAGTCTGTGTACTGTTTCACTACGTCTATATCTTATGGTGTTGAAAACTGTTTTCCCAGGCTATGGGGTACGGGCATCTCTGATGTTATTTTTCAAACACAGTATCACTCATCCGACATCTCTCAGGTGTGAATATTTTTCTTGCCATGCTGAACAATCTTTCCAAAATATGTGCTCATTTTTAAATAAGGTATATTACATCAGGCTACACAAAACTGAGACTTCACTGAAAAAGACATTCCCCCAAACTCTGGGAAGCAGATGAATACTGAGCCCACCCTAGTCTCTCCTAAAGAGATACTTGTGTAAGACAAAGGGTGACCAAAACAAAGATGCATAGAGAAAGGGACTTAGCAGACTGCCTTCCTAACAATAGACCCTTTTGACTCACAACATACTGTAAAAGGCAAAGGAACCCATGTCATTGTGAACACAATAGCTGCCAACTCTATTTTTGTTGAATAGTTTCCCCAGTCTGATAGGTTTTTAATGAGTGTGTTTTGGAATCTGACAACATATACTAGTACTAACCATCCCCAATTTTATTGTGATACATATATATATTATTTAAAAGATGAAAGAATATCGAATCCCTGAAAAAAGCTCAGGAAAAATGTCCATCAAGTGAATCCCATCAGCAAAAAAGCCCATCAGGAAAATTGCCCATCAGCTAAAGTGATGGGTAGGAAAATTGCCCATCAGTTGTATTTTTTTTAATTTAGTGTTTTTACAACTTTTTCAACAAACTTTATGCCATCATTTTTTTAAAATTTAGTGTTTCATTTAAAATAATAACAAACAAAATACAACTTTTTCAACAAACTTTATTAGACTAGGAACAACTTGACATAATTATACAACTTCAAAACATTGCAGGCTAACATCAACTAACAGGATAATACAATTTTAGCACTATTTCATTCAGATGCAGCCTTTCTCTGATATAAATAAATGAAACAAGTAACAGAAATAATTTGTAATTTTGAAAGAAGCACTAAGTTGTAATTCAGTAGCGTAGGAAGCGGGGGGCCGGGGGGGGGGGGGGCATCATATCCCATGATATCTGATAAATTTTAGAAACTTTTTCAAGAAATTCACAGTCTATCAAGGTTAAATATATTTTAAGATTAACTATTTAAACTATTTTAACCAGATGAATCCAACACATCTTAAATTTATGAAAAATATAACCTTAAACATACAATATTAAAAAACATGTCCAAGTAATTTAAAGTATGTTTTAAATATGTTGCTAAATTTATGTCATAACCTTTGACTATTGCTAGGGACTTTAAGATGTCATTGCAGTGTGTAGTAGGTAACTGAGCCATAAGAGCATGTGGTGTTGAAAGTATGTTAGTATCCCAAATGTAGTATATATAATATTTTAAAAAAAACTTGAGTTTTTACTGAAAGGCCTGTCAGACAGCACTATACTTCAACTAGAGTGTTTTTGGTTTGTATCCTGAGCAGTTTCCTATCTACATTTTCTTTTGCAAAGAGGGATACATTTAATGAAAGTTGTTAATGGTATTTTAACCAGAAGAATGTTTTTGCTGACAAAAACGAAGCGGCCCTGATGAAAAAGAAGTCACCCCAAAAAGATGTCAACATATGCATCATAAGCACTAGAAACGGTGAACTTTATTGCATTGTGTACGTTACTTGTCCCTATTTTCATCTTTAATAAGTGTGCACAATTAAAGTGAGGTCAGCTGAACAATACAATAGCTGGAGATTAAAAACTCCATAATTTCACTGCAAGGTGGCCATAACTTCATTCATATTGGGACTTTAACGTGACCATAAAATAAGAATGTCCCTTTTCTCATTCTTTATAAGTGCATCAAGTTTAGCTCAGGTCAGTTGAACAATAAGATAGCTAGAGGCTGAAACTTCCTTTTTCACTGTAAGGTCACCATAACTTCATTCATATTGCGACTTTAAGGTGACCATAATATGAGAATGTCCCTTCAATATCAATATATGTTAGATATGGAAAAAGAAAGGAGCCAGGCGGCTTTATTCAAATGTTATGACTTTAGGGGGGCCAAAATTATATTAACAGTTTAAGCTCACCTTAAAGTCAGGATAACCCTTTGGTTTGCCATCCTTTATAGGTGTGCAAAGTTTAACTGAGGTCAGTCAAACAATAAGATACTTGGAGGCTGAAAACCCCCTTATTTCACTTTAACGTGGCTACAACTCCATTCATACTGTGAGTTTAAGGTCACCATAAGTATTATTTTTATCTAGTTTAATACCAGTGATAATTTCAATATAAAAAATGGAAAAAGAAAGGAGCCAGAGGATTTTATTCCAATTTGATGACTTTAAGCAGGCCATATGTCCATTAACATTTTGAGTTTAAGGTCACCATAAAGTCAGGATATTCCTTTGGCAAATCTTAATATATGTGCAAAGTTTGGTTGAAAAAAGTGAAAAACTAAGAGAACTGGAGGGCTAAAACCCCCTTTTTTTACATTAAGGTGACCTTAAGAGTGCAGATACAGGGCTAAAATTTCGGCATGTGAAAGATTATCAAAAAGTAGCTGAATAAGTTATACCAACAAAACGCCGAAATCCTGACCGTTTTTGAGATACAGACCAATAACCCATTTTTTTAAATTTTACGAAAATTAAACGCCTCCCATTCAGGCATCTATGGTCCGATTGATGAGAAAATCCTTTCGGACCTTGGAAATTTGGTCTAGAATGTACCTGATAAATTTTATAGCACAGGTGTGTGTGGTTTTTTCCGAAACGCGATGACGGGGTGTTTTGGAGTTATGGTTAAGGTTACCTTAAGTTAAGCTTAAGGTCCACGCAAAGTATCCCAAAAAATTTTCCCGCCCCTATAGTTTTAAAGAAAGATAAGAAGGATAGAAAAATTTGAAAGGCTAAGAAGTTATTCAAGGGAGACCATAATCCGGCGGCGGTGATCAGTCGAACTTCGGTGAAAACAAATAAGCGTCCCTGACGGGCCGCTTAATTACATGAAAGAATTTTTTGAAGGGATGTTATAGATGGGTGAAGGGATTATCTACAACCAAACTGAGGTGTGCTTACCTTGGTTACATGTAGTGTCAATTTCTGGGCGATGATTGTAATTGGATCTCTGAATATTATAATGATGGAAACAAAATTATGATCCATAAAGCCCAATCATGCCACTGTCGCCGCCACATAGATTTGTTTCAGCATGTAATAACATAGAAAATATTTTACTTAGAACTTTTAAATTTGGCATGTGGGTAACATAAGAAACATTGAAAGGTCAAAATATAGGTCATCAAAATATAAATGCATTTATATACAACTTTATTCTTGTTTCTTTCCAAGGCTTTGGGCAAGAACTGTATTGCTTGTTACTCAGTTCTACATCATGATGCAGTGAGTTTGGGCGTGTTGTGCCTGGTTGTTTTCATGGGATGCCAAATCCAGTCATTCTGTAGCCCAATCACATTAATTGCATTTCATTGTCCAAGCTTCTAATATGTTTTAACCCAATAACCCATTGACACTATTAATGCTTGACTTAAAACCTAGGTTGACAAATTATTTTTAAAGCATTTATTCCCATAAATATGTAGTAAGTTTGTAATACAACAAAGGTTAAAGTATAGGGTTTTACGTCCCATTCAATAGCCAGAATCATACAGGGATAGGCCCTCAGCATCCCCACATGTGGGATTCAAATTCATTACCCCAGAGATGGCTGCCTATGATAAGATGCCGAATACAACTATAACAAATTTTTATACAGTTTAGGTTTAACTATTTGCAGATTAGTGTGGATCCAGAATGGATATGAGTTTAGAGACCCTATGGCCTAATGAAGGTCTTCTTTGAACAATTTTCTAGTTTCTGAATGCCCTCACCCTCCAACTGCTTCCCGAATTTTGCTTATGTTAACTTGCAAGTTGGAATTTGATCATTTTGTGTTTAATCATACTAGTGTTTTAAGCAAAATTAACCATTGATTTTTTTTTTTTTTTGTATTTTCTCAATGATACAGTAACTTTTGTTAGTGTAAAAGTTTGTTGTATATTCATGGAAGATTCATTTAAGATTAAAGACAAATTCTTCAAATTATTTTGCAGTGTATGCCCACTTTACCTTTGTTCCACAAAAATGATACTAAAAGTTTGAAATACCGTATTGGACGTAATTAGCGCACATGCCCCATTAAGCGCACACCATCTAAATTGATGGCTATAAATCCCAGCAGTCTGGTTTTCTACTTCAGATACTACGTCCGCCTTATGTTAAGTATACTGCCATGTAACTGTGTCACACATTTTATTTTCAAGTTTAAAAGGAAAATGTATTTTAATGCCTGGTTTTAAATTGGCTTTTGATAAAAGTCACTATTAAACATGTTATTTCAAATTAGAAGGTTTAAGGTAGGACTTGAACTATTTCTGCATTTAATCTGGGTACACATTAGATATGTAACTTCATGCTACGTTGGCTGAGGAAGACAAAATCATAAAAAGAACATTAAATCCAACAGAGATTTCTAAACCATAGCCTTGTTCAGACAGTGTGGAAACTCAGACTGTCAAATATAACAACCCCATTGCAAGAGTTTATTTCTGAATCATACAGAGTTTTAAGGAGGTTTACGACAATTTAGCTACTGATATTGAATGCTCATAATATTTTTTTCAACATAAAAATAGGTTAAAGCTAAATAAAGTGTACACTCACAATGTTGATATTTAAGGCTCTGCAGGGTTACTTAATGAAGTACAGGATGGGAAAAATCACTCCTATGGCCTCATTTTGGCCAACATGTCATTAAAGCAAAGTTCATATAAGTATATATGGTATATAAGTTCCTACACAGTGGTAACCCCAAATACTTTGAACCCTTCCTGATTCCCAGACATAGTGCATATAACACACGTCAAAGTCAATCTGATGGCATATTTCTTGAGGTTCCCCACTTTGCTTCAGTTTTCAAGTCTCGAAAACATTTTGGACTCAGTTTTGCGTATGACGCACCTATGATTTGGAATGACCTTCCTGATGAGGTCCGCTCTGCAAACTCACCTGCCTCTTTCAGGTCAAAGTTGAAGTCATACCTCTTTGGAAAAGCATACCCACCCTAAATTTCCAATCTCCTTCTGCTTTCTCTGCGGTGCTGACCCCTGCAATGTCTCTGGTTTTTGAATATTGAACAATGTTTTTGTGTGATGCGCCTTAGAATCTGTCTTTTGACAGAGATTAAGCGCTATAAAAGTGCTATTAGAATTAGAACTAGATTGGGCCAACTCGGCGCCAACATATCCCCAGACAGGTCATCACTCACGCCACAGGTTTTGATCGGGAATTTTTTATTTAATCCATTTGTTGTATGCCATAAATATTGGGAAAAGTTATATGAACTTCAGCACACCAATCTACAAAGTTTATATCTTCCCAAGGAAGATGGTGTATCCCCAGACGTCGAATACATAACTCAACAGATCATATTTTCAATCTTCCTGCAATGATAACTCTGAACCTATTTTCAAAGTATTTAAATGATTGATGATTGAATGTCCATTCTAAATTAATAATCTCAAAAGAGCATATCTGTTTCTATATTTGTTGACAAATAAAATATTATTTTTAACTCAACTCATCATACTTTTCAATCTTCCTGCAAAGGGTAACTCTGAACCTATTTTCAAAGTATTTAAATGATTGATGATTGAATGTCCATTCTAAATTCATAATTCCAAAAGCGTATCTCTGTTTCTATATTTGTTCACAAATAAAATATTATTTAAAAATCATATATTATTTATGTTATTATTTTATTATATTATTTTTAGAATTTGCATTGTTTTTCAGTTATTCATTTCCTCAATTCCTATATATGTGGTCCATATATATGCAACCTAAATATGTGACACAATCTCAGTTCTGACTCCCTTTGTCTTAGATAATTAGATAATGAAGCAAACACCACCTCCCACCCCCACCCCACCTCTCTCCCCTTCTCCACACCTCTCTCACTATTACAGAAGATCTGTATACCTTTGTTTATTCAGTGTCACTCAATAGCTGGAGGTCCCAGAGGTGGGTGGGGGATAGGGGGTGGGACTACAAAGAGATGGAGTGCTGCAGCACAAATGGTAAACACTTTTATATAAAAGGGGTAATCAAATACAAAAAGCTCAGTTAATCTTATCACTAAAATAAAATCAAATATATAAATAAGGAATGTCCAACAGGAAGATTATATACCTCCAGAATTAAATATAAATTATCAAACGACAAGAACAGATTTATAATAATAATTCAGAATTGAGAATTTTAAGTATGTGATTATCAATTGAAATGAGTTCGTAACTGTAGGAGCTGTGTCAAAATTAAGGCAAGTTGAATAAAACTGGGCTAGTTGGGGGTTAAAAATCCCCTATTTTTACTACATAAGGCTATAATTTCATTAATATTTGGGACTTAAAGCTCACCAGAAAATAACAGTGTCCATTTTGCCTACTTGAATATGTTTAACCAGTTTCATATTAAAAAGTTAAAAACTCAGCAAGCAGAGAGATAACACACAAAAATAAGTTCTTAAAAGCCTAAGATAGCCATAACATTATTAATATTCAAAATTTAAATAGACAGGCATTTCCTTTGAAAAATTCAAAGATTTCAGCTCTATGAGCCACATAGTTTGACAGTTACAGGGCTTTAAAGTGGCATAATATCCATAAATTGGGTCTCTGTGGGCATTTTACAATTGTTAAAGAGACCTTAGCAATTAAACTACAGAACTGAAACTTTTTGGGGGACATACACAACAAACAAAAACTAGATTGGGCCAACTCGGCGCCAACATATCCCCAGACAGGTCATCACTCACGCCACAGGTTTTGATCGGGAATTTTTTAAAACATAATTACCCATTATTATATGAACTTCAGCACATCAATCTACTCTGTTTATATCTTCCCAAGGAAGATGGTGTATCCCCAGACGCCGAATACATAACTCAAATTATATTTTCAATCTTCCTGCAATGATAACTCTAAACCTATTTAAATGATTGATGATTGAATGTCCATTCTAAAATAATAATCCCAAAAGAGCATATCTGTTTCTATATTTGTTGACAAATAAAATATTATTTTTAACTCAACTCATCATACTTTTCAATCTTCCTTCAAAGTATTTAAATGATTGCTGATTCAATGTCCATTCTAAAATTCATAATCCCAAAAGCGCATATCTGTTTCTATATTTGTTCACAAATAAAATATTATTTAAAAAAAAATTATTTATATTATTATTTTATTATATTATTTTTAGAATTTGCAAATTGTTTTCAGTTATTCATTTCCTGTATACCTATATATGTGGTCCATATATATGCAACCTAAATATGTGACACAATCTCAGTTCTGACTCCCCTTTGTGTTATATGTAATGAAGCCCACTACCTCCCACCCCCACCCCTCTCCCCTTCTCCACACCTCTCTCACTATTACACAAGATCTGCAACCCCATTGAGTTCTTTGTTTCTCATCTGATATCATTAAATACCTTTGTTTATTTAGTGTCACTCAATATAGCTGGAGGTCCCAGAGGTGGGTGGGGGGAATCCGGGTGGGGGATGTGGGTTGGGACTACAAAGAGATGGAGTGCTACAGCATAAATGGTAAACAAACAATCTATATAAAAGGGGTACTCAAATACAAAAAGAATTGAGAATTTTAAGTATGTGATTATCAACTGAAATGAGTTCATAACTGTAGGAGCTGTGTCAAAATTAACTGAGGCAAGTTGAATAAAACTGGGCTAGTTGAGGGTTAAAAATCCACTAGTTTTACTACATAAGGATATAATTTCATTAATATTGGGACTTAAAGCTCACTTAAAGTGTCCATTTTGTCTACTTGAATATGTTTAACCAGTTTCATTTTAAAAAGTTAAAAACTCAGCAAGCAGAGGTATAACACACAAAAATAAGTTCTTAAAAGACTAAGATAGCCATAACATTATTAATATTCAAAATTTAAATAGACAGGCATTTTCTTTTAAAAATTCAAAGATTTCAGCTCTATATAGTTCAACAGTTACTGGGCTTTAAAGTGGCATAATGTCCATAAATTGGGTTTCTGTGGGCATTTTACAATTGTTAAAGAGACCTTAGCAATTAAACTACAGATCTGAAACTTTTTGGGGGACATACATAACAAACAAAAAGTTATATATAATACAGTTTAAGACTTGTCACACTAAGCATTTCCAAATAACAGGGCAAAATACGGAAAAAATGTCAAAAAAGGCACTTGGGCGAGTGTCTATGGCCCTCATACACAGGTTAAATGTCTACTAAAAACCTTGATTTTCGGCACATGTAAAAAGGACATAATAATGCATTCCCAGATGGGATTTCAGCTCCATCAATCACATAGTTTAACAGTCACAGGGCTTAAAGGTGGTAAAAAGTCCAAATATTGGGTCTCTGTGGGCCTTTTAGAGATCTCGATGTGGCTTTCAAATTAAAGCTTCAGACTTAAAATTTGTTACATACTAAGATTACACATAGAATATGTATCTAATAAAGTTTGAAACTTCTCAGACTTACCATTTCCAAGTTACAGAGCAAAATAGGTGAAAAATGTCTTAAAAGGGTCACTCAGGTGGGTGTTTAAGGTCCTCATACACAGGTTAAATGTCTACTTGAAGCCTTGATTTTTGGCACATGTAAAAAGAACATAATAATGTATTCCCAGATGAGATTTCAGCTCTATCAGTCACATAGCTTAACAGTCACAGGGCTTAAAATTGGCAAAAAGTCCAACTACTGGGTCTTTATGGGGCCTTCTAGAGACCTAAATGTGGCCTTCAAATTAAAGCTTCAGACTTAAAATTTGTCACATACTAAGATTACACATAGAATATGCATCTAATACAGTTTGAAACTTCTTAGACTTACCATTTCCAAGTTACAGGGAAAAATATGTGAAAAATGTCTAAAAATGGTCACTCGGGTGGGGATTTATGGTCCTCATACACAGGTTAAATGTCTTCTTAAAGCCTTAATTTTTGGCACATATAAAAATAACATACTAATATCTTCCCAGATAGGATTTGAGCTCTATCAGTCACATAGTTTGACAGTCACAGGGCTTAAAAGTAGCAAAAAGTCCAAATATTGGGTCTTTGGGAGCCTTTTAGAGACCTCAATTTGACCTTCAAAACTAGATTGGGCCAACTCGGCGCCAACATATCCCCAGACAGGTCATCACTCACGCCACAGGTTTTGATCGGGAATTTTTAAAAACATAATTACCCATTATTATATGAACTTCAGCACATCAATCTACTCTGTTTATATCTTCCAAGGAAGATGGTGTATCCCCAGACGCCGAATACATAACTCAAATTATATTTTCAATCTTCCTGCAATGATAACTCTAAACCTATTTTCAAAGTATTTAAATGATTGATGATTGAATGTCCATTCTAAAATAATAATCCCAAAAGAGCATATCTGTTTCTATATTTGTTGACAAATAAAATATTATTTTTAACTCAACTCATCATACTTTTCAATCTTCCTTCAAAGTATTTAAATGATTGATGATTCAATGTCCATTCTAAAATTCATAATCCCAAAAGTGCATATCTGTTTCTATATTTGTTCACAAATAAAATATTATTTAAAAAAAAATTATTTATATTATTATTTTATTATATTATTTTTAGAATTTGCAAATTGTTTTCAGTTATTCATTTCCTCTATACCTGTATATGTGGTCCATATATATGCAACCTAAATATGTGACACAATCTCAGTTCTGACTCCCCTTTGTGTTATATGTAATGAAGCCCACCACCTCCCACCCCCACCCCTCTCCCATTCTCCACACCTCTCTCACTATTACACAAGATCTGCAACCCCATTGAGGTCTTTGTTTCTCATCTGATATCATTAAATACCTTTGTTTATTTAGTGTCACTCAATATAGCTGGAGGTCCCAGAGGTGGGTGGGGGGAATCCGGGTGGGGGATGTGGGTTGGGACTTAGTTTAGTTTATTAGTTTATTATAGTGACATGTATTATGTTGACAAGGATTATACAAAAACTATTGAAGTAATACCCAGCCCTATATGGGCTTATAAGTCACTTTAAATAGAGAGTTAATAACAAACAGAGCAAACATATTTTGAGGTAAGATACAGTAAATAAAGACAGCAATTCAATACATAAAAATTAACAATATACTTTACTTTTTCTTTCTTGCCACAAATCAAAAATAAAATTAATAACCATATTGACATTCATATGAGTTAATACCCTTGATAATTGATCTATTAATAATTCAGATTTATCTATATTTAAAATTTTGAAATATTTCATACGAATCAGCTCTAAAGCTGGACAAACACAAACAAAATGTATCTCATCTTCTACATCTTTTTTACACAGTTTACATGTTCTCTCAAAGAGATGGAGTGCTACAGCATAAATGGTAAACAAACAATCTATATAAAAGGGGTACTCAAATACAAAAAGAATTGAGAATTTTAAGTATGTGATTATCAACTGAAATGAGTTCATAACTGTAGGAGCTGTGTCAAAATTAACTGAGGCAAGTTGAATAAAACTGGGCTAGTTGAGGGTTAAAAATCCCCTAGTTTTACTACATACGGATATAATTTCATTAATATTGGGACTTAAAGCTCACTTAAAGTGTCCATTTTGTCTACTTGAATATGTTTAACCGGCGTTTAACCAGTTTCATTTTAAAAAGTTAAAAACTCAGCAAGCAGAGGTATAACACACAAAAATAAGTTCTTAAAAGACTAAGATAGCCATAACATTATTAATATTCAAAATTTAAATAGACAGGCATTTCCTTTTAAAAATTCAAAGATTTCAGCTCTATAACCCACATAGTTTGACAGTTACTGGGCTTTAAAGTGGCATAATGTCCATAAATTGGGTTTCTGTGGGCATTTTACAATTGTTAAAGAGACCTTAGCAATTAAACTACAGATCTGAAACTTTTTGGGGGACATACATAACAAACAAAAATTATATATAATACAGTTTAAGACTTGTCACACTAAGCATTTCCAAATAACAGGGCAAAATACGGAAAAAATGTCCAAAAAGGCACTTGGGCGAGTGTCTATGGCCCTCATACACAGGTTAAATGTCTACTAAAAACCTTGATTTTCACCATATGTAAAAAGGACATAATAATGCATTCCCAGATGGGATTTCAGCTCCATCAATCACATAGTTTAACAGTCACAGGGCTTAAAGGTGGCAAAAAGTCCAAATATTGGGTCATTGTGGGCCTTTTAGAGATCTCGATGTGGCTTTCAAATTAAAGCTTCAGACTTAAAATTTGTTACATACTAAGATTACACATAGAATATGTATCTAATAAAGTTTGAAACTTCTCAGACTTACCATTTCCAAGTTACAGAGCAAAATATGTGAAAAATGTCTTAAAAGGGTCACTCAGGTGGGTGTTTAAGGTCCTCATAAACAGGTTAAATGTCTACTTGAAGCCTTGATTTTTGGCACATGTAAAAAGAACATAATAATGTATTCCCAGATGAGATTTCAGCTCTATCAGTCACATAGTTTAACAGTCACAGGCCTTAAAATTGGCAAAAAGTCCAAATACTGGGTCTTTATGGGGCCTTCTAGAGACCTAAATGTGGCCTTCAAATTAAAGCTTCAGACTTAAAATTTGTCACATACTAAGATTACACATAGAATATGCATCTAATACAGTTTGAAACTTCTTAGACTTACCATTTCCAAGTTACAGGGCAAAATATGTGAAAAATGTCTAAAAATGGTCACTCGGGTGGGGATTTATGGTCCTCATACACAGGTTAAATGTCTTCTTAAAGCCTTAATTTTTGGCACATATATAAATAACATACTAATATCTTCCCAGATAGGATTTGAGCTCTATCAGTCACATAGTTTGACAGTCACAGGGCTTAAAAGTAGCCAAAAGTCCAAATATTGGGTCTTTGGGAGCCTTTTAGAGACCTCAATTTGACCTTCAAAATTAAAGCTTCAGACTTAAAATCTGTTACATACTAAGATTACACACAGAATATATATCTAATACAGTTTGAAACTTCTCAGACTTACCATTTCCAAGTTACAGGGAAAAAGATGTGAAAAATGTCTTATAAGGGTCACTCGGGTGGGTGTTTATGGTCCTGATACACAGGTTAACTGTCTATTAAAGGCCTAAATGTTGGGGCACATATAAGAAAACACATAGATATATTCCCAGATGATATTTAACTTAGATGAGAGACATAGTTTGAAAGCTACAGTGCTTGAAAGTGGCAAAAAGTGCATAAATTGGGTCTCTGTGGGCACTTTTGAGACCTTAAGTCGACCCCTTTGGGTAAACCTACAGCCCTAAAATTTTCTACAGACAAGGATTACATATCAAAGTTATACCTAGCACAGTTTGAGACTCATCAGAATTACCACTTCCAAATTATAGGGCAAAATATGTGAAAAGTATAGCAAAAAATCCCTAAGTGGGGGTATTTATGGGCCTCAAAGACAATTTTCTCCTCAACTTAAAGTCGTGATTTTCGGCACATGTACTAAGAACATATTAATGTGTTGTCAGGTAAAATTTCAGCCAGCTGAGCATCATAGTTTGTGACCTACAGGGCTCTAAGTGGCCAAAAGTCCAATTTCTGACCTTAAGGTGGCCATAAGTTCTTTTTTACTGGGAGTTTAAGGTCACCTTAAAATAGGGATCTTCCTTTGGGCACCCTTAACATGTGTACCAAGTTTGAAAAAAAAATGTTAATTTGTTTTTGAGTTATCGCGTCCACAAGGAAATTTCTACGGCGGCGGCGGCGGCGGCGGCGGCAGCGGCGCGACGGACCTGAATCCAATATATCCCCGACTTTCGTCTGGGGATATAATTAAAGCTTCAGACTTAAAATCTGTTACAAACTAAGATTACACACAGAATATATATCTAATACAGTTTGAAACATCTCAGACTTACCATTTCCAAGTTACAGGGAAAAAGATGTGAAAAATGTCTTATAAGGGTCACTCGGGTGGGTGTTTATGGTCCTGATACACAGGTTAACTGTCTATTAAAGGCCTAAATGTTGGGGCACATATAAGAAAACACATAGATATATTCCCAGATGATATTTAACTTAGATGAGAGACATAGTTTGAAAGCTACAGTGCTTGAAAGTGGCAAAAAGTGCATAAATTGGGTCTCTGTGGGCACTTTTGAGACCTTAAGTCGACCCCTTTGGGTAAACCTACAGCCCTAAAATTTTCTACAGACAAGGATTACATATCAAAGTTATACCTAGCGCAGTTTGAGACTCATCAGAATTACCACTTCCAAATTATAGGGCAAAATATGTGAAAAGTATAGCAAAAAATCCCTAAGTGGGGGTCTTTATGAGCCTCAAACACAATTTTCTCCTCAACTTAAAGTCGTGATTTTCGGCACATGTACTAAGAACATATTAATGTGTTGTCAGGTAAAATTTCAGCCAGCTGAGCATCATAGTTTGTGACCTACAGGGCTCTAAGTGGCCAAAAGTCCAATTTCTAACCTTAAGGTGGCCATAAGTTCTTTTTTACTGGGAGTTTAAGGTCACCTTAAAATAGGGATCTTCCTTTGGGCACCCTTAACATGTGTACCAAGTTTGAAAAAAAAATATTAATTTGTTTTTGAGTTATCGCGTCCACAAGGAAATTTCTACGGCGGCGGCGGCGCGACGGACCTGAATCCAATATATCCCCGACTTTCGTCTGGGGATATAATTATATATAATACAGTTTAAGACTTGTCACACTAAGCATTTCCAAATAACAGGGCAAAATACAGAAAAAAATGTCAAAAAAGGTCACTTGGGCAAGTGTCTATGGCTCTCATACACAGGTTAAATGTCTACTAAAAGCCTTGATTTTCGGCACATGTGAAAAGGACATAATAATGCATTCCCAGATGGGATTTCAGCTCAATCAATCACATAGTTTAACAGTCACAGGGCTTAAAGGTGGCAAAAAGTCCAAATATTGGGTCTCTGTGGGCCTTTTAGAGATCTCGATGTGGCCTTCAAATTAAAGCATCAGACTTAAAATCTGCTACATACTAAGACTACACATAGAATATGTATCTAATAATAAAGTTTGAAACTTCTCAGACTCACCATTTCCAAGTTACAGAGCAAAATATGTGAAAAATGTCTTAAAACGGTCACTCGGGTGGGTGTTAATGGTCCTCATACACAGTTTAAATGTCTACTTGAAGCCTTGATTTTTGGCACATGTAAAAAGAACATAATAATGTATTCCCAGATGAGATTTCAGCTCTATCAGTCACATAGTTTAACAGTCATGGGCCTTAAAACTGGCAAAAAGTCCAAATAGTGGGTCTCTATGGGGCCTTTTAGAGACCTCAATGTGGCCTTCAAATTAAAGCTTCAGACTTAAAATTTGTCACATACTAAGATTACACATAGAATATGTATCTAATACAGTTTGAAACTTCTCAGACTTACCATTTCCAAGTTACAGGGCAAAATTATGTGAAAAATGTCTAAAAAGGGTCACTCGGGTGGGGATTTATGGTCCTCAAACACAGGTTAAATTTCGGCACATGTAAAAAGGACATAATAATGCATTCCCAGATGGGATTTCAGCTCCATCAATAACATAGTTTAACAGTCACAGGGCTTAAAGGTGGCAAAAAGTCCATATATTGGGTCTTTGGGAGCCCGTCAGAGACCTCAATTTGACCTTCAAATTAAAGCTTCAGACTTAAAATCTGTTACATACTAACATTACACATAGAATATATATCTAATACAGTTTGAAACTTCTCAGACTTACCATTTCCACGTTACAGAGCAAAATATGTGAAAAATGTCTTAAAAGGGTCACTCGGGTGGGTGTTTATGGTCCTCATACATGGGTTAAATGTCTATTAAAGGCCTAAATTTTGGAGTACATACAAGAAAAACATATTGATATATTCTCAGATGATATTTCACTTAGATGAGAGACATAGTTTGAAAGCTACAGTGCTTGAAGATGGTAAAAAGTCCATAAATTGGGTCTCTGTGGGCAATTTTGAGATCTTAAGTCGGCCTAACAGGTAAACCTACAGCCTTTAAATTTTCACAGACAAGGATTACATATAAGAGTTACATCTAGTGCAGTTTGAGACTCATCAGAATTACCACTTCCAAATTTAAGGGCAAAATAAGTTTAAAATATAGGAAAAAAGTCCTAAGTGGGGTCTTTATGGGCCTCAAAGACAATTTTCTCCTCAACTTAAAGTCTTGATTTTCGGCACATGTACTAAGAATATATTAATGTGTTCTCAGGTAAAATTTGAGGCAGATAAGCATCATAGTTTGTGACCTAGAGGGCTCTAAGTGGCCAAAAGTGCAATTTCTGACCTTAAGGTGGCCATAAGTTCTTTATTATTGGGAGTTTAAGGTCACCTTAAAATAGGGATCTTCCTTTGGGCATCCTTAACATGTGTACCAAGTTTGAAAAAAAAATATTAATCCGTTTTTGAGTTATCGCGTCCACAAGGAAATTTCTACGGCGGCGGCGGCGCGACGGACCTGAATCCAATATTCCCCGACTTTCGTCTGGGGATATAATTAAAATAACTCTTTACACAGGGATTTAATTACACTACCCACATGAGAGGATTTTTTATAGAACATTTAAAACTTAGCTTGGTGAATTAATGCATATTAATTGAAAACATCATTTAAAGTATATAGTAGTAGCAGCTTATTAAATGTATTTGAAAGTATTTGAAATTTCAAGTACTTTAGTATTTAAATATAAATACAACTAATTTTTTCCTCGATATATTTGAAATATTTTCAAATACTTTGAAAAAAAGTATTTAAATACTTTAAATACAAAATACTTCATGTATCTGACTCCATCCCTGATTGCATTCCACCGAGACAGCACTTCTGAAAATCTAAAATGATATTGCTACTTCGAAGGCTGTTGCACTCACACTGCTGGACCTCTCAGCGTCCTTCAACACTATCGACCATAACATTCTTTTTAATTGCCTCAGGGATTGGTTTAGGTTGATGGCACTGTGTTAAGGACTTAAGGTGGATCAAATCCTATCTTTTAAACCGCAAACATAAGGTAAAACTAGGTAATAGGCTTTATAGATGCCTTTTCAATCCCCTATGGAGTACCCCAAGGCTCTGTCCTGGGTCCCCTACTTTTTACCCTTTACACTACCCCCCTCAGTAATGGCACTTCCAGTTTCACTTCCACCATCTATATGCAGATGACACCCAAATATATCTAGCACTTGACCATAGGAAATTTGATTACAGTTTTGCTGAGCTCACCAAGTATCTCACCTGTGTTCAAAAGTGGATGGATGGTGTGAAACTGAAACTCAACTCAAGAGCAAACAGAATTCATTATCATTGGTGATAGACAAGCCAGAGAGTCCCTCATCCAAAAATTTCCAACCCAACTTCTTGGAAATTCTATCTCTCCTACCAATGCAGTCAAGGACCTAGGTGTTACATTTGACTCTGGAAACACCTTTACCAGCCACAATACCAAGGTTTGTCGTGCCTGTTACTATCACCTCAAGGGCCTAAGACGCATCCGCAAATTCCTCAGTGTGGAAACAGCAGTCTTGCTTGCAAACTCAATGATCAGCAGTCGACTTGACTACTGTAACTCCCAACTATATGGCGTACTTAAATATAATGTGCCTAAACTCCAAAAGATTCAAAGTGCCCTTTGCAGAATTGTTTTTAGACTTGACAGAACTAGCCATGTCACTCTCTTTCTTCACAAACTACACTGGCTCCCTATTACATACTGCATCTTGTTTAAATATAATCTAATTACTTTCAAGGCTATCAAATTCTCCCAACCCACATACTTATCATCCTTGATCAATTCCAGTAGCCTAACTCATGGAAATCGGCCATCTCTTTCCTCAGTTTGTCCTAGCATGGCCATTGGTAGGCGAGGTTTTGCAATGGCTTCCCCCACTGAATGGAACAGACTCCCACGATCAGTCCGATCACAGCACACAATAACAGGTTGCCGAAGCCAGCTAAAACCTATTTGTTTAGACTACCATATCCTCCACCATAGTACATCTCCCCAGTGGGCGCTAATTTGGATCTCGACCTGATACGTCCTGGACTTTACCTTTTTGATCCCGAGCGCATTACAGGATGTTGTATCAATTTTGTACGATATAAATGTTTCTGTTCTATTCTATTTTAAGTCATGTACATTTTAGTTCTACTTGGCGATAATTGGTACTCTGTGATAATTGGTAGGAAGGCAGTATCATTTGATATGTTATTTGTAAAATATTGCTAGATTTTCTATTTGAAAATATTGCTAGAAACACCCATCATGGCCTCATATTTCCTTCACTCCATGTGTACAAGTTCAACAGCAGGTAGGATGACTGGTGAGAGTAAAATATTGGTAGATCATGATGCACTCATACAATTCTCAGATCCAGTGGTGCAGTGATAGAGGTAGATATTGGTAGATCTTATATACTTGACTTTATAAACAACACAGCATTTTGTAGTGAAATAAGCCTATTGCCCACCCAGTGAAGTCCGTCACCCCAGAGAAGTTCATCAACTGTATTTTCACTGTGAACTTTCAGCATACATGTACTGCCTTGCTACCAATTATCGCTGGGTAGCAATTACCGCCACCGAGAAATAAAATGTTAATATTCCATTAGCAGCCATATATCCTCAAAGCCTTTTGATGTGTATTTGTTCCATTGAGTTTGGAAAAAGTTATACCTTTCTTACTACCCTTGGAAGGTACTGTTTTTTTCAGTTATGTCTTCCTGAATTCTGTCTGGTGGTAACTGGTATCCCGTGATAATTGATAGCAGCTATTCCATTCAATTAAATATAAATATGGCTTGACCTTGAGGGTTTTTATGGCAGGTGACAATCTTCACTGGGGTGACAAAATTCACTGGCTGACCAGTATACTGCTTCATGCCTTATCATGACACAAACCTCATCTTGGCACAAAACGGAAGTTAAAATATAACAGTTGTTCTTTATCACCCATGCTAGCATATTTCTGCATTCCAAATAAGGAGGTCGAAATGACGACAGAAATAAATTACAGGGTGTATCCAATAAATTTCAATATTTTTTCCATGACTTCTGCATGACCAAAGCTTTAAAATCAAGGACCTTTTACATGCTTCGTGGCATGAAAGAGATATATACCGAGGCCACGAGCTCCTGCCGAGGCCATGAGCTCCCGCTGCTTTTGCCTTTGAGAACCACGCGCAAGGTTCCAGTCACAATACAGGAAGATGTGGAAGACACCAAAATTTGATCTGATAACATAAATATATCCTTGTATTGAAATGCTGGATGAAAGAAAGGAACAACACCGTTTCACGAGAGGATGCCTTTTAATTTCCATAACTTTTTATGAATTTTTCAAAACCTGGAGTCAATTTCCATGACATTTCCAGGCCTGGAAATTAAAAAAAAATAGAATTTCATGACTTTTCCAGGTTTTCCATGACTGGATACACCCTGAAATTAAATATCTTCGGAAATTTCCATATGCAAATGGTGGTGAGCAGTGACCAAATCATTCGATTTAGTCAACATTCGCAAATTTACAAGATGTTAAGGATACCAGCATTGAGCCCTCGTGAAGTTTAATATCCACCATTACAGGAAACAACATCCAACATGGCGGCTCCCGTCAAGGACAAAGATATAATGATAAAAGCTTTGAATCGCTTGAATTAGTTGATGTCACCATATAATAAATGTCACCATTATGTTAAAAATGATGGATTATGCGATTTAATGCTAGCAAAGTATGTTATTTATTTTTTATTTCCTAAAAAAATTTTAAAACGTAACTGCTTCAATAGGTTGTTATATGCACACGAGTAGTCGACCATTAAAACTGGGATCGAATTTTCGTGAAATGTGCCTTGCTCGGCGAGTGTCACTGCTCGGTCGCACCCCTAGTGAATTTACTGGAAAATGGCAATGAATGCTGCCATACTGTAGAATTTCTTCTTGAGTGCAGCGATTTACCACTTTCCACCATAACTTGGCACAACTAGGACACAAAAACTTATTTTTGTCTGTTTCAAGTGTAACTTTTTGGATTTCTTTCTATTAAAATGTGGATTGTCACAAGCGCAAGTTATAAAGTATTTTACTGACACAAAATCAAGACATATAATCATTTCACAGTACTTTTAAGTGGCGATAATGTAATTTCTGCTTGAGATCAGTGCCCCCACATGGCACTATTTGTATACGGAAATTCCGGAAGCCAATTAATTTATATACATTGTCATTTCATCTACCTTAGTGGCTTTCTACCAGTAGGCGCCTGCCTACCAGTGAACACCTGCCTTATATTTCTTTGCTAGAGGTCAAGGACAAATGCTTCTATTTATCTACAAAATGGGTGTTCATTGGTATTTCTGGCTTGCGGTAAAAACGGCCGATATTCGAGTTAAATTATTAAAATTTGAAGCTTTGAAACAAATTTAACACCATGCACCTCAATTATTGATTGTGGTGTATATCATTTGACAATCTGGTGGTACAAAAATCAAATAGAAGGCTGTTAAACTCGAGTAATTTTCGGGATAAAGTATTTCGTTTGTTAGCCATTAATATGGCGAAAATATTTTACATGACCGTACATGAGGCAAAATTTGGACCTGGAAATGGGGTTTCGCGATATAATTTAAATTAAATCTTCATTGATTTAAGCCAGAATAAAGTAAAAATGCAATATATTTTTGAAAATTTCAGATATTTCTATTGTTTTGGTTAAGTGTCAGCCTTAGATGGTGAAAATATTGACGTTTTTAAAAACTCGAGTTTCAATAGCGCAGATCGATGTGTCCCCCAATTATCGCCCATCGAGTTGCAACTCGAGTTTCCGTCAACTCGTCCCAGCACTACTGTTAATATAATTTAAATTCAATATATTAACTTCAGCATGGGCATTTATTGGTAGAAAGCCACTATATGGTATGAGGAAATCCATAAGTGTGGGCGATACAGCATGAATGTTATTAAATACTCTATCTTCCGTTTTGTGCCAAGATGAGGTTTGTACCATGATTACGGTGATAAATGGTCTTAAGAACTTTTCAAATATAAGCAGTGTAAACAACAAAATTGCACAAACTAACAAACCAAATAGACTTAAACAAAGTTAGGTAACTCATTTGGTATTTGGATCAGGTGAAGAGAGAGGCGCATTCAGTCGAAACACCGTTGAGACATGGGTCGAGGGGGGAGATCTTCCGTCGGTTTGCCGAGCGGCGCCTCTATCTTCACTGGTCCCTTTATTTTGTTCAATTTAATTATTTATACCACTAAAAAGAGCCAAGTTCTGAAACTGTTTATCTTTGTGTCCACCAGTGTACCGAACTCGAGCTATTTTTGGTGTTGTGAGGCTCGCCGTTTGGACACGGCGGGGTGTAGAAAGGACCCGAACAATAGCATGGTTGTAAGTTTTTAAAAACAGCAAATAAATACTTTACAGCCTTCCGGACATCATCTGTTAACATAAATGACCGCAAATAACTTGATGTGAACGTTGCAATTTTAACAAAACTGGTGTATTTACATCTACATGACTGGTAACTCAAAAGATGTAACTTCTGATTAAACTTCGTTTTCAGCCTAATTTGGCGAACACTAAAATTTGTATTTTTTTTATAAATTTACCAGAATGTCGGCCATTTATAAACTTCAGGCTCAATATTTTTCCATTTATACATATCTTTACAGTTGTCATAGAACCTGAAAATAATAGTAGTTATGCAAATTTGTAAAGATTGGTTTATCGTAGGCACCTTTGTCACTTGAAGTATTCTTGCCTTGTTTAAGTTTTATCAGAAAGAACAGAAAATTTTCGGTAAATTTTCCATGAACAAATCCTGAAATAAACTTATTATTGGGAGTGCACTGCAAAATTAGAAGTTTCAGTATATGTCTATGGCTTTGTAGTATTAAATCACTAATGTTTGGATTACCTCACACCCTTCTATAGTGTTCATAATATACTTTTGAGTAAATACATACTACACCTGGTTTTACAGATACTCACATGGTTTTATGGATATTCACTACAGTACACAGTACCAGCTCTCTCACTGGAGTCATGGACCAGTCAAGTCTAACCATTGAAGAAAACTCTGCTTTGGGGGAAGTTACCTCCACTCTAACTCAAATAAATAGCGAGTTGGATCAGATTGACACAGATGTTTCTAAGCTAGAAGCTCAGAATATTGTATAACCCAAGTGCATGAGTTGGCCAATGGCAAAGTGAGTTTACTTTGGGAGGTCCTAGTACTGTAAATTTCACAGAAAGCAGCACAACTGGGGATTTAGTCATTTCTACTCTTTAAAAGATTCAATCCAAATGTTTTCTTCCCACCAGAATATAGGTTAAATGAATCTTGACAGGACAGTAAGAAGGCTGGACTATCCACTTTTAATGTGTTATCCAAGAGTGCCAGGCATGTAGAAACATTGTGGCTATATACCTAATACAGTAACTGATCAAAGGTCACTGTCGCACACAGATCTGAACATTCTCCTTTCTATCCAGATACCACACATCAAGTTTCTTTGGGAGAAGTACACTGCCACATTGGTATGAAGCCAGCGTATCAATAACATTTGAAAGGGTTAAAACAGGGCCCTTGCAGAAAATACATTAACATTCTCCTCTGGAGTGTGTCATTGTATCAAAACTGTGGCTGAATTTAGTAAAGCAACAGCCCCACATTAGGAAAGCCATGGAGGATATCATGGCCGTGACACCTATCGTGGTCTTGGTTACTCAATAAGAAAGCAACCTTCCATCCCAGCAGGACCCTATGAACAAATTTATTAGACCAATGTCAACTTAGAGTTACCATTGCCAGGACACAATGAAAATGACTTGTAATTGATAAACATATCATCTGTACATTTCCCAGACAATGTGTCTTTGTTCAGCAAACTCTTAAGCTTGCAACATTCATAACTATAGAAAACAATTGGTGTCTCAGAATAGGTAAAATGAATATAAATTTTAGAAGGTGAAGGGATTCCATTTTCCTCCAAAGTCCTTAAAATTAAAAATAGAGTTATCAGATTATGTGAATGAAGCTTTAAACTATTACAAAAGTTCATATCCAAAATTCCAGATTGCCCATATTGTGTCTCTCCCATATCTTGTTTATCAAACACAGGGGGTAAACAAAGATTAATTACAGATATCAGATTTCTAAATGCCCATGCACTGCTCAGCTCCAAAGTTCAGCAATGAAAGGATATAGATGTAGCAAATATCATTCAGCTTAATGATTCTATGGTTACACTACACATCAAAAACAGTTTCTGTCATATTCCCGTACATGAATTTTAAATTTTCCGGACATATTTTAGTTTCAATGGTGAGGAACATTTTATGTTTGGAATGTCCTACCATTTGCTTGGCACTGTAGTCCTTACATTTTTTTTTCAAAGACTCTGTGACCAGTATTTTACCTGTCTTAGATCATGTGAATGTGCATGTTTGTTTACTGATGACTTCCTTGCTGGAAGTTCTGTGATTCAAGATCAGAAACACACAGTCATTCAGACTTTGCTCAAAGTGGGCTTACATATCAACTGGGACAAGTCAGAACTTTTTCCATCTACATCATGGTTCTACATTCACTAGCTTCAGCATTATCACTGACACACTAGAAGATACATACTGATTATATGAGTGATCATATGAGAGAACTACAGCAACCAACTGGAGCAACCCATGCTGCCAAAAATTGTGATCGTGACACTGTAGTAAAAGTTGGACAGTGGAAAACTAAATCAGTATATCTGGCCAATTATGTTCACAATAAACCACAATGTGACTACTTCTGTAACATGCTATGTTCAGGAACTGTTTCACTGTATGGATTTTCATTTTAACATTGAGAGTATTATGTGTTGTCTGTTTTATAATTCCATGTAACTCATAAACAGTTATGACAATAATATATATTCACAAATAATCTTCTCTCGACAGGGCATATTTTAGGGCTGAAATTGACAGTTCCATGCAGTAACATTGGTGAATTTCCAGATCTTACCAAATAAATGGTAGCAATGTCTTTAGTAATCTTTCAGCAAAGTCTGTCGTGTAAGTGCATATTTCACTGGTTTGAGATATTTTGAATGCAAAAAAATCATGACTTTTCATAGGAATGACTGAATAACCATAAAATATTTATTCAGTGTCTGGATGTGTGTGTTCAAGTATGCATGTGTCCTCATTGGGGAGAAATCCACTGAAAATTAATTAACATTTTTGGTTTCTTTTTAATGTCTTGCAACATTGCTTCAAATACAAATAATAGATGGTTAATAATACAACAGTTTATAACACTTGCGATGTTGGTCACATTGAGTAAAGCATTTTGCTCTCTTTGAGCGCATCTTGTTATACACTTGTTTTATAAACTTGTAGAAACAAGTGATTGGAACTTAAATATTCTCAAATGGGCTAAATATTTTATGTGTAATAACAAAACTATAGCAATATATATAATGAAATAATAGAAAAGCTACCATTGACAATCTATATATAACCCATCCATATGTTTCAGACATTTCATATACATCTTTATGAATACCATACAGTATGGTTTACAATGATACCATTTAGCTATAATACTAGGGGTAAGAAAAGTAAAGTCCACTCAAGCAGACAATGTGTAGGAGTACAACAAAAAAATGGACAATATAAAATAGCAGTAAAGACTGGAATCATGAGAAATTATTTACTACAGGAATCGTTTTAATATGTGCTCAAAGAAACTTATCGTGCATATTGACATAAACCAGGATAAATCAGTGTCTCTTGGAGAGGTTGCAGAGATGAACAAGTGCAATAATCAGAGCTAGAATTTATAAATTCCATCTCTTTTTAGCAAACTTGCAATATCCCCCACTTTTACTTTAACACAACACCATGAAAACAGTAAATGTTGAAAAGGTGTATATTATAATAACTGAGAATAATAAGGATACTGTAATATATCGTAAAAAATGACTATAATAGTTTGAGGAAATGTTCCCTTTATCAACATGTGTTGGTAATCTGTTCTTCAGTTTTATTTATTTCAACAAGAAAAGCAGAACGGCACCTGCTGTTACACTTGTCTCTGATTTTGCAACAAGGAGATCTGTGAATTTTCATTACAGTTGCAATATTTTAGGCTCGCGAGTCCAAGTTTTCGTGAGACCTTTTCGTGATTGCCATTTTCGGTATCAGTAGTTTTGGAATGTTGAAAAGCAAAGTCAACTTTCTTTAATTTTCGCTCATTGTTTTTTGTCGATTAATTTTTGCAATGACATTTGCATAAAGCATGAGTGACATTGCTTTTCACAAATTAAGTGAAGAGGAGAAACTGCGTTTATCGACATTGTTTAAAAGCTTAGATGTCAATGGAGATGGCCGAATCGATGTTACAGACCTAACTAAAGCATTGAAAAAAATGCAAGTCCCGCAGATACCAGGACAGGCACAGGTTATTTTTTATTTATTTTTTATTTTTTTTTAAACCCAATGACACTTTTTTTAAACATTACAAACCACTCAGATCAGGTCTGTTGGTGACTTTTCTCTGTTGAAAAGATTATATAGAAGTCTCAATCCTTGGGACTTACTGCTCAGCTACATCTGTACAGTAGACGGTGAATTGGACAGGACAGTGGAGTCAGTCACCAATATAAATTAGGGCTGGGATGGGTGATGAAAAACGGCCCTGAGTACTCGCCCACTGACAACCGGCCCAAATTCGAGTAACAGCGAGATTTAGTACCTACCATTAGAAGTCTTCTATAAACAAACTGGAAACAAAATTTTCAAAGAAAAACCTCTTCTATTTAACCAGATATTATAGAGTATGAAGTAAATTGTAGGTTTTTAAGCGAAAACTACAACTTCAATTGATATTATGTGACGAATATGCAGAAATGAAGCATATTTTACATGAAAGTTTCATTATACAGGCGATAATACAATGCCTTGCGAGTAACTGAGTAGTGAAAATGGACTCGAATAGTAGCAAAAACCGACTCGTCTATCGAGGCTCGAGTAACCGTTCACAGCCCTAATATAAATTGTACTAGATTTCTGTTTAAAAGCATAGATACATATGTGAACACATTCATACTGCCAAATCATGGTTTCGTCTGTGCATGCTCCAGCAAATGTCCTTGAAGGGTAGTGGTCCAACGATGCGACGGAAAATCGATTCGACGTCTTTTTACAAATTTTGATGTAGAAAATCAATTCTCATGTTAAGAATCGATTATGAATCGAAAATAAAGTTTAAAAGTCACCCAATTTTAGTTTTTGTGTAAATATTAAACATTTTATTTCTGTGACATTTGTTTACATTATCTGCCATATTTGTTTCACTGATACTTCCTGTTGGGTAAGACTAAAACTCGAGATTTTTGTATACGTTTAAAAGATCTTTTAAGACAATAAACTAAGTGTAACCTAAGTTAAATTTAACTTTCACTGCATCATAAACACCATGCATACTCCCTGCAAATGGGGAATAACAACATTGGCCATCAATCAAGTGGAGAGAACAGGCCTCATTCACTGTAACACTTCAGCAATTTGCCATGAATCTTTTTGACAACTTTTGTTGAATAATAAAAGTTAAATGTTTAGTACATTATCACACTCTGAATTGTACAGTATTTAAGAAATTATAATTATATAAAATTAATAGATCATGTAGATCGGCTTAAAAAGCAAAATTCGTGGAATTTTTTTTTTCAGGATGACAGAAATTTAATAGAACAATAGGCCAATACTTTACAGTAACCTAAACTCAGAGAAAAGATTACAGGAGACTGTTTGAAGTTAGAGATGTTAGAGATATTTACAGCTTGGAGTAAAATATATGGCAGAAGACATGATTATGTGTTATAAAAAAAGAAGCATGGAGTGATGTTGAATAAAAGTGGTTGAAAATATGTTTATTTTAACTTTCAGCATTCTTGGTTGTTTTTTAATCTGCTGATATACATTCAAACACCATAAATGATTTTTAAGCTGAAAAGGGTTGATGGAAATAAATGAAAAATTTTAACTGTTAAGGTTGCCTTAGTAGATCACTACATTATTGCTCATAAACATACTTGCTTAGTCTTTCAATGATAACCCCCTTCCCTACCACAAACTGGAACCAAATAACATGGATTATTTTAGACTTGATTGATAGAAAAACTGCTGTATTCTGATATTTGAGAACAAATAAAGAATTCCTTGTCTTTCTTGAAAAACAAGCAGAAAGGCGATTATAATTGATAATCGATCGCTAAGAATGACCGATTAATCGATTCTGATTTTTCTGACTGATTCCTAACACTATTGAAGGGTCAGGTGGGTAAAAACAAACGTAGGAAACGAAACCAGGAAGTCATTTTTAAATGGTGAAAACTGACAATAATATATGTTTCCTTGCATAACACACATTAAAGTAAATTCTTATTATTAATATGGATCTAAGAAATAGTGTTTTACCAACGGGAAAAGATATTTTAAAATATTGTTTTAACCTATCTAAGGTGGGTGAAAATAGGAGGTTCTAACAGCATTACAATGCATGAACAGGTGCCAGTTATTCATTTAATTTCTTGTAAACTCTGAAAGCTACAGATATGTTATATAAATCATTAGAAAGATATTTTGCAGAGTTTCTGCTTATATTTTTGTTTTTAATTTTTTTATGGTGAAAGTTTTATTGTTGGATTTGTCAGTACATGCTCTGATCAAGTGGTGTTATGGTATTAAATCATGAATATGCATGAGTTTTGGTCTGGTGCCATGGTTGTGGGGAACTTTCATAGAATGAACTAATTAATATTCATGAAGGTCAGGCTGGTTTGTGGCTTGAGTAATTATATCCCCAGACGAAAGTCGGGGATATATTGGATTCAGGTCCGTCGCGCCGCCGCCGCCGCCGCCGCCGCCGTAGAAATTTCCTTGTGGACGCGATAACTCAAAAACAAATTAATATTTTTTTTTCAAACTTGGTACACATGTTAAGGGTGCCCAAAGGAAGATCCCTATTTTAAGGTGACCTTAAACTCCCAGTAAAAAAGAACTTATGGCCACCTTAAGGTCAGAAATTGGACTTTTGGCCACTTAGAGCCTTGTAGGTCACAAACTATGATGCTCAGCTGGCTGAAATTTTACCTGACAACACATTAATATGTTCTTAGTACATGTGCTGAAAATCACGACTTTAAGTTGAGGAGAAAATTGTGTTTGAGGCCCATAAATACCCCCACTTAGGGATTTTTTGCTATACTTTTCATATATTTTGCCCTATAATTTGGAAGTGGTAATTCTGATGAGTCTCAAACTGCGCTAGGTATAACTTTGATATGTAATCCTTGTCTGTAGAAAATTTTAGGGCTGTAGGTTTACCCAAAGGGGTCGACTTAAGGTCTCAAAAGTGCCCACAGAGACCCAATTTATGCACTTTTTGCCACTTTCAAGCACTGTAGCTTTCAAACTATGTCTCTCATCTAAGTTAAATATAATCTGGGAATATATCTATGTGTTTTCTTATATGTGCCCCAACATTTAGGCCTTTAATAGACAGTTAACCTGTGTATCAGGACCATAAACACCCACCCGAGTGACCCTTATAAGACATTTTTCACATCTTTTTCCCTGTAACTTGGAAATGGTAAGTCTGACAAGTTTCAAACTGTATTAGATATATATTCTGTGTGTAATCTTAGTATGTAACAGATTTTAAGTCTGAAGCTTTAATTTTGAAGGTCAAATTGAGGTCTCTAAAAGGCTCCCAAAGACCCAATATTTGGACTTTTTGCTACTTTTAAGCCCTGTGACTGTCAAACTATGTGACTGATAGAGCTCAAATCCTATCTGGGAAGATATTAGTATGTTATTTTTATATGTGCCAAAAATTAAGGCTTTAAGAAGACATTTAACCTGTGTATGAGACCATAAATCCCCACCCGAGTGACCATTTTTAGACATTTTTCACATATTTTTCCCTGTAACTTGGAAATGGTAAGTCTAAGAAGTTTCAAACTGTATTAGATGTATATTCTATGTGTAATCTTAGTATGTGACAAATTTTAAGTCTGAAGCTTTAATTTAAAGGCCACATTTAGGTCTCTAGAAGGCCCATAAAGACCCAGTATTTGGACTTTTTGCCAATTTTAAGGCCTGTGACTGTTAAACTATGTGACTGATAGAGCTGAAATCTCATCTGGGAATACATTATTATGTTCTTTTTACATGTGCCAAAAATCAAGGCTTCAAGTAGACATTTAACCTGTGTATGAGGACCTTAAACACCCACCTGAGTGACACTTTTAAGACATTTTTCACATATTTTGCTCTGTAACTTGGAAATGGTAAGTCTGAGAAGTTTCAAACTTTATTAGATACATATTCTATGTGTAATCTTAGTATGTAACAAATTTTAAGTCTGAAGCTTTAATTTGAAAGCCACATCGACTTTGGACTTTTTACCACCTTTAAGCCCTGTGACTGTTAAACTATGTGATTGATGGAGCTGAAATCCCATCTGGGAATACATTATTATGTCCTTTTTACATGTGCCGAAAATCAAGGTTTTTAGTAGACATTTAACCTGTGTATGAGGGCCATAGACACTCGCCCAAGTGCCTTTTTTGACATTTTTTCCGTATTTTGCCCTGTTATTTGGAAATGCTTAGTGTGACAAGTCTTAAACTGTATTATATATAATTATATCCCCAGACGAAAGTCGGGGATATATTGGATTCAGGTCCGTCGCGCCGCCGCCGCCGCCGCCGCCGCCGCCGCCGCCGCCGCCGCCGCCGCCGTAGAAATTTCCTTGTGGACGCGATAACTCAAAAACAAATTAATATTTTTTTTTCAAACTTGGTACACATGTTAAGGGTGCCCAAAGGAAGATCCCTATTTTAAGGTGACCTTAAACTCCCAGTAAAAAAGAACTTATGGCCACCTTAAGGTCAGAAATTGGACTTTTGGCCACTTAGAGCCCTGTAGGTCACAAACTATGATGCTCAGCTGGCTGAAATTTTACCTGACAACACATTAATATGTTCTTAGTACATGTGCCGAAAATCACGACTTTAAGTTGAGGAGAAAATTGTGTTTGAGGCCCATAAATACCCCCACTTGGGGATTTTTTGCTATACTTTTCACATATTTTGCCCTATAATTTGGAAGTGGTAATTCTGATGAGTCTCAAACTGCGCTAGGTATAACTTTGATATGTAATCCTTGTCTGTAGAAAATTTTAGGGCTGTAGGTTTACCCAAAGGGGTCGACTTAAGGTCTCAAAAGTGCCCACAGAGACCCAATTTATGCACTTTTTGCCACTTTCAAGCACTGTAGCTTTCAAACTATGTCTCTCATCTAAGTTAAATATCATCTGGGAATATATCTATGTGTTTTCTTATATGTGCCCCAACATTTAGGCCTTTAATAGACAGTTAACCTGTGTATCAGGACCATAAACACCCACCCGAGTGACCCTTATAAGACATTTTTCACATCTTTTTCCCTGTAACTTGGAAATGGTAAGTCTGAGAAGTTTCAAACTGTATTAGATATATATTCTGTGTGTAATCTTAGTATGTAACAGATTTTAAGTCTGAAGCTTTAATTTTGAAGGTCAAATTGAGGTCTCTAAAAGGCTCCCAAAGACCCAATATTTGGACTTTTTGCTACTTTTAAGCCCTGTGACTGTCAAACTATGTGACTGATAGAGCTCAAATCCTATCTGGGAAGATATTAGTATGTTATTTATATATGTGCCAAAAATTAAGGCTTTAAGAAGACATTTAACCTGTGTATGAGGACCATAAATCCCCACCCGAGTGACCATTTTTATACATTTTTCACATATTTTTCCCTGTAACTTGGAAATGGTAAGTCTAAGAAGTTTCAAACTGTATTAGATGCATATTCTATGTGTAATCTTAGTATGTGACAAATTTTAAGTCTGAAGCTTTAATTTGAAGGCCACATTTAGGTCTCTAGAAGGCCCCATAAAGACCCAGTATTTGGACTTTTTGCCAATTTTAAGGCCTGTGACTGTTAAACTATGTGACTGATAGAGCTGAAATCTCATCTGGGAATACATTATTATGTTTTTTTTACATGTGCCAAAAATCAAGGCTTCAAGTAGACATTTAACCTGTGTATGAGGACCTTAAACACCCACCTGAGTGACCCTTTTAAGACATTTTTCACATATTTTGCTCTGTAACTTGGAAATGGTAAGTCTGAGAAGTTTCAAACTTTATTAGATACATATTCTATGTGTAATCTTAGTATGTAACAAATTTTAAGTCTGAAGCTTTAATTTGAAAGCCACATCGAGATCTCTAAAAGGCCCACAGAGACCCAATATTTGGACTTTTTACCACCTTTAAGCCCTGTGACTGTTAAACTATGTGATTGATGGAGCTGAAATCCCATCTGGGAATGCATTATTATGTCCTTTTTACATATGCCGAAAATCAAGGTTTTTAGTAGACATTTAACCTGTGTATGAGGGCCATAGACACTCGCCCAAGTGCCTTTTTGGACATTTTTTCCGTATTTTGCCCTGTTATTTGGAAATGCTTAGTGTGACAAGTCTTAAACTGTATTATATATAATTTTTGTTTGTTATGTATGTCCCCCAAAACGTTTCAGATCTGTTGTTTAATTGCTAAGGTCTCTTTAACAATTGTAAAATGCCCACAGAAACCCAATTTATGGACATTATGCCACTTTAAAGCCCAGTAACTGTCAAACTATGTGGGTTATAGAGCTGAAATCTTTGAATTTTTAAAAGGAAATGCCTGTCTATTTAAATTTTGAATATTAATAATGTTATGGCTATCTTAGTCTTTTAAGAACTTATTTTTGTGTGTTATACCTCTGCTTGCTGAGTTTTTAACTTTTTAAAATGAAACTGGTTAAACATATTCAAGTAGACAAAATGGACACTTTAAGTGAGCTTTAAGTCCCAATATTAATGAAATTATATCCTTATGTAGTAAAACTAGGGGATTTTTAACCCTCAACTAGCCCAGTTTTATTCAACTTGCCTCAGTTAATTTTGACACAGCTCCTACAGTTATGAACTCATTTCAGTTGATAATCACATACTTAAAATTCTCAATTTTTTTTTGTATTTGAGTACCCCTTTTATATAGATTGTTTGTTTACCATTTATGCATCCCCCACCCGGATTCCCCCCACCCACCTCTGGGACCTCCAGCTATATTGAGTGACACTAAATAAACAAAGGTATTTAATGATATCAGATGAGAAACAAAGAACTCAATGGGGTTGCAGATCTTGTGTAATAGTGAGAGAGGTGTGGAGAAGGGGAGAGGGGGGGGGGTGGGAGGTGGTGGGCTTCATTACATATAACACAAAGGGGAGTCAGAACTGAGATTGTGTCACATATTTAGGTTGCATATATATGGACCACATATATAGGTATAGAGGAAATGAATAACTGAAAACAATTTGCAAATTCTAAAAATAATATAATAAAATAATAATATAAATAATTTTTTTTTAAATAATATTTTATTTGTGAACAAATATAGAAACAGATATGCGCTTTTGGGATTATGAATTTTAGAATGGACATTGAATCATCAATCATTTAAATACTTTGAAGGAAGATTGAAAAGTATGATGAGTTGAGTTAAAAATAATATTTTATTTGTCAACAAATATAGAAACAGATATGCTCTTTTGGGATTATTATTTTAGAATGGACATTCAATCATCAATCATTTAAATACTTTGAAAATAGGTTTAGAGTTATCATTGCAGGAAGATTGAAAATATAATTTGAGTTATGTATTCGGCGTCTGGGGATACACCATCTTCCTTGGAAGATATAAACAGAGTAGATTGATGTGCTGAAGTTCATATAATAATGGGTAATTATGTTTTAAAAAATTCCCGATCAAAACCTGTGGCGTGAGTGATGACCTGTCTGGGGATATGTTGGCGCCGAGTTGGCCCAATCTAGTTTTTGTTTGTTATGTATGTCCCCCAAAAAGTTTCAGATCTGTAGTTTAATTGCTAAGGTCTCTTTAACAATTGTAAAATGCCCACAGAAACCCAATTTATGGACATTATGCCACTTTAAAGCCCAGTAACTGTCAAACTATGTGGGTTATAGAGCTGAAATCTTTGAATTTTTCAAAGGAAATGCCTGTCTATTTAAATTTTGATTATTAATAATGTTATGGCTATCTTAGTCTTTTAAGAACTTATTTTTGTGTGTTATACCTCTGCTTGCTGAGTTTTTAACTTTTTAAAATGAAACTGGTTAAACATATTCAAGTAGACAAAATGGACACTTTAAGTGAGCTTTAAGTCCCAATATTAATGAAATTATATCCTTATGTAGTAAAACTAGGGGATTTTTAACCCTCAACTAGCCCAGTTTTATTCAACTTGCCTCAGTTAATTTTGACACAGCTCCTACAGTTATGAACTCATTTCAGTTGATAATCACATACTTAAAATTCTCAATTCTTTTTGTATTTGAGTACCCCTTTTATATAGATTGTTTACCATTTATCCCCACCTCTGGGACCTCCAGCTATATTGAGTGACACTAAATAAACAAAGGTATTTAATGATATCAGATGAGAAACAAAGAACTCAATGGGGTTGCAGATCTTGTGTAATAGTGAGAGAGGTGTGGAGAAGGGGAGAGGGGTGGGGGTGGGAGGTAGTGGGCTTCATTACATATAACACAAAGGGGAGTCAGAACTGAGATTGTGTCACATATTTAGGTTGCATATATATGGACCACATATATAGGTATAGAGGAAATGAATAACTGAAAACAATTTGCAAATTCTAAAAATAATATAATAAAATAATAATATAAATAATTTTTTTTTAAATAATATTTTATTTGTGAACAAATATAGAAACAGATATGCGCTTTTGGGATTATGAATTTTAGAATGGACATTGAATCATCAATCATTTAAATACTTTGAAGGAAGATTGAAAAGTATGATGAGTTGAGTTAAAATAATATTTTATTTGTCAACAAATATAGAAACAGATATGCTCTTTTGGGATTATTATTTTAGAATGGACATTCAATCATCAATCATTTAAATACTTTGAAAATAGGTTTAGAGTTATCATTGCAGGAAGATTGAAAATATAATTTGAGTTATGTATTCGGTGTCTGGGGATACACCATCTTCCTTGGGAAGATATAAACAGAGTAGATTGATGTGCTGAAGTTCATATAATAATGGGTAATTATGTTTTAAAAAATTCCCGATCAAAACCTGTGGCGTGAGTGATGACCTGTCTGGGGATATGTTGGCGCCGAGTTGGCCCAATCTAGTTTAACTTGGGTGTATAAATGGGGTTGTCACGTATTTAATATGCTGATACTAATGTACTGCACGTGGCTTTGACCTTAGGGGTTCTGGGCTTGAGCTTGAGGAACTCCCAAAAGTGATGGATACTATGGTTTATGCTAGATACAAGACTTTGTGAGGGCTTTATACCAACTTAGGGATGGATTATGGAGTGCTTCAAATTGATCTTTGCATGATCTCCAGGTCTTGGGTGGAATCTGAGGTCATTATTATGTCCACCCCCCTGGGGGGTGGATATATTATTTTTGCTTTTTTCGCCGTCCGATGTCCGATGTCCGATGTCCGTTGTCCGATGTCCGATGTCCGATGTCCGGCGTCCGGCGTCCGATGTCCGGCGTCACGCATGGTTTCCGCTCATTTAAAGGAAAAGTATTAGAGCTATTGTCACCAAATTTGGTATGCAGGCTTATTGGGTCAGTAGCTTGCTTGGGATTGCTTTTGGCTGTTGTACCTCTTTTGCTTACTGAGTAATACTTAAGTACAGCTATTTTCAGTACCCATTGGTTTCCGTGCATTTAAGCCAAAATAATTAAAGATATTTTACTACAATTTTGAATACAAGATTGTTATGTCCATAGCTCGCTTGGTATTGCATTTGGGACTGATAGCTTTGTCAGTACATGAGTAATAGCCATTTAGGTACTTCATTGTGTATTTTCAGTACTACTTTTGAGTAATTTGCTTCTATCTCCTTAACCGTGCGAGATAGAGCGATTTCGGCAAAATTTTCGACCCGCAGGGTATCTGAGGAGTGTACTCTTTGCAATTTTCAAAAAATTTTCCCCTCCCCAAAAATGGCGGCCATTTTGAATTTTCGAATTTTTGCCCAAAATGGCAAAACACAAATTTGCTTCTATCTCCTTAACCGTGCGAGATAGAGCGATTTCGTCGAAATTTTCGACCCACAGGGTATCTAAGGAATGTAATATTTGCAATTTTCCAAAAATTTTCCCCTCCCCAAAAATGGCGGCCATTTTGAATTTTCGAATTTTTGCCAAAAATGGCAAAACACAAATTTGCTTCTATCTCCTTAACCGTGCGAGATAGAGCGATTTCGTCGAAATTTTCGACCCACAGGGTATCTAAGGAATGTAATATTTGCAATTTTCAAAAAAATTTCCCCTCCCCAAAAATGGCGGCCATTTTGAATTTTCGAATTTTTGCCAAAAATGGCAAAACACAAATTTGCTTCTATCTCCTTAACCGTGCGAGATAGAGCGATTTCGGCAAAATTTTCGACCCACAGGGGATCTAAGGAATGCAATCTTTGCAATTTTCCAAAAATTTTCCCCTCCCCAAAAATGGCGGCCATTTTGAATTTTCGAATTTTTGCCAAAAATGGCAAAACACTAATTTGCTTCTATCTCCTTAACCGTGCGAGATAGAGCGATTTCGTCGAAATTTTCGACACACAGGGTATCTAAGCAATGCAATCTTTGCAATTTTCAAAATATTTTCCCCTCCCCAAAAATGGCGGCCATTTTGAATTTTTGCCAAAAATGGCAAAACACAAATTTGCTTCTATCTCCTTAACCGTGCGAGATAGAGCGATTTCGTCGAAATTTTCGACCCACAGGGTATCTAAGGAATGCAATCTTTGCAATTTTCCAAAAATTTTCCCAATCTTTGCAATTTTCCAAAAATTTTCCCCTCCCCAAAAATGGCGGCCATTTTGAATTTTCGAATTTTTGCCAAAAATGGCAAAACACAAATTTGCTTCTATCTCCTTAACCGTGCGAGATAGAGCGATTTCGGCAAAATTTTCGACACACAGGGTATCTAACCAATGCAATCTTTGCAATTTTCAAAAAATTTTCCCCTCCCCAAAAATGGCGGCCATTTTGAATTTTCGAATTTTTGCCAAAAATGGCAAAACACAAATTTGCTTCTATCTCCTTAACCGTGCGAGATAGAGCGATTTCGTCGAAATTTTCGACCCACAGGGTATCTGAGGAATGCAATCTTTGCAATTTTCCAAAAATTTTCCCCTCCCCAAAAATGGCGGCCATTTTGAATTTTCGAATTTTTGCCAAAAATGGCAAAACACAAATTTGCTTCTATCTCCTTAACCGTGCGAGATAGAGCGATTTCGTCGAAATTTTCGACCCACAGGGTATCTGAGGAATGTAATATTTGCAATTTTCAAAAAAATTTCCCCTCCCCAAAAATGGCGGCCATTTTGAATTTTCGAATTTTTGCCAAAAATGGCAAAACACAAATTTGCTTCTATCTCCTTAACCGTGCGAGATAGAGCGATTTCGTCGAAATTTAACCGTGCGAGATAGGGCGATTTCGTCGAAATTTTCGACCCACAGGGTATCTAAGGAATGCAATCTTTGCAATTTTCCAAAAATTTTCCCCTCCCCAAAAATGGCGGCCATTTTGAATTTTCGAATTTTTGCCAAAAATGGCAAAACACTAATTTGCTTCTATCTCCTTAACCGTGCGAGATAGAGCGATTTCGTCGAAATTTTCGACCCACAGGGTATCTAAGGAATGTAATCTTTGCAATTTTCAAAAAATTTTCCCCTCCCCAAAAATGGCGGCCATTTTGAATTTTCGAATTTTTGCCAAAAATGGCAAAACACTAATTTGCTTCTATCTCCTTAACCGTGCGAGATAGAGCGATTTCGTCGAAATTTTCGACCCACAGGGTATCTAAGGAATGTAATCTTTGCAATTTTCAAAAAATTTTCCCCTCCCCAAAAATGGCGGCCATTTTGAATTTTCGAATTTTTGCCAAAAATGGCAAAACACAAATTTGCTTCTATCTCCTTAACCGTGCGAGATAGAGCGATTTCATCGAAATTTTCGACCCACAGGGTATCTAAGGAATGTAATATTTGCAATTTTCAAAAAAATTTCCCCTCCCCAAAAATGGCGGCCATTTTGAATTTTCGAATTTTTGCCAAAAATGGCAAAACACAAATTTGCTTCTATCTCCTTAACCGTGCGAGATAGAGCGATTTCGGCAAAATTTTCGACACACAGGGTATCTAACCAATGCAATCTTTGCAATTTTCAAAATATTTTCCCCTCCCCAAAAATGGCGGCCATTTTGAATTTTTGAATTTTTGCCAAAAATGGCAAAACACAAATTTGCTTCTATCTCCTTAACCGTGCGAGATAGAGCGATTTCGTCGAAATTTTCGACCCACAGGGTATCTGAGGAATGCAATCTTTGCAATTTTCCAAAAATTTTCCCCTCCCCAAAAATGGCGGCCATTTTGAATTTTCGAATTTTTGCCAAAAATGGCAAAACACAAATTTGCTTCTATCTCCTTAACCGTGCGAGATAGAGCGATTTCATCGAAATTTTCGACCCACAGGGTATCTGAGGAATGTAATATTTGCAATTTTCAAAAAAATTTCCCCTCCCCAAAAATGGCGGCCATTTTGAATTTTCGAATTTTTGCCAAAAATGGCAAAACACAAATTTACTTCTATCTCCTTAACCGTGCGAGATAGAGCGATTTCGGCAAAATTTTCGACCCACAGGGGATCTAAGGAATGCAATCTTTGCAATTTTCCAAAAATTTTCCCCTCCCCAAAAATGGCGGCCATTTTGAATTTTCGAATTTTTGCCAAAAATGGCAAAACACTAATTTGCTTCTATCTCCTTAACCGTGCGAGATAGAGCGATTTCGGCAAAATTTTCGACGCACGGGGTATCTAAGCAATGCAATCTTTGCAATTTTCAAAATATTTTCCCCTCCCCAAAAATGGCGGCCATTTTGAATTTTCGAATTTTTGCCAAAAATGGCAAAACACAAATTTGCTTCTATCTCCTTAACCGTGCGAGATAGAGCGATTTCGTCGAAATTTTCGACCCACAGGGTATCTAAGGAATGTAATCTTTGCAATTTTCAAAAAATTTTCCCCTCCCCAAAAATGGCGGCCATTTTGAATTTTCGAATTTTTGCCAAAAATTGCAAAACACAAATTTGCTTCTATCTCCTTAACCGTGCGAGATAGAGCGATTTCGTCGAAATTTTCGACCCACAGGGTATCTAAGGAATGCAATCTTTGCAATTTTCCAAAAATTTTCCCCTCCCCAAAAATGGCGGCCATTTTGAATTTTCGAATTTTTGCCAAAAATGGCAAAACACAAATTTGCTTCTATCTCCTTAACCGTGCGAGATAGAGCGATTTCATCGAAATTTTCGACCCACAGGGTATCTAAGGAATGTAATATTTGCAATTTTCAAAAAATTTTCCCCTCCCCTAAAATGGCGGCCATTTTGAATTTTCAAATTTTTGCCAAAAATGGCAAAACACAAATTTGCTTCTATCTCCTTAACCATGCGAGATAGAGCGATTTCGTCGAAATTTTCAACCCACAGGGTATCTAAGGAATGTAATCTTTGCAATTTTCAAAAAATTTTCCCCTCCCCAAAAATGGCAGCCATTTTGAATTTTCGAATTTTTGCCCAAAATGGAAAAACACAAACTGGCCTTAACCGTGCAAAATAGAGTTATTTTGTTGAAATTTTCGACCCATAGGGTATCTAAGAAATGTACTCTTGGCAATTTTCAAAAAAATTTCCTTTTCCCAATAATGGCGGCCATTTTGAATTTTCAAATTTTTGCCAAAAATAGAAAAACAGGAATTGGCTTCTATCTTCTTAACCGTGCAAGATAGAGTGATTTCGTCAAAATTTTCAACCCAACCAATGCAAAAAGGCATGAAGCTGAAATAAATTACATCTACACTATCAAATATTTAAGCATCATTGATATATTTTACAAATGAAACAGGGTCTTGTAAGACTACTGTACAATTTGGGCAAAAGGTTCATGGGTGGACATTACACATGATAATGTGTGTTCTTCTATGCTATCCTGTTTCTATTCGCATCTACTATCAACAGGGCGGCCTATTTCTAGTTTTATAATTGCTGGCGTCGTGCCTTTTGTGATTCTCTGTCCAAAGAAATTTTGGGTTGGTTTACAAAACGCCTCAAATTGACCTTTATATGACCCCTGGGTCTTGGGTTTGAATTTTGGTCTTTGCTGTCCTTGTGATTGTTTGGGCTTCATATTTAAAGGAATTTTAGAATTTATCAGATGTTAAATGCAGCCTTGCTGGGCTAAGATTGGATTCAGGTCCGCCGCCGCCGCCGCCGTAGAAATTTCCTTGTGGACGCGATAACTCAAAAACAAATTAACATTTTTTTTTCAAACTTGGTACACATGTTAAGGGTGCCCAAAGGAAGATCCCTATTTTAAGGTGACCTTAAACTCCGAGTAAAAAAGAACTTATGGCCACCTTAAGGTCAGAAATTGGACTTTTGGCCACTTAGAGCCCTGTAGGTCACAAACTATGATGCTCAGCTGGCTGAAATTTTACCTGACAACACATTAATATGTTCTTAGTACATGTGCCGAAAATCACGACTTTAAGTTGAGGAGAAAATTGTCTTTGAGGCCCATAAATACCCCCACTTAGGGATTTTTTGCTATACTTTTCACATATTTTGCCCTATAATTTGGAAGTGGTAATTCTGATGAGTCTCAAACTGTGCTAGGTATAACTTTGATATGTAATCCTTGTCTGTAGAAAATTTTAGGGCTGTAGGTTTACCCAAAGGGGTCGACTTAAGGTCTCAAAAGTGCCCACAGAGACCCAATTTATGCACTTTTTGCCACTTTCAAGCACTGTAGCTTTCAAACTATGTCTCTCATCTAAGTTAAATATCATCTGGGAATATATCTATGTGTTTTCTTATATGTGCCCCAACATTTAGGCCTTTAATAGACAGTTAACCTGTGTATCAGGACCATAAACACCCACCCGAGTGACCCTTATAAGACATTTTTCACATCTTTTTCCCTGTAACTTGGAAATGGTAAGTCTGAGAAGTTTCAAACTGTATTAGATATATATTCTGTGTGTAATCTTAGTATGTAACAGATTTTAAGTCTGAAGCTTTAATTTTGAAGGTCAAATTGAGGTCTCTAAAAGGCTCCCAAAGACCCAATATTTGGACTTTTGGCTACTTTTAAGCCCTGTGACTGTCAAACTATGTGACTGATAGAGCTCAAATCCTATCTGGGAAGATATTAGTATGTTATTTATATATGTGCCAAAAATTAAGGCTTTAAGAAGACATTTAACCTGTGTATGAGGACCATAAATCCCCACCCGAGTGACCATTTTTAGACATTTTTCACATATTTTGCCCTGTAACTTGGAAATGGTAAGTCTAAGAAGTTTCAAACTGTATTAGATGCATATTCTATGTGTAATCTTAGTATGTGACAAATTTTAAGTCTGAAGCTTTAATTTGAAGGCCACATTTAGGTCTCTAGAAGGCCCCATAAAGACCCAGTATTTGGACTTTTTGCCAATTTTAAGGCCTGTGACTGTTAAACTATGTGACTGATAGAGCTGAAATCTCATCTGGGAATACATTATTATGTTCTTTTTACATGTGCCAAAAATCAAGGCTTCAAGTAGACATTTAACCTGTTTATGAGGACCTTAAACACCCACCTGAGTGACCCTTTTAAGACATTTTTCACATATTTTGCTCTGTAACTTGGAAATGGTAAGTCTGAGAAGTTTCAAACTTTATTAGATACATATTCTATGTGTAATCTTAGTATGTAACAAATTTTAAGTCTGAAGCTTTAATTTGAAAGCCACATCGAGATCTCTAAAAGGCCCACAGAGACCCAATATTTGGACTTTTTGCCACCTTTAAGCCCTGTGACTGTTAAACTATGTGATTGATGGAGCTGAAATCCCATCTGGGAATGCATTATTATGTCCTTTTTACATATGGCGAAAATCAAGGTTTTTAGTAGACATTTAACCTGTGTATGAGGGCCATAGACACTCGCCCAAGTGCCTTTTTGGACATTTTTTCCGTATTTTGCCCTGTTATTTGGAAATGCTTAGTGTGACAAGTCTTAAACTGTATTATATATAATTTTTGTTTGTTATGTATGTCCCCAAAAAAGTTTCAGATCTGTAGTTTAATTGCTAAGGTCTCTTTAACAATTGTAAAATGCCCACAGAAACCCAATTTATGGACATTATGCCACTTTAAAGCCCAGTAACTGTCAAACTATGTGGGTTATAGAGCTGAAATCTTTGAATTTTTAAAAGGAAATGCCTGTCTATTTAAATTTTGAATATTAATAATGTTATGGCTATCTTAGTCTTTTAAGAACTTATTTTTGTGTGTTATACCTCTGCTTGCTGAGTTTTTAACTTTTTAAAATGAAACTGGTTAAACGCCGGTTAAACATATTCAAGTAGACAAAATGGACACTTTAAGTGAGCTTTAAGTCCCAATATTAATGAAATTATATCCGTATGTAGTAAAACTAGGGGATTTTTAACCCTCAACTAGCCCAGTTTTATTCAACTTGCCTCAGTTAATTTTGACACAGCTCCTACAGTTATGAACTCATTTCAGTTGATAATCACATACTTAAAATTCTCAATTCTTTTTGTATTTGAGTACCCCTTTTATATAGATTGTTTGTTTACCATTTATGCTGTAGCACTCCATCTCTTTGAGAGAACATGTAAACTGTGTAAAAAAGATGTAGAAGATGAGATACATTTTGTTTGTGTTTGTCCAGCTTTAGAGCTGATTCGTATGAAATATTTCAAAATTTTAAATATAGATAAATCTGAATTATTAATAGATCAATTATCAAGGGTATTAACTCATATGAATGTCAATATGGTTATTAATTTTATTTTTGATTTGTGGCAAGAAAGAAAAAGTAAATTATATTGTTAATTTTTATGTATTGAATTGCTGTCTTTATTTACTGTATCTTACCTCAAAATATGTTTGCTCTGTTTGTTATTAACTCTCTATTTAAAGTGACTTATAAGCCCATATGGGGCTGGGTATTACTTCAATAGTTTTTGTATAATCCTTGTCAACATAATACATGTCACTATAATAAACTAATAAACTAAACTAAGTCCCAACCCACATCCCCCACCCGGATTCCCCCCACCCACCTCTGGGACCTCCAGCTATATTGAGTGACACTAAATAAACAAAGGTATTTAATGATATCAGATGAGAAACAAAGACCTCAATGGGGTTGCAGATCTTGTGTAATAGTGAGAGAGGTGTGGAGAAGGGGAGAGGGGTGGGGGTGGGAGGTGGTGGGCTTCATTACATATAACACAAAGGGGAGTCAGAACTGAGATTGTGTCACATATTTAGGTTGCATATATATGGACCACATATACAGGTATAGAGGAAATGAATAACTGAAAACAATTTGCAAATTCTAAAAATAATATAATAAAATAATAATATAAATAATTTTTTTTTAAATAATATTTTATTTGTGAACAAATATAGAAACAGATATGCACTTTTGGGATTATGAATTTTAGAATGGACATTGAATCATCAATCATTTAAATACTTTGAAGGAAGATTGAAAAGTATGATGAGTTGAGTTAAAAATAATATTTTATTTGTCAACAAATATAGAAACAGATATGCTCTTTTGGGATTATTATTTTAGAATGGACATTCAGTCATCAATCATTTAAATACTTTGAAAATAGGTTTAGAGTTATCATTGCAGGAAGATTGAAAATATAATTTGAGTTACGTATTCGGCGTCTGGGGATACACCATCTTCCTTGGAAGATATAAACAGAGTAGATTGATGTGCTGAAGTTCATATAATAATGGGTAATTATGTTTTTAAAAATTCCCGATCAAAACCTGTGGCGTGAGTGATGACCTGTCTGGGGATATGTTGGCGCCGAGTTGGCCCAATCTAGTTAATCCTATGGGTTTTAGTTGCCCAACCTTTAACATTTATGAAATAGCTAAATGTAGAGTTGGGCTATTTCAAAGATTTTGGTTGATGGAAGTGGCATTGAGTAGCTTGAGCTCTGACCTTTAAGAGTGTGTTGATCAATGGAAGTAAACTCACCTAGTTTCCATGCTATCTGTTGGTTGTTTAAGAAACTTTAAAATTGAACATTATTGTTAAACTCTGCACATAGTAACCTTTCCAATGGTTTCACATTTTGAAGATGCAGAAAAAGTACCTAGAGGGCATTGCAACATTGGTCCAATGTTGGCACAACAGAGGTCAAATCTAGAGATATGCAGCTTGAATAGTGGTCAGAAAGGCAACCACATTTGGCCTAATATGTTGGCCCAAGGGTGGCATAAACTTCTGACCATAAGTGACCAATAGCCATTGTTGGTTCAATGGTGCAATTTGTTATCTGTGTAAATAAGGGTACTCAGAGTAAACATACCTCCACCAAGGTTCAACGCCTCCAATACTGCTTTTGAGTGCAATGATAAAAAATCCTTTAAAAATAAAAAAAAAATTTATTGGTACCATTATAATTAATTAAAGAGTACAGCTAAAATTATGAGCTAAAGCTAAAAACCTTTGTCCTGGGAATCTAGCCCAGTTAACGTACCCTTCATCTTTTAAGTAGAGATTAAGTAATGAGTACCCATCTCATCACTGAAGTTAAGCAGCACTGGGTTTGGTTATTACTTGGATGGGTGACCGCCTGGGTTCTAATCCAGGTATTAATGAAAAATATAGGACCCCCTTTTATGGGGTCTTGAATTACAATAAATAAAATAAAATAAATAAAATGTGATTACTCCTCAATTTCTTCATGGACTTTTATTGCAACAAAAAATGAGCAGAAGCTCTATAAAAATACCTTTCTATTGATGTATGCAATAAATTTGTAGGTTTCAGGAATATCCAATAAAAATTGGCACTTGTTGATAATGCTAGTTTGACAACTTTTAATTTCATAATATATATGCTTTACTAGACAGTATCCATATAAATTGATTTTCGCTACTTCCTGGTTCCTCTGTCACAGACGTGATTGTTTTTACCCACTTACAAGGCTGTTTGCGAAAATGAGGCATTTGAAACTGTGAAGTCGCGTATTGTTGTTGTTTTTCTATTTCTTTTCAACACTGATATTCAATACAAATGTATCTGACACTATTTAAGCGTCCCGCAAGGGACGCTTGTTTGTGTATGTGAGAGCTTCAGGCTCCGCCGGCTTTGCCGGCTGCGGCGGCTCCGCCGGCTCCGCATTTTGTTTTCCTTATAACTCTGTAACCGTTAGGCGGATTCTTTTCAAATTTGGCAGGTTTAGGCAGTAGCCTTGGGGAATTTTTTTGAATATGCTGCAGTGACATTTCAACCAATCAGAGAGGTCACATGACCAAAAATGTCTTTTTTCGATGGGGAAGCTTGTCCGGATGATAATTTGAAAGGAATTTTATCAATTCACCTGAAACTTGGCAAATACATTCATTCTATTAAAATCTGGAAATCATTACATTTTGGCATTGATTGGTCAAGAAATGGCCGAGTAATTAATGATTAATTAATCATTACGAATTTTCCAAATAAGGAAAACACAAAAATGCTTATATCTCGAAAACCGTGCTAGATAGAGCGATTTCGACGAAATTTTTGACCCGCAGGGTATCTCTGCGGAGTACTTTTCCCAATTTTCAAAAAATTTTTGTCTCGCCAAAAATGGCGGCCATTTTGAATTTTCGAAATTTTCGCAAAAATTGCAACACACAAAAATGCTTATATCTCGAAAACCGTGCTAGATAGAGCGATTTCGACGAAATTTTTGACCCACAGGGTATCTCTGCAGAGTAGTTATCCCAATTTTGAAAAAAATTTTGTCTCGCCAAAAATGGCGGCCATTTTGAATTTTCGAATTTTTCGCAAAAATTGCAAAACATAAAAATGCTTATATCTCGAAAACCCTGCAAGATAGAGCGATTTCGACGAAATTTTTGACCCACAGGGTATATCTGCAGAGTAGCCATGCCAATTTTCAAAAAAATTTTGTCTCGCCAAAAATGGCGGCCATTTTGAATTTTCGAATTTTTCGCAAAAATTGCAAAACATAAAAATGCTTATATCTCGAAAACCCTGCTAGGTAGAGCGATTTCGACGAAATTTTTGACCCGTAGGGTATCTCTGCAGAGTAGCCATGCCAATTTTCAAACAAAAAATTTCTCGCCAAAAATGGCGGCCATTTTGAATTTTCGAATTTTTCGCAAAATTGCCAAACACAAAAATGCTTATATCTCGAAAACCGTGCTAGATAGAGCGATTTCGACGAAAGTTTTGACCCACAGGGTATCTCTGCAGAGTAGCCATGCCAATTTTCAAAAAAATTTTATCTTGCCAAAAAATGGCGGCCATTTTGAATTTTCGAATTTTTGCGCAAAAATTGCAAAACACAAAAATGCTAATATTTCGAAAACCGTGCTACATAGAGCGATTTTGACGAAATTTTTTATCTTCAGGGTATCTCTGCAGAGCAGCTATCCCAAAGAGCTTTCACTTGGTGAAGTTTCAGACCCATAGCTAATTGCTCACCTACTCAAAAAGAGTAAATGCGAATTACCTCTAAAAGTATTGCAGATGGCCAATTTTTCTCAAATAACTCATTCACCTACTTTTGGAAGAGCTTTCACATGGTGAAGTTTCAGACCCGTAGCTAATTACTCACCTACTCAAAATGAGTAAATGCTAATTATCTCAAAAACTATTGCAGATACCCAATTTTTATCAAATAACTCATTCATGTACTTTTGGGAGAGCTTTCACATGGTGAAGTTTCAGACCCGTAGATGATTACTCACCTACTCAAAATGAGTAAATGCGAATTATCTCTTAAAAGTATTGCAGATAGCCAATTTTTCTCAAATAACTCATTCACCTACTTTTGGGAGAGCTTTCACATGGTGAAGTTTCAGACCCATAGCTAATTACTCACCTACTCAAAATGAGTAAATGCGAATTATCTCTAAAAGTATTGCAGATAGCCAATTTTTCTCAAATAAATCATTCACCTACTTTTGGGAGAGCTTTTACTTGGTGAAGTTTCAGACCCATAGCTAATTACTCACCTACTCAAAATGAGTAAATGCGAATTATCTCTAAAAGTATTGCAGATAGCCAATTTTTCTCAAATAACTCATTCACCTACTTTTGGGAGAGCTTTCACTTGGTGAAGTTTCAGACCCATAGCTAATTACTCACCTACTCAAAATGAGTAAATGCGAATTATCTCTAAAAGTATTGCAGATAGCCAATTTTTGTCAAATTAATCATTCACCTACTTTTGGGAGAGCTTTCACTGGGTGAAGTTTCAGACCCATAGCTAATTACTCACCTACTCAAAATGAGTAAATGCGAATTATCTCTAAAAGTATTGCAGATAGCCAATTTTTCTCAAATAACTCATTCACCTACTTTTGGGAGAGCTTTCACTTGGTGAAGTTTCAGACCCATAGCTAATTACTCACCTACTCAAAATGAGTAAATGCGAATTATCTCTAAAAGTATTGCAGATAGCCAATTTTTCTCAAATTAATCATTCACCTACTTTTGGGAGAGCTTTCACTTGGTGAAGTTTCAGACCCATAGCTAATTACTCACCTACTCAAAATGAGTAAATGCGAATTATCTCTAAAAGTATTGCAGATAGCCAATTCTTCTCAAATAACTCATTCACCTACTTTTGGGAGAGCTTTCACTTGGTGAAGTTTCAGACCCATAGCTAATTACTCACCTACTCAAAATGAGTAAATGTGAATTATCTCTAAAAGTATTGCAGATAGCCAATTTTTCTCAAATAACTCATTCACCTACTTTTGGGAGAGCTTTCACTTGGTGAAGTTTCAGACCCATAGCTAATTACTCACCTACTCAAAATGAGTAAATGCGAATTATCTCTAAAAGTATTGCAGATAGCCAATTTTTCTCAAATAACTCATTCACCTACTTTTGGCAGAGCTTTCACTCGGTGAAGTTTCAGACCCATAGCTAATTATTCACCTACTCAAAATGAGTAAATGTAAATTATCTCTAAAAGTATTGCAGATAGCCAATTTTTATCAAATAACTCATTCACCTACTTTTGGGAGAGCTTTCACTCTGTGAAGTTTCAGACCCATAGCTATTTATTCACCTACTCAAAATGAGTAAATGCTAATTATCTGTAAAAGTATTGCGGATACCCAATTTTTATCAAATACTCATTCATCTACTTGTGGGAGAGCTTTCACATGGTGAAGTTTCAGACCCATAGCTAATTACTCACCTACTCAAAATGAGTAAATGCGAATTATCTCTAAAAGTATTGCAGATAGCCAATTTTTCTCAAATAACTCATTCGCCTACTTTTGGGAGAGCTTTCACTTGGTGAAGTTTCAGACCCATGGATAATTATTCACCTACTCAAAATGAGTAAATGTGAATTATCTCTTAATAATATTGCAGATAGCCAATTTTTCTCAAATAACTCATTCACCTACTTTTGGAAGAGCTTTCACACACGAAAATGAAAAATTGTGAATATCTCGGAAAAGCTATTTCTTCTGCTTTAATGCTCGGCGGGAGATACACACCGCGGCAGTGGTCTTGACAAAAACTTTTGTCTCCCCAAAAATGGTGGCCATTTTGAATTTTCAAAGTTTTTGCAAAACACAAAAATGCTTATATCTTGAAAACCGTGCTATATGGAGCGAACTCAACAAAATTTTGGACCTGCTGGGTATCTCTGCAGAGTAGCCATGCCAATTTTCAAAATATTTTTGTCTCGCCAAATATAGCGGACATTTTTAATTTTTTTATTTTTTGCAAAACACAAAAATGCTTATATCTTGAAAACCGTGCTAGATAGAGCAGACTGCGCTGACTTTGGTTGCCACAACAGTATAAGGCTAGAAACAAAGCATTTTCTTAATACTTTAGCACTCACCTTTATATCCTTTTCGGGACGCTTTGTTTTTGCTATGCAAAAACATTATCTTTTTTTTTTGCGAGCGATCCTCTAGTTATATTGGTGTCCGACTCCACTGTCCTGTCCGGTTCACCATCCACAGGTGTACCCAAGTTGGTTGCCTACCCAAGTCCGTCACCCAACTTAAAAATTAAGGATAAGCAATTTCGATACCAAAATAAATGGAATACATATACTAATAATGATAATTAGAGCTGTAATCAACAGTGATTTCTGTAGATCGACGCTCGCTTGTTAGATGCGAGTTGAACTCGAGTTGAACTCGAGTAAATGACACAAATATAAATAAAATAACAATGTCCAAATATTGTCATCAAGGGATCCGCCATTTACGTATTTAGTACCATTTTATTGCAAGGAAATATATTCTGTTGCCGGTTAAATTGTACAGGTATGTATGAGCACATTATGAAACATCCACGTAAATAAGGAAATAAAAAAACGGCCATTGCTCATTGAATTTTTTGTCTTTATGGTTAGATAAATTGTAAAAGTGCTGGTTTATAACAAGACTAGTATATCATAATTTATTTCTTAAAAACTCGAGTTTAAATTACGTAAATCGATGTGGTCCCAAATATCGCCCACCGAGTTACGACTCGAGTTTCGGTCAACTCGTTACAGCACTAATGATAATGTACAGCTCTATAAGGATAGATAATTGTGAAGAGGCTTTTATATTGTCAAAAAGTGCAAGTGACGTACCTGGGTAGCTACGCACAATTACAAAGCTTAAATTTGCACCAGACTTGTAATCTATTACAGCCAATCTATTACTATTACTATTACATTTGAAAATATCCAATCTATTACTATTACTATTACATTTGAAAATTTTAAATCTATTACTGTTACTAACTTACTATTACTTTGGCATCTATTACTTTCTATTACATTCTATTACAATTTGGCGCAAAGTTGAGAGGTAATTTTAACAGAAATAAAACTGACAGGATACTCTATACATATAATTTTATTGAAAATGCTTCAGATTATGCCATACAAGGATAAAATATCACAAATATACCACTTGGTATATTTACAATTCAATATAGGAACATATACCAACAACTGGCAGCTTGAAGGCCTTCACCATGTTGGAAGCATTATCAGTGGTGATATGCGACAGCTTTTTATGTCAGCTGACTTGTCAGTCAGCTGACATTATGTCGTCACTCTGCGGCGTGGGCGTACGCGCACGCGTACGCGTCTGCGTCCGCGTCCGCGTGAACAACTTCTCCTCCAAAACTACAAGGCCTAGAGACGTGCTGTTTTTTTTAAAAGATACCTTATCTATCGAGGATGAAAAATTGTTCAAGGCATGCAAATCTGTCTGTTCGTCTGTTTGCTAGAGACATTACAAGGGGGGTACCCCCACCAAAAGTGTGAAAATTTCAACACTTAATCACAATTTTCTCAGTGACTATTGCAGGGATTTCTCTCATATCTTGCATATATGTACTAGGCCAGAGGTAGATTCTCTTGTGTGAGTATGAGACCTGGATCTGTCTTACTTTTTTTTAAATAAATTTTTTTAATAATTTTTAATGCATTAAAATTCATGAAATCATGCACAAAATCATTTATAACTTGAAAACTGTTGCATCTAGAGCATTTTGTTAAAATATGTTATTCAGCTACTTTTTTCATAGCTACAATATGGTGAGTAAGTTGGGTGCCTGTCTCAATAGCTAAGTGAGTAATAGCTACTTTTGGGCTTTTCAGTAACTTCCATCATGAGTAGAATCACTTGTAACTTAAAAACTATTGCATTTAGAGAATTTCGTATAAATATGTTATTCAGCTACTTTTGGGTCAGCTATAACATAGTAAAATTTTAGACCTGTAGCTCATGGCATAGCTGAGTAATAGCTACTTTTAGGTTATCACTGTTGAGTAAATCGCTTATAACTTCAAAACTATTGCATTTAGAGAATTTCGTATAAATATGTTATTCAGCTACTTTTGGGTCAGCTATAACATAGTAAAATTTCAGACCTGTAGCTCATGGCATAGCTGAGTAATAGCTACTTTTAGGTTATCACTGTTGAGTAAATCGCTTATAACTTGGAAACTATTGCATTTAGAGTATTTTGTTTAATATGTTATTCACCTATTTTGGGATCAGCTATAACATAGTGAAGTTTCAGATCTGTGGCTCATTGCATAGCTGAGTAATAGCTACTTTGAAGTTCTCACTATTGAGTAAATCGGTTGTAATTGGAAAACTATTGCATTTAGAGAATTTCGTATAAATATGTTATTCAGCTACTTTTGGGTCAGCTATAACATAGTAAAATTTCAGACCTGTAGCTCATGGCATAGCTGAGTAATAGCTACTTTTAGGTTATCACTGTTGAGTAAATCGCTTATAACTTGGAAACTATTGCATTTAGAGTATTTTGTTTCAATATGTTATTCACCTATTTTGGGATCAGCTATAACATAGTGAAGTTTCAGATCTGTGACTCATTGCATAGCTGAGTAATAGCTACTTTGAAGTTCTCACTATTGAGTAAATCAGTTGTAATTGGAAAACTATTGCATTTAGAGAATTTCGTATAAATATGTTATTCAGCTACTTTTGGGTCAGCTATAACATAGTAAAATTTCAGACCTGTAGCTCATGGCATAGCTGAGTAATAGCTACTTTTAGGTCATCACTATTGAGTAAATCAGTTGTAACTTGAAAACTATTGCATTTACAGTATTTTGCTTAAATATGTTGTTCACCTACTTTTGGGTCAGCTATAACATAGTAAAATTTCAGACCTGTAGCTCATTGCATAGCTGAGTAATAACTACTTTGAGGTTCTCACTATTGAGTAAATCAGTTGTAATTGGAAAACTATTGCATTTAGAGAATTTAGTATAAATATGTTATTCAGCTACTTTTGGGTCAGCTATAACATAGTAAAATTTCAGACCTGTAGCTCATGGCGTAGCTGAGTAATAGCTACTTTTAGGTCATCACTATTGAGTAAATCAGTTGTAACTTGAAAACTATTGCATTTACAGTATTTTGCTTAAATATGTTGTTCACCTACTTTTGGGTCAGCTATAACATAGTAAAATTTCAGACCTGTAGCTCATGGCATAGCTGAGTAATAGCTACTTTTAGGTTATCACTGTTGAGTAAATCGCTTATAACTTGGAAATTATTGCATTTAGAGTATTTTGTTTCAATATGTTATTCACCTATTTTGGGGTCAGCTATAACATAGTGAAGTTCCAGACCTGTGACTCATTGCATAGCTGAGTAATAGCTACTTTGAAGTTCTCAATGTTGAGTAAATCACTTGTAATTTGAAAACTATTGCATTTAGAGAATTTAGTATAAATATGTTATTCAGCTACTTTTGGGTCAGCTATAACATAGTAAAATTTCAGACCTGTAGCTCATGGCATAGCTGAGTAATAGCTACTTTTAGGTTATCACTGTTGAGTAAATCACTTATAACTTGAAAACTATTGCATTTAGAGTATTTTGTTGCAATATGTTATTCACCTATTTTGGGGTCAGCTATAACATAGTGAAGTTCCAGACCTGTGGCTCATTGCATAGCTGAGTAATAGCTACTTTGAAGTTCTCACTGTTGAGTAAATCAGTTGTAATTGGAAAACTATTGCCTTTACAGAAATTTGTGCAAATATGTTATTCAGCTACTTTTGGGTCAGCTATAACATAGTGAAATTACAGACCTGTAGCTCATGGCACAACTGAGCAATAGCTATTCTCAGGCACTGACTGTTGAGTAAATCAGCTATAACTTGAGAAATATTGCATTTGGAGTATTTTGTTAAAATACATTGTTCACCTACTTTGGGGTTAGCTATAACATAGTGAAATTACAGACCTATAGCTCATGGCATAGTGGAGCAATAGCTATTTTCAGGTTCTCACTATTGAGTAAATCAGTTGTAACTTGAAAACTATTGCATTTACAGTATTTTGCTTAAATATGTTGTTCACCTACTTTTAGGTCAGCTATAACAGTGCAAAAATTCAGACATGTAGCTCATTGCATAGCTGAGTAATAGTTACTTTGAGGTTCTCACTCTTGAGTAAATCAGTTGTAACTTGAAAATTATTACATTTAGAGTATTTTGTTTAAATATGTTATTCACATAATTTTTGGTCAGCTATAACATAGTGAAATTGCAGACCTCTATGTCGTGGCATAGCTGAGCAATAGCTTCTTTCAGGTTCTCACTGTTGAGTAAATCATTGTATCCAACCTGTAGGAAATTATGGGCTGGGAATCTATTAATATGGTCCGATTTGACCTTGGAACCCTCCTTCAAGGTCAAATGAGGATAGCCAAACATAAAAGTGCTTATAACTCGCTTATTATTGGTCCTAGAGGTTGGAATGAAAACCAACCTATAGAAAATCATGAGCTGGGAATTTTTTGGTGTGGTTGGATTTCACCTTGGACCCCTCCTTCAAGGTCAAATGAGGATAGCCAAACTTAAAAGTGCTTATAGCTCACTTATTATTGGTCCTAGAGGTTTCGAATGGAAAACCAACCTATAGAAAATCATGGGCTGGGAATCTTTTGGTGTGGTCGGATTTGACCTTAGACCCCTCCTTCCAGGTCAAACGAAGATAGCCAAACTTAAAGTGCTTATAACTCGTGTATTATTGGTCTTGGAGGTTTGGGATGGTAAACCAACATATAGGAAATCATGGGCTGGGATTCTTTTGGTGTGGTCAGATTTGACCTGGGACCCCTCCTTCAAGGTCAATTGAGGATAGCCAAACTTACAATTGCTTAGAACTCGCTTATTATTGGTCCTACAAGTTTGGGATGGTAAACAAGCTACAGGAAATCATGGGCTGGGAATTTTTTTGTGTGGTCGGATTTGACCTTGGACCCCCTCCTTCAAGGTCAAACAAGGATAGCCAAACTTAAAAAGTGCCTATTACTCACTTATTATTGGTCCGAGAGGTTTGGGATGGTAAACCATCCTAAATTCTTTGGCTGGGAATCTTTTGGTATGGTCAGATTTGACCTTTGGACCCCTTCTTCATGGTCGAACGAGGATATTGCATTTATAGTATTTCTTTAAATATTTAAGCGTCCCGCAAGGGACGCTTGTTTGTGTATGGGAGAGCTTCCGGCTCCGCCGGCTCTGCCGGCTCCGCCGGCTCCGCCGGCTCTGCCGGCTCCCCCGGCTCCGCATTTTGTTTTCCTTATAACTCTGTAACCGTTAGGCGGATTCTTTTCAAATTTGGCAGGTTTAGGCAGTAGCCTTGGGGAATTTTTTTGAATATGCTGCAGTGACATTTCAACCAATCAGAGAGGTCACATGACCAAAAATGTCTTTTTTCGATGGGGAAGCTTGTCCGGATGATAACTTGAAAGGAATTTGATCAATTCACCTGAAACTTGGCAAATGCATTCATTCTATTAAAATCTGGAAATCATTACATTTTGGCATTGATTGGTCAAGAAATGGCCGAGTAATTAATGATTAATTAATCATTACGAATTTTCCAAATAAGGAAAACACGAAAATGCTTATATCTCGAAAACCGTGCTAGATAGAGCGATTTCGACGAAATTTTTGACCCACAGGGTATCTCTGCGGAGTAGTTTTCCCAATTTTCAAAAAATTTTTGTCTCGCCCAAAATGGCGGCCATTTTGAATTTTCGAAATTTTCGCAAAAATTGCAAAACACAAAAATGCTTATATCTCAAAAACCGTGCTAGATAGAGCAATTTCGACAAAATTTTTGACCCGCAGGATATCTCTGCGGAGTACTTTTCCCAATTTTTCAAAAAATTTTTGTGTCGCCAAAAATGGCGGCCATTTTGAATTTTCGAAATTTTCGCAAAAATTGCAAAACACAAAAATGCTTATATCTCGAAAACCGTGCTAGATAGAGCGATTTCGACGAAATTTTTGACCCACAGGGTATATCTGCAGAGTAGCCATGCCAATTTTCTAAAAAATTTTGTCTCGCCAAAAATGGCAGCCATTTTGAATTTTCGAATTTTTCGCAAAAATTGCAAAACATAAAAATGCTTATATCTCAAAAACCCTGCTAGATAGAGCGATTTCGATGAAATTTTTGACCCACAGGGTATCTCTGCAGAGTAGCCATGCCAATTTTCAAACAAAAAATTTCTCGCCAAAAATGGCGGCCATTTTGAATTTTCGAATTTTTCGCAAAATTGCAAAACACAAAAATGCTTATATCTCGAAAACCGTGCTGGATAGAGCGATTTCGACGAAATTTTTGACCCACTGGGTATCTCTGCAGAGTAGCCATGCCAATTTTCAAAAAAATTTTGTCTTGCCAAAAATGGCGGCCATTTTGAATTTTCGAATTTTTGCGCAAAAATTGCAAAACACAAAAATGCTAATATTTCGAAAACCGTGCTACATAGAGCGATTTCGACGAAATTTTTGATCTTCAGGGTATCTCTGCAGAGCAGCTATCCCAAAGAGCTTTCACTTGGTGAAGTTTCAGACCCATAGCTAATTGCTCACCTACTCAAAAAGAGTAAATGCGAATTACCTCTAAAAGTATTGCAGATGGCCAATTTTTCTCAAATAACTCATTCACCTACTTTTGGAAGAGCTTTCACATGGTGAAGTTTCAGACCCATAGCCAATTACTCACCTACTCAAAATGAGTAAATGCGAATTATCTCTAAAAGTATTGCAGATAGCCAATTTTTCTCAAATAACTCATTCACCTACTTTTGGGAGAGCTTTCACATGGTGAAGTTTCAGACCCATAGCTAATTATTTACCTACTCAAAATGAGTAAATGCTAATTATCTGTAAAAGTATTGCGGATACCCAATTTTTATCAAATAACTCATTCATCTACTTGTGGGAGAGCTTTCACATGGTGAAGTTTCAGACCCATAGCTAATTACTCACCTACTCAAAATGAGTAAATGCGAATTATCTCTAAAAGTATTGCAGATAGCCAATTTTTCTCAAATAACTCATTCACCTACTTTTGGGAGAGCTTTCACTTGGTGAAGTTTCAGACCCATAGCTAATTACTCACCTACTCAAAATAAGTAAATGCGAATTATCTCTAAAAGTATTGCAGATAGCCAATTTTTGTCATATTAATCATTCACCTACTTTTGGGAGAGCTTTCACTTGGTGAAGTTTCAGACCCATAGCTAATTACTCACCTACTCAAAATGAGCAAATCCGAATTATCTCTAAAAGTATTGCAGATAGCCAATTTTTCTCAAATAACTCATTCACCTACTTTTGGGAGAGCTTTCACTCTGTGAAGTTTCAGACCCATAGCTAATTACTCACCTACTCAAAATGAGTAAATGCGAATTATCTCTAAAAGTATTGCAGATAGCCAATTTTTCTCAAATAACTCATTCACCTACTTTTGGCAGAGCTTTCACTTGGTGAAGTTTCAGACCCATAGCTAATTACTCACCTGCTGAAAATGAGTAAATGTGAATTATCTCTAAAAGTATTGCAGATAGCCAATTTTTCTCAAATAACTCATTCACCTACTTTTGGGAGAGCTTTCACTTGGTGAAGTTTCAGACCCATAGCTAATTACTCACCTACTCAAAATGAGTAAATGCGAATTATCTCAAAGTATTGCAGATAGCCAATTTTTCTCAAATAACTCATTCACCTACTTTTGGGAGAGCTTTCACTTGGTGAAGTTTCAGACCCATAGCAAATTACTCACCTACTCAAAATGAGTAAATGCGAATTATCTCTAAAAGTATTGCAGATAGCCAATTTTTCTCAAATAACTCATTCACCTACTTTTGGCAGAGCTTTCACTTGGTGAAGTTTCAGACCCATAGCTAATTATTCACCTACTCAAAATGAGTAAATGTGAATTATCTCTAAAAGTATTGCAGATAGCCAATTTTTCTCAAATAACTCATTCACCTACTTTTTGGAGAGCTTTCACTCTGTGAAGTTTCAGACCCATAGCTATTTATTCACCTACTCAAAATGAGTAAATGCTAATTATCTGTAAAAGTATTGCGGATACCCAATTTTTATCAAATACTCATTCATCTACTTGTGGGAGAACTTTCACATGGTGAAGTTTCAGACCCATAGCTAATTACTCACCTACTCAAAATGAGTAAATGCGAATTATCTCTAAAAGTATTGCAGATAGCCAATTTTTCTCAAATAACTCATTCACCTACTTTTGGGAGAGCTTTCACTCTGTGAAGTTTCAGACCCATAGCTAATTACTCACCTACTCAAAATGAGTAAATGCGAATTATCTCTAAAAGTATTGCAGATAGCCAATTTTTCTCAAATAACTCATTCACCTACTTTTGGCAGAGCTTTCACTTGGTGAAGTTTCAGACCCATAGCTAATTACTCACCTACTGAAAATGAGTAAATGTGAATTATCTCTAAAAGTATTGCAGATAGCCAATTTTTCTCAAATAACTCATTCACCTACTTTTGGGAGAGCTTTCACTTGGTGAAGTTTCAGACCCATAGCTAATTACTCACCTACTCAAAATGAGTAAATGCGAATTATCTCTAAAAGTATTGCAGATAGCCAATTTTTCTCAAATAACTCATTCACCTACTTTTGGGAGAGCTTTCACTTGGTGAAGTTTCAGACCCATAGCAAATTACTCACCTACTCAAAATGAGTAAATGCGAATTATCTCTAAAAGTATTGCAGATAGCCAATTTTTCTCAAATAACTCATTCACCTACTTTTGGCAGAGCTTTCACTTGGTGAAGTTTCAGACCCATAGCTAATTATTCACCTACTCAAAATGAGTAAATGTGAATTATCTCTAAAAGTATTGCAGATAGCCTATTTTTCTCAAATAACTCATTCACCTACTTTTTGGAGAGCTTTCACTCTGTGAAGTTTCAGACCCATAGCTATTTATTCACCTACTCAAAATGAGTAAATGCTAATTATCTGTAAAAGTATTGCGGATACCCAATTTTTATCAAATACTCATTCATCTACTTGTGGGAGAGCTTTCACATGGTGAAGTTTCAGACCCATAGCTAATTACTCACCTACTCAAAATGAGTAAATGCGAATTATCTCTAAAAGTATTGCAGATAGCCAATTTTTCTCAAATAACTCATTCACCTACTTTTGGGAGAGCTTTCACTTGGTGAAGTTTCAGACCCATAGATAATTATTCACCTACTCAAAATGAGTAAATGTGAATTATCTCTTAATAGTATTGCAGATAGCCAATTTTTCTCAAATAACTCATTCACCTACTTTTGGAAGACCTTTCACACACAAAAATGAAAAATTGTGAATATCTCGGAAAAGCTATTTCTTCTGCTTTAATGCTCGGCGGGAGATACACACCACGGTAGTGGTCTTGACAAAAATTTTTGTCTCCCCAAAAATGGTGGCCATTTTGAATTTTCAAAGTTTTTGCAAAACACAAAAATGCTTATATCTCGAAAACCGTGCTATATGGAGTGAACTCAACAAAATTTTGGACCTGCTGGGTATCTCTGCAGAGTAGCCATGCCAATTTTCAAAATATTTTTGTCTCGCCAAATATAGCGGACATTTTTAATTTTTTTATTTTTTGCAAAACACAAAAATGCTTATATCTTGAAAACCGTGCTAGATAGAGCAGACTGCGCTGACTTTGGTTGCCACAACAGTATAAGGCTAGAAACGAAGCATTTTCTTAATACTTTAGCACTCACCTTTATATCCTTTTCGGGACGCTTTGTTTTTGCTATGCAAAAACATTATCTTTTTTTTTGCGAGCGATCCTCTAGTTTTAACCTACTTTTTACACTTAAACAATTACCTTGTTACTTTATTTCATAATACCATTTGCAGGGCACAACTTTTTTGTCCTTTTCTTCTGTCAGCTTCGGAATATCTTTCGAACATGCTGCTCAGTAACCATTTACTGTATTTCTGTACAGCCCTTTCCCTGATAATTATGCTTTCCTCTCATTATCACCATCACAAATCAAAAACATTCAGTCAGCTGACACAGTGCCCGTTCACGGGCACTCTCCTCTTGTTTATAAATGGATAGCCTTTAACAGATGTGTCTCATTTTTGTTAAATTAATGAATAAAAATTTCCATCCCTGTAGTCATATCAAAGCTTATTTATGGCATTTAAATTGTACAAAATCAAGCAATCATCTGATGAATTTTTCTTTTCCCATCCTAAACAGAGGCAAAAAACAACAAAAGTTGGGTTGTAATAGAAAAGTAATAGAGAGTACATGTAATAGATATAATAGATGAAATTTCAATCTATTACTATTACATTTTAAAAATTTCAATCTATTACTATTACTATTACATCGGTCTCAACTGAAATATATTACTTTTCTATTACATCTATTACTTTGTTTACAAGTCTGATTTGCACAAAGTAGAAGATGGAATGTTTAAAAGGAATTATAAAGCTAATACATTTTTGCACACCAAATAGGGAAGTTGAAGTGACAACAGAAAGGAATTAAATACCTTAGGTGATTTCCACATGCAAATTGTGCAAAGTTGGGGTACTGATTTTTCGTACAAATTATATTATTGCCACTTGAACACGATTATAAAGGGTTTTTTAATTTGTAAATGGCATCTTATACTTTCCAGTGCCATACTTTCCAGTGCCAGTACATATTTTTACAAAAAAAATCAACAATTAAACTTAAACAAAATTCAAGTTGTGCAAAGTTACGGGGAGGAGTAATATGCGTATTGTTTAGCGAGTTAAGTTTTGACTTGCATTTTTAACATACTTACTGGCTTTTCATTAGCTTGTGGCATTCTACCAGTGAACACCCATGCTTATATTAATATTTAAGCGGCCCGTTTTTATTTGTTTTCACGTAAGTTCGACTGATTACCGCCGCCACTGCAGGATTATGGTGTCCCTTGAATAACTTTTTGGGCTTTCAAATTTTTCTTTTCTTCTTATCTTTCTTTAAAACTATAGGGGCGGGAAAATTTTTTTGGATACTTTGCGCAGACCTTAAGCTCTACTTAAGGTAACCTTAAGCATTTTTCAAAAACACCCCGTCATCGCGTTTCGGACAAAAACCCTCACACCAGTGCTATAAAATTTACCAGGTACATTCTAGACCAAATTTCGCAGGTCGGAAAGGATTTTCTGATCAATCGGACCATAGATGCCTAGATGGTAGGCGTTTTATTTTCGTAAATTTTTAAAAAATGGGTACTTTGTCTGTATCTCAAAAACGGTCAGGATTTCGGCGTTTTGTTAGATAACTTATTAAGCTACTTGAGGTGATCTTAAGCTAGTGTTGTTAACGGTTTACCGGTATGCGGAATATCGTTTTGTTTTGGTAGAAAAAACGAAATCCGCAAAGAATATTTGGGAACCGGTTTTTGAAGACGTTATTATTTTAGGCTCTCTAATGGCTGATACTTCATCAAAACGACAAAAAATATACATATTTTGTAAAATATGTGACATTTTTACCTTATATTGAGGAAAAATCATTTTTGCATACATAAAAACATCTCGCAAAAACCACTTCCATTTACAAGTTATCGCTCATGTACGCCCGCGAATAATATTTTCAATGCACAGAACAAGCATACGAAATACTGGATTTCGTTTTGTTTCAAAGCCCTGGTAATCGGTTTTGATTTCTGTAAACGATGCCACCACTACCTTGAGCATTTTTCAAAAACACCCCGTTATCGCGTTTCGGGAAAAAGACACACACACCTGTGCTATAAAATTTATCAGGCACATTCTAGACCTATATCCACAGGTGGGAAAGGATTTTCTGATCAATCGGACCATAGATGCCTGAATGGGAGGCGTTTTATTTTCGTAAATGTTTTAAAAATGGGTACTTGGTCTGTATCTCCAAAACGGTCAGGATTTCGGCGTTTTGTTGGAATAACTTATTCAGCTACTTTTAGATAATCTTTCACATACCGAAGTTTTAGCCCTGTATCTGCAATCTTAAGGTCACCTTAATGTCAAAAAGGGGGTTTTAGCCCTCCAGTTGACTTAGTTTTTCACTTTTTTCAACCAAACTTGGCATATATATTAAGATTTACCAAAGGATTATCCTGACTTTATGGTGACCTTAAACTGTCAATATAATTGGAGCTATGGTCCCCCTAAAGTCATAAAATTGGAATAAAACCGTCTGGCCCCTTTATTTTTTCTATTTTTAAAGAATCTATCTTATATTGATATTGAGGTTGATCAAAAGAAGACTCTAACAACCTTATGATTTAAATATTAATAATGTTATGGCCATCTTAAACTTAAAATGTAGGGTTTTTCAGCCCTAAGTTGGGTTAATGTTTAAATTTTTAGAATAAAACTTTACACATTTGTAAAGGTTGCCAGAAGGGATATTCTGATTTTATGGTCACCTTAAAGTCCCAATATCAATGAAGTTATGGTCACCTTACAAGGCTTACAGTGAAAAAAGGAGGCTTTCAGCCTTCAAAAGGGACATTCTTCTTTTATGGTCACCTTAAAGTCCCAATATGAATGAAGTTATGGCCACCTTGCAGTGAAATTATGGAATTTTTAACCTCCAGCTATCATATTGTTCGGCTGACCTCAGTTAAATTTTGCACACTTATTAAAGATGACAATAGGGACATTCTATGGAGTTTTTAACCTCCAGCTGTCATATTGTTCGGCTGACCTCAGTTAAATTTTGCACACTTATTAAAGATGACAATAGGGACATTCTAATTTTCTTTCCACCTTGGAGTTCCAATACAAGTACAGCCATGGCCATCTCGACGTAAAAATGAGTGTTTTCAGCCGCCAACTGACTCACGGTTCAAAAACATCAGTTTAACTCGACACATTGATTAAGCTTAATGACGATTTTTATGTTCTTTTTACTTAAAATTCTTGTATTTCAGAGACTTTGGCCATCTTAACATAGTAAATATACAGTTCTAAAAGCACTTAACTGCTGTTTTAAGAAAGAAAAAATGTCTACTTCATTACGCCAGTGCATCATAGTATGTTTACCAAAACCAAATAAAGACCGTAGTTTAATAAAAAATTGGAGACCAATTTCCCTATTATCAGTAATATACAAATTGGCCTCAGGAGTAATAGCAAAAAGATTAAAAGATGTTTTGGATACCATTATTTCGAAATGTCAAAATGGCTTTGTACCAGGTAGACATATAAGTGACAGTACCAGGCTAATATATGACATTATGTATAAAACTGAAGTAAATAAACAATCAGCCCTATTAATGCTAATCGATTTTGAGAAAGCATTTGATTCTTTGTCATGGAAATTTTTATACAAAATTCTTGAAATATTTGGCTTTGATAAAAATTTGGGTGAAAATGTTTAACACAGATATAAAAGCATATATACTACAATGTGGTTTTTTGTCTGACGAAATTTCAGTCAACAGAGGGTGTAGACAAGGTGACCCATTATCCCCATACTTATTTCTGATAGGGGCAGAAGTTCTTTCAATGCTCATTAATATGGACCCAAATATAACAGGCGTCATAATAGGAGAAGAAAACATAAAATTAACACAGTTTGCGGATGACACCACTCTTATTCTAGATGGATCACAGCACTCTCTAGAATCAGCACTTAACACTTTAGAAATTTTTGGAGATTACTCAGGACTGAAAATGAACATGGAGAAAACAAAGGTTATTTGGATAGGTCGAAAACGTTTTTGTAAGGAAAAATTAAATATAAAATTTAAACTTGAATGGGGCAATACAGAATTTTCCATGCTAGGACTGCATTTTTCCACAAATCTAAAGGATATTCCACATATTAATTTTACAGAGACATTGCAAAAAATCAAAAAAGAAATGGGGAATTGGAAAAGTAGATTATTGACCCCCTTTGGTAGGATAACACTGATAAAGACTTTATTCTTACCTAAACTGATCCATTTGTTTATGTCATTACCAGTACCAAATGCTTTATTAAAAGAAATCAACAGTCTTATGTATGAATTTTTATGGGATTCCAAACCAGACAAGGTCAAAAGGAAAACCATTTGTGCTGAATACTCAAATGGAGGGTTGAGAATGACTGACATTTTTAACTTTGAGAAGGCCCTAAAATTAAGTTGGATACGTAAAATAGTTCAGCAAACAAATTCACATTGGAAGTCACTTCTAATAGACAATGGTTATAACATAAATAGCATACCCATAATGGGAGGAAGTTACCCTTTCTACTCAAGACTACAAGAAAACAAATTTTGGAACAAGGTGTTCGATTACTGGAAAAACTTTTGTGAAAAACAACAGCCAACCTCAAATATACACATATTAAACTCCTGTCTTTGGTACAATTTTCAACTATCAAGCTATCCCTTATTTCTACGTACCTGGAACAACAAAGGAATTCGATGTGTTGGAGATATAGTAAATTCAAATGGATCTATCATTACTCATACAGAAATGTGTAAAATGTATAATTTAGCAATAAGTGTATTTGATTATCATAGAGTAAAACTTATGATCAAGAGCTTTATCAATAAATATAAAACAAACAATATTTTTACAATGTCAAGGCCTTTCTTGCCATTTCATGTAAGAACTATATTTCAGTCACCAAGTGGAAGTAAAGATTTTTACAAAATATTCATGCAGTATGAAGCTGCTGAGCCTATATGTAAAGAAATATGGTCCAAAAAAATTAATTTTTATATAAATGAGAAAATTTGGCAAAACATCTTTAAAGCTTGTATAAAATCAGTCATTGATAATGACCTTGTCTGGTTTCAATACAAAATCCTGTTTAATATATTGGATACTAATGAGTATCTGTACAAAATTAAAATCTCTAATTCCAATCTATGTAGATTATGTGGGGAATGTCCAGAAACAATCTTACACTTATTTGCACAATGTAAAGAAGTACAAGACTTGTGGCAGAACTTAAATAGTTGGATCAGAAATAAATTGTCAATACATATTGATCTCCTTGATTCTAGAAAAATACTAGGTTATGAAGATTATGATACACATTTCTGGCCACTAAATTTTATACTTACCAATGTTAGAAATTATATATTTTGGTGTTCCAAATATAATTTTAAAATAAATATATATTTTCTCCAAAAAAGGTTGGAAAGCAAATTTAAAGAACAAAAAACTTTAGCCATTATAAACCAGACTGAAATAAGATTTAACAAACGATGGGAAGTGTGGCAAAATTTATTTACATAGCAATATGAATCAGGAAACCATTAGGTTTTTTTCTTTTTTTTTTTTTTAAAAAAAAACAACAAAAAAACATGACCCTACAAGAACCAGTAGGTGAAACAGTGAAAATGTATAGATATGGAAGTAATATTATTAAAAAACAAACTAGAGTTCACGCAAATGTATAGAGAAATGTATAGAGAGTTGTATGTAATATATATGTAATATATAAAAACTTATGCTTTGAATACTGTGCCAATGTTTTTTTTTTTTTTTTTTTTTTTTTTTTTTTTGTTTTAACCTTATTGTATATGTTTTTCTTAAAGAAATAAAAATATAAAAAAAAAAAATATACAGTTCTTGCTCCCACCTCATTTTTATGTCAGCTGACTTGTCAGTGAGCTGACATTATGACATCACTCTGCGAACAACTTCTCCTCAAAAACCACAAGACCCAGAGACATGCTGTTACTTTTAAAAGACACCTTATCTATCGAGGATGATAAATCGTGACATTCATGCAGATCAGTCTGTTTGTCTGTTTGCTAGAGCCATTAGAAGAGAGGTACCCCCACTCAAAGTATGAAAATTTCAACACTTTATCACAATTTTCCATTCACTATTGCAGGGATCTCTCTCTTATCTTGCAGATATGTACTAGGCCATAAATAAATTCCCTTGTGTGAGTATCAGGCCTGGATCTTTCCTAATTTTTTAAATAATTTTTTCAGCCATTAAAACTCATGAGTTCATGCAGTAAATCACTTATAACTTAAAAAAGTATTGCATGTAGAACATTTTGTTAAATATGTTTTTCACCTATTTTTCTTTCAGCTATAACATAGTAAAATTTCAGACTTGTAGCTGGTTGCAAAATTATGTAATAGCTGCATATAAAACTATACATTTGCCACATTTTCTGATCTGTGCAAAATCTGCATCAGAGAAAAGAATTGCCTGTGTGAGTGTTACAGAAAAAAAGAATTGCCTCTGTGTGTGTGTGTTATTATCTCCTGCCCGGCTCGCCGGCGGGAGATTATAATTTGCACCATGTGTGTGCGTACGTGCGTGTATGCATGCATGCGTGCGTGCGTGGGTCACGCAGTTTTCTCTGAAACTACTACAGTTACATATTTTTGGTAAATTACTTGTCCTAATGAATTTTTACGCTCTTCAATATTTTTTGGGTTTTGTGAACTTTGGCCTAATTTTGAGTGAGTAATAGCACTTTTACCTAATATAATTATATGACTTGTAACTCTCAAACTATTGCATTTAGAGTATTTTGTTCCCATATGTTGTTCAGCTACTTTCTCCACAGCTACAACATGGTCAGTAGTTTGGAAGTGTATCTCCATAGCTAAGTGAGTAATAGCTACTTTGTCAATTTTTACCCCACAGCCCTTAAGGGCTGTCGGGGCATTGTTTTCACCCATGGTGTCCGGATGGGCGGGCGGGCGTCCGGGCGGGCGGGCGGCGGGAAATAGTTTGTCCGGGCTGTATCTCAGAAACCGTAAGGTGTAGGAAGTTGATACTTGGTAGGGACATTGGTTAGGGGGTGTAGGTGTGCAACGTCATGGTCTGACCTTGATTTGACCTTTGACCTTGCCGTAGTGACCTTGAGTTTGAAAATCTTGTCCGGGCTATATCTCGGAAACTGTAAGGTGTAGGAAGTTGATACTTGGTAGGGACATTGGTTAGGGGGTGTAGTTGTGCAACGTCATAGTCTGACCTTGATTTGACCTTTGACCTTGCCGTAGTGACCTTGACCTATAAAATCTTGTCCGGGCTATGTCTCGGAAACCGTAAGGTGTAGGAAGTTGATACTTGGTAGGGATATTGGTTAGGGGGTGTAGGTGTGCAACGTCATGGTCTGACCTTGATTTGACCTTTGACCTTGCCATAGTGACCTTGACCTATAAAATCTTGTCCGGGCTATATCTCAGAAACTGTAAGGTGTGGGAAGTTATGTGGTAGGGACATTGGTTAGGGGGTGTAGGTGTGCAACCTCGTGGTGTGACCTTGATTTGACCTTTGACCTTGCCGTAGTGACCTGGACCTATAAAATCTTATCCGGGCTATATCTCAGAAACCGTAAGGTGTAGGAAGTTGATATTTGGTAGGGACATTGGTTAGGGGGTGTAGGTGTGCAACCTCATGGTGTGACCTTGATTTGACCTTTGACCTTGCCGTAGTGACCTTGACCTATAAAATCTTGTTCGGGCTATATCTCGGAAACCGTAAGGTGTAGGAAGTTGATATTTGATAGGGACATTTGTTAGGGGGTGTAGGTGTGCAGCGTCATGGTCTGACCTTGATTTGACCTATGACCTTGCCGTAGTGGCCTTGACCTATAAAATCTTGTCCGGGCTATATCTCAGAAACCGTAAGATGTAGGAAGTTGATACTTGGTAGGGATATTGGTTAGGGGGTGTAGGTGTGCAACGTCATGGTCTGACCTTGATTTGACCTTTGACCTTGCCATAGTGACCTTGACCTATAAAATCTTGTCCGGGCTATATCTCGGAAACCATAAGGTGTAGGAAGTTGATATGTGGTAGGGACATTGGTTAGGCTGTGTAGGTGTGCAACGTCGTGGTCTGACCAGGATTTGACCTTTGACCTTGCCATAGTGACCTTGACCTATAAAATCTTGTCCGGGCTATATCTCGGAAACCATAAGGTGTAGGAAGTTGATACTTGGTAGGGACATTGGTTAGGGGGTGTAGTTGTGCAGCATTATGGTGTGACCTTGATTTGACCTTTGACCTTGCCATAGTAACCTTGACCTATAAAATCTTTTCAGGGCTATATCTCGGAAACCATAAGGTGTAGGAAGTTGATACTTGGTAGGGACATTGGCTAGGGGGTGTAGGTGTGCAACGTCTTGGTGTGACCTTAATTTCACCTTTGACCTTGCTGTAGTGACCTTGACCTATACAATCTTGTACTGGCTTTATCTCAGAAAGCGTAATTTGTAAGAAGTTGATACTTAGTAGGGACATTGGTTGGGGGTTGTAGGTGTGCAATGTCATGGTGTGACCTTGATTTGACATTTGACCTTGCCGTAGTGACCTTGACCTTCAAATTTTGTCCAGGCAATATCTCTGAAACTATAAAGTGTAGGAAATTGATAGTTGGTAGGGACATTGCTTAGGGGTTGTAGGTGTGCATCATAGTTTTTAGTTTACAGATTAATGCTGTCATCTTGCTATTGAAATGTCTTGTTTTAATACTTTATCTTTGCATACATTTTGTTTCTCTTAGATGTTATTTTCTCTACTTAATCATCATTTAGACCTTAATATAACTGACACTGCTCTGAAAGTATCCCGATCTTTGTACTGTTTCACTACCTCTATATCTCATGGTGACGAGAACTATTTCCCCAGGCCGTGGGGTATGGGCATCTCTGATGCTATTTTTAAGGCATCCACTTTTCGATCAGATACAAAACACAGTAAAGCTTACGTTCTGCTTACAGTCTCATACTGCAACTAGTACAGCTCTCCATCTGGGCCGCTCGTTTTTGTTAGCAAAAACCTTTTTCTAGTTTGAATTTAAATTATTTTTACAGCTTTATATTTCATTCTTCCAGCAAAAAATTGATATACACCACAAGTAATAACACAGGTACATTTTGTAACAAAACTTTTGTTACATTTGTTGTCATTTCTTTATATTTTAACAATGTATCTCTATTATCAGCCGTTTTATGGCAACCCAGAAATACCAGTGAACGCCCATTTTGTTGACTTCTAGAAGCATTTGTCTTTGACCCCTAACAAAGAAATATAAGGCGGTCGTTCACTGGTAGGCAGGCGCTTACTGGTCGGCAGCCACTAAACATAGAAGCTGAGATACTATTTATTTTTATCATTTTGATAGTGCAGTGTTATTTTGATGTTTTAAGGAGTCTTTTTATTGCGCTACAATAGCTTACCATGTGGGACTCAATGCTGTTCTCGGATGGCTGCAAGGCATCAGGCCAACGTCTAAGAAAAATAGACATTTATAGTTGGCCGTAGCCTCAAGTTGTCCTCTCGTGGTACACTACGCGATTTCTTCCTACTTTCTCGTTGGCCGCTTGATTTGTAGCGTCTGTCATTTACACAGATATTTTTATCTATTTCTCAGCACATACGTATTGTTGGATGTTAATTTTTGGTCATTTCATGTATTATATATCATAGATTATTCTGTAAAATTTCCGTTTTGACAGGATAAGTATATTTTATTATTTTGAGTTTTCCTCGGTTCAGGCTTTCATCTACGTCTTTTTATTGCGTTTCAAGATGTCTGCCCACCAAACGAAGATAAACCTAGATCTAGTAAGTGTCGTCACTTTTGCTTCGCGTTTGACACCCATAATTATTGCCCTACCTGTAGGGAATCTGGCAAGGGTGATGACCCCTGTGTCACTTTTGATAATCCATGTGAAATATGCACTTCTTTTACAGAAGAACAAATGTTGAAAATTTCACAAAGAAAACGCTATATTAAGAAGCAAAAGAGGGACACTGCTAGTTCAAAAGACGATGAACTAGATCTTTTAGGGGATGACGTGGATTCATTTACTGGTTCCCATGCAGACCTTGAGAGTGCTGCAGATAACTTATTTACCTCACCCCCGCGTCCTCAGCCCCTACCCTTCAGTTCATTGTCCATCAAAACACCAGCAAAAACTGTCCCACCCACCCTAGGTACTGCCTTACAGCATAAGATTGAATCAGATTTAGAAAAGTCCCTGGGTAACACACTAAACATCCATTTACAGCAACAAATGGGTTCTTTCCAGGCATCTATGTTAGAAGCTTTCCAGTCTCTTCGAGACGAATTAACAGCTAAAAAACAGGCAGAGGTGGATCAAACCTCGGCTTCAGCTTCTAAGCCTGGACCCTCCACTAGTGCTGTATATCTGGACCTACCCCCTCGGAGACCTAGAACTACCTCACATGTTGAGGAAATGGAAGTGGACTATGGTCCAACACTTCCTCCACGTCTCGGTTCTGAGCTTCATTATGCATCGGATCAGAATTCTAATGCATCCGAGGAGCCTTCTGAGAAGGCCTCGGATACACCTAAAAACACTCTCACTCTCACAAAAGGCATGAGGTTGAACCGAGGTCTGCCTCGGATCAATACTATGATGAATCTGATGAACCTCGGATGTCATCTTCTAAACCCCAAAAACATGCTGACAAGAGTAGACATAAGGTCAGGTCCAGATACATATCTTCCTCAGAGGAGGATCAGTCCTCTGCAACCAGACACAGGTCTTCAAAGCCCTCTGGGGCCCAGCCCTCTGGGGCTCTCTCTGACCAAGACCAACCTCAACATAATCCAGACAACCTTATTATAGGGAAGTGGCTCTGTCTGACGGTCCCTCCCAATATGCTGAAGAGGTGGACACCTTCAGGCGCATTCTTTCTCTCCCTGACCCCCGGGAGTCTATGCCTAGGTCCTCAACTTCAGTCATGGGTCTGGATGATGAAAAAGGCCGTCAAGAGCTCAGACCTAGAGGTCCTTCCTCTATGCTACCACTCAGCTCAGTTATCAAAGATGCTTTTAATAAGTTTGAACATGATTTTCAGGCCGCTAATTTACCTGAGGGTAAATACATCAAACCTCCTCCTTCCACTGCAAAGTGGTACAAGGTGGGACAGCCCTGTTATGAGGAGAAAATACAAGAGTTGAATCTGTATTACTCCCAAACCCCCTGGGGCCCCTATGGGCAAGGTTCCCCTACCAATTCTTAAGGAATTGGAACACCAAGCTAGGCAAAACATATCCACTCTCAACTTTACTGCTGCCTTTGCCAAGACTTCATCTTCTTGCAATGCCACTCTTGAGAAGTGCCAACATAGTCTGAAGTCAACCTTTAAGAGGGTTAAGTCTCAGATCCAGAAAGGTGCCAATCCTGAGAAAGCAGCAAAACGTGGATATGAGCAAGCCTGTGAGTATTTAGACTTATGGAATAAGACTGTTCTTATTCAGCACAGAGCTCTCACATGCCTCAGCAAATCCTTGGCCCATATACTCCAGAGGGAACTATATTCTATGGGTAACACTGGCTTGCTTAGGCGCGAAGCCGAAATGACCCTTTTGCAACCACATTTAGGGGAAATGAGACGCCAAGAACTCAGGAACTCGCCTTTTGGCATTCCTCCTTGTTCAAGTCTCAACTTGTGAAGGAGGGGGAAGACTTCCTCCTCAAAAAAGGCACCTCTAAAGACTCTCAGGGTTTCGGACCCTATCAAAATAAGCCCTTTCGTGGTCCCCACAACAAGAAAAGAGGCTCCTACAGGAAACGCCCCTATGGGGGCAACTCCTCACAAAGCAGTAACCAATCGTTTTCCTCAGGTAGGGGGAAACCGAACTTCAGAGGCTCCAGGGGTCGTTTTTGACCCCACAACAGGGGGCGAGGGCGTGGAAACCCCTCCCCCCAATGACTCCTTAAAAGGCTCCCTCAGTCCACCAGTAGGAGGTCGCCTCCGTTCTTTCAGAAGAGACTGGCAAACAAACAAATGTTCTCCAAACGTGTTAAACATTATCACCAATGGCTATGTACTGCCATTCCTTTCAAAACCAAATCTGGTCAGATTCCCTCTGATTCTGTCAGAATACAAGGCCCGTCAAAAAGACCAAGCTCTGGCCACTTGTATCCAGTCTCTTCTGTCAAAGAACGCAATCGAAAGGATGGAAAATGTAAAATCTCTCGGGTTTTACAGTCGCCTGTTTCTAGTACCCAAGCCTCACCAAAGGTGGAGGCCAGTCATAGACTTAAGCAGGCTCAACACTTTTCTACACGTAGGAAAGTTCAAAATGGAAACTCCAGAGTCCATCAGGACCTCTCTGATTCCATGGGAATGGGTATCGTCGATAGATCTATCAGATGCTTACCTCCACATCCCCATCCACCCAAACTCAAGGAAATACCTAAGGTTTTGCCACAGGTCAAGCTAATGGCGCTCTCAAGAGGACTCAGACTTCACCACACCAATACCTGGACGACTGGCTGATCAGGTCACACTCTCAGGAGGAAGCCCAAATGAACACTCAGGCAGTGGTAGACCTAACCCAGTCCTTGGGTTGGATAATAAATCAGGAAAAATCAGAACTGAAACCTACTGAGGTGTTTTCGGTCGTGGGCTACGAATACCATCTAGATTCAGCCCTTGTAAAACCCACTCAAGAGAGATGGCTCAAACTTCAGGATTTGATCCTACGTCTCAAGTCAAAACATGTTTTGACTGCAAGATGTTTGATGTCGCTAATTGGGTTGCTTGCCTCAACGGAGAAAATGGTCCCGGAGGGACGCCTTCACATGAGGCCCTTTCAGTTTCACCTCAAGGAGCACTGGAGATATCCTCAGTCGCTGGACAGCCTCCTTCCTTGGACAGAAACCATTTCAGCACACCTAGACAAAATCCCTCAAACGTGATGACAGGTGCAGACCTTCATCCCAAAGACCACAGTATCCAACTCTTTACAGACGCCTCAAACCATTTCAGCACACCTAGACAAAATCCCTCAAATGTGATGACAGGTGCAGACCTTCATCCCAAAGACCACAGTATCCAACTCTTTACAGACGCCTCAAACAAAGGTTGGGGCGCTCACTTAGATCAAAGTTCTACAAAGGGTCTGTGGTCAGACCGGAAAAAAGGCTACACATAAACGTTCTAGAGTTAAAGGCGGTCTCCCTGGCCCTTCGGAGCTTCAAGGACCAGTGCCAGAACCAAACACTGCTAGTTGCAACGGACAACTCAACAGTGGTAGTCTACATAAACAAGCAAGGAGTAACTCACTCAGCAGAGATGTGCTTTCTCCTGTGGAAGATCATGACATGGTGTCATCACTATCACATAACATTAAAAGCCAGACACATTCCAGGGTGTCTGAATGTGATGGCCGACCTCCTGTCCAGGTCGAACCAAGTTCAGTCAACAGAATGGTCACTGCATCCGCAGGTGTTCAAACAGATCTGCCAAAAGTGGTTCACTCCTCATGCAGATCTATTTGCCACTCATCTGAACCACAAACTTCCACTGTACGTGTCTCCAGTCCCAGACCCAAATGCTTGGGACATCGATACTCTGAACTTAAACTGGATGGGTCTCACTGCCTATGCTTACCCTCCGACGGCTCTCCTTCACAGGGTGATCCAAAAAATCAGGCAATGCCATTGCCTGATCATCGTAATAGCCCCAGGCTGGCCAGGGATGCCCTGGTTTTGGGACCTAGTGCAGCTCTCAACAGAGATCCCACTACAACTTCCAGTGTCAACAACTCTTCTCAAACAGTCCCACAATTATGTGTTCCATAGCAATCCACAGCATCTCAACCTCCTAGCCTGGTGTCTAGGAGTGGACAGCTCCAAGAACAAGGCTTCTCTGTGGAGGTGGCAGAGAGAATTGCTGCCCCTCAGAGGTCATCAACAAGGACCGTCTACAAGTCAAAGTGGGCCCTATTTGAGAAATGGTGCAGAGAAAATTCGGTGGATTTCTCCACTCCATCTGTGAAACATATCTCAGATTTTTTCATGTACCTATACCAAGATCTAAACAGGCGCCCCTTGACCATTGATGGTTACAGGACGGCCATTGTTGACACTTTGGGCCCAGCGGGCCACCATATTGCACAAAGTTCAGACCTTCACAGGTTACTCTCCAGCTTTCACAGCGATCGTCCAAAAAGTTCCAGGAATCTTCCAAAATGGAACCTTTCTGTTGTTCTCAATGAGCTCACAAAAGCGCCCTTTGAGCCTATGAAAGACACAGACCTCAAACATCTTACTCTCAAAACTGCTTTCTTGCTCGTTCCCTCCTTTTCCCTCCTTTTCATCTCCTTCAAGAAAGGACATACCTCAGACATCAGACCCACTACTCTCTCTTCTTGGTTGAAACAAACCATTCTACTTTGTTATAAACAAGCAGACCAACAAGCCTTGGACCTGGTCCAAGTTAAAGGGTATGACATTAGGGCCTTCGCGGCCTTTTATGGTGGGGTATCGGTGGACCAAATCATTCAAGCCTGTCACTGGAAAGCTCACAACACATTTACAAATTTTTACCTAAAAGACCTTACTTGGTCAGACAACGACAACAATATGTATCTGGGACCAGTGGTGGAGGCACAACAAGTCCTAGATCCTTCCCCTCAGACCAGTTATCCTCGGAAAGAAAAGAAGGGGGGGGGGGGGGGGGGGGGGGGGGAAGCACATCCGCTACAACCAAGTCTTCAGGAGTCTAATCCCAGGATCTAGGTTTAGGTTTACCTCTCAAGATGTTACGGGTAAGGTCATTTTGTATTGTTAGTTTATCAAGCATAATATGTATTAAGGACTTATTAAAGTTGTCATTAATCTCATGTTAGGTGGCTAAAAATTTATGAGAATTCCAACGATAGGGCTGGTTTTTCACTCTTGGACGGTCCCTAAGGGCCCTTACACTACCTAAGTGAGCACGGCTGCACTTCTCTCCTACAATCAAAACATCTTGACAGTTTTTAGCACCGTCATTCAGTATATTCAGGTTTTTGGCTCTTTACAGGCCCGGTCTTTGGGATTGGGCCACTGTATACTGGACTCAGACTGGTACTTTCAAAACATTCATTCTAATCTATTGCTTCAAAATCTAAGAAAAATTGACATATCTTCCAGTCTCAGCTGTAATCCCTCCACTGTGCGGTTGGATTCAGCATTGAGTCCCACATGGTAAGCTATTGTAGCGCAATAAAATTGAAAATTTTAATTACTTAAATGTAGCTTTTATAAGCTACAAGCTTACCATGTGGGACTGAGAAGAGTCCCACCCTGCCTCCCTGCTGTATTACAGCTGAGGGGTAAGGTTTAAAAATTGCAATGAGAAAGTAGGAAGAAATCACAGTATACCACGAGAGGACAACTTGAGGCTACGGCCAACTATAAATGTCTATTTTTCTTAGACGTTAGCCTGATGCCTTGCGCCCATCCGAGAACAGCATTGAGTCCCACATGGTAAGCTTGTAGCTTATAAAAGCTACATTTAAGTAATTAAAATTTTCAAGTTTGTTATTTTCGTAGTAGAAAAGAGGAGAATCCATGCATTTTTTTTTAAATAAGGAAGCGCCTATCGATTGGGTCTCCTTTGCCAGAAACTTTGGCGATCGATTGGTCCCAGGTAATTTGCATTATAATTCAAGCTGGATTCCAATTCTTTTGCAAGATACACATATAACTTGTTAAAAACAGGATACCTGATAAATTTGTAGTGATACCTCTTTTTGTTCTTCAATGTGGTTAATAGGTGTGCCTAATTGTCCTTCTGGTGGTGTTTCTTTTATTTTCCCTTGGCTAAATTTTTTTTTTTTTTGTATCTATGAGAGGAAGATATCGAATTGCCATGTCCATCATTTTGTGGAAATTGGACAATGAGATCTCTATTAGTCTTGGGGTTAACAACAAAAATAGGGATGGGTTGGTATGAAAAATATGTACATTGGGAGGTCGCCAATGCAAGACCATACCGATTCCGGGACTCCGTGTTTTAGTACACCCCAAACAAACCTGGACATTTCCTCTTCATGTCATCACAATAAAAGTGGTCAAATGCACAAAATATGAGAAATATAAGCTTATAATTTCTTCAGATTACTTGTTTGTTCCCAATATTATAAGTTTTCCTTCAGTTATATGAGCTGACAATTGAGATTGAGGTTATAAATTGTCGTAACCAAAACATAGCAGTTCTGCTCAACGTTATCGCTACTGCAGTATTGTATAAAGTCTGCAAATTGGTATTGGTAATTTCTTCAGATTTTGGGTATGTTTAATTGTATTTTAACTCTTTTTCTTCCATTTTTTGTGCTGACAAGCGAAGTGACGGTTGTAAAATCTCATCACAGTGTTTCAGTAAAATGCTCTCGATACCGAGATACTGGGCCTACCAACCCATCCCTCAACAATGAAGACTCTGTTGTTGTCCTGGACTTGATTTTATTGTCTTTAGTTTCCAACTTCTTTGATTCGCAATAGTTTTCAACACATAAAGAGTTCACCAATATAATTTCTTTAAACACAAATTTATTTACTTCAATATTTCATTTAATCAGTTTCTGTTCAACTCTGTTAAACATCCAGTACTCAATACACCCTTTTGTACAATTTAATAAATCGAATTATTGCCCAAATAAATTGATGTGATTATGTTTTAGCGTCATGAATTAGTTCCTGAACTTAGAAACTGTCCAAATATTTGTCAAGTTTAATGTAAATTTCTAGTTAAGCTGAAAGAGATTTTTGGATGTTTTCAGTCTGGATGTCAGTTTCTAACTCTTCTCTAGGAGAGATGAGTGGGACTCTAAATTGGCTGCGTTTCTCCGTTTGTCTCATGTACGTGATGTCTGGGATTATTGTATGTGTGGTCCTAGCATATTTTGTCACCATGGTGTTTTAATTAACTGTCTAATACCTTAAAGTCTTTATTTATAGCCTGGATAATTTTTTCTGGGATTTGTGATTGTTTTCTGTTTTAATTCATACTTTGTAATATTTGATAAAATAGTACGATAGTGCAAATTCCACCAATGAAACTAAGTTCATATACTATCATGTTGATATAATACCAGTACAGCATAAATTACATTTTTTCTAATCACTTATTAACATTTTAAAAACCTGTGCACTTTAACTCAGTGATGTAATGGCCTGATTGCTCAACTACTTAATTTACTGCTTAAGCTTAGTTCTCTAAACTAAGTAAATATTTATGAATCTATGTTCCAGTGTGCTAGGTCATGTTAACTATATATTGATAGTTCTTAGGCATAAAAATCCAGCAGATTTTCTGTCGGCATAATTTGAAATTCTGCCAAATTATTGTGACAGAAAATTAAATTCAGACTTGAAACTTTTGTTCATAGAAATTAAAATATGTTTTGTGTTAAGTAGTTCTCTTGTCAGAATTTGAAATTATGACAAAGTTATCCGTTGCAAAATCCAATTAGTTTCTGATGTCACAGCCTTCAATTGTGTTTCTGATATCTGACTTTGAATAGCTGGATTGGAGTTTGTTCTATGACATGTATTACATCCAATGTTTTGTGTACCATTTTAGAAATTCATTGACAAGTATGATTTGGACAAGGACGGTCACATTGACTTCAAGGAATTTGTTCAGTATGTGGTAGAGCATGAGAAGCAGCTGAAGTTGTCATTTACCCAGTTAGATCGAAATAAAGATGGTGGGTGAAGTGTTTTTGTTATTCTAAAGTCATGATTTTTCGTCCAGTCAAATTGCTAGACAGAAATATTATGAAAGCAATATGATGGCTGGTGTTGTGAGATGAAAATGGCAAAAAAAAGTTAAATGTATTGCTGTACACCCTTATTTTACTGAATACTTACTTAAAAGATATTGCTAGCACTCTGGCTTGCTTCAAGCAAAATATGACAACCTGGCTTTAACCACAAATTGATGTTTGTCCATGCAGTCTCATTCTTTCAGATTTAGCATTTTGATGTGACGATTTTTCGTCCAATCAAATTGGTAGACAAAGATCTCAAGAAAAGCAATATGACAGCCACTGTAACAAGATGATAAGATAAAAATAATTGTAAAATGTAATGCTGTACACTCTTAAGTTATTTTACAAAATAATCACTGTCGGGATGTTTTCTGCTTCCTTTGAAACAAAGAGACCATGTCCCTTTGAATTTAAGCACAAACTGTCGGCAGCAGTTTGAAATAGTGGATACTTGCCATCTTCTACTGTGTACACCAATCATGTCTATTTCTGTGAGAGATGTATTCTCTTGTTGTATCCACTGGATGCTATCTGGTGGATACTATGGATTTCGCTTTGTTACGCCACCGCAGTGTGTAGAGAGATTTCACTGTTAACGCTCTAACGAAAAAAAAATTATAGCTAGCCTTCTCAAATTTGCAGGATATATTCATGACAATAAAATCTTGCCTGGGAATATTTTTGGCCTCATTTTGAAAAACAAGATGGCTGTCACGGGCGTTTCTTTGTCAGTCATGAAAAGTGCTTATATCTCGATTATTATTGGTCATACAGGTTTGGGATGCTAAACCAACTTATAGGAAATCATGGGCTGGAAATCTGCTGGTGTGGTCAGATTTGACCTTAGACCCTTCCTTCAAGGTCAAACGAGGATAGCCAAACTTTAAAGTGCTTATATTGTTTATTATTGGTCTTAGAGGTTTGGGATGGTAAACAAACCTATAGGAAAGCATGGACTGGGAATCTTTTGGTGTTGTCGGATTTGACCTTGGACTCTTCCTTCAAGGTCAAACAAGGATGGTAAACCAACTTATTTGACCTTGGACCTCTCCTTCAAGGTTAAACAAGGATAGCCAAACTTAAAAGTGCTTATAACTCGCTTATTATTGGTTGTAGAGGTTTGGGATGGTAAACCAACCTATAGGAAATCATCGGCTGGGAATCTTTTCGTGTGGTCATATTTGACCTTGGACCCCTCCTTCAAGTTCAAATGAGGTTAGCCAAACTTAAATGTGCTCATAACTCGTTTATTATTGGTCGTACAGGTTCGGGATGGTAAACTTACTTATAGGAAATCATGGACTGGGAATCTTTTTATGTGGTCAGATTTGATCTTGGACCCCTCCTTCAAGGTCAAAAAAGATAGCTAAAATGAAAAGTGCTTATAACTCGCTTATTTGTGTTCCTAGAGGTTTGCAATATCACACCAACCTATTGCAAATCATGGGCTAAGAATCTTTTGATGTTGTCAGATTTTACCTTGGGCTCCTCCTTCAAGGTTAAGTGATGGTTGATTGGCTTTGGTGAGTTTTCTTTCTGGTGGATACAATTTGCATCGGTTCTGCAATGCGCTATGTCTAGTTACATTTGTGTCTTTCATTAAGCAAACATTTTGTTAACTTGGTGTCAGTACAAGTTGCTCCCATAAAAACTTAGACACCCTCCCCACAGGGGTATATTTGTGTCAACCATAATACTCTATATGTCACGCTTCAGCCATGTCCCATGTGGGGATACACTGCGTTGAGACGCAATCTGTAGTTATTATTGTGTTTAATTAAGCTGAGTGTTGAGTTTCTTCACTTTTAGGTTTCATTGATGCTGATGAGATTAAGGCAGCTTTTGATGAATTGGGTCTTCATATAGATCATGTTGAAGCAAGGAGACTTCTGAAAAGGTGAAAATACTTTTATGCAGCACCTTTGGTCATATGCTTGGAATTATAGAATTCTACACTAGTTTTGCCATCAGTTTCACTAGCTTGTACATTTTCCAATTGTTACATTTTTATTCTTTTTGATTTTAAACATTTTAATATCTGGGTAAAAATTGATTTTGATAAAGACAGCAAACCTGAATAGTAGCTTTCTACCAGAATCACCCTTTTACAAACATGGTTGAAATACTAGTTACAAAAATGAACAACAAATATCACTTGAATGCCCCTGAATTAGCTGGAAAAGATATTGACCCTATCACATTCTTTTGTTATCTGTATGTACATGATGAGTTATATTTTTGGGCCTCTGATTTAAACAAAAGGTAAATGAGATTAAAATTTACATTCTTGAAACTGATCTGGAATATCAAAAAATTTGTGTGAACTGACCTGTAGATTTGTAGTATGTAACATTGTTTACTCTGACACATTTCCATCATTTAGTCAGTTAATTCTTCTTTAAAATTGTTTTTTTCAAGGAAAGTTTACCCAGATGCTTTGTTTCATCATTCAGCCATGTCCCATCACAACTTTTCCTGAAAAACAGTGAAAAAGTTGTCGCAGTATAAAGAATTACAAACAAAACCACAGCTGATTACACCTGATGAGCCAATTATTTGGGTTTTGGAGCGATTCAATTTTTTTCCAATGTTAAAACTAATGATAGCTGATATCTGATTGGATCTGGCAAAAATTCAATGAAATTAAGCATTTAAAAAATAAATTTCAACCAAACTACAATTAAATTGACATCAGTTGATAAAATTTAATATGAAAGTAAGCGTAGCTTTGCTGTGTGTGTTTTTAACAGAATGGATAAAGACAAGACGTTACAAATCAACTGGAATGAATGGAGGGAGTTTCTTCTTTTGCAGCCCATTTCAGGCATCCATGACCTTGTACACTACTGGCGCCATGCTACTGTAAGTAGTGCCAACTACAGCAGACTCTGTTTAACGTACAATGTCAAGTGTCCGCAATATTTTGTTGTAGCTGTGGCTAAGTTGTTACACTTATGCCTACAAATGTTCAGCATTACCTGATGTTGGTGACCTTAATACTTGTGCCCAGTACGGGTAAAATTCAGCCTACACTGGCTCTACTTAAATTGAATGTAAGTGTTGGGAGATCGCGGTGATTTTACCTGTCGATGTTTGAATCGAACAATGTGAACAATGATCGATCATTGCTGATAATGGGGTTGGAAGTGTGAACCAGACACAATATTCAAATATTAAATAAAAACTAAGGCAAATGGATGCAAATTTTCACAAATATAACTTAATATAAACTTAAAAGTATTTTACAAACGTCTACCTCACTCCATGCCATGCTTTCTGTGTCCTCCATTGTGATTGGCTGATTTTATGATCACCTTGACAACAGTGGGAAAACCCCAAAGTGTTTTTACTTTATAATTTTGCATTTACGGCTAGTTTTGTAATTTTAATTGATAAATGTACAAAATTTTCACTAAATATGGTTTTGATATGACAAAAAGGCTACAAATAATTGAAAGAAATGAGTTTAGCAAATATCGGTTGTAAAGAGATTTTACCAATCATTGCTTGGCAGTGAGCTGGCGAAGCGATAACACCGAAGTTTTCAAGCATCGTCCCACCACTAACTGTATGGACTGTGTGGTTTGAATTAGGAAGACTTGTAAATAGTACTGAATCCCTGTGCAAGATACTTCTAAAGCCCGTCAAAGAAAAATCATTTTTCCAAAAGTATATATCCATTGTAGTGGGTACGTTGTCTGTCGATATTGCCGATATTTATTATTGTGGGAGAGGGGTGCTGATGTCGATGTCTTAAAGGCATATATCAGTATCGCCATTTTAATTATAACTGTAAACTTACACTGCAAATATTTGAAATAAAGCCTAAATCTGAAGAAATTGTACTCTTTTATCTCGCGTTTTTGATGAAAACTGATATGCTTTGTTTTGTTAAATTTCACTTTTCGTGTTAGCAAAATTGGGGATGTACTGAACAAAAATGTTTTCAGTATCCTGTATTTGGTCTATTTGGTAGACATTATTATCTGCCGATATCAGCTGATATTGAAATATTTTTACTTTCAGTATCGATATCAGCACAGCTAAATGATTTACTCACTGAACCATTGCACTGATATAGATTTGCGGGAACATCTGGTTTTTTTTCACCGAAAAATGCAGATTTTGTTAAAGTCTTTGGCTGTAAGATAAATGGAGAATGCATTTTTGGTAAAATGAAAGAACAAGTGTTAAAATGTTTTCCTAGCCATTAAAATACTGCAAAGAACAAATGTTGAATGCGGTCAAAATTTTCCTATATCGCGAATGTGTTGTAAATAATGCTAGTTGACAATGTGGCATCGTAAATGGGCAGGTTTTTCAAAGAAGTGGCATGTATTATGCACCAAAGACACAGTTTTGGTTTATAGATCTTAAGATATAAATTGAAGCTTGCCATAGGATTATTACTTCAAACTAGGGCAGGGTCATTAGATTTTTCATTTTTACCCCACAGCCCTTAAGGGCTCTTGGGGTATTGTTTTCACCCATGGTGTCCGGATGGGCAGGCGGGCGGGCGGGCGGCGGGAAAAAGTTTGTCTGGGCTGTATCTCAGAAACCGTAAGGTGTAGGAAGTTGATACTTGGTAGGGGCATTGGTTAGGGGGTGTAGGTGTGCAACATCATGGTGTGACCTTGATTTGACCTTTGACCTTGCCGTAGTGACCTTGACCTTTAAAATCTTTTTTGGGCTATATCTCGGAAACTGTAAGGTGTAGGAAGTTGATACTTGGTAGTGACATTGGTTAGGGGGTGTAGGTGTGCAACGTCATGGTCTGACCTTGATTTGACCTTTGACCTTGCCATAGTGACCTTGACCTTTAAAATCTTGTCCGGGCTATATCTCGGAAACCGTAAGGTGTAGGAAGTTGATATTTGGTAGGGACGTTTGTTAGGGGGTGTAGGTGTGCAGCGTCATGGTCTGACCTTGATTTGACCTTTGACCTTGCCGTAGTGGCCTTGACCTATAAAACCTTGTCCGGGCTATATCTCAGAAACCGTAAGGTGTAGGAAGTTGATACTTGGTAGGGATATTGGTTAGGGGGTGTAGGTGTGCAACGTCATGGTCTGACCTTGATTTGACCTTTGACCTTGCCATAGTGACCTTGACCTATAAAATCTTGTCCGGGCTATATCTCGGAAACCGTAAGGTGTAGGAAGTTGATACTTGGTAGGGACATTGGTTAGGGGGTGTAGTTGTGCAACGTCATGATCTGACCGTGATTTGACCTTTGACCTTGCCGTAGTGACCTTGACCTATAAAATCTTGTCCGGGCTATATCTCGGAAACTGTAAGGTGTAGGAAGTTGATATTTGGTAGAGACATTGGTTAGGGGGTGTAGGTGTGCAGCATCATGGTGTGACCTTGATTTGACCTTTGACCTTGCCATAGTGACCTTGACCTATAAAATCTTGTCGGGCTATATCTCGGAAACCGTAAGGTGTAGGAAGTTGATACTTGGTAGGGACATTGGTTAGGGGCTATAGGTGTGTATTATCATAGTGTGACCTTAATTTGACCTTTAACCTTGTCATAGTGACCTTGACCTTTAAAATCTTCATGGACCTTTGGGTCTGTCTTTTGATGCAGATTAAGCAAAAGTCATATTAGAATTTATTAAGAATTTTACTTTCATAACTTCCCAATGTAAGAGATAGAATTTCATCAAGTGAGCCACAGATTTTGCTCCAACACCACAATAAGCATTCATTAAATGTATTACCACTTCTGTATGCATGGTAATATTCAAACCATCTAAACCATAATTCGGCCATGCAGATGTAGATAAAGAGTGGTGAATTTTAGTTTACTGATTAATGCTGTCATCTTGTTATTGAATTATCTTGTTTTAATACTTCATCTTTATACGCATTATCTTTCTTTTAAACATTATTTCTCCATTTAAACATTGTTTGGACCTTTATATAACTGACAGTGCTCTGAAAGTATCCTGAAGTTTGTACTGGTACAGTACTTCTATATCTCATGGTGTTGAAAATATTTCCCTAGGCTGTGGGGTACGGGCATCTCTGGTGCTATTTTTGGAATTTGAATAACAACTTGCTTGCCAAAACTCTTCTTAATTTTATTTTCAAATAAACCACAATTTAGTTACATTTATTTTTCATGTCCCCATTGAAGATTTTACAGTTAGATGTATACATAATGTCTTAATTCATCTTCCATAAAACATGAGTGGGTAGGGGATTAGAGAGTGATACAGTCTTGGCAGAACAGTGAATCAGCTGAAATGATTTTAGAAATGTACTTTCTATGTAGCAATAAAAAAAATCTGGAAAGTTTAATTTGATCTATTAAGATCGTACTTATATTTTACCATATTTCATCTCTCCACTGAGAGGTTAAAATCTGAAAAATATAAGTTAATCTATTAAAATCATACATACCGTATGTAATTTAATATTTCGTTTCATCACAGACAGGTTAAAGTTATACAAAACTGATAAAACTATATGGGGCTTACTTTTTTAGAATGTACATTTAAATACTTTCGAAAAGGATCAAGCTGATCTGTGGCAAAAAAAAAATAATGCAAAATATTTCATTATAAATTAGTTGTGGGGTAGAAAAAGTGGAAGTAGGTCCTCAGTGGTCCAGCAGGTTTGGCATCTAATCACAAGCTGTCAGCCTGTTACCTCTGTGTGAGTTAGACTCTTAACAAGTGGCAAATTGTGCAGTCCTGTCCAAATATTAACCCTGGCTGTTGAATGGGATGTTAAGCCTTAAACTGACCTTTGCATTAAGTGGGGTCTCTCTATTTATGGCTGTGATGTGACAAATGGCCTATCTGGAGATATGTTGCCATCGAATCTATTTTAACTAATGTATTATACACAATATTTCTCAGGGTTCGCGAAGTACCTCTAAAATATGGAGTCCAACGGACTACATGACCTCCAAAAAATGGAGTCCAGTGTTTTGTGTTAGGGTTATGAAATGTAGGGTACCTTGTACCTTATAAGCACATCGAAAATGGGGTACCATTATGTGAAAATGGGATACAAATAATATTTTTTCAATCATTTAAATACTTTGAAAATAGGTTCAGAGTTATCATTGCAGGAAGATTGAAAATATGATCTGTTGAGTTATGTATTCGACGTCTGGGGATACACCATCTTCCTTGGGAAGATATAAACTTAGTAGATTGATGTGCTGAAGTTCATATAACTTTTCCCAATATTTATGGCATACAACAAATGGATTAAATAAAAAATTCCTGATCAAAACCTGTGGCGTGAGTGATGACCTGTCTGGGGATATGTTGGCGCCGAGTTGGCCCAATCTAGTTTCTGGATAAGATGTATCTGCCGATAAATCAATTTTAAAAATATTTTAAAAGCTGAACTCCAGTCAACAAACTTCATTTTAGTGTAATTTGAGTGACATTTTTTTTGTATGATTATTATATCCACCCCACTGGGGGATGGACATATTATTTTTGCTTTTTCCGGCGTCCGGCGTCCCACTTGGTTTCCAGACATTTTAGGCAACAGTTCTTATCCTATCTTTACCAAATTTGGCATGCAGGTTTATTGGGTTAATAGCTTGTATGGGATTGCTTTTGGTGATGATAGCTCTATAGCTAACCGAGTAATAGCTACTTTGCTACTTTTGAGTATCTCTTTGGTTTCCAGACATTTTAAAGAATGCTATTAAGCCTATCTTTCTGAAATTTGGTATGGAGGTTCATTGGGTTAATAGGTTGTATGGGATTGCTTTTGGGGGGGAATTGCTTCATAGATGAGTGAGTAATTAATTAAATAAATGAGTAATTGGCTATTTTGAATACTGAAAAAGGCAAATGTGCTCATATCTCCTAAACCGTGCGAGATAGAGCAATTTCGTCGAAATTTTCGACCCACAGGGTGTCTAAGGAATGTACTCTTTGCAATTTTCAAAAAATTTTCCCCTCCCCAAAAATGGCGGCCATTTTGAATTTTCGAATTTTTGCCAAAAATGGCAAAACACAAATTTGCTTCTATCTCCTTAACCGTGCGAGATAGAGCGATTTCGTCGAAATTTTTGACCCATAGGGTATCTGAGGAATGTACTCTTTGCAATTTTCAAAAAATTTTCCCCTCCCCAAAAATGGCGGCCATTTTGAATTTTCGAATTTTTGCCAAAAATGGCAAAACACAAATTTGCTTCTATCTCCTTAACCGTGCGAGATAGAGCGATTTCGTCGAAATTTTCGACTCATAGGGTATCTGAGCATTGTACTCTTGGCAATTTTCAAAAAATTTTCCCTCCCCAAAAATGGCGGCCATTTTGAATTTTCGAATTTTTCCCCAAAATGGCAAAACACAAATTTGCTTCTATCTCCTTAACCGTGTGAGATAGAGCGATTTCGTCGAAATTTTCGACCCATAAGGTATCTAAGGAATGTACTCTTTGCAATTTTCAAAAAATTTTCCCCTCCCCAAAAATGGCGGCCATTTTGAATTTTCGAATTTTTGCCAAAAATGGCAAAACACAAATTTGCTTCTATCTCCTTAACCATGCGAGATAGAGCGATTTCGTCGAAATTTTCGACCCACAGGGTATCTAATGAATGTACTCTGCAATTTTCAAAAAATTTTCCCCTTCTCAAAAATGGCGGCCATTTTGAATTTTCGAATTTTTGCCAAAAATGGCAAAACACAAATTTGCTTCTCGAATTTTGGCCAAAAATGGCAAAACACAAATTTACTTCTATCTCCTTAACCGTGTGACACAGAGCGATTTCGTCGAAATTTTCGACCCACAGGGTATCCGACTATCCGAGCAATGCACTCTTGGCAATTTCAAAAAATTTTCCCCTCCTCAAAAATGGCGGCCATTTTAAATTTTCGATTTTTTGCCAAAAATGGCAAAACACAAAATTGCTTCTATCTCCTTAACCGTGCGAGATTGAGCGATTTCGTTGAAATTTTCGACCCACAGGTTATCTCACAAATGCACTCTTAGCAATTTTCAAAAAATTTTCCCTCCCCAAAAATGGCGACCATTTTGAATTTTCGAATTTTTGCCAAAAATGGCAAAACACGAATTTGCTTCTATCTCCTTAACCGTGCAAGATAGAGGGATTCGTCGAAATTATCAAGCAACAGAGTATCTGACCAATGTACTCTTGGCAATTTTCAAAAAATTTTCCCTTCCCCAAAAATGGCGGCCATTTTGAATTTTTCCCCAAAATGGCAAAACACAAAATTGCTTCTATCTCCTTATCCGTGTGAGATAGAGGGATTTCGTCGAAATTTTCGACCCACAGGGTATCTGAGCAATGTATTCTTGGCAATTTTCAAAAAATTTTCCTCTTCCCACATATGGCGGCCATTTTGAATTTTCGAATTTTTCCCCAAAATGGCAAAACACAAAATTGCGTCTATCTCCTTAACCGTGCGAGATAAAGCGATTTCGTCGAAATTTTCGACCCACAGGGTATCTAAGAAATGTACTCTTGGCGATTTTCAAAAACTTTTCCCCTCCCTACATATGGCGGCCATTTTGCCCAAAATGGAAAAACACAAATTGGCCTTAACCGTGCCGAGTTATTTCGTTGAAATTTTCGACCCATAGGGTATCTAAGAAATGAACTCTTGGCAATTTTCAAAAAATTTTCCTTTTCCCAAAAATGGCGGCCATTTTGAATTTTCAAATTTTTGCCAAAAATAGAAAAACAGAAATTTGCTTCTATCTTCTTAACCGTGCAAGATAGAGTGATTTTGTCAAAATTTTCGACCCAACCAATGCAAAAAGGCATGAAGCTGAAATAATTATATCCCCAGACGAAAGTCGGGGATATATTGGATTCAGGTCCGTCGCGCGGCCGCCGTCGTAGAAATTTCCTTGTGGACGCGATAACTCAAAAACAAATTAATATTTTTTTTTCAAACTTGGTACACATGTTAAGGGTGCCCAAAGGAAGATCCCTATTTTAAGGTGACCTTAAACTCCCAGTAAAAAAGAACTTATGGCCACCTTAAGGTCAGAAATTGGACTTTTGGCCACTTAGAGCCCTGTAGGTCACAAACTATGATGCTCAGCTGGCTGAAATTTTACCTGACAACACATTAATATGTTCTTAGTACATGTGCCGAAAATCACGACTTTAAGTTGAGGAGAAAATTGTGTTTGAGGCCCATAAATACCCCCACTTAGGGATTTTTTGCTATACTTTTCACATATTTTGCCCTATAATTTGGAAGTGGTAATTCTGATGAGTCTCAAACTGCGCTAGGTATAGCTTTGATATGTAATCCTTGTCTGTAGAACATTTTAGGGCTGTAGGTTTACCCAAAGGGGTCGACTTAAGGTCTCAAAAGTGCCCACAGAGACCCAATTTATGCACTTTTTGCCACTTTCAAGCACTGTAGCTTTCAAACTATGTCTCTCATCTAAGTTAAATATCATCTGGGAATATATCTATGTGTTTTCTTATATGTGCCCCAACATTTAGGCCTTTAATAGACAGTTAACCTGTGTATCAGGACCATAAACACCCACCCGAGTGACCCTTATAAGACATTTTTCACATCTTTTTCCCTGTAACTTGGAAATGGTAAGTCTGAGAAGTTTCAAACTGTATTAGATATATATTCTGTGTGTAATCTTAGTATGTAACAGATTTTAAGTCTGAAGCTTTAATTTTGAAGGTCAAATTGAGGTCTCTAAAAGGCTCCCAAAGACCCAATATTTGGACTTTTTGCTACTTTTAAGCCCTGTGACTGTCAAACTATGTGACTGATAGAGCTCAAATCCTATCTGGGAAGATATTAGTATGTTATTTATATATGTGCCAAAAATTAAGGCTTTAAGAAGACATTTAACCTGTGTATCAGGACCATAAATCCCCACCCGAGTGACCATTTTTAGACATTTTTCACATATTTTGCCCTGTAACTTGGAAATGTTAAGTCTAAGAAGTTTCAAACTGTATTAGATGCATATTCTATGTGTAATCTTAGTATGTGACAAATTTTAAGTCTGAAGCTTTAATTTGAAGGCCACATTTAGGTCTCTAGAAGGCCCCATAAAGACCCAGTATTTGGACTTTTTGCCAATTTTAAGGCCCGTGACTGTTAAACTATGTGACTGATAGAGCTGAAATCTCATCTGGGAATACATTATTATGTTCTTTTTACATGTGCCAAAAATCAAGGCTTCAAGTAGACATTTAACCTGTGTATGAGGACCTTAAACACTAGTGGTGGGATCGCCAGCTTAAATGACAGATCGAGCATCGCTTGTTAGAAGCGAGTTGAACTCGAGTCAAACTCGAGTAATTTCCGGGATAAAGTATTTCATTTGTTAGCGCAAATATTTTACATAACCGTACGTGAGGCAAAACTTTGAACTGGAAATGGGCTTTCGCGATATAATTTAAATTAAATCTTCATTGATTTAAGCCAGAATAAAGTAAAAATACAATATATTTTTGAAAATTTCAGATATTTCTATTGTTTTGGTGAAGTGTCAGCCTTAGATGGTGAAAATATATACGTTTTCAAAAACCCGAGTTTCACTTGCGCAGATCGATGTGACCCCCAATTATTGCCCATCGAGTTGTAACTCGAGTTTCCGTCAACTCGTCCCAGCACTATTAAACACCCACCTGAGTGACCCTTTTAAGACATTTTTCACATATTTTGCTCTGTAACTGGGAAATGGTAAGTCTGAGAAGTTTCAAACTTTATTAGATACATATTCTATGTGTAATCTTAGTATGTAACAAATTTTAAGTCTGAAGCTTTAATTTGAAAGCCACATCGAGATCTCTAAAAGGCCCACAGAGACCCAATATTTGGACTTTTTACCACCTTTAAGCCCTGTGACTGTTAAACTATGTGATTAATGGAGCTGAAATCCCATCTGGGAATGCATTATTATGTCCTTTTTACATATGCCGAAAATCAAGGTTTTTAGTAGACATTTAACCTGTGTATGAGGGCCATAGACACTTGCCCAAGTGCCTTTTTGGACATTTTTTCCGTATTTTGCCCTGTTATTTGGAAATGCTTAGTGTGACAAGTCTTAAACTGTATTATATATAATTTTTGTTTGTTATGTATGTCCCCCAAAAAGTTTCAGATCTGTAGTTTAATTGCTAAGGTCTCTTTAACAATTGTAAAATGCCCACAGAAACCCAATTTATGGACATTATGCCACTTTAAAGCCCAGTAACTGTCAAACTATGTGGGTTATAGAGCTGAAATCTTTGAATTTTTAAAAGGAAATGCCTGTCTATTTAAATTTTGAATATTAATAATGTTATGGCTATCTTAGTCTTTTAAGAACTTATTTTTGTGTGTTATACCTCTGCTTGCTGAGTTTTTAACTTTTTAAAATGAAACTGGTTAAACATATTCAAGTAGACAAAATGGACACTTTAAGTGAGCTTTAAGTCCCAATATTAATGAAATTATATCCTTATGTAGTAAAACTAGGGGATTTTTAACCCTCAACTAGCCCAGTTTTATTCAACTTGCCTCAGTTAATTTTGACACAGCTCCTACAGTTATGAACTCATTTCAGTTGATAATCACATACTTAAAATTCTCAATTCTTTTTGTATTTGAGTACCCCTTTTATATAGATTGTTTGTTTACCATTTATGCATCCCCCACCCGGATTCCCCCCACCCACCTCTGGGACCTCCAGCTATATTGAGTGACACTAAATAAACAAAGGTATTTAATGATATCAGATGAGAAACAAAGAACTCAATGGGGTTGCAGATCTTGTGTAATAGTGGGAGAGGTGTGGAGAAGGGGAGAGGGGTGGGGGTGGGAGGTGGTGGGCTTCATTACATATAACACAAAGGGGAGTCAGAACTGAGATTGTGACACATATTTAGGTTGCATATATATGGACCACATATATAGGTCTAGAGGAAATGAATAACTGAAAACAATTTGCAAATTCTAAAAATAATATAATAAAATAATAATATAAATAATTTTTTTTAAATAATATTTTATTTGTGAACAAATATAGAAACAGATATGCGCTTTTGCGATTATGAATTTTAGTATGGACATTGAATCATCAATCATTTAAATACTTTGAAGGAAGATTGAAAAGTATGATGAGTTGAGTTAAAAATAATATTTTATTTGTCAACAAATATAGAAACAGATATGCTCTTTTGGGATTATTTTTTTAGAATGGACATTCAATCATCAATCATTTAAATACTTTGAAAATAGGTTTAGAGTTATCATTGCAGGAAGATTGAAAATATAATTTGAGTTGTGTATTCGGCGTCTGGGGATACACCATCTTCCTTGGGAAGATATAAACAGAGTAGATTGATGTGCTGAAGTTCATATAATAATGGGTAATTATGTTTTAAAAAATTCCCGATCAAAACCTGTGGCGTGAGTGATGACCTGTCTGGGGATATGTTGGCGCCGAGTTGGCCCAATCTAGTTTTAGTTATTTTTGTACTTAAAGCTCGATCCCTCATAAATGATGTGGTCACTAGAGTATTGGATATATCTATTTAGAAAATTTTCTAAATTTAAAAAAAATCTGCATAATCTGCATGGCTTTTGTGATTTCTTTTTTTATTGCGCTACAATAGCTTACCATGTGGGACTGAATGCTGTTCTCGGATGGCTGTCAGGCCCGGCCAACGTCTAAGAAAAATAGACATTTATAGTTGGCCGTAGCCTCAAGTTGTCGTCACGTGATAACCTTTTACCTTTCGTCCTTTCTCGTTGGCCGTCTAGATATAACATGCTTTTATATTTTCAAAGAAAAGATTGCATTTTTACAAGGATATTCTTGTCGTTGGATACTGAAACTATATCAGTTTCTTTATTTTATATCATAGAATCCTTATTTCACCACAATTCACAGATCAGATGAGTATTTTTATCATATTTTACAACTTTAAATGCACTTCCGGGTTCACGTTGTTAAGACTCGTACTGTAGCTTATATTCCTCACAAGGCATTGACCTGTCGAAATGGAATAAAATATAAAATTAAATATAAAATAAAACCCTTATTTTGACCAGTTTAAGGGTTGAAAATATTTAAATTAAGCACAAAGCAAGTCCTGTTAAAATATAAGCGGAAACAACTTTTGTTTTCTGTCTAGACGGTAATTTCTTGTAAACTAATGCACGTCTCGTTCATGTAGTTTATATCTAGGGGTCGATTTCACAAAAGGACTTAGCCCAGACTTAGACTTAAATTGAAGACTTTTGTCTTAAAATGAGGCTAAAGTCTGTGAGCTTAGACTTGGAGGATTTCACAGAGCTGCTAAGTCTAGGCTTTAGCTAATTCTACCCAAGAGTGGGCTTAACTTTTGTAAACAAAGGCTTAAATATGGCTGCCATATATTTTTCTCACTTCAAAATTTGAAATGCTTGAAAATAAAAAATAAATATATAGAACACCTCCCTAAATTATTCTTTGGACATGTCTGTATGATTATAAGGTTTCCCATTTAAAAATACAGCATTTTTTCAAAGATAAAATGAGCTAAACAAGGGATATATTACCACTAAAATATTTTGAGTAGAAATAAAGGGTCACATGACATAGAAAACCACTGTGGTTATATGACAAGCTTGGACTTCGCTAAGTCACCCTTTGTGAAATCCATTTAAGTCCAGGGGCCGATTTCACAAAGGGACTTAAGTCCAGATTTAGGCTTAAATCTAAGACTTTGGTCTTAAATTTTGTCAAAAAACTGCTAAGTCTGTGGTCTTAGACTTAGCGGATTTCACAAAGCAGCTAAGTCCATGAAATTGCTAAGTCAGTGGACTTAACTTTTAAGTCTGGGAGGTAGTGGGCTTAAATTTTGTAAAGAGGACTTAAATATGGCCGCCATAAACTTTTCTCCACTTCAAAATTTGAAATGGCTGTAAATGAAGTATAATTATGCAGAACACCTCACTAAAGTAGTGTTTGGGAAGTTTATATGTGCTAACAGGGTTTTCCATTTCAAAACAGCACTTATCCTTAGATAAAATACATTAAAAGAAGAATATGTGGCATCAATATTATATTTTGAATAGATACAAAAGGTCACATGACACAGAAAACCACTGTGGTTATATGATAAGCCTGGACTTAGCTAAGTCACCTTTGTGAAATCCATTTTTCTAGCTAAGACCAAAGTCTTAGATTTAATTCCAAGACTTAACCACAAAAGGGACTTAGTTTAAGTCCTTTAGTGAAATCGGCCCCAGGACTTGGCAAAGACAAAAGACTCAGATTTAAGTCCCTGACTTAGCCTAAGTCTGAGACCCTTTGTGAAACCGGCCCCAGGAATATATCCCTGTTGAAATCAAATTAAATAAATTCTGTAAGGGTTTATCCCCGTTCTGCTACAGTATTTGTTCTTTGAAGGGTTAAAATATTATATAAAGCACGAAACTAACTTGGGGAATCCTTGTGAAAACCCCTGTGCTGACGTCACGTCTAGACAGCATGTGCTGAGAGACGCGTGTATGTACCTTCTGTTACAGTACGTTTACCTGTTAAATAAAATAAAATATTTTACCCCTTCTTTCCTGTATTATGGACCATTTAAAATGCCAATACTTAAAAATAAACAGGAAACGAATCATTGCTCAAATTGTCAGTATGTGCTTTCAAACTAAGGTTACCTTGGTTTGGCATTATTTTAACTCATCCAATTTTTATAATATAAATATATTAAAGGAATATATTTTTCATTTTAGGTTCTATGTTATTTAATAAAAAAATCTGTGTAATTTTTTGCTTTCCTTATCTCACAACTAGCCCTACCTACAGTGAGGCGGGTGGGGGAGATGACCTTGTGTCACTCTTGATTTAAAAAATATCCAGTTGTGTAGTTCTCTTCGAAGAACAGTTTAAGGAAAGCTTACATGGAAATTATTATCCAACTTCTTACTGGGGTGGATCGCTACTTGAATTTGAAGCCAGATCTGATCTTAGTTCATCCGTGTCCTTTTTAACCATCCGAGAATCGGATGCATTAAACTCCAGTACTATCCATCCGAGTATGATTTGATACTCTGATATTTTCATTGCATTTAGATCTGATTCCATCTGATCCTCGGATGATCGGATGTTTACAACTACCTTCCGATGCTCGGATGACCTGATCTCAAATCCGATGATTGGATGAATGTATCTAGATGTGATGCTCGGATGATCGGATCTTAAATCTGATGTTCGGATGGTGGTTCCAGATCAGAACTCTGAACAATCCTAACACACACTTGGACTATAATTCACAAGCCTGGCAGTAAATATTACTTATTGGAGGCTTCGGTGCAAGTCCAAAGCCCTCAAGCCCAAGAGGGCTTCTTCTAAACAAGGTCCTTCTTTCAGTCCGGACTCTGTATTTTATAGGGAAGTAGGTTGCCTGACTTAACCCTAACCATATTTTGAGGACATTGAAACTTACGCAGTTTTGCAATCTCCCTGACCCCAGGGAAATTAGGCCTAGGTCCTCCACAGTCTGGACTCTGAATGGTTTAGCGGGCCAACAGGAACTTAGGCAAAGGGTCCCTTCATCCATGCTTCCTGTTAAATTTTACAGCACTTTTAGGCTGCTAAAACCCCTGGTTTGACTAGGGGGTACAGTTGGGACAACCTTGTTTTGAAGACAGATTATAGCTTTCTAGTCTGTATCTCCTAGGGGCCTCTTGGGTACCCCCCCCCCCCCCCCCCCTTCTGCTCATCCAGAGTTGAGCTTCAGGCTGCTCTTAACTAGGTTTTTCTGAATATAACCTGGTTATGGATATCTGTTAAGGCAGTAGTAAGGCTATTACCAGGCAGGTTAAACTCAATTTCATGGTGCATATAAGTAATCAGAAGGAGTATGGGGAATTCAGGTGAGATACCAGAGTTTTAGAACTTTAAGTTCCCCATTCACAACTAGTTTAGGAGAGACAAAAGTTTCTCCTCAGGCACCTATAATAACACTTAGGGTTTAGGCCCTATCAAATCAGCCCTTTCACTTCCTCACAATCTAGAGGCTCCTACAGGAAACACCCCAATTGGGGTCATTCCATTCCAAGCAGTTTCGTTTTCCCCAGGTAGGGGGAAATCGAATAGCAGAGGCTCCAGAGGTCTTTTTCGACCCCACTCCAGGGGACGAGGGCATGAAAACCCCTCCCCCAATGACTCCTCCAAAGCCTCCCTCAGTCCACCAGTAGGAAATCTCCTCCGTTCTTTCAGAAGAGACAGGCAAACCAACAAACGTTCATACAACGTGTTAAACATTCTCACCATTGTCTACATTCTTTTCAAAATCAAATCTTGCCAGATTTCCCCTGATTCAGTCAGGATTCAAGGCCCTTCAAAAGACCAAGTTCTGGCCACTTGTATCCACTCTCTTCTGTCAAGAATGCAATAGAAAGGGTAGAAAATGTAAAATCTCTCGGGTTTTACAGTCACCTGTTTTCTAGTCCCCAAGCCGCACCAAGGTGGAGGCCAGTAATAGACTTAAGCAATAAGCAGTAATAGACTTAAGACACTTTTCTACTCATAGAAAAAAGTTCAAGTGGAAACTTTAGAGTCCATCAGGACCTCCCTGATTCCAGGGGTATGGGTATCGTTGATAGACCTGTCGGACGCTTACCTTCACATCCCCATCCATCCAAACTCAAGGAAATACCTAAGGTTTTGCCACAGGTCTCCGGTGTTCCAGTTCTCCTCCCTCCCTTTCAGACTAGCCACAGCCCCCCAGGTCTTTACAATGATTGTAAAGGAGGTGAAACTAATGGCCCTCTCCAGAGGACTCAGACTTCACCAGTACCTGGACGACTGGCAGATCAGGTCCCAGTCTCAGGAGGAAGCTCAAGTGAACACTCAGGCAGTGGTAGACCTGACTCAGTCCTTGGGGTGGATAATAAATCAGAAAAAGTCAGAACTGAAACCTACTCAGGTGTTTTCGTTCGTGGGCTACGAATACCATCTAGATTCAGCCCTTGTAAAACCCACTCAAGAGAGATGGCTCAAACTTCAGGATTTGATCCTACGACTACGACATGTTTTGACTGCAAGATGTTTGATGTCACTAATTGGGTTGCTTGCCTCAACGGAGAAAATGGTCCCGGAGGGACGCCTTCACATGAGGCCCTTTCAGTTTCATCTCAAGGAGCACTGGAGATATCCTCAGTCGCTGGACAGCCTCCTTCCTTGGACAGATGCCATTCCTGCACACCTAGACTGGTGGCAGAACCCTACAAACGTGATGAAGGGTTCAGACCTTCATCCCAGAGACCACAGTATCCAACTCCTTAGAGACGCCTCAAACGAAGGTTGGGGCGCTCACTAAGATCAAAGTTCTACCAAGGGTCTATGGTCAGACTGGGATAAAAGGCTACACATAAACATCCTAGAATTGAAGGCGATCTCACTGGCCCTTCGAAGTTTCAAGGACCAGTGTCAAAACCAAACAGTACTAGTTGCAACGGACAACTCAACAGTGGTAGCCTACATAAACAAACAAGGAAGAACTCACTCAGCAGAGATGTGCGCTCTCCTGTGGAAGATCATGACATGGTGTCCTCACTATCACATAACATTAATAGCCAGACACATTCAGGGTGTCTGAATGTGATGGCCGACCTCCTGTCCAGGTCGAACCAAGTGCAGTCAACAGAATGGTCACTGCATCCACAGGTGTTCAAGCAGATCTGCCAAAAGTGGTTCACTCCTCATGTAGACCTATTTGTCACTCATCTGAACCACAAACTTCAGCTGTACCTGTCTCCAGTCCCGGACCCAAAGGCTTGGGACATAGATGCTCTGAACATAAACTGGACGGGTCTCACTGCCTATGCCTACCCTCCAACGGCTCTCCTTCACAGGGGGATCCAAAATCAGGCAATGTCATTGCCTGATCATTGTAATAGCCCCAGGCTGGCCAGGGATGCCCTGGTTTTGGGACCTAGTGCAGCTCTCAACAGAGATCCCTCTGCAACTTCCGGTGTCAACAACTCTGCTCAAACAGTCCCACAATTATTTGTTCCACAGCAATCCACAACATCTCAACCTCCACGCCTGGTGTCTAGAGTGGACAGCTCCAAGAACAAAGCTTCTCTGTGGAGGTGGCAGAGAGAATTGCTGCCCCTCAGAGGTCATCAACAAGGACCATCTACAAATCAAAGTGGGCCCTATTTGAGAAATGGTATAGAGAAAATTTGGGGGATTTCTCCTCTCCATCTGTGAAACATATCTCAGATTTTTTCATGTATCTGTACCAAGATCTAAACAGGCGCCCTTTTCCATTGATGGTTACAGGACTGCCATTCTTGACACTTTTGGCCCAGCGGGGCACCATATTGCACAAAGTTCAGACCTTCACAGGTTACTCTCCAGTTTCTACAGGGATCGTCCCAAAAGTTCCAGGAATCTTCCAAAGTGGAACCTTTCTGTTGTTCTCAATGAGCTCACAAAGCACCCTTTGAGCCTATGAAAGACACAGACCTCAAACATCTTACTCTCAAAACTGCTTTCTTGCTAGCTTTGGCCTCCGGCAAGCGCCGCAGCGAAATCCATGCCTGGGTTGCAAACAAAGTATCTAATCAAGGCCAAGGGGAAAAGGTTGCCTTGTTCCCTTCTTCTGACTTTATAGCCAAAAACCAACTAGCAAGAGAAGGTTCTCAAAGTGTGTCTCCAGTGACTATACCTGCTTTGACTACCATTGTAGATAGATAATTCAAAGAAGACAGGACCTTGTGTCCAGTGCGGGCCCTGAGGTACTATTTGGATCAAACCAAAGACCTGAGAGGGTCTCGATCCCTCCTTTTCATCTCCTTCAAGAAAGGACATACCTTAGACATCAGACCCGCTACTCTCTCTTGTTAGTTGAAACAAACCATTCTACTTTGTTATAAACAAGCAGACCATCAAGCCTTGGACTTGGTCCAAGTTAAAGCGCATGACATTCGGGCCTTTGCGGCCTCTAAGGCCTTTTACGGTGGGATATCGGTGGACCAAATCATGCAAGCCTGTCACTGGAAAGCTCACAATATATTCACAAATTTTTACCTAAAAGACCTTACTTGGTCAGACAACGACAACAATATGTATCTGGGACCAGTGGTGGCGGCACAACAAGTCCTAGATCCTTCCCCTCAGACCAGGTATCCTCGGAAAGAAAAGAAGGGGGGGGGGGGGGGGGGGGGAGGTACATCCGTTACAACCAAGTCTTCAGGAGTCTAATCCCAGGGTCTAGGTATAAGTTTACCTCTCAAGATGTTACGGGTAAAGTCATTTTTTATTTTTAGTTTTTCAAGCATATATGTATTAAGGACTTATCAAGTTGTCATTAATCTCATATTCGGTGGCAAAAATTTATGAGAATTCCAACCATTGGGCTGGTTTGTCACTCGTGATGGGCCCTAGGGCCCTTACACCTTTAAAGTGAGCATGGCTGCACTTCTGTCCTACAATCAAAACATCTTGACAATTTTTAGCACTGTCTCTCATTTTATTCAGGTTTTTGGCTCTTTACAGGCCCGGTCTTCAGGATTGGGGCACTGTAAACGAGACTCAGACTGGGATTTCTAACATTCATTCTAATCTATTACTTCAAATCTAAGAAAAATTGACATATCTTCCAGTCTCAGCTGTAACCCCGCCACCGTGCAGTTGGATTCAGCATTGAGTCCCACATGGTAAGCTATTGTAGTGCAATAAAATTGAAAATTTTGATTACTTAAATGTAGCTTTTATAAGCTACAAGCTTACCATGTGGGACTGAGAAGAGTCCCACCCTGCCTCCCCGCTGTATTACAGCTGAGGGGTAAGGTTTAAAAGATCTCAACGAGAAAGTAGGACGAAAGGTCAAAGGTTATCATGTGGCGACAACTTGAGGCTACGGCCAACTATAAATGTCTATTTTTCTTAGACGTTGGCCCGGGCCTGACGGCCATCCGAGAACAGCATTCAGTCCCACATGGTAAGCTACATTTAAGTAATCAAAATTTTCAATTTTTTGGGACCCACTTTTCTATAATATATATAGATGTTCTACACATTATGTTATAGAAAGGGCCATTGCTTTATGCATACAAAACAGTAGAAATATATTAATTGAATAGCCAAATGCAAAGAAAACAGATTCTTTATATAAGGGATTAAACACTAGGAGGGAGAGATGTCAAAATATGGTGTGTATCAATATAAAGACACATGAAAGTGTTTATTTCAGTAACGATTGCAACCTCACCACCAAACTTAGTACAGATTGCAAAAGGGACAGTGGTCAAGGCTGTTCATTGTAGAAGAATTAAATACCTTTAAGGAGGAGGAGATGACAAGTTTTTGTGTATGATATTCTAAAATGGTATGCTTCACAGTGACCTTAGACACGTCTTTTGCGCAATTTTTGAACAGCGAATATAGAACGGTAAATAAAATAATGCTGTTGAATTCTGGGTTCATCGTCCCTTCGCGTACAAATGTAAACAAACAACTCACGGTAAAATAAAATGTAAATTATATGCAGCAAGTATAAAGTTAAATAATTCAGTGGGGATTTTTATCAATATTTCATTTAAAGATCGACTACTCATTAATATGACATTACAGAATTCTGTGGGGCATTTAATTCCTAACAATATATTAACCAAAAGGCTGTTTGCACATCCATCACTATGCACGTTTAGTTAATGGAACAGCCAACATGGCGCTGGATTTGTTTTGAATTTTGCGTAAGATTTACTGCTTAGTTTGACCAAAATATTAGTGTAACCATTTTAGAATAGGAATAAAAGACAAATTCTCGTGCTTTATGATGGTTTTAAACTATCGATCGGCTGTGTTAAAGCACTCAGCCCTTCGGGCTTCGTGGCTTTAATACAGCCGCTCGATAGTTTAAAACCATCATAAAGCACTCGAATGTCTTTTATTCCTATAATATATGCAGATTCTAAACATTAATACCCCTTTCACACAACAAGTGGTATCGCCCACAGTAGGCTGTGTTTGGTGAAAAGTCCCTGTCCTTGGACCACCGTCTGATGTCCGTTTGCAAACTATCTAGTCAGTGGCGAACTGTCCAATACCTTGCGAGTCCTGTGGACATTTTAAACTGTTTTCCCACCTCTGATTTTGGTACTGTAAGCATGTGCAGATGATTTAGCGCATGCAGGTATGAATTTCTGACTACGGTTAGTGAAGGTGTGGTCCACGGTGTACATACGGTTGTGTTTTGGTCATTTTTCGGTGTAATACGACAACATAAGGTGAGTTAGGGTATTGGTTGTTTCACTACGTGTTCGTCTGACGGCTACCGAAGGTGAGTTAAGTTTATTGGAGGTTAGTGGGTGGACGATTAGACCAGTGTTCGATCAATCGTCAGTGTCATGGTACAATTGCGTTCGGTCACTGACAACTTCTAGAAATCGATTAAATCTCACCCTACTTTATGTGTCAATATCCACGTATTTTTTATATTTTGGGCAGTTTCCAAAACTTTCCTTTAATAACTTAACAGATTTCTCACGAATTTTGGGTTTGTTTACAACTACTGCCATATTTACCGTAAGTGGGTGCTTTTGGTAGCTTCTATATGTTGGAAACACCGTTATTCTTAGTGGATTGAAATACACTTTATCTTGGAAAGTGTTTGATGACAGTGGAGTAAAAAGTCCATTATGGGTCGATCATCGGTCTGAAAAATGGACAAATAATCGACCAATGAAAATTTAGGCGATTCCACTCACAATTGGAGGTTGCTTCTTGGTGACCAATGTTTGTGCTACTGTCGTCCTACTGTTATTGACGGTTAAAAAAACATGTATAATCAGTGGCCGTCCGCCTGTAATGTGAACAATTCGGACAAAATGGGGCGACCTGGGAGGCGTATCGGCCGCCAAGTAAAACTTCTACTGCGGGACATACCACCTGCAGTGTGAAAAGGGGCAATAAAGGGTTTACTGGACTTTTTACCAACAATAAACACATTGGCAACAAGTTAATTGATTCAAAGGGAATGAAATTATCAGCATCATAAAAGGGACACTGGTGACAGCTGTTTATTGTGAAGGTTAGTAATGCATGTAAGGGGAGGAGTGATGTGAAAATGTGGTGTCAGGTATTAGATGTTGAATTATATGTGCTTAATTTAATTTAAGCTATTTGATAATGTATTTATTTAACTATTTAAAAAGTGGCTATTAACGTATAATATGTAGGCCATACTAGAACCTTTTTGAAAATCATAAAGATGCTGTAAATCTTGAAATATTGTGGGTAAAAAAGGTAGCCTGATATTAATTTTGGCTTAGTTTGAAAACATATGGCCATATCATATTTTTAATGTCAAATGGGGTTATCCTATTAAAAAGGTCTTATATCTCCCTTACCATTGCTCCTAGAGAATCACAATATGAAAACAACTTGTAGGAAGTCATGGCCTGGGAATCTTTTCCAAGTATTGAATTGGACCTTTGACCTCTGCTTCAAGGTTAAATGGGGTCATCATACTAAAACGTTCTTATATCTGCCTTATTATTGGTCCTAGGGCTTCAGAATGTAAAAACAGCCCATGGGAAGTCCTGACCTGCAAATGTTCTGGCCTCATTTTTAATAACAAAATAGCTGTCATAGACCAATATTTCAAAGTCATTAAGATGCTATAAATCTTGAAATATTGCAACTAGCATCATCAAATTTGTATAAAAGATATGTGGCTAGGATAGCTAGCATGCGAGTAATTTGGCCTAGTGTCGAAAACAAAACACATCATGTTTCATATCACATGGGGTTATCATATTTAAAAAGGCCTTATATATCCCTTTTCATTGCTCCGTGGGGTTCTAAATGTGAAAAAAACTTATAGGAAGTCATGGCATTTGCATTTGTTTGTTGCATTGACCTTTGCCCGGTTCTTCAATGTCAAGTGGGTCATCTTACTACAAAGTACAAAGGCCTTATATCTCCCTTCGTTCTCCATTATTACTGTCCTGAGGTGGGAGATAACCACTGCAGTAGTCTTGTCTTCGAATAAAAGTATACTGAAAATTAAAGTGTATTAATATAGGTCCTTGTGTGCAGGGATTGCAGTGCTTTCTGTAATAAATTCTTTATGAACTAGACAAAATGTTGTGATGGTTTTCCTTTGTCATTTAGTTTTGATATTTATCATTGCTTTCTTTGAAAGGAATTTAGACAATGCAACTTTAACCATTTAATTTTCAATTATATTTAATGATATCCAGGAGTTACCTGATTTGCATCCAAGTGATTGTGTACCCCATGTAAGTAGCTGGTAATTTTGCATGAAATGTCCTTTTACATGATTGTCTGTGGCTTTTTTCTGATTAGTTGTTTTTCAGTTGCCTCCTTCCCCTCACTCTTTAATGTAATACTTAATGTGAATAACATTTACAATTACCTTGACCTTTTAACTTTTCCATTTTGGGTCTCAGTGGCTTGGTGGTTATATACTTAGGCACTCATCTCTGTGGTTGTGGGGTCTACTCTAGCTCATTATGTCAAATACTGACATCATGTCCTAATAACCTGGCATTTGAGAATGTGTCATCAGTACAGCATTGATAATTGGTCCAGAGATGGGGGAGTAAGATTTTTTGACTGGATAATAAATAGTGGTGTAAATGGTAAACCGGTATACTTCATTTTGTTTCATTTAGGTAGATATGACGAAATCTGCAAAGAATATTTAAGTACGGGTTATTGAAAACGTCAATATATTAGGCTTTCTGTTGGTGAATAGTTTGTCAAAACAATAAAGAACATATATATTTGAGGTAACAACTTACATTTTCACTTTATATTCATGGTAAATGAAGTTTATAAAGTTCAAAATATCTCGTGAATCCATATTTCCTCTAGACAATATAACTCGTATACGCTTGCGTAAAACTTTTTTACCATATCTTTGCAAACTTTCAAAATCCCAGATTTGGTTCAGTTTCAAAGCCCCAAAAACTGTTTTTTATTTTCAGAACCGGTCCAACACTAATAATAAATGATCTTTACAATATATAAGGGGTATTTTGCTATATAACAATAGAGAAATAAAAAGTTTGAGAGTGTAAAAATGAGTTATTACATTGAATATTTGGTAATGCAGAAGATGATAAAACCAGAAATCTATTTGTAGACACAGAGACAATTATCTGGCTACCGACACCGGGTTTTCGTCTTGCAAGAACCGATCCGAATTCGGGTAACCGTGTTTTAGCTGTCACCCATGATGTAAACAAAATGTTATCAAAAATAATGTTAATTATCTGTATAAAGAAGGAAAATTATGTGAAAAACTATTAGTATTTGGAGAAATCTGACAGAATATTGAGGTTTACCCAAGTTTTTTGTTGTTTTACAGTATATTTAAGCGTCCCGCAAGGGACGCTTGTTTGTGTATGGGAGAGCTTCTGGCTCCGCCGGCTCCGGCGGCTCCGCCGGCTCCGCCGGCTCCGCATTTTGTTTTCCTTATAACTCTGTAACCGTTAGGCGGATTCTTTTCAAATTTGGCAGGTTTAGGCAGTAGCCCTGGGGAATTTTTTTGAATATGCTGCAGTGACATTTCAACCAATCAGAGAGGTCACATGACCAAAAATGTCTTTTTTCGATGGGGAAGCTTGTCCGGATGATAACTTGAAAGGAATTTTATCAATTCACCTGAAACTTGGCAAATACATTCATTCTATTAAAATCTGGAAATCATTAGATTTTGACATTGATTGGTCAAGAAATGGCCGAGTAATTAATGATTAATTAATCATTACGAATTTTCCAAATAAGGAAAACACAAAAATGCTTATATCTCGAAAACCGTGCTAGATAGAGCGATTTCGACGAAATTTTTGACCCGCAGGGTATCTCTGCGGAGTAGTTTTCCCAATTTTCAAAAAATTTTTGTCTCGCCCAAAATGGCGGCCATTTTGAATTTTCGAAATTTTCGCAAAAATTGCAAAACACAAAAATGCTTATATCTCAAAAACCGTGCTAGATAGAGCAATTTCGACAAAATTTTTGACCCGCAGGATATCTCTGCGGAGTACTTTTCCCAATTTTCAGAATATTTTTGTCTCGCCAAAAATGGCGGCCATTTTGAATTTTCGAAATTTTCGCAAAAATTGCAAAACACAAAAATGCTTATATCTCGAAAACCGTGCTAGATAGAGCGATTTCGACGAAATTTTTGACCCTCAGGGTATCTCTGCAGAGTAGTTATCCCAATTTTGAAAAAATTTTTATCTCGCCAAAAATGGCGGCCATTTTGAATTTTCGAATTTTTCGCAAAAATTGCAAAACATAAAAATGGTTATATCTCGAAAACCGTGCTAGATAGAGCGATTTCGACGAAATTTTTGACCCTCAGGGTATCTCTGCAGAGTAGTTATCCCAATTTTGAAAAAATTTTTGTCTCGCCAAAAATGGCGGCCATTTTGAATTTTCGAATTTTTCGCAAAAATTGCAAAAGATAAAAATGGTTATATCTCGAAAACCGTGCTAGATAGAGCGATTTCGACGAAATTTTTGACCCTCAGGGTATCTCTGCAGAGTAGTTATCCCAATTTTGAAAAAATTTTTGTCTCGCCAAAAATGGCGGCCATTTTGAATTTTCGAATTTTTCGCAAAAATTGCAAAACATAAAAATGCTTATATCTCAAAAACCCTGCTAGATAGAGCGATTTCGACGAAATTTTTGACCCGCAGGGTATCTCTGCAGAGTAGCCATGCCAATTTTCAAACAAAAAATTTCTCGCAAAAAATGGCGGCCATTTTGAATTTTCAAATTTTTCGCAAAATTGCAAAACACAAAAATGCTTATATCTCGAAAACCGTGCTAGATAGAGCGATTTCGACGAAATTTTTGACCCACAGGGTATCTCTGCAGAGTAGCCATGCCAATTTTCAAAAAAATTTTATCTTGCCAAAAATGGCGGCCATTTTGAATTTTCGAATTTTTGCGTAAAAATTGCAAAACACAAAAATGCTTATATTTCGAAAACCGTGCTACATAGAGCGATTTCGACGAAATTTTTTATCTTCAGGGTATCTCTGCAGAGCAGCTATCCCAAAGAGCTTTCACTTGGTGAAGTTTCAGACCCATAGCTAATTGCTCACCTACTCAAAAAGAGTAAATGCGAATTACCTCTGAAAGTATTGCAGATGGCCAATTTTTCTCAAATAACTCATTCACCTACTTTTGGAAGAGCTTTCACATGGTGAAGTTTCAGACCCATAGCCAATTATTCACCTACTCAAAATGAGTAAATGTGAATTATTTCTAAAAGTATTGCAGATAGCCAATTTTTCTCAAATAACTCATTCACCTACTTTTGGGAGAGCTTTCACATGGTGAAGTTTCAGACCCATAGCTAATTATTTACCTACTCAAAATGAGTAAATGCTAATTATCTGTAAAAGTATTGTGGATACCCAATTTTTATCAAATAACTCATTCATCTACTTGTGGGAGAGCTTTCACATGGTGAAGTTTCAGACCCATAGCTAATTACTCACCTACTCAAAATGAGTAAATGCGAATTATCTCTAAAAGTATTGCAGATAGCCAATTTTTCTCAAATAACTCATTCACCTACTTTTGGGAGAGCTTTCACTTGGTGAAGTTTCAGACCCATAGCTAATTACTCACCTACTCAAAATGAGTAAATGCGAATTATCTCTAAAAGTATTGCAGATAGCCAATTTTTCTCAAATAACTCATTCACCTACTTTTGGGAGAGCTTTCACTTGGTGAAGTTTCAGACCCATAGCTAATTACTCACCTACTCAAAATGAGTAAATGCGAATTATCTCATAAAGTATTGCAGATAGCCAATTTTTGTCAAATTAATCATTCACCTACTTTTGGGAGAGCTTTCACTTGGTGAAGTTTCAGACCCATAGCTAATTACTCACCTACTCAAAATGAGTAAATGCGAATTATCTCTAAAAGTATTGCAGATAGCCAATTTTTCTCAAATAACTCCATCACCTACTTTTGGGAGAGCTTTCACTCTGTGAAGTTTCAGACCCATAGCTAATTACTCACCTACTCAAAATGAGTAAATGCGAATTATCTCTAAAAGTATTGCAGATAGCCAATTTTTCTCAAATAACTCATTCACCTACTTTTGGGAGAGCTTTCACTTCGTGAAGTTTCAGACCCATAGCTAATTACTCAACTACTCAAAATGAGTAAATGCGAATTATCTCTAAAAGTATTGCAGATAGCCAATTTTTCTCAAATAACTCATTCACCTACTTTTGGGAGAGCTTTCACTTGGTGAAGTTTCAGACCCATAGCTAATTACTCACCTACTCAAAATGAGTAAATGCGAATTATCTCTAAAAGTATTGCAGATAGCCAATTTTTCTAAAATAACTCATTCACCTACTTTTGGGAGAGCTTTCACTTGGTGAAGTTTCAGACCCATAGCTAATTATTCACCTACTCAAAATGAGTAAATGTGAATTATCTCTAAAAGTATTGCAGATAGCCAATTTTTCTCAAATAACTCATTCACCTACTTTTGGGAGAGCTTTCACTTGGTGAAGTTTCAGACCCATAGCTAATTACTCACCTACTCAAAATGAGTAAATGCGAATTATCTCATAAAGTATTGCAGATAGCCAATTTTTGTCAAATTAATCATTCACCTACTTTTGGGAGAGCTTTCACTTGGTGAAGTTTCAGACCCATAGCTAATTACTCACCTACTCAAAATGAGTAAATGCGAATTATCTGTAAAAGTATTGCAGATAGCCAATTTTTCTCAAATAACTCATTCACCTACTTTTGGGAGAGCTTTCACTTGGTGAAGTTTCAGACCCATAGCTAATTACTCACCTACTCAAAATGAGTAAATGCGAATTATCTCTAAAAGTATTGCAGATAGCCAATTTTTCTCAAATAACTCATTCACCTACTTTTGGGAGAGCTTTCACTTGGTGAAGTTTCAGACCCATAGCTAATTACTCACCTACTCAAAATGAGTAAATGCGAATTATCTCTAAAAGTATTGCAGATAGCCAATTTTTCTCAAATAACTCATTCACCTACTTTTGGGAGAGCTTTCACTTGGTGAAGTTTCAGACCCATAGCTAATTACTCACCTACTCAAAATGAGTAAATGCGAATTATCTCATAAAGTATTGCAGATAGCCAATTTTTGTCAAATTAATCATTCACCTACTTTTGGGAGAGCTTTCACTTGGTGAAGTTTCAGACCCATAGCTAATTACTCACCTACTCAAAATGAGTAAATGCGAATTATCTCTAAAAGTATTGGAGATAGCCAATTTTTCTCAAATAACTCCATCACCTACTTTTGGGAGAGCTTTCACTCTGTGAAGTTTCAGACCCATAGCTAATTACTCACCTACTCAAAATGAGTAAATGCGAATTATCTCTAAAAGTATTGCAGATAGCCAATTTTTCTCAAATAACTCATTCACCTACTTTTGGGAGAGCTTTCACTTCGTGAAGTTTCAGACCCATAGCTAATTACTCAACTACTCAAAATGAGTAAATGCGAATTATCTCTAAAAGTATTGCAGATAGCCAATTTTTCTCAAATAACTCATTCACCTACTTTTGGGAGAGCTTTCACTTGGTGAAGTTTCAGACCCATAGCTAATTACTCACCTACTCAAAATGAGTAAATGCGAATTATCTCTAAAAGTATTGCAGATAGCCAATTTTTCTAAAATAACTCATTCACCTACTTTTGGGAGAGCTTTCACTTGGTGAAGTTTCAGACCCATAGCTAATTATTCACCTACTCAAAATGAGTAAATGTGAATTATCTCTAAAAGTATTGCAGATAGCCAATTTTTCTCAAATAACTCATTCACCTACTTTTGGGAGAGCTTTCACTTGGTGAAGTTTCAGACCCATAGCTAATTACTCACCTACTCAAAATGAGTAAATGCGAATTATCTCATAAAGTATTGCAGATAGCCAATTTTTGTCAAATTAATCATTCACCTACTTTTGGGAGAGCTTTCACTTGGTGAAGTTTCAGACCCATAGCTAATTACTCACCTACTCAAAATGAGTAAATGCGAATTATCTGTAAAAGTATTGCAGATAGCCAATTTTTCTCAAATAACTCATTCACCTACTTTTGGGAGAGCTTTCACTTGGTGAAGTTTCAGACCCATAGCTAATTACTCACCTACTCAAAATGAGTAAATGCGAATTATCTCTAAAAGTATTGCAGATAGCCAATTTTTCTCAAATTAATCATTCACCTACTTTTGGGAGAGCTTTCACTTGGTGAAGTTTCAGACCCATAGCTAATTACTCGTCTACTCAAAATGAGTAAATGCGAATTATCTCTAAAAGTATTGCAGATAGCCAATTTTTCTCAAATAACTCATTCACCTACTTTTGGCAGAGCTTTCACTCTGTGAAGTTTCGGACCCATAGCTATTTATTCACCTACTCAAAATGAGTAAATGCTAATTATCTGTAAAAGTATTGCGGATACCCAATTTTTATCAAATACTCATTCATCTACTTGTGGGAGAGCTTTCACATGGTGAAGTTTCAGACCCATATCTAATTACTCACCTACTCAAAATGAGTAAATGCGAATTATCTCTAAAAGTATTGCAGATAGCCAATTTTTCTCAAATAACTCATTCACCTACTTTTAGGAGAGCTTTCACTTGGTGAAGTTTCAGACCCATAGATAATTACTCACCTACTCAAAATGAGTAAATGTGAATTATCTCTTAATAGTATTGCAGATAGCCAATTTTTCTCAAATAACTCATTCACCTACTTTTGGAAGACCTTTCACACACGAAAATGAAAAATTGTGAATATCTCGGAAAAGCTATTTCTTCTACTTTAATGCTCGGCGGGAGATACACACCACGGCAGTGGTCTTGACAAAAATTTTTGTCTCCCCAAAAATGGTGGCCATTTTGAATTTTCAAAGTTTTTGCAAAACACAAAAATGCTTATATCTCGAAAACTGTGCTATATGGAGCGAACTCAACAAAATTTTGGACCTGCTGGGTATCTGTGCAGAGTAGCCATGCCAATTTTCAAAATATTTTTGTCTCGCCAAATATAGCGGACATTTTTAATTTTTTTATTTTTTGCAAAACACAAAAATGCTTATATCGTGAAAACCGTGCTAGATAGAGCAGACTGCGCTGACTTTGGTTGCCACAACAGTATAAGGCTAGAAACGAAGCATTTTCTTAATACTTTAGCACTCACCTTTATATCCTTTTCGGGACGCTTTGTTTTTGCTATGCAAAAACATTATCTTTTTTTTTTGCGAGCGATCCTCTAGTTAATATTTTTTCGGTTACCCGCTTTGCCACTTTGTTTTATACAGAATTCGAACCATTTTCGGGTAACCTATCGCAGCCTTAGTTAATACTAAATCAAACAAAACAAAACGGGTGTTTTGCAAAATTTCCACTGTTGGGAACTGGTTCTAAAATTTGCATTTGTACAAAGTTTCCTTTTTCTGTGGCACTCCCCAAGGGTGCCAGCCTGTTAAGGTATACCTACTCAACTAGTATAGGTACTCATTTTGTATTCCTGAGATGAAAGGGACACATGTATGAACAGTACCTTGTCCATGGGTACCATCTCCATGAACCGGCCAATGATCGAATAAATAAACGAATTCTGGCAGAACTGGAATCACAGCCATTGTTCAAAATATTCTTATATTGTATCTCAAATGATGTGTGCTAGTACACATGGACCTGTACACTAACATGTCTTAGTCAAAAAATGTTTGCACATTATATGTATTTGCACCTAAATGTTTGTTGTGGATAGATTTTTGTTTTATACTGGCATTGAGAATTGTTCTCAATATTCCGGGGTTGATTAATCTCCCGTTTTAAAAGACTAATGATGGATCCAGAATTAAATGTTTATTTTTTCAGCTGTTACCTCTGCCATTAATACAGCATGTAATAGCCATTTATTTGTTTGTTTGCAAAATTATAACTCAAAATTTTATAGACAGATTTAATGAATTTTTCCTGAAATGTCAGCAATAGTCTTGGCAGTGGTCTTGGCAGAGGTATGCGCTCTCCAAGTACTCTGGTAATGTATCAAATATCATTTTACAGGAAGTGTACGTCATACACAAGAACAGGGTTTCGAAGCCAGTTAAAAACCTACGTGTTCAGACTTGGATACCCTCCACCTTAGTACATCTCCCCTAGCGGGCGCTAATTTTGGATTTTGACCCGACATGTCCCACAATTTTCCCTTTTCAACCTCAAGCGCATTGAAGGATGTTACGTCAATTTTGCGCTATATAAATGTTTCTATTCTATATTAATATTGGCTGGTTCATAATACCAGAAATCTATACTTTTTGCTGAATACACATTTTTATTCAGGTCTTACTCTTCACATTTTCTACTCATATTTGAATTAATTACTTATTTAAAACTAACACTTTTGGATCCAGTTTTTCACTTGTTTTCATTTTAAATTTACTGGGGAAATCCCTTTCTACTGGAGAATGCATGGAATAAATGATAAAACTCGCATTCTTTACAGCTGGTAACTATATAAACCAGAATAGTTTGAAGGTAGACAAGATACATTTACTGTGAGGTGAGAAAGAGTTAGGCTATAAAATATCTGAAACTTCAAACTCCAGTGATCTAAATGCACTTTTCTATAGTCCTTTGAGAAATCTGGGTGAAAATTAGAAAAACGATTTACGCAGTTTTAGATCCCAACTAAATTTCTGGATCAGTATCCCAAATCGGTAGTATTTTAGATATTCTTTTTTGTTTATGGGAAAGTTGGGCTTCTTTAAAATAGTCAACTATTTAAAATTGAAAATGATTGACCACAATGCTATACTGTCACAAACAGGGCATGTCAAATGGTTCCACCACTATCTCATACCCAGAAGTATGCAAAATAAATTCTAACTTTCTGTAAAGTAGCTGTGATGACTAGTAAACAAGGTAAATTGAAAGGTTTGATGCAAATTTAAACTTTGTGGAATTTTACAGGTACTACAGTTGTAGCCTTAAACTGACACTAGTTGAACATAAAATTGTTAATTGATTATGCTTCATGAAACTGAGTGTGGATTTATTTTGAGCAAAATATGCAGTGATACATAATTACATATTACATGTGTAAAATACAAATAAGCTTTAAAAAAAGACAGTCATCTTAATAGTGCTTTAGGGTAGTGTTTAAAGTGTTCCCTAAATTGATACTTGATCAGTTAACATTACCCAAGTTCGACTGGTCGTTTCAGTACTTACTATACTTGCCAAAAATTATTGGAAGATACTTTTTTCTATTTGCGTGGTAGCTTCCAGGTAAACAAGTAAGTACTGAAGTGATCGACATATCTCCTCTGATTTTATAGTAAGTAAGTCACATGATAAAACAAAGGGAAATGTAGAATTATTATTGAAAATCACAATAATTGTTTATTTTTTATTGTTACAATATCAGTGGACAGCTATGAAACTGATAAAGCATTTACACCTTTCTCACGCTTATTGAGATTAAATAACTTGTTTCCTTTGATAAAAAACAGAAGTAACAGACTTCAAAATCAATTTAATAAAATTTACCACAGAAAATTTTCTATATACACACCCCTAATATAGAATGGTTTATGCAACAATCATACAATTTTCATTGCAATTGTGAGTTTTATATGTAAAGTTATTGAATGAAAGTGGACCAACAAAAAAAAATAAAATCTTTAGAACATATTCCTAATGCCTCCAAGTACCTACGTGGAATCAACCTCATTTATAAAAATAGCTGCCAATCAGATTTAAAAGAAATGACATCATGGGGAAGTACTTACTTTTTTCATTTTTGTGGTAGAGTTTCCAGTAAGTACTGGTTGTTACTGCGCATGTGGGCGGAGCTTATTTTACTTGCGGCAAATTTTCCCACGCGAATGACCCTATAGACTTTACAGTTTACACACCAAAATTTCAACATCAGTATTCCGGATTGGGAAGAATTTAATTGCATTACTCCATTTTTATGTCAATTTTAGGCAAGTCCCAAATTAAAAAGCCAAGCAAATTTTAAGGAATATGTTGCAGTACAAAATAAAGTTCCGTTAAACATCTAAAGATTTGGGGAAACTTTGTGTGTCAGATCTTTTCTACTATTACTTCTCAAGCTAATTTAATGTCACAGCAACAAATGTATAAATATTTATGTATTTACAATGCCTAACAGATATTTTTTATAATCATTATTTGACAAATCATTGTACACATACAACAAGGTTTTAGACATAGATATATTTAGCAAAAGAGTTAAAGTCTTTGTAAATTCAAGTCCCTCTTGTTTATTATAAGTAATATACCTGGGTATATATCTACTCAAAAATGTGTTTATTGAAGTCTGCAAACTGAAGTGGTATATAATTTGATAACTTGTTTTTCAAGTTGAAGTTCATGAAATAGATAAATACAAGATTGTTTTTTTTCTCTCCGAGGCTCCAGAAGTTTAGTTCTTTATGTGCCATTTTGCTAACACATTTTCAGCTTGTTTTGTTTATCCTCAGCCTTGACCTGCTCAAGTGCACTGAACTACACTTTTCTGGCAGATGTTCAGACCAATTCAATCAATATTACCATCTGACTTGGGGTGGGTTAGATTAGGAATATCCTTTTCCGCATAGCAAATGTCTGATTTAGAAATGTAACTTTTGGATGGTTTTTGTGTTTAAAAATTATTCAAGTTTTATGTAAAATCATATGAGATGAGACCTCAAGGCTTTCTTTTTGTAAAATGAGTTCTAACGTGATCGTTGTTTTGTTAATTTTAGTCTATTCAATCTTTTATAAACTTTATCAATAATGTTTCTTTACATTTGTATGTTACTGTTCAAGTGAATCAGTAAAGCATTAAATTAAGTCTTTTATGAAATGTTGTATGTATATTTATATCTTGATTCATCTCTTTGCTCTTATTTTTAGTGAAGTATTTATGTTTTCGTGACAAAGTGTGAAAATATGTAGAAATAGAAAATTCCAATCTAATACAGATCCCTGTAAATTGTTTCCTCTGGGAAGTAAACACACCTTGTATTGCACTCTTCTGATTGGCTGAAAACCCAACTATGTCGGGTCAATTTGCACATGTGTTTGAACACACCTACTGTGTTAAGCCAATTGCTTCAAACTTGTTTGTGTGTTAAGGTCAGAGATTATAATGATGAAACAGCATGTTGGCGCATAAATGGTTAAAAAGTTAGACCGTGATTGCAATCAGATGAATCATGTGTTATGTATAAAACCAGGATATTTAACTACAAGGCATGGTATTTGATCCAGAGTTATTTATGATATAATATCTGTTTTTGGGAGTTTGGTTTTACAAGAATATCGGCCTTTCTCTACTATTGTTATTTTAGACCATGTGTCCTTAGTGTTTTTATACTGTATATTGTTCATTGTGAAAGGCATAAGTGAAATAGGCAGTGAAGTGTACATTATTGGAAAATACTTGGAAATATTACATCAAACTGTTAGTGGAAAAAAAAATTTGCCGCAGAAGGAAAACCCACATTTAAAAGTTTATATATATACATGGCAGATGTTTTGAAAATGTGAGAGCACACAGGAAGTCATTTGTGAACATTTTGAGGATATATCAAAATAAAGCATATGTGTGTGAAGATAATGTAATGTTAAATACAAGTATATGATATAAAGTTGCAAAATACATTACTAAATAGTTGTGGATAAAATCTAAAAACAGGGGACAAAAGTGACCCACAGTTATGTTTCAGTTATTAGAACGTTTACAACATTTGGACCTAGTATTACCCAGAATGCCCCCGACATTTGCCGAGTTTCTTCTCTTACACAGGAGCCATTTCATCAACAGTTTGACATATGTCGGGGATTTAGTGACTGTTCAGAATCAGTCACCACATATCAGTGTGATTACTCACAATGTAAGTTTCATCTCTAATTTTGCTTATTTTTTTATTTTTGTGAATTTTCAAAGTATTAATTTTCATTCTGTTTTCTTGCTTGTGGTTTACAGTACTCTATTAAGCATATAATATTATATAAAGAAAACTTGAGTACTCAAAAAGAAGAGAATTAGGAACTATTTGGAGTAAAAACCTCCCCAGAAGAGTACTCTTTTCTTATATAAATTTGATAATTATGCAAATTTTCTCATAAAACTGGTCTGAAATGAGTGATTCTACATAATTAAGATAATCTGGTGAACACTGGTTGTTTTCAATTATTCACACTGAAGATGGTGCTCAATAAAGAGTAATCATATAAAGTACAAAATTTACTGTTCTTTTTTGCCAGTGTTACCTGTAAAAAAATATTTTATGTTTGTTAATGGCTCTGTCACAATTTATATCTTTCTGTGGAGTGAGGTAGGTGATTATCTGTTTGTACATATTTAAATATAGAGAGATATTGAATAGTTATATTTTAAATTATAATTATAGAAGTCAAATAAACATCTAAAAAAGTGCTATTCTTTCTAAAAAGAATTTTGACATATCAAGAGTCCAATGTTTGCAGTGTGTTCTATTCAAATATGAAATAAACTTGAGTTTTCTGAGGTTCTTACTTCTGGAAATGTAAATTTGATGTATGGTAAAAAAGTGTGTAGTTTGTTGGAATTTGTTGAATTAACTGGCTTATTATGACTTGTGTTTTCATACTGAGACACACTTGGTATTGGTCCCTGAAAACAGGACATTCACAATATTTATTGAAGGGGAATTTATATTATGTATAACTCATACCAAAATTCATTTTGAATTAATGGGGACTGAATCACATGGGGAAGTTATTCACAGAGGATAGTTACTTTTTTGCTTTCATTTTTATATAGGAGGAAGTCGGGAAGTTTTATATTTTGAGAAATGTTATGCAAATTTATGTAGATTACGTATCAGGACCTACTCAGACTATGTCAATACTGGCTTGTTTAAAATAGTTTCCTTGTAGAAACTTTTCTGTGTGAGTGAAACCTATCCTGGTCTGTGGCTTTCATTTTAAGTACATGTACACAATAAAAGCATCGTTTGTGCTAGTGTCAAAGGAAAGTTATCTTACTTTCATTATATATGACAAAGTTTTTATGTAAGTGTTTTATATGTTGTATAAAAATATCATTAGTCATCAGTTACATTACCTTTATAATATTCACAATTCTGTTTCCGTATTTCGTGACTTTTGAATCAATGTAAAATCTGTTGACTTCATGTTACTTTTTAAATATCAGTTCATTAATTACTTGTATTTTTAAAGCTTTGATATTACTGGTGTTTTGTGTACCCTGTCCCAAAACTGACCAACATTTTGTCCGCCCTTTTAATTATGTACATTAATATTTTGTCCGGCTTTTCTTCGCACACCCTTCTTAGACATAGAGTATGCCTGAATATGACACAGTGTATTTTAGTCCTGGTTGGATAATTACTGAGCAGTTTGGTGTCACACAGGCTTGGCTTGTGTAAACAGACAAATATTTACTGTTTCTGGTGCCAAGAATGGATCCCATTGTATTCTTAGAACAATTGGATCTCACTTGTGTGTCACTGAGAAAATTAGCGTCTGCTATCTGTTTAACAGAACAATGTTGTTTAATTAATTGTGGTAAACATTGAGCAGGCAATGAAATGTGTGAATTACCAGGAGATGGAGTGTGACAGAGACTATGATAGAGAAAACTGTCAAAATGTTAACATTTTGCAAAAGAAAACATTATTTGTTGTCAAAGTGGTTGGGTGACCTCAGTGTCTCTTTGAATCCACTCCATCTTGAAAGTTATGTGTGGTATTGAAAAGGTTTCTTAATCATATGGAAAATGTAGAAGTGTTGCATTTATCTTGTTGAATAATTCCTTATTTTCTCCTCTAAATATTTGACAAAAAGTTGGAGAGATGCCACCATTAATTTGTTTGTATTCAAGGTTACAGCACCATTCAAAGAATAACAACACACACGCAAGTAAACATATTCTACTTGAGGAAGAGTTAGTGACCATATGTTGTGGAAGCACGTCACAAATCACAGTTATATTGAGTTTACATCCCTAAAGCCCCTCCCACACACGCAAACATGTGTCACATGTTAACTCCACTTTCTCAAAGGCTTCTTTTAAGTACTTTCTTTGATTTTATAATATATTGATAGGATCAATATCAATTGATAAAGATCCTGGGTTTCAATTTCACTGTGCCGATTTTAATAATATTTCCAAGTACCGTAAATTAAGTCCCAAAAGGTTTGTCATTTATTGTAACTAATGATCGGTTAATTCTCTGTCTTGTACTTTCTTGGGCTTTCTGCCTATAACAACCTAACAGGTAACAATGTTTGGTGACAAATTTAATTATGGAAGATGTTTTACAGTATACTCTTAGTTGTGTACAGTAACTATTAAAAAAAATTCATTTGAATGGTCTTTTTACTGAGTATTTTGCTTTAAATTCTTATTCTTTCTCACTGAAAAGTCTATGGGGGGGGCATGCATAGTAAGAGAGGAGGGCATTACAGAAATTACCATGTGTGACTGTGTTTCGGCATATTTTCCAAGTTTTAAGGTCAACTGTGCAGCAAGGCTCAGTATTACCATGTACTTTGGGATTTATTGATCAGAAAAGGTTCACTTTCCAAGTTGTTTACACACTAAGAGTGACCTTGTCACTGCCTTGTCCGTGCTTTTGAGGTTGTTTTGGTCAGTTTAGGCATATGACATGCTATACATTTGTACATAGAACTTATTAAGTGCATTGAACCCTCTGCAGTGATGATACCAGATACGGGCTCACAATGTACACCAGTCTCTCAGTCTGCGATAGGCAAAATAACAAAGGGGCAGACACCTCTATTTAGGGTATGCATGTACCAACTGAATGTTGAAAAAATTACTAATTTATAAATTTATGATAGAAACATAGTGTTTATAATAATATTCATATTAATAATATTAAGACTAATAAATACAACCCCTGGGCCAATGGAATAATAAGTCTTAATAAGTCAGAAATATTGACATATAGGATTGCCTTCATAGTGCATAAATGACGTAAGGGCTAATTAAGGATTTCACTGTCACACAGAATAGTAATTGGTCCATCTCAATCATTATAACCTAATAGACACTAGACCATATGTAACAAAGATGCTTATACTTTTAAAGTCAGATTCAGCTACACTGAGTGTTTTTGCCGTGACTTTGACGTTTGTCTCAATCGTTTTTTCTGCCAATCGATCGCTCAGATGAAAAAGTGATAAATGCTTTATATTGCATCATCCATATGTAACATGCCCGTACAAACCAGGACATATACTGTGTTTACTGTATAGACTATTGATTGTCACAGGAACTTTTTGGTGTATAGTAGTGATCTCTTTGGTAAATCTTCTATTGATTGATCCAGTGGTAATTAAGTACAACTGACTAAGTGCACCTTCATAAATAATTACTGTATCTGTGGTCTAATTTCGAGAATTTCTGGTGAGTGCTAGCAGTAGTGGAACTATGTAGAATTGAGTGACAGAAGAGTGCACTTAAGTCTTGCAGTAAATGCTTTTATGCTGGTTGGTTATGTGTGTCAACTGTTAGGGTTACTCAAATGGAAATGTTTTAGAGAATACCATTATTATGTAGAAATATAAATCTGCACTTAATGGATGATTTAACGAACTCATTGACTATGCTGATGGTTCATAGTCATCTGGATAGACAGTGTTGTCAGCCGAAATTATTCAAATTTATCAAGCCCAAATACTATTACCCCCCAGAACTTGATCAGTGTGGAAAGGTTGAATGCATAGACAAATTTTCCAAATCCTTTGTAGTTCTTGAAATAAACATGTTTCACAAATTGTATATTAGGGAAGCTCAATGAGGTCTGCTTTCTCTAAAAATATGTGAGTGTATAAGATATTCCATAACATAAATCAATATGCCTGTCCTTCCTTGTGTCAGCTGCCAATCATGGATTGTCATATACATAAAGTCTCTGTCCATTAATAGATATGAATTTTTAAAACTTTTTACAGCCATTTTATGATGACCCTTCAGACATTTTAAGCCTGATCATTTACTTAATTCAAATGCTCATTTTAAGCTTAATGATAATAATCCATTTTGTTAAATCTAATATTGGATGGAGTCTTCAATCATTGAGTATGCATTTTTTTTCCTACAAAACGATACAAACCTGTTCTACAAATTGTTTACTAGAAATGAATTGAAACTATAACAAGAGTATGAGAATTCCATGTTGAGTAAATATGTAAACAACAGATCCCGATAGCTAATGCCTTTTCCAGTCATCTTGTTACATGGAGTTCCTTGTAGAATGTATGCATTTCTCTGGTCAGTTCAGTTATTTGACAAGAGAGTTCAAGTGTATGTAAATTTATTGTTACCTGTAGGCGTCGTGATTTGTCTTGTTTTGAATATTGTTATATACCGGTAACTTTAACATCCTGTCAGAACTTTGTACTTTAAGTTAAGGGTTACAGTTGACAGAAGTAAAAAAAAACAACACATGTCCAAAATATTTGGATTCCAGTGAAAATTGACTTTATTGTTATTACACATTTCTCATGATCTGACAAGTCCATTTGTTGACAGTGAACTTATCTGTACTCTGTTTGTAAATATTAGTGCTGTCACTCGCTGGTGCAAATGAACATCGAATATCGCCCACGTTGGCCGACCGAGTATCGACATATGTCGACTTTATCAACTCACCTCAAAACAAAACTATTTAATTAAAATGTAAAATAATATATTGTTTCTCACCCGAATACATCATTTTAGGGTCATATTTGTCCTTTTATTTCGGTTGTTTATGCATTGTCAAACGAAGGAACACTTTGAAAACCGTCAGTATATTAAAATAATTATCTAATTCCGACTTTATAAAGTGCTGCATAATAACATTATAATATCATGTACGCTTAAAATAAATACAACTACAGTGTTTTTAAAGATTATTTGAAAGCTTTACATCAATTAAATTGACTTAATAAGCGTGAAAAAAAAAATAAAGATGCAATTCCGAAACTACATTCGAGCAATGGTTTAATGCTTTCCTGATAGGTCATGTGACTAGATTTGTACGTACTATGTTGTCAAAAGACCGAAAATATATTTTAAAATGCTGAATAACCCTTCACTTTTAAAAGATATTCTATCTTTATTATATAAATATGCTAATATCTTTGCAATCGGATTTGAAAAAAACGCATCCGATTATCGCTCATAATAGACATAGCAAACAATAGTATCGGAAGTAGCGAGTGTCGCGACAGCACTAGTAAATATGCAGACCCTTTACACTAAATTTGTAAATAAACCGTGCCACAAGCTATTGATATTGTGTTGTCATTCAACAAAGTAACAGTCTTTACTCATGTTTAATTGAACTTTGTGTAGCATAAATTATTTGATATCAAGAACTCTTAGAGATCCGATTGATTCTTATAAAATTTGTGTCATGCTGATTAATTTGGTTCACACATAATATACATAAAAATCGGAAAGTTTTGAATATTCCGTCAGATTGAGTTAAGTCAGCAAAGTTCACACTAGACCAATTACTTTTCATATGTTTTCCTTATAGGGACATTTGCAAATTCAGCATTGCGGGTATTAATATTTGTACACAGAGTTTAGGGGTGAAAATTGTCAGTGCGACATAGATTAGTTTCTGGTTTGGTGCTAAAATGCAATGTAAAAGTTTGTTAGGATGACCCAACTGGCTTGTATAGAACACAGTTCATACTCCTTGGCAGTAAGTCTTTTCCTGCTTTATATATTTTAATTATCTAGATGATATTAGAATAAAACCAGGAGCTTTTAAAGCATAGTTTCAGTGGACTGGTTTTTGTTTTTACCCCACAGCCCTTAAGGGTTGTTGGGGTATTGTTTTCACCCATGGTGTCCGGATGGGCGGGGGGGTGGGCGTCCGGGCGGGCGGGCGGCAGGAAATAGTTTGTCCGGGCTGTATCTCAGAAACCGTAAGGTATAGGAAGTTGATACTTGGTAGGGACATTGGTTCGGGGGTGTAGCTGTGCAACGTCATGGTCTGACCTTGATTTGACCTTTGACCTTGCCGTAGTGACCTTGAGTTTGAAAATCTTGTCCGGGCTACATCTCGGAAACTGTAAGGTGTAGGAAGTTGATACTTGGTAGGGACATTGGTTAGGGGGTGTAGTTGTGCAACGTCATAGTCTGACCTTGATTTGACCTTTGACCTTGCCGTAGTGACCTTGACCTATAAAATCTTGTCTGGGCTATATCTCAGAAACCGTAAGGTGTAGGAAGTTGATACTTGGTAGGGATATTGGTTAGGGGGTGTAGGTGTGCAACGTCATGGTCTGACCTTGATTTGATCTTTGACCTTGCCGTAGTGGCCTTGACCTATAAAATCTTATCCAGGCTATATCTCAGAAACCGTAAGGTGTAGGAAGTTTATACTTGGTAGGGATATTGCTTAGGGGGTGTAGGTGTGCAGCGTCATGGTCAAACCTTGATTTGACCTTTGACCTTGCCGTAGTGACCTTGACCTATAAAATGTTGTCTGGGCTATATCTCAGAAACCGTAAGGTGTAGGAAGTTGATACTTGGTAGGGATATTGATTAGGGGGTGTAGGTGTGCAACTTCATGGTCTGACCTTGATTTGACCTTTAACCTTGCCGTAGTGACCTTGACCTATAAAATATTGTCCGGGCTTTATCTCGGAAACTGTTAGGTGCAGGAAGTTGATATTTGGTAGAGACATTGGCTAGGAGGTGTAGGTGTGCAGCATCATGGTGTGACCTTGATTTGACCTTTGACCTTGCCATAGTGACCTTGAGCTATAAAATTGTCAGGGCTGTATCTCGGAAACCGTAAGGTGTAGGAAGTTGATACTTGGTAGGGACATTGGTTATTGGCTATGGGTGTGTATTATCGTGGTGTGACCTTAATTTGACCTTTTACCTTGCCGTAGTGACCTTGACCTTTAAAATCTTGTTGCACCTTTGGGTCTGTCTTTTGATGCAAATTAAGCAAAAGTCATATTAGAATTTATTAAGAATTTTACTTTCATAACTTCCCATTGTAAGAGATAGAATTTCATCAAGTGAGCCGCAGATTTTACTCCAACACCACACATAAGCATTCATTAAATGTATTACCACTTCTGTATGCATGGTAATATTCAAACCATCTAAACCATAATTCGGAAATGCAGATGTATATAAAGAGTGTTGAATTTTAGTTTACTGATAAATGCTGTCATCTTGTCATTGAATTATCTTGTTTTAATACTTCATCTTTATACGCATTATCTGTCTTTTAAACATTATTTCTCCATTTAAACATTGTTTGGACCTTTATATAACTAACAGTGCTCTGAAAGTATCCTGAAGTTTGTACAGGTACAGTACTTCTATATCTCATGGTGTTGAAAATATTTCCCAAGGCTGTGGGGTACGGGCATCTCCGATGCTATTTTTCAGTTTGTTGAAGAAATTACCACTGACTAACTTTAATACAAATGAGAATAAAACTATGTATGTGTTAAAACCTTTAAAAATCTTTTGCTTCAAATGAAAGTCAGAAAAATGGTTCTTCAATATCATAGTGGTTTGTTGAAGGGATCAGTTGGCATCTCAGAATTGAGAAAATTTTTATAATTCGCTATAAAATGGTGGGAAAACTTAAAATATTAGAAACAGTCAATAAATCTGAAGAAATTGTAGTCTTTTATCCTATACTTCCAAAGATTGTTTGTGCTTTTATATCACTTATATTTCAAAGCATGTTTTGTTTTTATGAACTCCATTTCTTATTAACTGGCGTATTTCTTCTGCAACTATGGCCTAGTCGGTAACACACTTATCAAGGAAGTTGGAACACAAAGGACCTGGATTCGATCCCAGGTACAGGCAGATGCATAGTGGCTTGGAAGACCATTTAAAATGGCGGTCCCCTAACATTGGGCTTATCCATATTACAGGTTAAAGAACCACAGGGATATTGAAAAATGGTCATCCCTGAGACTCTGTCTTCAGTTAGGAGAATTTTTATTAGTAGAGAGTTAAGGCTGTACTTGCGCAGTCAGGATGGAAAAAATTGCGCTTTGAGTCCTCTAGTGAATGAGATGTTGCACTGGATATAAATATACAATGTAATACAACTGTTGTTTCAGATCATTGATGTAGGTGAAGATGCTTTGGTTCCCGATGACTTCACAGAGAGTGAGATTCACTCTGGGATGTGGTGGAGACACCTGGTGGCAGGCGCGGCGGCAGGTGCTGTGTCCCGGACTTGTACAGCCCCACTCGATAGACTCAAAGTTTTACTACAGGTGAGTAAGGGAAAGTGAAACTGGTTTCCTTCTTAAACTTGGTGTACCTAAAGCAGTGTATTATATTGCTACTAACTCCTTTTTTTTTTTTTTTTTTTTTGGGGGGGGGGGGGGGGGGGGGGGGGGGGGGGGGGGGAATTTTGGGTTATTTTTAGTCCAATTATCTGGTGTTCATGGTTAAGTGGAGGTATTTTTGTAATCAGTTGAGTTTTTACTGTACAACATTTTATTGTACTTTGTTTATATGTGTTGGTATATCTGTATAGGTGCACGCTACTAGTCGGAACAACCTAGGCATTGTGAATGGTTTCCAAGGCATGTTACACGAAGGAGGCTGCAAGTCGCTATGGCGAGGCAACGGCGTGAATGTGATAAAGATCGCGCCAGAATCTGCAATCAAGTTTATGGCATATGAACAGGTGGGTATCTCTGTTGTATAGAAAATATTCTTGGAAAATAACGACACCAGGGTTTTCATTGAATATTGTACTTGTGTTATTCATTCTTCATTTCACAAATGTAATCTCCGAATCCAGATTTACTCATTCAAGTTTCTAATTTAAGTATTAAAATTGACATAACAGATGTAACTAATACAAGTAGCAGCTCTTTTTATAAAATAAGGTCAACTTGCCTCATTTGTAAGTGTTTGTATGAAAACGTTTTGTCATTGTACCATGCAACCAAACTTGTAGTGCTTTGGTTAAATTAATGAAAACTAAACTTACATGGTGAAGTTTTCAGAAAATTTCTGAAATCGCACCAGTTTGGTCTTCACTTTAGTCTGGGAATTTGACCGTTGTATATATTTGTGGTATGTAGGAATAAAGTGAGTATGACGATGATTGTTACTGGAGTGCCCATTAGTGCTGCCTGCATTTACCTGTTTATAATTTATCATTTTACCCAAACTGTGGGTAGAGTCGGACCTAAAAGAAAGTTATCAGATTTTGAGAAAGAACCTGGTCATAGTTAACATACAAAAAAATCCCAAATTTTCCCACAGTTTCATGATATTGGGTTTGTGGTTGTGATTAAATAATGAACAGGTCTTTCTGAAATATTTATGTGCATATAGCCTGAGAACCAATGGAAGAATTTATTACATTTGTGAGATGAACTGGATCGTATTCAGCATACTCTGCTGCCTTGGTGGAGGCATGTGCTCTAGGAGTACTTTCCAGTTCAGGTGTGATGAACTGGATCATATTCAGCATACTCTGCTGCCTTGGTGGAAGCATGCACTCTAGGAGTGATTTCTAGTTCAGGTGTGATGAACTGGATCGTATTCAGCATACTCTGCTGCCTTGGTGGAGGCATGCACTCTAGGAGTGATTTCTAGTTCAGGTGTGATGAACTGTTACCAAATTAAGAAGAGATTGTCCGGAGGTTTGCATATGCAATTTATTGCATGCACATGAATATCTAATGATTTTCTTCTCGTATTTACAGATCAAGAGAATCATGAAGCAAGGCACTAACCGAGATCTGGGCATCTCGGAACGTTTCATGGCAGGGTCATTAGCAGGAGCGATCTCACAGTCAGTTATTTATCCAATGGAGGTAAGCTCTCTGAAACTTTTAAAACCTGAAAATTACGTCAACTTGAATTATTCATCAAAGACTGTCTCTGCTACTTTGTCAAATATAATAGGCTTTTATTATTGTTCATAAACTTCAGCTGCCTAGTCTAGAAAGCCAAAACCATTTTCTACATTCAAATTCTCCCCATAAGGAAGTAATGCGCTAAAATAAGTATGCTTTTCAGAGAAAACTGGGAATTTCTTTGAATGTACACCAGATTGAATTATTGAGGTTACCACATAGTTGTTGGGTATGTTTATAGAAGAGTGCTGTATGATTGAGGTCGCCTGTACCTAATTTGCATATGTCACAGTGGAAACTCCAATCCAGTGCCATTTCTAATTCCCCTAGTGGTAGTTCTAATTGGAACTACCACTAGTGCTACTTCCAATTGGAACTACCACTAGTGCCATTTCTAATTCCCCTAGTGCTGCTTCCAATTGGAACTACCACTAGTTGTACTTCTAATTGGAAGCAGCACTAGGGGAATTAGAAATGGCACTAAATCTTTGAAAGGTATAATTTCTAAAATCATCAAATCAACATTATTAAGACAACACTAATTTATAATCTGAATTATGTTTTGGCAAATGTTGTATCTAAATTCCCACTAAAAATCCACTGGTACCCTTATCCTTCATTATGTTAAGTGCTGAACTGTCAATTGGAATTACCTCATTTTGTCCCTTTAATGTGGTATCTGCGCAATTACCAGCTCTCACCAGAGTAGCAATTTATTATTTGAAAATCCACTGACTTCCTTATACTTTATTATGTTAGGTGCTCAACTACCAATTGCAATAACCCCATTTTGTCCCTTTAATTGTGGTACCTGCTCTCACCAGAGCAGCAATTTCCTTTATTCTTCTAGCTTATAATTGTGCAGGTAATCCATGCCATCATTTGATCTATCTTTCTTTAGAACACATAAAAGGGGGCCATTATTTGATATAAAACTGTGATATAAAACATTAAAACTTGTGAACAGACCCCATATTGTGTATTTTATGTATTGTCATTTACTGTATGTAAATACTGTATGTATTGTCATTTATTGAATGTAAATAAACAGTTTGTGATCAATGATGAACTTCTTCTTGAGAAATCAAATCAAGAATCAGGGCCATTTCTAATTCCCCTAGTGGTAGTTCCAATTGGAACTACCCCTAGTGCTACTTCTAATTGTTGTTTATCAGCAAAGGATTAGATATGGCACTAGTGGTAGTTCCAATTGGAACTACCACTAGTGCTACTTCCAATTGGAACTACCACTAGGGGAATTAGAAATGGCACTGGATTGGAGTTTCCACTGTGACACATACATTAACATATATTAACATACATTTCCAATGTTCCATGGGGATTAGCATTTTATTGTAATTTGTTATAAGAGGAAAGTTACGCATAATTATTTTGACATGGAATGTGAAATTCTTAAGCTATATGTTTAGCAGATTAAATGTTTATAATTATGGAATACACTATACCAAATACGTGTTGCTATTGTTCTATGGTTCTACTTCCCTTTGTTAGTCAGGAAGTTGGCGTGGGCTCTAGGTTATTGAAATTCTTTGGAAGTGGTTGTTATTTATCTCATGAAAAACTTAAAATTACAAAAGCAGTTTGTGCTACTTTCCTTTACAGGTGCTAAAGACGAGACTAGCCCTGAGGAAGACTGGCCAGTACACAGGAATCTGGGACTGTGCGTGTAAAATCCACAGAACAGAGGGCATCAAGAGCTTCTACAGAGGCTATGTGCCAAACATCATCGGAATCATTCCATATGCAGGCATTGATCTCGCCATCTATGAAGTGAGTAGCCCAGAATCTCCCATAAACATCTGCCCTTTTCACCAGTGTTAACTATTGTTTTTGATGTTTATATTTTTATAAGATAACTGTATGTGTAGCAATTCTCTTCATCACTAATATATCTATAATGAAAGGACAATATTTCTATGACAGTGCATTCTCAATGATGTCACAATTAGCAATGTTTTTTTTTTCTAAACTATTGTTGTTAATGTAAAGCAAATTAAAAATAATAATAATAGGAATTAAACTTTTTAACAGAACAGTTCAGCTACTTTTTCAAGTAGATTACATTGTGTAAGTTCTGGCTGTAATACTTAATGAGAACGGGGGTATTTAAACCAGTACTGGACATAATCACTATAAGAGAGTTGGGGGATTTTTCTTATAAATTACAACCCCCCCCCACAACCCCCCCCCCCCCCCCCCCCCCCCCACCACCACCACCACCACCACCACCACCACCCCCACCCACCACCCCCACCCCCCCACCCCCACCAATAAAAAAAATTTGAATACAATAATTTAAAAAATAGCAAAAAAAAGTGGTAATGAGTAAGGTGAACAGTTTCAACCTGTATCAATTGTTTGGGAATGATTGGTATTTATCTTTCAAACTAAAATTACTACTGCAAAAGTACTCTCAAAAGTATGGCCTTTTATCTTTAGCTGACACTCAAGAAAACCTTATTTTTCTCTTCCAACAGACCTTAAAGCGGCTATACACGAAGCAGCACATCAATGGCCAGGACCCTGGGATCCTGGTCCTGTTAGCGTGTGGTACAGCCAGTAGTACATGTGGCCAGCTTGCCAGCTACCCACTAGCACTAGTCAGAACCAAGTTACAGGCAAAAGGTGAGGTCAAAGGTCATTGTAAACCCGACTGCTCATAGCACTGCATTCTCTGTGTCTTAGCTGTGCCCAGGAATCGAAGAGTCACAATGGGTTGTGTAATAATAGTAATAATAGAAACATTTTTATAAGCACTGGAATCCAAAAAGGGACCGTCCTAAAACCGAGCAATGCCATAACCCAGTAAGTACCCGCCAGGAGAGGATGACTATAGTGGTGGGTCTGCTAGTCTAAACAGGGAAGTCTGGAATTGGTTTCTAAAGCTTGAAATGAAACAAATTTGGCTAACAGCCTTATGTAATCTCACAATTCCACATCCAAGAATTCTTGATTGCTCCAATATGTCATCCCAAGTCTCGTCTTAATGATTATACAGGATATTTTTCCAGTCGTAAAGGTCGGGTACATAATCACAGTAATCATTTATGGTTAATTTCTTGTGTTGTAAATCCAGTTATGTTAGTTTTGGTAGAAATAGGAAAAAGAACTGTTTTGCATTGTGAGGTCTGGTACTTTATAATGTCCACATTTGAACTTTTAAAATGACTGATATTGCATCAATATACCAGAAAGATATACCAAAACCCATTGAAATATCCCATGGTGCCATTTTTTACTCTCGATTATGGCTTATGTAAGCAGTCATCGACAAGTCACCATACTAGTAAGGAACAGGCACAGAGTACCAGATTTTGTTTATTGCAAGGACCTAGAAAACCAATTTTGATTTCTAAACAGTTTCACTAATTTCTTCACTTGTAACATAAATACCATTAAAGTTATTTTTATTATGTATTTGTTTTCCAGTTCATTTGACCAGCTCAGACAACATGGTGGGACTTTTTAAGACAATAGTACGAGAGGAAGGCTTTGTTGGACTGTACCGAGGAATTACCCCGAACTTTATGAAAGTTGCACCTGCAGTCAGCATTAGTTATGTTGTATACGAACACGTACGCAAAGTACTCGGGGTACAAATGAGTTAGCGATTAGGTTTAATTAATATATTTAATTAATTAGAAAGGTGTTACACAGGAAGTTTATCACATAAAAATAGTGAAATTTTTAAACCATGAAAACCCATTTAGTGGAATTTGAAGGAGGATGCAAAATATACTACTGGCTTATACTGGCACCCTTTAGAAGTAAGACAAAATAGCAAAAAAACCGTGCCAGTTTGGCATCAGGCGAGATCAGTAGGCTTAATGTAGTCACAAAACTCACAGATGTGTAAAGGATTTCTGACATGTTAACAGGAGTTTCGTCATGGTGAGTTTTATGTGTTGTGGGGAAGTTTATAGTTTTGTACTCTTATCAGGTTTCCACTGAAAAGGGGTTTCACTTTGTTGTTATGTTAGTTGGTTCTCTCAGCTGTATTTTTCCTGGAATGTCTCACGATTGTTATAGTGACCTTTTGACCTTGTGTGTGTTTTTGAATATGACAAGAATTGTGTGACAGTTTTACTTGAAGAGCTCTGTCCCATGGCTGATATTCACCGATGTTCTTATATATTAGAATTAATTATATCCCCAGACGAAAGTCGGGGATATATTGGATTCAGGTCCGTCGCGCCGCCGCCGCCGCCGCCGCCGCCGCCGCCGCCGCCGCCGCCGCCGCCGTAGAAATTTCCTTGTGGACGCGATAACTCAAAAACAAATTAATATTTTTTTTTCAAACTTGGTACACATGTTAAGGGTGCCCAAAGGAAGATCCCTATTTTAAGGTGACCTTAAACTCCCAGTAAAAAAGAACTTATGGCCACCTTAAGGTCAGAAATTGCACTTTTGGCCACTTAGAGCCCTGTAGGTCACAAACTATGATGCTCAGCTGGCTGAAATTTTACCTGACAACACATTAATATGTTCTTAGTACATGTGCCGAAAATCACGACTTTAAGTTGAGGAGAAAATTGTCTTTGAGGCCCATAAATACCCCCACTTAGGGATTTTTTGCTATACTTTTCACATATTTTGCCCTATAATTTGGAAGTGGTAATTCTGATGAGTCTCAAACTGTGCTAGGTATAACTTTGATATGTAATCCTTGTCTGTAGAAAATTTTAGGGCTGTAGGTTTACCCAAAGGGGTCGACTTAAGGTCTCAAAAGTGCCCACAGAGACCCAATTTATGCACTTTTTGCCACTTTCAAGCACTGTAGCTTTAAAACTATGTCTCTCATCTAAGTTAAATATCATCTGGGAATATATCTATGTGTTTTCTTATATGTGCCCCAACATTTAGGCCTTTAATAGACAGTTAACCTGTGTATCAGGACCATAAACACCCACCCGAGTGACCCTTATAAGACATTTTTCACATCTTTTTCCCTGTAACTTGGAAATGGTAAGTGTGAGAAGTTTCAAACTGTATTAGATATATATTCTGTGTGTAATCTTAGTATGTAACAGATTTTAAGTCTGAAGCTTTAATTTTGAAGGTCAAATTGAGGTCTCTAAAAGGCTCCCAAAGACCCAATATTTGGACTTTTTGCTACTTTTAAGCCCTGTGACTGTCAAACTATGTGACTGATAGAGCTCAAATCCTATCTGGGAAGATATTAGTATGTTATTTATATATGTGCCAAAAATTAAGGCTTTAAGAAGACATTTAACCTGTGTATGAGGACCATAAATCCCCACCCGAGTGACCATTTTTAGACATTTTTCACATATTTTTCCCTGTAACTTGGAAATGGTAAGTCTAAGAAGTTTCAAACTGTATTAGATGCATATTCTATGTGTAATCTTAGTATGTGACAAATTTTAAGTCTGAAGCTTTAATTTGAAGGCCACATTTAGGTCTCTAGAAGGCCCCATAAAGACCCAGTATTTGGACTTTTTGCCAATTTTAAGGCCTTTGACTGTTAAACTATGTGACTGATAGAGCTAAAATCTCATCTGGGAATACATTATTATGTTCTTTTTACATGTGCCAAAAATCAAGGCTTCAAGTAGACATTTAACCTGTGTATGAGGACCTTAAACACCCACCTGAGTGACCCTTTTAAGACATTTTTCACATATTTTGCTCTGTAACTTGGAAATGGTAAGTCTGAGAAGTTTCAAACTTTATTAGATACATATTCTATGTGTAATCTTAGTATGTAACAAATTTTAAGTCTGAAGCTTTAATTTGAAAGCCACATCGAGATCTCTAAAAGGCCCACAGAGACCCAATATTTGGACTTTTTGCCACCTTTAAGCCCTGTGACTGTTAAACTATGTGATTGATGGAGCTGAAATCCCATCTGGGAATGCATTATTATGTCCTTTTTACATATGGCGAAAATCAAGGTTTTTAGTAGACATTTAACCTGTGTATGAGGGCCATAGACACTCGCCCAAGTGCCTTTTTTGACATTTTTTCCGTATTTTGCCCTGTTATTTGGAAATGCTTAGTGTGACAAGTCTTAAACTGTATTATATATAATTTTTGTTTGTTATGTATGTCCCCCAAAAAGTTTCACATCTGTAGTTTAATTGCTAAGGTCTCTTTAACAATTGTAAAATGCCCACAGAAACCCAATTTATGGACATTATGCCACTTTAAAGCCCAGTAACTGTCAAACTATGTGGGTTATAGAGCTGAAATCTTTGAATTTTTAAAAGGAAATGCCTGTCTATTTAAATTTTGAATATTAATAATGTTATGGCTATCTTAGTCTTTTAAGAACTTATTTTTGTGTGTTATACCTCTGCTTGCTGAGTTTTTAACTTTTTAAAATGAAACTGGTTAAACGCCGGTTAAACATATTCAAGTAGACAAAATGGACACTTTAAGTGAGCTTTAAGTCCCAATATTAATGAAATTATATCCGTATGTAGTAAAACTAGGGGATTTTTAACCCTCAACTAGCCCAGTTTTATTCAACTTGCCTCAGTTAATTTTGACACAGTTCCTACAGTTATGAACTCATTTCAGTTGATAATCACATACTTAAAATTCTCAATTCTTTTTGTATTTGAGTACCCCTTTTATATAGATTGTTTGTTTACCATTTTTGCTGTAGCACTCCATCTCTTTGAGAGAACATGTAAACTGTGTAAAAAAGATGTAGAAGATGAGATACATTTTGTTTGTGTTTGTCCAGCTTTAGAGCTGATTCGTATGAAATATTTCAAAATTTTAAATATAGATAAATCTGAATTATTAATAGATCAATTATCAAGGGTATTAACTCATATGATTGTCAATATGGTTATTAATTTTATTTTTGATTTGTGGCAAGAAAGAAAAAGTAAATTATATTGTTAATTTTTATGTATTGAATTGCTGTCTTTATTTACTGTATCTTACCTCAAAATATGTTTGCTCTGTTTGTTATTAGCTCTCTATTTAAAGTGACTTATAAGCCCATATAGGGCTGGGTATTACTTCAATAGTTTTTGTATAATCCTTGTCAACATAATACATGTCACTATAATAAACTAATAAACTAAACTAAGTCCCAACCCACATCCCCCACCCTGATTCCCCCCACCCACCTCTGCTTGCTGAGTTTTTCACTTTTTAAAATGAAACTGGTGAAACATATTGAAGTAGACAAAATGGACACTTTAAGTGAGCTTTAAGTCCCAATATTAATGAAATTATATCCTTATGTAGTAAAACTAGGGGATTTTTAACCCTCAACTAGCCCAGTTTTATTCAACTTGCCTCAGTTAATTTTGGCACAGCTCCTACAGTTATGAACTCATTTCAGTTGATAATCACATACTTAAAATTCTCAATTCTTTTTGTATTTGAGTACCCCTTTTATATAGATTGTTTGTTTACCATTTATGCGCAATCCACATCCCCCACCCGGATTCCCCCCACCCACCTCTGGGACCTCCAGCTATATTGAGTGACACTAAATAAACAAAGGTATTTAATGATATCAGATGAGAAACAAAGAACTCAATGGGGTTGCAGATCTTGTGTAATAGTGAGAGAGGTGTGGAGAAGGGGAGAGGGGTGGGGGTGGGAGGTGGTGGGCTTCATTACATATAACACAAAGGGGAGTCAGAACTGAGATTGTGTCACATATTTAGGTTGCATATATATGGACCACATATATAGGTATAGAGGAAATGAATAACTGAAAACAATTTGCAAATTCTAAAAATAATATAATAAAATAATAATATAAATAATTTTTTTTTAAATAATATTTTATTTGTGAACAAATATAGAAACAGATATGCGCTTTTGGGATTATGAATTTTAGAATGGACATTGAATCATCAATCATTTAAATACTTTGAAGGAAGATTGAAAAGTATGATGAGTTGAGTTAAAAATAATATTTTATTTGTCAACAAATATAGAAACAGATATGCTCTTTTGGGATTATTATTTTAGAATGGACATTCAATCATCAATCATTTAAATACTTTGAAAATAGGTTTAGAGTTATCATTGCAGGAAGATTGAAAATATAATTTGAGTTATGTATTCGGCGTCTGGGGATACACCATCTTCCTTGGAAGATATAAACAGAGTAGATTGATGTGCTGAAGTTCATATAATAATGGGTAATTATGTTTTTAAAAATTCCCGATCAAAACCTGTGGCGTGAGTGATGACCTGTCTGGGGATATGTTGGCGCCGAGTTGGCCCAATCTAGTTTCTTTTAATCCCATTCATTCCAAAAACACATTGACATCCCCCAGGGTGTGAATGGGAATTTCAAAGCCAAGTGCAAACATTACACAGCTATTATTTCTGCTTTAACAAAAGCCTCTTCAAACATCTATTGGTGTGTATATTCAGCTTTTGTCTAAAGAAAGTGAAACATGACAGAGTTATATAAGTCACTTTAGTTCTGCTTGTTGTCTATAAAAAGCCTACTGTTATACATGCTTGTGGTCAGTAATATAACTTTTGATAAAATTATATATATTTGTTTGAAATTTGAACAAATATAAACAGGAACATTGTGACACAAAATTTTAATTAGATTAACATTTCATTTAATTGCGAATTATTTACAGTATTTGTTACTAATTAATTAATTTGTTACTTCTGTTATAGTACAGTAGATATTATAGTACACATCCATCATAGTTTATTCAAGCATGTTTTTCAAAAGATTTTAATTCCTTTTTCAAAAAGGATTTGGATTTAAATCCTTTTGAAAAAGTAAGGATTTGGATTTGAAAAAATTCAAAGGATTTGGATTTGGATTTAAATCCTTTTTCAAGGATTTGACCCCAACCCTGTCACATAGTGAAGTTTCAGACCCATAGCTAATTACTCGCCTACTGAAAATGAGTATATGTGAATTATCTCTAGAAGTATTGCAGATGGCCAATTTTTCTGAAATAACTCATTCACCTACTTTTGGGAGAGCTTCAAACCAACCTGTGGAAAAGCACAGGGTAAGGGTAAGACCTTGGGCCCCTTCTTTGAGGTGGAATGAAGATATCCAAACCTTTTTAGTGCATATCTTACATGTACATAACTGCGGAATATGTACATTCAGTGGCTCTAACTCTGGAATGTGGCCATTTGATGGCCAAATCATTGAATGGGTATATGCTATGATTTGCCATTGAATGTGTACATTCAGTTGCCAGAACTATTGAATGTATACATTCCATGCTGTGAGTAATGGAATGTATAAATGACTTTGTGACAAAAGAAGACAATGTACAAAAAAAAAAACATTTTATTAGTACATTAAAACATTAAAAGCAACTATGAAATGTAAATTTTTAGTAAATAGCACAAACATATTGTTCAAGTACATCGTTTTGATATTTCAAAAATGTTCCTGTCATTAACCATTATTACTTTGACTGATTTCCTTTTTATCTTTCAACCATTTCATTAGTACTAAACCACAAAGAGAAACTTATGAAATGCACAACATTACTTAATACAGCTATTGCTGAAGCCCATGATAATTAGATTTATTATTATTCTTCATTATTTAGCATACGCAGGGAATCTTTTCATGTTATTGGATTTCATCTTAAAGTTAATATGATTGTCCTCAACAATACATTTCTAATTTCAATAACAAACATCTTTGATGTGTACGCAACAGATTCTTCTTTTTACAAATTTCATTCTCTATTGCTAATTGCCTTTTATTGTAATTTGCTTTTACTGACGATATTTAATTGTATCGTGTATAGACCTGCAAAACATTGATAGTGTCAACAATTATTATCTCCCGCCGGGCTTTAGCCCGGGAGGGAGATTATGAAATGATGCCTGTGTGTGCGTGCGTGTGTGCGTGCGTTAGTTAGTCACGCAGATTCCTCCAAAACTACTACAGCTACAGATTTTTTGTAAATTAATTGTCCCAATGAATTTTCACGCCCTCGAAAATTTTTTTGGTTTTATGGACTTAGGCCTAAAGATAACTGAGTAATAGCTATCTTAGCTACTTGGAGTAAAGGGCTCATAACTCAAAAACTATTGCAGTTACAACTTTTTCTTCAAATATGTTGTTCGGCTACTTTGTCCTTAGCTATAAGATGGTACATAGTTTGGGGTCCCATTGCATGCCATAAGTGAGTAATAGCTATTTTCTCATTTGTAGCTAAATAACAAAAGGAATAAATGTCAAATATCTTCAAAAGTATTAGAGTTACAGAAATCTTTTCAAATATGTTGTTCATCTACTTTTTGGTAAGCTATCACATAGTAAAGTTTCAGACCTGTTGCACCTTGGATAGCTGAGTAATAGCTACTTTGAAATTCTGACTGTTGAGTAAAGCCATTGTATCTCCAAAACTATTGCACTTAGAGTGTTTTCCTAAAATATGGTGTTCAGCTACTTTGTCCTTAGCTATAAGATGGTACATAGTTTGGGGTTCTATTGCATGCCATAAGTGAGTAATAGCTATTTTCTCATTTGTAGCTAAATAACAAAAGAAGTAAATGTCAAATATCTTCATAAGTATTAGAGTTACAGAAATCTTTTCAAATATGTTATTCATCTACTTTTGGGTAAGCTATCACATAGTAAAGTTTCAGACCTGTTGCACCGTGGATAGCTGAGTAATAGCTACTTTGAAATTCCGACTGTTGAGTAAAGCCATTGTATCTCCAAAACTATTGCAGTTAGAGTGTTTTCCTAAAATATGTTGTTCAGCTACTTTGTCCTTAGCTATAAGATGGTACATAGTTTGGGGTTCTATTGCATGCCATAAGTGAGTAATAGCTATTTTCTCATTTGTAGCTAAATAACAAAAGAAGTAAATGTCAAATATCTTCAAAAGTATTAAAGTTAGTGAAATCTTTTCAAATATGTTGTCCATCTACTTTTTGGTAAGCTATCACATAGTAAAGTTTCAGACCTGTTGAACCTTTGATAGCTGAGTAATAGCTACTTTCAAATTCCGACGGTTGAGTAAAGCCATTATAACTCCAAAACTATTGCAGTTAGAGTGTTTTCCTAAAATATGTTGTTCAGCTACTTTGTCCTTAGCTATAAGATGGTACATAGTTTGGGGTTCTATTGCATGCCATAAGTGAGTAATAGCTATTTTCTCATTTGTAGCTAAATAACAAAAGAAGTAAATGTCAAATATCTTCAAAAGTATTAAAGTTAGGGAAATCTTTTCAAATATGTTGTCCATCTACTTTTTGGTAAGCTATTACATAGTAAAGTTTCAGACCTGTTGAACCTTTAATAGCCGAGTCATAGCTACTTTCAAATTCCGACTGTTGAGTAAAGCCATTGTATCTCCAAAACTATTGCAGTTAGAGTGTTTTCCTAAAATATGTTGTTCAGCTACTTTGTCCTTAGCTATAAGATGGTACATAGTTTGGGGTTCTATTGCATGCCATAAGTGAGTAATAGCTATTTTCTCATTTGTAGCTAAATAACAAAAGAAGTAAATGTCAAATATCTTCAAAAGTATTAAAGTTAGGGAAATCTTTTCAAATATGTTGTCCATCTACTTTTTGGTAAGCTATCACATAGTAAAGTTTCAGACCTGTTGAATCTTTGATAGCTGAGTAATAGCTACTTTCAAATTCTGACTGTTGAGTAAAGCCATTGTAACTCCAAAACTATTGCAGTTAGAGTGTTTTCCTAAAATATGTTGTTCGGCTACTTTGTCCTTAGCTATAAGATGGTACATACTTTGGGGTTCTATTGCATGCCATAAGTGAGTAATAGCTATTTTCTCATTTGTAGCTAATTGAGAGCTTTCACTTGGTGAAGTTTCAGACCCTTAGCTAATTACTCACCTACTCAAAATGAGTAAATGCGAATTATCTCTAAAAGTATTGCAGATAGCCAATTTTTCTCAACTCATTCACCTACTTTTGGAAGAGCTTTCACATGGCCAAGTTTCAGACCCGTAGCTAATTACTCAAAATGAGTAAATGCTAATTATCTCTAAAAGTATTGCAGATAGCCAATTTTTCTCAAATAACTCATTCACCTACTTTTGAGAGAGCTTTCACTTGGTGAAGTTTCAGACCTGTAGCTAATTATTCACCTACTCAAAATGAGTAAATGCAAATTATCTGTAAAAGTATTGCAGATAGCCAATTTTTCTCAAATAACTCATTCACCTACTTTTGGAAGAGCTTTCACTTGGTGAAGTTTCAGACCCGTAGCTAATTACTCACCTGCTCAAAATGAGTAAATGCGAATCATCTCTAAAAGTATTGCAGATAGCCAATTTTTCTCAAATAACTCATTCACCTACTTTTGGAAGAGCTTTCACTTGGTGAAGTTTCAGACCTGTAGCTAATTACTCACCTGCTCAAAATGAGTAAATGCGAATCATCTCTAAAAGTATTGCAGATAGCCAATTTTTCTCAAATAACTCATTCACCTACTTTTGAGAGAGCTTTCACTTGGTGAAGTTTCAGACCCGTAGCTAATTATTCACCTGCTGAAAATGAGTAAATGCTAATTATCTCTAAAAGTATTGCAGGTAGCCAATTTTTAGGCGGGTTGCGTGTAACCAACCCGCCTATTAGATTGATGTGTCCGACGTCCGTCTGTCTGTCTGTCCGTCTGTCCGTCCACATTTTTCGTTTCCGGACTCTAACTTTAAAACGGTTTGACCAATCAAATTCAAACTTCACAGGGAGATAGATCACCATCATAGCTAGGTTCCTTTCGAAATTGGTGAAATTCCGTGTGTTCGTTTGTCCGTTTTTCGTCCGTTTGTCTGTCCATCCATCTGTTTGTCCACATTTTCGTTTCCGGACTCTAACTTTAAAACGGTTTGACCAATCAAATTCAAACTTCACAGGGAGATAGATCACCATCATAGCTAGGTTCCTTTCGAAATTGGTGAAATTCCGTGTGTTCGTTTGTCTGTTTTTCGTCCGTTTGTCTGTCCATCCATCTGTTTGTCCACATTTTCGTTTCCGGACTCTAACTTTAAAACGGTTTGACCAATCAAATTCAAACTTCACAGGGAGATAGATCACCATCATAGCTAGGTTCCTTTCGAAATTGGTGAAATTCCGTGTGTTCGTTTGTCCGTTTTTCGTCCGTTTGTCTGTCCATCCATCTGTTTGTCCACATTTTCGTTTCCGGACTCTAACTTTAAAACGGTTTGACCAATCAAATTCAAACTTCACAGGGAGATAGATCACCATCATAGCTAGGTTCCTTTCGAAATTGGTGAAATTCCGTGTGTTCGTTTGTCCGTTTTTCGTCCGTTTGTCTGTCCATCCATCTGTTTGTCCACATTTTCGTTTCCGGACTCTAACTTTAAAACGGTTTGACCAATCAAATTCAAACTTCACAGGGAGATAGATCACCATCATAGCTAGGTTCCTTTCGAAATTGGTGAAATTCCGTCTGTTTGTTTGTCCGTTTTTCCGTCCGTTTCTTCGTTTTTGTCCGTTTTTCTGTCCATCCATCTGTCCGTCCACATTTTTGTTTCCGGACTCTAACTCGAAAACGGTTACTCCAATCTAATTCAAACTTCACAGGGACATACATCACCATCATAGCTAGGTTCCTTTCGAAATTGGTGTAAATCCGTCCGTTCATTTGTCTTGTTTTTCTGTCCATTTGTTCGTTTTTAGGCGGGTTGCGTGTAACCAACCTGCCTATTAGATTGATGTGTCCGACGTCCGTCTGTCCGTCCACATTTTCCATTTCCGGACTCTAACTTGAAAACGGTTTGACCAATCAAATTCAAACTTGACAGGGACATAGATCAACATGATAGCTAGGTTCCTTTCGATATTGGTGAAATTCTGTCCGTTCGTTTGTCCGTTTTTCGTCCGTATGTCTGTCCATCCGTCTGTTTGTCTACATTTTCGTTTCCGGACTCTAACTTGAAAACGGTTTGACCAATCGAATTCAAACTTGATAGGGAGATAGATCTCCATCATAGGTAGGTTCCTTTCGATATTGGTGAAATTCCGTCCGTTCATTTGTCTGTTTTTCGTCCGTTTGTCCATCCATCTGTTTGTCTACATTTTCATTTCCGGACTCTAACTCGAAAATGGTTTGACCAATCGGATTCAAACTTGATAGGGAGATAGATCTCCATCATAGCTAGGTTCCTTTCGAAATTGGTGAAATTGCGTCTGTTCGTTTGTCTGTTTTTCGTCCATTTGTCTGTCCATCTGTCTGTCCGTCCACATTTATCCTGTACATATGGTAAATAATACTATGACTTACATTTATTTTAATAAATTATCTTTTGTGATTAGGTGCCATGCAATATTATGGTACATTTTGTAAGTATATGCTATAGCCAAATTTCCCAAGTTCTCACTAAAATAATTTCACCAAATTTTTTGTTATTACCGTTTCATAGTTTTTACTCTTTACTTTATTATTTTATAGCATATACTTACATTGTTTTGCAGACCCTTATAAAGATAAGAAAAGGCACCTAATCATATACACTTTTAGCCAAATGAGTTTATTAGTAAATAATTATAGTTACTAACCAACTAGTATTGAATTCCAAATAATATACCATTTCGGTAACACTTTTTGAGGTTCTGCAATGCGTGTCAGCAGCACCTCCTCGTGGTTGTACCGGTAACATGAACAGTGATACATTTTTCCATTTGCACTAGGTATTGTACAGTTCTTACATTGTCAAAAATGTTTCTGCATGTATAGTAGTGGTAACTAGTACATAATTTGTAGTGGTTTGGCTATCACTTTTCATGGCAAAGCTGCTAATCACTGATTAATATTTATAACTCTTTTTCTGTACAGATTACACTTAGTATGTTTTTAATTATGCATATTTTTCATTCTTGATTTAGTGGGTCCATGTGCTGCTGTATAACCTACATTATGTAATAACATTTCCTATTTTTTTCATTCTTGATTTAATAGGTGCATGTTACATGTAGTGCTTTTATTTTGGTACGTGGGTTCTTCTGTCATTACTTACTACTTACTTTGCATATTGTGTTATATTGTCATCTTCACTCGTGATATATTTTTTCATATATGTCGTTCATGACGTTTTCCTGTTATAGATGTTGCTGTCAGTTATTGCTGTTATTCCTCCTCAGTTGCTATCTATGTTCAATGTCAATATCTATGTTTGTATACACTGCATTTGGTATAAGTTAAATGGTCATTGTTCAATATTACTGATTACTCAATACAAATGAAAATCACTGAGTTTCGTTCTTAGTTCTTACAAACAGAAACCTTACAACTAGATCATCTGTGGATATTTCAATTACTGGTGAAAATAAGTGGTAAATTAATGGTCTTCATTTACTTAGTTTTAGTTCTATATTTATTATAGTATAGATACAATAATGTAACTTAGATTAGAAGTATTACAATTCTTAGCACGTCGAACACATTTACCTTAAGTGGGTAACCTAACATTTCTTTCCTTGTTCCTAAATTTAATGAGAGCAGTTGCTAACCTTGTTTCCTGCGTGCGCAACCCGCCTTTTGGGGCACCTCTGACCCTCTTGTTCTCAAATAATTATATCCCCAGATGAAAGTCGGGGATATATTGGATTCAGGTCCGTCGCGCCGCCGCCGCCGTAGAAATTTCCTTGTGGACGCAATAACTCAAAAACAAATTAATATTTTTTTTTCAAACTTGGTACACATGTTAAGGGTGCCCAAAGGAAGATCCCTATTTTAAGGTGACCTTAAACTCCCAGTAAAAAAGAACTTATGGCCACCTTAAGGTCAGAAATTGCACTTTTGGCCACTTAGAGCCCTGTAGGTCACAAACTATGATGCTCAGCTGGCTGAAATTTTACCTGACAACACATTAATATGTTCTTAGTACATGTGCCGAAAATCATGACTTTAAGTTGAGGAGAAAATTGTGTTTGAGGCCCATAAATACCCCCACTTAGGGATTTTTTGCTATACTTTTCACATATTTTGCCCTATAATTTGGAAGTGATAATTCTGATGAGTCTCAAACTGCGCTAGGTATAACTTTGATATGTAATCCTTGTCTGTAGAAAATTTTAGGGCTGTAGGTTTACCCAAAGGGGTCGACTTAAGGTCTCAAAAGTGCCCACAGAGACCCAATTTATGCACATTTTGCCACTTTCAAGCACTGTAGCTTTCAAACTATGTCTCTCATCTAAGTTAAATATCATCTGGGAATATATCTATGTGTTTTCTTATATGTGCCCCAACATTTAGGCCTTTAATAGACAGTTAACCTGTGTATCAGGACCATAAACACCCACCCGAGTGACCCTTTTAAGACATTTTTCACATCTTTTTCCCTGTAACTTGGAAATGGTAAGTCTGAGAAGTTTCAAACTGTATTAGATATATATTCTGTGTGTAATCTTAGTATGTAACAGATTTTAAGTCTGAAGCTTTAATTTTGAAGGTCAAATTGAGGTCTCTAAAAGGCTCCCAAAGACCCAATATTTGGACTTTTTGCTACTTTTAAGCCCTGTGACTGTCAAACTATGTGACTGATAGAGCTCAAATCCTATCTGAGAAGATATTAGTATGTTATTTTTATATGTGCCAAAAATTAAGGCTTTAAGAAGACATTTAACCTGTGTATGAGGACCATAAATCCCCACCCGAGTGACCATTTTTAGACATTTTTCACATATTTTTCCCTGTAACTTGGAAATGGTAAGTCTAAGAAGTTTCAAACTGTATTAGATGCATATTCTATGTGTAATCTTAGTATGTGACAAATTTTAAGTCTGAAGCTTTAATTTGAAGGCCACATTTAGGTCTCTAGAAGGCCCCATAAAGACCCAGTATTTGGACTTTTTGCCAATTTTAAGGCCTGTGACTGTTAAACTATGTGACTGATAGAGCTGAAATCTCATCTCGGAATACATGATTATGTTCTTTTTACATGTGCCAAAAATCAAGGCTTCAAGTAGACATTTAACCTGTGTATGAGGACCTTAAACACCCACCTGAGTGACCCTTTTAAGACATTTTTCACATATTTTGCTCTGTAACTTGGAAATGGTAAGTCTGAGAAGTTTCAAACTTTATTAGATACATATTCTATGTGTAATCTTAGTATGTAACAAATTTTAAGTCTGAAGCTTTAATTTGAAAGCCACATCGAGATCTCTAAAAGGCCCACAATGACCCAATATTTGGACTTTTTACCACCTTTAAGCCCTGTAACTGTTAAACTATGTGATTGATGGAGCTGAAATCCCATCTGGGAATGCATTATTATGTCCTTTTTACATATGCCGAAAATCAAGGTTTTTAGTAGACATTTAACCTGTGTATGAGGGCCATAGACACTCGCCCAAGTGCCTTTTTTTGACATTTTTTCCGTATTTTGCCCTGTTATTTGAAATGCTTAGTGTGACAAGTCTTAAAATGTATTATATATAATTTTTGTTTGTTATGTATGTCCCCCAAAAAGTTTCAGATCTGTAGTTTAATTGCTAAGGTCTCTTTAACAATTGTAAAATGCCCACAGAAACCCAATTTATGGATATTATGCCACTTTAAAGCCCAGTAACTGTCAAACTATGTGGGTTATAGAGCTGAAATCTTTGAATTTTTAAAAGGAAATGCCTGTCTATTTAAATTTTGAATATTAATAATGTTATGGCTATCTTAGTCTTTTAAGAACTTATTTTTGTGTGTTATACCTCTGCTTGCTGAGTTTTTAACTTTTTAAAATGAAACTGGTTAAACATATTCAAGTAGACAAAATGGACACTTTAAGTGAGCTTTAAGTCCCAATATTAATGAAATTATATCCTTATGTAGTAAAACTAGGGGATTTTTAACCCTCAACTAGCCCAGTTTTATTCAACTTGCCTCAGTTAATTTTGGCACAGCTCCTACAGTTATGAACTCATTTCAGTTGATAATCACATACTTAAAATTCTCAATTCTTTTTGTATTTGAGTACCCCTTTTATATAGATTGTTTGTTTACCATTTATGCTCAACCCACATTCCCCACCCGGATTCCCCCCACCCACCTCTGGGACCTCCAGCTATATTGAGTGACACTAAATAAACAAAGGTATTTAATGATATCAGATGAGAAACAAAGAACTCAATGGGGTTGCAGATCTTGTGTAATAGTGAGAGAGGTGTGGAGAAGGGGAGAGGGGTGGGGGTGGGAGGTGGTGGGCTTCATTACATATAACACAAAGGGGAGTCAGAACTGAGATTGTGTCACATATTTAGGTTGCATATATATGGACCACATATATACGTATAGAGGAAATGAATAACTGAAAACAATTTGCAAATTCTAAAAATAATATAATAAAATAATAATATAAATAATTTTTTTTTAAATAATATTTTATTTGTGAACAAATATAGAAACAGATATGCGCTTTTGGGATTATGAATTTTAGAATGGACATTGAATCATCAATCATTTAAATACTTTGAAGGAAGATTGAAAAATATGATGAGTTGAGTTAAAAATAATATTTTATTTGTCAACAAATATAGAAACAGATATGCTCTTTTGGGATTATTATTTTAGAATGGACATTCAATCATCAATCATTTAAATACTTTGAAAATAGGTTTAGAGTTATCATTGCAGGAAGATTGAAAATATAATTTGAGTTATGTATTCGGCGTCTGGGGATACACCATCTTCCTTGGGAAGATATAAACAGAGTAGATTGATGTGCTGAAGTTCATATAATAATGGGTAATTATGTTTTAAAAAATTCCCGATCAAAACCTGTGGCGTGAGTGATGATCTGTCTGGGGATATGTTGGCGCCGAGTTGGCCCAATCTAGTTTTATTCACAGAATGAGATTGATTCTTTAGAATTTTTAGAATTATAAAGAAAATAAGGACAAATCGAATTCAATCGTTGTGCAGAACACCAGTACACCGGCAGAGACAATGATAAACTGAGCACAAAGATGAACGGTCTTCAGAGCTTGGCTTATCTAAGTGACATAAATAATTAAATTGCACAAAATAAACAACAAATGTCTGAATAAGTTTTGTTTAAGTGTATTCTATTACTTAGATTGTGTAGTTTTGTTGTTTACACTTACTTATATTTGAAAAATTCTGGGGACCGTGTATCTTTGTGTCCATTTATCTGTTCCCGACCATGTAGTGTGTCTTGTTGATCAGCATACATGAATTGTCTGTCCTAAAATTTAGGTTAAAAATACACCTGTATATCAAATTTTTTTTTAAAAGTACCCCCCCAAAAAAGGCTCCATTTTCTATAAAACTTCCAAGTGTATTCTAAGTTTTTAGAGAGTCGGTAAATGTGTGCCCAGGCATTTGTAAACACCAGGAGGACGTATTTTTAAAAAAAAATTTTTCAATTTATGGTATTTTTATTTCTTTATTCAGTTTCTCACACCGCTATTCTTGTATATATTAGGAAATTCTACCAAAAGATATGAGTGTGTAGATATGTAAAATATGTTGTACTTATGTAACAATATATGTGTATATTTGTGTACATACAGAAAAATCTTAAGTTATGAAGTTATTGTACAGTGTTTTAAAAACAGATGGTTGACCTTCACTTGAAGGTGTGATACTGCAGGGAATATGAAATTTGAAGAAAAGTGTGGCAAATGTTACCAGGTCCACCTCCTTACGTTATTGTATAAAATGACCAATTAGGAACCTGTATATACCGACCGAAAGATACAAATCTGGTTACTTTCCACGTGAACACAACCAGCTTCGAGACATAATCTCTGGTTTAACAAAGGCTGTTTAACACAAGTTTACCAATATACAATGTATTACTTGATGGAGAAACTGAGTAGAAACTGGTAACCTCGGAAAGACTATTAAAATGCTATTTATATCCACAACCCACATGGATGAAATATTCAATCTTATTTGTCTGCCTAAGATTCGGTTCGTTTTTCATAAAATCTTCCATTATTTTCACAGATACTTGTGATTTCATTTCAAACAAATTGGTTTACGTCGACCCTCGATAATTGCTTTACTGGTACTTCCAGTTGCTGCATGCTAAAATTCACATATGCAGATCGGTAATTGTCAGATGGATAACCGGTCCCATTTTTCACTGAGTCGTGTCACTAGTTATTTTTCATGTCACTTTCTCTGTGTCGAATATTTGAGATACTGCTACTAATTTCATGTTCCCTGTTGTCACTATTTGTTGTTCCTCTCTGCATTGTTAATTTATAGGGACTATTTCTAGTATTCCACTGACTATAAAACTATTATCTAAGTTAATGATGCATTCTTGCAGGTTTTGAAAAGTTTGATACAGATTTACTGAGAAAACCCCTCCCTGGTGAGAATTTGTGCATTTGTTTTGATTTTTTCCAATACTCTGTCAGACTTTTTGCATTAGACGAACCTGATGTCTCCCTTCAAGGAGCTTGTTATGAAAAGATGCTGTACATAGATTTATGTGCCAACAAACATTCCAATGGAGCTGTCCTATTGTTATGACAAAGTGTAACCCAGTGTTGACTCCCCGTAAGTTTTGTTGATCATCAGAAGTGAGGGAATATTGTGGGAGAGAAATGTCCTTTGAAGTGAAAGGATTCTCTTGTTTCAGTAAGAATTCTTGCAGTGTTATTATGTTCACTTCTAGTAACTCTCACACGGAAGGGTTTGCAGTAGAAACCTTGAACAATTACTTGTTAAACGAACATTGTATTTGTGGTAATAAACTGTCATGAGATGTAAAACTGTGCCTGTAGATTGTCACACTTTTGCTCACTTTTGTCTCGTATGACTTAGTCACATCTTAAGCTACTCTTATATTCCACTGTATGTGTTGTAACATGTATGGGTCCTTCGATGTTTTGTTAAATTTATGGCCATGGCCAGTATGTGAGGGCAGTAGATCTTTGCAAGTGTGTCTTACCTGCAAAGCAAGTTAATCTTGTAGTCTGGCTGAGTGTCAGTTATTTCTACGACCATACAGAAATACTTTACATGCCAACTTCCACTCACAGGTTATGGCAAGCTGGTATTCCTCCAACTAGTTAACCCATTTTTTTATGTCGTCACTCTGCGGTTACGCGTCCACGTCCGCGTGAACAACTTCTCCTCCAAAACTACAAGGCCTAGAGACGTGCTGTTTTTTTTAAAAGATACCTTATCTATCGAGGATGAAAAATTGTTCAAGGCATGCAAATCTGTCTGTTCGTCTGTTTGCTAGAGACATTACAAGGGGGGTACCCCCACCAAAAGTGTGAAAATTTCAACACTTAATCACAATTTTCTCAGTGACTATTGCAGGGATTTCTCTCATATCTTGCATATATGTACTAGGCCAGAGGTAGATTCTCTTGTGTGAGTATGAGACCTGGATCTGTCTTACGTTTTTTTTTAATAATTTTTAATGCATTAAAATTCATGAAATCATGCACAAAATCATTTATAACTTGAAAAGTGTTGCATTTAGAGCATTTTGTTAAAATATGTTATTCAGCTACTTTTTTCATAGCTACAATATGGTGAGTAAGTTGGGTGCCTGTCTCAATAGCTAAGTGAGTAATAGCTACTTTTGGGCTTTTCAGTAACTTCCATTATGAGTAAAATCCCTTGTAACTTAGAAACTATTGCATTTAGAGAATTTCGTATAAATATGTTATTCAGCTACTTTTGGGTCAGCTATAACATAGTAAAATTTTAGAACTGTAGCTCATGGCATAGCTGAGTAATAGCTACTTTTAGGTTATCACTGTTGAGTAAATCGCTTATAACTTCAAAACTATTGCATTTAGAGAAATTCGTATAAATATGTTATTCAGCTACTTTTGGGTCAGCTATAACATAGTAAAATTTGAGACCTGTAGCTCATGGCATAGCTGAGTAATAGCTACTTTTAGGTTATCACTGTTGAGTAAATCGCTTATAACTTGGAAACTATTGCATTTACAGTATTTTGTTTCATATGTTATTCACCTATTTTGGGATCAGCTATAACATAGTGAAGTTTCAGATCTGTGGCTCATTGCATAGCTGAGTAATAGCTACTTTGAAGTTCTCACTATTGAGTAAATCAGTTGTAATTGGAAAACTATTGCATTTAGAGAATTTCGTATAAATATGTTATTCAGCTACTTTTGGGTCAGCTATAACATAGTAAAATTTCAGACCTGTAGCTCATGGCATAGCTGAGTAATAGCTACTTTTAGGTCATCACTATTGAGTAAATCAGTTGTAACTTGAAAACTATTGCATTTACAGTATTTTGCTTAAATATGTTGTTCACCTACTTTTGGGTCAGCTATAACATAGTAAAATTTCAGACCTGTAGCTCATTGCATAGCTGAGTAATAACTACTTTGAGGTTCTCACTATTGAGTAAATCAGTTGTAATTGCAAAACTATTGCATTTAGAGAATTGCGTATAAATATGTTATTCAGCTACTTTTGGGCCAGCTATAACATAGTGAAATTTCAGATCTGTAGGTCATGGCATAGCTGAGTAATAGCTACTTTGAAGTTCTCACTATTGAGTAAATCAGTTGTAATTGGAAAACTATTGCATTTAGAGAATGTCGTATAAATATGTTATTCAGCTACTTTTGGGTCAGCTATAACATAGTAAAATTTCAGACCTGTAGCTCATGGCATAGCTGAGTAATAGCTACTTTTAGGTCATCACTATTGAGTAAATCAGTTGTAACTTGAAAACTATTGCATTTACAGTATTTTGCTTAAATATGTTGTTCACCTACTTTTGGGTCAGCTATAACATAGTAAAATTTCAGACCTGTAGCTCATTGCATAGCTGAGTAATAACTACTTTGAGGTTCTCACTATTGAGTAAATCAGTTGTAATTGCAAAACTATTGCATTTAGAGAATTTAGTATAAATATATTATTCAGCTACTTTTGGGTCAGCTATAACATAGTAAAATTTCAGACCTGTAGCTCATGACATAGCTGAGTAATAGCTACTTTTAGGTCATCACTATTGAGTAAATCAGTTGGAACTTGAAAACTATTGCATGTACAGTATTTTTCTTAAATATGTTGTTCACCTACTTTTGGGTCAGCTATAACATAGTAAAATTTCAGACCTGTTGCTCATGGCATAGCTGAGTAATAGCTACTTTGAGGTTATCACTGTTGAGTAAATCGCTTATAACTTGGAAATTATTGCATTTAGAGTATTTTGTTTCAATATGTTATTCACCTATTTTGGGGTCAGCTATAACATAGTGAAGTTCCAGACCTGTGACTCATTGCATAGCTGAGTAATAGCTACTTTGAAGTTCTCAATGTTGAGTAAATCACTTATAATTTGAAAACTATTGCATTTAGAGAATTTAGTATAAATATGTTATTCAGCTACATTTGGGTCAGCTATAACATAGTAAAATTTCAGACCTGTAGCTCATGGCATAGCTGAGTAATAGCTACTTTTAGGTTATCACTGTTGAGTAAATCACTTATAACTTGGAAACTATTGCATTTAGAGTATTTTGTTTCAATATGTTATTCACCTATTTTGGGGTCAGCTATAACATAATGAAGTTCCAGACCTGTGGCTCATTGCATAGCTGAGTAATAGCTACTTTGAAGTTCTCACTGTTGAGTAAATCAGTTGTAATTGGAAAACTATTGCCTTTACAGAAATTTGTGCAAATATGTTATTCAGCTACTTTTGGGTCAGCTATAACATAGTGAAATTACAGACCTGTAGCTCATGGCACAACTGAGCAATAGCTATTCTCAGGCACTGACTGTTGAGTAAATCGGCTATAACTTGAAAAATATTGCATTTGGAGTATTTTGTTAAAATATATTGTTCACCTACTTTTGGGTTAGCTATAACATAGTGAAATTACAGACCTATAGCTCATGGCATAGCGGAGCAATAGCTATTTTCAGGTTCTCACTATTGAGTAAATCAGTTGTAACTTGAAAACTATTGCATTTACAGTATTTTGCTTAAATATGTTGTTCACCTACTTTTAGGTCAGCTATAACAGAGCAAAAATTCAGACTTGTAGCTCATTGCATAGCTGAGTAATAGTTACTTTGAGGTTCTCACTCTTGAGTAAATCAGTTGTAACTTGAAAACTATTACATTTAGAGTATTTTGTTAAATATGTTATTCACAGACGTTTTGGTCAGCTATAACATAGTGAAATTGCAGACCTCTATGTCATGGCATAGCTGAGCAATAGCTTCTTTCAGGTTCTCACTGTTGAGTAAATCATTGTATCCAACCTGTAGGAAATCATGGGCTGGGAATCTGTTAATATGGTCCGATTTGACCTTGGAACCCTCCTTCAAGGTCAAATGAGGATAGCCAAACATAAAAGTGCTTATAACTCACTTATTATTGGTTCTAGAGGTTTGGAATGAAAACCAACCTATAGAAAATCATGAGCTGGGAATTTTTTGGTGTGGTCGGATTTCACCTTGGACCCCTCCTTCAAGGTCAAATGAGGATAGCCAAACTTAAAAGTGCTTATAACTCACTTATTATTGGTCCTAGAGGTTTGGGATGGTAAACAAGCTACAGGAAATCATGGGCTAGGAATTTTTTTGTGTGGTCGGATTTGACCTTGGACCCCTCCGTCAAGGTCAAACAAGGATAGCCAAACTTAAAAAGTGCCTATGACTCACTTATTATTGGTCCGAGAGGTTTGGGATGGTAAACCATCCTAAATTCTTTGGCTGGGAATCTTTTGGTATGGTCAGATTTGACCTTTGGTCCCCTTCTTCATGGTCGAACAAGGATATTGCATTTATAGTATTTCTCTAAATATTTTTAACCTACTTTTTACACTTAAACAATTACCTTGTTACTTTATTTCATAATACCATTTGCAGGGCACAACTTTTTTGTCCTTTTCTTCTGTCAGCTTCGGAATATCTTTCGAACATGCTGTTCAGTTACCATTTACTGTATTTCTGTACAGCCCTTTCCCTGATAATTATGCTTTCCTCTCATTATCACCATCACAAATCAAAAACATTCAGTCAGCTGACACAGTGCCCGTTCACGGGCACTCTCCTCTTGTTTCTTATGGCCAGCACATAGGAACGCATACGGTAGGATGTAAGAGGGGCTTTAGAATATCTCGCACATGTTATAATTCACTGTAGTTAAAATCCATAAACTGTTCAACCCTATCAGATTGTATCTCTGTCAAAGGACTGAACATTTCTTCTGCCTGATAAGGTACTCTAGGGAACTGGTACATTTCAATAGAAGCTGCTGAAGGCTCTTGGGCCATATTAATAAAAGGGATTAGTGAAACATCAGTGAAACATTGCGTTAAGTTAATCCAAAAATTAGAACTAAATTTGGTATTCACAGACAATCTGAAGTGATTTTTGACTCAAGTTTTGGCTTAACTTTGATACCCCCAACAAAATAGACTAAGTTTTGGATCACATATGATTTAATCTTTTGCACATAATCCAAAAATAAAGCTCAACTTTATAAATACCAGTTTAAGACACAGATAAGCTGAGCCATATTCTCTAAATTTTAATTTGATTATTTGGATTGGCTTGATTGTTCTTCGTAAATACAGCCCCAGATACATAATTCTACTGATAATGGAGCTACTCTGGATCAGGAATTTGATTATAGGGTACTTAATGTACAATCAACGGGGTTACTTGGGTTATATAGACTAAGAAATGAGGAATTCACCACACTCGGGGGGAAATTCACAATACATTTCCTTGACCTGTGAGAAATTATTTACAAATTTGTGATTTTTGCGACCACATTAAGCGCCTTGTCTTTTGCATTGTATACAATTTGCCAAAATTTTCATTATTTTCTACTTTAAAGTGGTAAATTTCACTTACTGTTGTAATTTTCACGTATTAATACCAGGATTCTTCAAATTGTTTTCATGAATATCAGTTGAAATATTGTACATGAGAGTTTTAGTCGGGGATGGACCCGCCTCTCAGGTCGCTCCATTTCGTCCAAGTTGTTCACACTACAGGCAGTGTAATTTGCAGTTCAGGCATTCGGTGAAATGTCCCTGTCCATCAGCTACCGTCTGAGGTTGGTATGCGCCCTCGTGACACAGTGGTGAAATGTCCATTTACCTCTACTCGCCTTTTGTCACCATATTACACTGAAAAAGCTTATGTACCTTATGTACACCAGGGACCGCTACTTCAGTTACCGTAGCAACACATTTATCTGCACATGCTCACTTTCATCTCTGCATGCCCACGGTTCCAAAATCAGAGGCGGAAATTTGGAACATTTCAAAACTTCTGTAGGACGTGCAAGGTAATGCACGGTTCGCTACTGACTCGCAAGTTTGTCTAGTGTTTTGCATTTCACCAAACGTGGTCTAGTGTACGGAATACCCTCTGCAGTGTGAAAGGGGTATTAGTATTATGCATTTTGTAATGTGACAGAAGCCAAGAAGTGATCAAATACTTGCTAGGCCAGTAGTATAGCTCACCCGGTGTGGGTCTTAGGGGTGAGAGGTTGGGGTTCAAATCCCCCCAGAAAGCTTGTACTGTGACCATGGCAGGGTGTAGCTATGGAGATTAAATGCTTGAAAATCTGATCTGATTAAACAAATACTGTTATGTAGTTAGTTATGTTTTGTCACGTGCTGGGTTGGTGGGAACACTTATGCTTTTAATAGAGTTCATTTGATTCCATGATGACGTGTAAATGCTGTTTTGTTAAGTAAAGTTATGTACTATTACTGAGTAATACAAATGACAGAACATTTCAACACATAGAATGTAATAACGTTTAGTTGAACAAATTAAAACCACACACCAGTCAATGAAAGTTAATCCATGTGTGTCTGGAGGCACCTCTGATTGAATGCCATTCATTCATTGACGTTTTAGGGACAGTAATGATACAGACATGTAAGTATTGTATTAAAGTAAATCAAAATGCACAAATTGCCTTGGTTTTGATAGAATATATATATATATATATTCCGTCATTTCCTTGTCCGATTAATCAAACCTTTTCCATAAAACGATATCCAAAGTATTTTGATCAGTTGATGTTAAATATATTGGACTTGTATAAGTTGAAAGCCTATACTTTGTAAGTGAAAGTGTTTGCCAAAAGAAAAGTTACTTTTTTCAAATTTTTTTCAAATGGTGGTAAAGCTTGAAATATTGAAGACAATAAATCTGAAGGAACTTGAACTGTTTGTCCAATATCTTGGTATATTTTTAATTCAAGAGCAATTTTGATGAACATGTTTCAATTCGGTTAACCCCACTTTGTTGTTTTTTGAAAAACCTATTTAGGGTGATACAACACCTTAACACACTTTCTCTGTGTTATGAAATTAATTGGTTGTGTGTTGGTAGGATACAGAAGTGGAAAACTTGGTCCCTACTAAAATCTAATGAAATATTTTTTAAGACGCACAGTTTTAGTTGACTTTTCACAGTGTCACAGTACTGTCATATCCTGTTAGTACTATGTGTGATCTGATGTAAACCCTGTATATATGTTTATCAAATGTGTTGTTATAACATTGTGTGATAATTCTGAAGCAACTTAAATAGCAAAAACAAGCAATCTGTGCCGTGTACAGTATATAGGGAATTTAATCAATTACACAAAGGTGCATGCATAATGTAGTGGGTTTCATAGGAAAATGACTTGTAGGAACATTCACCTGTTTGTTACTGTTTTATGTGTATCAAGATGTTGCATGGGATGAACATGTTTCAATTCGGTTAACCCCACTTTGTTGTTTTTATGTCAGCTGACTTGTCAGTCAGCTGACATTATGTCGTCACTCTGCGGCGTGGGCGTACGCGTCCGCGTCCGCGTGAACAACTTCTCCTCCAAAACTACAAGGCCTAGAGACGTGCTGTTTTTTTTAAAAGATACCTTATCTATCGAGGATGAAAAATTGTTCAAGGCATGCAAATCTGTCTGTTCGTCTGTTTGCTAGAGACATTACAAGGGGGGTACCCCCACCAAAAGTGTGAAAATTTCAACACTTAATCACAATTTTCTCAGTGACTATTGCAGGGATTTCTCTCATATCTTGCATATATGTACTAGGCCACAGGTAGATTCTTTTGTGTGAGTATGAGACCTGGATCTGTCTTACTTTTTTTTTAATAAATTTTTTTAATAATTTTTAATGCATTAAAATTCATGAAATCATGCACAAAATCATTTATAACTTGAAAAGTGTTGCATTTAGAGCATTTTGTTAAAATATGTTATTCAGCTACTTTTTTCATAGCTACAATATGGTGAGTAAGTTGGGTGCCTGTCTCAATAGCTAAGTGAGTAATAGCTACTTTTGGGCTTTTCAGTAACTTCCATCATGAGTAAAATCACTTGTAACTTAAAAACTATTGCATTTAGAGAATTTCGTATAAATATGTTATTCAGCTACTTTTGGGTCAGCTATAACATAGTAAAATTTTAGACCTGTAGCTCATGGCATAGCTGAGTAATAGCTACTTTTAGGTTATCACTGTTGAGTAAATCGCTTATAACTTCAAAACTATTGCATTTAGAGAATTTCGTATAAATATGTTATTCAGCTACTTTTGGGTCAGCTATAACATAGTAAAATTTCAGACCTGTAGCTCATGGCATAGCTGAGTAATAGCTACTTTTAGGTTATCACTGTTGAGTAAATCGCTTATAACTTGGAAACTATTGCATTTACAGTATTTTGTTTCAATATGTTATTCACCTATTTTGGGATCAGCTATAACATAGTGAAGTTTCAGATCTGTGGCTCATTGCATAGCTGAGTAATAGCTACTTTGAAGTTCTCACTATTGAGTAAATCACTTGTAACTTAAAACCTATTGCATTTAGAGAATTTCGTATAAATATGTTATTCAGCTACTTTTGGGCCAGCTATAACATAGTGAAATTTCAGATCTGTAGGTCATGGCATAGCTGAGTAATAGCTACTTTAAAGTTCTCACTATTGAGTAAATCAGTTGTAATTGGAAAACTATTGCATTTAGAGAATTTCGTATAAATATGTTATTCAGCTACTTTTGGGTCAGCTATAACATAGTAAAATTTCAGACCTGTAGCTCATGGCATAGCTGAGTAATAGCTACTTTTAGGTCATCACTATTCAGTAAATCAGTTGTAACTTGAAAACTATTGCATTTACAGTATTTTGCTTAAATATGTTGTTCACCTACTTTTGGGTCAGCTATAACATAGTGAAATTTCAGACCTGTAGCTCATTGCATAGCTGAGTAATAGCTACTTTAAAGTTCTCACTATTGAGTAAATCAGTTGTAATTGGAAAACTATTGCATTTAGAGAATTTCGTATAAATATGTTATTCAGCTACTTTTGGGTCAGCTATAACATAGTGAAATTTCAGATCTGTAGGTCATGGCATAGCTGAGTAATAGCTACTTTAAAGTTCTCACTATTGAGTAAATCAGTTGTAATTGGAAAACTATTGCATTTAGAGAATTTCGTATAAATATGTTATTCAGCTACTTTTGGGTCAGCTATAACATAGTAAAATTTCAGACCTGTAGCTCATGGCATAGCTGAGTAATAGCTACTTTTAGGTCATCACTATTCAGTAAATCAGTTGTAACTTGAAAACTATTGCATTTACAGTATTTTGCTTAAATATGTTGTTCACCTACTTTTGGGTCAGCTATAACATAGTGAAATTTCAGACCTGTAGCTCATTGCATAGCTGAGTAATAACTACTTTGAGGTTCTCACTATTGAGTAAATCAGTTGTAATTGCAAAACTATTGCATTTAGAGAATTTAGTATAAATATGTTATTCAGCTACTTTTGGGTCAGCTATAACATAGTAAAATTTCAGACCTGTAGCTCATGGCATAGCTGAGTAATAGCTACTTTTAGGTCACCACTATTGAGTAAATCAGTTGTAACTTGAAAGCTATTGCATGTACAGTATTTTGTTTAAATATGTTGTTCACCTACTTTTGGGTCAGCTATAACATAGTAAAATTTCAGACCTGTAGCTCATGGCATAGCTGAGTAATAGCTACTTTGAGGTTATCACTGTTGAGTAAATCGCTTATAACTTGGAAATTATTGCATTTAGAGTATTTTGTTTCAATATGTTATTCACCTATTTTGGGGTCAGCCATAACATAGTGAAGGTCCAGACCTGTGACTCATTGCATAGCTGAGTAATAGCTACTTTGAAGTTCTCAATGTTGAGTAAATCACTTATAATGTGAAAACTATTGCATTTAGAGAATTTAGTATAAATATGTTATTCAGCTACTTTTGGGTCAGCTATAACATAGTAAAATTTCAGACCTGTAGCTCATGGCATAGCTGAGTAATAGCTACTTTTAGGTTATCACTGTTGAGTAAATCACTTATAACTTGGAAACTATTGCATTTAGAGTATTTTGTTGCAATATGTTATTCACCTATTTTGGGGTCAGCTATAACATAGTGAAGTTCCAGACCTGTGGCTCATTGCATAGCTGAGTAATAGCTACTTTGAAGTTCTCACTGTTGAGTAAATCAGTTGTAATTGGAAAACTATTGCCTTTACAGAAATTTGTGCAAATATGTTATTCAGCTACTTTTGGGTCAGCTATAACATAGTGAAATTACATACCTGTAGCTCATGGCACAACTGAGCAATAGCTATTCTCAGGCACTGACTGTTGAGTAAATCGGCTATAACTTGAAAAATATTGCATTTGGAGTATTTTGTTAAAATATATTGTTCACCTACTTTTGGGTTAGCTATAACATAGTGAAATTACAGACCTATAGCTCATGGCATAGCGGAGCAATAGCTATTTTCAGGTTCTCACTATTGAGTAAATCAGTTGTAACTTGAAAACTATTGCATTTACAGTATTTTGCTTAAATATGTTGTTCACCTACTTTTAGGTCAGCTATAACAGAGCAAAAATTCAGACATGTAGCTCATTGCATAGCTGAGTAATAGTTACTTTGAGGTTCTCACTCTTGAGTAAATCAGTTGTAACTTGAAAACTATTACATTTAGAGTATTTTGTTAAATATGTTATTCACAGATGTTTTGGTCAGCTATAACATAGTGAAATTGCAGACCTCTATGTCATGGCATAGCTGAGCAATAGCTACTTTCAGGTTCTCACTGTTGAGTAAATCATTGTATCCAACCTGTAGGAAATCATGGGCTGGGAATCTGTTAATATGGTCCGATTTGACCTTGGAACCCTCCTTCAAGGTCAAATGAGGATAGCCAAACATAAAAGTGCTTATAACTCGCTTATTATTGGTCCTAGAGGTTTGGAATGAAAACCAACCTATAGAAAATCATGAGCTGGGAATTTTTTGGTGTGGTCGGATTTCACCTTGGACCCCTCCTTCAAGGTCAAATGAGGATAGCCAAACTTAAAAGTGCTTATAACTCGCTTATTATTGGTCCTAGAGGTTTGGAATGGAAAACCAACCTATAGAAAATCATGGGCTGGGAATCTTTTGGTGTGGTCAGATTTGACCTGGGACCCCTCCTTCAAGGTCAATTGAGGATAGCCAAACTTACAATTGCTTATAACTCGCTTATTATTGGTCCTATAGGTTTGGGATGGTAAACAAGCTACAGGAAATCATGGGCTGGGAATTTTTTTGTGTGGTCGGATTTGACCTTAGACCCCTCCGTGAAGGTCAAACAAGGATAGCCAAACTTAAAAGTGCCTATGACTCACTTATTATTGGTCCGAGAGGTTTGGGATGGTAAACCATCCTAAATTCTTTGGCTGGGAATCTTTTGGTATGGTCAGATTTGACCTTTGGATCCCTTCTTCATGGTCGAACGAGGATATTGCATTTATAGTATTTCTTTAAATATTTTTAACCTACTTTTTACACTTAAACAATTACCTTGTTACTTTATTTCATAATACCATTTGCAGGGCACAACTTTTTTGTCCTTTTCTTCTGTCAGCTTCGGAATATCTTTCGAACATGCTGTTCAGTTACCATTTACTGTATTTCTGTACAGCCCTTTCCCTAATAATTATGCTTTCCTCTCATTATCACCATCACAAATCAAAAACATTCAGTCAGCTGACACAGTGCCCGTTCACGGGCACTCTCCTCTTGTTTGAAAAACCTATTCTGTGTGATACAACACCATAACACACTTTCTCTGTGTTAATTGGTTGTGTGTTGGTAGGATACAGAAATAGAAAACTTGATCCCTATTGCATGGGATGTCCTTGAAAGGTCATGAGGTTGTTTGGCTGTTATATATTGAGGGATTACATCGGTTTCCATGTTGTTGCTCAAATAAATGTGTGTAGCTCAATACATAGTATCCTTAATAAGTTTGATTCAATGTTGAGTGTTGTGTCTTAAAGCGTAATTTTAATATCAATATTAAACTCTCATCTTATGCTGTAAATTAATGGATGTTGAAATAACTTTTCACATTATAAAATGCACCATATGAAAGCTGTTGTTGCTTGATCAATGGTTTACAATGTTGTAGCAGTACTCTCCTCCATCCACAAAGTGTTTAAGCACAAAACAAGCCAAGTGAAAAAAGCAGAAGTTTGAGAAAAAAAAGTCGTAATTGTAAGGTAAGAATGCGATACAAGTGTTGAAATCCAGTGAGATTTTTAGAGTAGATTTGCCAGCATATGAATATCAGTGATATTGAAATGAAAAAAAAAAGAGTAGCAAAATACTAGAATCTTTGGAAAAGTCTGCTTGTGAGGTGTTAAATGTCAAACCATATCAAACTTAACACTTTTAGTATTGAGATTGACATTAAGGAGGCTATATGGATGAATATTGAAATATTAAGATGTTATCCCTGCCATGTTAACTAGTCGTGTTTTCTTTGTCAAGATGGTACCCATACCAAAGTACCAAAGGACTGAAAACCAAATGCTCCGGAACATAAATTAATCAGTATTCAACTTTGGTTTCTTTAGATATGTGATGAACAGGAATCAACCACAAGTCACTGTTGAGGTATTACATACAGGGGGGGGGGGGTCACGTTAGCGAAAGGGACATCTATAGCAAACAGCAATGTACCATGAGATTTAAAACAATGGACAGTATGGGGACAGGGTTCATCAGTGTTTCGATGATCATTCATTTATTCATATATTAAAATAAGTGGGGTGTTGGAACCCTGTACCCCTGCTATCTATCTTTTTAATGTTATGGTAGATTGCCGTTTGCTATGGATGTCCCGTTTGCTAACGTGACCCTCCCCTGTATGACAATGAAATGCCGTATTCATCCTCATGTTAACTGCAGTATTAGTACTTGGATATGTGTATCATGTGACACTTATGTGTGTATTAGGATATTTTAGCATCACATCTGACAGAGAAGTGAGTGATTCTGAATGCCTGTTTACCCTTTATTAGTTAGCTCTCGGTCAGTTGGAGATAATTGAGTCAAGGTTTTATGTTGAGATTTAATTTTGAGAAATAACTCAACTTATACAGGGTCACTTATTTGTTGCTCACCGAGAAAAGCTTGTTGGATAGTTTGCTTTGTATTATGGTTTACAGTGCTGAAGCATTACTCACCTTCATTGACAAATGGTGCAATTGCTGAACAGGCTAAGCTTTTGAAAGTGATTGAAACTGACAGTGTACAGTTTATTCGTGTACATGTTTAAGGACAATGTATTGTATAGAATTTTAAAGTGGGAACATACTCGGTGTTTGATTAACAGCAATAAATTTTATAATTATTCTCATAAAATTTGACCTCACGAGTCATTTGAATGTGGTTTTTAAATGAAAATAATACAAATTCTTGGTGTTTTTATGCTCAAAAGATGAAGTGGTTGGAAAAGTGTACTCTTTAAAGAGTGGACTGAAACTACCCTGTATGAGTACAGACATGGTGAAATGAAATGGTACACAAGACAAAAATTAATTCTTGTTTAGAACTCAAACTAAGTCAAACTGAGGACAGTTGAAAAAGCTTACTAGTTTCTTACAAAATGTTAAGTCACACAGGAAACTCTGTGTTTATGAAAAGATGACCTGAGGTAGGCCAACTCGCACTATTCTTGTCTCTAGATCAAATCAAAACTTTTGTGATTAAAATGTTTGTCTGTTGTTTCATACGGGGAAGTTATTTATGTTCTAAAATCACTGATGAGATTGTTTAAGATAAGTAAATGTATGATAATACCTTAATCTTTGTTTATATGGTCTGATTTGTATGACCAGTATCAGTAATGACTGAACAGAATCTATCTGATTATGTTTTTGTTAACTCATGGTTGTTAAGTGTTTTTTTTTTGTACTTTATCTAATAAAAAAGCCATTTGAAGAGGTGCAGTAATTGATACAGTCAGAAGAGAAATTGTTGCGTAATACTGATAAGTGACAAAAGCAGCCCAGTTATCTGGTATTTAGTTCATCATTCAGTTTTTGCAATAATATAAAGATCATAAGATACAGGTTCAATGACAGTGCTTTATTCTGTCTTGTTAAACTTCTTTCTTTACACATAATATTTTAAAACTGTTTTTTCTTCACAGAAATTTATTCTTGTTCCTTTATACATTTCAATATGTTAACTCTGTGTTGGGATTTCTATATCAATCTGGTCTTTATTTATGATTTGTAGCTTACATAGTACATAAGTCTTAACCAGAAACTTAACTTCGGGCATTAAGGTTATCTTAAATTTATCCTTGAATATTTTCCAACAGTGGAATTGATAGTATTGAACTGGCCTTGAAAAGTTTATCAAATTCTTTTTGTGGGTCTCTGTATTCGTTATCTGGACGTTATTGTCTAATCTGCCCAATCTATTCTATGTAATCTCGTTATATCTGCAGTACACAAGACCAGTTTATCTGTGTGTCATAGTGTTATCAATATAGGTGTCAAAACTGTAACTTTTGGATACAAACGATTAAGCTTTTTCCTCTGACAAGGATGTCTGTAAATTTTACATTCACAGATAAAGGGTCCCGTTATACCAGCATTGAAGATTAAGACATCAGTAAATAATGGTATTAGCCTTGGTGACTGTGTGGTTAACAAGTGCGACATTTAATCACTTGACTCACAACTCTGTGGTCATGGGTTTGAATCCAGGGGCCATATTCTACAACAATACTTAGATAAGGCGACCTTAGATCTAAGTAAAGGAAGGTTTTTCACTCAAGTTATTTCTTGCACTTTGTATTCACGAAACAAAAGTTAACAATGTTCAGTTTCATCATTTCTTACTTGAAAGTGACGCTAGAAAAAAAATTGACTTTGACTTACCATGCATAGTTTTGTCCTGGCAATCCACTAAGGATTTGTTATCATAATTTCTTGATAACAAATAAAAGAAGGGCTAAAATAACAGGCTAAAATGGTGTTGGGAGAGAGTGGGTTTGAGGTCAGATAATTGAGTATTTGGAAAAGAAGAGGATTGGATAATAGAGGTTCTACTGCTGTGTGTGGATGTCACTCGTAGTTGCAGTGATTTAGTTTAGGCCTTTGTACTGCAAGGGATTTCTTTCTGTTGATATTAATAACTTTACCATCAAGTATTTTAGTTGTAATAAAATCTGTTGTGATTCCACACTAGTGGTACTTCACTAGTGAGCTGTTAAAATTGCTAAAGAGTCAATAATATTGGAGAATCGTACAAGTAGACCACTCCCTGCTTTCCTTATTCTCTCACATCGTTGTCCTGGCTCCCAAATCCAGCGTATGCCAACATGTGGAATTCACGGAGACCCTCACCCAGTCTGACCTTGATTGTTAAAAGTGACATAAAACCCCAATTTTTATAACCTCGCCACGTTCTCATGGTCCAGTAAGGATTTGTTTCCTCAATCTTGCCATTTTCTTTAGACACTGAGTTGAATCCCATTGCTTTTCACAATTTGTCAAGATTTGTACGTGATAGCTATAGTTGATTGGTGGTTTACAGTTACACAACACGGCTCCTCCAACAATAAATCTGTCATGACATGTACACAGCAAGTTGTAAATGTCAATACAAAGTTAAAAAAGCCTTGTGTGTTTAAGAAACTTTAAGTACAGAGATTAATAACTATGAATCTAGTGTAAATAAACAAAGAAAAGATGAAAGAACAAGTTATTCCATTATAGTCAGTGGCCCCAAAAAGCTGTGTATATTCCTCAAAGAGACTGGAATGGCTAAATGATTAATAAGTGTGGCTTTCAATTTAGTGCCTAACAGTTTCTTGTGCGAGTTTGTGTGACAGCAGTTTAGCTATTAAGAAACCCAGTCTTTGACCTCGGAGAAAAATTTGTATACATGAGACACATTTTTTACTGGTTAAAATGTTTTGCCATTGAGTGTTCAGTTTGACTTTAAGTAGTTGTACATTTACTTTTAAGTATCATTGACATCTCTCTGTTATCTGTGATAACGAAGTGTGCCCTTTGTACATTTTTTTTATTTACTATTTCGATCCCTGTGGTTCACATGTATTCCAAATCAACAGTTCTTTTAACATAACTCCCTGTCATCGTAATGTTTGTTGACGTTTTCCAATTGTTTACAGCTTGCCAAGTAAACATCCTGTGACATGTACTTTAGTGTGTATTGTAATTTTCTGGTTACATTTCTTTTATTATTAATCAAATTATTAATTATCATTCATTGTTATGCAGTTAAATCCTGTCAATCTCAGAAGGCCAGAGAATATACTTTTAATTGACCAAGTATTTCATATAATTTCATAAGAATCACACCTTTTAAAGCTAAGTTATTTTTTCCTATTTAAATAGGAATTCTACTTGACACAGATCAACTGAATGGGCTTTGGCTGTAGCACTAACTAACATAATAATTCTTCGGTTTTCTTCAAGGATCACATTTGTGGTGCATTTCAGACCGAATTAAAAAAAAAGTTAGTCAAAGTCACACATGCCTACATTCTAAAGAGCCAGTACAGGTTACACTTTCAGTGTAAAACATGAGGAACTTTTTAATCCATAAAGATATGTTTACATTAGTAAGAAATACCAATTACCAAAAAATTCACACAAGCACAAGTTTTTTTTTAATTTACCCACTTGTGTAACCAGTTTACTGTTAATACTGGGTTTTGCTTTGTATGTTGAATAAAGTGGAATTGGATTTTGAAAATACGAGACAAGTGGGCTGCAAAAATCTTGTGTGTCAGTTTTGTTCTGCCGTTTAGTGCCTCAGAGTTGGTTCTTGAGGCAGTTCTGTTCATCTGACCTGCATTTGTTAATGTATGTAGTTTAGTTATTTATAGTTGTCGACGGTATGTTAAGGAGGAAGTAGTCTTTTTATTATTTAATTATTACATGTAATTAATATCACATTCTGTTTTTGCATACGAGAGAATCAAATAAACAGCTGGAAAATAATGATGTGCATTTTATTTGTATTTCATTTTTAGACAAAAAAACCCCCCAAAAAACTGGACCAACAGTACCCGCATGTTTCCTTCCTCCCCATGCTTCAGTGGTTAAATTAACCATAAGTTTGGCATTTAAAAGACCCAGTGCAAGGTCCTTCCTTTTGCACTTTGAATCACTGAGAAAAATTCTTTCAAGAAGAAATGATCTTGTTCAATCACCAACTACCAAGAACCACCAATGAAAAGATCCAGTAAAGTCTCGGAGAGTGTTTAATCGTAAGTGGAAACGTTGCGGGGAGGGATATCAGATCCTATCCAAAAAAGTTTTGACTTAGTAAAACTCTCAACTGGGTGGCACACACCAGTAGATATGACAAAACCAAAATAGTGTTGAAAAGATGCATTTTAATCATGCTAAATTTTCCCATCAGACCAGCAAAGCTAGAGGGGTCTCTGACACTAGTCTATAAAATAGTAAAACTTGCCAACACTAGAAAGGCAGTCTGGACATTTAATGACTCTGATCTGTGTTGTCTTGGGTTTGATTTCAGCTTGTGGCAACACACAAGATGCAGAAACAGCTTATCCCAACAGGACATCAGGTTAGGGAATGATGATGTTCATGCTGTCCCAACTCTAGCCTGTTTCAGAAAAAGCTAAAATGTCTTCAAAAAGGATTTCCCATCTTTGCTTATAAACTACCTACTGTCTCAGTGGTATGAACCTGGCTATATACGCCAGAAAAAGACGTCCTGTATAGAATACCGGCAGGACCGGTCACGGAGTGTGCATTCGCTAGGTTGCGCATTGTACTTCCTTGCTGTCTAGACAACGTGACGTCATAGCATCTTTTTTGTGTCGAATCTTATTAAGACCCCTAGTAAGCTGATAGCGGGGCTGGACGGGTGGGTCTTGCCTGTCCATTGTATTAACTTATAAAAATTTAATTTACTTATTAAATTTGCAATTTTATTGCGTTAATACATCCTATCCAATGGACAATTGCTGAATAACTACTGCTTGGATGGTGGGTAAGCTGCTAGGGACATACATGAACTCATAAAAGAACAAAACTGATAAGGCCCATTTTGACCTAGGGTCAGATGACCCGAAAGGTCAAGACGGCTAAGACTAACCGGTTAACCGGAAGTCCAAGGTTGCCTCCCCCCCCCCCTTTTTCTCAGACTTGCTCTGAGAATAGGAAGAGAGGGTTGAGTTCAGTCCCATAAGAAACAAACTTCCCAAAGGAAGCAAGTCACAGTTTTTTTTTGTTTTTTTTTCTATATATACAATTGTACAAGCTATGTACATATATACATATCTACATATTTACATATCTCCTCATTTTTGGGCATGGTGGTGGTGGACCTGTTGGGCAGCCACCACTGGCCCTAAATGAAAAACCTCTGTGTCAGCCCAAGCCACATCCTTCAAATAGAATTGTGTGAAGGTGTTGTAGGATTTCCAGTGACAGGCTGACAGAATCTGCTCTAAGGAGACCCCCGACTGGAAGGCCTTAGAAGCAGCAAAGGCCCTGATATCATGGGCTTTGACCTGATGCAGTGTGAGGGTCTCCTGGTCAGAGAGCTCATAACAAAGGATCACAGTTTGTTTGATCCATGAGGAGATGGTGGCAGGTGAGATGTCTTTATCAAAACATTTTTTGAAGGAGACAAAGACCAACTCCTTGTTCTGCCTAATATCTGAGGTCCTGTCCAAGTAATAGCGAAGGGCTCTGACTGGACACAGGGACCTGTCACCCTTGAGTGACTTGTCCAGAGTGGGGGCCAGGGCTGGGATGACCAGTGGAGCCACACTATCTGGACCCTCCTTAGCCAGCTGATTCTTGGACAGAAAGCTGGGTGAGGGGTACAAGGACACCTCAGACCAGTCTGACTGGTGTCTGATGTTCTTATGACGCCAAGCATGGATCTCACTCCTGCGTTTACCAGAACCCAGGGCCCGCAGAAAAACAGTCTTAAAGGTCAAGTGTTTCAGTGAGGCCTCTTTTAAAAGTTCAAAGGGAGCCTTAGTCAGCTGGTGTAAGACCAGGGACAGGTTCCAGGAGGGTATACCCCTCCTGCCCTTGGGCCTGTCTCTATGGAAGCTATCCAGGAGACGGGTGAGATTTTCATCTTTGCTGACATTAATGGTAGAGTTGCCCAATTTGTCAGCAATGGCTGATCTATAACCATCAATGGTACCAGGTTGCAACTTCCTGTCCTGGAACAAGTACAACAGGAAGTCAGCTATGGCTTTCAGAGGTGGTGCCCTGAAGTCCACCTGATTACTGAGGCACCACTTTGTAAAAATGGTCCACTTTGCCTCATAGACGGATCTGGTTGATCCTCTTTGAGGAGCCTCAATTCGTGCTGCCACTGCCTCAGAGAAGCCCAGTTCCTTGATTGCTGTGGCTCTAGGAGCCAGGCATGTAGGTTCAGGTTTGACAAGTTCCTGTGCAAGGTCTGGTTGAATGGTTGAGATACCAGATTGGGCAGGTTGGGCAGACACAGAGGGATATGACTGGACATTGCCACTAGGTCCCAAAACCAAGGCATGTTGGGCCACCTTGGGGCAATCAGAATGATCTTGCTGCATGGGTAGTGCTGCAACTTCTCCACCACTTTGCCCAAGATGGCTGCTGGTGGGAAGGCATATGGGTCCAGATTTTCCCATGACAGGCTGAGTGCATCCACTGCCCATGCCTGGGGGTCCGCAACCGGTGCCACAAACTGTGGTAGTTTGTTGTTGAATCTGGTGGCAAAAAGGTCCACTTGTGGCTGGTGCCACCGGGAGCATATAGCTTTGAACACTTATGGGTGAAGGGACCATTCCGTTTGAATGGTCTGCCCAAGTCTGGATAGCTTGTCTGCTATCATGTTCAGCAGGCCGGGGATGTGACGTGCCTTGAGAGTTACCTGCTTCCTGGTGCACCAGGACAGGATTCTCCACAATAGGGCACACAGGGAGCCCGACTTCACCCCCCCCCTCTTTGTTGATATAGGCAACCACTGTTGTGTTGTCTGTGGCTACCAGGACTATGTTGTTTGAACAGAGGTCTTGGAACTCTTTTAAGGCCAGAAAGACCGCTTTTAGTTCCAAGTGATTTATGTGCAACTTGCTTTCTGGAACTGACCAGGTTCCCCTTGCAGTGCGTTCGTTTAAGTGAGCGCCCCACCCTTCTTTGATGCGTCTGTAAATATTTGCAGAGCATGTTTTAGTGGTTGTAATGGTTGACCTGGGAGAACATTGCTTTCCTCCAGCCACCACCTTAAGTGAGGGTGGAGTGACCTGGGAACGGGCATCACCTTTTCTAGTGATTCTGGTAACCTCCAGTTGTTTTTCAAGTGCCACTGTATGGGTCTCATGTGAAGTCGACCTAGGTGGACTTGTTTTTCTGTGGCTGTCAGAAGTCCTATAAGGGACATAAACTGCCGGACCGGACACCGGACCGGACAGGATTGACAATATCTTGTCTGTTAAGGTCTGCCAACGTTCTGGTGTGGGTCTGATCTTGCCCTCCTTGAGGTCGAACTGGTAACCTACGAAGTTGAAGACCTGTTTTGGGTCCAGTTCTGACTTCTCCTCGTTCACCAGCCACCCTAGTTCTCGACAGAGAGCTACCAAGGTCTGTGTATGCTGGAGACAAGTTTGGTGGGACATGGCTCTCACCAACCAGTCGTCTAGGTACTGGTGGTTTCTTATACCCTTCTGTAAGGCCATCAGTTTGACCTCTTTGGCCACCACTGTGAACTCCATAGGTGCTGTGGACAGATCAAAAGGTAGAGCTTTGAACTGGTAGGACTGACCCTGGATGTGAAAACGCATGTACTTCCTGGACTGACTGTGAATTGGTATGTGGAAGTATGCTTCCTTGAAGTCTTTGGAAGTGACCCACTCCCCTTCCTGAAGGGAGGTCCTTATTGTCTCTGGGGTCTCCATTTTGAACGACTCTGTGTTTAGGAAGGTGTTCAGAGTGCTCAGGTCCAGGATGGGTCTCCACCGGTTGTTGGGTTTGGGAACCAAAAATAGCCCGTTGTAAAAACCCAGTGAGTTTTGGTTTGCTACCGGTTCGGCTGCATATTTGTTTGTCAGCTGATACAGTGCCTCCAGAAGGTGGGACTGTCTTTGTGGGTTGACTCAGTTGCTTATGACAGTTGGTGACCTGGTTAAATTGGGTTAAATTGGGAAGGGTGTAACCCTCTCTCGGTATTGTGACTACTTTTGGACTCGAACCCAGAGCCTCCCATTACTCCCAAAACTGTTGTAGTCTTGCCCCTACAGGTGGATTTATGACAACAGTTGGGACATTTGTGACAGTATTTGCAGAATTCAAGTGACCTACACAGGAAACATCATTCACATGCTTTATTTCTGTATGATTGTAACAATAATTGGGATTTACACCTTTCTTTTGTGGCAACCCGGTGACAGAATGAACATTTGCAACAAAAGAGTTTACATGTAAAAATACAGTCTCGCTCTTGTTGGCCACTGGTGAAGGGTTTAAATCTTGCTTTTTGCCAGATACATGTACAGAGTTATTCATTTAAAACACAGTAATTGTCATTTATGTTTCTTGAAACCCTTGGCCGGCTTTTGGGTGAAGTTTGAGGCTTTACCATGACCTTTCTGTCCAACTTGCCGGTCTCTAATTTGCTTCCAGGCCGGTGTAGTGGGTTTCCGGTCGGGTTGCTGTGTTGATCTGTCAGGAAACGTACGGATGAAAACGTCCGGGTTTCCTGTGTACACTGTCAGAAGAACGCCTGTCCTCACTACGTGAAATCTCCTCTTCAGCTTTGACCAATAAACTGTCTGGAAACAGTGAATGAAGATGGACTGGTGCTGTACGTAGTGCAGTCAAGGTATCTGGCTTTACTCCAGCACGTACAAATTCTAAATAACTGTCTCTACGTGCCAGAGTGAGGTTGGCCATTCTGATAAAAACTCCCTCTGAGAGATCCTGCATTGTATGCTGCATGGCTTGAGATTGACCGGTTGAAAGTCACCAAATAATCGAGTTCGTCAACTGATTGACACGTTCTCCCTGCTGTCTTGCCTTTCCTGGTGTCCACCCTGAGTGACTTCAACTGTGTAACCATGGAGTCCTGTACTTTTGTCAAACATCTTGACAGACCAGCAGCCTGATTACACATCAATGACTGTTCCCGGAACGCCCTCTCCCACCTTCTTAAGTACGGGAAGCAGGGGCAGAAGGCAAACTACATCTAGCCACTCTAGTAAAGGTGCTATTAAGTTTGGCCGGTTCCGGAGACCAGTCACATACGGTTGTAGAAGCAGAGTCCTTTTTATCTGTATGCATAGCATACCATTTAGATGACCTGGGTGTCTTCACAAACTGGTCTCGCAGCAGTCCACCAGTCTCGAGTTCCTGGAAGGGTAACCTTCAGCAACAGTTACATTCAGTCTCTCAAATTTCCTACACAACCAGTCATCAACCGGTAACCGGACAGACACTTTACTGGTTGGTTTGGTTCTGGAACCGGCAAATGGGTTATCATCCAGGGAGGTAGATGCATGGTCGTAATCAGGGATCTGATGCCAGCCAATGAAAGATCTGTCCCCTCTGATAGTTTCCCTGTAGCATCTTCAGAGAGGTCCTGGTCAGTCGAATCTTCAGGCAGTTCACCCTGGACGTGAATACTAGCTGGTGAAGCCGGTTCCCCTGCAACTTCTGCCTCACTGTCAGATTCTGCGGTAAACTCATCAGGTCGTACACCGGGAAGTAACTGATTCAACTGTGTAGACTAATTTCCGGTTGGCAGAACTTCAGGACGTGCACCAGGAGCCTGTGTAGGCTGGGTGGCTGTCCCTGCACCGGGAGCCTGCAAAGGCTGGGTGTCTATCTCAGCACCAGGAGCCTGTAAAGGCTGGGTGGCCACATCAGAGGTACCAGGACCCTGAACAGGGCGGGTAACACTCCCACTCATATCCTTCACAGCCTTTGTACCGGGAACCTCCAGCAGAGGTTGGGTAGCAGTCAACTGGGCAGCCTAACCGGTACTGTGGACAAGACCGGAACCGGTACCTTCAGTGACAAAGCCAGTAGACATAACACTAGAAGAAGCACCCGGTTCAAACAAGGGATGTTCTCTGGTCACCACAGCAGTAGAGCTGACAGGTCTCACCGGCATAGCAAATGACTTATTCAGAAGCAAAGCTTCAAGTCGTGAAAACCTCTCACTCCACTTCTCATCTAAGGACTTGAGGTCATCAGAAGTAGGTTTACTGCTGTACCTTTGTTTGCTAGACTTTGGGGAGCCATCAAAACGCTTCTTCTTCTTGGTGGGAGTTGATTCAACTGAAGACGGCTTGTCAGAGTTAACCCGTCCCAACAGAGTGACCTCTGATGGGTCCACGAGAGTGGGGGTCGCGTCACTGTTACCGTCAGATTTCTTCTGCTCCCCACGTTCTTTCCTAGATCTATAGGTCGGGGTGGCCAATTGTTGAATCTGAGCGGGCGTAAATGCCTTACATATCTGGCAATCTAACTTCTTAACACAGGGATCGTCTCCCACCCCCTTCTCACGACAACACGCACATTTCTTGTGGTTGTCGAACAGGGCCATAACGTGCCCGCAAGAACCTCGTTTCTGTCCAGGAGACGACATGATGATCAGTAAACTGGTAGAAATGGTTTATACTATATCAAATAAAATAAAACAGAGTTGTTCGTTGTAAAACTTTAAAAAAAGTACCTCTGTAGAAAAACGTTTGCACACTCTTCGCGCCAAACAAAAAAGATGCTATGACGTCATGTTGTCTAGACAGCAAGGAAGTACGATGCGCCACCTAGCGAATGCACACTCTGTGACCGGTCCTGCCGGTATTATATACAGGACGTCTTTTTCTGGCATTTGGCGAGACCGGTCGCACTGACCGGTAAAGCAATTGTCCATTGGATAGGATGTATTAACGCAATAAAATTTTATAAGCCACAAGCTTACCATGTAGAACTGAATGCTGAACTTGGAAGGCCGCAGACCCCGGCCAATGTACAAGGTTGTACTCTCGTGGAACTCTTCTCAATTCTTCCTCCTTTTCTCATTGCAATTTTGAACCATACCCCCTCAGCTGTAATACAGCGGGGAGGCAGGGTGGTACTCTCTTCAGTTCCACATGGTAAGCTTGTAGCTTATAAAAGCTACATTTAAGTAATTAAAATTTTCAATTTTATTGTGCTACAATAGCTTACCATGTGGAACTGAATGCTGAATCCAACCGTCTGGTGGAGGGATTACAGCTGAGACTGGAAGTATTTGTCCATTTTTCTTGGATTTGAAGTAATAGATAAAATGAATGTTTTGAAAAAGCCAGTCTGAGTCTCGTTCACAGAGCCCAGTCCCGGAAACTGAGTCTGTAATAAGCCCAAAACCAGAAGAATAAAAGTGCTAAAAATGTCAGAATGTTTTGAATGGAGGAGAGAAGTGGAGCCTATGCTCACTTTGAGAAGTAAAAAGCCCCTAGGGCTTAGCCACGGAGAAAACAAGCCCGAAGCCTGAGAATCTCATAAATCTAGGCCACCCTAAAATGAGATTAAATGACAACCTTAAACAAACACACGTTAACAAGGATAAAGACCTTATCCAACATCCTGAGGAGGTAAACATATACCTAGACCCTGGGATTAGACTCCTGAAGACTTGGTTGTAGCAGATGTGCCCCCTCCCCTTCTTTTCTTTCCGAGGATAACTGGTCTAGGGAAGGGTCTAGGACTTGTTGTGCCGCTACTGCTGGACCCAGATACATATTGTTGTTGTCTGACCAAGTAAGGTCTTTTAGGTACAAATTTGTAAATGTGTTGTGAACTTTCAAGTGACAGGCTTGCATGATTTGGTCCACCGATACCCCACCGTAAAAGGCCTTAGAGGCCGCAAAGGCCCCCCCCAATGTCATGCGCTTTAACTTGGACCAAGTCCAAGGCTTGTTGGTCTGCTTGTTTGTAACAAATTAGGATAGTTTGTTTAAGCCAAGAAGAGAGAGTAGTGGGTCTGATGTCTAAGGTATGTCTTTTCTTGAAGAAGATAAAGAGAAGGGATCGATACCCTCTTAGGTCTTTGGTTTGATCCAATTAGTACCTCAGGGCCCGTACCGGACACAAGGTAATGTTTTCTTAGAATTGTCTATCTACAATGGTAGTCAGAGCAAGAATAGTCAAGAAGTTGTAAGAAAGCAGTTTTGAGAGTAAGATGTTTGAGGTCTGTGTCTTTCATAGGCTCAAAGGGTGCTTTGGTGAGCTCATTAAGTACAACAGAGAGGTTCCATTTTGGAAGATTCCTAAAACTTTTGGGGCGATCCCTGTGAAAACTTGGGGAGTAACCTGTTAAGGTCTGAGCTTTGGGAGATATGGTGCCCAGCTGGGCCCAGGGTGTCAACAATAGCAGTCCTATAACCATCAATGGTTGAATGGTGCCTGTTTAGGTCTTGGCACAGGTACATGAAAAATTCTGAGACTTGTTTCACAGAGGGAGTGGAGAAATCCACCAAATTTTTTATGCACCATTTTTCAAATAGGGCCCACTTTGATTTATAGATGGTTCTTGTTGATGACCTCAGAGGGGCAGCAATTGTCTCTGCCATCTCCACAGAGAAGCCTTGTTCTTGGAGTTGTCCACTCCTAAGCACCACGCGTGGAGGCTGAAATGTTGTGGATTGCTGTGAAACACATAGTTGTGCTTCTGTTTGAGAAGGGTTGTTCTTGACACTGGTAGCTGAAGTGGGATCTCTATTGAGAGCTGCACTAGGTCCCAAAACCAGGGCATCCCTGGCCAGCCTGGGGCTATTACAATGATCAGGCAATTGCATTGTCTGATTTTTTGGATCACCCTGTAAAGGAGAGTTGCTGGAGGGTAAGCATAAGCTGTGAGACCCGATCAGTTTATATTTAGAGCATCTATGTCCCAAGCATTTTGGTCTGGGACTGGAGTGGCAGTTGGTGGTTCAGACGAGTGGCAAATAGATCTACATGAGGGGTGAACCACTTGTGACAGATCTGTTTGAACACCTGCGGATGCAGTGACCATTCTGTTGACTGGACTTGGATTGACCTGGACAGTAGGTCGGCCATCACATTCAGACACCCTGGAATGTGTCTGGCTTTTAATGTTATCTTGTAATGATGACACCAGGTCACGATTTTCCACAGGAGAGCACACATCTCCGCCGAGTGGGTTCCTCCTTGTTTTGTTTATGTAGGCTACTGCTGTTGAGTTGTCCGTAGCAACCAGCACTGTTTGGTTTTGACACTGGTCCTTGAACCTTTGAAGGGCCAGAGAAACTGCCTTCAGCTCTAGAACATTTATGTGTAGCCTTTTTTCCCCGTCTGACCACAGACCCTTTGTGGAGGTTTGCTCTAAGTGAGTGCCCCAGCCTTCGTTTGAGGGCTCTGTACAGAGTTGGATACTGTGGTCTTTGGGATGAAGGTCTGCACCTTTCATCATGTTTGTGGGATTTTGCCACCACTCTAGGTGTGCTGAAATGATTTCTGTCCAAGGAAGGAGGTTGTCCAACGAATGAGGATATCTCTAGTGCTCCTTGAGGTGAAACTGAAAGGGCCTCATGTGAAGGCGTCCCACCGGGACCATCTTCTCCGCTGAGGCGAGCAACCCAATTAGTGACATCAAACATCTTGCAGTCAAAACATGTTTTAACTTGAGACGTAGGATCAAATCCTGAAGTTTGAGCCATCTCTCTTGAGTGGGTTTTACAAGGGCTGAATCTAGATGGTATTAACCATGGTTCGGATCTGAGCCATGTTCGGACTGAACATCTCTGAACTGTGGAGACAGAGAAGGACCATACACATCCAATTCCATAGCTTCATCAGCACGTTCAGAATGAGTGTTCGGAGCAGAGTTCGGGGGGTAAATTATCAGACTGTTTACTGGGGCCAGACTTTCTAGCAGAAATGGAGCTCTAATCCAACTCCACTTCTTTAGCAGACTTTTTCATAAACTGCATTTCATCTCTGAGAGACTTCATTGCTTCAAGCATAGAAGCCTGGAAAACCCCCATTTGTTGCTGAAGTTGGATGTTAAATTGAATACCCAGGGATTTCTCAAGTTTAGACTCGATCTTCTGTTGTAAAGCCGTACCTGGGGATGGTGGGAGTTTTAGCTGGTATTTTTAATGACAAAGCCTCAAAACACAGGGGTTGGGGACGTGGAGGTGATGCAAATAAATTGTCAGCAGCACCCTCAAGGTCTGAGTGTGAGCCAGAAAAAGACTCCACGTCCTTCTCTCCCAAAAGATCCAAATCATCATCTTTGGATGTGTCTGTTACCTTCTGTTTTCCAACATACCGACGCCTGTTTTTAATCTTAAGAATTTGCTCTTCGGAGAAACCCGAACAGATTTTACACAGCTTTTCTAACATAACACAGGGATCATCTCCCTTGTTTGCTTCTCTACAGGCAGGACAGTTATTGTGAGAATCAAAGGGTAAATGGAAATGGCAACATTTGCTGGATCTGGGCTTGTCTTTGCTTGCTTGGTGGGAAGACATTTTTACAGCAATAAAATCCGTGCAAGCTGAACGGTAAAACTCACAAGGTTGAAAAGTTAAGAAATACTTATCCTGTCTATGTCAGACTTTCACAGAATATATTATAACATTAATTACAAAAACTGGCTAAATAAAAAGATCCAACAATACGTATAAACTGAGAAAAAGAAGATTTTATGAATGCAAAAAGCAAACGCTTCCAAATCACGCGGCCACCAAGAAAAGGAGGAAGAATTGAGAAAAATTCCACGACAGTACAACCTGAGGCTACAGCCAACACTAAATGTCTATTTTTCTTGGACGTTGGCCGGGGCCTGCAGCCTTCCGAGTTCAGCATTCAGTTCCACATGGTAAGCTATTGTAGTGCAATAAAAGAATCATTTCAAGGGTGTCTTTAAAAAATAGCATCATAGATGCCCATACCCTACAGCCTGGGGAAATAGTATTCAACACCACGAGATACAGAAGTAGTGAAACAGTACAAAGATCTGGACACATTGAGAGCAGTGGTAGTTACATAAAGCCCCAAATAAAGTAGTGAAAAGAACACCGAAGAGAAAGAAAATGTATGTAAAGATAAAGTATTAAAACAAGACAATTCAATAGCAAGATGAAGGCACTAAACAGTAAACTAAAAAATTATGCAGCTGTAAAATTTATTAATTGGAGAATGGCTGTCAATGGAAAAAGCACAATTATGTAAAAGTGAATACTCAGTTGGAGCAATCAATATATCTTTGTCATAAGAGAAAGATGTCTCCAATTTGGCAGGTGAACACACATTGCCAGAGCCAAAGTTAAAGGTCACACCATGATGCACACCTACACCCCCTAACCAATTTCCTTACCAAGTGTCCACCTTCTACACCTTCCAAGAAATAGCCCAGACAAGATTTTAAACTCATGGTAACTATGACAAGATCAAAGGTCAAATCAAGGTCACACCTTGACATTGCATACCTGGACCCCATAATCAATATTCCTACCAAGTATCAACTTCCAGCCACGCCCAGCCAAGATTTTATAGGTGACTGTAACTACAGCAAGGTCATAGGTCGAATCAAGCTCACACCATGACATTGCACACCTACAACCCCTAAGCAATGTTCTTACCAAGTACCAACTTCCTACACCTTAAGAGTTTCTGAAATAGAGACCGGACAAGATTTTATAGGTCAAGGTCACTACAGCAAGTTCAAAGGTCAAATCAAGCTCACACCATGATATTGCACACCTACAACCCCCATCCAATGTCCCTACCAAGTATCAACTTCCTACACCTTACAGTTTCTGAGATATAGACCGGACAAAATTTTATAGGTTAAGGTCACTGCGGCAAGGTCAAAGGTCAAATCAAGGTCACAGTATGATGTTGCACATCTACCCCCGCTAACAAATGTCCCTACCAAGTATCAACTTCCTACACCTTACAGTTTCTGAGCTACAGCTTGGACAAACTTTTTCTGCTGCCTGCCCATCAGGACACCATGGGTGAAAACAATACCGACAGCCCTTAAGGGCTGTGGAGTAAAAATGACTGGCTGACATTAATCATAAATCTCCTTCCATGTATAGGTTGTTACATGATTGTTTACTGACCAACCATCAGTGCAGCCAGAATTTTTTTCACCACATGAAAGGTCATTTTCTCCACACTCTTAAATATAGAGGTTATGATTTAATTAAAACTTTGAAAAGTGAATGTACTGACACAACTTTATTCATTTACTAAACAAAATACAGCAACATTGGGTCACATGGCACACAACTGTGGTTTTAATGACATATGCAATGTTCACCAGTAATCCTATAAATAAATGCAATGCTTCTGGTAGGTATCTGTTACTGTAATACATGACTTGTTATTATTCACCTGTACACATATCCACTTTACAAACGCATGCTCATACACACCGACAGTACCAACATACCAGATGAAATGGCATTCTAACAAATTCTGTATTCCAGCATGAGAATGGAAACGGATGCATTACTTTGTGGCAGTTAAAGACCTGTAGGAATCAAACCAATAAGATCCAATACAATAAACTCTGATACGAGCATCTGCAAACTGAAGACTATAGTGACACTTTTCAAAATGGGGCCAGATATTAGGAAATTCTGTCCATTTAACTGGAGGTCTGTTGTGCATGTTGAAGATACATACCTATTCAATAAAAATTGCAGAGTTCATCAAAATAAAAATTGCTTTGTAGTGGTTTGTATTGTGATCACTGAGAAACCTCAAGGTATATCACGAGTTCAAAATTTATTCCTGCATTGTCTCTCGTGTTGTTGTTGGCAGGTACAGGCCTAAAGCCTCGACTCTCAAGATGCCGGGCATAGATACACTCTTGGAGATCCAATGCATAATTTAATGTATATCTTCTTCAATCATTGTACCACCAGGGGTATTCTAAAATACTTATGGTAATTGGTGTAACAGTCCTGGCACAGGTACACGCATTACCTGCAACAGGTATTCAGTGTAAATCTTCACTAACAGATTTATACACAATGATACATAAAAGATTTTTTGAGTGGTGGTACAGCCGTAGTGAAATTTCTAATGTTACATTAATTTTACAATCCAATAAACCTTGGGTTTAATGTTTACTTCTTGGTGTCAAACATTGGAGGCCATACATATTATATTTATATTCCATAGTAAGAAATGGGAAATTCATTACAGTGTGAAATTCATCACAGCATGTGAAATTCATCACAGTATGTGAAATTCATCACAGCATGTGAAATTCACCACAGTATATGAAATTCAACACCATATGTGAAATTCACTGTATTATGTGAAATGCACCAGTGTGGAAACCCACTTATTATTTCTTTGATTTTTTGGAAAGTCTTTTTGTGACTACAACAGATCCCTTTTCTCCCCCGATACCAAATTGGCAGAAATTGTGATTGTTTTGACAATCAGTCACTGAGGCCTGATGCAATTTCATACAGTACTGGCACCCTGTTACAGACAACCCTGATGAAAACACAATCCTATGTTGCTTGCCATTGGTCTACACTTTCCTTAACCATGTTGCAAACCATTCGAAAGGATTCTTGTGCAAGACAAGGGAACATTTTCACCCAAATAAAACCAATTCCCAATGCAAAACAACTACTGCTGGGGCAGTTATCTCCCCTGTGTATTCCTGTAATCTAAGCCCAGGAAATATAAGAAATAAAAACCCTGAGCGCTTTACAGGTGGTCCTGAACAAGTCCTCAGCCAATATACGGGAGACCTCATTAATACTGATGTATTGTCTCTCTAAACCTCCATTTTTATACAGTTAAAAATGTAAAATAGGATTAAACTGTTACGGAAGTTTTAACATTATATTTTCTTCCAATTTTAAAACAAATTAAACTTACTTTCCTATAATACACACAGACATACACTGATGATTGCCATTAAATAGACACAAGGAGTTAGAACACTAAGAATTTTTTCACATTATATATAAACCAGAACATTATCTCTTTTTCTTTACATGTGATACTGAAATTTCAATGTTAAAACAGTACATAAAATGTCACAGCATTTCAAATGAACTTAAAAGTAATTTTTTTTAGAAAATTTATATGGAATTGAACCCTAGTGCTTAAAGCATCTTCTAAAATACCCCCAGAATCAAAACAACAAATTGTTGAAAAATGTGTCAAAGTTGAGATATAATATCTTAAATATCTGAAATTACGCAATAATAAATACATGTAGGAGCTGGTATCGAGTAGAAACCTCAATAATGATATTAACATCAACTGGCCTTTCAACATCGATTAATACTGAAACTTCCCTTCTTGCAGTAAATGTATCATTTACAACTGAAGTCATGCTTATTTAATAACAGACTGAGAGGGGTGAAAGAAAGAAAATGAGAGAGTTCAAGAAAAAAAAGATGACCCAGTGAGGCGTGGGCCTTTTTAACAAGGTCTTTTTAACAAGATAACCCCATGTGATATGAACATCAAAACTAGATCGAATCACTATCATGCTAGCTTTCCTAGCCATGTATCTTTTGTGTAAATTTGATGACAATTGGCTACTTTTTCAAATTGGGGGCAAAATTTTTCACAGGTAAACATTTACAGGCCAGGACTTTCAAGGGCTGTTTTTACATTCTGAAGCCAAGGACCAATAAGAAGGGATATATCAGGATATTTTAGGATGTTGACCCCATTTGGCTTTGAAGTAGGGGTCAAACAAAATGAAAAAATCGTTCAATGCAATGAAGGGTGAAATGGCAATAAAAAGCCAAGAAAATGACATGTTAACTCTTAGGTACACTGATCACCCATCCCTAACTTCTGCAAAAATCTGCCTTTATCGCCCACTGGCACAATAACCAGAGTTCCCGGTAATCTTCGGTCAGTGCTGTTAATCATTTCAGCTGTATGGTTAGGTTTCTAACCTGAAACAGATTACATGCTCACTGGGTAATCTCTATAATCCAGAGGGGCTGGTTGGGACTTCTTTTATTGTCTGGTATATTTATTTGGAAATAAGTCCTTTTTGCAAAAAAAATATCATTATTTTAAGTATGAAATATTGTAAGAAATTGTCTACCCAGTGTACCTGGACCTCATTAGGTCTTCTTTTCTTCACTGAAGACACTTTTGAACAAATTGTGACATTTAAAAAAGCATCTGGACTTTATAAAATACTGTGAAAAAGCTTTCAAAAATTACACCTAAATCATGTGCACAAGCTATAAGTTGAAACATTTACTGATTAGTAGTTATAAATTACAACAATTATACTGGGAAAATTTCTACTTATCTGGATAATAATACTAGAATTCACACATTTTATATAAATATTGAAACTCAGAAATAAAACTTATATTATCAATCATTATTGGCATATATCACTGTTTGATATCAAAACTATATATACAGATTAATTACATAAATATAAAGCAAGCATCACAGAGTATGTACAGCATTTTAAAAGTAAGACAAACATTAAACACTGAAAAATGTTATAAGTACTAATAACTCTTTTGAGAAAATGATGGCTTAAAACACGATGGAATATGTACTGAGGGTTTGATTGGGTACCCAAGTACTGAATAAACTGGCTCATTGTAGATACAGACATATAGACTACTGGAAATGGGCATCAGCTAAGACAAAAAAATAGTCTTAATTTCCAAAAATAATATGTAAATTTTTATATTCAGTAGCAAATTCAGTAACATTCGTCCACTATGAATTGGCTTCTTTTGAAAGATATTTGCCATTTTATGTTTGATTAAACTTCTTCAGATCAACCAACGTGTAAAACTTGTACTCAGATTAGTGAGGCTTATTGCAAAGTGTACAAATACACAGCCAGGTTATGTCACCCCGAGTTACAGCCCTAATATGTACATTCTGAGACACTTCCTGAACAGAAAATAGTGTAATACTGTGAAACAGTGTATCTATACAAATATTACAGCTGGGTCGGTAAGCAAGTCATTACTATGTAATTGAAATACCGTATAAGTACCATCTCTATTGATGGCCACAGAAAATGATGAAATGACTAGAAAAACAAGAGACCATCCATCAAAAGAAATAAATTTATTGCAAACCTTTTGTGTTACATTTTGTACTGATGTTTTAAGCTTTCACAGTAATTTATATAAGCATGTATTATTTTCACAACTCCACACTCCATGTTGGCATGATTGTTCAATTGATTAGGATCATACTAGAACACAAACTTTGCTGTATCCTGAATTGGTAAAGTTTTTTGCCAATATATGGAAAATAAGTCCACTGGCGAACCCATCAACTAATAACAACAGTCCTCGCTAACGAAGCGGAAGCAAACAAATGAGAACATTTTGTTGACTATGTATGTACCTTATACAGCACACTGACTTGTTTTCTCATGTCTGACAATTTCTGAAAATCTAGCTTCACTTGAAAAACTTGTTCTGATACAAGATGTGCAGACAACACATCCACATTTCACATAATTGGCTGAATTAAATGAATATACAACAGAATTTCTATTCGACAGCCTTCTATAATCTGAATATTCACTTTCACGACAGCATTTGCACTCTTTTAAACTTGTATTTATTTTCTGCATTTTACTAAAGCACCTTACCTAATGCAAGAACCTTGGATTATCCAATATCCAAAATCATAAACAAAAAAATTTTAGTTTTTAAACATGGTTGGATAATAAGATGTTCTACTGTCCTACATTAGACTGATAACATTCAGGAATAAAACAGGTGAAATTCATAACAATATGTGAAATTCAACAAATTTAATGAAATTACCACACAATGTGAAATGCATCACAGTATGTCGTGTTCACTACTGCATGTGACATATTTTTTTACAGAGTAACATAGTTTTCACGCCCTGGTGTGTCAAGCTGGTATCACTGCTAAAACAGAAACATTTCAACTCCCCCCAGTCAAACAGGCTTTTAAAAAGTCTCTCAACAATCTGCACTACTTTATATTTTTACAGAAATGACTGTCTACAAGCTAATGGATAGCAACTAAGTTTGACAGAGAGTACTACCTATAATACTGATACATTTTATACCAGTTTCTAGTTTTCAACAACTGAATAAATCCCTTTCAAACAGGGTGTAGATGCACATAAGGGAAATATGCTAAGTGGGGAAGCTTGAGTTGAAGAGGCCAGTTGAAGAGGTGTTTCCTAAAGGATATTACCAAGTTATTGGATGTTATATGAAAAGGAAGGGAGTTCCAATTAGGGGTGTTGCGGTAGTACCGGTATCGTCGGTACGGTAAATAAATCACTGCAAACCGTCATAAATTCAGCTACCGGTTTTCCGCTTAAAGGTCAATGTAAAGTAATTTTATTAACCTCACACACAATAATAAATGTCATAATCCGCTTTTCTTTGCTTTTTACTGTAAAACAACAACCATAATGAGCGATAATTCAAAGCAAACCACATAGTTTGTCGATTAGCCAATCAGAATCGAGGACACATCTGTGTCATGTTAGCAGAATTCCTGATTAAAGTATGGAAACTATTTGCTTCTCATGTTTTGTTGAATAAGAGACGGTTAACCGGTAACCGACCGGGAAGTGCCAGACGTGAAACCGGAAGGAAAAAATCGCTACCGCAACACCCCTAGTTCCAATGACAGAGAGTGCATAATGACTGAAGGACTTGTGGAAAAGTCCAAAGACAGGACCTACAGGAAGCTCAATTTTGGAGAACTGTATTTGGTATTTGTAGATGATGTGTATGGTTGGAGTTCTTTACTCAGATATACAGGCCGGCCATGTTTTAGAATTTTCAATTTTGTACAATTCCCAAATCCAATTCAACTTTTATAGCGCTTAATCTCTGCCTAAGTGACAGACTCTAAGGCGCAACATCATAAGCATAGTTTCAAAAATCATTGTCCTTATTCATAGCTATGGTCAACATCACGGAGAACGCCATATGAGGTGGAAAATACTAAGGAGGATAAGCTTGGCAGAATAGGTATGCCTTAAGTTTTTTTCTGTAGGAAGCAATAGACGTGGCAGATCGTACATCATCAGGGAGTTCATTCCATATTTTGGGAGCATCATATGCAAAGCTTAGACCAAACTGCTTTGTGGATTTGTAAATAGATGGTTGTACGTGATACTGTGTGACACATCATTTTAACGGATGTGAACAGAAGAAAACAGCAGTATTGTAGAAGGAGAGGATACATTCTGTGTGCATTTCATGACAAAACATGAACCAAAGACAGAGTTCTAACCACACCAGGAAAGGTAAAGATATTTCTAATTGGGCTGATATTTATTCTACAATGCTGCTGCATACAAAATATGCACACATTCGATCAACAAAACCAATGAGCCCAGTGTGGGAACAGCTTATTTAAATATTAATATATTTCTTGAAGAAAGTATTCCAAAGGATTTAAATGTTTAAGGACCAAGAAGTCTGTCTATTGAGCTCAAGCCCCTGAAATGGGAGCCGGGTAGTGTAAGAATCAGTTTTCTGAAAATTTATATCCTTGGAAAATTTGAGGCATAGATCAAGTGATATTAGAACACTATTCCCTGTTTAAATTTATACTAAATATTGGAGGGTATACTAAATATTGTTTCATTAGGTGGTCATTGATTCTTTAAAATAAGCCATTATTCAACAATCATCTGATGTTTCTGTTAATAGATCAATATCCGAATGTTTTAAAACTAGGATTGCTTCTTGTAAATTCATGAGTTTTAATTTTCTGTTTACCAGCTTATTTCACTTGGAAAATAGTCTATTTGGCAGCAGTTGCTAAATTTCTGTTTTGCTTTTGCTCGGCAGATGCTACTGTAAAGAAATTGTCAACAACCCAAATTTGTCCAAAAATGCGGAAATCGCCTTTGATATCAATATTCATGAGGGTCGCTATCAAAATGTAACCTGGACTTTTGATTGACATTTCAGCATGGATGATTTGTGCAATGCAGCAGTTAATTGTAAGCATACACTGAGATGTCATGTCATGTGAAGGTTTTGCTTATTGTGGTCTGTCTCAGAATTCTTGGGTATACATGAATGTCAAAGTACAATAAGAAAGCTCAATCAGAAAGACTTTCTCTTAAACTTTATAGATATTAAAACCTTTTGACAATTAAAACTTAACAGCTGGAAGTCACATGTATGGCTTTTAAATGTCTTTTCCAATAGTTCACCTCTTCCCAGGCAATCAGTGACTCCTTCAGGTTGCTATGAGTGTTAAATGGAGAGAATATTTAGAGAATTTGTAAGCACTCTCCTCAATTTATAGTGTCTCCATCTTTTCGCATCATATTCTCTCGACTCTGGCTCTTTGTCAGTAGCAAACCATCCTTTCCGCTACTACTGCCTCCTCCGACTCCGCCGTCTTTTTTTGTGGCGGTAACCTCTCGAATCGAGGTCAAGGTCTTCTGAAACCAGGTGTTCTTTGTGCCTTGCAGCTCGGTTATTGTGGCATTTAACTCGTGAGTCAGATCTCCAACTCGGCACTCCGACTCGACGAGAGCGAGCTTAGTCTGTGCCAACTCTAATTCCAACTCGCGAATCGTGCGGTCTCTCTCTACAAGGATGGGGTTGATGTTGACTTCCTCTGGAGGAGGGACGATCACTTTGGTCAGGTGACCGTCATCTGTGACTAGTTTGTTGCATGACTCACACTGTTTGAGTAGACCCTGTAATAGGAAAAAAAACAGTCTCGTTATCTACCATTGGATATTTCTGTGGTCCAAATACAGGAAATGTAAAAGAAATCCATCATTTCGGAATATTAACCATAAGTAATGTAAAAGTGAAAATTGCTATAAATAATAACGCTATGAAATACTTTTGCGTTTGATGCTTGGTGTCTCTACAGAAAAGTGAACTTCAATCTATTTGATCATCTAATGCTTTCAACGCAAGTAGAAGTACAGAAATTCATTATACAATCTTGTATCTATGTTCCAAATATGGTAAAAACATAATATCCACAGACATTAAAAAAACATGTTCTCAATAGAAAGCAAGTTTTATACTTGGTCGAAATAGTATCTTTTGTGCATGTTGAGGATTGCTAAATATATTGCCGGGTTTGTCAAGTGACCTTGATAAAGGCCAAAGGTCAAATTCATACTTGTCAACAGATTTCCCATGCCTATAGATGATAACAACCAAAACTTATATTTACTGGCCTCACACAAAGGAAGATATTTAAATGAGAAAATGCAGCATGTGAAAACACAGGGTGTAACCAATAAGTATTTCTTTCTAATGGGACACTAAATTAATGCCTTGGATGCATTTTGACAATGAAAACAACCAGTATTCACATTACTTTATAACATATTCTAAAATGGTACGCTGCGCAGGGACCTTGGACACGTCTTTTGTGCAATGCTGGAATCGCGAATATAGAACAGTAAATAAAACAACGCTGTTGAATTCTGCGTACATCATCCCTTCGCATACAAATGTAAACAAACAACTTGACGAAAAATAATATGCAGCAAACATGAAGTCAAATAATTCAGTGGAGATTTTTGTCAATATTTCATTTAAAGATCGACTACTCATTAATATTTATGAGATAACGGAATTCTGTGGGGGATTTCCTAACAATATTTTAAGCAAAAGGCCATTTGCACAGCCATCACTATGCATGTTTAATTAATGTAACAGCCAACATGGCATTGGATTTGTTTTGAGTTTTGTGTAAGATTAACCCTTTATTCTGAAAAAAAAATATCAATGAAACCATTTTAGAATAGGAATAAAAGACAAATTCTTGTGCTTCATCATGGTTTTAAACTATCGATTTGCTGTATTAATGCACTCAGCCCTTCGGGCTTCATGGCTTTAATATTCAGCCGATCGATAGTTTAAAACTATCATAAAGCACTCAAATATGTCTTTTATTCCTATATGAGAAAGTCTTTGTTCCCATGTCACAACACACCTTGAATCGCTGCAGTTCCTCTCTGTTCACTGCCTGCTGTTTTTCTAACCGCTCGCTCAGCTGGGAACAAATCTGAAAATCAACAGACATTGACACTAGTGCCAGGACTGAAATGCTATTCCAATATTAAAATCACATTTGACTTTGTATGTTGATTGATATTGAAATATTGTTTCACAGCATAAAATGCACCAAAAAATACACAAGATATTTAAGAAGGCTCATAAGTTTAAGACAAGGCTGCTTTACAAGTAATCAAATTACTGATAGATCTTACAGTTAATCTTCTAATAAATAAATATTGATGATCAACATATAAAGTGGTTACACAACACTGCCTAATTAGGTATTAGAAAAATGATATTGAAATTTACACTTTTGGTATTGAAATCCTAGAAACTACATCAATCTATATTTAAATACTGAAATACAATCTCTTGACTAGTTCACTAGGGAATGGATCAACACGTCCAAGAAGAACTTGGATAACAATAAACTCTTAAGTACGACTAAATATCTGTAAAGGCTGTATTCAAAGCAATTCTTTATCCATTCTTGGCTTTCAACAATGAATTGTGCTACTTAGAAAAAATTTTTCTTCATTCAATCATTGTTGACCATATCCATTTACTTTACAAAACGCTTGTTGATTATGCACTTTATCTAAAACATCTGCAGTTAAATCTTTATACTATATATTCACGGCTTAAAGATTCGACAACAATTTTAATATGATTATATCTTCTCAAAATTTTAAGCTGGTACCTGTTTGTAATCATTTATAATAGCCTGGTTCCTGTTATTTTCGGTGTCTGCCTTTTCCTGGGCTTCTCTGAACATTCCTTTTAACTGAAAGGTCACATAGAATATATTTAAACTGGTAAACTTTTACTGGTTAACCAAGGCATTGCTGGAAAATTTAGTAATGAATACTAACAGCAAATATAGAGGAGTGCCAGTTAAAAATGAATTTCAAGTTTGACTCGCTTCCATTGACCTCAAAAAGGCCACAAGTCAATAGTTTTTGAGTCCTTTTATTGCCCAAAAGGTTAAAATCTTCAGAATTTACCAATTTAAAGGTAACCTAACAAAAAGGCAAGAAAATTTAAACACTAGAACTCATCAAGGTAAAGGTAACAAGGGGAATAGTTAGAAGTGACCAAAGTAAAGGTAAGAAAGGTCAAAGGTTACAAATTAGCAAGAAAAGGGTCAAGGATTTAAATTTACCAAGTTAAAGGCAAAGAAGGTCAAGGTCAGACTTTTAAGGTAAAGGTAAAAGAGGTCACAGGTTCGAACTCACCAAAGGTCAGAAATCACTGAGGTAGAGGTAAGACAGACCCAAGGTTAGAATTCAACAAGGGAGACACAGGAAAAGCTAAAAAGTCTGAATTTACCATGGTAAAGGTGAGAAAGGTCATATTTTTTAAGTTGGCAGGTCTTGTCCGAGTTATTTTTAGTTCAATATCTGAGAAAGAAGTAAAGAAATCCATTACAGTGTATCAGTATAGCACTGATTGACTGATTTGGGTTTAACATTTTAACATCAATTTCACAGGGGACTGGGGAAAGACTGGACAGTATTGCATACTAGTCCAAATTGTGAACTAACAACCATTAGACACTAGCAAGAAATCAAACCCATGACCTAAGTGGTGGGAGACAAGTGTTTTACTTAAACAGTAACAAATCTAAAATTTGCCACCTCTAAAACCTTACTTAATTCTGTGAAAAATATGATGATTTGTCTTAAACATGGTATTTTTCAGTTCAAAAAGCCTTCATCAACTATATTCAACAAATCTCACCTCAATTTATTTATCTATCAGCATTTCCACATGCGGGGAATTTCACATGTGTGGCGAATTTTAGATTTCTTACTCTACACCATTGTTGCCCCCAGAGTCAATACCTAGAAAACCCCTTGATTTAACCATAAATGTTGGAGAGTTTTATTAAATTTGTTATTGTGGGAGCATTGTAAGCTATGTATTCCATTTACTGTAGAATTTCAGTGCATTTTTTGAAGTGGAGCATTACCCATTTCTTGCTCTTATTGAAAAAACAAAATCTCACCAGGGTGGCTTCATGTGTGAGGCGTTTCTTCTCGTCCTCAGTATCAACGAGCTGGCTTTTTGTCTGTAGTAATTCTTTACTCAGAAATTCACACTTGTCTTCTGTCTGTACAAACACACAATAATACACACATTGTAACAAGTGTAATTCACCTTTTTGCAAGTTAAACACTTAACTTATCCCCACTAGTGATATATGTTTTCAAGAGCAGACATCACAGACCAACTTGAATATTTAAAAAAATATTCTTGTCAGTAGTACTGCACATATTGCTACTGTACATGTCGTCCCTAGTTGCTTGCTATTCTTCACATTTTACTTTGGTTCCGATAAAGTCACATTTCCTTTCTAGTGCACCTTTTGATTTAGGATTTCTTCAAGATGGATTAAGTTAGAAGTTTCTTTTTTTAAAAACCCACAAAAAAAACAACAAAACAAATCAGCTTGATGAAGCATATAAAGAAATGTCTACAATGTCAAGATGAAGAACTGTACCTACACACCAACAACACAAGTTATCAGCAATATGTCAGTGACTCCAATGGCCGACAAAAAAATGCACACTTCATCTGTTATACGATAGCTCAAAATAGTGTTACGTTTGCATTAAGATATGGAAACCGGAATCCTAAACCCTATATTATAAACTCATCTACACTCGCCCAAATTTCAATATCCCTATTGTTTTATGCTGAAATACATTTGTTTTGTGAATTAAGGCAGAAAGGCCAGTTACTCATTATTTGTTCAACTGCAATACTGTTCAAATATCATTTGACCGTAATAAATATTTGTTGATATAGATAGATAGATAGATAGAGTTTATTTCCAAATTCATATTTAATATGTATAGTATTTATAAATTATTGATATATATATAACTTATAGGGAAAAAAATACAATAATCAAACTGTGATACACAAACACAAATAACATCAGAATCAGAGTCAATAACAGAATTTATGCTATAATATTAATGTATCAATGTATCATATTATGAACTTGTAATGAAAAGGGAGTGGAAGAAGTATACTCAAATACTTATGTAATTACCACCCCCCCAAAAATACTTCCATAATAGATTGTGAATATATATTTACATATGATTCTAACTGATTTCATACTTTAAGTAATATTTGAAAATTATATTAGTCATAAACTACATATTTATTATGAGACGAAATTTCTTAATATATCAAATATCAGTAATATAACAATTTAAGTTCAATACACCATGTTACTTTCTATTTCAATATTTTTCTAAAAATTTCATTTTTAAGTGTTTTTTAAAGGTAAGAAATGAAAGACAATTTCTAGCAACCTCATCTAAGTTGTTCCACATTTTCACACCATATATGGATAAACACCTTGATTTTAATACTGTTCTTGAGTATTTTACATAAAATTTATTTAGTTGTCTAGTATTATAGTCTTTACCATAGTTTATTACAAACAATATCTGAATATTAGTAGGTAAGGATTTTTGTCTTACTTTATACATCAATTGTAGAATTTTATAATCAACTTTATCTCTGAATTTAAGAATTTTTAGCTTTTTAAATAAATTTGTTGTATGGCTATTTCTGCTAACTTTACATACCATTCTTATACACATTTTTTGATAAATATTAATTTTGGATACAATAGTTTTACCTGCTAAACCCCATACTTCTGAACAATAATTTAAGTAAGGTTCAATCATTGTATTATATAAACTTAACAATGCCTCTTCATTCAAGTAGCTTTTTACTTTACACATTACACATAGGCTTTTTGAAATTTTTTTACTAACATACAAAACATGTTCTTTCCAATTTAGTTTATCATCTATCACCACACCTAAAAATTTTGTTGTGTATACTTGATCTATCTTATAATTGTTAATAGTAATTTCCATATCATTTGGTACTATACGATTTGAGAAAACCATAAAGTTTGTTTTAGACACATTGAGAGACAACTTGTTAATGGCAAACCAATTATTAAGATTGCTCAATTCAAAAGATACAGTTTTACATGTTGAATGAAAATCATCACCACTAAAGAAAAGGTTAGTATCATCTGCAAATAGAACAAATTTTAATAATGAAGAAGAGTTACATAAATCATTTATATATAATATGAACAGTTTGGGGCCCAGGATAGAACCTTGTGGAACCCCACATATGACATCATTACACTCTGAGTTAATTCCGTTTATGCTAACATATTGCTTTCTATTTTCTAAATAAGATTCTAACCAATTGTATGCTATACCTCTTATGCCATAAAACTGTAATTTTTTTAATAAGATTGAATGATCAATTGTGTCAAAGGCTTTTTTAAGATCTATGAATATACCTATACTTACTTTCTTATTATCGATGCTTGAGGATAATTTTTCCAATAAGTCAATTAACGCCAATGATGTTGACATATTATTTCGAAAACCATATTGAGAATCACTTAGAATATTGTGTTTTTCTATAAAAGCACTTAATCTGTTATCAAATAATTTTTCCAGAATTTTTGAAAATTGAGGAAGAAGTGAAACTGGATGATAATTATTAAATGTAGAATCATCACCTGATTTAAATAAAGGTATCACCCTGGCAATTTTCATTTTGTCTGGAAATATACCAGTTTGGAATGACAAATTACATATGTACAAAAAAGGTTGTAAAACAGAACTAAATGTAGACTTAATAATTAACATACTGATATTGTCACAGTCAGATGACGCTTTGTTTTTACATGATCTGACAATATTTATTAACTCCTTTTGAACTTTAATTGCCTGTAAAATTCATACATGGAAGATGTCTTTCTCCAAAGTTTTACCAAAAATCCCAATTTTATAATCAGAGGAATTTAGTGGTAACAACTTTAAGAATATTGATTGCAGGTATAACTGATGCTGATCTCTTATTCAAGTAGATGTTAAAATGTTTGGCTGATTTTTATATTCCATCATGAATTTTCTAATTCATATCACTAGTGAAAGAGTGCTTTTTATAAGAAACTATCTAAGTTACATAAATATTAAAACAGTAAAGAAATATCTGAATATTTGAGAAAAACCATCATCAAATATATGAATAGTGATTTTGCCATTCGTTGTCAGCCTTACACTGAATTTTATATTGTCTGGCCAAAATGGTACTTTCTTCTACAGATGGGTCAGTAGGCCCGGTGTCTCAGTATCGAGTGTATTTTACTGGAATAACATGAGATTTTACAACCACCACTTCGCTTGTCAACACATATAAGGAAAACTTGAAATATTGGAAACACACCAGAAATCTGAAGAAATTACACGCTCTTTTCCCACATTTTTGTGCATTTGTGGACTTTTATTGCGTTTTTCATTGAGAGGAAAAGTCCATGTTTTTGTTTCATGAGCTTCGCTTCCAGTCAGTAGCCTGTTTAATTGTGGGTTTACCACAACACAGATTCCCAGAATCTGCACAGTTTTACATTGGCAGCCTCCATATCTAACAATTTTTTATACCGACCCATTCCTACTTTTTTCAGCTAGTGAGATGAAGATCTTTCCGTACTTACATGATCCAGGTCATTTCTCAGAGATATCTTGCTGGTGACGAGTTCGTGAGCCAAGTCATCGTTCTCCTGTTCCAGTCGCATGTTTGACTCCAGCAGACGCTTGTTTTCTCTCTGCAACAAGCAGGAGCAACACAAATCGTAAAATGTCGCAATACCATTCAAATTTGCAAACAAAACTTTCGTAAATTCTCCAGATAAATCACAAAAGTTTGAGTTATTCTTTTGAAACTTTCATGGTGAAGTTATCTTATGCATGTACTTTACTATAGTGGTGGCGTCCTTATCTGACATTATACAAGTACTTTACTGCAGAGGTGATGCCTTTAACTCAATTTATGCAATTACTTTCTTGTAAAAGTGACATTATAAACTCACTTAATGCAAGTACTTTATTATAGCAACGTTATCTTCAGCTCAATTTTTGCAAGTATTTTATTGTATCAGAGATATTCTTTCCACTGAATTTATGCAATTATTTCACTTCAGTGATGATATTCTAGCTGAATTAATGCAAGTACTTTAATTTAGTAGTGACATCCTTGACTGAATTTATGTACATACTTTATTGTAGCAGTGACAGCCTTAACTCATTTAATGCAAGTATTTTACATTGGCAGTGATTTAATTGACCTAAGGCTTTAGGCTTGAGGTACTTTACCAATTTTAGGCAAGTAGTTTTCAACATGTAGTTATTAAGTTAATTTTAGAAAAGTACTTACTAGTTATATAAGGTATTTCACCAATTTAAGAAAAGTATTATGATATACCAGGTATTAATGCTCTTTAATTAGGCCAAGTATTTTGCAATATCTAAGATATTGAGTCAGACATTGCCAAGTAATTTAATTATTATAGTGATGGTACTTTAGATGATGTTAGACAAGTATTTAAAGTATATACACTTACTCAATTACTTTACATAAATGTAAAACCTCAGCAGTGAGATATTTGGGCTACTTTTGCGAATACTTCACCATTGTAGTGACGTATCTGTCTTGAAGATAGTCATTAACACCTAGATTCAGAGATATTCTGCCAATTTTTGGCAAGACTTTTTGGACGTGTACATTGACCCCGCTGTATGTACTTGTCCTTACCTCTACTCGGTCCATTGGGTCTTCCTGTTGCATCTGGTTCTCCCGTATGGCCAGGTATTCCTTCTCATACTTCTTCAACTTACGGCTGCTCACCTGTAGATAATTTATGCAAGTACTTTGTTCAGCCCCCCAAATGTGGTGTTGAACGCACTGTATTTATTACACTCATATGAAGATAGGCAGTTTTCTATAATGTAGAATATTTTTCTGATGTACAAGGCTGTACCAGAAGAATTAGCTGCTTAACCCTAGCCAATGTCCCTACCAAGTATCAACTTCCTACACCTTACGGTTAGGATAACTTCTGCACTTGAACAGTGTTACAGCTGAATGAGATTGCATGTAAATTCATAACTTCAACAAAGTTCTAATATTATCTCATGATTTCATAGGTCTTAGAAATGGTGAAAGATACTTTACTGGTTGAGAAAATTTTGCTCTTAATTTCACTCAATTTATTCTAAAAAGCTCAATATTAAACCATCTTTTTCATTTTGGTGTACTTAGTATCCACAACAGGCCTGTAGTCAGCCTAATTGAGGGGCAACAGATGGGATACAGTTTTCTTTCTAGCACCTCTTAATATTAGCAATTAATGTTACAAATTCAGCAACAAGAGCCAATTTTTGTTAATATTTCTGAAACTGTGTACCCTACAAAATGTGTGAATTTTTCATATCAGTAGAAAGGTACTTCACAGAGCTTCAGATCACTTTTACCTTGTTGGTGACAGCAGTATTAATGAGCTCCCTCGCACTCTCTTCAGATCTGTACTTTTTTGGTAGTGACACCCTGAAGTATTTCAACACACCCTCAAAATCCAGTGCAAGGAGATCCTTCCGCGATGTCTGCAAACATGTGAAAAAATGTGTCTGTAAATCATCAAAATAATCCTCAAGTTAAAACAAGTCTAAGTGCTAAGAATTAGTACTGTTAGGGAAAGAATGCTCTTTCCTTTAAGTTTTGCAATTTTCTTCATTAAACTTACCTTAAAAACGAGTCCCTTTCTGTAACTTTTATGTCCAAATAATGCAAATTCTGGCCATTTAAATGCTAAAATGGGTACTCTTGAATGAACAGAGAAATAGAGTAACAGTACTTGAGTACAAAATTATAGGTATTTGCATGGTCCCCACTTCTTTGAGGTCATAGATATACACACATACCAAACATGAATACAATCTATATAGTCTTTTTGGTATATTGGACATTTGAGGTAACATAAAGTGGCTAAAATGAATTTATATCCAGGACACTCAAGCTACCATAACGGGCATCGAGGTAACCTTATAGTGGCTAAAATGAAGTTATATTTAGGACACTCAAGCTACCATACAGTGAACATCTTTCTGGGTCTAAGTACAAGCACGTGCCAAGTATAAATTATATCTACTGTGTTATTTTTTTGGAATATTAGTAGTAACTTAAAGTTGCTGCAATATATGTTTGGGACTTCATGGTTATCATAAAGTACACATTGAATGAAAATAAATCAACCATATTTGGACAATTAGGCATTAGATAATAATCTTTAAAAGTCACTACAATTAATCTTAGGGACTTTAAGCTAACCACAAAGTGGAAACTTCCCAAGGGGCCACACATTCACATTTTTTGGAATACTGATCTTATTACCACATATGAATGAAAACTACCATGTACCAGTTTTGGAATATTTTTCAAAATCAGAAAATGTGACAAATACATATACACTTACAGGCTGCAATGTACAACCTTCTGCCCAACAGACCAGTGGGTAATAACCAGAGACAGTTGACAAGGGTACTTAGTTACAAATCTCTTCAATCACCCTAAAATTCCCTTGGTTCCTGAACATTTGGTTTTATGACCAGTGCACATCAAATGGCCCGGTTAATATCCAACTCTGATTCTGTTTTTGTGCCTTAAGAGTCTGTTAGTACAGATATTAAGAATGATACAAGTATGATTAGATGATAGTATTTTGTGGACTACTGAAATGTCATAAAATTATAATGATTTTTTTTTTAATTACATTTACAAAAATTTGAAATAAAAGAAAAGGTGTTTTATACAAAACAGCAATCGTAGGTGAAGGGAGCAGCACATTATAAATCATATATCATGCTTGAGTGAACATCAGATTTGATTTTCTATTGATTAGAAATACTTTTCCGGTACACCAAAACCTCTTACACCTTTTGATCTAGTATTGACTAGACAAGATTAAATGGCAGATAATCCACTGAGCTGATAATTGAACACAATTGTTCCTCATACAGAAGAATAATATGTCACACAAAAGAAGTTACGCATGCAATTTACAATATGATATCATGGCTTTGGTAAAGATTATACCAAAGAGCAAAGATATGGCTTTAATGTGTGAGCCCTGTATACTTCTAAATCCACTAGATTTATGTCTATCAATTACTGGATATCTGGTGAACATGACAGACGTGTGTGTTACTGTGTGACTTAATGCAAAGAGTGTAAGACTTGGGATATATATTGTGAGACTGAAAGAAGAACAGCAGGATGAATCTGGCACATCCACCTGGTCACATCTTCTGGAAGACCGAGCCCCAGGTGGACCGGCTGTCAGTGTATGTGGAGAGGGTGGTGGAGGAGGAGGAGGAAGAGACGGAACCCAGACACTCAGACACCGCCCCCTCACCCCCGGTCAACATCCAGGCTCTGGTGGAGAAGCTCTACACAAGACTTTTTGCCAATGACCTGATGTTTGCAAGGGTGTTTGAACTGCCCCCCAAACAGCTGCAAGCTGACAATGGACTACACTTCAGCCAGGTTACCCCAAAGCAATACGAATGTCGACTTTTTTTCAGAAGATTTATAGATCCAAACTGTTGTCAGGTAAAGCAAAACATGTGTATAGTACTTTGAATGCATTTGTTCTAGTTAAATTGCTTGGCTATTGTTGTTGGAAATATAATACTTCTGTTTGACTGTCATGACTAATTGTAAGACCTAGACATTTGTAAACTCGGGTTGTGGTTGTCAATGATCCTGTCAAAAAATACAGCTAAAAATAACAATCCACGTGATTAGTCCCAAATTAAAAGATTAAATAACAAACCTAAAAAGATTTGTTTTCTCCTTGATGCCAACTGCTATGGTTCATAAAGTTCACTTGTAACAGCAAGTGCCAACCATTTGTGCAGTTATCAGGAGACTCCTATGACTAATCTTGCCTTGGGAAAAGGTCTCTTTGGCTTCATTTTTTAGAATAAACAAGATTATTCATAATTATCCATAATCCAGTTTTTTACTAGTATACATACAGGATAACTCCTCAATCTCAGTACTGTTCCTTCATAATATATTGTTTAATTTTATTAAATGTACTTAGGGTATTGCTTTACCTATAGTGATAGACAAGATATAACTTCTCAAGTGAAAAGTTCACTTAAATTGCCTTATTTTGCCTATAACAATTTAAATAGGAAGGTGATCAACTGTCACTACATCTAATGGACAGGCACCAGGGCCGGGATTCACAAAAGTTCTTAAGTCTTAGGCAATTTTTTTGCTTAGACCAGTCTTAAAGTTATGACTTTTGTCTTAGCTAAGATTTCTCTTAAATTGGGATTCACAAAAAGTGCTTAGCAAAATCTTAGCGGAGACAAAATTTGCGCAAAAAGTCTTGACTACTTTGAATTCAAATTGACAAATTTTAGTAAAACAAAAACATTTTTCATCGATAAATACACCAAACATGCTCTTCAAAATTATAAAACAGATTTGTTACTTTCTTTTAGTAAAATTATGTAAAAAGAGTAGTCTTTATGTTTTATTGTGAGTCAGCCATTTTGATGACAATATTTTTACCAAAAGAAGGTAAAATGTGGAAATTTATATGTAATTAAATGATGTAAATTTCTATTACTATCCACAGAAATTACTTTTACAGGAATTATAGATCCCATAGTATATATGTTGTTTTCACAACAAAGGGTAAAATGTAAATACATGCACTGGAATATTTTAAAAGTCTGCCCTGCAGTGGTCTTAAAGCTATGACAAAATCTAAGACAAATTTTTGTCAAAGACCTTTTGTGAATCTCATTTTGTCTATGCAAAAAAAAGTCTTAACTTTATGACAAAATTCTTGTACAGTTAAGACTTTTCTCTAATAGTTATGACAATTTTTTGCTTAAGACATTTTGTGAATCCCGGCCCAGATCAATAAACCCAACTTAATCTTAAGTACAGTTCCTCAAATCTTTCTTTTTATATTATGTAGAATAACACAATTCCACATCTGAAATTTTTTAACATAAAGTCAAAGTCAGGGTTTTACATCCCATTCAACAGCAAGGGTCAAATTGAGACAGGATGTTAGCATTGCCACTTCTGAGTTTTGAAACAACATAGACTCAGTGGTGACAGCCTGTGATTACTGATATTAAATGCCAAACCTGCCAACAGTTACGTTTTCTCTAAGCTTAAAACAAATGTTGAATAAGAATTGATTTGGATTAAAAAATGAAGTATCGATCATTTGTCACTTGGAATGTCTCTCTGCTTTAAAGGCTAAAACACCTTTCTCACGTTAGGTTCTGTGCCCCCCCCCTCCTCCTTTCAACATATAGCATGATTGTCTAAATTCATCTTTACAAGCAGCATCAATCCTCAACCTATCCTTAATTGTTCCTAGTTTTCCCTTCATGTGGCAAAATTGTGAATGGTTAACAAAGAAACGATAACCACATCACAAAGATAAAGGTTATGTCCTGTTCAACAGTCAATGGGTCATATTGAGACAGGCCCTCAGCATTGCCACTTGTGGAAGTCAAACCCACACAGAGGTGACAGAATGTGATTAGATGCCAAATCTTGCTAACCGCTAGGTTACAGAGGACCTTTACACTTAATATAACCCAAGTTTCACTTTTAAGGTGGTGTATGGGGCTCAACACGACATTCCTCCTGGAATGGCTGTCTACCAGCTAAACCCAAGCTTGACCAATGAACAGAAGGCTTTTGTGAAAGATGAGTGGGGACCGTGTATGGATGAAGAGGGATTCATGTCTCCGGCAAAGATCTACCCATGGTTTGCGATGGGTACGTTGTTAATGTGGTGTAGTCAGTAATTTACCCAGTCATATGACTGGTGCTCTTACAATTACAGGTATATAGAACTTAATTTCAGGGTTAGGGTTAAATGGGTCAAAATACTAAAAATATTTTATTTCAAGTAATAATTTTTCCAAATATTTGAAAAAAGAGTTTGCATTTAAATATGTTGAAAAAATAGTTGAAGTACTTATTAGATACACTTAAATACGCTGCAAATACGTGTTTATAAAATAGTACAGCCCCTGGGTTGAACAAGGGCACGAGGTGGGACTTCGCTGAAGGGTATCTTTACCCCAAGGGAGTGACACCAGGAAGTGAAGTACTTCGCACCCTCTACCTTTTGCAGAAGTTCTGTAATGGTTTAACTTAATTGAGATATTCATGAACAGACCAGTGCTGAGTTGTTGACTCTGATGCCAAAATAACATTTTGAACAGTGTGATATATCTCATATTTATTGTTAACCTGTAGGTATAGTGAATACAGTACAGGCTCTGCTAGATGAGGAACGCGAAGGCAATCAGGAAGCAGATGAACTCTTTGAAGGTAATTATTAACACCTACATAAACGCATTGGGTTATACACTACTACACATATTATTGATCATATTTGTGACTCATTATTTCTGTCAAGGAATAATCCAAGTTCCTTATCATCCACACACTTATCATCCTCGATTAAAACTAGTAGCCTCACTCTTGGAAATCGGCTATCTCTTTCCTTAGTTTGTCCTAGAAAGGCCATTGGTAGGCGAGGTTTTGCAATGGCTTCCCCCACTGAATGCAACAGACTCCCACAATCGGTCTGATCACAGCACACAATAACAGGTTTCCGAAGCCAGCTAAAAACCTATTTGTTTAGACTAACATATCCTCCGCCATAGCATATCTACCCCGGTGGGCGCTAATTTGGATATTATCCTGAAATGTCCCTGGACTCTTCCTTTTTGACCTTGAGCACATTAGAGGATGTGTTGTATCAATTTTGTGCTATATAAATAATTCGATTCCATAATTCTATTGTAATGACACAACAGAAGTAATCCAGTAGGGAAACTACCCGAGTGTCAGACTTGGATGTCATGTTTTTTCTGCTTACTTTAAGAATATACATCACAAGGATTATTGCATCCACAATATTGTATTAATAAAAAGTACAATAAGTTTATTTTTACATTTCTCCACCATTTTTTTGCAATGGATTTTAATTTTACATATCTGTAACTATATGCAGCACATTGGTAGATACAAAATATTTTATTTTGTTAAAAGTCGGCATTGCACATCTGTAATGCTATTTATCTATAGTAAAGGGTTCCCAGGAATAAAATAACATTCCTAGGTCTTTACTTCAGAGTGTTTAGATCAAATATTGTGCATGGCAGATAACAAAAGTACAAATCCATGGTTACATTACATTAAAAAACAAACGTTTGATGATTTTCAATTACAGTCTCAATTAACTAATACTTTTTCATGATGAAAATTCTTCTGTTTGGACAGATATGGTTGTTGCTGGGGAATATCCGGTGGTAAAAATTGTGATACCACCCAAAAGGGATGGCGCACAAATGTCCCGCTACAACAGCAATACAAATATATCCAGCCTTCTCCACAGCCGCTCTAGCTTATCTGACTCGGTAAAGACTGAGGACAAAACAAGCCAGCCTGAAGCTTCACAGGGCCAAAACAGAAAGGAACCGAAAGAGAAGAAGTTTTCTCCTGCAGCTAAGACAATACCGCAATGGTATCCACGGGGCAAACCAGTCCAGGATGAACAAAGAAGTTCTGCCAGAAAAAAGACGCCGACATTAACGCCAAGGAGTTCCATCATGAGTGATACTCCCTCGAGTAAAACCTTCTCTAGTTTTTCACGAGAGGCAGAAACTGTACAGGAAGAAATAAAAGATGAACCGTTTGTGATTACACTGAAACCAGCTATTAAAGGCTACGGACTCCCATCTGGTATTAAACTGCAGCATGCCCTTCCAAAACAGAAGCCATTCTGTGATATAGGTAAGGCCTGCATTGAATCACTGCGGGACAAGTTAGAAGATGGCCAGTCCTTGTGGTACCTGGAAGCTAGTACACTGACGCTGACACCAAATGTTGAGAAGTCGGCCAGATTTAAGTCCATGATGAGGAAAATTGGAAGAGAATCAAAGTTTTGGAATATAAGTTTCACGCCAATTACCAGTAAAATCCAGCAGAATATGATGGACACTATGAAATGCTCAGAATTTCCTGTCGATCTGGAGAAAGTAAAACAGTGCATCAACATCATGAAACTGTATCATGGATGGCATTGTATTAGTGACTCTTTGGTCGATACTGCTCTGATGAATGTCGCAAAGAGTAACATGCTAACTGTCAGATCACTGGGGGAATTTACACTGAAGATGTTGCAGTTTCTGCAGAATGTTGTGGAGAACCAATCATGTCCTGGCTTTCTCCAGCCCAATGTCAACATGGTACAGGGTATGAATGAAAAAGAAGGAAAATGGGTGGCAGCAGAAATAAAACAGGTGATCAAAGAAATTCAGAAGGATCCTGGCTACGTGTTGTTGTACATTGGATATCAAAAGAGAAATGATTAAAAAAGAGCAAATGCAATTTCATATTATACTTTAACAACTAAGCAACACTATGAAGGTTTATATGGCTTCAACTGATATTAGAAATTGTTTTGTATTATAAAATCTGTCTTGAGAAACATTCAGGTTTCTTTTTTCTCAAAAACATGCTGTGAAGTATTACACCTTTTAAAAATATCTGTCGACCTTACTTTTTTCATAATATATATTTTATTTACTGATCTTTATGTTTATAGCTTTCCATAAAACAGCAATTTTTATAAACCCATGTAGGTATCTTGGTCTCAATTTTTCTCTGTCAATATTTTTCCCTTTGAGAGCTTTTAATATCACTATCAGTAAAATGTTACTACCGTATTTATTCGTATAAACGCCCCAGGGGGCGATGCATTTTTCAAGGGGGGGGGGGGGCCTACTATTACAAATAAAAAAATCAACTCTCGAGTCCAGTGGCAATGGGCGATAATGGACACTTACAGCCTTGATCTCGCTTGCCAGCATGTATAATGGCGAGAGAGCTTAAAATATTGGAAACAAACCTTAAATTTGAAGAAATTATCAAGTTTATCTCAAATTTTTGCAGATTTCATTGCATTTATGATCATAATTGCTTTGTTCTGTTGTGACTTTCTTTATTTCTCGTAAGTGGTATTCGATTGGGAAGTACTAAAATGCATCTTTTTTCGGAATCCCGGAATCGCAAAGGTGCTGGCTGTTGAGAGGGATGTAAAACCCCGAAATATGAACTTTGCAAGGTAGACAGGAGGAGGGGGGGGGACTTATAGGGAGGGGGCGTTAATACGGATAAATACAGTAAGTAAGAATAAATTTAAACAACAAATTTAAAGTACTTACCTTTAACAATGCTAAAGCCACTCTGAATATCACCTCTTGTCCCTGAAAAAACCCATTTAAGCTCTTAAAATATCAAAAATTTTAAGTAAATCTATAAGGCAGAAAATGATACAGTAAACCATTACTAGAATATTTAGTCCAGTTATAAGGACAATATTCAAACACTTGACATCTATTTTAATGTTCTGGTAACTGTGCTGGTTTCTCATGCAGAATCATATACTCTCTCTAAACTTTCTTCTTATAACCATAAAATTAATAAAAGCCCAACTTTATTTGTATCTAAAATTGATATTTTAGTCTGAAAATTAAAAGTAGGAAAATTTTTTCCCCCTGAAAATTGTTTTAAATACAAAATTTTTATTTTAAAATAAAAAAAAAACATGAACGGAGGCACCTTTGGTGCATGTAATTTTACAGGTTATACTAAATTATTGTATGCTTCGATGAACAAAGTATTAAGATGCTGGATATGAGATTCTTCCAAAACAAGGAATCGACCCACACATTCTGGGTTGCTGGCAGCCTAACATACTACTAAGCTTAAATAGATTATAGAGACATCGTCCCATTTACAGTGAGAGCTCATGCACACTGACACATTTTCACATTCATGTCAGAGTTTAATATCCTTTACAATAAAAAATATCAATTCTTCATACATAACTACAAAATATTTTAATGTGTACGAAGTCTTACCTCACTGAGGAAAATGTCCAGTATGTGGAACACCATGAAGAGAGGGAACTTGGCAGTGAAGAGGGTGAGAAACCACTGAGATGCGTACATGTGGGCCTCCAGTCCTAGCTCCGCAAAGTGTTCAAACAGGTCACCAAGCTGGTCCTGCATTAGTCTCTCAAGCTGGTAGAACTTCAGGTGAAGTTCCTCAAAGCCTTGCTTGAACAGCTCCCTCATGCCGTAATCAAACATCACCTTCACAAGCACACAGAAGGCTTGTTCTTCTGGCATCTATAACAGATAGGTAATAATAAATATATACATTACCTGTGCTATATTACTTATAATATATTTAGCTGGTAGTGGGTACATCGTTCAGTTGAGTAGACATTGCTATTAAATGTAAATATACAGTAGAAACTCTATTATCCGACCCTCTATTATCCAAATTTTCAATTATCCAACCTCAAACCCACTCTCCTAACTCCAGTTAAACCCATTATTTTAGCCTTTCTATTATCTAACTTTTCTATTATCCGACCTCATTGTTACTCTCCCAAGAGGGTCAGACAATAGAGGTTCTACTGTACTTCAATATCGGGGGTAGGGGTCGATAAAGAATCCATATCTGGGATACCCAAAAACTTTTGTTCTAGCATATCCCAAACTGTTAACAGGAAGTGATGTTTATCAAAACAAAATAAGGCAGTTCTGATAAAAAATGCAATAAAACCAAAAAAAAACAAAAAACTATAGAGATAAAAGTGTACAATTTCTTCAGATTAAGGGCTGATTTCATCTACTTGCAATGTAAGTTATGCATAGAATAACAATGAATATCTTCAACATGGATAAACTATGTACCCACTATTAGCTGGTTTTGTTTATGAGTGTGTGGACTGGTATGATATTACGCCTGTGACAGAGTGGATTTGCTGACATCAGCCACAATGTTTGCATTACATTAATTTCCAATTTGGTTACAACTGAACAGCAGGTATCGGAAGTGGGGTCGATTTGAACACAACAGATACGCATCCCCCCAGTTTGTCAAAATTCAGCTTAAAAACCTTGTTCTTTATTCATGTACAAAACTTAGCGACACGTGTACGTCCAATTCCAGAACATGTACTAAGGAGTGATATCTGTTTTTTGTGGCTTGGAATCTGCTAAAATTGGAATCTGTGGAAATTATATATATTGTGTAGTACCTAATCTAATCTAATCTGCTTTGCAGATGCAGTATCTTCCCCACAAGGGGACCTCGGTGTTAAACAAACCAAAGAATGGGTAAAATTTATAGTGGAGGGGCAATCTGGGTCAATAATTCAGGGTGTTTGGTGTGAACAAGGTGAAACAAAAGGTGGGGAAACTTACTTTTATGAAGTATGAACTACATAATACATTAAGTATAAGCAAAACAAAAGTATAAGTGGCACAAGAGTTGGGGTCCCAACATTAGACGATACCATATTTTTTAAGGGGATATGTGGACATTAACTACTGCTGTGGATACTGGAAGATCTACTGCTGCACGCCATAACTTGGTGCAACCCGACCACAAAATCCTTATATGTGCTCAGTTTTTGTGTAATCATCTGGACTTCAATTGCTTAATATACATGCAATTTGGAAAATTTAACAGTAATTAAAATTTTTATTAGAAATACTTACCATTTCCTAACAGTGGCTATTTGTTGGAGCCATCCAACCCAATGGCCAACGCAGAGATGCGATTTTTAAGGCTATGTAACAACCTTAACCAAGCCATTGGGTTACAGTAGTCCGTTCTCCCGCCAAATAGGTCACATGACCACATTACCTCATTATTTTTGTTGGCCATCAACAGTAGGACATGTTTTTGGAAGTGGTGAAGTTTCAGGGACTTTTTGCTTTTTTATTGCAATGATGCAAGTTACAATTAAATTTTACCCACAACAGCACAAATCAATTAACCTTTAATAGTGCTTTTCACGGATGATAGTATAATCTCTACTTAAATTCACCGCCCCCAAAATTGGCAGAAATCTACATGGCAAAATTACCCCCAAAATTTACTTTATATCCGTTACTTCGGCTCTCATCACCTCCACCTTATATTGGTTTGGTTTATTTTCGGAAATGCATGAACATTGCTTATGTGTTTGCTACATTCTGTTTTGTGCCAAGATGAGGCATGTGCCAAGTCCAGTCAGGTAAATTGAATCTACTTACATGTAGCAGCAGGGCAGCTGCTAGGAATGATATGCCCTGGCAGTATCCCACCTCCTCATCATACACGGAGTAAGCCTTGCTGATCTTGTAGAGCGAGTCCTGACCCACGCCCCCGGTCTCCCGGAAGTAGTCATGTGCTGGAAATGTACGGTTGATGTCACGCAGAATGGTCTGCTCACAACTAGACTCCTGTATACAAAAACACAGACATAATGCAAGCAATCAGTGATCAACTGCATTGGTCACATATAACGGATTTTCCTGTTCAGATGTCTGAATATATAAACACACAAATATAATACAAACTAGATTGGGCCAACTCGGCGCCAACATATCCCCAGACAGGTCATCACTCACGCCACAGGTTTTGATCGGGAATTTTTTAAAACATAATTACCCATTATTATATGAACTTCAGCACATCAATCTACTCTGTTTATATCTCCCCAAGGAAGATGGTGTATCCCCAGACGCCGAATACATACCTCAAATTATATTTTCAATCTTCCTGCAATGATAACTCTAAACCTATTTTCAAAGTATTTAAATGATTGATGATTGAATGTCCATTCTAAAATAATAATCCCAAAAGAGCATATCTGTTTCTATATTTGTTGACAAATAAAATATTATTTTTAACTCAACTCATCATATTTTTCAATCTTCCTTCAAAGTATTTAAATGATTGATGATTCAATGTCCATTCTAAAATTCATAATCCCAAAAGCGCATATCTGTTTCTATATTTGTTCAAAAATAAAATATTATTTAAAAAAAAATTATTTATATTATTATTTTATTATATTATTTTTAGAATTTGCAAATTGTTTTCAGTTATTCATTTCCTCTATACCTATATATGTGGTCCATATATATGCAACCTAAATATGTGACACAATCTCAGTTCTGACTCCCCTTTGTGTTATATGTAATGAAGCTCACCACCTCCCACCCCCACCCCTCTCCCCTTCTCCACACCTCTCTCACTATTACACAAGATCTGCAACCCCATTGAGTTCTTTGTTTCTCATCTGATATCACTAAATACCTTTGTTTATTTAGTGTCACTCAATATAGCTGGAGGTCCCAGAGGTGGGTGGGGGGAATCCGGGTGGGGGATGTGGGTTGAGCATAAATGGTAAACAAATAATCTATATAAAAGGGGTACTCAAATACAAAAAGAATTGAGAATTTTAAGTATGTGATTATCAACTGAAATGAGTTCATAACTGTAGGAGCTGTGCCAAAATTAACTGAGGCAAGTTGAATAAAACTGGGCTAGTTGAGGGTTAAAAATCCCCTAGTTTTACTACATAAGGATATAATTTCATTAATATTGGGACTTAAAGCTCACTTAAAGTGTCCATTTTGTCTACTTGAATATGTTTAACCAGTTTCATTTTAAAAAGTGAAAAACTCAGCAAGCAGAGGTATAACACACAAAAATAAGTTCTTAAAAGACTAAGATAGCCATAACATTATTAATATTCAAAATTTAAATAGACAGGCATTTCCTTTTAAAAATTCAAAGATTTCAGCTCTATAACCCACATAGTTTGACAGTTACTGGGCTTTAAAGTGGCATAATATCCATAAATTGGGTTTCTGTGGGCATTTTACAATTGTTAAAGAGACCTTAGCAATTAAACTACAGATCTGAAACTTTTTGGGGGACATACATAACAAACAAAAATTATATATAATACAGTTTAAGACTTGTCACACTAAGCATTTCCAAATAACAGGGCAAAATACGGAAAAAATGTCAAAAAAGGCACTTGGGCGAGTGTCTATGGCCCTCATACACAGGTTAAATGTCTACTAAAAACCTTGATTTTCGGCATATGTAAAAAGGACATAATAATGCATTCCCAGATGGGATTTCAGCTCCATCAATCACATAGTTTAACAGTTACAGGGCTTAAAGGTGGTAAAAAGTCCAAATATTGGGTCATTGTGGGCCTTTTAGAGATCTCGATGTGGCTTTCAAATTAAAGCTTCAGACTTAAAATTTGTTACATACTAAGATTACACATAGAATATGTATCTAATAAAGTTTGAAACTTCTCAGACTTACCATTTCCAAGTTACAGAGCAAAATATGTGAAAAATGTCTTAAAAGGGTCACTCAGGTGGGTGTTTAAGGTCCTCATACACAGGTTAAATGTCTACTTGAAGCCTTGATTTTTGGCACATGTAAAAAAAACATAATAATGTATTCCCAGATAGGATTTGAGCTCTATCAGTCACATAGTTTGACAGTCACAGGGCTTAAAAGTAGCAAAAAGTCCAAATATTGGGTCTTTGGGAGCCTTTTAGAGACCTCAATTTGACCTTCAAAATTAAAGCTTCAGACTTAAAATCTGTTACATACTAAGATTACACACAGAATATATATCTAATACAGTTTGAAACTTCTCAGACTTACCATTTCCAAGTTACAGGGAAAAAGATGTGAAAAATGTCTTATAAGGGTCACTCGGGTGGGTGTTTATGGTCCTGATACACAGGTTAACTGTCTATTAAAGGCCTAAATGTTGGGGCACATATAAGAAAACACATAGATATATTCCCAGATGATATTTAACTTAGATGAGAGACATAGTTTGAAAGCTACAGTGCTTGAAAGTGGCAAAAAGTGCATAAATTGGGTCTCTGTGGGCACTTTTGAGACCTTAAGTCGACCCCTTTGGGTAAACCTACAGCCCTAAAATTTTCTACAGACAAGGATTACATATCAAAGTTATACCTAGCACAGTTTGAGACTCATCAGAATTATCACTTCCAAATTATAGGGCAAAATATGTGTAAAGTATAGCAAAAAATCCCTAAGTGGGGGTATTTATGGGCCTCAAACACAATTTTCTCCTCAACTTAAAGTCATGATTTTCGGCACATGTACTAAGAACATATTAATGTGTTGTCAGGTAAAATTTCAGCCAGCTGAGCATCATAGTTTGTGACCTACAGGGCTCTAAGTGGCCAAAAGTGCAATTTCTGACCTTAAGGTGGCCATAAGTTCTTTTTTACTGGGAGTTTAAGGTCACCTTAAAATAGGGATCTTCCTTTGGGCACCCTTAACATGTGTACCAAGTTTGAAAAAAAAATATTAATTTGTTTTTGAGTTATCGCGTCCACAAGGAAATTTCTACGGCGGCGGCGGCGGCGGCGGCGGCGGCGGCGGCGGCGGCGGCGCGACGGACCTGAATCCAATATATCCCCGACTTTCGTCTGGGGATATAATAATTAGTGGCCGACTGAATTGGGTCACATATCTCAGATTTTTCTTTTCAAATATCTGAATACATAAACATACAAATATAAAAAAACCAAGTAGTCAGTGACCGACTGAATTGGTCACATATCTTGGTCACATATCTTATATTTTCAGATGTCTGAATACATAAACAAACTAAATTATGTGTGTAAGCAGTGGCTGATTAAATACACCACACATTTTGGACTCAATTTGAGATGCACTACAAGAGTCTGGGAGTGTGAATAACATGGAAAAAGATAAAATCTCTGAAGCTGTCAAATAATTCTGGATACAAATTAACATATTAATATAATATAGAACAAAGAAATCCAGCAAATTTGTACTGTCAATATAAGTAACGTGATAAGCTTAAAGCCAGTGCTATTTCTTACTGATATGACTTTTATAGTGCTTAATCTCCATCAAAAGAAAGACTCTAGGGCAAGACAGACTCTACAGCAATGCGAGTTATAAATGAGAGTTTAGCGACAATAACATTACTCTAAATTTTAGGTATTATAATAAAACAACTTCAAGCAGTGCATGGATGATTGGCTGACTACACATGCTAGACTAAAAATACATTTACCTTTGTAATAAGAATTCTGTATGCCTCCAGCATTTCACTATTGTCCTGACAACCAGCCAGAAGCTGCCATACTTCTCCCCTCAAAGCTTCGGGGATGCCGTTCCTGACCAGACTATTTACCTGAAATAATGTGCATTGTGAGATATCATTCTTCAATCCTAAAATAATCTATGAAATGAATATGAATAGATTTCACTATATCTTTGATTAATTTTCACTTCAACGTCACTTTCAATTGGGAAACAAAAAAGTTATGATATCTTTGTTTAGCGAATAGAATCCAGGTTCCACAATTCAGTTTAAACAAGTTGAAATATATGTACAGAAAATATAACAGTATTCCTTCATGGATTTTAATTCCACCAAAAAACTAGACCTAGCACATCGGAGAACTGATGCAAATTGTATCCACCAGAAAGAAAACTAACCAAAGTCACTCAACCATCGCTTAACCTTGAAGGAGGAGCCCAAGGTGAAATCTGACCACATCAAAAGATTCTTAGCCCATGGTTTCTTATAGGTTGGTAGGACATTACAAACCTCTAGGAACATTAATAAGCAAGTTATAAGCACTTTTAATTTTGACTATCCTCATTTGACCTTAAAAGAGGGGCCAAAGGTCAACCCTGCTCACATCAAAAGATTCCTAGCCCATGTTTTCCTACAGGATGGTTTCACATTACAAACCTCTAGGAGCAAGAAAAAGCGATTTATAAGCACTTTTAGAATTTTCTATCTTCATTTCACCTTGAAGGAGGGGCCGAAGGTCAAATTTGACCACACCAAAAGATTCCCAGCCAATGATTTCCTATAAACTGGTTTACCATCCAAACCTGTATAACCAATAATAAGCGATTTATAAGCACTTTTAGAATTTGCTATCCTCATTTGACCTTGAAGGAGGGGCCGAAGGTCAAATTTGACAACATAAAAACACTCCTAGCCCATGACTTGCTATAGGTTGGTTTTCACATTGCAAACCTCTAGGACCAATAATAAGGGGGTATAAGCACTTTTAAGTTTGGGTATCCTCATTTGACCTTGAAGAGGGGTGGGGTGGGGTGGGGGTGGGGGGTCCAAGGTCAAATCTGACCACATCAAAAGACTCCTAGCTCATGATTTCTTATCAGTTGGTTTAAAATTGCAAACCTCTAGGACCAATAATAAGAGAGTTATAAGAACTTTTAGGTTTGGCTATCCTCATTTGACCTTGAATGAACCCATCTTGGGAGGAGGAGGTGGCCATCTTGTTTTTCAAAAAGAGGCCAAAAATATTCCCAGGCAAGATTTTATGGTTACGAATATATCCTGCAAATTTGAGAAGGCTAGCTATAATATTTTTTCGTTAGAGTGGTAACGGTGAAATCTCTGTGGATGCTATCTGGTGGATACAACAAGCAGACGCTCTGCTATGATACCTTTCTAATGATATGTACAAAATATTTCTATATTACATAATTTTAGAGATATTTACAAAAAAAATCGGAACTCATACACCCAAAATCAGTAAAACTCTATTCATAGTAAGCTGCACAAAGTACCTGACCCCACCTCAGAACATGAGGTCATCAAATGAAATATTCAGACAACAGAAGATTGTATAACAGGGGTCCTAGTACACTACCTGCTTGGGCCTCTGTTTGAGATTCTGGTGCCACTTGGTGAGAGCTTCTCTCCAGTCTTCCAGCAGGTTTTCATCAGTCACGTCCTTACTGACAATACCTGAACCACTCATCAGAGGCTCATCATTGTCTAGAAACAGAATAAGACCAACACAGGTTAGGAAGTCTGATACTCCAAGTTATTTTGCTTTCTCTGGTCAGTGAATGAAAACGTCAGCATCACACTCTTTTATCTGACTTCCAAAAATCAGTGTCATGTCTGTTTTCAGAATGTTCTTCTGAGATGACTGACCAACCATGGAACAAACGGTAAAATATCTAATGTGTTCATCCTCTATGGCAAGGCAGAGGGCATAAACCCTGTGATAACTGCAGTAAGCCTATACTCCAAGTTTCTTTCCACGTGTGGTAGAAATAAAGAAAATCGCAATCAAATATTTGAAAACTGGTTCTTGACACCTGCAATATTTTAGATTTTCTAACGATTTAGAGTAAGAAATCTAAAATTCGCCATATATCTGAAATTCGCCACATGTTGAAATACTAATAAAATAAATGAATTGAGGTGAGATTTGTTGAATGTACAGTAAATTAAGGCTTTTTGAACTGAAAAATACCAATTTTAAGAAAAAATATCATTTTTCTTTTTCATTTTTTTAGAGGTGGCGAATTTTAGATTTCTTACTCTACACTTCATTGAAAACATTAAAATCCTATAAATTTGTTTAACATGTTTAATATCTCAGATTTATAATTCAGCTTTTATGCTCCCTCAAATACTGAAAAACTTTATATTCCCTTACCAGATTCCTCTCTCATATTTATATTTGATATGTAGTAAAAATGGACTTTGCTTATCAAAAATACATTTCAAGTTCGCCTAAGCTTCACCATATCACTGACAAGCATGCAAAATATGTGATCTTGTTTGTTTCAAAGCCTTGGAAACCAATTTTGATTTTTGTAATTAGTCTGACCACACCCTCCCCTATTTTTAATAAATTTAAAACTAAAGACTCTCTTGAATAATGAAAAGCTGTAATATCAAAAATCTTCGTGGTCCTTTAAAAAATGCAAAAATTTATGCTCCTCAAATAATGAAAAACTTTCTGTCCCTCACCTGACTCCTCTCCCTCTGGGTCGCCCGGTGTGGGGATGTTTTGTGCGTGCATCTTTTGAGGTGACAAGGTCAAGGTCATGGCAGCCTTCTCCCTGTCCATCTCGGTCTGACTGCGGCAACTCACCACCTCATACTGCATCTCCCCGGGACACAGACCGGCAGGGTTACAGTTCTCCACCTGATTACATGAGAAATGTAACAAATGTAGAGATTAAGTAACAAGTATCACAAGTGTTTTATTTTGCATCTCCCCCAGACACAGACTGGCAGGGTTACAGTTCTCCACCTTATTACATGAGAAATCTAACAATTGTAGAGATTAAGTAACAAGTATCACCAGTGCTGGTATTGAGTTGTGATCAAATATGGATAGCAAACTTATGTTTTGGTTTTAAATATTAATCAATACTGATATATTGTTTCATGCGATGAAACACAAACTCATTCTAAATTTACCAATATGTTTTGATTTTTGTAATATTTTAGAAAAAATAACATAACTTTTATAAAGCCTTGCAATCCAGAATTTAACAAACTATTTATATCTTAAAACAGCTTATGTAAGGTGTAATTTAATATCTTAATGTTTATCAGTTGTAATGACACCTGAGAAAATTGCTCATTAACTTCCGGGAAATGATATTGACATATCATGCATTCAATATCAACACTGAAAGTATTTGAAACATGTAACCAATATCGACTGATATTGAAATACTGATACATGATGCCAACACTATGGGTCTCCCATTAAAATAAGCTGCAAAATTCAATGAAATTCTGCAATAAGTTAGACAAACAGCTGAAGTGTATGTACACATGTATGCGACTCACAATATCCGACGCCCGATACGAAACAGCGATTTTTCTTCTGCTTCTCCTTTACGTTTGGTTGTCAACATGTGTCGAGTCTGACTTGCAACACTTTGACAAGTAAAACCGCAGTGTACTTTGAAGAAAACTGGATGGATGTATACAAAAAATATGCACGACAAAACTTGTGAATCAACTGTCAGATGTTGTAAGCCACACACATGTTTACGGTGACTAAAAGAGTTGCAAATTATGTGACATTTGGTCCCTAAGGCTCAAGTTGGGCTATAATTTTTCCAGCTGTGCATCAGGGAAAATAGAAGGTAAAGTTGTCGTACAAATGTACAATAGAAGGTAAAGTTGTCGTACAAATGTACAATAGAAGGTAAAGTTGTAGTACAAATGTACAATAGAAGGTAAAGTTGTAGTACAAATGTACAAGGATGATCTTGGATATGTAACTGAAATTTGTTGCTTTCAACAAAATTTATTGCTAGGCTGTTAAACTGTTGGGCTGCGTAGTTTAAAAGTTGAAGTAAATTTTAAACCAAGATGTATGCCGAATTCTTTTTAAGTGTCTAATTATGAAAGTTTATTTAGCATGTTGACTATATTTATCATGATGTAGAAACTGAAAGGAAAAAAAAACCAATTATACAACTGGTTATAATTTTACAATAAAAAATGGCTTATTTCACCACAAAAGATAATTCTAAATTGATTTATTGCTTAAATATCATAAATTTCACGAAATAAGAAGACAGTATTCTTTCTTTGGACTCTAAAATTCCCATTTAGTCTACCTTTCTTAAAAGATTACTTGTACAAAAGTGTCTCACACCTAAAAGATGACGTAATCAACAGTTTCAGGTCTTTGCTACAGGAAAAGCTCATCCCAAAATGAATGATAGGTGAATATTTATACCATTATTATATAAAAGGAACACAATGTTTTCAGTTTTAAACGGATTTATAATTGTATAGATTTACCATGCATTCATGCTGAAATATACTAATAAGTCGACACTCATGCTGGGAATTTACATACTTTGCTGTTTTATACTGATACTCTTGTTAGTCTATATGATTAATATTTATATCCACTTATGGTTGAAATTACAGTTTAGTTTTCATAATCTCTCATTCTTCTCCAAAATATATATGTCATGGTAGAAAGTCCAATCTGTGAAATTCTACTGGTAGAAAGTCCAATTGGTGTTTCTACCAACATAAATCTTAAGTATCAGATTTCGGACCCCAGGGCAATACCCAAATCTCCTTGCTTGGACTTTCTACCAGTAGAAACTCCAATTAGACTTTCTACCAAGTTTATGTTGGTAGAAACTCCAATTGGACTTTCTACCATGACATATACATCAATGACATAATCCTAAGAATCTGAAATATTCTATTTCATTAAATAGACTGGTTAAAAAGAATTCTCTGTAACAGTAAAAAGAGATAGAATGGCTTCATATGGCAAATTATGCCATAGAAAGCTGGTGTATCCTAAACAAATTACTTTGAAGAACTATCAACTGTACAACATTTGAAATAATGTTCAGGCACTTAATTTACTTGATCAATATCTTGTGACAGTGTGGTACTGTTGATAGTCACCGATAATTTCAAATAATAGACTAACTGTTACACAGACCTTTACTTCCTCTAAATAAAAGAACTATCTCAGCATTTTCTAGTTATTTTATCTTATTTTAATGCATTTTATGCAATTACCTCATGGCTTTGTAACTTCTGTTTTGGTAACAAATGCTGTGAATTTACTTACAGGAAAGAGAATTTTTGGTAGATATTATATGTTGGAAACAATCAAAACTCTCAACAGAGTGGAAGGAATGAATAATTGATTCTGGCTTGATCACTGGTCATTAATGTAGGTGATTAATTACTCTGGAAAACTGGGGTTAATTCTGAACAATATCTGATACTTAAGGTCTTCAATTTAAATGCAACATCAAAAAGCTTAAAAACAGTAATGATAGCTAACCAACAGAAACAATAGCAACAACACATTTGCCATAACTAGAATTAATCCTGTGGATATTGAAGGTTCTAGTTATACATAGCCTACCATATATATTTAATACAATATTCAGCAGCAAATCTCAGTCTTTTACATGATTTAGTATTTACACTAGGCGGCAAAGGTTTCAGTTGTGTTATTTTACAAAAGGGAGAAAGGCAAACTTATAATCTAAAACTTGACAGTATAATTTTAATGAACATAAACGAAAACATTCTAATGGAGCCATATTTACAAAGGATTTTCAGATTAGGACATAGGAAGTTGATCTCTTCAAACTGATTACATTAAAAATGGAAAAAGATGAAGCATGACTTGTAGATGAACAGATATTATTTTGGGTTTTATGTACATGGTACAATAGAGACTTTGATTTAGGAATAATCTCCATTTGCCCTGAGACAAACTCCAATCACAGATTGTGATAGTTTTGAATTACTAAATACCCCTGTCACACTACAGGCAGAATGACCTGCGGTTAAAGGCTTTGGGCAAACACCCCAGTCCTTCAAATATAAGGTGTATATAAGGTTGTGACTTGGTCGTCTCTCGGTGTAACACGGCGAAATAATGTGAGTGAAAGTATCGGGCATTTTGCCACTGTGACACAACTTTGCATACGAAACCTCGGATAGTAGTTCAAGGACAGGGGTGTTTCGCCCAACGCCTATAACCCCGAATTATACCTCCTGTAATGTGATAGATACACCAAATCTTGGAAGGTATAAGGCATCCTTGTAGGCGGTTCCGCCGCCAAGTAAAACCTCTAACTGTCTATAGTGTGATTGGGGCATGTGACAGCAACAAGTTTTCAAAAAAGGAAATCTAGCCAATCAATATCATTTAAGAAAATGACTTTTATACAATTAAATACTATTAATTTAATTCTCAAGGAAACTGACAAAAATAAATACTCCTACTTATCAAGGAAAGACAAATATCAGGATAAATTTCAATCAACAAGTGCTCCAGCAATGACTGCTTTAGGTCTGCTTGAGATTTCACATAATGGAGTTTGACTACATACAATATATTACGGTACATACTTTTACAACTAATTTACATAGCCTGTTCACTTTTTGCAGCCTTTTATTTTCCAAAATTACAGTATTTCACCGTATAAATGCCCCTCATCCCCCTCACCCCCTCTGCAGTTTGCTACAAAATCCACTTTTGTGCCTTAATATCTACAAAAATACAAGCCAAAAGGGTATGATTTCTTCAGATTTATGGGTTGGCTTCTTATATTTTAAGTTCTCCCAAAATATTATACATTGATAATTGAGATTCAGGTTGTAATTTAGTATCTATTTATTATCTATTACCACCAGAAACTTTAGTTGTTTTTTTTATCTGTAATAGTAGCCCCTGACCCCCTAGCCTCCTTTGCATCACCAGAGGCATTTATGCTGTGAAATACGGAATAAAAAAATGTTTGCATTTTCTGCTAAATTTCACATTCTCTTACTCAAAAACTTGCCATTGTGAATAAGGCCCCGGTTTATCAAAATTTTCACTCCTGTTTGTGCTGATGAAATCAAGGAAACTTTCTTTACTGGTGAACTTCAAATACTGTGACAAATATTAGACTTCTTACTTCAAATGGGTTAACCAGAAAATGTCTGGAAGCTAGTTAGAATGGTTTTCCAGTGTCAGCAGCTGTTACAAGGACAGTGGTGGCAGCAGCTGCAGCAAAACGATGCATAGTCCAGTGTATTTTGTGGATACAGCGTAATCACCAGCACAGACAGGAGTAAACTAACTAAAGGGATGGATGTGTGCTATACATACAGAAATAAAAGCAATCTCATTGTCATCATTAAGTATCTATATATTTTACCTTATACGTATATGGACCAAATTCTTGCTAAAACATTGTAGAAAATATGATAAAAAGCTAATGCTTAAGAAGAAAGAGAATTGGAAGGGAGAGCACGCCATCACCAAATCTATTCTAATCAAAGATATTCTGAAATCAAAGATCAACTCAAAGAAGAAACTGAAGGCACATTTTAACTTGCATAGAAAAGGCTTCCAATGTCGACCAGACTGTTCGTTACACTTTGGAAGGTATTTGGTGCCTGCAGAAAAACAATTACGAGTCTTTGACATAACATGGTTAAAATTACATAGACATTAGACACTAAATCTAAATTACACAAACACATATATTATTATGGTTGATCATCTGATTAAATATCATCTGTTTTGACTGTATTCTATAAAGAATGAGAAATATGAAATTCAACACAGCAGGTGAACCTTGAGGCCACTTCTTGAGGACACTTTATCGGTTTCATACACTGGGTGTGTAATCTTTTTGCAAAAGTTTGAAATGGTTTCCATGGGCCTTTACATAATGAATTTTATTTTTTAATTTTGCATGCCACTGGAATGGTAAACACCTTAATGCCTAAATACAAAGAAACTTTTCATAAGATCTACTTAAGTTCCCCATATAAAGCCAAATGTGAGATATGTGACCAGATTCTAGGGCTGCCAGGAACAGTTATTTCTAGATATGGCATCGTGAGGTAGTGAGTGGAATCGCCTCAATTTTCGCGGTCGATTATTCGTCCAATTTTCCGACCGATGATCGACCCTTAATCGACTTTTTTACTCCACTGTAAGAAAATATATCATGAAACACTTTCCGGGATGAAGTATTTGTCCATCCAGTAAGAATAACGGTGTTTCCGACATTTAGAACCTACCAAAAGCACTCACTTCCGGTAAATATGGCGGTAGATATAAACAAACCGAAATTCGTAACAAATCTCATTATTTATCAAAGGAAAGTTAAGGAAATAGCTTAAAATATAAAAAACACGTGGATATTGAGACACATAAGGTAGGGTAAGATTTAATCGATTTCTAGAAGTTGTCAGTGACCGAACGCGATTGTACCATAACGCCGACGATTAATCGAACGTTGGTCTAATCGTCCCATCACTATCGTGAGGGATGTCTTCTGTCGATATTGTCAAGGGTTTTCGTGACGATTTTGTGAATGGTTTGCGAAAATGTACATATATTGGTAGTTAATTTGTTTTAACAAAGAAAACGGTAAACTAACACAAAATTTTGTAGAAGTACACACATTTTGTTGTTTTGAAAGAAGTAAAGTAGTTTAGAAGACTTGTTTTCATTTCATTTTTTCACTTCCTGTGTAGTACTTTCTATTGACATCACAAAATGAAAAATTGTGAAGTTTTTTGTTTTATTAACGCTCGACGATAGGAGAGGGTTATTGTGATCAGTTTGTTTCTGTCTGTCAGTCTGTCTGTGCACCGTTTCACCCTTATAACTCAACAAGAGGAGAGTGCCCGTGAACGGGCACTGTGTCAGCTGAATGAGTGTTTTTGATTTGTGAAGGTGATAATGAGAGGAAAGCATAATTATGAGGGAAAGTGCAGTAAAGAAATACAGTAAATGGTAATTGAACAGCATGTTCGAAAGAAATTCCGAAGCTGACAGAAGAAAAGGACAAAAAAGTTGTGCCCTGCAAATGGTATTATGAAGGAAAAGAACAAGGTAATTGTTTAAGTGTAAAAAGTAGGTTAAAACATAAATACTGCAAATACAATATCCTCGCTCGACCTTGAAGAAGGGGTCCAATATCAAATCCAACCACACAAAAACATTCCCAGCCAATGATTTCCTGTAGGTTGGTACACCATCCCTAACATCTAGGACCAATAATAAGCGAGTTATAGACACTTTTAAGTTTCGCTATCCTTGTTTGACCTTGAAGCAGGGGTCCAAGGTCAAATCCGACAACACTAAAAGATTCCCAGCCCATGATTTCCTGTAGGTTGGTTACCATCCCAAACCTCTAGGACCAATAATAAGCGAGTTATAATCAATTTTAAGTTTGGCTATCTTCGTTTGACCTCAAAGGAGGGGTCCAAGGTCAAATCTGACCACACCAATAGATTTCCAGCCAATGATTTCCTATAGGTTGGTTTACCATCCCAAACTTTTAGGACCATTGATAAGCGAGTTATAAGCACTTTTAAGTTTGGCTATCTTCATTTGACCTTGAAGGCAGGGTCCAAGGTCAAATCCGACCACACCAAAAGATTCCCAGCCAATGATTTTCTATAGGTTGGTTTCCATTCCAAACCTCTAGGACCAATAATAAGCGAGTTATAAGCACTTTTAAGTTTGGCTATCCTCATTTGACCTTGAAGGAGGGGGTCTAAGGTCAAATCAGACCACATCAACAGATTCCCAGCCCATGATTTCCCACAGGTTGGTTTACCAACCCAAACCTCTAGGACCAATAATAAGGGAGATATAAGCACTTTTCATGATTGACAAAGAAACGCCTGTGGCGGCCATCTTGTTTTTCAAAATGAGGCCAAAAATATTCCCAGTCAAGATTTTATAATGAGGAACATATCCTGCGAATTTGAGATCTCCACCTTTTATACCCTTTGCTCTAGGGGGCCAACAAAAGTCATTGTTTAAAGTCGAATAAACGTCCCTGGCGGCCATCTTGTTCTTCAAAATGAGGCCAAAAATATTCCCAGGCAACATTTCATGGTTATTTATATATCCTGCAAACTTAAGAAGGCTAGCTCTAATATATTTTTTTCGTTAGAGCGGTAATGGTGAAATCTCTCTACACACTGCGGCTATCCAGTGGATACAATGATTTACTCAACAGTGAGAACCTGAAAGTAGCTATTGCTCAGCTAAGCCATGACATAGAGGTCTGCAATTTCACTATGTTATAGATGACCAAAAATTATGTGAATAACATATTTAAACAAAATACTCTAAATGTAATAGTTTTCAAGTTACAACTGATTTACTCAACAGTGACAACCTCAAAGTAGCTATCACTCAGCTATGCAATGAGCTACACGTCTGAATTTTTACTATGTTATAGTTGACCAATAAATAGGTGAACAACATATTTAAGGAAATTACTGTAAATGCAATAGTTTTCAAGTTACAACTGATTTACTCAATAGTGAGAACCTGAAAATAGCTATTGCTCAGCTATGCAATGAGCTATAGGTCTGTAATTTCACTATGTTATAGCTGATCCAAAAGTAGGTGAACAACATATTTTAACAAAATACTCCAAATGCAATATTTATCAAGTTACAGCTAATTTACTCAACAGTCAGTACCTGAAAATAGCTATTGCTCAGTTGTGCCATGAGCTACAGGTCTGTAATTTTACTATGTTATAGCCGACCCAAAAGTAGCTGAATAACATATTTATATGAAATTCTCTAAATGCAATAGTTTTCCAATTACAACTGATTTACTCAATAGTGAGAACTTCAAAGTAGCTATTACTCAGCTATGCAAGGAGCCACAGGTCTGGAACTTCACTATGTTATAGCTGACCCCAAAATAGGTGAATAACATATTTAAACAAAATACTCTAAATGCAATAGTTTTCAAGTTATAAGTGATTTACTCAACAGTGATAACCTAAAAGTAGCTATTACTCAGCTATGCCATGAGCTACAGGTCTGAAATTTTAATATGTTATAGCTGACCCAAAAGTAGCTGAATAACATATTTACACAAATTTCTGTAAATGCAATAGTTTTCAAATTACAACGGATTTACTCAACAGTGAGAACTTCAAAGTAGCTGTTACTCAGCTATGCAATGAGCCACAGGTCTGGAACTTCACTATGTTATAGCTGACCCCAAAATACGTGAATAACATATTTAAACAAAATACTCTAAATGCAATAGTTTTCAAGTTATCAGTGATTTACTCAACAGTGATAACCTAAAAGTAGCTATTACTCAGCTATGCCATGAGCTACAGGTCTGAAATTTTACTATGTTATAGCTGACCCAAAAGTAGCTGAATAACATATTTATATGAAATTTTCTAAATGCAATAGTTTTCCAATTACAACTGATTTACTCAATAGTGAGAACTTCAAAGTAGCTATTACTCAGCTATGCAAGGAGCCACAGGTCTGGAACTTCACTATGTTATAGCTGACCCCAAAATACGTGAATAACATATGGAAACAAAATACTCTAAATGCAATAGTTTTCAAGTTATAAGTGATTTACTCAACAGTGATAACCTAAAAGTAGCTATTACTCAGCTATGCCATGAGCTACAGGTCTGAAATTTTACTATGTTATAGCTGACCCAAAAGTAGCTGAATAACATATTTACACAAATTTCTGTAAATGCAATAGTTTTCAAATTACAACGGATTTACTCAACAGTGAGAACTTCAAAGTAGCTGTTACTCAGCTATGCAATGAGCCACAGGTCTAGAACTTCACTATGTTATAGCTGACCCCAAAATAGGTGAACAACATATTTAAACAAAATACTCTAAATGCAATAGTTTTCAAGTTATCAGTGATTTACTCAACAGTGATAACCTAAAAGTAGCTATTACTCAGCTATGCCATGAGCTACAGGTCTGAAATTTTACTATGTTATAGCTGACCCAAAAGTAGCTGAATAACATATTGATACAAAATTCTCTAAATGCAATAGTTTTCAAGTTATAAGTGATTTTACTCATGATGGAAGTTACTGAAAAGCCCAAAAGTAGCTATTACTCACTTAGCTATTGAGACAGACACCCAAGTTACTCACCATGTTGTAGCTATGAAAAAAGTAGCTGAATAACATATTTTAACAAAATGCTCTAAATGCAATACTTTTCAAGTTATAAATGATTTAGTGCATGATTTCATGAATTTTAATGCATTAAAAATAATTAAAAAAATTTATTTAAAAAAAATTAAGACAGATCCAGGTCTCATACTCACACAAGAGAATCTACCTCTGGTCTAGTACATATATGCAAGATATGAGAGAAATCCCTTCAATAGTCACTGAGAAAATTGTGATACAGTGTTGAAATTTTCACACTTTTGGTGGGGGTACCCCCCTTGTAATGTCTCTAGCAAACAGACGAACAGACAGATTTGCATGCCTTGAACAATTTTTCATCCTCGATAGATAAGGTACCTTTTAAAAAAAACAGCATGTCTCTAGGCCTTGTAGTTTTGGAGAAGAAGTTGTTCACGCGGACGGGTACGCGGACGCAGACGCGTACGCCCACACCGCAGAGTGACGACATAATGTCAGCTGACTGATAAGTCAGCTGACATAAAAACTATAACACCAATCGAGCTCAAATTTGGTGGGCAGGTATTTCATGGGGTACAGATGGATTCTTCCAAATTTGGTGTAATTTGTTTGAAAATTAAAGCAAGGAGAGAGTTTTTCTTATTTTTAATTGGGATTTTACAGTGAAATCTGCTTCTCTAATCAATCAATAATCCACACACAATCAGCTTTGCTTCCCCCAATGCTTTTTTAATGTGTGTATGTGTGTGTTGTTATGCTTGGTCACACATGTGAAAAATCAATATCATGACATCATGACAGGATTTCTTCCTCATGAATTTTTGTGCAAAAATAATTCCTCTGTGGCTATATAGAGTGTAAAGTGAAGAACTTGTAATCCCATGTTTGGGGTTCAATACCACTCACTATTTTTTTTTTTTTAATAGTTTTTCTTTTTTAAGTATTTTTTTAGGCTTTTTAAAGAATCTCTTAAAGGTTTTGCTAGAAAGAAATAGAAAATTAAAACACAACATTTAAATTTTTGCTGTCCAAAAAAAAAGCTTAACCAAGATGAGATGTCTACTCTTCATCACATATGTAAACAAGAGGAGAGTCCCCGTGAACGGGCACTGTGTCAGCTGACTGAGCGTTTTTGATTTGTGAAGGTGATTAGAGGACAGAATAATTATCAGGAAAAGGGCTGTACAGAAATACAGTAAATGGTAACTGAACAGCAAGTTCGAAAGAAATTCCGAAGCTGACAGAAGAAAAGGATAAAAAAGTTGTGCCCTGTAAATGGTATTATGAAGGAAAATAACAAGGTAATTGTTTAAGTGTAAAAAATAGGTTAAAACATATTTAAAGAAATACTACAAATGCAATATCCTCATTCGACCTTGAAGAAGGGGTCCAAGGTCAAATCTAACCACACAAATACATTCCCAGCCCATGATTTCCTATGGTTTACCATTCCAAACCTCTAGGACCAATTATAAATGAGTTACAAGCACTTTTAGGCTTGGCTGTCCTCATTTGACCTTGAAGGAGGGGTCCAAAGGTCAAATCTGACCATACCAAAAGATTCCGAGCCAATGATTTCCTATGGGATGGTTTACCATCCCAAATCTTTGTCACCAATAATAAGCGAGTTGTAGGCACTTTCAATTTTCGCTATCCTCATTTGACCTTGAAGGAGGGTTCCAAGGTCAAATCGGACCATATCAACAGATTCACAGCCCATGATTTCCTGTCTGTTTACCATCCCAAACCTCTGGGACCAATAATAAGCGAGTTATAAGCACTTTTAAGTTTGGCTATCGTTGTTTGACCTTGAAGGAGGGGGTCATTGAAGGTCAAATCTGACCACACCAAAAGATTCCCACCCCATGATTTCCTACAGGTTGGTTTATCATCCCAAACCTCTAGGATCAATAATAAGGGAGATATAAGCACTTTTCATGACTGACAAAAATCACCTGTGGCGGCCATCTTGTTTCTCAAAATGAGGCCAAAAATATTCCCAGACAACATTTTATGGTTATTAATATATACTGCAAACTTAAGAAAGCTAGCTATAATATTTTTTTTCATCAGAGCAGTAATGGTGAAATCTCTCTCTACACACTGCGGCTATCCAGTGGATACAATGATTTACTCAACAGTGAGAACCTGAAAGTAGCTATTGCTCAGCTATGCCATGACATAGAGGTCTGCAATTTCACTATGTTATAGCTGACCAAAAATTATGTGAATAACATATTTAACAAATTACTCTAAATGTAATAGTTTTCAAGTTACAACTGATTTACTCAACAGTGAGAACCTCAAAGGAACTATTACTCAGCTATGCAATGAGCTACATGTCTGAAATTTTACTATGTTATAGCCAACCCAAAAGTAGGTGAACAACATATTTAAGCAAACTACTGTAAATGCAATAGTCTTCAAGCTACAACTGATTTACTCAATAGTGAGAACCTGAAAATAGCTATTGCTCCACTATGCCATGAGCTATAGGTCTGTAATTTCACTATGTTATAGCTGACCCTAAAGTAGGTGAACAATATATTTTAACAAAATACTCCAAATGCAATATTTTTCAAGTTATAGCTGATTTACTCAACAGTCAGTACCTGAGAACAGCTATTGCTCAGTTGTGCCATGAGCTACAGGTCTATAATTTCACTATGTTATAGCTGACCCAAAAGTAGCTGAATAACATATTTTAACAAAATGCTCTAAATGCAACACGTTTCAAGTTATAAGTGATTTACTCAACAGTGATAACCTAAAAGTAGCTATTACTCAGCTATGCCATGAGCTACAGGTCTGAAATTTTACTATGTTATAGCTGACCCAAAAGTAGCTGAATAACATATTTATACGAAATTCTCTAAATGCAATAGTTTTCAAGTTATAAGCGATTTACTCAACAGTGATAACCTAAAAGTAGCTATTACTCAGCTATGCCATGAGCTACAGGTCTGAAATTTTACTATGTTATAGCTGACCCAAAAGTAGCTGAATAACATATTTATATGAAATTCTCTAAATGCAATAGTTTTCCAATTACAACTGATTTACTCAATAGTGAGAACTTCAAAGTAGCTATTACTCAGCTATGCAAGGAGCCACAGGTCTGGAACTTCACTATGTTATAGCTGACCCCAAAATACGTGAATAACATATGGAAACAAAATACTCTAAATGCAATAGTTTTCAAGTTATAAGTGATTTACTCAACAGTGATAACCTAAAAGTAGCTATTACTCAGCTATGCCATGAGCTACAGGTCTGAAATTTTACTATGTTATAGCTGACCCAAAAGTAGCTGAATAACATATTTACACAAATTTCTGTAAATGCAATAGTTTTCAAATTACAACGGATTTACTCAACAGTGAGAACTTCAAAGTAGCTGTTACTCAGCTATGCAATGAGCCACAGGTCTAGAACTTCACTATGTTATAGCTGACCCCAAAATAGGTGAACAACATATTTAAACAAAATACTCTAAATGCAATAGTTTTCAAGTTATCAGTGATTTACTCAACAGTGATAACCTAAAAGTAGCTATTACTCAGCTATGCCATGAGCTACAGGTCTGAAATTTTACTATGTTATAGCTGACCCAAAAGTAGCTGAATAACATATTGATACAAAATTCTCTAAATGCAATAGTTTTCAAGTTATAAGTGATTTTACTCATGATGGAAGTTACTGAAAAGCCCAAAAGTAGCTATTACTCACTTAGCTATTGAGACAGACACCCAAGTTACTCACCATGTTGTAGCTATGAAAAAAGTAGCTGAATAACATATTTTAACAAAATGCTCTAAATGCAATACTTTTCAAGTTATAAATGATTTAGTGCATGATTTCATGAATTTTAATGCATTAAAAATAATTAAAAAAATTTATTTAAAAAAAATTAAGACAGATCCAGGTCTCATACTCACACAAGAGAATCTACCTCTGGTCTAGTACATATATGCAAGATATGAGAGAAATCCCTTCAATAGTCACTGAGAAAATTGTGATACAGTGTTGAAATTTTCACACTTTTGGTGGGGGTACCCCCCTTGTAATGTCTCTAGCAAACAGACGAACAGACAGATTTGCATGCCTTGAACAATTTTTCATCCTCGATAGATAAGGTACCTTTTAAAAAAAACAGCATGTCTCTAGGCCTTGTAGTTTTGGAGAAGAAGTTGTTCACGCGGACGGGTACGCGGACGCAGACGCGTACGCCCACACCGCAGAGTGACGACATAATGTCAGCTGACTGATAAGTCAGCTGACATAAAAACTATAACACCAATCGAGCTCAAATTTGGTGGGCAGGTATTTCATGGGGTACAGATGGATTCTTCCAAATTTGGTGTAATTTGTTTGAAAATTAAAGCAAGGAGAGAGTTTTTCTTATTTTTAATTGGGATTTTACAGTGAAATCTGCTTCTCTAATCAATCAATAATCCACACACAATCAGCTTTGCTTCCCCCAATGCTTTTTTAATGTGTGTATGTGTGTGTTGTTATGCTTGGTCACACATGTGAAAAATCAATATCATGACATCATGACAGGATTTCTTCCTCATGAATTTTTGTGCAAAAATAATTCCTCTGTGGCTATATAGAGTGTAAAGTGAAGAACTTGTAATCCCATGTTTGGGGTTCAATACCACTCACTATTTTTTTTTTTTTAATAGTTTTTCTTTTTTAAGTATTTTTTTAGGCTTTTTAAAGAATCTCTTAAAGGTTTTGCTAGAAAGAAATAGAAAATTAAAACACAACATTTAAATTTTTGCTGTCCAAAAAAAAAGCTTAACCAAGATGAGATGTCTACTCTTCATCACATATGTAAACAAGAGGAGAGTCCCCGTGAACGGGCACTGTGTCAGCTGACTGAGCGTTTTTGATTTGTGAAGGTGATTAGAGGACAGAATAATTATCAGGAAAAGGGCTGTACAGAAATACAGTAAATGGTAACTGAACAGCAAGTTCGAAAGAAATTCCGAAGCTGACAGAAGAAAAGGATAAAAAAGTTGTGCCCTGTAAATGGTATTATGAAGGAAAATAACAAGGTAATTGTTTAAGTGTAAAAAATAGGTTAAAACATATTTAAAGAAATACTACAAATGCAATATCCTCATTCGACCTTGAAGAAGGGGTCCAAGGTCAAATCTAACCACACAAATACATTCCCAGCCCATGATTTCCTATGGTTTACCATTCCAAACCTCTAGGACCAATTATAAATGAGTTACAAGCACTTTTAGGCTTGGCTGTCCTCATTTGACCTTGAAGGAGGGGTCCAAAGGTCAAATCTGACCATACCAAAAGATTCCGAGCCAATGATTTCCTATGGGATGGTTTACCATCCCAAATCTTTGTCACCAATAATAAGCGAGTTGTAGGCACTTTCAATTTTCGCTATCCTCATTTGACCTTGAAGGAGGGTTCCAAGGTCAAATCGGACCATATCAACAGATTCACAGCCCATGATTTCCTGTCTGTTTACCATCCCAAACCTCTGGGACCAATAATAAGCGAGTTATAAGCACTTTTAAGTTTGGCTATCGTTGTTTGACCTTGAAGGAGGGGGTCATTGAAGGTCAAATCTGACCACACCAAAAGATTCCCACCCCATGATTTCCTACAGGTTGGTTTATCATCCCAAACCTCTAGGATCAATAATAAGGGAGATATAAGCACTTTTCATGACTGACAAAAATCACCTGTGGCGGCCATCTTGTTTCTCAAAATGAGGCCAAAAATATTCCCAGACAACATTTTATGGTTATTAATATATACTGCAAACTTAAGAAAGCTAGCTATAATATTTTTTTTCATCAGAGCAGTAATGGTGAAATCTCTCTCTACACACTGCGGCTATCCAGTGGATACAATGATTTACTCAACAGTGAGAACCTGAAAGTAGCTATTGCTCAGCTATGCCATGACATAGAGGTCTGCAATTTCACTATGTTATAGCTGACCAAAAATTATGTGAATAACATATTTAACAAATTACTCTAAATGTAATAGTTTTCAAGTTACAACTGATTTACTCAACAGTGAGAACCTCAAAGGAACTATTACTCAGCTATGCAATGAGCTACATGTCTGAAATTTTACTATGTTATAGCCAACCCAAAAGTAGGTGAACAACATATTTAAGCAAACTACTGTAAATGCAATAGTCTTCAAGCTACAACTGATTTACTCAATAGTGAGAACCTGAAAATAGCTATTGCTCCACTATGCCATGAGCTATAGGTCTGTAATTTCACTATGTTATAGCTGACCCTAAAGTAGGTGAACAATATATTTTAACAAAATACTCCAAATGCAATATTTTTCAAGTTATAGCTGATTTACTCAACAGTCAGTACCTGAGAACAGCTATTGCTCAGTTGTGCCATGAGCTACAGGTCTATAATTTCACTATGTTATAGCTGACCCAAAAGTAGCTGAATAACATATTTTAACAAAATGCTCTAAATGCAACACGTTTCAAGTTATAAGTGATTTACTCAACAGTGATAACCTAAAAGTAGCTATTACTCAGCTATGCCATGAGCTACAGGTCTGAAATTTTACTATGTTATAGCTGACCCAAAAGTAGCTGAATAACATATTTATACGAAATTCTCTAAATGCAATAGTTTTCAAGTTATAAGCGATTTACTCAACAGTGATAACCTAAAAGTAGCTATTACTCAGCTATGCCATGAGCTACAGGTCTGAAATTTTACTATGTTATAGCTGACCCAAAAGTAGCTGAATAACATATTTATATGAAATTCTCTAAATGCAATAGTTTTCCAATTACAACTGATTTACTCAATAGTGAGAACTTCAAAGTAGCTATTACTCAGCTATGCAAGGAGCCACAGGTCTGGAACTTCACTATGTTATAGCTGACCCCAAAATACGTGAATAACATATGGAAACAAAATACTCTAAATGCAATAGTTTTCAAGTTATAAGTGATTTACTCAACAGTGATAACCTAAAAGTAGCTATTACTCAGCTATGCCATGAGCTACAGGTCTGAAATTTTACTATGTTATAGCTGACCCAAAAGTAGCTGAATAACATATTTACACAAATTTCTGTAAATGCAATAGTTTTCAAATTACAACGGATTTACTCAACAGTGAGAACTTCAAAGTAGCTGTTACTCAGCTATGCAATGAGCCACAGGTCTAGAACTTCACTATGTTATAGCTGACCCCAAAATAGGTGAACAACATATTTAAACAAAATACTCTAAATGCAATAGTTTTCAAGTTATCAGTGATTTACTCAACAGTGATAACCTAAAAGTAGCTATTACTCAGCTATGCCATGAGCTACAGGTCTGAAATTTTACTATGTTATAGCTGACCCAAAAGTAGCTGAATAACATATTGATACAAAATTCTCTAAATGCAATAGTTTTCAAGTTATAAGTGATTTTACTCATGATGGAAGTTACTGAAAAGCCCAAAAGTAGCTATTACTCACTTAGCTATTGAGACAGACACCCAAGTTACTCACCATGTTGTAGCTATGAAAAAAGTAGCTGAATAACATATTTTAACAAAATGCTCTAAATGCAATACTTTTCAAGTTATAAATGATTTAGTGCATGATTTCATGAATTTTAATGCATTAAAAATAATTAAAAAAATTTATTTAAAAAAAATTAAGACAGATCCAGGTCTCATACTCACACAAGAGAATCTACCTCTGGTCTAGTACATATATGCAAGATATGAGAGAAATCCCTTCAATAGTCACTGAGAAAATTGTGATACAGTGTTGAAATTTTCACACTTTTGGTGGGGGTACCCCCCTTGTAATGTCTCTAGCAAACAGACGAACAGACAGATTTGCATGCCTTGAACAATTTTTCATCCTCGATAGATAAGGTACCTTTTAAAAAAAACAGCATGTCTCTAGGCCTTGTAGTTTTGGAGAAGAAGTTGTTCACGCGGACGGGTACGCGGACGCAGACGCGTACGCCCACACCGCAGAGTGACGACATAATGTCAGCTGACTGATAAGTCAGCTGACATAAAAACTATAACACCAATCGAGCTCAAATTTGGTGGGCAGGTATTTCATGGGGTACAGATGGATTCTTCCAAATTTGGTGTAATTTGTTTGAAAATTAAAGCAAGGAGAGAGTTTTTCTTATTTTTAATTGGGATTTTACAGTGAAATCTGCTTCTCTAATCAATCAATAATCCACACACAATCAGCTTTGCTTCCCCCAATGCTTTTTTAATGTGTGTATGTGTGTGTTGTTATGCTTGGTCACACATGTGAAAAATCAATATCATGACATCATGACAGGATTTCTTCCTCATGAATTTTTGTGCAAAAATAATTCCTCTGTGGCTATATAGAGTGTAAAGTGAAGAACTTGTAATCCCATGTTTGGGGTTCAATACCACTCACTATTTTTTTTTTTTTTAATAGTTTTTCTTTTTTAAGTATTTTTTTAGGCTTTTTAAAGAATCTCTTAAAGGTTTTGCTAGAAAGAAATAGAAAATTAAAACACAACATTTAAATTTTTGCTGTCCAAAAAAAAAGCTTAACCAAGATGAGATGTCTACTCTTCATCACATATGTAAACAAGAGGAGAGTCCCCGTGAACGGGCACTGTGTCAGCTGACTGAGCGTTTTTGATTTGTGAAGGTGATTAGAGGACAGAATAATTATCAGGAAAAGGGCTGTACAGAAATACAGTAAATGGTAACTGAACAGCAAGTTCGAAAGAAATTCCGAAGCTGACAGAAGAAAAGGATAAAAAAGTTGTGCCCTGTAAATGGTATTATGAAGGAAAATAACAAGGTAATTGTTTAAGTGTAAAAAATAGGTTAAAACATATTTAAAGAAATACTACAAATGCAATATCCTCATTCGACCTTGAAGAAGGGGTCCAAGGTCAAATCTAACCACACAAATACATTCCCAGCCCATGATTTCCTATGGTTTACCATTCCAAACCTCTAGGACCAATTATAAATGAGTTACAAGCACTTTTAGGCTTGGCTGTCCTCATTTGACCTTGAAGGAGGGGTCCAAAGGTCAAATCTGACCATACCAAAAGATTCCGAGCCAATGATTTCCTATGGGATGGTTTACCATCCCAAATCTTTGTCACCAATAATAAGCGAGTTGTAGGCACTTTCAATTTTCGCTATCCTCATTTGACCTTGAAGGAGGGTTCCAAGGTCAAATCGGACCATATCAACAGATTCACAGCCCATGATTTCCTGTCTGTTTACCATCCCAAACCTCTGGGACCAATAATAAGCGAGTTATAAGCACTTTTAAGTTTGGCTATCGTTGTTTGACCTTGAAGGAGGGGGTCATTGAAGGTCAAATCTGACCACACCAAAAGATTCCCACCCCATGATTTCCTACAGGTTGGTTTATCATCCCAAACCTCTAGGATCAATAATAAGGGAGATATAAGCACTTTTCATGACTGACAAAAATCACCTGTGGCGGCCATCTTGTTTCTCAAAATGAGGCCAAAAATATTCCCAGACAACATTTTATGGTTATTAATATATACTGCAAACTTAAGAAAGCTAGCTATAATATTTTTTTTCATCAGAGCAGTAATGGTGAAATCTCTCTCTACACACTGCGGCTATCCAGTGGATACAATGATTTACTCAACAGTGAGAACCTGAAAGTAGCTATTGCTCAGCTATGCCATGACATAGAGGTCTGCAATTTCACTATGTTATAGCTGACCAAAAATTATGTGAATAACATATTTAACAAATTACTCTAAATGTAATAGTTTTCAAGTTACAACTGATTTACTCAACAGTGAGAACCTCAAAGGAACTATTACTCAGCTATGCAATGAGCTACATGTCTGAAATTTTACTATGTTATAGCCAACCCAAAAGTAGGTGAACAACATATTTAAGCAAACTACTGTAAATGCAATAGTCTTCAAGCTACAACTGATTTACTCAATAGTGAGAACCTGAAAATAGCTATTGCTCCACTATGCCATGAGCTATAGGTCTGTAATTTCACTATGTTATAGCTGACCCTAAAGTAGGTGAACAATATATTTTAACAAAATACTCCAAATGCAATATTTTTCAAGTTATAGCTGATTTACTCAACAGTCAGTACCTGAGAACAGCTATTGCTCAGTTGTGCCATGAGCTACAGGTCTATAATTTCACTATGTTATAGCTGACCCAAAAGTAGCTGAATAACATATTTTAACAAAATGCTCTAAATGCAACACGTTTCAAGTTATAAGTGATTTACTCAACAGTGATAACCTAAAAGTAGCTATTACTCAGCTATGCCATGAGCTACAGGTCTGAAATTTTACTATGTTATAGCTGACCCAAAAGTAGCTGAATAACATATTTATACGAAATTCTCTAAATGCAATAGTTTTCAAGTTATAAGCGATTTACTCAACAGTGATAACCTAAAAGTAGCTATTACTCAGCTATGCCATGAGCTACAGGTCTGAAATTTTACTATGTTATAGCTGACCCAAAAGTAGCTGAATAACATATTTATATGAAATTCTCTAAATGCAATAGTTTTCCAATTACAACTGATTTACTCAATAGTGAGAACTTCAAAGTAGCTATTACTCAGCTATGCAAGGAGCCACAGGTCTGGAACTTCACTATGTTATAGCTGACCCCAAAATACGTGAATAACATATGGAAACAAAATACTCTAAATGCAATAGTTTTCAAGTTATAAGTGATTTACTCAACAGTGATAACCTAAAAGTAGCTATTACTCAGCTATGCCATGAGCTACAGGTCTGAAATTTTACTATGTTATAGCTGACCCAAAAGTAGCTGAATAACATATTTACACAAATTTCTGTAAATGCAATAGTTTTCAAATTACAACGGATTTACTCAACAGTGAGAACTTCAAAGTAGCTGTTACTCAGCTATGCAATGAGCCACAGGTCTAGAACTTCACTATGTTATAGCTGACCCCAAAATAGGTGAACAACATATTTAAACAAAATACTCTAAATGCAATAGTTTTCAAGTTATCAGTGATTTACTCAACAGTGATAACCTAAAAGTAGCTATTACTCAGCTATGCCATGAGCTACAGGTCTGAAATTTTACTATGTTATAGCTGACCCAAAAGTAGCTGAATAACATATTGATACAAAATTCTCTAAATGCAATAGTTTTCAAGTTATAAGTGATTTTACTCATGATGGAAGTTACTGAAAAGCCCAAAAGTAGCTATTACTCACTTAGCTATTGAGACAGACACCCAAGTTACTCACCATGTTGTAGCTATGAAAAAAGTAGCTGAATAACATATTTTAACAAAATGCTCTAAATGCAATACTTTTCAAGTTATAAATGATTTAGTGCATGATTTCATGAATTTTAATGCATTAAAAATAATTAAAAAAATTTATTTAAAAAAAATTAAGACAGATCCAGGTCTCATACTCACACAAGAGAATCTACCTCTGGTCTAGTACATATATGCAAGATATGAGAGAAATCCCTTCAATAGTCACTGAGAAAATTGTGATACAGTGTTGAAATTTTCACACTTTTGGTGGGGGTACCCCCCTTGTAATGTCTCTAGCAAACAGACGAACAGACAGATTTGCATGCCTTGAACAATTTTTCATCCTCGATAGATAAGGTACCTTTTAAAAAAAACAGCATGTCTCTAGGCCTTGTAGTTTTGGAGAAGAAGTTGTTCACGCGGACGGGTACGCGGACGCAGACGCGTACGCCCACACCGCAGAGTGACGACATAATGTCAGCTGACTGATAAGTCAGCTGACATAAAAACTATAACACCAATCGAGCTCAAATTTGGTGGGCAGGTATTTCATGGGGTACAGATGGATTCTTCCAAATTTGGTGTAATTTGTTTGAAAATTAAAGCAAGGAGAGAGTTTTTCTTATTTTTAATTGGGATTTTACAGTGAAATCTGCTTCTCTAATCAATCAATAATCCACACACAATCAGCTTTGCTTCCCCCAATGCTTTTTTAATGTGTGTATGTGTGTGTTGTTATGCTTGGTCACACATGTGAAAAATCAATATCATGACATCATGACAGGATTTCTTCCTCATGAATTTTTGTGCAAAAATAATTCCTCTGTGGCTATATAGAGTGTAAAGTGAAGAACTTGTAATCCCATGTTTGGGGTTCAATACCACTCACTATTTTTTTTTTTTTAATAGTTTTTCTTTTTTAAGTATTTTTTTAGGCTTTTTAAAGAATCTCTTAAAGGTTTTGCTAGAAAGAAATAGAAAATTAAAACACAACATTTAAATTTTTGCTGTCCAAAAAAAAAGCTTAACCAAGATGAGATGTCTGCTCTTCATCACATATGTAAACAAGAGGAGAGTCCCCGTGAACGGGCACTGTGTCAGCTGACTGAGCGTTTTTGATTTGTGAAGGTGATTAGAGGACAGAATAATTATCAGGAAAAGGGCTGTACAGAAATACAGTAAATGGTAACTGAACAGCAAGTTCGAAAGAAATTCCGAAGCTGACAGAAGAAAAGGATAAAAAAGTTGTGCCCTGTAAATGGTATTATGAAGGAAAATAACAAGGTAATTGTTTAAGTGTAAAAAATAGGTTAAAACATATTTAAAGAAATACTACAAATGCAATATCCTCATTCGACCTTGAAGAAGGGGTCCAAGGTCAAATCTAACCACACAAATACATTCCCAGCCCATGATTTCCTATGGTTTACCATTCCAAACCTCTAGGACCAATTATAAATGAGTTACAAGCACTTTTAGGCTTGGCTGTCCTCATTTGACCTTGAAGGAGGGGTCCAAAGGTCAAATCTGACCATACCAAAAGATTCCGAGCCAATGATTTCCTATGGGATGGTTTACCATCCCAAATCTTTGTCACCAATAATAAGCGAGTTGTAGGCACTTTCAATTTTCGCTATCCTCATTTGACCTTGAAGGAGGGTTCCAAGGTCAAATCGGACCATATCAACAGATTCACAGCCCATGATTTCCTGTCTGTTTACCATCCCAAACCTCTGGGACCAATAATAAGCGAGTTATAAGCACTTTTAAGTTTGGCTATCGTTGTTTGACCTTGAAGGAGGGGGTCATTGAAGGTCAAATCTGACCACACCAAAAGATTCCCACCCCATGATTTCCTACAGGTTGGTTTATCATCCCAAACCTCTAGGATCAATAATAAGGGAGATATAAGCACTTTTCATGACTGACAAAAATCACCTGTGGCGGCCATCTTGTTTCTCAAAATGAGGCCAAAAATATTCCCAGACAACATTTTATGGTTATTAATATATACTGCAAACTTAAGAAAGCTAGCTATAATATTTTTTTTCATCAGAGCAGTAATGGTGAAATCTCTCTCTACACACTGCGGCTATCCAGTGGATACAATGATTTACTCAACAGTGAGAACCTGAAAGTAGCTATTGCTCAGCTATGCCATGACATAGAGGTCTGCAATTTCACTATGTTATAGCTGACCAAAAATTATGTGAATAACATATTTAACAAATTACTCTAAATGTAATAGTTTTCAAGTTACAACTGATTTACTCAACAGTGAGAACCTCAAAGGAACTATTACTCAGCTATGCAATGAGCTACATGTCTGAAATTTTACTATGTTATAGCCAACCCAAAAGTAGGTGAACAACATATTTAAGCAAACTACTGTAAATGCAATAGTCTTCAAGCTACAACTGATTTACTCAATAGTGAGAACCTGAAAATAGCTATTGCTCCACTATGCCATGAGCTATAGGTCTGTAATTTCACTATGTTATAGCTGACCCTAAAGTAGGTGAACAATATATTTTAACAAAATACTCCAAATGCAATATTTTTCAAGTTATAGCTGATTTACTCAACAGTCAGTACCTGAGAACAGCTATTGCTCAGTTGTGCCATGAGCTACAGGTCTATAATTTCACTATGTTATAGCTGACCCAAAAGTAGCTGAATAACATATTTTAACAAAATGCTCTAAATGCAACACGTTTCAAGTTATAAGTGATTTACTCAACAGTGATAACCTAAAAGTAGCTATTACTCAGCTATGCCATGAGCTACAGGTCTGAAATTTTACTATGTTATAGCTGACCCAAAAGTAGCTGAATAACATATTTATACGAAATTCTCTAAATGCAATAGTTTTCAAGTTATAAGCGATTTACTCAACAGTGATAACCTAAAAGTAGCTATTACTCAGCTATGCCATGAGCTACAGGTCTGAAATTTTACTATGTTATAGCTGACCCAAAAGTAGCTGAATAACATATTTATATGAAATTCTCTAAATGCAATAGTTTTCCAATTACAACTGATTTACTCAATAGTGAGAACTTCAAAGTAGCTATTACTCAGCTATGCAAGGAGCCACAGGTCTGGAACTTCACTATGTTATAGCTGACCCCAAAATACGTGAATAACATATGGAAACAAAATACTCTAAATGCAATAGTTTTCAAGTTATAAGTGATTTACTCAACAGTGATAACCTAAAAGTAGCTATTACTCAGCTATGCCATGAGCTACAGGTCTGAAATTTTACTATGTTATAGCTGACCCAAAAGTAGCTGAATAACATATTTACACAAATTTCTGTAAATGCAATAGTTTTCAAATTACAACGGATTTACTCAACAGTGAGAACTTCAAAGTAGCTGTTACTCAGCTATGCAATGAGCCACAGGTCTAGAACTTCACTATGTTATAGCTGACCCCAAAATAGGTGAACAACATATTTAAACAAAATACTCTAAATGCAATAGTTTTCAAGTTATCAGTGATTTACTCAACAGTGATAACCTAAAAGTAGCTATTACTCAGCTATGCCATGAGCTACAGGTCTGAAATTTTACTATGTTATAGCTGACCCAAAAGTAGCTGAATAACATATTGATACAAAATTCTCTAAATGCAATAGTTTTCAAGTTATAAGTGATTTTACTCATGATGGAAGTTACTGAAAAGCCCAAAAGTAGCTATTACTCACTTAGCTATTGAGACAGACACCCAAGTTACTCACCATGTTGTAGCTATGAAAAAAGTAGCTGAATAACATATTTTAACAAAATGCTCTAAATGCAATACTTTTCAAGTTATAAATGATTTAGTGCATGATTTCATGAATTTTAATGCATTAAAAATAATTAAAAAAATTTATTTAAAAAAATTAAGACAGATCCAGGTCTCATACTCACACAAGAGAATCTACCTCTGGTCTAGTACATATATGCAAGATATGAGAGAAATCCCTTCAATAGTCACTGAGAAAATTGTGATACAGTGTTGAAATTTTCACACTTTTGGTGGGGGTACCCCCCTTGTAATGTCTCTAGCAAACAGACGAACAGACAGATTTGCATGCCTTGAACAATTTTTCATCCTCGATAGATAAGGTACCTTTTAAAAAAAACAGCATGTCTCTAGGCCTTGTAGTTTTGGAGAAGAAGTTGTTCACGCGGACGGGTACGCGGACGCAGACGCGTACGCCCACACCGCAGAGTGACGACATAATGTCAGCTGACTGATAAGTCAGCTGACATAAAAACTATAACACCAATCGAGCTCAAATTTGGTGGGCAGGTATTTCATGGGGTACAGATGGATTCTTCCAAATTTGGTGTAATTTGTTTGAAAATTAAAGCAAGGAGAGAGTTTTTCTTATTTTTAATTGGGATTTTACAGTGAAATCTGCTTCTCTAATCAATCAATAATCCACACACAATCAGCTTTGCTTCCCCCAATGCTTTTTTAATGTGTGTATGTGTGTGTTGTTATGCTTGGTCACACATGTGAAAAATCAATATCATGACATCATGACAGGATTTCTTCCTCATGAATTTTTGTGCAAAAATAATTCCTCTGTGGCTATATAGAGTGTAAAGTGAAGAACTTGTAATCCCATGTTTGGGGTTCAATACCACTCACTATTTTTTTTTTTTTAATAGTTTTTCTTTTTTAAGTATTTTTTTAGGCTTTTTAAAGAATCTCTTAAAGGTTTTGCTAGAAAGAAATAGAAAATTAAAACACAACATTTAAATTTTTGCTGTCCAAAAAAAAAGCTTAACCAAGATGAGATGTCTACTCTTCATCACATATGTAAACAAGAGGAGAGTCCCCGTGAACGGGCACTGTGTCAGCTGACTGAGCGTTTTTGATTTGTGAAGGTGATTAGAGGACAGAATAATTATCAGGAAAAGGGCTGTACAGAAATACAGTAAATGGTAACTGAACAGCAAGTTCGAAAGAAATTCCGAAGCTGACAGAAGAAAAGGATAAAAAAGTTGTGCCCTGTAAATGGTATTATGAAGGAAAATAACAAGGTAATTGTTTAAGTGTAAAAAATAGGTTAAAACATATTTAAAGAAATACTACAAATGCAATATCCTCATTCGACCTTGAAGAAGGGGTCCAAGGTCAAATCTAACCACACAAATACATTCCCAGCCCATGATTTCCTATGGTTTACCATTCCAAACCTCTAGGACCAATTATAAATGAGTTACAAGCACTTTTAGGCTTGGCTGTCCTCATTTGACCTTGAAGGAGGGGTCCAAAGGTCAAATCTGACCATACCAAAAGATTCCGAGCCAATGATTTCCTATGGGATGGTTTACCATCCCAAATCTTTGTCACCAATAATAAGCGAGTTGTAGGCACTTTCAATTTTCGCTATCCTCATTTGACCTTGAAGGAGGGTTCCAAGGTCAAATCGGACCATATCAACAGATTCAGAGCCCATGATTTCCTGTCTGTTTACCATCCCAAACCTCTGGGACCAATAATAAGCGAGTTATAAGCACTTTTAAGTTTGGCTATCGTTGTTTGACCTTGAAGGAGGGGGTCATTGAAGGTCAAATCTGACCACACCAAAAGATTCCCACCCCATGATTTCCTACAGGTTGGTTTATCATCCCAAACCTCTAGGATCAATAATAAGGGAGATATAAGCACTTTTCATGACTGACAAAAATCACCTGTGGCGGCCATCTTGTTTCTCAAAATGAGGCCAAAAATATTCCCAGACAACATTTTATGGTTATTAATATATACTGCAAACTTAAGAAAGCTAGCTATAATATTTTTTTTCATCAGAGCAGTAATGGTGAAATCTCTCTCTACACACTGCGGCTATCCAGTGGATACAATGATTTACTCAACAGTGAGAACCTGAAAGTAGCTATTGCTCAGCTATGCCATGACATAGAGGTCTGCAATTTCACTATGTTATAGCTGACCAAAAATTATGTGAATAACATATTTAACAAATTACTCTAAATGTAATAGTTTTCAAGTTACAACTGATTTACTCAACAGTGAGAACCTCAAAGGAACTATTACTCAGCTATGCAATGAGCTACATGTCTGAAATTTTACTATGTTATAGCCAACCCAAAAGTAGGTGAACAACATATTTAAGCAAACTACTGTAAATGCAATAGTCTTCAAGCTACAACTGATTTACTCAATAGTGAGAACCTGAAAATAGCTATTGCTCCACTATGCCATGAGCTATAGGTCTGTAATTTCACTATGTTATAGCTGACCCTAAAGTAGGTGAACAATATATTTTAACAAAATACTCCAAATGCAATATTTTTCAAGTTATAGCTGATTTACTCAACAGTCAGTACCTGAGAACAGCTATTGCTCAGTTGTGCCATGAGCTACAGGTCTATAATTTCACTATGTTATAGCTGACCCAAAAGTAGCTGAATAACATATTTTAACAAAATGCTCTAAATGCAACACGTTTCAAGTTATAAGTGATTTACTCAACAGTGATAACCTAAAAGTAGCTATTACTCAGCTATGCCATGAGCTACAGGTCTGAAATTTTACTATGTTATAGCTGACCCAAAAGTAGCTGAATAACATATTTATACGAAATTCTCTAAATGCAATAGTTTTCAAGTTATAAGCGATTTACTCAACAGTGATAACCTAAAAGTAGCTATTACTCAGCTATGCCATGAGCTACAGGTCTGAAATTTTACTATGTTATAGCTGGCCCAAAAGTAGCTGAATAACACATTTATACGAAATTCTCTAAATGCAATAGTTTTTAAGTTACAAGTGATTTTACTCATGATGGAAGTTACTGAAAAGCCCAAAAGTAGCTATTACTCACTTAGCTATTGAGACAGACACCCAACTTACTCACCATATTGTAGCTATGAAAAAAGTAGCTGAATAACATATTTTAACAAAATGCTCTAAATGCAACACGTTTCAAGTTATCAGTGATTTACTCAACAGTGATAACCTAAAAGTAGCTATTACTCAGCTATGCCATGAGCTACAGGTCTGAAATTTTACTATGTTATAGCTGACCCAAAAGTAGCTGAATAACATATTTATACGAAATTCTCTAAATGCAATAGTTTTCAAGTTATAAGCGATTTACTCAACAGTGATAACCTAAAAGTAGCTATTACTCAGCTATGCCATGAGCTACAGGTCTGAAATTTCACTATGTTATAGCTGGCCCAAAAGTAGCTGAATAACATATTTATACGAAATTCTCTAAATGCAATAGTTTTTAAGTTACAAGTGATTTTACTCATAATGGAAGTTACTGAAAAGCCCAAAAGTAGCTATTACTCACTTAGCTATTGAGACAGACACCCAACTTACTCACCATATTGTAGCTATGAAAAAAGTAGCTGAACAACATATTTTCACAAAATGCTGTAAATGCAACACTTTTGAAGTTATAAGTGATTTAGTGCATGATTTCATGAATTTTAATGCATTAAAAATTATTAAAAAAATTTAATAAAAAAAAAGTAAGACAGATCCAGGTCTCATACTCACACAAGAGAATCTACCTCTGGCCTAGTACATATATGCAAGATATGAGAGAAATCCCTGCAATAGTCACTGAGAAAATTGTGATAAAAAGTTGAAATTTTCACACTTTTGGTGGGGGTACCCCCCTTGTAATGTCTCTAGCAAACAGACGAACAGACAGATTTGCATGCCTTGAACAATTTTTCATCCTCGATAGATAAGGTATCTTTTAAAAAAAAACAGCATGTCTCTAGGCCTTGTAGTTTTGGAGAAGAAGTTGTTCATGCGGACGCGGACGCGTACGCCCACGCCACAGAGTGATGACATAATGTCAGCTGACTGACAAGTCAGCTGACATAAAAATCAATATTTTGTTTCTGATGATGTCATTACTTAATGATGTCACAATGCAATTGTCATTGTGAGGTCACAAACCCTAGCTTGTGATACTTGCTGTCTTTAAGTAATAATATTTCTTCTCATTAAATTTATGTCTTGAAATTGACATAAAGAAAATTAAGAGGGAGGTGGTGTATTCATCATGTTTATTTGTTTCTGTTTTTTTTTTTTTTTTTTGCTTCAATTTCTTGACAGTCCATCACAAAAAATTTACCCTGAGTGATTTTCACCAAGAACAGGCTTTTAACCAATATTTTTACCTCTACCAGGAGTTTATGTTTTTGTGTGCTTTTTTGCCAATTTGTCTCTTTTTTTGGTGTTTAGATTACTCCAGAACTAATGAACAGATCTTTATAAAAATTTTTGTGGGTAGGACCTGGTCAAAGGAAGAAGCTATTAATTTTTGTTAAAGATGTGGATCATATTTTGGATACCAAAAACTAGGGGTGTTGCGGTAGTACCGGTATCGTCGGTACGGTAAATAAATTACTGCAAACCGTCATAAAGTTCAGCTAACGGTTTTCCGCTTACACTTGAATATAAAGAAATTTTACTAACCTTACATACAAAATAAATGTCATAATCCACTTTTATTTGCTTTTTACTGTAAAACAACAGCCATAATGAGCGATAATTCACAGATACCATATATTTCGTCTTTTAGCCAATCAGAATCGAGGACACATCTGTGTTATGTTAGAATTCCTGTTTTACAGTATGGAAACTATTTGGTTCTCATGTTTTCTTAAATAAGAGACGGTTAACCGGTAACCGACCGGGAAGTACTAGACGTGAAACCGGAAGGAAAAAATCGCTACCGCAACACCCCTACCAAAAACCATGAATTTTCATAGATCCCATTTCAATGTATTTTAATGATTTTAGCTTTCTATTTGATATTTCTTCAAAAGTAATGAATAAATTTTGATGTTAAATTTTAAGTAGGAAGGGGCTAGCCATGGGAAGGAGTCATTACATTTTAGGAAAGATCTAGTTAATATTCTGGATACCAATAAGCCTGAATGTGTGTTATACTTTATAACACTTGTGTTATGGCTGTTTTTCCTTGGTCACAACACTCTTAGGGGTTGGGATCTTATTCTCATATAAGGACTAGTAATCTCAATGAAATATTTGTAGATGCCAAATTTATCCAAATAGAAATAATTAAACAGAAAGTAGAAATAATCAGTACTCGCCTCTCATAATTGTTTATCCGATATTGTGTATATAAATTTATTATCCAAATATCTATCCGTAATATTCACAAACAAGAATAACAGAAATAAATAGTATCCAATCAATTTATTTTTAAATAATAAACATTACTGATTCAACATTTCCAATTTTTTTTTTAACACATGTGAGACATTTATCCAAATTTAATCTTTTTATCTGTCTTTTAGATTTTCATAAAATATTCCCAAAACATGTTACAGGTTTTGTTGATACAACTTCTTGTCTCCCAATTTACAACACTTTTCTTCATGACACAAATAGGTGAATTTCTCCTAAGTCCAACAGGAGAGATATTTTCTAAGTCCAAACCATGTAAAAATATTCTAAGTTCAAATTACTAGTTTCCCGGAGCTTAATCCCATAACACTATTTGTATCCATCTGTCAGCTCCGTGTTCTCTTTGTTAAGGCTAATTACACGGGTTTTTATACAGAAAATTAACTACGCAGTTAAAAATAACAATATTAAAGAGTATTGCTCAATATTAAAGATTTTTCTGCAATAATGGGGAGGAGAAACTTTGCAATACTGGTCGGATTTTACAATATGGAGGGGGTCTGTAGGGATCAATTACTCACTCTATAAAAACGCCCCCCAGGAGATCTGGAGACAAATCACAAAGGATATTGACTGGAGGAAATCCTCATCCTAGCAAATAGGACAGGTCTAATTAGCTGTGTGACAAAAACAAGATGACCAAACACTTAGCAGATTTTTGGTCACATTTGGACTTGTACAATTTTGGATATCTTCTCACATCCTAGCAAATAGGACAGGTCTAATTAGCTGTGTGACAAAAACAAGATGACCAAACACTTAGCAGATTTTTGGTCACATTTGGACTTGTACAATTTTGGATATCTTCTCACAAAGGATATGATACTCAGAATGTATTTTGAAAATATAACATAGGTGATTTGGTTTTATCAATTTAAATTAAATATTTTATCCACAGGATATAATGAATCTAAGCATTTAGATATCTTAAAACAACAATTTCAAAACTGACTGACACCATGGATACACATATGTGGATACCTTGTCACTTAAAATAAACAAGTAACTTGTCACATGGATACATAAATTTTAATTTGTGTATGTTATCACACAGGATATAATTATATCATTAATTATTTGGATATATTATAAAAGAAATGGAATATTTGAAACAAATTTTAATTATTGGATATATTATGAAACAAATGGAATATTTCTGAACCAATTATATAATGAACAAAGGTAAGAGAAATTTTGAGAAATTTCTATCATAACAATTGTGAGATTGGTCACATTGAGTCGAGCGTTTTGCTCTCTCTGAGTGCATCTTGTTTTCTTTGGGATAACAAATATTTGTTGGAATATGGGGATTTAGGTTGGTAGTACATTGCATGTTTGTTTATTTCAATTTCAACGATATTATCGCCCATCAACGGAACTTCTCGATATTGTCCATTAATAATACACCTCGAAAGATCCACGATATCGTGAGCTATGATGCCGTACCTAGTTATTTCTATACTCGGAGACTGATCTATTTTTGTATCTATCTTTAAGTGGAAGAGAGTACACATCAACTATATAATGGTGTAAACTGTAGACATTTTCAGGAAACTGTTGTTCACAATGCAAATCACCAGTTTTTGCTGGTTTTCAACACAATCAAACAAAAAGTGCACTACTGGTATCAAATCATCAGTTTTGAACATACGTATCACACACTGTGGTGAACTTCACATATTTTGTTCTCAAACCGAAAAAAATAGCATCAGAGATGCCCATACCCCACAGCCTGGGGAAATATTTTTCAACACCATGAGATATAGAGGTAGTGTAATAGTACAAAGTTCAAGATACTTTCAGAGCAGTGTAAGTTATATTAAGGTCCAAATAATGCCTAAGTAGAGAAAATAATATCTAAGGAAAAGAAATGTATGTAAAGATGAAGTATTAAAACAAGACAATTCAATAATAAAATGACAGCATTTATCAGTAAAGCAAAAATGGCCGAATTATGGTTTGGATGTTTTGAATATTACCTATGCATACAGAAGTGGCAATACATTTAATAAATGCTTATGTGTGGTGTTGGAGAAAAGCCTGTGGCTCACTTGATGAAATTCCATCTGTTACAATGGGAACTTGCAAAAGGAAATTCTTAATGAATTCTAATATGACTTTAACAGTGCTTAATCTGCATCAATAGACAGATCCAAAGGTGCAACAAGATTTTAAAGGTCAATACAGCAAGGTCAAAGGTCAATCAGTGTCACACCATGACGTGGCACACCTAAAACCCTCAACCAATGTCCCTACCAAGTATAAACTTCCTACATCTTACAGTCTCTGAGATATAGCCTGGACAAGATTTTATAGGTCAAGATCACTACAGCAAGGTCAAAGGTCAAATCAAGCTCACATTATGACGTAGCACACCTACACCCCCTAACCAATGTCCTTACCAAGTATCAACTTCCTACACCTTACGGCTTCCGAGATATAGCCCGGACAAGATTTTAAAGGTCAAGATCACTACGACAAGGTCAAAGATCAAATCAAGGTCAGACCATGACGTTGCACCTACAACCCCTAACTAATGTCCCTGCCAAGTATCAACTTCCTACACCTTACGGCTTCTGAAATATAGCCCGGACAAGATTTTAAAGGTCAAGGTCACTACGACAAGGTCAAAGGTCAAATCAAAGTGAGACCATGACGTTGCACACCTACAACCCCTAACTAATGTCCCTGCCAAGTATCAACTTCCTACACCTTATGGTTGCCGAGATATAGCCCGGACAAGATTTTCAAACTCAAGGTCACTACGGCAAGGTCAAAGGTCAAATCAAGGTCAGACCATGACGTTGCACACCTACACCCCCCAACCAATGTCCCTGCCAAATATGAACTTCCTACACCTTACGGTTTCTGAGATACAGCCTGGACAAACTATTTCCTGCCCTTAAGGGCTGTGGGGTAAAAAGGACTTACACTTACATTCTACCTAGAATTTTATATTCATAGTGTAAATAGGATTAGATACAGCAAAGGTCAAAGTTGCGGTTTTATGTCTGTTTCAGCAGCCATGGTCATATTAGGAGGGGAGCTCAATGCCAGGGTAGGTTTCCACTGCACTCTGCTAACTGCGAAATTTATACAGATGCAGTAGCATTCTCAACTCATTATTAACCAAACTACTGGTCTGGTCGTCTATGTATGGATGGTTTTGTTCCAGTGAAATGTTCTGAATATCCCAAAAATGAAAACCTTTGTTGTGGCCAGATTAAAACTGTAAACTCCCTGCTGATATAAACCAACAAAATGTGAAGATAACAGCGAAGACAAAAATGCACTTGTCATAGAGTGGTCAAAGTATGATCAGCTCCAGAGTTCTGGGCTTCTGTGGAACACTTTTTCTTGGATTGCCCACTATCCAATAGTTAGTGATTTCATCAAATATAATGATCTGCCTACTCAATTATAGATAGGAGTACCAAAGCTCAGATAATATAATCTTTTTTTTTTAGAATAGCTGTACTTCTTAGACTTTGTGATTTGCATCGGTTTCGTATTAACAATTCCTTTTAATGACACCAGGGTTCAAGCATTAAATTCAACCAGTTGATACAAACATTACTTTGTATTATTCCTACTGGAAAGGACTACTGAAATGAAAATATATACCATGCTACTTATAGAATAAATAGATATATACAAAGTGGTTAAACAGATTTTAAGAGTATTAGGAAATAGTATATGCTGCGTTAAAGCAAGTACATCAGTTACATACCAGTTTGCTATATCTGATATTGGACCCAAATCCTGACAGCTTAATAACGTAACATAACATAATACGTGAAAACTTAGCTATTAATAAAGAAGAAATTGACATAAAAATATAAACCAAGGTTTTAGCCTTTTACGTTTTATATATTTATCATCACAATAGAATTTCGGGTCTATTATCTTTTTATTTATATTCAACTATGTTTACGAACTTCCCTTCTGACTGCTGTGGGCTGTGTTGAAGCCATAACTAGAGCCAGTACAAACAAATGACTCATTACACTCAAATGACACAGAGTTTACTATGCTTACATTTATTTTACTTATTTCTGTCATTCTGGAACCTCTATTACAAGAATATTTATTATTTGAATATTCACTTTAACCAACACAGTTCCAACTCCCCCAAATATTTTATATTCTATGGCTTTATACTAATTTTAAAATACCTTTTGTATCTTATGATCATTCATTATCCATATTTCCATAATGAAGGGTTTATAATTTACATATTTTTGACATTTAAAATGCATTGTAATTTTTGCTGTGAAACAAATTTTACACTTTGAACTTCTTCATCGTGACAGAGATTATGGCTTCCAGGTATCTGAAATACTCCAGGTTTGGTACTTAGAAGCAAAAATAGTCCACTGCTTACACTGGAAGCAAGTTGATTTCTAATATTCCAAAGAATGTACAGGTTAGGGACTAGAAAAATTTCTCTTTTGAAAACCCTATATCACCTATCATCACAGGGGCATGTTTTTCAATAAAAACAAACCCTCACAGAAACTAAAGAGGAATTGTGGGTATAAACAGAATCTCTTTGAATCCACTTCTGAATGGTAATTGCCGATAGTTCACAAGCCACAGAAATTTATAAAAAATCTTGTGTATGAGAGAAAAAAAACAAAAGTAAACTAGACCTGGCGCATCGAAGAACCGATGCAAATTGTATCCACCAGAAAGAAAACTCACCACAGCCAATCAACCATCGCTTAACCTTGAAGGAGGAGCCCAAGGTAAAATCTGACAACATCAAAAGATTCCTAGGCCATGACTTCCTATAGGTTGATGTCAAACTGCAAATCTCTAGGACGAAGAATAAGCAAGTTATAAGCACTTTTAATTTTGGCTATCCTCATTTAAGGAGGGGCCCAAAGTCAAATCTGACCACATCAGAAGATTCCCAGGTTGGTTTCACATTGCAAACCACTAGGACCAATGATAAGAATGTTATAAGCACTTTAAAGCTTTGGCTATCCTCATTTGACTTTGAAGGAGGGGCCCAAGGTCAAATCTGACCACATCATAAGGTTCTCAGTCCATGATTTCCAATAGGTTGGTTTCACATTGCAAACCTCTATAGGACCAATAATAAGTGAGTTATAAGCACTTTTAAGTTTGGCTATCCTCGTTTGACCTTAAAGGAGGGGCCCAAGGTCAAATCTGACCACATCAGAAGATTCTCAGTCCATGATTTCCTGCAGGTTGGTTTCACATTGCAAACCTCTAGGACCAATAATAAGTGAGTTATAAGCACTTTAAAGTTTGGCTATCCTCGTTTGACCTTAAAGGAGGGGCCCAAGGTCAAATCTGACCACATCAGGAGATTCCCAGCCCATGATTTCCTATAGGATGACTTGACATACCAAACCTCTAGGACCAATAATAAGGGAGACATAAGCACTTTTCATGACTGACAAAGAAACGCCCATGGTTGCCATCTTGTTTTTTAAAATGAGGCCAAAAATACTCCCAGTCAAGATTTTGTAATGATGAACATATCCTGAAAATTTGAGATCTCTACCTATAATACCCTTTGCTCTAGAGGGCCAACAAATCTCCTAGGTGAAAGTAAAAAAAACGCCCATGGCAGCCATCTTGTTTTTCAAAATGAAGCCAAAAATATTCCCAGACAAGATTTTGTGGTTATGAATATACCTTGCAAATTTGACAAGTCTAGCTAAAATATTTTTTGTCGTTAGAGCGCTAATGGTGAAATCTCTCTACACACTGTGGCGGCGGCAGTGTAACAAAGCGAAATCCATAGTATCCACCGGTGGATACAATTAATAAGTATGAAGTATTTATAATGCGCCAAATTAATGAAGACAGCCTTTAATGTGCTGATGTCCAAGAAGGGCTAGTCCAATTTCTGGACGGAAGTCTGTGTCCATGTTAGTGCATGATGGTGGAGGAAGACTATGGTGGAGAGTAGGTTAACTGAAAAGGTAAGTCTTCAACAGTTGTCTAAGTGGTAAACAAGACTAGTGCACCATGGGCTACAGACATAATGCTTAAGGAATGTTTTCTTGCAAGGGAATGTAGATCACCAATAAATGACTAAGTACCGTTGTTTCACTGTCCACAGTTGGCCTGATTTCCCTGATGATGTATTCCTGAGCATAAACTTATCCTTTGCACCACTGCAGAGTTTGGGAGCATAATCATGACGATCAACCAATCATTTATAAATGTTTAAAAACAACTTCATGAGTGACCATATGTGTCTCAAGTAGTTACTACAGAAAATAACTAATCTTTTTCAGTTTTAAGACGGTTAAGACTCAATGTAATTAAACTATGACTTATCTTTATGGTATTACAACTAATTCTGTACACTTTTCTGTGAAAATATAGCCAAGTAGTCTTGTCCAATGAGAACATAAGTTGTAGGCATCTGGCGATTAATGAACAAGAGTTCTCACACTTTGGTGTTATAACTAGTACAGTTGAAGACGTAGACCAAAAACCTATTTGCCGACCGAAAGACACTGATCCAGTTACGTTCCATTTTCTTCTAATCAAAACCGGTTTCTTCCCATATTCAAAAACATAAGTTCACCAAAATATTCAACAACAACAAATATTTCACATGTGTTTTATAATATTCTATCAATATATCAGATGTTTTGTCCTCAAAAGTCTTTTAAAAAGCACATCGCGGTTTATATTTATATGTGAGTTATAGATCATGTATGCATCTGAAAACTTATGTCTTGGCGTTTACTAAATCCAACGCATCCGTTTTTTTAATCAAATTATGGCTTTCAGTAACCAGTTCCAAAATTCACATTCAACCAAACCACTAGTATAACTAATCTTTATGATGCCTGACATCTCTGTCCGTTTTTCTATCATATTTTAACAGGACTATCTGTGGTAGCTCCTTGAGTTATAAATCTGGAAGATATTTTTATAAGTCTTTTCAGTAGAACTAAGATGTGACAATAAAGTTAAATTAAATCTCACTGGTATTATGAAATATAAAAATGTTAATACAATTTGTTTAAGATAGTACCTACCTCTTTCAGTTTCAGGATGAACTGTTCAGTGTGTGGCTTTTTGCTGAAGTACCAGAACCTCTCATTGGCTGGGAAAATTTTTGCCTTGGTTTCAATTAGGAACCGAACAGGTTCCTGTATACCTTGAATCACTAGATCGACAGCAATTGTCATAAACACGCGAGTATCTGAAAAATTGTACAAAATTTTATTGCAATTTAACTTTTTGTAAGTTAAATCTTTACATTATCTATAACTTATACCATTTCTTTTACATTTGGTAGGATAAGGTACGGTCATTTTACACAATAAAAGGAATCCTTTAAAGCATAACATCCCCACTTCTGGGCAAAATAACTATATATCCAAGAGGCAAGATATCTTTGTGAAGGCCATGCATTATAGAGGGCACATATGTATTATATGTATCAGCCATAGGATCAACTGTGTCTCTGTATGTACCAGGCCAATACGTGAAGAAATACCCCAAATTTGACCTTTAGAAGGTTGTCACTGGTGTTCTGGAGAAAGGCCAAGGCCACAAAATAATAAGGTCCAAGGAGTTACCAAAATACATGTATATTCACATGCTAAATATGAAAGGTTACAATAAAAAACTTTTTAATTTATCAAAGAAATACCCCACATTTGACCTTTAGAAGGCCTCCATTGATCTTATAGTGGAAGACTTAGAGTAGAGGTCAAAAAGCATTAGTCACTGAGACCTAACCCATATATACCCACATACCAAAATTGAATGGTCTACTCTGAATAATTAAGTTATCGCGTATGACAGGAAATCTCTATAGGAAAACGGCCGACATGTCTCAATACAGTCAGCCCACTTTTCAGTCCCCAGGCACCTTGACAGAGCCTTATATAAGAGCAGTAGTATACCAACAAAACATCAAATACAATACAGACAAACTCCATTGAAAACATAATCTTAATTCTTTGTTATTGCTAATAGTAAAGAACAAAAGATGTCAAATTCTGAATTCAATATCGAGACTTTTCTAATGAACAAATATATATTTGAAACAAACTGTCAATCACAATCCACTGCAGAATACAAAACTACACATAATTTGATGGTCAGTCTAAGGTTATCCGGTGTGACTGTCCAAAACAAAGAAAATCTGTATTTTTTATATTTATATGCAAAAGTTAGCTATATACAAATATACACATGCATAACAGCAGAATCTTATCCTTTGGATACTGAACATAATACAGGCATTGTAAAGTTTACTGTATCAAAAACAGTATTCAATCTAGAGATTACAGCATCCAGGATCTTATATTGTGTGACACTCCAGACAAATTTTGTCGATACTGGGCCGAAGAATGACAGCAAGGATTTGGAGATCAGCAAATAAGTGAATTGTCACAGGAATACTTGAACTGAACAGTAAACCATATCCCTTATCAATGAATAGTGTCTGCTGGTTTAGAATTGACCAAATATTTGGTCAAAAATAACACCAGAAACTATGGGAATTTACAATAAATGTTGTACAGCACTTGCCCAACAATTCAACAGATAAAAGATAGCACACCATAAATATGTGACGAACAAGTGGGCAAAAACCTTACATAGTAATATGCCTTCGTTCACTGTCAAAAACATTTTTATTCTTAAAATGTCTTGATAAAAAACAAATTACCTTCTTAGAATACAAATTTTCTTTTAGTTCTCAGATTTTTTAGAATTCTACAGGTAAGAAGTAGTTCCTGTGGGTGCACAAACCCTCACCTAGAGATCCATCATAACTAGGTACTGGCAAAAAAATCTCATCAAAAAATTGCAGAGTCCCTGTGCAGACCCAGATCAATTTTGAGGGAAATTGAGCCAGGAACAATGCAATTAATAGTTTTTGAGTTAAAGCCCAAAGTCGACAGGTCAAAGAGCATTTATGAACCTTCATTCCTCTGTCAAGTGTGATGCTAAAATAAACAAACTAATGTTCCATGGCAAGTTCCTTGTAATGTACACCTATCTCAGATAATTAACAACTGCTGTGTACAGAAGGACTTATTTAGGAATCTGCTGTTGAAAATTTAAAGTTTATGTACTTTAAAACAGCAAAAAACTGCATGAAGTAACAAAATTCCTTGAGGACTTATGCCCTTTTAATCTGGAAGGAAGAGTTTATCAGTGCTGTCAAAGGTGATATGTTATATCCCAGTAAGCTGTGGTGTTTGTTGTTATATGTTATATAAAGACTTCAAATGTATGATCATTGTAATTTGAGGAGATTTTCCTCCCGGGTTGAAAACTTTCCCTTTAAGTAACAGATATTCAAAAAAAAATCCCTGAAAAAATTCCAGAGTCTAGATCATCCTTGAAAGGGACTTGAACCATGGCCTCCATCTTGTGGCATTGATAATATACAACACAAAATCCATAGATATCTTTGAATTTTGAATATCTTAGAAAATGTCAAATTTTAATGCTAATCTTCTGGTAAGATAGAATAGAACAGGTTCACAGAAATTTAGACAAGACCATAACAATACATCGGTGACAATGTCTGTTGACAAAAAAAAAAAAAAAAAAAAATTGCAGAAAACTCAAGTTTCTGTGAATATGAGCAGATTTTACAGTTAACTATCTCTTTTACAGTTAAGCATCCAAATGCATTTGTTCACTTCACAGTAAAGATATGTTTTCACAACACTGACCACTCATACAAAATTGCTAACGCTGCGGTTTCCATATAGCAGACATTAAAGGCCAATCGTGTATATTTATACAATTAAACTCATACTTGTATCAATGTTTAAACTGCATCTCTAATTTTATAACCACTTTTGACAATTCTTATACCTATGTCCTATACCTTGTAAAATGTGCATCTACCTAATATTATTCAACTCTAGCTTAACAGCCACATTCTGTACACAATTTTATGCTGCTCTTATTGCCAGGATTTCATTGGCTAGGGCTTTCAAAAGGATCACAGACATTCGCATCTATATTAATAAATGTGACTGTTAATATAGATAAAGTAAGGAAGCCATACAATGATCATTAATTTAAAACTGTAAAAAAGCAAAGTACTTTTTGATGGAAACTTGAAATTTCACACAAACATCCATCCATGGTGTCCATCTTGTTTTTCAAAATGAGGATAAATTCAGTCACAGGCAAGCTTATGCACCAATGAAGATATCATGAAAATTTTAAGAAGTTTACTGATCTAGTTTTCTCCTGAAAGTGATATTTATAAATAAATCTCTGTTCACAAAATGAAGGTATGACAAATGTTAACCTCTATGTATCCACCACATCACGTGGAGCAGATGCAATGAAATAGGTTAGAGATGAAAATCCTCATCAGCCATCGGCAAACTGGCATCAAAAACAGCGCTGTGGGAACACCCACTAACCACAGAACATGGAAATGTTTTAGGTGCATGTTACAAAGTGCACACTCCTTTGTTTATCAAAACATTACATGATGCCTTACACACTGATAAACAATCTACACTGTAAGTACCACAACTTTCCTTTGATATTGCTCCTGCAAATAAACACCTCTTGTAAGTAAATGTCTAAAAGTGAAAGCTAGGCGTTTTTATATGTTTGTATCAGCTAGGATCATTTGTGGACACACCTCCAGCCTTTCCATATCTATATATATATATACTGGGTTCAAACCCATGATCACTGAGGTGAGAGTCGGGTGGTTATTTGTCTAATTTTGACACCCACTAGGCCACTTAGATATCAACCAAATATCCAGGTCACCATGATCATGGTAAATACAGACAGCTTTTTTGAAGTGGGAGCTCTAGCGAGACTTGAGCTTCTAGAGATTACTGTTTTTTCATGTTTTTTTTTCTTTGTCTCTGGACTTTCATGAATTTTGGCATAGCTGGATGAGTACCTGTCTCATCACTGAAATCAAGCAGCAATGGGCTAAGTTAGTACTGTGATGGACGACTGCCTCGGTGCACTACTCGTGTCTCTGGTGGCTTTGCAGCTCACGCTAGCAGACCGAAACCCCTTTCGGCCTTGTTTACAAATAAACCACAAGACGTCTCCTGTAAAATAACTACCTGCTTAAAATTAATAGTAAGTGCGGTTTCTTAGTTAATTAGCTCAAGTTATTCATTTGAATTGATTTTATGGGGGTCTTATGATTGTCTCTGTGACACAGAATAACAAAAATAACACTTTCAGAATTGGGGAGTACACCTTTAAGAATTGGCTATTATTTGCCAAAATACTGTTGCTACTTATCAATAGATGTATGTACATCTGGTTGTGTGTACTACATGTAATACCTCTCCTGTTTTGCATTAGGCTCTGAATTCTCTTCAACATCACATAAACAATGTTACGTACATTACACATCTATACAAACTCCATTATCCATCCTATTAAATTTTACTTCTGATATATTTATAGGTGTTACCATCAGGCGGTCACATAACCAACTGGCTACTAAAGTGTTGGTTATCATCTGCATGCGTTTTGACAGTGAAATACATATTTATTTCTAGCCATGTAGCATTTTAAGCTAGCTCCTGTCTGGGGCTCATATAATGTCACCACTAGTATAAGAAGCAGTAACTAGAAATAGGAAGTCCTGTAAAAAGAGAAAGTGGAAAAATAGAGAAATAGGTGGATTGCATACAGGAAAACATATTATCATGTGTAATGTCCACCCATGATGCTTCGAAAGGCTATAAGTCATTTAATGAAAAGATAAAAATGTAAATATGCATTGGGCTTTAACCTTAAACTAGAGTATTGCTTTGGAAGAGAAAAGGAAAAGCATCCCAAATGAGCATTGATGATTTTGTCAAAATAACTATCTTCCTGTGTTTTTTATGTTTTTCCATTTATTGAAAAATGCAAGGTTTTGATTTTACACAGAAATTCAAAATAGCCACCAAAAATGGAGGGAAAATAATTTTTGGGAAAAGTCGCCAGATGACTCTGTAGATACCCCTAGTGTCAAAATTTTGCTGAAATCGCTCTATTTTGCACAGTGACTGTTTCCTAGATAAATGCATTTTTGCATTTTATGCAGAAATTCAAGATGGCCACCCAAAATGGCTGGAAAACATTTTTTGGAAAAAACCGCCAGTTGTCTCTGTGGATACCCTGGGGGTCAAAAATTTCAACAAAATCACTCTACCTCACACCGTTTCCAAGATAAATGTGTTTCACAGAAAGGCAAGATGGCCGCCAAAGATGGCAGGAAACTGATTTTTGGGAAAAGTCACCAGTTGACTCTGCTGATACCCTGGGAGTTAAAACTTTTGATGAAATCGCTCTATCTCGCACCATTTCCGAGAAAAATGCGTTTTTACGTTTTATGCAGAAATTCAAGATGGCCGCAAAAAATGACAGGAAATTGACTTCTGGGAAAAGTCGCCAGATGACTCTGTGGATACCCTGGGAGTCAAAAATTTCGACGGAATAGCTCTATCTCGCACCGTTTCCAAGAAAAATGTGTTGTTGCACTTTACGCAGAAATTCAAGATGGTAGCCAAAAACGGCAGGAAAACAATTTTGGGGAAAAGTCACCAGTTGACTGCTGATACACTGAGGGTCAAAAATTTGACAAAATCGCTCTACCTCGCACCGGTTCCGAGATAAATGCGTTTTACGCAGAAATTCAAAATGGCCACCAAAAATGGCAGGAAATTGATTTTTGGGGAAAGTTGCCAGTCGACTCTGCTGATACCCTTGGGGTCAAAAATTTCAACAAAATCACTTTATATCGCACAGTTTCCAAGATAAATACGTTTTTGTGTTTTACGCGCAAATTCAAGATGACCGCCAAAAATGGCAGGAAATTGATGTTTGGGAAAAGTCGCCAATTGACCTTACTGATAACCTGGGGGTAAAAAATTTCGATCAAATCACTCTATCTCGTACTGTATCTGTGATAAATGTGTTTTTGCGTTTTACGCAGAAATTCAAGATGGCCGCAGAAATAGCAGGAAAACAATTTTTGGGAAAACTCGCCAGCCGACTCTGCGGATACCCTGTGGGTAAAAAATTTTGACGCAATTGCTCTATCTTGTACCGTTTCCGAGATACTTACACTTTTTTATGTTCCGCTAAATCCAAGATGGCCACCATAAGTTGCCAAAATTAAAATTTTTCCCTTTTCAATGGGACACCCTTTTACTACCCTATGGGCCAAAAATTCACTCGAAATCGCTCTATCTCTTAAATCTAAGATGGCTGCCAAAGGCGGCGAAAAATGAAATTTTTCACTTTTGCATAGGATACCATTTTACCACCCTGTGGGCCAAAAATTCGCTCAAAATCGCTGTCTCTTACAGTTTCGGAGATATTTTCAATTTTTAATTTCCAGTAAAATCCAAGACATCCGCCAAAATTTTTCGAATATTGAAATTTTTCGTTTTTACACAGGATAATATTCTATTACTGCTTGGGTCGAAAATTTGCTCAAAATCGCTCCATCTGTAACGGTTTCTGAGATATAAGCAAATTACTCAAAAGTAGTACAGAAAATAGCCAATAAGTACCTAAATGGCTATTACTTGCTTACTTACAGAGCTATCAGTCCCAAATGCAATACCAAGCGAGCTATATAGACATAACAATCTTGTATTCCCAATTTTAGTAAAATATCTTGGATCATTTTCCCTTAAATGCACGGAAACCAATAGGTAGAGAGCTACAACAGCTGAAAGCAATCCTAAGCAAGACAATGTCCCAATAATCCTGCATAACAAATTGAGTGAAGATAGCTCTAATACTTTCCTTAAAATAAGCAGAAACGATATGTGACGCCGGAAAAAGCAAAAATAATATGGTGGTGGGGGAGTGGACATAATTACATTAAACTAGAAATAGGATGCATTGGCATGCGTAATGTCCACCCAAAGGGAAGCATGAGTTTTGCTCTAAAACTTGGACAAAATTGGCAAGAGTAGATTGCTGAGATACCCTGTGGGTGGAAAATTTCGACGAAATCGCTCACGGTTAAGGAAATAGAAGGAAATTTGTGTTTTTGCATTTTTGGCAAAAATTTGAAAATTCAAAATGGCCGCCATTTTTGGGGAGAGAAATTTATTTTTGAAAATTGCCAAACGTACATTGCTTAGATACCCTGTGAGTCAAAAATTTCGACGAAATCGCTCTATCTTGCACGGTTAAAGAGATAGAAGTAAATGTGTGTTTTTCCATTTTTGGAAAAAGTTTGAAAATTCCCAATGGCCGCCATTTTTGGGCAGAGTAAAAATTTTTTTGAAAATTGCCAAAAGTATATTGCTTAGATACTCTATGGGTCGAAAATTTCGACGAAATCGATCTATCTCGCACAGTTAAGGAGATAGAAGCAAATTTGTGTTTTTCCATTTGTGGCAAAAATTCGAAAATTCAAAATGGCCGCCATTTTTGGGGAGAGCAAAATTGTTTGAAGATTGCCAATAGTACATTTCTTAGATACCCTGTGGGTTGAAAATTTCTACGAAATCGCTCTATCTCGCATGGTAAAGGAGCTAGAGGCAAATTTGTGTTTTTCCATTTTTAGCAAAAATTAGAAAATTCAAAATGGCCGCCATTTTTGGGGAGAGGAATTTTTTTTTGAAAATTGCCAATAGTATATTTCTTAGATACCCTGTGGGTCGAAAATTTCGGTGAAATCGCTCTATCTCGCACGGTTAAGGAGCTAGAAGCAAATCTGTGTTTTTCACATTTTTGGCAAAAAATGATATGTCAAATATTTTTCCTTAAAATGCCCAGAAACAAAAGAAGTATACAAAAGTAGCTATGTAGCTATTACTCAGTTAGCTAGAAAGCTATCTTCACCAAAAGCAATCCCATGCAATCTATTAACCCAATAAACACCCATACCAAATTTGGTAAAGATAGGATAAATACTTTTCCTGAACATAGGTGAAGAGGTCCTCAGTGGCCTAGTGGTTAGCAAGTTTGGCATCTAATCATAGGCTGTCACCTCTGTGGGTTCGAGTCCCACAAGTGGCAATTCTGAGGACCTGTCCCAATATGACCCTAGCTGTTGAACGGGACGTAAAACCCCAACTTTGACCTTTGAACATAGGTGAAATACTTTCCTTTAAAATGCTTAAAATAAAAAGCTACTAAAAGTAGCTAAGTAGCTATTACTGAGTGAGTTATACAGCTATTATCACTAAAAGCAATCCCAAGCAAGCTATTGACCTAACTATTGCTCATACCTAATTTGGTAAAGATATATCAAATATTTTTCCTTAAAATGCCCAGCAACAAAAGAAGTACACAAAAATAACTAAGTAGCTATTACTCAGTTAGCTATACAGCTATCTTCACCAAAAGCAATCCCATGCAAGCTATTAAGCCAATAAACACCCATGCCAAATGTGGTTAAACAAAGTATAAATAGTTTTCCTTGAAATGACCGGAAACCAAGCGTGACAGACGGCGGACGCCGGAAAAAGTAAAAATAATATGTCCCCCCAGTGGGATGGACATAAATATTTCTTGGCGACCTACAAATATCATATTTATGCTATAAAACACCAGGGTTAAACAAATTAATAATAACAATATTTTGAAACTAGAAATAGGACGCCCTGTTGATAATAGATGCGAATAGAAACAGGATAGCATAGAAGAACACACATTATCATGTGTAATGTCCACCCCATGAACCTTTTGCCAAAATTGTACAGTAGTCTTACAAGACCCTGTTTCATTTGTAAAATATATCAATGATGCTTAAATATTTATTAGTGTAGATGTAAATTATTTCAGCTTCATGCCTTTTTGCATTGGTTGGGTCGAAAATTTTGACGAAATCACTCTATCTTGCACGGTTAAGAAGATAGAAGCAAATTCTTGTTTTTCTATTTTTGGCAAAAATTCGAAAAATCAAAATGGCCGCCATTTTTGGGGAGGGGAAAATTTTTGAAAATTGCAAAGAGTACATTCCTTAGATACCCTGTGGGTCGAAAATTTCGACGAAATCGATCTATCTCGCACGGTTAAGGAGATAGAAGCAAATTTGTGTTTTGCCATTTTTGGCAAAAATTCGAAAATTCAAAATGGCCGCCATTTTGGGGGAGGGGAAAATTTTTTGAAAATTGCAAAGATTACATTCCTTAGATACCCTGTGGGTCGAAAATTTCGACGAAATCGCTCTATCTCGCACGGTTAAGGAGATAGAAGCAAATTTTTGGCAAAAATTCGAAAATTCAAAATGGCCGCCATTTTTGGGGAGGGGAAATTTTTTTGAAAATTGCAAAGAGTACATTCCTTAAATACCCTGTGGGTCGAAAATTTCGACGAAATCGCTCTATCTTGCACGGTTAAGGAGATAGAAGCAAATTTGTGTTTTGCCATTTTTGGCAAAAATTCGAAAATTCAAAATGGCCGCCATTTTTGGGGAGAGGAAAATATTTTGAAAATTGCAAAGAGTACATTCCTTAGATACCCTGTGGGTCGAAAATTTCGACGAAATCGCTCTATCTCGCACGGTTTAGGAGATATGAGCACATTTGCCTTTTTCAGTATTCAAAATAGCTAATTACTCATTTATTTAATTAATTACTCACTCATCTATGAAGCAATTCCCCCCAAAAGCAATCCCATACAAGCTATTAACCCAATGAACCTCCATACCAAATTTCAGAAAGCTAGGCTTAATAGCATTCCTTAAAATGTCTGGAAACCAAAGAGCTACTCAAAAGTAGCAAAGTAGCTATTACTCAGTTAGCTATGGAGCTATCATCACCAAAAGCAATCCCATACAAGCTATTAACCCAATAAACCTGCATGCCAAATTTGGTAAAGATAGGATAAGAACTGTTGCCTAAAATGTCTGGAAACCAAGTGGGACGCCGGACGGCGGAAAAAGCAAAAATAATATGTTCACCCCCCAGTGGGGTGGACATAATAATTAAGCTCACTGTAATGCAGTAAGATAATAGGATTACATGTGATCATTTCTTCACGACTATTACTTAAATTTAATAAATGGTATACAACTTAAAATTAACGAATCAGATTTTTTCATAGTAGGTAACAGGTCCATAGTAGGCACAGATAAATATTTTTGCATTGGACTAAATGCAATGATTTGATTGACTTACGTATTTATTAATATATAATGTATAAAGAAAAAAATTTATCACTCTATAAAAGTGGTCACTTTGAAAACCCCTTAAATCAAGAGGGTCAAAGATGCCCCAAAAGGTGGGTTGCGCAGGCAGCAATAAGATTAGCGACTGCTGTAATTACATTTAGAAACAAGGAAAGAAATGTTAGGTCACCCAGTTAAGGTGAATGTGTTAGAAGTGCTAAAAAACGTAAAACTTGTAATCTAGGTTACATAATTGTATCTATGCTATAAATGGACAAACGAAAGGACGGAATTACACCAATTTCGAAAGCAACTTAGCTATGATGGTGATCTATCTCCCTGTCAAGTTTGAATTTGATTAGACAGAGCATTTTCGAGTTAGAGTCCGGAAACAAATGTTGACAAACAGAGAAATGGACAAAAAACAGACTAACGAACGGACAAAATTACACCAATTTCAAAAGGAACCTAGCTATAATGGTGATCTATCTCCCTGTCAAGTTTGAATTCGATTGGACAAACCGTTTTCGAGTTTGAGTCCGGAAACGAAAATGTGGACGGACGGACAGACAAACGGACAAAAAACGGATAAACAAACCAACGGAATTACACCAATTTCGAAAGGAACCTAGCTATAATGGTGATCTATCTCCCTGTCAAGTTTGAATTCGATTGGACAAACCGTTTTCGAGTTTGAGTCCGGAAACGAAAATGTGGACGGACAGACGGACGGACAGACAAACGGACAAACAAACCAACGGAATTACACCAATTTCGAAAGGAACCTAGTTATGATGGTGATCTATGTCCCTGTCAAGTTTGAATTTGATTGGACAAACCGTTTTCGAGTTTCAGTCCGGAAACAAAAATGTGGACGGACAGATGGATGGACAAACAGACAAAAACCGGACAAATGAACAGACGGAATTACACCGATTTCGAAAGGAACCTAGCTATGATGGTGATCTATGTCCTGTCAAGTTTGAATTTGATTGGACAAACCGTTTTTGAGTTTCAGTCCGGAAATGAAAAATATGGACGGACAGACAAACGGATGGAATTACACCAATTTCGAAAGGAACCTAGCTATGATGGTGATCTATCTCCCTGTCAAGTTTGAATTCGATTGGACAAACTGTTTTCGAGTTGGAGTCCAGAAACAAAAAATGTGGACGGACAGACAGACGGACAGATGGATGTCGGACACATCAATCTAATAGGTGGCTTGGTTACATGCAACTCGCCTAAAAAAGGGGGCCACCAATGTAAAAACAATCAAAAATCACAACAGTATGTCTCATAATGTAAACTAAAGCAAGTGGGTTTCCCCGATTACACAGTTCAAAAACTGTGACAAAATTTCAAATTTGTTACTCACTAATTGTCAATATCCAAAATAAGTTTCTATTCTGTGAGTCACAAAACAAAGTATCTATTTTAAAAAAAGCTCTAGTGAATCAATAAAATATTAACTGAATAATACAGATTTATTGAATCATGTTTAAGTATTGAGCTGTTACACCTTAAATGAAACATTTAAATTCTTTCAACATTTATCCACTCATGTTAATAGTTAGTATTTCACACACCCCATGGCAGAAATACCAGGAACTAGATAAACAATACATATAAAGTTATCTCTGTAGTAAGATTTCTTAATACATTTCATAAACCACAGGCAATACTGCAGCACATGACTAGACCTTTTTTTGTTCTGGATAATAAAACCCACTCATTATCAAGACAAACTCTAGGCTCCAATAATTAATTGGTGTCCAATATAATTTGTTTTCTTTGTTTTTTTTCTCATAAAATATTATTTACTTTCAATCTGTTTTCTTTTTTTTCTATTATCATGATAAAACAGATATTTTCTCCAATATTTAAAAAATGAGATCAACACTATATTTTATAAATAGAACTACTTATCATAGTATGAATTCAGAAAAATTCCCCCAACATTGTTATAGAGGTCCAAATTTATATGAAATAGGAAATATTCCACATTTTAATCCCAGTAAACACATACAGAACACTACAAGTCGTCAATTACTAAGTCACTGAGAATCATTTTATTTTTCAAAGTTAAAATTTGCAATCTGTGGAATGGAAAACAGTTCATATTATTATAATGCATTATATTAACAGAACTCTAATATTATGACCCAGGCACATTGAATGGTTTTAATGAAATTTGAACAGTGATACATGTTTCTATATCTTAGAATCCACAAAATGTAGAGATTAAGTCCAATATATATGGTTGGACTAGATTAACCGATTGAAAGTTTCTTAAAACATTGCACCTGGAAAAAAAAATTTCACACACACTATGAAAAATTTTACATTTGCTGCCTCTATAAACTTGAAGAAGGAAGTCCATGAAAGCTTTGCGGTTTATAAACTTAAAAATCTCATTTATATTGTTGTTTCAGACCACAGTTAAATAGAGGTCCTCAGTGGCCTAGTGGTTAAGTTTAGCATCTAATCACAGGCTGTCATCTCTGAGGGTTGGAGTCCCAAAAAGTGGCAATCCTGAGGACCTGTCCCAATATGACCCTGGCTGTTGAACGGGATGTAAAACCCCAAAAAGTTAAATATGACAGAAAACTTTGTCCAATATTTATGAGAGTTGCAGCTGGTACGAGCATTTTGTAACCTTGTTTAACCCTTAAAATATTTGATAATAAGGTTTGAAAGAAGATCACACAAACATCTGTACTTAATACTGAATACCATACCTGGTTTCAAGAAGTTGTAGACCAAAATACTTGTTTTCTTTTTGGAACTGTTACATATATTGGACACTATATTAGTACATTGTATATTACATATATTAGGCACTATATTAGTGCATTGTTTAATTTAAGCTTTATGTTTATACACTGTCATAAAAGATAATTGTGTTGTTGGTTCTTTTTGTGTGTTGACATTTAAAGTAAGGAAGTTATTGATTTTTGTGTTTTAGTGTTTATTGATTTGTTCACAGACTGGGGGAAATCCCCCCCCTCAGTGGTTATGATAGATTTGGGGAAACCCAATTGCCAGTAGTTTCTAGAACTTCCTCCTTTGGCCTAGATGGCTCAAGCTTTTTGAGTTGGTTCTGTACAATTCCAGAGAAATCTGTGAATGTATATAAGGAATGTACATCTGACCACAAGTGAACTTTGTATTCGCTGGCTATAAGGAGAGCTATTGTGTTTTGGAATATAATATAACTTGTGTTGCTGTGAACTTTTACTGGAGTGAACTAGATACATTGTCTGGACAGATTTATTGCACTTTGGATATTTTTGGATATTGTACAGTTATATAACAGAGAGTGGATTTACTGCATTTTGGACATTGTCCATATCTTGGAGCAGACAGTACAATTGTGTTAACTCTCTAAAAATCTCCAGACAGACCTTCTGTGTGACTGGATATATAAAGGATAGCAGGACAAGCACCTTTTGTGTTGTTGAGTGTGGGACAGGTCACAGAATATAGACATCTGTGTGCGAGTGAACGCTGGACAGATCACGGGACAGACCACAGGACATTGGACAGATCACAGAATATACCACAGGACGGATTACAGAACGGATTGCGGGATACGGCGGATAAACTTATTCTTAATCTCAGTGGTCAGCTAGATCTTGTTATTGTATTAGTGTGCTTAGTTAAGGGCATACCAGTTGACTGTAATCATTATTGTTAATCGCTAAATAAATTTGTTAAGTTAAGCTTTTTTTTTTTTTTTCTGTTACAACTTAAAGACAACCGGTAATTGCTACCGTGCTTGCCCGTGACCGTAACAGGAAAATTGGGGGCTCGTCCGGGATCCAACCATTTGATTACAACTATTTGATCAACCGTTCAATTAACATTTTGAAAATCCATTTGATTTAGTAATTGGTTACAGTCAACAGTGCTCAAAATGGCTAGTGCTAAAGAGTTTGTACAGTCACCATCTATGGAAGTTCTAGAAACTTTTAAAAAAGATATGTTAATGCAGATAGCACAAGAGTTACAGTTAGAGGTGAAAAGGTCAACACGTAAACATGAACTTAAAAGGCTTATTGTTGAACAGTTAGTTGATGAAGATGTTTTACCTGATAGTTGTTTAGAAGTGTATAAGCCTCTACCAATGGAACCTTCTGGGCAATATGAGATCAGGCGATTAGAAATTGAAAGAGAGTTAAGACTTAAAGAGCTTGAAACTCAAGCTCTAGCTCAACAACGAAAAGAAGAGCTTGAAGCTCAACAGCGGAAAGAAGAGCTTGAAGCTCAACAGCGGAAAGAAGAGCTTGAAGCTCAACAGCGAAAAGAAGAGCTTGAAGCTCAACAGCGAAAAGAAGAGCTTGAAGCTCAACAGCGGAAAGAAGAGCTTGAAGCTCAAGCTCAAAAGGAAGAGCGAGCGCTTAAACATGAAAGAGAAATGAGAGCTTTAGAACTCAATGCCCGTAGAATTGCCCATGAAGAGTCCATTGCTACCAAATTTGATTTGGGTAAAAATGTGCGACTGGTACCACCTTTTAATGAGTTGGAGGTCGATAAGTACTTTCAACACTTTGAAAGAGTAGCTCAAAATTTGAAATGGCCTATAGACCAGTGGCCTTTATTGCTGCAAAGTGTTTTGAGGGGAAAGGCCCAGGAGGCATACATGGCTTTGCCAATTTCTGAATGTGTGGACTATAACTCTGTCAAAAATGCTATTTTGAAAGCATATGAGTTGGTACCATAAGCATATCGTCAAAAATTCAGAAATTATCGTAAACAAGAAAGTCAAACTCATGTCGAATTTGCCCATGAGAAAGAAGTGTACTTTGAGAGATGGTGTAATTCTAGGGAAGTAGGTACAGACTTTGAAAAACTTAGGCAAGTTATTTTGATTGAAGAGTTCAAAAGGTGTGTTCGTGATGACATTAAAACCTATCTAGATGAACAGAAAGTTGAAAATTTGGCAAAAGCAGCAGCTTATGCTGATGATTATGCGCTAACTCACAAGTCCACTTTCAACAAGAATAAGTCCTTTGGTCCTGCTAAAAGGTCGTATCCAGAAATAGGAAAGAAATCTGAAAATGTAGCTCCAGAAAAGAGTTCAGATAAGGGTCAAACTTCAAATCAGACTATGAGTAAGGATAGGAAGCCCAGATCCTTTGCTCCTGTGTGCCATTATTGTAAGAAACCTGGGCATGTTATGTCTGACTGTTGGCTCTTAAAGAAGAGAAGAGAAAAGGAGGCAACGCCCAACGCCTTTGTGTCTAGCAAGTCTAACTGGCGTTCAAATCCCAATAGAGCAGAGTCTAGTATTGGTTTAGACAAGTCTGAGATTATTAGGGAAGAGTTCAAACCTTTTGTGTCTGAGGGTTTTGTATCCTTGGAAAGTAGTTCCAGCCAGATCCCCATTAAGATATTAAGAGACACTGGAGCTACTCAGTCCTTACTTTTAGAAGGTGTATTGCCATTGAGTGTAAGCACATCTACTGGTGAGAGTGTCATTGCTCAAGGTATTGAAGGAGGCTGTGTGAACGTTCCCCTGCATAAGGTCAAGTTAGTATCAGACTTAGTTACTGGTTCTGTTGTTGTGGGTACCAGGCCCACTTTACCCATTAAAGGGGTATCTTTGTTGTTGGGAAATGATCTTGCAGGTGGAAAGGTAGTTGCTGATCCTAAGGTTACTTCTAAGCCGATCACTTTGGTTAGCACTGAGAAATTAGAAGAGGTTATTCCTGGTATTTTTCCCTCCTGTGCTGTGACTCGAGCTATGGCCAAAAAGGCCCAAGAAGAACCAAAAGATTGTAAACAATCTACAGATGTCTTAGTTGATTTGTCAGATACATTTTTGAACAACTATGACCATGATGTGCAGAATTTTAGTGATACTAATCCCAAGGATAGGGTAGATTCTGAAAACAAGACCCAATTGACTGCAAAGATGTATCGCTTTCAAAATCAAAATTGATTTCAGAGCAGGAAAATGACCCTGAATTAGCTCCTTTATTCAAGTTGGTCTTGCCACCAGTAGAGCTAGATAAGGTCCCTGTAGGCTATTATGTCAGAAATGGTGTACTTATGCGAAAGTGGAGGCCACCAAATGTCCCTGCATCTGAAGAATGGTCAGTAGTACATCAGATTGTTATGCCAAAAGTGTACCAAAGAGAGATACTGAAATTGGCCCATGAGTCTCCAATGGGTGGCCATTTAGGCATCAACAAAACTTACAACAAGATAACCAAACATTTCTATTGGCCTCAAATTCGGCACTGTGTGGCAGAATTTTGCAAGACTTGTCACATTTGTCAAATGGTAGGAAAGCCAAACCAAAAAATTCCTGTAGCTCCTCTCAAACCCATTCCAGCGTTTGAGGAACCATTTAGCAAAGTGATAATTGACTGTGTAGGTCCCTTACCAAAAACTAAATCCAGAAACCAATATCTTTTGACCATTATGTGCGCCTCAACCAGATTTTCTGAAGCCATACCATTGACCAACATAACAGCTCCCAAAATCTCAAAAGCTCTGGTTAATTTCTTTACTCTAGTTGGCTTACCAAAAGAAATCCAGTCAGATCAAGGGTCAAATTTCATGTCCGGACTATTTCAACAGGTTGTATTTCAGTTAGGTGCCAAACAGATCAAATCTAGTGCTTATTACCCAGAATCCCAAGGTGCACTTGAAAGGTTCCATTCCACTTTGAAGAATATGATTAGGACATGTTGTTTAGACAATGAAAAAGATTGGGATGAAGGCATCAGCTTATTATTGTTTGCAGTTAGAGAGTCTGTTCAAGAGTCTTTAGGCTTTAGTCCCTTTGAGTTGGTCTTTGGCCATTCAGTCCGTGGTCCTCTCAAGCTGTTGAAGGAAAATTGGTTATCTGAGAACACCGAGAGCCTAAATCTGTTAGATTATGTCTCAAGGTTCAGAAATAAGTTAAAGAAGGCTTGTGAGCTGGCGCAACAAAATTTGAAAAATTCTCAGTCAAAAATGAAGATGCTTTATGATAAGAAATTACAAAATCGTATCTTCAATCCTGGAGGCAAGGCTTCAGTGTCATCATCTGGCGAAATGAATAAACTACAGGCCAGAGATCTAGGGTCATACCCAGTAGCAAGGAGAGTAGAAACTCTCCAAAAGACCATTAAAAACTGTGATAACAGACATTCAAACCAAATGTGAGAAATAACTATGGTAAAGCCATACTTCGAAAGAGGTATAACATAGCTTATGATGGCTATTAATAGAAACACTGTTAAAGATAGGAATTCAGTGTATAAACAGGACTTTGAAAAAGTAACATATGGCGTCCGCATGGATACGCCCTGTCCAGAAGCTGTATTTAAATTGTAATTTATATACCTGTAATTAGTAAGTTTATAAAGGTTATACATGGTACTAATTTTACTTTTGTATTTAGACAAAAATGTTTTGTAAAATGTTATTACCTGTGTTTGTATACATCATGAAAATCTCTAGTAAAATTTTGTAATCACTTGGCTTCCAAAATTTTTCTTTAAGGGGGGAGGTGTTACATATATTGGACACTATATTAGTACATTGTATATTACATATATTAGGCACTATATTAGTGCATTGTTTAATTTAAGCTTTATGTTTATACATTGTCATAAAAGATAATTGTGTTGTTGGTTCTTTTTGTGTGTTGACATTTAAAGTAAGGAAGTTATTGATTTTTGTGTTTTAGTGTTTATTGATTTGTTCACAGACTGGGGGAAATCCCCCCCTCAGTGGTTATGATAGATTTGGGGAAACCCAATTGCCAGTAGTTTCTAGAACTTCCTCCTTTGGCCTAGATGGCTCAAGCTTTTTGAGTTGGTTCTGTACAATTCCAGAGAAATCTGTGAATGTATATAAGGAATGTACATCTGACCACAAGTGAACTTTGTATTCGCTGGCTATAAGGAGAGCTATTGTGTTTTGGAATATAATATAACTTGTGTTGCTGTGAACTTTTACTGGAGTGAACTAGATACATTGTCTGGACAGATTTATTGCACTTTGGATATTTTTGGATATTGTACAGTTATATAACAGAGAGTGGATTTACTGCATTTTGGACATTGTCCATATCTTGGAGCAGACAGTACAATTGTGTTAACTCTCTAAAAATCTCCAGACAGACCTTCTGTGTGACTGGATATATAAAGGATAGCAGGACAAGCACCTTTTGTGTTGTTGAGTGTGGGACAGGTCACAGAATATAGACATCTGTGTGCGAGTGAACGCTGGACAGATCACGGGACAGACCACAGGACATTGGACAGATCACAGAATATACCACAGGACGGATTACAGAACGGATCGCGGGATACGGCGGATAAACTTATTCTTAATCTCAGTGGTCAGGTCAGCTAGATCTTGTTATTGTATTAGTGTGCTTAGTTAAGGGCATACCAGTTGACTGTAGATCATTATTGTTAATCGCTAAATAAATTTGTTAAGTTAAGCTTTTTGTTTTTTTTTTCTGTTACAACTTAAAGACAACCGGTAATTGCTACCGTGCTTGCCCGTGACCGTAACAGGAACATTCTATTATCCATTATAATTACGCTCTCCTATAATGTTCAGATGACAGAGGTTGCATATCTATCATTAGTGTTGTCTTCCATCTTCTGTCATAACATTTTCGCTTAAGTTTTGAGTTTTTATTTCTTTTTCACAGATTTTGACTTAGTAAATAAAGAGAGTTATATTAGACCGTATTTTAAAGTGATATATTTTGAAGATCCCTCAAATCTTGCAATATAAACACTTGACTAGAACAGATAAAACTTTATCTATGTTGCACTATAACTGTGTCTCAATCACATATTAACTGAGTTGTCAACACTTACGCTTCATATATTTTAGTCATTTTATAACTTGTAATATGAAGCAGTTTATTTTGTAGGTGATAATTAAGCAATTAATCAAGTGGGAGATGATTGTTCACAAGTGAAAAATCCAGTGACATTTTATGGCTAGCTTGCAGCTTTAAAAAAAATATAAAGCATCTTTTGAAAGATGAGTATGTTTCATTTTACAGGTATAGAACACACTACAACAGCAATGATCTCGGTTAAACTAAAAAACAGCTTACTAGTAACAGAGTTTAATATTTCTCATTTCATTTATTGACATAGATCCCATTGAGCAAGAAGGCTTGATATAATTGTTAAATCAACTGTTGCCTTATTATGAATACAATATGTTTAAACTAACTAGACTAACTAGAGTTTAACATGCTAAATAAGGTTTCTTACACTAAAAGTAGTTACCTCTAGGGTGGCACTTTCTAATTTCTTGAAAGGTACAAAAATGTATTATTTTCAATGGTTAATGCGATTAAATCACCCCTCTGTTAAAATTCTACCACATAATACAGAAAAGAGAATTTATTTTAAACCTGTTTGTGCACCTATAATCTGGAATGACAAAAAAAAAAAAAAAGTTTGTTCATCGACCACTGCAATGTCAGTTGACAGATATTGATTTAAAAAAATATTCAAGATACCCAAATAAAATTAAAAATTTGAAAATCAAACCCAACACTGTTAAATAGCCTGATTCATCCTGAAAAGATTCAAAATCACCAAAATACAATATGTCTCAAAAATAAAACATTTGCAAAATTGGGTGATGAGACGTACTATTTGAGCATCACTCTGATCTGATACCCAAAAAGGATGGGTCAGAATCAAAATTAAGTAGCACAGGAGGCCGTCATTGCAAAACCATTCTTACTCAGGAATTCTGAACAAGAGGAGAGTGCCCGTGAACGGGCACTGTGTCAGCTGACTGAGTGTTTTTGATTTGTGAAGGTAATAATGATAGGAAAGCATAATTATCAGGGAAAGTGCTGTACAGAAGTACAGTAAATGGTAATTGAACAGCATGTTCAAAAGAAATTCTGAAACTGACAGAAGAAAAGGACAAAAAAGTTTTGCCCTGCAAATGGTATTATGAAGGAAAGTAACAAGGAAACTGTTTAAGTGTAAAGAGTAGGTTAAAACATATTTAAAGAAATACTGCAAATGCAGTATCCTCGTACGACCTTGAAGAAGGGGTCCACGGTCAAATCCAACCACACAAAAACATTCCCAGCCCATGATTTCCTATAGGTTGGTTTACCATCCCAAACCTCTAGGACCAATAATAAGCGAATTATAAGCACTTTTAAGTTTGGCTGTCCTTATTTGACCTTGAAGGAGGGGTCCAAAGGTCAAATCTGACCACACCAAAAGATTCCCAGCCCATGATTTCCTATAGGATGGTTTACCATCCCAAACCTCTAGAACCAATGACAAGCGATTTATAGGCACTTTTTAAGTTTGGCTATCTTTGTTTGACCTTGAAGGAGGGGTCCAAGGTCAAATCTGACCACACCAAATGATTCCCAGCCCATGATTTCCTGTAGGTTGGTTTACTATCCCAAACCTGTAGGACCAATAACAAGTGAGTTATAAGCAATTTTAAGTTTGGCTATCCTCAACTGACCTTGAAGGAGGGGTCCAAGGTCAAATCTGACCACACCAAAAGATTCCCAGCCCATGATTTCCTATACGTTGTTTTACCATCCCAAACCTCTAAGACCAATAATAAGCGAGTTATAAGCACTTTTAAGTTTGGCTATCCTCGTTTGACCTTGAAGAAGAGGTCCAAGGTAAAATCGGACCACATCAACAGATTCCCAGCCCATGATTTCCTATATGTCTGTTTACCATCCCAAACCTCTATGACCAATAATAAGTGAGTTATAAGCACTTTTAAGTTTGGCTATCCTCATTTGACCTTGAAGGAGGGGTCAAAGGTCAAATCTGACCACACCAAAAGATTCCCAGCCCATGATTTCCTACAGGTTGGTTTACCATCCCAAACCTCTAGGACCAATAATAAGGGAGATATAAGCACTTTTCATGACTGACAAAGAAGCACCTGTGGCGGCCATCTTGTTTTTCAAAATGAGGCCAAAAATATTCCCAGTCAAGATTTTATAATGAGGAACATATCCTGCAAATTTGAGATCTCTACCTATAATACCCTTTCCTCTAGAGGGCCAACAAAAGTCCTTGCTTAAAGTCGAATAAACGTCCCTGGCGGCCATCTTGTTTTTCAAAAATATTCCCAGGCAACATTTTATGGTTATTAATATATTCTGCAAACTTGAGAAGGCTAGCTATAATATTTTTTTCATTAGAGCGGTAATGGTGAAATCTCTCTACACACTGCGGCTATCCAGTGGATACAATGATTTACTCAATAGTGAGAACCTGAACGTAGCTATTGCTCAGCTATAGCATGACATAGAGGTCTGCAATTTCACTATGATATAACTGACCAAAAATTATGTGAATAACATATTTAAACAAAATACTCTAAATGTAATAGTTTTCAAGTTACAACTGATTTTAACAAAATACTCCAAATGCAATATTTTTCAAGTTACAATTGATTTACTCAACAGTCAGTACCTGAAAATAGCTATTGCTCAGTTGTGCCATGAGCTACAGGTCTGTAATTTCACTATGTTATAGCTGACCCAAAAGTAGCTGAATAACATATTTACACAAATTTCTGTAAATGCAATAGTTTTCAAGTTATAAATGATTTACTCAACAGTGATAACCTCAAAGTAGCTATTACTCAGCTATGCCATGAGCTACAGGTCTGAAATTTTACTATGTTATAGCTGACCCCAAAACAGGTGAATAACATATTGAAACAAAATACTGTAAGTGCAATACTTTTCAAGTTATAAGTGATTTACTCAACAGTGATAACCTAAAAGTAGCTATTACTCAGCTATGCCATGAGCTTCAGGTCTGAAATTTTACTATGTTATAGCTGACCCCAAAATAGGTGAATAACATATTGAAACAAAATACTACAAATGCAATAATTTTCAAGTTATAAGTGATTTACTCAACAGTGATAACCTAAAAGTAGCTATTACTCAGCTATGCCATGAGCTACAGGTCTGAAATTTTACTATGTTATAGCTGACCCAAAAGTAGGTGAACAACATATTTAAGCAAAATACTGTAAATGCAATATTTTTCAAGTTACAATTGATTTACTCAACAGTCAGTACCTGAAAATAGCTATTGCTCAGTTGTGCCATGAGCTACAGGTCTGTAATTTCACTATGTTATAGCTGACCCAAAAGTAGCTGAATAACGTATGGAAACAAAATACTCTAAATGCAATACTTTTCAAGTTATAAGTGATTTACTCAACAGTGATAACCTAAAAGTAGCTATTACTCAGCTATGCCATGAGCTATAGGTCTGTAATTTCACTATGTTATAGCTGACCCAAAAGTAGCTGAACAACATATTTAAGCAAAATACTGTAAATGCAATAGTTTTCAAGTTACAACTGATTTACTCAGTAGTGAGAACCTGAAAATAGCTATTGCTCAGCTATGCCATGAGCTATAGGTCTGTAATTTCACTATATTATAGCTGACCCAAAAGTAGGTGAACAACATATTTTAACAAAATACTCCAAATGCAATATTTTTCAAGTTACAATTGATTTACTCAACATACAGTACCTGAAAATAGCTATTGCTCAGTTGTGCCATGAGCTACAGGTCTGTAATTTCACTATGTTATAGCTGATCCAAAAGTAGTTGAATAACATATTTACACAAATTTCTGTAAATGCAATAGTTTTCCAATTATAACTGATTTACTCAATAGTGAGAACTTCAAAGTAGCTATTACTCAGCTATGAAATGAGCCACAGGTCTGAAACTTCACTATGTTATAGCTGACCCCAAAATAGGTGAATAACATATTGAAACAAAATATTCTAAATGCAATAGTTTTCAAGTTATAAGTGATTTACTCAACAGTGATAACCTAAAAGTAGCTATTATTCAGCTATGCCATGAGCTACAGGTCTGAAATTTTATTATGTTATAGCTGGCCCAAAAGTAGCTGAATAACATATTTATACGAAATTCTCTAAATGCAATAGTTTTTAAGTTACAAGTGATTTTACTCATGATGGAAGTTACTGAAAAGCCCAAAAGTAGCTATTACTCACTTAGCTATTGAGACAGACACCTAACTTACTCACCATACTGTAGCTATGAAAAAAGTAGCTGAATAACATATTTTAACAAAATGCTCTAAATGCAACACTTTTCAAGTTATAAGTGATTTACTCAACAGTGATAACCTAAAAGTAGCTATTACTCAGCTATGCCATGAGCTATAGGTCTGTAATTTCACTATGTTATAGCTGACCCAAAAGTAGCTGAACAACATATTTAAGCAAAATACTGTAAATGCAATAGTTTTCAAGTTACAACTGATTTACTCAGTAGTGAGAACCTGAAAATAGCTATTGCTCAGCTATGCCATGAGCTATAGGTCTGTAATTTCACTATATTATAGCTGACCCAAAAGTAGGTGAACAACATATTTTAACAAAATACTCCAAATGCAATATTTTTCAAGTTACAATTGATTTACTCAACATACAGTACCTGAAAATAGCTATTGCTCAGTTGTGCCATGAGCTACAGGTCTGTAATTTCACTATGTTATAGCTGATCCAAAAGTAGTTGAATAACATATTTACACAAATTTCTGTAAATGCAATAGTTTTCCAATTATAACTGATTTACTCAATAGTGAGAACTTCAAAGTAGCTATTACTCAGCTATGAAATGAGCCACAGGTCTGAAACTTCACTATGTTATAGCTGACCCCAAAATAGGTGAATAACATATTGAAACAAAATACTCTAAATGCAATAGTTTTCAAGTTATAAGTGATTTACTCAACAGTGATAACCTAAAAGTAGCTATTATTCAGCTATGCCATGAGCTACAGGTCTGAAATTTTATTATGTTATAGCTGGCCCAAAAGTAGCTGAATAACATATTTATACGAAATTCTCTAAATGCAATAGTTTTTAAGTTACAAGTGATTTTACTCATGATGGAAGTTACTGAAAAGCCCAAAAGTAGCTATTACTCACTTAGCTATTGAGACAGACACCTAACTTACTCACCATACTGTAGCTATGAAAAAAGTAGCTGAATAACATATTTTAACAAAATGCTCTAAATGCAACACTTTTCAAGTTATAAGTGATTTACTCAACAGTGATAACCTAAAAGTAGCTATTACTCAGCTATGCCATGAGCTACAGGTCTGAAATTTTACTATGTTATAGCTGACCCAAAAGTAGCTGAATAACATATTTATACGAAATTCTCTAAATGAATAGTTTTCAAGTTATAAGCGATTTACTCAACAGTGATAACCTAAAAGTAGCTATTACTCAGCTATGCCATGAGCTACAGGTCTGAAATTTCACTATGTTATAGCTGACCCAAAAGTAGCTGAATAACATATTTACACAAATTTCTGTAAATGCAATAGTTTTCAAGTTATAAATGATTTACTCAACAGTGATAACCTCAAAGTAGCTATTACTCAGCTATGCCATGAGCTACAGGTCTGAAATTTTACTATGTTATAGCTGACCCAAAAGTAGCTGAATAACATATTTATACGAAATTCTCTAAATGCAATAGTTTTCAAGTTATAAGCGATTCACTCAACAGTGATAACCTAAAAGTAGCTATTACTCAGCTATGCCATGAGCTACAGGTCTGAAATTTCACTATGTTATAGCTGGCCCAAAAGTAGCTGAATAACATATTTATACGAAATTCTCTAAATGCAATAGTTTTTAAGTTACAAGTGATTTTACTCATAATGGAAGTTACTGAAAAGCCCAAAAGTAGCTATTACTCACTTAGCTATTGAGACAGACACCCAACTTACTCACCATATTGTAGCTATGAAAAAAGTAGCTGAACAACATATTTTCACAAACTGCTGTAAATGCAACACTTTTGAAGTTATAAGTGATTTAGTGCATGATTTCATGAATTTTAATGCATTAAAAATTATTAAAAAAATTTATTAAAAAAAAAGTAAGACAGATCCAGGTCTCATACTCACACAAGAGAATCTACCTCTGGCCTAGTACATATATGCTAGATATGAGAGAAATCCCTGCAATAGTCACTGAGAAAATTGTGATAAAAAGTTGAAATTTTCACACTTTTGGTGGGGGTACCCCCCTTGTAATGTCTCTAGCAAACAGATGAACAGACAGATTTGCATGCCTTGAACAATTTTTCATCCTCGATAGATAAGGTATCTTTTAAAAAGAACAGCATGTCTCTAGGCCTTGTAGTTTTGGAGAAGAAGTTGTTCACGCGGACGCGGACGCGTACGCCCACGCCGCAGAGTGATGACATAAAAAACGATGTGTTTTAGTATATCCCCAATAAAATAGGTTCGCTAACAGAAGTGAAATTCATGATAACATGGCAGTTCTGATCTGCAAAATCTCTATAAAAGACAATAAATCCCCCCAAAATACTGGATAAAACTTCGTAATTTCTTCAAATTTAGTGCTTGTTTCCAATATTTAAGTTTTCCTTCAATTATATGTATTAACAATCGAGATGCTGGTTGTACAGTGTTGCCAACAGTATTTCAGTACAAAGCTCTTGACTTCGAGCTACAAGGGCCACCGACCCATCCTTAATAACCAGAGATATGAGCATTCTTTGAGCTGAACAAAATGGTGAAAAAATATGAAAAATTGTTCTATAAATAAGCAAGTTAGGACCATTTTTGATGACTGTTCTGTGGTGAATGCTAATGAATAATGATACCTAGCAATATTATTCTACTCTAGACTTTTATTGATGTTTATCTCTGCCCAAGGCATATTCTAAGGTACAAAACCAGAAGTCAATTCAATAGTCATTATTCCACAGACATAGCCAGGTCAATAGCACAGAGATGCCAGGTCACTTATGGGCTGTCCTGGGAAAGCCTGTATGAAGAGATAAGATTTTAGCTTTTTCCTGAAACACGTAATCTGTAATGAATTGGAGAATTCTTCTAAATCAGAATCATTTCGCTTAAGCGCATTTTGTATCTTTACCAGTGCATAACACTAAACAGTAGTGTGTGAAGATGCAGAAACCTATTTGCAGACCAAATGACACTGATCTGGCTACGTTCTATTTTCTCGTAATCAAAACTGGTTTCATCATATATTCCCTACTTTAACACAAGTTTACCCAAATATTTAGCAACAAAAAATATTTTACAGCATTTAATTTTATTCTTAGAATATTTTACACATTTTGTCCTTTTTTTTTTCAAAAAACAACTCAAGGATCATACTTATATGCGAGTTTATAACTCATGTACAAATTTGAAAACTTTTCTACAACACAACCGTTTTTTCCATCAAATTTCCACTTTTTGTAACTCCGTTTTAGTAATTTGCTTTCAACCACAACATTACATTATAGACAAGTTATGTCACATCAATTTCCAGATTTACTGTAGCATCGACTTGTGTCATTGTACAAACAGGCCCTATTACCTACTATTATTAGTAGGGGTGTTGCGGTAGCGATTTTTTCCTTCCGGTTTCACGTCTAGTACTTCCCGGTCGGTTACCGGTTAACCGTCTCTTATTTAAGAAAACATGAGAACCAAATAGTTTCCATACTGTAAAACAGGAATTCTAACATAACACAGATGTGTCCTCGATTCTGATTGGCTAAAAGACGAAATATATGGTATCTGTGAATTATCGCTCATTATGGCTGTTGTTTTACAGTAAAAAGCAAATAAAAGTGGATTATGACATTTATTTTATATGTAAGGTTAGTAAAATTTCTTTATATTCAAGTGTAAGCTGAAAACCGTTAGCTGAACTTTATGACGGTTTGCAGTAATTTATTTACCGTACCGACGATACCGGTACTACCGCAACACCCCTAATTATTAGTACATATTTTGACAATGTCACCCTAAAACTAGTTCCACTTACACTTAGAGTATGACCAATACAAAGTCTTGTACATAAGCACTCATTATGTGAAAAATTATATATTATACAGATATTTATAACTTAGAAAATGGGGATTTCTAAGAAAAAAAATTTAACGATCAGAGATATTTCTGATGAAAATCCCTTGTTAATATTTTAGATTTCTTATGCCCCTGTTCCACCAAAAGATTAAGCCCCGATCCTGTCGGCGACCCTTAATCGTGCACAGTCGGTTGAAAAAAGACAAAAATGGGCGGGAATACTGGGTCGGTACTGAAGTCTGGGATTAAGAACAGATCGTCCCCAGGACGCCTCAGGACACCTCAGGACGCCTCAGGGGGCCGCAGACAGTCCCCGACTGGTCTGGGACTAAGAACCGACTAAGCCAGTTTTCGGGTCGGTTTCAACCACGATCCTGTCGGACACAAACCGACTGGGTCCCAGGACGCCTCAGGCCTCCTGGGACTAAGAGCCGACTAACACACGATTAACTACCGGCGTCCTCAGGCCTCCCCAGACCACGATCCCCGATTATTGTTTTGCAAAGTTGCTGGATTTTCTGGGTATATATATATAAAATTTGCGATCTAATCATCATTGCTTTTCTAGGAACACACCAGGATGCCACCTTTTAATGGAAGACAGATTCAACAACAACTTAGGGCTTTTTTGGTTTTTATTCAGTTACAAATAATCATGTATTTCCATTTTTTACGTCAAGCACAGCAACCACCACCACCACCACCAGCACCACCAGCACCCATACAGAGACCTAGAAGAAGGCACAACATGTGGGTCAGGCCATGGCTACTGCAGAGAGAGGAGAGGGGGGCCTACCACAACATTATGGCTGATCTGTATGCCACAGACATTCCAGGATTCACCAACTACATGAGGATGACCCCAGAATTCTTTGAAATGATGAAGACCAGACTGGAACCACGTCTAGCCAGGCAGGCCACCAACTACAGAGCTCCTATCAGTGTTGGGGAGAAGTTAGCCCTCACCATCAGATATCTGGCCACTGGAGAGTCATACACATCATTATCCTGTCAGTTCAGGGTTGGCAGATCCACCATTTCCAAGTTTCTACCAGAGGTCTGCAGGGCCATTCAGGATGAGTTCACCAGAGAGTACCTCAAATGTCCTACTACTCCAGATGAGTGGAAAGAACTGGAAAGGGAATTCAGGATCAGGTGGAATGTTCCACATGCCCTGGGAGCCCTGGATGGAAAGCATGTGGCCCTGAAGAAACCCAAGAACTCTGGAGCCCTCTACCACAACTACAAGGGGTTCTTTTCCATTGTCATGTTGGCCTTGGTAGATGGGCAGTACAAATTCAGATGGGTGGATGTGGGTACAGAAGGGTCTTGCTCAGATGCCCAGATATTTAATGCCTCTCAGCTGAAGAGGAGGATTGAAGATGGCAGGATAGGCTTCCCTGACCCAGCTCCTATAACACAGGGTGGTAGAGATGTCCCCTACTTCATTTTGGCAGATGATGCCTTTGCCCTGAAGACCTGGCTCATGAAACCCTATGGCAGAAGGCTGTTAACAAGGGAGGAAAGGATTGCCAACTACAGAATATCAAGGGGCAGGAGAGTTGTGGAGAATGCTTTTGGCATCCTTGTGTCAAGATTTAGAGTCATGAGGACCACCATTGAACTACCCCCAGAAACAGTTAGAGAAGTGGTCATGACCTGTGTGGTTCTGCACAATATACTCAGAAGCCAGTATCAAGGTCAACCTGCTGGTCAGCAGCCTGGGGGGGATGATGATGATGATGATGTGCCTGGTGATTGTGGATTGATTGGTGGTGCTGCTGGTGGTGGCCAAGACAGAAACCCTGCTAGAGAGGCCAAAAGACAGAGGGATTACCTGAAGGACTACTTCAATAATGAGGGAGCAGTGGCCTGGCAAGATGGCAGAATATAAGTCCTGTTGCAGTAAACAGTCCTTTTCAGGACTAACTATAACAGTCCTTTTCAGGACTACCAAATATTCCAAAAACAATTAATCAGCTATGTGGACAAACAGACAAATCCCATGCCAAGCATAACTTGTTGAGACGGACAAACAGACAAACCCCATGCCAAACATAACTTGTTGAGACGGACAAACAGACAAACCCCATGCCAAACATAACTTGTTGAGACGGACAAACAGACAAACCCCATGCCAAACATAACTTGTTGAGACAGACAAACAGACAAACCCCATGCCAAACATAACTTGTTCAGACAGACAAACAGACAAACACAACTTACTCACCCAACAAACAGACAAACCCACTGTTAAACAAAAGCGAAACACAAAGTCACACATAATATCCTAAATTGAATAATTATTTTATATATTTTCAAATCCACATCATAATTTAAACATTTTTCTTTTTTCATGGCTGGGAAACTTATTTGTAGCAGAAATTTTTTTATGGAAATATTCAATTTTAAATATTCTTTTCTAATCACAAAAATTTGGAAAATATAACCATGGAACTAGTTTTGCTTTCAATAATGGGGGATTGTGTTTGCTAAATAGTTTGTCAGTTCGTTGGCATGGGTTCTATTTACTTTTGGGTTTGGGTGTTTGTTGGTTGGTGGTTACTGGGGTTGGGTTTTTTTGGGGTAGTTGGGTATTAGGTTTGGTACTGGGTTTGTTATTTGGGGGTTATGTTTGGTATTGGGTTTGTCTGTTTGTGGGTTGGTAAGTATGTAATTATGCCTTTTAACTCTAGGGAAGGTGCAAGTGTTGGACTTTTCAATTACAGATTTTAAACTATCCCATGGATTTTAATCTAAAAATGGGCTGATTAATGGCCATATTGGGAGTTACTTTTAATATTTTTTTTATGTGGCCTTTTTGGTTATGTGTAGTACCATGGGTTATTTGTTTCATGTTTGGGGTGGTGTAAGTGTTGGACTTTAATTTTTTTTTTTCTTGTGATAAGTATTTGTACTGAACTTTTTTGTTTTGGGAGGGGAATTGGAAGAACACGTAGCTGAATAATTGTTTTTGGAAGATTTGGTGGCCCTGAAAAGGGCCTGGCAGGTCAAAGACCCGCCCTGACTGGATGGCTACTGAGGAGGCTGCTGCTGCTGTTGAGGCGGTGCTGAAGTGGTGATAGTAAAGAGCTGCTGCTGCGGTTGTTGCTGCTGCTGCTGCTGCTGCTGCTGCTGAGGCTGCTCGACGATCTGTGTTGATGTCAGATCTGGATGCTGGCTTAAGATTCCACTCAGATTGTGTCTGCTCCCTTCGTCCTGTACAGTTAGGACAGATGTAGGGTTGCTGAAGCCAATGGGGCTTGGTGTATAGTACACAAAACTGCTGCTAGCTGCTGCTTGAGTGGAACTTGACGCCTGTGGAGTGGTTGTTGGCAGTAGGCCGACCCTCTGGGACTCCGTGGTAACAGTGGCTGATCTTCTGGGCAATGGCTGACGTCTGCGGTTACTCTTAATATTTTCGATATCTCTGAATATCTTGCCCTTTAATTCTTCAAATTCTTCTTGAGTCATCTTTTCGGCCTCTGATGCCACGTAGTCAAAGAAGGGCTGCCTGTCTGACTTCTGATGCAGAAAACCTGAGATAAGTGTCCTCATCTGCTCAAAGTGTTCGAGAATCTTGGAGTCTGTAGTTGAAATGGGTGTTGATGTAATGATGGACTGACTCCTCTCCCTCAGGACACTGGACTCGAGGTGTTCTGTGTCAGTAGTTGACCCACGTGATTCGTCCTGCTTGCTGGTATTTGGACTGGCCTCAAAACCTGAACTTCTATTGGCCCCCTTTCTTCTGATGTGGGTTTTAAGAAAACCCATCTGTTGGTAGACCCAGGACTGTCTCTTGGTCATCTCCCTCGGGGCTTGGCCAGATTGGAGCTTAGACAGCTTTCCATAACGGGTTCGCTGGGACTCAAACCACCTTCTCACATCAAAGGGCTGGAGCTTAAGTTCTGCAGATATTTCTGCCCAGAGAGCCTCTCTTCTGTTCCTGTCGTGGAAACGTGAATGTTCCTTGTCATACAGTTCAGGGTGCAGCTTGACGAATTCTACAATGGAAACTTCATCACTGTCTGTAAAAGTGGCACACACCCTGGCTCTCTTGGCTGAAGAATGGCACTCCGGATCTTCCTCACACCTCTCTTCTTCTTCTGCCACAGCTTCCCCAATAGCTGGATCTTCCTGAATCTCCTCCTCCTCTCTCCTCTCACTTCCTTCTTCTGTAATAACTTCACTCCTCTCCTCTACTTGACTTTCCTTCTCCCTCTCATCCATCTTTTTCCTTCCTCTCTTCCCTCCTTTCTTTTTTCTCATGATCCAGTCGACAAAATAATAAAAAAATAGTAAAATGTGTCTCCTAACTGTGAAATTTGCCTTAAGCTCAAGTATATAAAATGTAAAATAAAAATTGAAAACCCCTACAAATCAGTGACACACGTCTCTCAGTAGCCAAACAGTCAGTAACAATGACAAAGTGTGCGCGGTCGCTTATATAGTCCCAGACCTGCTCATTGCCTCATTTTAATTTCTAACGCGCGGAAAACAGTCGGTTCTTAATCGGTTGTTAGTCCCAGGCCGCCTGGGGCGTCCTCAGGACGCCGCAGACTGAAAATGCGTGGTCCCAGGCGTCCTGGGGAGGCCGGTTTGGATCGGTTAGGGTCGGTTACCCTTAGTCGGTTCTTAGTCCCAGACCTTGATTTTTGGGTCGCAGGACACCGCAGACGGTCTGAGGCTTCCGGGGACTAATGAAACCGACTCACTTTCAGACGCATGAAATTCATACGCATCATATTTGAGTCTGGGATTAAGAACCGGCCGCCTGGGACTAAGCTACGGAGGTCTGGGACTAAGGGTCGCAGGACGCCTGGGACAACAACCGACTCTGTAAATTTGGGTCTGAGGAGGCCTGAGGACGCCTGGGACTGGACATTTTGTTGACGGCGGGAAATAGGAATCGGTTGTAGTCGTGTGAAATATCAAACATGTTTGATTTTTCACACGGCCTCAACCGACCACAACCGATCCTTACAGGAAGCCTGGGACTAAGCAAATATTTCAAACCGACCCCCCAAAACCCTTAATCGGGAGCCTTAGTCGTGTGGTGGAACACCCACATTAGGAATCTAAAAATAAATTCTTATTCTGAATTTTTTTTTCCAAAAAATTCTTAAAACAAGAATAATCTTAGCAATAAGGATTTTAGTGAATTTAAACCTAGAAAATTCAAATCAACACTAGAAAGCACTCCTAGAGTACAAACCTCTGCCAAGGAAGCCGAGTATCCCGATATTGTAATTTCACCCAAATATAATACCGCTTTTTGTTATTTTCAGAATTATCTCAACCGTGGATACCAAAAAGTCATTATAAATTGAACTGCTGAAAGCTCAGGACTTTTTTGTATGCAGAGTATGCTCCAGGGCCCGTATTCACAAAAGGTCTTAGCCAGGCCTTAGGCCTAAAGCTGACACTTTTGTCTCAAGTTTCTGCCCAAAACTGCTAAGACTTTTGTGGTATTCACAAAGAATTTAAGACCAGTCTTAGGCTTAGTCAAGGGCTCAACTTTAAGACTGGTTGGTAGTGGGCTTAAATTTTGTAAAGAGGACTTAAATATGGCCGCCATAAACTTTTCTCCAATTCAAAATTTAAAATGGCTGTAAATAAAATATAATTATACAGAACACCTCACTAAAGCAGTCTTTGGGAAGTTTATCTGTGGTAACAAGGTTTTCCATTTCAAAACAGCACTTTTCCTCAGATAAAATGCATTAAATGAAGGATATATGCACCAATTGTATAGTTTGAATAGTAAAGAAAGGTCACATGATACAGAAAACCACTGTGGTTATTTGATAATCTTGGACTTAGCTAAGTCACCCTTTGTGAATATGATTTTAAGACAAAACTTAGCTGAGACAAAAGTCTTAACTTTAAGACTGGATTTAAGCCTAAGACCTGGCTAAGTCTAAGACCCTTCGTGAATACCAGCCCAGATCTTCCCAAAACTTAATCAATTCTCTCTCTGGTCAGACCCTACCCACATAAAAAATTTCATACAGATGCGTTCAACTGTTTGCAGTAATCAAGAATGCAGACAAACAAAGAATGCTTGTAAAAACGTAACCTTGATGGTAGAAGGAAGTCCACTTCATCAAAACTTGTAGAAAAAAAGAGATTGAAAACCATACACTTTCCTCCACTTTTCATATTAATATGAAACGTTCATCACAAAACATACATTTTAACACGTACAGTCTAATAAATTAAAACTAAAGAAAGTTGGTACCCAAGAAATTTTTATAAATTAAATTGATCTTTTGATGTAAAAAGTTTTTAAAAAGGTACCTCTGATCCCTAAATTTTACAGGTAATTAAAATTACCAAACAGCTGTGACTGTCAAATGATATTATAAAATAGTACTGCTGGTAAAGAATAACAAACATCTGGTACAGTATGAAGTCTAAAATTCGCCACCAATACAAAATGAACAAATTCACAGTAGAAAGTAATGTATCATCTTAAACTTGGTATGTCTTATTGCAGAAAGCCTTAATCCACTAGACTTTCAGCAAATTTGACCTGATTTTATTTAGTTTATGAATATTTCTACATGTGGTGGATTTCCGATATGCGGCGAATTTTAGATTCCTTACTCTATTAGACTTTAAACCTTAATACTGCGACATGCTTACCTTTGGGTGTCTCAGTGTTGAGAATTTGGAAGTTTGGGTCTGTAGGATCCCACTGGCCTGAGATAGAGTAGGTTCTCCCATCTGATCCAGCACCCATGGAGACCTGCATAAATAGATATGTAAAATATATTGAAAGAATTCTATATGAATTCACTGATAAAGAACCTCCCACTCCCTGCCAAACAGAGAAGGTGTTGGCAGAAGACTTAATATACCTTTGTTGATTTTGCCCAATTGCTTTAACAAAACATTGTTTATGAAAAAAAATGGTGTTGGGATTAGGACAGTATTCGATCTGGACAATTATACAAATATTTCCAAAATCACTTGTATGTAGACCTAGAATTCAATTATTTTTGACAAAGACAGTTTTAAAAGACATTATTTCATCAAATTTACATTTTATTTGTATTTTAAATACTATTCTAGAGTAAGTGTCCAAATCCAATGCCATCCAAATACAAAACCAGCCACATACCCCACTCCCAACATCTGATGTAAATGCAGAAATACACTAAAAGTCTTTATGATTATGTCATGCTGCTATCAATTTGTCATGTCTGTGGCAATTATAGGCCTAACAAATGGGTTACTTATGTAATCAAGGCATTCATTTTAACTAGTCATTTGTTTGCATATATAAACTTAATGCCCCCATAAACTTTGAAACTATATTTCTATAAACAATGCAAGTATATACCTTGACTAAAGTTTTGTCTTGTATCCATATTTCTGTTGTTTTTACATGAAATCATCAGTTTATTTTTCAATTAGTTTTGGTACTGATACAGTGCAAACACTTTACTTCACACAAACAACTGTTTAATCATCACCACCAAGACTCATTGATTTTAAATGCCAGAAACAAGAACAATGCAAACACTCTTTATACAGTACACAAAGTAGAGTGTGTTATCTTACCATTTCAATCAACTGCATGTCACTGTGCTTCACATTTCTGCCGGGACTGATAAGCAGCCCAAAACATCTGGAACATAAAATGAACACAGTTAAAACTTCTGTGTCCTACAAACTACACCAAAAGTCCATTAATTACAAGGTGCATTTCACACAGGCTTTTAAGACAACAACAATACAAGTATATTTCTGTCAGTGTACTGACAATATTACTATAAATCAACAATTAGTAAGAAGTATTGATCATTTTTTAATTTGTTTAAAATAGCAATGGGTTGGTATGAAAAATATGTACATCGGGAGGTTGCCAATACAAAAACCATACCAAATTCCGGAACTCCGCTTTTTAGTACATCCCAACCAAACATGAACGTTTCCTCTTAACAATCCCAATAAAAGTGCCTAAATACACAAAATATGAGAAACAAGGATTCTGACACATGCAATTATCTCCCGCCGTATAAATTAGATGTACTAAAGATAGTGGAATATAAATTTTCTTGTGAGACGGAGGCACATGTAGAAGAGACAATAAGCAAGAGGCACATTACATTTTTGATTGCAATACTTTTAAAGACAAAAGGCATTTACTCATTTTAGTAGCTATTATTCTGCCATCCAAAGAGCTACAGTTCTGCAACTTTACTATGTGGTAGATCGCCCAAAAGTAGGTGAAGGACTTATTTAGAAGAAATTGCCTATCTGTAATACTTTTAAAGATAAAGGGTACTGACTCATTTTAGTAGCTATTACTCAGTTATGCAAAGAGCTACAGTTGTGCCACTTCACTATGTGGTAGATCACCCAAAAGTAGGTGAATGACTTATTTAGAAGAAATTGCCTATCTGTAATACTTTTAGAGATAAAAGACATTTACTCATTTTAATAGCTATGAGTGTGCTATGCAAAAAGCTATAGATCTGCAACTTCACTATGTGGTAGATAAAGTAAAAGTAGGTGAATGACTTATTTAGAAGAAATTGCCTATCTGTAATATTTTTAGGGATAAAAGACATTTGCTCATTTTAGTAGCTATTACTCAGCTATCCAAAGAGCTACAGTTCTGCAACTTCACTATGTGGTAGATCACACAAAAGTAGGTGAATGACTTATTTAGAAGAAATTGCCTATCTGTAATACTTTTAAAGATAAAGGGTATTGACTCATTTTAGTAGCTATTACTCAGTTATGCAAAGAGCTACAGTTGTGTAACTTCACTATGTGGTAGATCACCCAAAAGTAGGTGAATGACTTATTTAGAAGAAATTGCATGTATGCAATACTTTTAGAGATAAAAGACATTTACTCATTTTAGTAGCTATGAGTGTGCTATGCAAAAGCTATAGATCTGCAACTTCACTATGTGGTAGATCACCCAAAAGTAGGTGAATGACTTATTTAGAAGAAATTGCCTATCTGTAATACTTTTACAGTAGCTATTACTCAGTTATGCAAAGAACTACAGTTGTGCAACTTCACTACGTGGTAGATCACCCAAAAGTAGGTGAATGACTTATTTAGAAGAAATTGCGTGTATGCAATACTTTTACAGATAAAAGACATTTACTCATTTTAGTAGCTATGACTGAGCTATGCAAAGAGCTATAGATGTGAAACTTCACTGTGTGGTAGATCAGCCAAAAGTAAGTGAATGACTTATTTAGAAGAAATTGCCTATCTGTAATACTTTTAGAGATAAAAGACATTTACTCATTTTAATAGCTATGAGTGTGCTATGCAAAAAGCTATAGATCTGCAACTTCACTATGTGGTAGATAAAGTAAAAGTAGGTGAATGACTTATTTAGAAGAAATTGCCTATCTGAATTATTTTTAGGGATAAAAGACATTTGCTCATTTTAGTAGCTATTACTCAGCTATCCAAAGAGCTACAGTTCTGCAACTTCACTATGTGGTAGATCACACAAAAGTAGGTGAAGGACTTATTTAGAAGAAATTGCCTATCTGTAATACTTTTAAAGATAAAGGGTATTGACTCATTTTAGTAGCTATTACTCAGTTATGCAAAGAGCTACAGTTGTGTAACTTCACTATGTGGTAGATCACCCAAAAGTAGGTGAATGACTTATTTAGAAGAAATTGCATGTATGCAATACTTTTAGAGATAAAAGACATTTACTCATTTTAGTAGCTATGAGTGTGCTATGCAAAAGCTATAGATCTGCAACTTCACTATGTGGTAGATCAGTCAAAAGTAGGTGAATGACTTATTTAGAAGAAATTGCCTACCTATAATACTTTTAGAGATAAAAACATTTACTGATTTTAGTAGCTATTACTCAGCTATCTACTCACTCAGTTATTGACCTAGATCTGCAAAAGCAACAAAAATATAAAGGACACAGGAAAGTAAGCTTATCAAAAACTAGATGAATAACAAATGAAAAGATTTGCCTAACTTTAATACTTATGAAGGTATTGGACATTTGTTTCCGTCATAATTTTGCTACAAATAAGAAAATAGCTATTACTCACTTATGACATGCAATGGAACCCCAAACGATATGCCATGTTATAATTAAGGAAAAAGTAGCTCAACAAATTATTTTAGGAAAATACTGTGACTGCAATAGTTTTTGAGTTACAATGGATTTAGATATTTGACATTTACTTATATCATTATTTTGCTACAAATAAGAAAATAGCTATTACTCACTTATAGCATGCAACAGAACCCCAAACTATATGCCATCTTATAGTTAAAGACAAAGTAGCTGAACAACATATTTTAGGAAAATACTCTAAGTTAAATAGTTTTGGAGTTACAATGGATTTACTCAACAGTCAGAATTTCAAAGTAGCTATTACTCAGCTATCCAAAGTGCAAAAGGTCTGAAACTTTACTATGTCATAGCTTATCAAAAACTAGATGAATGACATATTTGAAAAGATTTCCCTAACTTTAATACTTCTGAAGATATTTGACATTTACGTATGTCATTATTTTGCTACAAATAAGAAAATAGCTATTACTCACTTATGGCATGCAATAGAACCCCAAACTATATGCCATCTTATAGTAAAGGACAAAGTAGCTGAACAACATATTTTAGGAAAATACTCTAAGTGAAATAGTTTTGGAGTTACAATGGATTTACTCAACAGTCAGAATTTCAAAGTAGCTATCACTCAGCTATCCAAAGTGCAACAGGTCTGAAACTTTACTATGTCATAGCTTATCAAAAACTAGATGAATAACATATTGAAAAGATTTGTTTAACTTTAATACTTTTGAAGATATTCGACATTTACTTATGTCATTATTTTGCTACAAATAAGAAAATAGCTATTACTTGCTTATGGCAAGCAATGGGGCCCAAACTATGTACCATCTTATAGCTAAGGACAAAGTAGCTGAACAACATATTTGAAGAAAAACCTGTAACTGCAAATTTTTTGAGTTATGGGTCCTTTACTCAAAGTAGCTAAAATTGCTATTACTCACTTACCTTCAGGCCTAAGTCCATAAAACCAAAAAAATTTTCAAGGGAGTGAAAATTCATTGGGACAATTAACTTACAAAATTTCTGTAGCTGTAGTAGTTTTGGAGAAATCTGCGTGACACACTAACGCACGCACGCACGCACACACAGGCATCATTTCATAATCTCCCTCCCGGGCTAAAGCCCGGCGGGAGATAATCATTGAAATAGGACTGTTGAAAAGTCAGATTTTTTTTTGTATCCAGATTATTTTTTGAAATAATTGAAATAGGACTGTTGAAAAGTCAAATTTTTTTTTTTTTTTGTATCCAGATTATGATCCGGATCCCAAAATTTAATCACTTTGATGCTCCAAATATTTGGAATGATGTGCCCAATGATGTACATTCGGCCACTTCTCCCCACTCATTCAGAAAGAAGCTCAAAACCTATCTCTTTGAAAATGCATACCAACCCTAATTTCTGCATTTTCCCGGTCTCTCTCCATGATGCTGACCCCTGCTATGTCTCAAGTTAATGATAATAGATTTCTGCTTTTTCTAATTGGATGTGCCTAGAATCTGTCTTTAGATGGAGATTAAGCACTATAAAAATACAATTAGAGTTAGAAATGGATAATAAAATCAAACAGTACCCATTAGTGGAAAGCCCAATGATCTTCAGAGATTGTTGTTTTTCCCCCCCAAAAAAGTAGCTGTCAGCATTAAGAGTATGTGGAACACTAGCTTGTATTATATATTTAGTGAACCATGTTGCTTATCTATTACACCAACAGGAAACAAGTACAAAGAATACATGGGATCGAGAATTAACTGAACATTTTAAGGTAGATGTTTTTTATTTGAAAATCTATAATCTTAGTCTAAATTGGACTACATTAGCACCTAATTTCCCCTTTATTAAGGGGACTCTGGCAAAACAGCACAAAAAAATACACAGGGATGGGAAAAACTGTCATGCATCATGGAGAACACCAGGCAAATAGTGAGACTAAGGTGGGTTTGCCTTGGTGTAGAGGCAGGATTTAAGATTCTTTCTGAAAGAGGCAACCGAGAGAGGCACACTAATCCAATTAGGAAGAGCATGCTATAACAGTGGCAGATTTAGTAGCTGGATGAAACTTTGGTGCCACAAGCAAACTACACTTTAAACACTGAGCGATATATGACAGGAAGCCAATGCAGTTTCTAAAGAACAAGAGGTTTACTAGTGTATCTACTAGTATTTGTGACAATTCTAGCCACACTTTTTGGATACATTGGAAACACCTGCACAGGGGTTTATCACAAAAATTATGGTATATATATCTTGCAAAGGAGTAAGAAGTGTGAAGCTATTGAATTCTCCAACTAAAGGTATTACAGATACATATTTTACTGCCTATATTATCGTTTGTTACATTTTACCAGTTATACCTGAATTCTTCTGTGCGAGTTATCTTCAAAGTCTTTAAATCATGCCACTATCAACCATAAAACTTGTGAAATTTTACAATAAAGTTAAAAATAATTAGTTAGTTTAAATGCCCACCCAAAAAATAAACATGTATAGTTCCACAAAACGGATGCAATATTAAATAATCTAAAAGTATGTCAAAATTAAAAAAGAAAGAATTTTCATGTTTTGAACATATTTTGAGTGAAAAGGATTCAAATCCAATTAAATATCTTAAATCTTTTTTTGCAACAGGAATTGATGAAATTCTTTTAAGTTCTGTAGAAAAAGGATTTAAATATTTCAAATCCAAGTAATTTGACAACAACCCTGCTAACCTTTCAATGAGGTCCTCAGTGACAGCCAATGATGAGCAAGTTTGGAATCTAATCACAGCTTGTCACCTCGGTGTGGGTTTGACTCCAAAAAGAGACAATGCTCTGGGCATGTTGTAACATGAATGTAGCTTCTCAATGGGATTGTAACACATCTACTATGTAGTGTTGAAGATGGTAAACCGGAAACCTATTTGCCGACCGAAAGACACTGATCCGGTTACGTTTCGTTTTCTTCAAACCAAAACCGGTTTCATCACATATTTCATTATTTTACCTTAAGTTCACCAAATTATTGAACTGCAACAAATATTTCACAGTATTTTATAATATTCTATTGATACATCACACATTTTGTTCTTGAAAGTCTTCAAAAAGTCCCTTGTGGCTCTTATTTATATACGAGTTAAAGCTCATGTACGCGGTTGAAAACTTATTTCTTCACGTTTTATAAATCAAACGTACCCGGTTCTTCGCCGAATTTTCACTTTCGGAAACCGGTTCTAAAATTCGCATTCAACCACAACACTACTACTATGACACTGCTTACCTCTCAATCTTGAGCTCCCTGTTAGCAGACACCTGTACTACAGATATACAGAGTTTCTTCTCCACATCCACCCTCAACTTGTACACATTGCGGTCACTCGGGCAGGTGGAGAACGACCCCTTCCCATCATCCTCCTTTACATTGAGGGTGACGTGAAATTGAAAAATGTAATCAGTGGATATGGTGGAGTGAGCAGATATGGTGCTCGGTGACTTGGGGATACGTCGGAAAGCCGTGGCAAAACTGTACAGGATCTTGCCAACATTCTGCAACAGAAATATTACTGATTAGTGCAAAATTATGAATATATTAGTGAATATATGAATGTATTCTTTTAAGTACTGCTTGCTTTCTACTAAATTAGATTTTCTATTTTCCTACTCTCATGCCATTAAAATTTTCAACATGGTCGGGTGATAAAGGTGTATTGTATTGTGTAGTTATACTCCGCGCAATATCTCCATATACTACAGGACACTCTATCCTGGACTGGACAAGTACAACCCAACTCTCAAGTTACAGACATTCCCCTAACTGGAAGATAGGACCCAATGACAGAGGACCGCCATTTTAATTGGTCATCCAAGCCACTATGTATTTGCCTGTACCTGAGTTTGAACCCCCATCGTCTGTGTTCCTAGGTGAGTGTGCTACCCACTAGACCATAGTGGCAGGTGCTTATGTATCACTGTAAAACATCCATTGTTTCCATGTACATACCATTTCCTGTGCATCACTGCGGAAAACATGACACTGAAAGATAGTGGTTTCCGGGCTGTCGCCATGACTGCAGGTGAAAGCAAAGCATGAATGCTCATCACTGTCAGTGGGTCCACGGGCACAGAACAGTATCCTGTGGATTTTATAGGATGCAATCTCCCCATCATTACTTGGGTCAAGCAGGCTACAAATTAAGGAAATAATATGCACTAATTATTAACATTGTGTTTGAAATGGAAATCGACATTGTAACATGAAATGTTTTTATTTCGGCTATAGGAACTGTATTGCCCAGAATTGAATGGAGTTCTAATTGGACTTTTATAGCGCTTAATCTCCCCAAACAAGAGGACTCTAAGGCGCAACAAAACAAAAAGCAGTCAACAAAATTCTGTGTCCAGGGACATAACAGGGGTCGAACACCACGGAGAACGCCAGGAGGATGATTCAGGCTAGGGTGGATATGCTTTGGTGTACAGGTAGGTTTTAAGCTGTTTTCTGAAGGAGGCCAGGGATGGAGAGGCACGAATCACATCAGGGAGAGTATTCCACACAGTAGGAGCATCAAACGCAAAACTATTACCAAACTGTTTGACAGATTTATGAACAGAGGGGCAGAACTTTGGAATAACTAGGAAATTACCAGTTATGAATAGAAAATGAGCACATAACTCAGAAGTGAGTGCTGTTTTCTTGTTTGCAGTCAGCAGTTTTGTGATTACTCTCATTTAAATGAAAAAAATGCACCTTGTGAGGCTATTTTCATGCTAAAAAGTGTGCTTTTTAATAGGGGTGAGACGGGGACAATATTTTGACTCCGGTTAATCCGCGGGAAATAACCGAACCGTAACCGGAGATCGTGAACATCCAAAAGCTTAATATTAGACCATTTCCTTGCAGTTTGCTTCGTTTTTTAAGGCAAAAATGATCCTTTTGTCAAAAAAAGCAACACAAAATACAGTTAAACTGGATACTAGCAAAAAAGAGAGTACTTACCTGCAGACAGGAAATGAACTATGGTTGCTATGGAGATACAGTAAAGTTGATTACGGTAAATCCCCAAACAGGAAGTCCAGGTACTTAAGGTGTACTGAAGCTCAAGTTGTGATAAAATATGATAGATAATGGAGTTCTAGGGTAAGTAAAACACTTTTTATTGTTATATTTATTTTATTCAACATAATTTGTACCTTTTCTGCAAAGGAAGTATAGATTTTCGGTTTCCACGAACGTTAAAATATACCCGGTAGTTTCATAGATTGTCACCGTCTTTTGGTGACCGGGCACCCTGTCACACCCCTACTTTTTAAAGAGTAGCGTTGTGGTAAAAGCTTTCACAAGTAGAGAAATATGTACTCATTTCAGTGTTTAGCTTTTGTACCTGTAACATCGAAGACAGATGATAGAAGCAAAACTAAATCTTATTAATATTCGAGGTTCTGCTTTATTGGGTAGATAGCTCTTTCTGATTCGAAGTATCAACAAATACAGATAACAAGACATACTTCATGCACCATCACATTTGCATAAACTCAATTTTGGAAAAGGTACTGTTTTAGAATTTATTTCACACTGGAAAAGTAATTTACAACTAGAGGATCGCTCACAAAAAAAAAAGATAATGTTTTTGCATAGCAAAAACAAAGCGTCCCGAAAAGGATATAAAGGTGAGTGCTAAAGTATTAACCAAAGTAAGCGCAGTCTGCTCTATCTAGCACGGTTTTCAAGATATAAGCATTTTTGTGTTTTGCAAAAAATAAAAAAATTAAAAATGTCCGCTATATTTGGCGAGACAAAAATATTTTGAAAATTGGCATGGCTACTCTGCAGAGATACCCAGCAGGTCTAAAATTTTGTTGAGTTCGCTCCATATAGCACGGTTCTCGAGATATAAGCATTTTTGTGTTTTGCAAAAACTTTGAAAATTCAAAATGGCCACCATTTTTGGGGAGACAAAAATTTTTGTCAAAACCACTGCCGTGGTGTGTATCTCCCGCCGAGCATTAAAGCAAAAGAAATAGCTTTTCCGAGATATTCACAATTTTTCATTTTCGTGTGTGAAAGCTCTGCCAAAAGTAGGTGAATGAGTTATTTGAGAAAAATTGGCTATCTGCAATACTATTAAGAGATAATTCACATTTACTCATTTTGAGGTGAATAATTAGCTATGGGTCTGAAACTTCACCAAGTGAAAGCTCTCCCAAAAGTAGGTGAATGAGTTATTTGAGAAAAATTGGCTATCTGCAATACTTTTAGAGATAATTCACATTTACTCATTTTGAGTAGGCGAGCAATTAGCTATGGGTCTGAAACTTCACCAAGTGAAAGCTCTCCCAAAAGTAGGTGAATGAGTTATTTGAGAAAAATTGGCTATCTGCAATACTATTAAGAGATAATTCGCATTTACTCATTTTGAGTAGGTGAGTAATTAGCTATGGGTCTGAAACTTCACCAAGTGAAAGCTCTCCCAAAAGTAGGTGAATGATTAATTTGAGAAAAATTGGCTATCTGCAATACTTTTAGAGATAATTCGCATTTACTCATTTTGAGTAGGTGAGTAATTAGCTATGGGTCTGAAACTTCACCAAGTGAAAGCTCTCCCCAAAAGTAGGTGAATGAGTTATTTGAGAAAAATTGGCTATCTGCAATACTTTTAGAGATAATTCGCATTTACTCATTTTGAGTAGGTGAGTAATTAGCTATGGGTCTGAAACTTCACCATGTGAAAGCTCTCCCAAAAGTAGGTGAATGAGTTATTTGAGAAAAATTGGCTATCTGCAATACTTTTAGAGATAATTCGCATTTACTCATTTTGAGTAGGTGAGTAATTAGCTATGGGTCTGAAACTTCACCAAGTGAAAGCTCTTTGGGATAGCTGCTCTGCAGAGATACCCTGAAGATAAAAAATTTCGTGGAAATCGCTCTATGTAGCATGGTTTTTGAAATATTAGGATTTTTGTGTTTTGCAATTTTTGCGCAAAAATTCGAAAATTCAAAATGGCCGCCATTTTTGGCAAGATAAAATTTTTTTGAAAATTGGCATGGCTACTCTGCAGAGATACCCTGTGGGTCAAAAATTTCGTCGAAATCGCTCTATCTAGTACGGTTTTCGAGATATAAGCATTTTTATGTTTTGCAATTTTTGCGAAAAATTTGAAAATTCAAAATGGCCGCCATTTTTGGCGAGATAAATTTTTTTTCAAAATTGGCATGGCTACTCTGCAGAGATACCCTTTGGGTCAAAAATTTCGTCGAAATCGCTCTATATAGCACGGTTTTCGAGATATAAGCATTTTTGTGTTTTGCAATTTTTGCGAAAAATTCGAAAATTCAAAATGGCCGCCATTTTTGGCGAGACAAAATTTTTTTCAAAATTGGGATAACTAACTCTGCAGAGATACCCTTTGGGTCAAAAATTTCGTCGAAATCGCTCTATCTAGCACGGTTTTCGAGATATAAGCATTTTTGTGTTTTGCAATTTTTGCGAAAATTTCGAAAATTCAAAATGGCCGCCATTTTTGGCGAGAGAAAATTTTTTTGAAAATTGGGAAAAGTACTCCGCAAAGATATCCTGCGGTTCAAAAATTTCGCCGAAATCGCTCTATCTAGCACGGTTTTTGAGATATAAGCATTTTTGTGTTTTGCAATTTTTGCGAAAATTTCGAAAATTCAAAATGGCCGCCATTTTTGGCGAGAGAAAATTTTTTTGAAAATTGGGAAAAGTACTCCGCAAAGATATCCTGCGGTTCAAAAATTTCGCCGAAATCGCTCTATCTAGCACGGTTTTTGAGATATAAGCATTTTTGTGTTTTGCAATTTCTGCGAAAATTTCGAAAATTCAAAATGGCCGCCATTTTGGGCGAGAGAAAATTTTTTTGAAAATTGGGAAAACTACTCCGCAGAGATACCCTGCGGGTCAAAAATTTCGCCGAAATCGCTCTATCTAGCACGGTTTTCGAGATATAAACATTTTTGTGTTTTCCTTATTTGGAAAATTCGTAATGATTAATTAATCATTAATTACTCGACCATTTCTTGACCAATCAATGCCAAAATCTAATGATTTCCAGATTTTAATAGAATGAATGTATTTGCCAAGTTTCAGGTGAATTGATAAAATTCCTTTCAAGTTATCATCCGGACAAGCTTCCCCACCGAAAAAAGACATTTTTGGTCATGTGACCTCTCTGATTGGTTGAAATGTCACTGCAGCATATTCAAAAAAATTCCCCAAGGCTACTGCCTAAACCTGCCAAATTTGAAAAGAATCCGCCTAACGGTTACAGAGTTATAAGGAAAACAAAATGCGGAGCCGGCGGAGCCGGCAGAGCCGGCGGAGCCTGAAGCTCTCCCATACACAAACAAGCGTCCCTTGCGGGACGCTTAATTACTGCATGAAAATATTGTTATGACTTTTGATAAAGCAATTTAAAAATGCAAGAAAAGGGGCAAAAGTTCACATTTGATAACTTGGTGAATAGCAAATGTTGGATAGCAGCTAGTAAATTCAGGTTGGGTGATATTCAAACACGCCACATTTTGAAAGCAAATACTTCCAAGTCTGAGAATTTTTTATTGTTTGCACACTTTATGTATTTTGTATTATGCAAAAACAATCAAAACACTGTTACACTGCAGAAAATATAATTATACGAATAAAATGTGTGTACACAGTCACATAGTGGAGTGTAGACTTGCTCACAAGTCTTTACTTTGGAAGGGTTTCTTTTTTTTCTCTTTTTTTTTGAGACAATGAATGAGTGGATTTTATAACAGCCTAAATATTACAATGTCACTTCCTTCTGGAGGGAAATGATCTCACAGAATCATAGTGCACTATGGAAGGACCTTGCACAAGGTCTAAGTGGAGCATCAAATATTACTTTTTATATATTTCAAGGCCACTGAATATTCTCAAAGTTCAGCAAAGTCTAAAGTTACAGGCCCTACTGGCCACTTCCATTTTCCAATGAATTTGTGACCTTGCAAGAAGGCGATAATGGGTCCCAGGATGTTAACGCCATGGCAAGATGTCAGTGACTTGCACATGACAGCAGATATTATACTGACACTAGTGGGTAAATTGTTTATTCGATAATGCCGATATTTATTGTACTGGGAGAGGGTTGCCAACATCGATGTAGCACCACGTATATCAATATCGCCAACTGATGTACAAAGTAAAACTTACACCTAAAATATTTTAAATAAACCTAAATCTGAAGAAATTATAAACTTTTATCTCATACATTTGGACTTTTTCAAATGTTTCTGATCAGAACTGCTGGCTTTTGTTTTGGTTAATTTTACTTCCTGTTCTGGTTTTCATTTGAATGGGGATATACTAAAATACAATGTTTTCAGTGAAACGGATTCGGACTGGTTAGTAGACAATAATATCCCCCTATATTGAAATATTTTATGTTCAATATCGATGTCCCCACAGCCAAATGATTTACCCACTAACTGACACTTCAGTAAGTAAAACTGACTCACTAAACTGTTCCCTCGGAAGTACAGGGAACAGACAGCAGGATTGGGATGGCCATTTGTGACTGTTCATTGAGGATTTGCATGTTTCTGTTAATCTCCATCTCACTACGAGGGGCGTTGACTGTGGCCGACCCTAGGTAGGTCACCCCAGTGAAAACTGTACTCGCATCATCAATATCTGACGGGCTTTTAGCATCTTCTGGAAAAGTAACAATGATATTATCAAATAAAGAAGCGGGTAAAATTTAGAGCAAGAATGGATAGAAAATAGGATTTCTGTAGTATAAACCACTGCCTTTTAAATCTTTCTCAACTTGTCTTGAAATCCATAAACCACTCAATCAGGCTGTAATACTGAGAGAGAATGTAGCAGAGGTCCTGGAAAAGTTGGATTTGATTTTACAATATTTATACCCCTGGAGAGAAAAGCTTTGCATGAATTTAAAAATAAACATTGATCCATCCATTCGAACTTAAACAAACATTGCATAAAAAATATTCCAGACTAGGTAATCTGGCCCACATAAAAACATGTTTCTTTGGTCTTATATTGCCTTACCTTGAACTGTTATTTCTTGTGGCTTGGTTTCTGCCACCTTTTTCCCATCAGGGGAGCTCATATCTGTCTGATCAAGGACTTCTCTCATTTTCTTTTCTAGTTCTTGTGGATTACCATTATTTGCAATCTGTATCAGAATACCAAGAAAAATAATAGCAATAGTTAAAGGTGAATAAGGAACTGATGAATCATATAACCTATGTGGCAGATAATCATTATATATTCAACATTTTTGACATAATCCATGTATTTTATGCATATATATGTACTAAATTTTAAACATCAAAATATTAACTGATACCGAATTTATGAATCATAAAAATTTCATATAACAATAATAAATGTAAGCTACATCTCCAATTTGTGACAATGATTGAGCTCTGAAGAGCCAAAAATTTGGCATTTACTGTCAAGAATGACCCTAAAAGTATCTCCAGAGAGTAACAACTATATACTATGCCACAGTTCTTCATTTAACAAGAAATAAACAAACCTTTAGACGTGGTTCTCCATTTACTATGACAAACTCATCTCCTGCAGAATCTAAAGAACTATGGCTCACTGCATCTGCCATTCTTCAATTCATTTTCAGAGGACGGTGTTACAGTACTAAGAACATCTGAAATAAAATAAACTAGCATTGCAAGCTGCAAATTTAGACCATTTTTGGTGAACATACAATACAAAAATCATTGAAAAATTTGGTTAAACAAATATCACATGTTGAAAACAATATTGTTTTTTCACAAAATTTTACAATAGAATTTTTTGTAAATGTTCAAATGAAAGAGTTCAATTTACTGCCCATATCACAACTGCCCCCCCTCCCCCCATACCCATAATATGTTGGAGGAAATTTAAGATCATTATTTTCTACTTTGGTATCAAGTAGCTTAAAACTTGTGGTAAAATATTCAAAAATTGTAGAAAATATTAAGTAAAAAAAAAAAACATATTTACATAATTAATTGGGAACACTTGTTGGCATGCATTATTCAAATAATGAGTAGATATGTTACAGACAAACTGTGTAATCAGGCATTTTGCTCCATGCATTTCATGAAATGCCTAAATATGATTCTTCAGTCTATTTTATTTTTATCAGATTTTTCTGTTTGATCATTTGGTTTAAGAAGACAAATATATTTCACCAATAGTTTATTGCTGATGATACAAAACTTATTTGTTCAACAAACTTGACAACATGTAAAGAACAGATTTACCAACACCTTCATCCAATGTATCAACAACATTTCTTGTTCTTGTTAATTCAAAAGACTTAGTTATTTATTCAATATACTTGACAACAAGTAAACAAAACTAGACGATCGCTCGCAAAAAAAAAAGATAATGTTTTTGCATAGCAAAAACAAAGCGTCCCGAAAAGGATATAAAGGTGAGTGCTAAAGTATTAAGAAAATGCTTCGTTTCTAGCCTTATACTGTTGTGGCAACCAAAGTCAGCGCAGTCTGCTCTATCTAGCACGGTTTTCAAGATATAAGCATTTTTGTGTTTTGCAAAAAATAAAAAAATTAAAAATGTCCACTATATTTGGCGAGACAAAAATATTTTGAAAATTGGCATGGCTACTCTGCAGAGATACCCAGCAGGTCCAAAATTTTGTTGAGTTCGCTCCATATAGCACGGTTTTCGAGATATAAGCATTTTTGTGTTTTGCAAAAACTTTGAAAATTCAAAATGGCCACCATTTTTGGGGAGACAAAAATTTTTGTCAAGACCACTGCCGCGGTGTGTATCTCCCGCCGAGCATTAAAGCAGAAGAAATAGCTTTTCTGAGATATTTACAATTTTTCATTTTCATGTGTGAAAGCTCTTCCAAAAGTAGGTGAATGAGTTATTTGAGAAAAATTGGCTATCTGCAATACTATTAAGAGATAATTAGCATTTACTCATTTTGAGTAGGTGAATAATTATCTATGGGTCTGAAACTTCACCAAGTGAAAGCTCTCCCAAAAGTAGGTGAATGAGTTATTTGAGAAAAATTGGCTATCTGCAATACTTTTAGAGATAATTCGCATTTATTCATTTTCAGTAGGTGAGTAATTAGCTATGGGTCTGAAACTTCACCAAGTGAAAGCTCTCCCAAAAGTAGGTGAATGATTAATTTGAGAAAAATTGGCTATCCGCAATACTTTTAGAGATAATTCGCATTTACTCATTTTGAGTAGGTGAGTAATTAGCTATGGGTCTGAAACTTCACCAAGTGAAAGCTCTCCCAAAAGTAGGTGAATGAGTTATTTGAGAAAAATTGGCTATCTGCAATACTTTTAGAGATAATTCGCATTTACTCATTTTGAGTAGGTGAGTAATTAGCTATGGGTCTGAAACTTCACCAAGTGAAAGCTCTCCCAAAAGTAGGTGAATGATTAATTTGAGAAAAATTGGCTATCTGCAATACTTTTAGAGATAATTCGCATTTACTCATTTTGAGTAGGCGAGTAATTAGCTATGGGTCTGAAACTTCACAGAGTGAAAGCTCTCCCAAAAGTAGGTGAATGAGTTATTTGCGAAAAATTGGCTATCTGCAATACTTTTAGAGATAATTCGCATTTACTCATTTTGAGTAGGTGAGTAATTAGCTATGGGTATGAAACTTCACCAAGTGAAAGCTCTCCCAAAAGTAGGTGAATGAGTTATTTGAGAAAAATTGGCTATCTGCAATACTTTTAGAGATAATTCACATTTACTCATTTTCAGTAGGTGAGTAATTAGCTATGGGTCTGAAACTTCACCAAGTGAAAGCCCTGCCAAAAGTAGGTGAATGAGTTATTTGAGAAAAATTGGCTATCTGCAATACTTTTAGAGATAATTCACATTTACTCATTTTGAGTAGGTGAGTAATTAGCTATGGGTCTGAAACTTCACCATGTGAAAGCTCTCCCACAAGTAGATGAATGAGTTATTTGATAAAAATTGGGTATCCGCAATACTTTTACAGATAATTCGCATTTACTCATTTTGAGTAGGTGAGTAATTAGCTATGGGTCTGAAACTTCACCATGTGAAAGCTCTTCCAAAAGTAGGTGAATGAGTTATTTGAGAAAAATTGGCTTTCTGCAATACTTTTAAGAGATAATTCGCATTTACTCATTTTGAGTAGGTGAATCTACGGGTCTGAAACTTCACCATGTGAAAGCTCTCCCAAAAGTACATGAATGAGTTATTTGATAAAAATTCGGTATCCGCAATAGTTTTTGAGATAATTAGCATTTACTCATTTTGAGTAGGTGAGTACTTAGCTACGGGTCTGAAACTTCACCAAGTGAAAGCTCTCGCAAAAGTAGGTGAATGAGTTATTTGAGAAAAATTGGCTATCTGCAATACTTTTAGAGATAATTCCCATTTACTCATTTTGAGTAGGTGAGTAATTAGCTATGGGTCTGAAACGTCACAGAGTGAAAGCTCTCCCACAAGTAGGTGAATGAGTTATTTGATAAAAATTGGGTATCCGTAATACTTTTACAGATAATTCGCATTTACTCATTTTGAGTAGGTGAGTAATTAGCTATGGGTCTGAAACTTCACAGAGTGAAAGCTCTCCCAAAAGTAGGTGAATGAGTTATTTGTGAAAAATTGGCTATCTGCAATACTTTTAGAGATAATTCGCATTTACTCATTTTGAGTAGGTGAGTAATTAGCTATGGGTATGAAACTTCACCAAGTGAAAGCTCTCCCAAAAGTAGGTGAATGAGTTATTTGAGAAAAATTGGCTATCTGCAATACTTTTAGAGATAATTCACATTTACTCATTTTCAGTAGGTGAGTAATTAGCTATGGGTCTGAAACTTCACCAAGTGAAAGCCCTGCCAAAAGTAGGTGAATGAGTTATTTGAGAAAAATTGGCTATCTGCAATACTTTTAGAGATAATTCACATTTACTCATTTTGAGTAGGTGAGTAATTAGCTATGGGTCTGAAACTTCACCATGTGAAAGCTCTCCCACAAGTAGATGAATGAGTTATTTGATAAAAATTGGGTATCCGCAATACTTTTACAGATAATTCGCATTTACTCATTTTGAGTAGGTGAGTAATTAGCTATGGGTCTGAAACTTCACCATGTGAAAGCTCTTCCAAAAGTAGGTGAATGAGTTATTTGAGAAAAATTGGCTTTCTGCAATACTTTTAAGAGATAATTCGCATTTACTCATTTTGAGTAGGTGAGTAATCATCTACGGGTCTGAAACTTCACCATGTGAAAGCTCTCCCAAAAGTACATGAATGAGTTATTTGATAAAAATTCGGTATCCGCAATAGTTTTTGAGATAATTAGCATTTACTCATTTTGAGTAGGTGAGTAATTAGCTACGGGTCTGAAACTTCACCAAGTGAAAGCTCTCGCAAAAGTAGGTGAATGAGTTATTTGAGAAAAATTGGCCATCTGCAATACTTTTAGAGGTAATTCGCATTTACTCTTTTTGAGTAGGTGAGCAATTAGCTATGGGTCTGAAACTTCACCAAGTGAAAGCTCTTTGGGATAGCTGCTCTGCAGAGATACCCTGAAGATAAAAAATTTCGTCAAAATCGCTCTATGTAGCACGGTTTTCGAAATATCAGCATTTTTGTGTTTTGCAATTTTTGCACAAAAATTCGAAAATTCAAAATGGCCGCCATTTTTGGCAAGAGAAAATTTTTTTGAAAATTGGCATGGCTACTCTGGAGAGATACCCTGTGGGTCAAAAATTTCGTCGAAATCGCTCTATCTAGCACGGTTTTCGAGATATAAGCATTTTTGTGTTTTGCAATTTTGCGAAAAATTCGAAAATTCAAAATGGCCGCCATTTTTTGCGAGAAATTTTTTGTTTGAAAATTGGCATGGCTACTCTGCAGAGATACCCTGCGGGTCAAAAATTTCGTCGAAATCGCTCTATCTAGCAGGGTTTTTGAGATATAAGCATTTTTATGTTTTGCAATTTTTGCGAAAAATTCGAAAATTCAAAATGGCCGCCACTTTTGGCGAGACAAAATTTTTTTGAAAATTGGCATGGCTACTCTGCAGATATACCCTGTGGGTCAAAAATTTCTTCGAAATTGCTCTATCTTGCAGGGTTTTCGAGATATAAGCATTTTTATGTTTTGCAATTTTTGCGAAAAATTCGAAAATTCAAAATGGCCGCCATTTTTGGGGAGACAAAATTTTTTTTCAAAATTGGGATAACTACTCTGCAGAGATACCCTATGGGTCAAAAATTTCGTCGAAATCACTCTATCTAGCACGGTTTTCGAGATATAAGCATTTTTGTGTTTTGCCATTTTTGCGAAAATTTCGAAAATTCAAAATGGCCGCCATTTTTGGCGAGAAATTTTTTTTTTGAAAATTGGGAAAACTACTCCGCAGAGATACCCTGCGGGTCAAAAATTTCGTCGAAATCGCTCTATCTAGCACGGTTTTCGAGATATAAGCATTTTTGTGTTTTCCTTATTTGGAAAATTCGTAATGATTAATTAATCATTAATTACTCGGCCATTTCTTGACCAATCAATGCCAAAATCTAATGATTTTCAGATTTTAATAGAATGAATGTATTTGCCAAGTTTCAGGTGAATTGATAAAATTCCTTTCAAGTTATCATCCGGACAAGCTTCCCCATCGAAAAAAGACATTTTTGGTCATGTGACCTCTCTGATTGGTTGAAATGTCACTGCAGCATATTCAAAAAAATTCCCCAAGGCTACTGCCTAAACCTGCCAAATTTGAAAAGAATCCGCCTTACGGTTACAGAGTTATAAGGAAAACAAAATGCGGAGTCGGCAGAGCCTGAAGCTCTCCCATACAAGGGACGCTTAATTCTCTAGTACATAGAGCAGGAGATTATTTTATTTAAAACAGATGTTTTGATTTTCATCAAAGACAAGCTTATTTAAAACTGTACATGGCTTCTCTGGTTTAAACAATTAAACAATAAACCCTCATTGTACATTGAACAAAGACTACTTAAAGCTCTGTCCCCCACCCCAACCCAGTCAAATGCTAGGCAACTGCAATGATATGAATGCTACCTGTTTACCAGTGAATTGGACTTTTATTTGTCTGAAGATCATATAGGTTGTGGTTGTAAGGGTGAAAATATGTAACAGATGCAGGGGCGGATCCAGCCTTTAAGTAAGGTGGGGGTTCACATCAGACATACCATAACTAAGGGGGTTAGGGGGCATGCCCGCCAAGGAAAAAAATTAATTTTTTGTAAAAATATAGTGCATTTCCTGTAAATTTAACACCACTCTCAAGAAATAATTTTGTACTTTGGGTTGAATCCCTTTACATTATTTTTCAAGGGGGGGTTCGAATTTGCATTATATAAAATTATTGTATTTCACAATTTGTCTAAAATGTACCAGGCAAATTGTGTAATAAAGAAGATCAAATTCCAGGCATTTCGTGAAATGCCTGGAAATTTTAGGCATTTCACGAAATGCCTGCCTACACAGTTTGCCTGTAACAGATACACCAAATGGTTCCTGTAGCCCATTGGTCATTCATTTAAATCAGCTAAACAAAGGATATGTTTGATTGCGTTCGCAAGGGAGAGACGTTTATTTTATTTTATAATGGATCGGTATTTAAAGTTTTTGATTTTACAGTTGCTGAGTCTGTATTTGTTTTTATTGTCATTTTATATAAATTTTAACCCAGATTTATCACTGTCTGCTCATACTACCTCTGTGAAGATGCCAGAATTGTAAAAAGTGGCTCTTTCGGGTATCTTCGCTCACCAGATATTTCCAGCGGATTTCACAAACTGTTTTGTGATTCTGATATATTGTAGTAATTTAATCAAACAATATTCAGTACATCAGATAATGTCTCGAGATCCTCACATACTCCAGTAATTCAACCAAACAATATTCAATACACCAAAACCGCACCTCATCCTTCCACTAGCAAATTAAATTTTCAACTAGAAATAGGCTGCCCTGTTGATAGTAGATGCGAATAGAAACAGGATAGCATAGAAGAACACACATTATCATGTGTAATGTCCACCCATGAACCTTTTGCCCAAATTGTACAGTAGTCTTACAAGACCCTGTTTCATTTGTAAAATATATCAATGATGCTTAAATATTTGTTAGTGTAGATGTAAACTAGAAATAGGACGCCCTGTTGCTTATAGCTGCGACATATGAATAGAAACAGGATAGCATAGAAGAACACACATTATCATGTGTAATGTCCACCCTATCAACCTTTTGTTAAGAAGATAGAAGCAAATTCCTGTTTTTCTATTTTTGGCAAAAATTCGAAAATTCAAAATGGCCGCCATTTTTGGGAAAAGGAAAATTTTTTGAAAATTGCCAAGAGTACATTTCTTAGATACCCTATGGGTCGAAAATTTCAACGAAATAACTCTATTTTGCACGGTTAAGGCCAGTTTGTGTTTTTCCATTTTTGGCAAAAATTCGAAAATTCAAAATGGCCGCCATATGTGGGGAGGGGAAAATTTTTGGAAAATTGCAAAGAGTACATTTCTTAGATACCCTGTGGGTTGAAAATTTCGACGAAATCGCTCTATCTCGCATGGTTAAGGAGATAGAAGCAAATTTGTGTTTTGCCATTTTTGGCAAAAATTTGAAAATTCAAAATGGCCGCCATTTTAGGGGAGGGGAAATTTTTTTTAAATTGCCAAGAATACAATGCTCAAACACCTGTGAGTCGAAAATTTTGACGAAATCGCACTATCTCGCACGGTTAAGGAGATAGAAGCAAATTTGTGTTTTGCCATTTTTGGCACAAATTCGAAAATTCAAAATGGCCGCCATTTTTGGGGAGGGGAAAATTTTTGGAAAATTGCAAAGATTGCATTCCTTAGATACCCTGTGGGTCGAAAATTTCGACGAAATCACTCTATCTCGCACGGTTAAGGAAATAGAAGCAAATTTGTGTTTTGCCATTTTTGGCAAAAATTCGAAAATTCAAAATGGCCGCCATTTTTGGGGAGGGGAAAATTTTTGGAAAATTGCAAAGATTGCATTCCTTAGATACCCTGTGGGTCGAAAATTTTGCCGAAATCGCTCTATCTCACACGGTTAAGGAGATAGAAGCAAATTAGTGTTTTGCCATTTTTGGTAAAAATTCGAAAATTCAAAATGGCCGCCATTTTTGGGGAGGGGAAATTTTTTTAAAAATTACCAAGAGTACAATGCTCAGATACCCTGTGGGTCGAAAATTTTGACGAAATCGCTCTATCTGGCACGGTTAAGGAGATAGAAGGAAATTTGTGTTTTGCCATTTTTGGCAAAAATTCGAAAATTCAAAATGGCCGCCATTTTTGGGGAGGGGAAAATTTTTTGAAAATTGCAAATATTACATTCCTTAGATACCCTGTGGGTCGAAAATTTCGACAAAATTGCTCTATCTCTTACGGTTTCTGAGATATTAGCAAATTACTCAAAAGTAGTACTGAAAATACACAATGAAGTACCTAAATGGCTATTACTCATGTACTGACAAAGCTATCAGTCCCAAATGCAATACCAAGCGAGCTATGGACATAACAATCTTGTATTCAAAATTGTAGTAAAATATCTTTAATTATTTTGGCTTAAATGCACGGAAACCAATGGGTACTGAAAATAGCTGTACTTAAGTATTACTCAGTAAGCAAAAGAGGTACAACAGCCAAAAGCAATCCCAAGCAAGCTACTGACCCAATAAGCCTGCATACCAAATTTGGTGACAATAGCTCTAATACTTTTCCTTTAAATGAGCGGAAACCATGCGTGACGCCGGACATCGGACGCCGGACATCGGACGGCGAAAAAAGCAAAAATAATATATCCACCCCCCAGGGGGGTGGACATAATACTAATCTTGCACCAATCTTTCGCTGTTTTTAACCTACTCATCTATGGTTTGCTGTATAGACAGGTTACTACATAGGAAAGGTAGGTTCATCTTGTTCTAGTTGTATTTTTTTTTTGTTTTTCCTTTGGACATACATTGCACTTTCTGGTTCTGTCTCGACATTCTGCTGATTGCTCGAGCAACCAATACCACCACTGGCAATAGTTTTGGGATGATTAGACGAATGGTCGATTATTCGTCGGTGACAGTGTACAAAGACGGTCGGTCGTTGTCGTAACGAATAATCAAATTTTCGGCTTAAATCTTACATTGCCTACTGTGCCTCAATATCTATTATCTACGTATTTTTTAAAAATATTTTAGGCATTATTGCTTAATAAATTGACAGATTTGTCAGGAAATTCAATATTTTTATATCTACCGCCACATTTACAGGAAGTGGGTACTTTTGGTAGATTCTATATGTCAGAACACCGTTATTCTTACCGGATTGACCTATACTTTATCCTGGAAAGTGGTTCTTAAGTAATGACTAACAATGGAGTAAAATAATTGATAGGGGGTCCACCATCGGTCGGAAAAATGGATGAATAATCAACCCTGCAATTTGGAGACAAGTCCCAACAATAACTGGCAACCCTTCCACATTAACATTTACTGTTGCCTCAAGTTTGCATTTTTCTCTTTCCCTGCCCTTTCCAGCATACAATTTGAGTCTGGCATTAACCCATTTCTCAACAGGGCCTTCCTGGCAATACAAGGACATACTCATCGGTAACACACTCCTGCAAACATGTCAGCCCATGAGAGGTGTCCCTGCTGTTGATTTTCTCGGGGGATGTCAGTATTAATTCTGGCCCTAATACTCGCCTTTTGACTGGTAGTCTGATAAACATCAGATCTATTATAAACAAGCATTCTGCCGCATGCATTTATCTCCCGCCATATAAATGAGATGTACTAAAGATAACATATTTTAACAAGGTGCTCTAAATGTAATACTTTTCAAGTTATAATTGATTTAGTGCATGATTTCATAAATTTTAATGCATTAAAAATTATTTAAAAAATTCATTAAAAAAATTTAGCATGTGAAAGCTCTCCAAAATGTAGGTGAATGAGTTATTTGAGAAATATTGGCTATCTGCAATACTTTTAGTGATAATAGGCAGTTACTCATTTTGAGTAGGTGAGTAATTAGCTACGGATCTGAAAATTCACTAATTGAAAGCTCTCCAAAATGTATGTGAATGAGTTATTTCAGAAATACTGGCTATCTGCAATACTTGTAGAGATAATTCGCATTTACTCATTTTGAGTAGGTGAATAATTAACTACGGGTGTGAAACTTCACCAAGTGAAAGCTCTCCCAAAAGTAGGTGAATGAGTTGAGAAAAATTGGCTATCTGCAATACTTTTACAGATAATTCACATTTACTCATTTTGATTAGGTGAGTAATTAGCTACGGGTCTGGAACTTCACCATGTGAAAGCTCTCCCAAAAGTAGATGAACGAGTAATTTGATAAAAATTGGATACCCGCAATACTTTTAGAGATAATTAGCATTTACTCATTTTGAGGAGGTGAATAATTAGCTACGGGTCTGAAACTTCACCAAGTAAAGCTCTCCCAAAAGTAGGTGAATGAGTTATTTAAGAAAAATTGGATATCCCCAATACTTTTAGGGATAATTCACATTTACTCATTTTGAGTAGGTGAGTAATTAGCTACGGGTCTGGAACTTCACCATGTGAAAGCTCTCCCAAAAGTAGATGAATGAGTTATTTGATAAAAATTGGATATCCGCAATACTTTTAGAGATAATTATCATTTACTCATTTTGAGTAGGTGAATAATTAGCTACGGGTCTGAAACTTCACCATGGGAAAGCTCTCCCAAAAGTAGATGAAGCAGTTATTTGAGAAAAATTATGTCATTATTTTGCCACAAATAAGAAAATAGCTATTACTCACTTATGGCATGCAATAGAACCCCAAACTATATGCATTTACCCTACAGTCACAATTTCAAAGTAGGTATTACTAGTGGTAGAACGATTGTCTACAGACATCAAATGGTCGGTCAAAATTCATTGTAGTAGTGATGATCGATCTGGAACTAGTGTCCATCGATTCATCGTTATCACTGAAAATTTCGTAATATTTATATTCTGGGCAGTTTCCTTAATAAATCAACAGATTTGTAACGAATTTTGGGTTTGTTTATATCTACCGCCATGTTTACAGGAAGTGAGTGTTTTTGGTAGATTCTAAACATCGGAACACTGTTATTCTTACCGCATCCAGATACACTTCATCCCGGAATGTGTTTCATGATACAACCAACAATGGAGTCGATTATGGCTCGATCATCGCTTGGAAAAATGGACGATTAATCAACTATGCAACTTGGAGGCAATTCCCAACACTAGGTATTACTCGGTTATCCAATGTGCAACAGGTCTGAAACTTTACAATGTGATAGGTTATCAAAAACTAGATGAATAACATATTTGAAAATATTTCCCTAACTTTAATACTTTTGAAGATATTTGACATTTACTTATGTTGTTATTTTGCTACAAATAAGAAAATAGCTTATGGCATGCAATACAACCCCAAACTACATGCCAGCTTATAGCTAAGGACAAAGTAGCTGAACAACATATTTGAAGAAAAAGCTGTAACTGCAATAGTTTTGGAGTTACAATGGATTTACTCAACAGTCACAATTTCAAAGTAGTTATTACTTAGCTATGCAATGTGCAACAGGTCTGAAACTTTACTATGTGATAGCTTACAAAAAAGTAGATGAATGACATATTTGAAAAGAATTCCGTAACTTTAATACTTCTGAAGATATTTGACATTTACTTATGTCATTATTTTGCTACTAATAAGAAAATAGCTATTACTCACTTATGGCATGCAATAGAACCCCAAACTACATGCCAGCTTATAGCTAAGGACAAAGTAGGTGAACAACATATTTTACGAAAATATTGTAACTGCAATAGTTTTGGAGTTACAATGGATTTACTCAACTGTAGAATTTCAAAGTAGCTATTACTCAGCTATCCAATGTGCAACAGATCTGAAACTTTACTATGTGATAGCTTATGAAAAAGTAGATGGATAACATATTTGAAAATATTTCCCTAACTTTAATACTTTTGAAGATATTTGACATTTACTTATGTCATGATTTTGCTACAAATAACAAAATAGCTATTACTCACTTATGGCATGCAATAGAACCCCAAACTATGTACCATCTTATAGCTAAGGACAAAGTAGCTGAACAATATATTTTAGGAAAATACTCTAACTGCAATAGTTTTGGAGTTACAATGGCTTTACTCAACAGTCAGAATTTCAAAGTAGCTATAATTCAGCTATCCAAGGTGCAACAGGTCTGAAACTTTACTATGTTATAGCTTACCAAAAAGTAGATGGACAACATATTTGAAAAGATTTCCCTAACTTCAATACTTTTGAAGATATTTGACATTTACTTCTTCTGTTATTTAGCTACAAATGAGAAAATAGCTATTACTCACTTATGGCAAGCAATAGAACCCCAAACTATGTACCATGTTATAGCTAAGAACAAAGTAGCTGAACAATATATTTTAGGAAAATACTCCAACTGCAATAGTTTTGGAGTTACAATGGCTTTACTCAACAGTCAGAATTTCAAAGTAGCTATAACTCAGCTATCCAAGGTGCAACAGGTCTGAAACTTTACTATGTTATAGCTTACCAAAAAGTAGATGGACAACATATTTGAAAAGATTTCCCTAACTTCAATACTTTTGAAGATATTTGACATTTACTTCTTCTGTTATTTAGCTACAAATGAGAAAATAGCTATTACTCACTTATGGCAAGCAATAGAACCCCAAACTATGTACCATCTTATCGCTAAGAACAAAGTAGCTGAACAACATATTTTAGGAAAATACTCCAACTGCAATAGTTTTGGAGTTACAATGGCTTTACTCAACAGTCAGAATTTCAAAGTAGCTATTACTCAGCTATCCAAGGTGCAACAGACCTGAAACTTTACTATGTCATAGCTTACCAAAAAGTAGATGGACAACATATTTGAAAAGATTTCCCTAACTTCAATACTTTTGAAGATATTTGACATTTACTTCTTCTGTTATTTAGCTACAAATGAGAAAATAGCTATTACTCACTTATGGCATGCAATGGGACCCCAAACTATGTACCATCTTATAGCTAAGGACAAAGTAGCTGAACAACATATTTGAAGAAAAAGTTGTTACTGCAATAGTTTTTGAGTTATGAGCCCTTTACTCAAAGTAGCTAAGATTGCTATTACTCACTTATCTTTAGGCCTAAGTCAATAAAACCAAAAATTTTTTCAAGGGCATGAAAATTCATTGGGACAATTAATTTACAAAAAATCTGTAGCTGTAGTAGTTTTGGAGAAATCTGCATGACTAACTAACGCACGCACACACGCACGCATGCACGCACGCACGCACGCACGCACACACAGACATCATTTCATAATAACAAGTTTGTTGCCTTTGCGGACTTCATTAATAGCGACAAGTCCAATATCATAGCGGTCCCTGACACCTGGCTTCGACCAGATGACACTGATAGCTTTATAGCAAGTGTTACTCCTCCGGGTTATAAATGTACTCATGTTCCACGCCCAGAGGGGAGAGGCGGTGGTGTCAGGTTTTTCATCCATGACAATATTGATTTCAAGGTCCTACCTCAACCATGTTTCAATACCTTTGAGTCTACATCTGTTCACCTATCCATGGGCAATGCCCAGAACATTATTTTTCACACCGTTTATTGGCCTCCTAATGTTTCCAAAGCCAAATTCATGGAGGATTTCAGGTCCTTTGTTGAGGGTGCTGCTTCAACAAGTTGTGAAAATATTATATTGGCTGACTTGAATTTTTGTCTGGATAAACAGAATGGTTGGTCACAGAAATTCAATGACTCCCTCTGTCAATACAACTTTACCCAAATTATTGATTCCCCAACCAATATTCACACCATATATTAGATGTGGTATGTGTGAGGGACACCTTCTCAAAGGCGGTCTGCCCAAAGGTTTCAGGGGGGCTATCTGACCATTTCGCTACCACATTTTCGGTCAATATACCTATTAAGGCACCCTGCAATTTCAGGCAGGTTAATACACAGAAAGTTCACAAGATAACTAGACCTACACATCGGAGAACCAATGCAAATTTGTATCCACCAAAAAGACAACTCACCAAAGCCAGTGAACCATCGTTTCACCTTGAAGGAGGGGCCCAAGGTCAAATACGAAAACATCAGAAGATTCCCAGTCCATGACCTCCTATAAGTTGGTTTCATATTGCAAATCTCTAGGATCAACAATAAGCGAATTATCAGCACTTTTAAGTTTGGCCATTGTCATTTGACCTTGAAGGAGGGGCCCAAGGTCAAATCTGACAATATCAAAAGATTCTTAGGCCATGATTTCCTAAATGTTGGTTTCACATTACAAACCTCTAGGACCAATAATAAGCGAGCTATAAGCACATCTAAGTTTGGGTATCCTCGTTTGACCTTGAAGGAGGGGTCCAAGGTCAAATCTAACCACATCAGAAGATTCGCAGCAAATGATTTCCTATAGGTTGGTTTAACATTGCAAACCTCTACGACCAATAATAAGGGAGATATAGGCACTTTTAAAGTCTGCTATGTAGGGTACTTTGGCACTCTGTGGATGACCTTGAATTAAGAGCTTCAAGGTCAAATGTGTGCAAGGCTGTAGAGGACATGTATATCTGTTATATATCACCTATAATGAGATTCAACCTTCTACCTATGAGAAACAGCCAGTAGAAAAATGTAGATAATTTTCAAAGAAATGCCTGCGGTGGCCATCTTGTTTTTCAGAATGAGGCTAATTTCAGTCCGAGAGAAGCTTACCCCCAATGAAGATATCCTGCAAATTTGGTGAACCTAGCTGGTGTAGTTTTCCTCTGAGAACGTTAATGCCGAAAATCTCTCTACGTGCGGTGGTGTAGTGAACGCTAAACCAAAGTATCCACCGGATGCCTCCGGTGGATACAATAAGCGATATATGGTCATTTTATAATGATAACACCCATTGACCTTAAAGCAGGGGTCAAAGATCAAACCTGACACTTGCAAAAGATTCAAAGCTATGATTTCATACAAATTGTTTTCATATTTTAAAGCCCTAAGACCAATTATTAGGCAGATATATGGCTTTTTAGTATGATGACCCTACTTGACCTTGGAGCAGGGGTCAAAGGTTAAAGTTTACACTTACAAAAGATTCATAGGTCATAACTTCCTATAATTTGTTTTCTCATTTGGAAGCCCTTGAAACAATATTAAGATATAAGAATTTTTTTAGCATGATGACCCAAATTGACCTTGAAAAGGGGGTCAAAAGCCCATTTTGCCACTTGCTGAAGATTTCCAGGACATGACTTCCTGAAAATTTAAATACAGTAGAACCTCGCTTATCCGGCCTTCTATTATCCGAATCTCCAGATTAACCAAACCAAAATTATGTCTCCCTACATATAATGCACGGTCAAGCGTGAGCGATAATACACGATTTTACACAGTCTCGGAAACGATGAACTGCAGTGTTTTGTAAAACATACCATTCACAGAGACACCTAACTTCTTTCATCTTTATCACCATTGTTACAATAGGGGAGGGATTAATTCAATTACACAACCCCGCTACACAACTTCGTTGATAATGCGTCAATCAATGAAAGTGTGTTCGATTGGATTTTGCAAATTTATAATCTCCTGGAGTAGGTTCACAGACTGACAATGTGTAGAAAAGAAAAGACGTCAAAAGTGCATTACCAATCAAACACACGTGTCAATGAAGGCGTGTTCGCTTGGGTTTTACAATAAATAATCTCCCAGAGTTTTTTAATTGACAAAATGCGGGACGATGTTAATCTAAAATTAAAATGTCAACAATGCAAGTACCAACCGAACACAACCAGCTCAAGTCCGCGTAATATTTTAAAATAAAAATAATAATAATATCCATGGATATGGAGAAAATAAATGACAATTGAAGGGTCACTTAAATTATATAACACAAATATATTAAATTATTTTATTAACGACCACCAACGTCTATGTTTATTGCATAAAAACAACAATTCTTCAATTATTGCCCACTCAGTAACCCATAGACCGTGAATTTCGGTTTCCTTCATCTATCCGAACCCCTCGATTATCCGGCCGGATTGTATGTCTCCCATGGGGTTCGGAAAATCAAGGTTCTATTGTATATGCCATTATTATTTTAAGCAACTGTTATAAATTTATGTATCTTTTACATATACATTTAATTACTGTAGTTCTGTTGGATAAAATTTGCAGAGGCAACCATATTTTGTTTTGCTTTGAAAATTCATGTAGTATTTAACATAACTAAAACTAAATTTAATACACAGTACATCAAAAAACTTTATGTTATCAAATTAGTGGCCCTAATTCGACAAAAAAAAATCGATTCAACGTCTATTTAAAACTTCTGATGTAGAAAATCAATTCTCATCTTAAGAATTGATTATGAATCGAAAATAACATTTAAAAGCCACCTAATTTTCCCTTATTGTACAGATATTCAACATTTTATTTTCGTAACAGTTGTTTACATTATCTGCCATGTTTCTTTCAGTGGTACTTCCTGTTGGTTACAACTAAAACGCGAAATATATGTTTGTTTTTAAAAGATCTTTTAAGACAAATAAACTAAGTTCAACCTAATTTAAATTCAACTTCCAGTCTTTCACTGCTTCATACATAACATGCATCTCATTGTAAATGGAGAATAACGACTTTTGGTCATAAATCAACTGCAGAGATCAGTCCTCACTATTGTAACACTTCAGCAATCTGCCATGAATATTTTTGACAAGGCTTAAAGAGGCCAATTTAACCTTTGGAAGGATTAACTAAGTGTTCCTGAGTAAGGAGAAACTGTGACACATGAAAGGCAATCACACAGTCACTATAATAATTGTGTATAATAAGGGCAGCATTGTGGCATGTGTTAGCTGTTTCACTGATTTACATAAAATTACCGGAGTTATTATTTTCAAACATAAATGTCACTCTTGAATCATTTTGAGGTGGGCTCTGAATGCAAAGAATTTGAAAGAAAGGGGTTCTTTGAACGCAGTGTTTTCTTTTGTAAACACTGCTCATCAAGTATTTCTCATAATAATAAGAGTTTTTCAAATCTAACAACTCATCATAAAGTGAATAAATATGAGAATTGTTTTACAACAGTGTATTTTCCCCCAGATAATATTTACTGATAATAACATATTTTTCAGCATTTAAAAAGCTTTGCACGGAATTTGCCAGAAATATACCTCTCATTACAAAATTTACAGCACTTAAGTGGCTTTGTATAGAATTCTCATAAATTCTCCAAGTAGTCAAGTCATTCTTAAAAAGAATAAATATGAGATCTATTTATTTAATTGTAAATATACCAAGTGATATATTTGTGATATTTTATCCTTGTATGGCATAATCTGAAGCATTTTCAATAAAATTAGATGTATAAAGTATCCTGTCAGTTTTATTTCTGTGTTAAAATTACCTCTCAAGTTTACGCCAAATTGTAATAGAATGTAATAGAAAGTAATAGAAGTAATAGATGCCAATGTAATAGTAAAAGTAATAGATTTAAAATTTTAAAATGTAATAGTAATAGATTGAATATTTTCAAATGTAATAGTAATAGATTGGCTGTAATAGATTACAAGTCTGCAGCTATCCCACATGCAACAGGTCTGAAACTTTACTATGTGATAGCTTACCAAAAAGTAGATGGACAACATATTTGAAAAGATTTCCCTAACTTTAATACTTTTGAAGATATTTGACATTTACTTCTTCTGTTCTTTAGCTAAAAGGGAGAAAATAGCTACTACTCACTTAGGACATGCAATAGAACCCCAAAATATGTACCATCTTATAGCTAAGGACAAAGTAGCTGAACAACATATTTCAAGAAAAAACTCTAACTGCAATACTTTTTCGGTTATGAGTCCTTTACTCAAAGTAGCTAAAATTGCTATTACTCACTTATCTTTAGACCTAAGTCCACAAAACAAAAAAAATTTCAAGGGCTGAAAATTCATTAGGACAATTAATTTACAAAAAATCTGCAGCTGTAGCAGTTTTGGAGAAATCTGTGTGACACACTAATGCACACAAGCACAGGATGCATTTTATAATCTCCCTCCCGGGCTGAAGCCCGGCAGAAGATAATAGAGAGTTTAAGATACAAGTACACGTCGTGACGCGTACTGCAAAGAAAACGGATGACGTCATCTTAGACGTTTTTTCCAAACTCAGAACGTCAAGCTACAAGTTCACAACCTGTAAAACCAGTTCTACAAGTAAGGACAAAACGTGAGGGTTTACCTGAACTTTTTACTATTAAATCTTCATTTTATATAATCAACTTTTTAGCAATAATATATTCATGTATCTTACATTATATATATGTTGTTAAAATGCATTTTAGGTAAAAATGTACTTTAAAAGACTGTATTTAAAAAGCTTCTAGTTTTTGCTGTATTCCACAGATTAGGGGCGGACCATTCCTTATCATGCTGTATCATACTTACCTTTGTGGGAAGTATTTTTTTTAAAAACAATGGAAAACTTAAAATTCAATAGCTTATACATGTAATATATATGACCTATTCGGTTGTTAATCTTTAATTAACAATTGGATGATTTTAGGTCACTGTAAATGCTTAAGTTTACATTATATTGAATCATCGTAGATCATGAACATGAACAAACGGTCAATCCCTCCACCATATTTTCCTTGCAATGAAATTGAATCTGTTTCCAAGCATGAACAACCAAATGGGGAGGGGGCTTGCCTTCATCACGCAGTACTTGTATCTTAATCAGAAATGACAAACGTGAAACGTCTACGTGTACTTATAGATTTTGCAGTACACGTAATTTCCAAAACGTGTATCTTAAACTCTCTAATAACTGTAGATGTCTTTCCAACATTAAAAAAAGACTGGCGATCGAAAATGGGTGTGTCCATAACAGTACTGCCTTGCTACCAATTATCGCCAGACAAAATTCAAATAGACATAAACTGACCAAAAGTACATCCCAAGTCTAGTAAATAAGGTAAAACTCTTTCAACAGTGAATAGAATGGATACACAATGAAAAGCTTTCAAAATGTGTGGCCATTACTGAAATATGAATGTTTTTATTTTCTGGTGGCGATAATTGGTACCTGGAGATAATTGGTAGCAAGACAGTAAGTTTTGAAGGACAATATGCTACTGGTCAAGCAAAATGAGATAGTGTACCAGTACCGAGTGTACCCTCAATGGGTGGTTAAATTGGGTACACAGGTGATCACTGAGATAAACGGTCTTCAGAAATTATCACATAAAAATGGTTGAAAGGTTTAAACAATATTATAACACAAACCAGAGGTCATCGTAAGTATTGTTTAAGTATACAGCAGAACCTCTATTATCCGACCCTCTAGGGAGAGTAACAATTAGGTCGGATAATAGAATGATCGAATAATAGAAAGCCTAAAATAACAGGTTTAAATGGAGTTGGGAGAATGAGTTTGAGGTTGGATAATTAAAAATTTGGATAACAGAGGGTCGGATAATAGAGGTTCTACTGTATTTAATTGTTTATTTTGTGCGATCTTGTTATTTACTGCTTCTAGGCATAAGTTGGCCGCCACTCATTTGAATGTGTCAATCAGACAAATGTGTGGTTGGACAAGGTTAAGAAGTGGTACTTATCATAAATCTTATTATAACAGACCATTCAAGAATGATACAGGCCTTTAGATTTATAGAAATTTCAAAATATGATGATGGCGGTCAACTTATGTCCACGGCCACTTAGTACACTACACAGATTCATTAATGTCAGATGTCATTAATGTTAGACAGTGACAAAAAATAGGTAGTTAAACCCATTTTATATGATACATATACACTAATACATATAAATTAGTGTTCACATATTGCATTTTTAAATAATTTACGGTAATTAACAACATTAATGATGTCTAACATTAATGACACCCTTGTACTTACTGCTTCCCACCATAACTTGGCACACCTTGGAGACAAAATCCTTATTTGTTATTACTTGTTTGATATTGTGGATTTTTATTGATTAATATATACATTGACACAAGCGCAAATTACACTTGTAATTTTACAACAAAAAAAAAATAAAAAAGTAAACATTTTAGAAGGCTTTTTAAGGGGCGATAATATAACTTCTACATGAAACCAACACCCCAATTTGGCACAATTTGCATACAGAAATCGCTGAAGATATTTTAATTGGCGTGGCTATTTTACCATGATTTCACGTCAAAATAGACGTAAATTTATTTTATGGATGTATATCGGTAAAATAAATTTACGTCTATGTTACCTATGCAAAACAATATATTCCATATAAACCCTATTTAGAAGCAATTAACACAGTGTTTTACATCTTAATGCCAATAAAACAAACAAAACTCTTTCACTCACTCTCATTTCAATCATATGTTGACAAAGGGAAACAGAAACTAGACCTAGCGCATCAGAGAACCGATGCAAATTGTATCCACCAGAAGAAAACTCACCAAAGCCATTCTAACATCGCTTAACCTTGAAGGAGAAGCCCACGGTGAAATCTGACCATCTCAAAAGATTCTTAGCCCATGATTTCCTATAGGTTGGTGTGACACTGCAAACCTCTAGGAATACGAATAAGCAAGATATAAACTTGCAAATTTAATAAGTAAATTAAATTTTTATAAGTTAATACCCTATCCAATGGACAATAGCTTATCCGGTCGGCACAGACCGGCCCGCCAAATGTCAGAAAAAGACGTCCTGTGTCTCCACCGGCAAGCCGGTCCCTAGTACTAGTGCACTCGCCAGGTGGCGTGTAGTACTTCCTCCCTGTCTAGACAGAGTGACGTCATGGCATCTTTTTCGTTGCCTAGACCTACGGGATGACCCTAGTAACTGAAAAGCGGGGTCGGTCTGGGAGGGTCTTGTGTGTCCATTGGATAGGGTATTAACTTATAAAAATTTAATTTACTTATTAAATTTGCAATTTTATTGCGTTAATACATCCTATCCAATAGACAATAGCTGAATAACTACCGCTTGGTCGGCGGGTAAGTTACTAGGGACTAACACTCGTTTGAACTCATATCACATTCAATGACAATTTTCTAAGCCTGGGTAAATCTTCAGGCTATGGTCGAATATCATCATCCGGTTATCCGGAGACTAACCGTCAGAGTCGACCATGTACTCCCCCCCCCCCCCCCTTTTTGTTTAACAGACCTGCTCTGAAGTAGGGGAAGAGAGAGAGAGAGAGTTCAGTCCCATAGAATTAGCCTCCCTAAGGAAGTACATCCAGATTTTTTTTTTTTTTTTTTTTTTTTTTATTATATGCTGCTTAACTATATGTGCAATATGTACAGAAATGTACAATAATTACATATGTACAAGAAAAAAGACTCCTCTAGGTACCAGCCTGTTGGTGGATCTGCTGAGCAGCCACCACAGGACCCAGGTGGTAGAGCTCTGAGTCGGCCCAAGCCACATCCTTCAGATAAAATTGTGTGAAGGTGTTATGGGATTTCCAGTGACAGGCTGCCAGTATTTGTTCTAAGGAAACTCCTGACTGGAAGGCCTTAGAGGCAGCAAAGGCCCTAACATCATGAGCTTTAACTTGATGCAGGGTATGGGCGTGGTGATCAGAGAGCTCATAGCATAGGATCACAGTCTGTTTGATCCAGGAGGAGATAGTGGCAGGAGAAATGTCCTTGTCGGAAGCCTTTCTTGAAGGAGACAAAAACTAATTCTTTTCCCTGCCTGATGGTTGAGGTCCTGTCCAAATAGTAGCGCAAGGCTCTGATTGGACAAAGGGATCTATCAGGTTTGAGGGACCTATCCAGAGTAGGGGCCAGAGCTGGTATGACCACTGGAGCAACACTCTCTGGACCCTCCTTGGCCAGCTGGTTCTTGGAAAAAAAGCTGGGAGATGGAAACAGGGACACTTTGGACCAATCAGCCTGGTGTCTGATATTTTTATGTTGCCAAGCGTGGATCTCACTCCTCCTTTTCCCAGAACCAAAAGCCAGAAGGAAGACAGTTTTGAACGTCAAGTGCTTTAGTGATGCCTCCCTAAGGGGTTCAAAAGGGGCCTTTGTCAACTGGTGTAAAACCAGAGAAAGGTTCCAAGAGGGTAATCCTCTCCGCCCTTTGGGTCTGTCTCTGTGGAAACTTTCCAGGAGACGAGTGAGATTTTCATCCTTGCTGATATTAACTTGGGTATTACCCAGTTTATCAGCAATGGCAGACCTGTAACCATCAATAGTACTAGGTTGCAACTTCTTGACCTCAAAAAGATGCAATAAGAAGTTTGCTACAGACTTCACAGGTGGTGACCTGAAGTCCACCTGATTGATGACGCACCACTTTGTACAAATGGCCCACTTTGCCTCATAGACTGATCTGGTTGATCTTCTTTGCGGAGCCTCAATTCGCGCTGCCACTGCTTCAGAGAAACCCTGCTCTTTGATTGCTGTGGCTCTAGGAGCCATGCATGAAGATTGAGATTTGTCAGATTCCTGTGAGGGATCTGATTGAAGGGCTGTGTCAACAGGTTGGACAGGTTGGGCAGGCTGAGAGGGACCTGACTGGACATGGTCACCAAGTCCCAAAACCAAGGCATGTTGGGCCACCCCGGGGCAATCAGAATTAGCCTCTTGCAAGGGGAATTTTGGAGCTTCTCCACCACCTTGCCTAACATGGCCGTCGGTGGAAAGGCGTATGCATCTAGATTCTCCCATGGCAAGGTGAGAGCATCTACTGCTACTGCCAAGGGGTCCGGTACTGGAGAGACAAATTGAGGTAACTTGTGGTTGAACCTCGTGGCAAACAGATCTATCTGAGGTCGGTGCCATAGGTTGCAAATCCTGTGAAAAATTTCTGGAAGGAGGGACCATTCCGTCTGGATGGTCTGCCCTAGTCTGGATAGCTTGTCCGCTATTACGTTCAGATGGCCTGGAATGTGTCGGGCTTTTAGAGTCACTTGACGTTGGGAGCACCAGGTCAAGATTCTCCACAGTAGGGCACAAAGCGGGCCCGACCTCATGCCTCCTTCCTTGTTTATGTAGGCTACCACTGTAGTATTGTCGGTTGCTACCAGAACTATTCTGCCTACGCAGAGATTTTGGAACTCTCTTAGAGCAAGGAAGACCGCTTTTAGTTCCAGATAGTTTATGTGCAACTTGCTTTCCGGAACCGACCAAGAGCCCCTTGCCGTGAATTTGTTTAAGTGAGCGCCCCACCCTTCTTTTGATGCGTCTGTAAAGACTTGCAGAGCATGTCTTATGGGGTGTAGTGGTTGGCCTTGTAACACGTTTCTCTCCTCCAGCCACCACTGTAAGTGTGGGTGGAGTGACTTTGGTAGAGGAATGAATTTTTCCAGTGATTCTGGTACTCTCCAATTGTTTTTGAGATGCCATTGAATGGGTCTCATGTGTAGGCGGCCTAAGTGAACCTGTTTTTCCGTGGCTGTCAGCAGGCCTATGAGAGACATGAATTGCCGGACCGGACAGGCCGGTAGAAGCAAGAGAGCTTGAATTTTCTCTTGGAGACTCTCCCATCGGTCCGGAGTTGGTCTGACCCGGCCGGACTTGAGGTTGAACTGGTAACCTACAAAATTGAAAACCTGCTTTGGTTCCAGCTCCGACTTCTCTGTATTCACGAGCCAACCCAGTTCCAGACACATTTCTACTAACATCTGTGTGTGTCGGTGACAGGTAGCGTATGATTCTGCCCTTACCAACCAGTCGTCTAGGTACTGGTGGATCCTTATACCCTTGCGCATGGCCATTAGTTTCACTTCTTTGACTAAAATAGTGAACTCCATGGGAGCTGTGGACAGTCCGAAGGGCAATGCTCTGAATTGGTATGTCTGACCTTGTACATGAAATCTAGGTATTTCCTGGACTGGTCCTGTATTGGGATATGGAAGTAGGCATCCCTGAAATCTACCGACGTGATCCACTCCCCTTGTTGGAGGGATGTTCTGATAGTTTCCGGAGTCTCCATTTTGAATTTTTCCACTTTCAGGAACAGATTCAATTTGCTTAAGTCCAGAATCGGTCTCCATTTGTTGTTTGGCTTGGGGACCAGAAACAATCTGTTGAAAAACCCCAGAGAATTTCGGTTGTGTACTAACTCTACAGCGTTTTTGTCTATAAGCTGATGCAATGCTTCCAACAGGTAGCTGTTCCTGTGAGGATTGACATAACAGCTTACGACAGTGGGGAACCTGCTGAGATGTGGCCGGATCCGGAAGGGGAGCGTGTAACCCTGTTTTAAGATCTGAATCACCCTGGGACCAGCACCCAGATCCAGCCAAGTTTTCCAAAAATTTTGAAGTCTGGCTCCTACAGGCAAGTTTGGAACAACATTTGGGGCACATGAGGCATGATTTACATAAGACAATTGAGTGACACAAGAAGCACTGTTCACATATTTTAATTCTTGTTTTATGCAATGACAATCTGTTGCCCCGGGACTTACTCCTTTCTTTTGCGAATGCCCGGGGACAGAAATGGCAGGTTTTACAACATTTAAGCTTACAGTCAAAGAGTTCAAAGTCTGTTCTGTCATGATGCTCCCGGCCAGCAGTCTGCTTGGGAACTGAGTTAAACAATAACTGTCATTTATATGACTGCTGGCCCTTGGCACTACGGGAGGAAAAGTTGGTAGAACGTCCTCTGCCTCTCTTGAACTGTCGTGATCTACCTATGTTTTTCCATGCCGGCATGTCCTGCTTGCCCTCCGACCTACTCTCAGTTTTCTTGGTTTCAGACCTTTCATAAGGGTGGTATCTTAGCTTATTTCGTCCATAGGAAACCGGCTGACCCTTATTGTCAAAGTGGGAGATCTCCTCCTCCGCTTTCTTAATAATAGCATCGGGAAAAAGAGTTCCAATCTGCAAAGGGGCGGTTCTAAGGGCGGCAAAAGTGTCAGGTTTTATCCCATGCTTGAGGTGGCTAAGGTAAGCATCCCGCCGGGCCAAAGTGGAGTTACCCATGGTAATGAAAACAAAGTCCGTGAGGTGCTCCATGGTTTTGGCCGCTGCTTGTGTAATACTACTGTTAAAGTTCATGAGGAACTGCAGCTCATCAGATGCGTCGGAGACCTTCTTGGAAGCTTTGCCTTTAGACTCACTCCTGATAGTTTTTAGTTGAGACTGCATTTCTTGCTGCACCTTGAAGAGGCAGCGGTTGAAGCTAGCCGCTTGGTTGCATATCACTGAGGCCTCACGCGCACTCTTTTCCCATTTGCGTAGGGTGTCCTGTGAGATACGGCGAGACGCAGGTGGGATGGAGGTCATACCAGTTTTCCTTGAAATTCTGCTGAAACTACTGTTAAGTTTTGACGGTCCAGTATTCCAACAAGAAACTGTAGAAGGATCAGTTGATTGTCCGGGAAAGAGCCCGTACCATTTACTTTGTGACCTAGCAGGTCTTAAGAATTGATCCATGGACAAATGACCGGCTTCGGAAGTCCTTGATGGGTAACCTTCAATGAGAGTCAAATTGAGTCTATTTAGCTTCTTACAAAGCCACTCTTCCGTGGGCATTTGTACTGAGACTTTATTTGGAACCGGAGCTTTCGGACCCGCAAAAGGGTTGTCATCTGAAGGATTGGAGCTATCCATGTCAGGTACGTGGGTCCAACCCATGAAGGAGCGAATGCCAGACATGGTTTCCCTATATGTCTGCTCTTCCGAAGATGGTTGGTCTGTTTCAGCAAAGTCCTGATCCTCAGAGAGTTCACCCTCCTCTACAAATATCTGGACCGGAGGTCGGTCGGAAAAGTCACTGTCCACTTGAGAATCAATACTTGACATGCTGTCTCGTCTATCAGAATGATGAAGAGGGGGAGACTCTGAACCGGCCACAAAGGAAGTGCCTGGCCGGTCGGTGCGAGGTCGGTCGGAGAGCAGTTTACTAGATGACTGAGCCTTAGGAATTGCTGGATCAGTGTCTGAAGGCAGGTTATCCACTTGAAGTCGGTCGGTTGCAGGCTTACCGGTTGACTGAGAGCTTTCAGCAATGTCTGGACCAGTGCGCCCTGAAGTAGATGGTCTGGGTCGGTGAGAGTCAGGCTTAGGCTTACCGGCCGACTTATGCATAGAAGCATGTGTGTCTGGGCCAGTGCGCTCAGAGGAAGATTGTCTTTGACTCAACTTCTCTGTTAACAGCTTACCGGTCGACTTATGCTGTGAAGCATGTGTGTCTGGACCAGTGCGCTTATTTGGTGAAGAATCAACTGGTTGAAAAAAGGGTTCTGAATCCTTCCTAATACCAGCAGGTGGAGTGTGTGCAGGGGATACACGGACCTCTGAAGTGAAGCTAGGCTGCAAAGACTTCGATAAGAGAAGAGCTTCAATCCTGTTGAAACGTTCGGACCATTTCTGGTCTAATTCAGAGATCTTACTATCAGTAGAAGACGATTCTACAGGCTTCTTAGACTTGGAGGGAAGTTTATCTTTCTTAGTCTTCTTTTCCGGAGGAGCAGAATCTACTTGAGAAGACTGAGAGTCACCCACAACACCAATAACCTCAACAGAAGAGGGATCAACGAGGGTGTCTTCCGTAGTGGGGTTAGTGGACTCAGCACGTTTAGCCTCCCGTTTCTCTTTCTTTATCTTGTAGGAAGGCGTGGCAAGTTGGATACGTTGTTCTGGGGTGAGAGAGTTACATAAAGAGCAATCAGAAGTGTCTTTATCAGCCACACAGGGTTCCTCACCTTTCCCTTTGTCGCGACAGCGCGCACAGAATACATGTCTATCAAAACTGGCCATCGCGTGGCCACAACTTCCCCTCCTTTGTCCTGGTGAAGACATAATGTTCTACACACTCTTAGAAGAACTCAGAAGCAAATAAAAGTTAAAAACTTGAAGAAATTCACAATTAAACACAAAAAATCCTGGCTCCTATGAAAAAGCGTCCACACTAGTTCGCGCCAAACGAAAACGATGCCATGACGTCACTCTGTCTAGACAGGGAGGAAGTACTACACGCCACCTGGCGAGTGCACTAGTACTAGGGACCGGCTTGCCGGTGGAGACACAGGACGTCTTTTTCTGACGTTTGGCGGGCCGGTCTGCGCCGACCGGATAAGCTATTGTCCATTGGATAGGATGTATTAACGCAATAAAAATTAATTTTGGCAATCCTCATTTGACGTTGAAAGAGGGGCCAAAGGTCAAATCCGATAACACAGAAAGATTCCCAGCCCATGATTTCCTAGATTTTGCTTTACCATTCCAAAGCTCTAGGACCAATAATAAGCGAGTTATAAGCACTTTTAAGTTTGGCTATCCTCGTTTGACCTTGATGGAGGAGGGTCCAAGGTCAAATATGACCACAGCAATAGATTCCCAGCACATGATTTTGTGTACTATCCTCGTTTGACCTTGAAGGAGGGGTCCAAGGTCAAATCCGACCACACCAAAAGATTCCCAGGCCATGATTTCCTATAGGTTGGTTTACCATCCCAAACCTCTAGGACCAATAATAAGCGAGTTATAAGCACTTTTAAGTTTGGCTATCCTCGTTTGACCTTGAAGGAGGGGTTCAAGGTCAAATCCGACCACACAAAAGATTCCCAGGCCATGATTTCCTATAGGTTGGTTTACCATCCCAAACCTCTAGGACCAATAATAAGCGAGTTATAAGCACTTTTAAGTTTGGCTATCCTCGTTTCACCTTGAAGGAGGGGTCCAAGGTCAAATCCGACCACACCAAAAGATTCCCAGCCCACAGTGTTGATTCTAGGAATTTCAAAAAGTGGGGGCGATCCCCCACCACTACACAAAATGTGGGGGAGGGGCTAAAAATTCTGGGGGACGACTTTATGATAAGTTTAAACTAATAAAAAATACATTTTCAGTTTATTTAGGCATTTTTAACAGTGGACTTCTATTAATTAGTGGTCAATTTTTATTGTCTTGCCCAATAAAAATAAACTTCAAGGCTAGTGATAGAATTTTTAAAAAATACTGAAAATGGTTATTTACATCAAAGTGGCTCCTGTCATGGCATTATGGTTTTAAGTTTTCATCTGAAGTCATGGCATCACAAATTCAGTCATTACACCATCAATTCATACAACTATGTTGGAAAACCCCACAGAATACCATGACCTCGTGAATAGTAATGAGTAGTCCACAAATTCTTCAAGTAAAATATTGCTAAAAAATCCAATGGAATCGTCAAATATTTTTTACGCATACATGAGCTCTGTAGTCCTTCTAGTATTTGATCTTAAATCAGAAAATATTAAGAATTAAAACCACCACGAAAATCTGTGACCTCATTAATATTAATGAGTTGTCCGTGAATTTTGATCCAGTAAAATATTTTTCTAGGGAATTCCGACAGATACGTAGTACTACGCCAATAGGGTCACCACCGGCTTCACTGCCATGGCCTGTTGTGGTAACAATCCAGTCTACTGTAAGTTTCGTTTTTCTTGCAGCCATTTTTTATATAATCATCCACTTTCAGCTTAATTTTATATTTTTGGGTATAATATGTCCAAATACTGTCTGTACCTTTGAATATATTTGAGTTTGTAAACGATCACGAAACCAAAATCGTCTACAGGCATTATTCGAAGAACGTTTCGACGGAAAAATCCAAACCTCGACAAACTCTCGCTCCACGCATCGTTTCGATTTCTTTGATCTCTCGTCTTTTCGCTTCGTATATATATCCCGCATTGCCTTGTGCTGAATGCGTTCTTTTACAATCTTGTCCCCGCATACTTCGATGAAATCCGCGAGCAAAAGCAAATTAATGCGACATATCGCAGAAAACGCATCCTAGAAGCAACTCTGAGCCCATGATTTCCTATAGGTTGGTTTACCATCCCAAACCTCTAGGACCAATAATAAGCGAGTTATAAGCACTTTTAAGTTTGGCTATCCCCGTTTGACCTTGAAGGAGGGGTCCTAGGTCAAATCCGACCACACCAAAAGATTCCCAGCCCATGATTTCCTATAGGTTGGTTTACCATCCCAAACCTCTAGGACCAATAATAAGCGAGTTATAAGAACTTTTAAGTTTGGCTATCCCCGTTTGACCTTGAAGGAGGGGTCCTAGGTCAAATCTGACCACACCAAAAGATTCCCAGCCCATGATTTCCTATATGTTCGTTTACCATCCCAAACCTCTAGGACCAATAATAAGCGAGTTATAAGCACTTTGAAGTTTGGCTATCCCCGTTTGACCTTGAAGGAGGGGTCCAAGGTCAAATCCGACCACACCAAAAGATTCCCGGCCCATGATTTCCTATAGGTTGGTTTACCATCCCAAACCTCTAGGACCAATAATAAGCGAGTTATAAGCACTTTTAAGTTTGGCTATGCTCTTTTGACCTTGAAGGAGGGGTCCAAGGTCAAATCCGACCACACCAAAAGATTCCCGGCCCATGATTTCCTATAGGTTGGTTTACCATCCCAAACCTCTAGGACCAATAATAAGCGAGTTATAAGCACTTTTAAGTTTGGCTATGCTCGTTTGACCTTGAAGGAGGGGTCCACGGTCAAATCTGACCACACCAAAAGATTCCCAGCCCATGATTTCCTATAGGTTGGTTTACCATCCCAAACCTCTAGGACCAATAATAAGCGAGTTATAAGCACTTTTAAGTTTGGCTATCCTCGTTTGACCTTGAAGGAGGGGTCCAAGGTCAAATCCAACCACACCAAAAGAATCCCAGCCCATGATTTCCTATAGGTTGGTTTTCTATCCCAAACCTCTAGGACTAACAATAAGCAAGTTATAAGCACTTTTAAGTTTGGCTATCCTCGTTTGACCTTGAAGGAGGGGTCCAAGGTCAAATCTGACCACACCAAAAGATTCCCAGCCCATGATTTCCTATAGGTTGGTTTACCATCCCAAACCTCTAGGACCAATAATAAGTGAGTTATAAGCACTTTTAAGTTTGGTTATCCTCGTTTGACCTTGAAGGAGGGGTTCAAGGTCAAATCCGACCACACCAAAAGATTCCCAGCCCATAATTTCTTATAGGTTGGTTTACTATCCCAAACCTCTAGGACCAATAATAAGCGAGTTATAAGCACTTTTAAGTTTGGCTACGCTCATTTGACCTTGAAGGAGGGGTCCAAGGTCAAATCCGACCACACCAAAAGATTCCCGGCCCATGATTTCCTATAGGTTGGTTTACCATCCCAAACCTCTAGGACCAATAATAAGCGAGTTATAAGCACTTTTAAGTTTGGCTATCCCCGTTTGACCTTGAAGGAGTGGTCCAAGGTCAAATCCGACCACACCAAAAGATTCCCAGCCCATGATTTCCTATGGGTTGGTTTACCATCCCAAACCTCTAGGACCAATAATAAGCGAGTTATAAGCACTTTTAAGTTTGGCAATCCTCGTTTGACCTTGAAGGAGGGGTCCAAGGTCAAATCTGACCACACCAAAAGATTCCCAGCCCATGATTTCCTATAGGTTGGTTTACCATCCCAAACCTCTAGGACCAATAATAAGGGAGATATAAGCACTTTTCATGACTGCAAAGAAATGCCTGTGGCGGCCATTTTGTTTTTCAAAATGAGGCCAAAAATATTCCCAGTCAAGATTTTATAATAAAGAACATATCCTGCGAATTTGAGATCTCTACCTATAATACCCTTTGCTAGTGGTGGCATCGCTTACAGAAATCAAAACCGGTTACCGGGGCTGTGAAACGAAACGAAATCCGGTATTTTGTACGCTTGTTCTGTGCATTGAAAAATTATTCGCGGGTGTACATGAGCGATAACTTGTAAATGGAAGTGGCTTTTGCGAGATGTTTTTATGTATGCAAAAATGATTTTTCCTCAATATAAGGTAAAAATGTCACATATTTTACAAAATATGTATATGTTTTGTCGTTTTGATGAAGTATTGGCCATTAGAAAGCCTAAAATAATAACGTCTTCGAAAACCGGTTCCCAAATATTCTTTGCGGATTTCGTTTTTTCTACCAAAACAAAACGATATTCTGCATACCGGTAAACCGGTAACAATACTACCCTTTGCTCTAGAGGGCCACCAAAAGTCCTTGTTTAAAGTCAAAAAACGCCCGTGGCGGCCATCTTGTTTTTCAAAATGAGGCCAAAAATATTCCCAGGCAAGATTTTATGGCTATGAATATATCCTGCAAATTTGAGAAGGCTAGCTATAATATTTTTTTCGTTAGAGCGGTAACAGTGAAATCTCTCTACACACTGCGGCGGCGTAACGAAGTCAAATCCATAGTATTCACCGGATGCTATCCGGTGGATACAACAATCCATAATCAAGCCAGTTTGTTTGTCTCTATACAGAAAATTGTTGTAGTACACAGGCCAATAGTGTTTTGGTGTTAGTTCGTTATCACTGAAGTGCAGTATCCATGGATTACTTGATTGCTTTTTGGATTGGGATTCACAAGTTGACTCAATTGCACTAGCCTTTAATTACTTGATGGCCTTTTGGACTGGGTTTGAATTGTCACTCAATTACTTAATTGCTTTTGAGTGCTAACAAACAAGTTTAACTCATGGGGGAGTTAGCAGTGTGTCATACCTCCTGATTACCCTAGAATGCAATTAGCCCCTGTTTTTGTCTATTAATACCCCTCTTTTACTCACTGCATCATTCACTCACTGCTTGAAGTTGGGTTACTTTGGCTAGTTACACCAAATAGTGAAGAAGAGAGTCATAGTAGACAAGGAGTGATATATTCAAGATAGCTTTGTTCCCAGACAAAGCCTCACTTGAAACTTGTGTGGAAAGGTTCCAGAAGCAAAACTGTGTGAACCTATTGTGGGTGTTCCACCACACGACTAAGGCTCCCGATTAAGGGTTTTTGAGGGTCGGTTTGAAAAATTTGCTTAGTCCCAGGCCTCCTGTAAGGGTCGGTTGGGGCTGTGAAAAATCAAACATGTTTGATATTTCTCCCGACCCAAACCGATTATTTTTTCCCGCCATAAACAAAATGTCCAGTCCCAGGCTTCCTCAGGCCTCCTCAGACCAAATTTACACAGTCCTATGTTGTCCCAGGCCTCCTGCGACCCTTAGTTCCTTAGTCCCAGGCCTCCTGCGACCCTTAGTCCCATTGCAAAACACGAATCGGCCACATTGGTCTGGGGAAGACTGGGGAGGCCTCAGGACACCTGGGGGGGTCGGGACTTAATCGTTGGTTAGTCGGGGCTTAGTCCCAGGCGGCCTGAGGCGTCCTGGGACCCAGTCGGTATGTCTACCACAGGATCATGGTTGAAATCGACCAGAAAAAGGGCTCATCGGTTCTTAGTCCCAGACCAGTCAGGGACTGTCTGGGGCCGCCTGGGGCCTCCTCAGGCTTCCTGAGACAGATCTGTTCTTAATCCCAGGCTTTGATACCGATTCAGTTTTCCCACCCATTTTTGCTTTTTTTCACAGACTCTCCACGATTAAGGGTCGCCAACAGGATCGGGGCTTAATCCTTTGGTGGAACAGGGGCATATGGAAACAGCATTCCATTCCATTACATCTTTGGCAAACAAAAATCCTGGTAAGGCTGCAGCCATAAACCTGAGTTGTGTGTCACTGAACTGAATTACTGTTGTGTACGTGGTGGGAGGGAATACAAGGCTAAGGTGTTTACAGGACAAAGCCCTGACCAAAAAGATGGGATGTCCTTTTGTTCTAAAATTTCGATCCACCAAAGATGGACAACACTTAATGCTGATTGACATGAAGAATGAACGCAACCCCCCAGTCAACCCGGAAGAATTTCAGCTCTATCAAAGTCAACACTAACCAGACTCAGAAAACAGGGAAGAGGTGAAAGACTTGTGCAAGATGGAGGCCAACAGGAAGTTGATATGACAGACACTGGCAGAGAAGACTGGGAAGAGGATTATCATGAAGGACATTCACAATACTGCTGCTAAATCAAGGATCCATGGAAGCAGCACCAAGGAAACAGCTAATGACCTGGCCAGATGGATAGCAGACTCCTACCCTCACTGAGTACAGAATTTGTGGTCAGCAACAATGAAATGACTGGACTCTTCCTACAAGATGCCCAGATGCAGTCATCCTTTGAGAAGTTCCCAGATGGACTTCTCGTAGATGCTACTCACAAGACTAGTGACACTGAGATGCCCCTGTACACACTTCTGGTTGTTGAAAGTAATGGAGAGTGAAGTTGCAGTGATATTTCTGGTGAAACATGAAGATGAGGCCTCCATTCACCAGATGGTGCAGATTTTCAAGGGCAGAAACCCCTCCTAGGAGAAAGTCAAGGTTGTCATCTCTGACAAAGATATCACAAAGAGGAATGTGATGAAATCTGAGATGCCCCAGATCCACTTTCAAATATGTCTTTTCCATGTGCTAAGAACATTTGGGAGGGAAATTTCTCCTGAAAAAATGGGCGTAACATCAGCAGAAAAACAAACTCTGGTTTCACATATACAAGGCCTTGCATATGCATGAAGTGAAAAAGACTACCAGTCCAAGTATGATGCATTAGACCCGGTGATGAACAGTCAGTGCAGGCAATTCCTTGCGAGAAATTGGAACAACATCAGAGATCAATGGGTAGAAGGGTTAAAAAGTTGCCAGATGAATTTATGCACCAGGACCAATAACCACAGTGAACCCTTCCTTGCCAAGCTGAAATCGAGTGTTTCTCACAGAGGTAGCCTGAAAGATCTTGTCACAGGATTGATGTCCACTTTGAGTACACTCAGAAACAAAAGGAGGTACAGGATGATCCAAGACACAACTCGGATATCTACAAGACCAGTACCCACAGACTGGAAATGCTTTCAAAAGACTAGTGACATCCTATGTCTTTAGACACTTACAGGGGCAGTTCAATTCTAGGTCAAGTGTTCAGATAACTGAGGAGTCCACATGTTCAAGTGGGCATTAGGATGTGACCATTAATGAAAGTCAGTGTTCCTTCTATACAAGCATGAAGCTACCTTGCCGACACATTTTTGCTATGAGGGATAATCAAGGTGAGCCATTGTACTGTCCAGAGCTGATTGAAAACAGATGAACTTTGGATTTTTATAGACAGTATAGGCCAATAGAAACCACAAGGCAGACATCAGTCACACTAGGAACACCCAGAACCAAACCACTAACAGAAAACCAGAAGTACAGTAGCATCTCTCGCATAACACAACAACTAAATGTTGTCATTTCAAGATGTGGTACAGAGAAATTCCTAAGTAGAAAAGCTCAGCTTGAGCACATTCTACAACTTTGGAAGAAGGACAGTGAGTGGGTGGTGACTGAGGTGGTACAGGAAGCTTCTGAGCCTACAGTTGTATTCGAGGAAGCCAATGAAACACAGCCAGAATTGATCATCCAGGAAGACAATGACACCCAACTAGAACTGCCAGAATTAAACATCCAGAAAGATACTGTACAAAGATACAATTGCAACCTGAGACAACAGAGGACCTGAATGATGTGGCTATGAGGCATCTTGGTGGGTTTTCTCTACAAGGAGTTTGTATACCACAATACCACCAAGTACTCACATATCACTCCTGTAAGAAAGAGTCTTCATTGGTTGCCTATCATGCATCGCTCTATTTTCAAGGTTACTCTTCTGGTGTACAAGTTTCTACATAGTGGCCATCCAAAATACTTCGAACTAGTGAGTGGAATCGCCACAATTTTCGTGGTCGATTATTCGTCCATTTTTCCGACCGATGATCGACCTATAATCAACTTTTTTACTCAGCTGTAAAGCAATATTTCAGGAAACACTTTCCGGGATGAAGTATTTGTCAATCCCGTAAGAATAACGGTGTTTCGAGATTTAGAACCTACCAAAAACACTCACTTCCGGTTAATATGGCGGTAGACATAAACAAACCCAAAATTCGTGACAAATCTCTTGATTTATCAAAGGAAAGTGTAGGAAACTGGTTAAAATATAAAAAATACGTGGATATTAAGACACATAAGGAAGGGTAAAATTTAATCGATTTCTAGAAGTTGTCAGCGACCGAACGCGATTGTACCATAACACCGACGATTAATCGAACATTGGTCTAATCGTTCCACTCACTACTTCGAACCTTTCCTTAAACCAGACACAGTATGTACAGAACGCGTAGAAGTCAATCTCAGGGTGTTTTGCTTGAGGTCCCACATTTTGCATCAATATACAAGTCAAAAAAGCAATTTGGCCTTAGCTTTGCATACGATGCTCCGAGGATTTGGAATGATCTCCCTGATGACATATGCTCAGCTAAATCTCTCTCCTCATTCAGGAAGCTGAAAACTTACCTCTTTGAAAAAGCCTACCCACCCTAGTTTTTTTCCTATGTTTTTATTTTGTCTTTCTCCGTGGTGCCGACCCCTGCAATGTCTCTGATTTAACGATTACGATCTCTGATTTTTGGCTTTATGCGTTTTAGAGTCTGTCAATAGATAGAGATTGAGCGCTATAAAAGTACTATTAGAATTAAAATTATACCAAGTGTTGGCAAAAAAAGAGGAAAGCCAAAGGGGAGTTCCAAGACCGCCATAGGAGTACCCAGAGAGAAAAAAGGAAAGTAGCAGGCTTGATCCCTTTTCAACAAAAGGATATGAAGTCAAAACAGAGGCAAATTTTGTTATGGTTTGTAAGTGAAGATGCTCTGAAGGCAATGAGTTGCAGTTAGTTAGATGAAGTCAATGTAGAGAGCAGTATACCAGAAAACATCCCTTCTGCAAGTTTGGAGGAGGACAAAGCAGATATCAACATCATACAAAGATTTTTCACCCCTGACAGCTGGGCTTCTATCCAACATGTGATGAGGGAGAGGCGTGAGCTCAGATGGATGTGTTAAAAATGCAGCAATTCACTGGAGGGATCTTCAGTGGTTATGACAGTTGCTTGGAATGGTACCACCTCAAATGTGCTGGATTGAAGAAACCCCCTTCAAGTGTGAATTGGTATTGCAAATCATGTAAATAGACATTGTGTGTGCCTATAATTTGTATAACTTGTTTGTGACCTGATGTTGATGTTGGGTGTTGTTTGTTGCTTACTTTTTCCAATAAATAACAAAATGACAGCTATTTTTGTATACTGCTCAGCCAGTGAAGTTCGTCACCCCAGTGAAGTTAGTCACCTGCCGTAAAAGTGCTCAAGAATAGGCAATATTCATATTTAAATAAATGGAATAGCTGCTTTCAGCAACAAGGTATACATGTATGACGAAAGTTCACAGGAAAAACTCTTTAATACTGCCATAAATGCAGGTGACGAACTTCACTGGGGTGACGAAATTCACTGGCTGAGCAGTAGAAATCACGGTTGAAAATGAAGTATATACCGATACATAAATTACGGTAAAATAAAATGACAGCTATTTTACCGATTTATATAGTGGTGGTGGACCAATTCACGCCCGGGTACCAATTCACGCCCACCCTCAATTTTCTTTAAGATTTATAATTTTTCATAGAGAAGATGTTTACCACATCATAGATAATCATCAAATGGATCATTTACATTTGTAATATATTGTTTAACTGTGATTATTTTGGATAAATTTGGGGGTGGGCGTGAATTGGTAACCGGGCGTGAATTGGTCCACCACCACTATTGGTAAAATAATGACGTCTATTTTGACGCCAAATCGCGGTAAAATAGCCACTTCATATTTTAATTGTTTCTGTTGTCACTTTGGATCAAGTGAAGAGAGAGGCGCATTTATTTGAAACGCCGTTAAAACATTTGGTGAGGGGGGAGATCTTCCATCGGTGCCTCTATCTTCACTTGTTCTTTCACTTTAACTCCCTTATATAGAAGGTGGAAGTGTACGAGCGTGGGCAATAAAGAATGAGAATTAGGAAATATTCTGTCTTCCGTTTTGTGCCAACTTGAAGCGTGTGCCAAGATACAAAGCCAGGCAGTAGATTTGAAAACTTTGAAGTCCGTTTAGACTATCTCATGCTGCGTTCTTACCGGCCGTAAACATGACTTCACAGCCTGTAAATTTGCCAAGAACGGTCTCACAGGTGGTATATACCCTGGTGAGTTGGGTGTCACCAGAAACTTTCCAAACTTTGACCTTCACATCTAGTGACAACAAAGATGCAGAATACATGTGCTTTTGTTATAAAAAACCTGCTAAATGAACTGTTTCGGTACTAGGGATTTTGATAAATAACCTCAGAAAACGAATAACGAATGAAACTGTATATCTTTTGTATGGTGGATAGCGAAGTATTGTGATTTCTTTTATTTCTTTCTCTTTGTCATTTGTGTTTGTTTACATCCACACATAAACACACCAGCGGTAAATTGTGAAGAACGGTCAAAACTTTCCACTGGTGGGTACTGCTCAGCCAGTGAATTTCGTCACCCCAGTGAAGTTCGTCACCTGCATTTTATGGCAGTATTAAAGAGTTTTTACTATGAACTTTCAGCATACATGTATACCTTGTTGCTGAAAGCAGCATTTCCATTTATTTAAATATGAATATTGCCTATCCTTGAACATTTTTACGGCAGGTGACGAACTTCACTGGGGTGACGAAATTCACTGGCTGAGCAGTACCAACTCACAGGTCGTGTGCACGGGCTCTCTGAACGCAGCATCAGTTTATCTTTGTGTCCACCCGTGTACCATGTACTGTATAGTGATATACATATACAGACAAAATATAATGTTAACACAAGATATACTGACATGGGATATATATATTAAAAAAAAACACGACTGAAGTAATTTTACATTAATTATTTTTCTTCCGGAAAAGAGTAAACATCCGAACGATAAATGTATCGTTTAGTATCTTATAGCCGTTTGAATAATATACGGGAGACATCAATTTGGAACAGTATCATTCTCTCTCTATCGTTTGTGGAAACTTCTCAACATGACTTAAGGAATAGCATACGACTAGCGTGGGGTTATGCAGGCCGATTTCACAAAGGGACTTAAACTAAGTCCCGTTATTGGCTAAGTCTTGGACTTAAATCTAAGACTTTGGTCTCAGCTAGGTCTGGGACTTTTACAAAGGGTGATTTAGCTAAGGCCAAGGTTATCAAATAACAACAGTGCTTTTCTGTGTCATGTGACCTTTTGTATTTATTCAAAATATAATATTGGTGCCACATATTCTTCATTTGATGTATTTTATCTAAGGATAAGTGCTGTTTTGAAATAGAAAACCTTGTTACCACATATAAACTTCCCAAACACTACTTTAGTGAGGTGTTCTGTATAATTATAATTTATTTACAGCCATTTCAAATTTTGAAGTGGAAAAAAGTTTATGGCAGCCATATTTAAGTCCTCTTTATAAAATTTTAGCCCACTACCCCCCAGACTTAAAGTTAAATCCACTGACTTAGCAATTTCATGGACATAGCTACTTTGTAAAATCTGCTAAGACCACATACTTAACATTCTTTTGACAAAATTTAAAACCAAAGTGTTAGATTTAGGTCTAAATCTGGGGCCAATTTCACAAAGGGACATAAGTCCAGATTTAGACTTAAATTTAAGACTTTGGTCTTAAATTTATGCTAAGTCTGTGGTTTTAGACTTAGCGGATTTCACAAAGTAGCTAAGTCCATGAAATTGCTAAGTCAGTGGACTTAACTTTAAGTCTGGGAGGTACTGGGCTTAAATTTTGTAAAGAGGACTAAAATATACTAAAACATAAACTTTTCTCCACTTCAAAACTTGAAATGGCTGTAAATAAAGTATGATTACACAGAACACCTTACTGAAGTAGTCTTTCGGAAGTTTATATGATGTAACAAGGTTTTCTATGTCAAAACAGCACTGATCCTTAGATAAAAGGCATCAAATGAAGGATATAAAAGATCATATGACACAGAAAACCACTGTGGCTATTTGATAAGCTTGGACTTAGCTAAGTCACCCTTTCGTGAAATCCATTTTAAGTCCCAGACCTACTATAGCAAAGTCTTAGATTTATGATGTAACAAGGTATATATATATATATATTGAAGTATAAAAGATGCTGTATATTATAGAAATAAGCCATGACCAGCAAGGGGTTACAAGAAGATTTTAAAATGAATAGCGATATTAGGATCATGAAGGCAAACCCTGGGTAATTCTAATGGGCTATAAGTTGTAATATCTCATACAACCTGGAGATTGAGCTAGAACATAACACAGGCAGTAGGTTTCCTACATGTGATCATCAGTAGTTTTGATTGATTTTTGAGTAACTATTTACATTTTCTTTACTTGTCAATTTTAAGTGTGCCAATTCAGTCCCAATTTTGTCTGTAAAACTCGACAATTGAGAAAAAGTTGTATGTTAATCCACATTTTCATAAGTTCACTTTTGTTGTGTAAGTTCAACCAGCACACAACAGTAGTTGTCATGCAGTTCAACAATCATATCAGTAGTAATCAATTTGATGATCTGTTTCAATCTGCATATAAATCTGGATGCTCAACAGAGCTAACAGACTGAAATGATAGAGAACTAAAATCTGAGGGTGAATATTTTAGGCATACCATAACGGAATGTTTATATGTCTTTGTGCTTACAAACTTTATAATATATATTAAAAATGAGGTCCACCACCATGTGTACTTGTTGAATATCAATTAAGAAATCTCAATAACCACATCAAATATCTTCCATACACCAAAAATGTCCCCACCTTAAACTCAATGTTACTTTGCAGCTGTGAGGGAGTTTAAGGTATTCATTTCATGAAACTTTAATGTTCAATGTTTTTTGCATCCACAAATTAAACATGCCCAGAATTGCACAATAATTGAAATACTGTTAAAAATTGCCAAACTTAAAAGTGAATATAATTCTGTTATTAATGAGAGTTTAAGGTTATCTTAAAGTATGACCCTTATCTATGGCCTGTTATATATACATGCAAAATTTGAATGAAATCTTTCATTTTATTTTCAGTATACTTCTTGGAAAAATAAAAAAAAAACATAAACTCAACATAATTCGTTTATGCATTGGAACTTAAAATCACCTTATAATAGGGCATGCCTTGAAAACCAGTTACATTCACATGGCAAATTTGAACTAAATATTTCAAGTTATTTTAAGGATACTGTCCAGAAGCAAAGTGTGACGAAGATGCTAAAAAGGATGGGAGAAGACAATGATGCCATAGGAGAAAGGAAAATGTGATCCCCATGTGCCCCCAGCTTAGATGCTGGTGACACAAAAATATCACACACCCAGATATTCTGCACATTCAACAAAGTATAACGACCCTGAGCCAGATAACTAAATTTCAGTTCAAAATTAGTTAGTAGTTTTCAGGTTGTCAGGTCACCAGATATCAGATTTCGATTGGTAAGATCACCAACCAAGTTGTTATTATTGACACCTGTGCCAATAAACCCAGTTGACGATATTTTATAAGTTAAAAGTTGGAAAGAACAAGTAATAATATAGTCTTAAATGTGTATTTATTTTAAATAAACATGTATTTGTATAGACAGTGCAACAGAAATGTGATAACAATGGTGTAATGCTGTTCAGTAAAATATCAGAACAAGATGACGAACAAGTTACTGTAGCATATGAATGACTATACAAGACTTAAGAAACAAGAATATCAATAATATTGCAGCCAGTAATTATAATAGCATCAAAACTGCAGCCAGTAAATAATACTGACTATAGTCAATGAATCAGTTCAAATAATAAAACTGCAATCTTCAGTCAAAAATGCATCCTAACTATCACAAAGTATACTGCAGTTATCGGTCAAAATGAAAATATGAGAAACTAGAGACAAAATGTAAAAAAGCAGTCGAAATAATATTTATACCCTCATGGTTACAACACCATAGCTTGAAATAATTCCATTACAAGTTCATATTCACTATCGGTTGTAAGCACTGTTAAAGACATGAGCATTTGTTTGTAAACAGTTGGGAGGGAAACACCCCCCAACTGTCAAAATGACAGAATATTAATAAACTACAGATTCAAATTTACTGAAACTTTCTACAAACTTGTTCTAAGATAAAAGCAATCACTTAATGCAACCGGATCCAAAAATAAATATAAGAAACCAAATAAAATCAAGTAAATATCAGTAAAAGTCAAAACCAATGAATGCACCTTTCCCTTAGAGCGGCTCAATACATAGAGAACAATTTAATTTACCTTCCTTATATAGCCAACTGGGCCATGGTGGCAGAGTGGTAACACTCTCGCCTCCCACCTCTGAGGCCGGGGTTCGATTCCCAGCACGGCCTCAAGTGAGAAAGCTAGTAGTTGCTTGCCGTTGATCGGCAGTTTACAGTACACATCCCTGACGAACTCTATGTACTGGTTTCCTCTGCCCTTCCAACTACCCGTCGTGATATGACCTGTACAGTGTTGAAAGCGACGTAAAACCCCAAATAAATAAATAAAAATAAATAAAATTATATAGCCAAGATTCGGCGCAGATTCGGAACGTCCACCACATAAAATATATCCCACAATGCTTCACTTGGCTTACGAAACTTCCCAACATTACTTTCAAATTGCTTCCAGCCAATGTAAACTCAGGCCGGTGTACACACACAAAGTGATGATATCATAAGCAATGGCAGATCACTCTCGATATGAAATGCCAGAAATTAAGAAGACAATATGGCGGATTATCTTCTAAGAACCTTATTTTAAAATATAAGGACCAAATACTTTAAATATTACAGCATTTGAAGTGACTGCCAGTGAATACCATCTAAAATAAAGAAAATGTGGATTCACTATCTCTCCTGATCATGGCAGTTCAATAAATGACCATGGTCACCACAAAAGCATAGTTGAAAACTTCAAGCTAATCAGAACAACCACATTGCAGTTACATAGATTAACTGTATGCACAGCTCTGGTACATGCAGGCAGAAGTTAGGTTTAAAAGCAACAAGATCTCATAAATGTTTACACGTATAGTTCAATTGTAATATTTTCAACAAAATGTCAAAATGGTTTTTTCAAACAAAAATAAGCATATTATGTTAACTGATACTTACATGTCAGTGTATTCATATCTTTTAGTAAGGTATTAAAAAATAGAATATTACCAATGAGTAATAACGATTGATAGATGTTAAGAATGGACAAATAATTCATGTTAACATATCAATCATATCACTTTCAGTAGGTTCAGATTCAGATTGTTAGTTTAAATCATAAGATAAGAGAACACTGATAGAAAGTGGAACAAGTAATGAAAAAAAAGAGAGAATTATATAGCAGTTGTTGAAATAGACAAGTCCAGTAAGCCAAGCAACAGGCAAGGATCCGGCACTGGAAGTTGGTAGATCTGAAGACAGAGTCACCGGTAGTGGCTGAATAAATGGTCTAGCAGAAGTCACCACATGTGAAAGTTTCTAATGTACTGGCATGGACATCTGGTGAAAGGCTGATTGTGGAGTAGGTTGCAAAGTCTTTGCAAGCAACATGGAATCCAGCCTGGAAAACCTTTTAGGCCACTTACTGTCCAAAGCTTTTAACTCATCAGCAGATACGACACTAGATTTACCAGATTTCCTCTTAGAAGAAGTGTCCTTTACAGGAGGTCCTTTCCCCATCTCACTGGCCATGCAACTTTGAGGATCTGTGGAGTTGTCCTTGTCCTTTGCACAAAACATCTTTTCCTGGCATTTTTGGAGCTAGTTGGCAATGACTGGTATAGCCAATTGTCCATTGGGTAAGATGTATTGATACAATAAAATTGTGATTTTGCCATGTAAAGTACTTGTACGCAATATGTTTTAATCTCACATATACACGCACACAATATGTTCTCAATTTCACATGCACATGTGACTCATAAAAAATGGAGCTTAATAGTTACAACTGGTTATTGGTAAAATATATTGGGGTATTAAGTTTGTGTATGTGAATATCCTGACTACAATTAAATGAAATTTTTACTGACTGGTTTTCAGTTCTCAATGGAGTGAAACATGGTGATAATCTCTCACCTACATTATTTGTACTGTTCATTAATGATTTAGTAAATAAACTTAACTCTCTCAGATATGGGATTCAAGTTGGGACATATAAAATTAATGCTTTGCTTTATGACGACGACATTGTGATTTTGACTGAAAATGAGACTATACTTCAAAAACTGTTGGATAAGTTATATGCATGGTGCACTAAATGGAAGTTGGAAATTAACCAATCAAAATCTAAAATTATTCACTTCAGGAAAAATAGGAAAGCACAATCACAAGTGATCATATGGCAAGAAATGTAAGTAAGTAAGAAACACTAATATAGCACCAAAATTCATGTAGACATCCTCTAAGGTGCTGATGTGCAAAAAGAGATAGTCCAGTTCCAGAAAGAGGTCCATTTCCATATTAGCGTCCGCAAGGGGAGATAGGCTATGGTGGAGGATAAGCTAATCTGAAAAGGTATGTTTTCAACTGTTTTCTGAAACCAGAAATGCTTTCTATGGTTCTAATGGCTTGAAGCTTGTTCCACTCAGCTGGAGCCCCTACTATGAAGCTGCACAGCCCTGAGCATTTCTTTGGTTTCGATGAGGAAATTGATAGGCGATTGCCCCATGTGAGATCACTCCACCTAATTAGAGAGGAAAGACATGGAGGTTGGCTGAAATGTATTGCTTAATAAGTAAGGAGATTGTACTTGAACAATATACGGTAATGAATGGGGAGCCAGTGTAGTTTGTGCAGGAAAGGTGTGACATGACAATATTTACTTAGCTTGAACACCGTACGACATAGAGCATTTTGAACTCTCTGTAGTCTGGTAATATATGCCTTTTTAGTGTTGCAATGCAGTGAGTTACAGTAATCCAGGTGACTGCTAAACCAGGGCATTTGCCACCTTTACAGCTGTTTCATGATTTAAGTACCTGCGGACCCTATGTAGTTCCCAAAGATGGTAATAACTTATGCAACAATAGATTAGCCATGTGTCTTTACATTGAATTTCCAGCATCTAGAAAGACACCAAGGTTTTTGACTGATTCAGCTGGTTCCATGCTGTTGCCAAGCAAACTCACTGGGAAAGATGACTTCAGAGAGCTTCTAATTTGATTATCACGAATCACTATGAATTCTGTCTTGTCAGGATTTAATTTAAGTTTATTATTTCCCATCCAAGCCTGGACTGCCTCAAGGCAATTTGTCAATTCAGTGATACTGGAATCGAAGTTCTTAGAGTCAAGTTCCAAGTAAATTTGTGTGTCATCTGCATATAAGTGATGGGTCACATTGAATTTAGATATGCCTGAACTGAGTGGGATTGTATATAGGTAAAAAGGAGTGGCCCCAGAACAGAGCCCCGGGGAACCCCATAAGGGAGTTGAAAAGCATTTGAGAGATGTCCATCTATTTTGATCCACTGTTTCCTTGAAATGAGGTATGACTGAACCCACTTAAGCACTACCCCATCAATGCCATACCAGTGCTGAAGGCACTTAAATAGGATTGAGTGGTCTATTGTATCGAAGGCTGCAGATAAGTCCAAAAGGACTAGTCCAACAGCTGCGCCTTTGTCCATTGAAGTGGCAATGTCATTTTGTATTTTTAGCAATGCCATTTCAGTTGAGTGAAAAAATCTATATGCAGACTGATTTTTGTTTGATATACCCTCTTGAGCAATGTGCTCATTTATCTGCCTAGTCACAGCTTTCTCTATGAGTTTGGAGATGTAGCTGAGGTTAGACACTGGTCAATAGTTCTTGAGAATATTTCTGTCAAGACCAGCTTTTTTAACAGGGGTGTAACATGTGCAGTCTTAAAACAGGATGGGAAACTGCCTTCCTGTAGGGAGTAGTTCACAATATTTGTAATAGGAGTCAGGAGCACACCGATACAGTCAAGGACCAATGATATTGGGATTGGATCCAGGTCACATGATTTATTTGGTCTGGACTTAATGATTTTAAGGACTTCTTCCTCTGACATGGTCCGGAAAGAAACAAACTTGTTTTTGCAGAAACCTGAGACAGGGGGATCAGCATCAGTAGACAGTAGTCCAGATCTTAGTTTAGCAATTTTGTCTGCAAAATACTTCCTAAAGGTGTTGATTAAACTGTTGATGTTAGTATGATCTGGAAGTATACCATATAACCATATTACTATAGTATTTGGTTTTCGCACATTCTAAGAAGCGGTTGAAATGGTTCACTGTGGCTCTATACCTACTACGATTAATGGCAGAGTTGTCAGAGCAGCCGATTCCATGAAACAGTTGAACTCTTCAATAAATTTGCTTTTACTAGTGCTTGAAGGTCGATAGATGATATGTATCAGGAGCTAGCTCGACTGTCGATCTGACAGTTTGACGGTGATGTGTTCGAAAGTCACCTACTGATCAGTTGGACAATGCACACTGTCAATGTCATTCCGGACAAAAACAGCAACTCCACCTCCTTTCTTGTTCCTGTGTGGGACATGGTGAAGCTGGAAACCTGCAGGGGTTATCTCATCCATTAGGCCCTGTGTGTCTGATGGCCTTAGCCAGGTCTCAATGACACCAATGATGTCGAGATCATTTGACGAAACAAATTTGTTGAAGGCTGATGTTTTGTTACGCAATGACCGGGCATTCAGTAAACAGGCTTTGATATTTCGGACTGATGGACCTGGGTTCAAGCTAATGTCACCGGAAAGAATCAGGATGATGGACCACCAAGGGTTGACATTTCTGAAACAGTGTGTCACTTGATGACAGTGGGCCTGCAGGGCGACAAAAGCAATGTTGCAGCAGTCCAGAGAGGATAGTAGACTTATCTATGGCCTGTTATATATACATGCAAAATTTGAATGAAATCTTTCATTTTATTTTCAGTATACTTCTTGGAAAAATAAAAAAAAAACATAAACTCAACATAATTCGTTTATGCATTGGAACTTAAAATCACCTTATAATAGGGCATGCCTTGAAAACCAGTTACATTCACATGGCAAATTTGAACTAAATATTTCAAGTTATTTTAAGGATACTGTCCAGAAGCAAAGTGTGACGAAGATGCTAAAAAGGATGGGAGAAGACAATGATGCCATAGGAGAAAGGAAAATGTGATCCCCATGTGCCCCCAGCTTAGATGCTGGTGACACAAAAATATCACACACCCAGATATTCTGCACATTCAACAAAGTATAACGACCCTGAGCCAGATAACTAAATTTCAGTTCAAAATTAGTTAGTAGTTTTCAGGTTGTCAGGTCACCAGATATCAGATTTCGATTGGTAAGATCACCAACCAAGTTGTTATTATTGACACCTGTGCCAATAAACCCAGTTGACGATATTTTATAAGTTAAAAGTTGGAAAGAACAAGTAATAATATAGTCTTAAATGTGTATTTATTTTAAATAAACATGTATTTGTATAGACAGTGCAACAGAAATGTGATAACAATGGTGTAATGCTGTTCAGTAAAATATCAGAACAAGATGACGAACAAGTTACTGTAGCATATGAATGACTATACAAGACTTAAGAAACAAGAATATCAATAATATTGCAGCCAGTAATTATAATAGCATCAAAACTGCAGCCAGTAAATAATACTGACTATAGTCAATGAATCAGTTCAAATAATAAAACTGCAATCTTCAGTCAAAAATGCATCCTAACTATCACAAAGTATACTGCAGTTATCGGTCAAAATGAAAATATGAGAAACTAGAGACAAAATGTAAAAAAGCAGTCGAAATAATATTTATACCCTCATGGTTACAACACCATAGCTTGAAATAATTCCATTACAAGTTCATATTCACTATCGGTTGTAAGCACTGTTAAAGACATGAGCATTTGTTTGTAAACAGTTGGGAGGGAAACACCCCCCAACTGTCAAAATGACAGAATATTAATAAACTACAGATTCAAATTTACTGAAACTTTCTACAAACTTGTTCTAAGATAAAAGCAATCACTTAATGCAACCGGATCCAAAAATAAATATAAGAAACCAAATAAAATCAAGTAAATATCAGTAAAAGTCAAAACCAATGAATGCACCTTTCCCTTAGAGCGGCTCAATACATAGAGAACAATTTAATTTACCTTCCTTATATAGCCAACTGGGCCATGGTGGCAGAGTGGTAACACTCTCGCCTCCCACCTCTGAGGCCGGGGTTCGATTCCCAGCACGGCCTCAAGTGAGAAAGCTAGTAGTTGCTTGCCGTTGATCGGCAGTTTACAGTACACATCCCTGACGAACTCTATGTACTGGTTTCCTCTGCCCTTCCAACTACCCGTCGTGATATGACCTGTACAGTGTTGAAAGCGACGTAAAACCCCAAATAAATAAATAAAAATAAATAAAATTATATAGCCAAGATTCGGCGCAGATTCGGAACGTCCACCACATAAAATATATCCCACAATGCTTCACTTGGCTTACGAAACTTCCCAACATTACTTTCAAATTGCTTCCAGCCAATGTAAACTCAGGCCGGTGTACACACACAAAGTGATGATATCATAAGCAATGGCAGATCACTCTCGATATGAAATGCCAGAAATTAAGAAGACAATATGGCGGATTATCTTCTAAGAACCTTATTTTAAAATATAAGGACCAAATACTTTAAATATTACAGCATTTGAAGTGACTGCCAGTGAATACCATCTAAAATAAAGAAAATGTGGATTCACTATCTCTCCTGATCATGGCAGTTCAATAAATGACCATGGTCACCACAAAAGCATAGTTGAAAACTTCAAGCTAATCAGAACAACCACATTGCAGTTACATAGATTAACTGTATGCACAGCTCTGGTACATGCAGGCAGAAGTTAGGTTTAAAAGCAACAAGATCTCATAAATGTTTACACGTATAGTTCAATTGTAATATTTTCAACAAAATGTCAAAATGGTTTTTTCAAACAAAAATAAGCATATTATGTTAACTGATACTTACATGTCAGTGTATTCATATCTTTTAGTAAGGTATTAAAAAATAGAATATTACCAATGAGTAATAACGATTGATAGATGTTAAGAATGGACAAATAATTCATGTTAACATATCAATCATATCACTTTCAGTAGGTTCAGATTCAGATTGTTAGTTTAAATCATAAGATAAGAGAACACTGATAGAAAGTGGAACAAGTAATGAAAAAAAAGAGAGAATTATATAGCAGTTGTTGAAATAGACAAGTCCAGTAAGCCAAGCAACAGGCAAGGATCCGGCACTGGAAGTTGGTAGATCTGAAGACAGAGTCACCGGTAGTGGCTGAATAAATGGTCTAGCAGAAGTCACCACATGTGAAAGTTTCTAATGTACTGGCATGGACATCTGGTGAAAGGCTGATTGTGGAGTAGGTTGCAAAGTCTTTGCAAGCAACATGGAATCCAGCCTGGAAAACCTTTTAGGCCACTTACTGTCCAAAGCTTTTAACTCATCAGCAGATACGACACTAGATTTACCAGATTTCCTCTTAGAAGAAGTGTCCTTTACAGGAGGTCCTTTCCCCATCTCACTGGCCATGCAACTTTGAGGATCTGTGGAGTTGTCCTTGTCCTTTGCACAAAACATCTTTTCCTGGCATTTTTGGAGCTAGTTGGCAATGACTGGTATAGCCAATTGTCCATTGGGTAAGATGTATTGATACAATAAAATTGTGATTTTGCCATGTAAAGTACTTGTACGCAATATGTTTTAATCTCACATATACACGCACACAATATGTTCTCAATTTCACATGCACATGTGACTCATAAAAAATGGAGCTTAATAGTTACAACTGGTTATTGGTAAAATATATTGGGGTATTAAGTTTGTGTATGTGAATATCCTGACTACAATTAAATGAAATTTTTACTGACTGGTTTTCAGTTCTCAATGGAGTGAAACATGGTGATAATCTCTCACCTACATTATTTGTACTGTTCATTAATGATTTAGTAAATAAACTTAACTCTCTCAGATATGGGATTCAAGTTGGGACATATAAAATTAATGCTTTGCTTTATGACGACGACATTGTGATTTTGACTGAAAATGAGACTATACTTCAAAAACTGTTGGATAAGTTATATGCATGGTGCACTAAATGGAAGTTGGAAATTAACCAATCAAAATCTAAAATTATTCACTTCAGGAAAAATAGGAAAGCACAATCACAAGTGATCATATGGCAAGAAATGTAAGTAAGTAAGAAACACTAATATAGCACCAAAATTCATGTAGACATCCTCTAAGGTGCTGATGTGCAAAAAGAGATAGTCCAGTTCCAGAAAGAGGTCCATTTCCATATTAACGTCCGCAAGGGGAGATAGGCTATGGTGGAGGATAAGCTAATCTGAAAAGGTATGTTTTCAACTGTTTTCTGAAACCAGAAATGCTTTCTATGGTTCTAATGGCTTGAAGCTTGTTCCACTCAGCTGGAGCCCCTACTATGAAGCTGCACAGCCCTGAGCATTTCTTTGGTTTCGATGAGGAAATTGATAGGCGATTGCCCCATGTGAGATCACTCCACCTAATTAGAGAGGAAAGACATGGAGGTTGGCTGAAATGTATTGCTTAATAAGTAAGGAGATTGTACTTGAACAATATACGGTAATGAATGGGGAGCCAGTGTAGTTTGTGCAGGAAAGGTGTGACATGACAATATTTACTTAGCTTGAACACCGTACGACATAGAGCATTTTGAACTCTCTGTAGTCTGGTAATATATGCCTTTTTAGTGTTGCAATGCAGTGAGTTACAGTAATCCAGGTGACTGCTAAACCAGGGCATTTGCCACCTTTACAGCTGTTTCATGATTTAAGTACCTGCGGACCCTATGTAGTTCCCAAAGATGGTAATAACTTATGCAACAATAGATTAGCCATGTGTCTTTACATTGAATTTCCAGCATCTAGAAAGACACCAAGGTTTTTGACTGATTCAGCTGGTTCCATGCTGTTGCCAAGCAAACTCACTGGGAAAGATGACTTCAGAGAGCTTCTAATTTGATTATCACGAATCACTATGAATTCTGTCTTGTCAGGATTTAATTTAAGTTTATTATTTCCCATCCAAGCCTGGACTGCCTCAAGGCAATTTGTCAATTCAGTGATACTGGAATCGAAGTTCTTAGAGTCAAGTTCCAAGTAAATTTGTGTGTCATCTGCATATAAGTGATGGGTCACATTGAATTTAGATATGCCTGAACTGAGTGGGATTGTATATAGGTAAAAAGGAGTGGCCCCAGAACAGAGCCCCGGGGAACCCCATAAGGGAGTTGAAAAGCATTTGAGAGATGTCCATCTATTTTGATCCACTGTTTCCTTGAAATGAGGTATGACTGAACCCACTTAAGCACTACCCCATCAATGCCATACCAGTGCTGAAGGCACTTAAATAGGATTGAGTGGTCTATTGTATCGAAGGCTGCAGATAAGTCCAAAAGGACTAGTCCAACAGCTGCGCCTTTGTCCATTGAAGTGGCAATGTCATTTTGTATTTTTAGCAATGCCATTTCAGTTGAGTGAAAAAATCTATATGCAGACTGATTTTTGTTTGATATACCCTCTTGAGCAATGTGCTCATTTATCTGCCTAGTCACAGCTTTCTCTATGAGTTTGGAGATGTAGCTGAGGTTAGACACTGGTCAATAGTTCTTGAGAATATTTCTGTCAAGACCAGCTTTTTTAACAGGGGTGTAACATGTGCAGTCTTAAAACAGGATGGGAAACTGCCTTCCTGTAGGGAGTAGTTCACAATATTTGTAATAGGAGTCAGGAGCACACCGATACAGTCAAGGACCAATGATATTGGGATTGGATCCAGGTCACATGATTTATTTGGTCTGGACTTAATGATTTTAAGGACTTCTTCCTCTGACATGGTCCGGAAAGAAACAAACTTGTTTTTGCAGAAACCTGAGACAGGGGGATCAGCATCAGTAGACAGTAGTCCAGATCTTAGTTTAGCAATTTTGTCTGCAAAATACTTCCTAAAGGTGTTGATTAAACTGTTGATGTTAGTATGATCTGGAAGTATACCATATAACCATATTACTATAGTATTTGGTTTTCGCACATTCTAAGAAGCGGTTGAAATGGTTCACTGTGGCTCTATACCTACTACGATTAATGGCAGAGTTGTCAGAGCAGCCGATTCCATGAAACAGTTGAACTCTTCAATAAATTTGCTTTTACTAGTGCTTGAAGGTCGATAGATGATATGTATCAGGAGCTAGCTCGACTGTCGATCTGACAGTTTGACGGTGATGTGTTCGAAAGTCACCTACTGATCAGTTGGACAATGCACACTGTCAATGTCATTCCGGACAAAAACAGCAACTCCACCTCCTTTCTTGTTCCTGTGTGGGACATGGTGAAGCTGGAAACCTGCAGGGGTTATCTCATCCATTAGGCCCTGTGTGTCTGATGGCCTTAGCCAGGTCTCAATGACACCAATGATGTCGAGATCATTTGACGAAACAAATTTGTTGAAGGCTGATGTTTTGTTACGCAATGACCGGGCATTCAGTAAACAGGCTTTGATATTTCGGACTGATGGACCTGGGTTCAAGCTAATGTCACCGGAAAGAATCAGGATGATGGACCACCAAGGGTTGACATTTCTGAAACAGTGTGTCACTTGATGACAGTGGGCCTGCAGGGCGACAAAAGCAATGTTGCAGCAGTCCAGAGAGGATAGTAGACTTATCTATGGCCTGTTATATATACATGCAAAATTTGAATGAAATCTTTCATTTTATTTTCAGTATACTTCTTGGAAAAATAAAAAAAAAACATAAACTCAACATAATTCGTTTATGCATTGGAACTTAAAATCACCTTATAATAGGGCATGCCTTGAAAACCAGTTACATTCACATGGCAAATTTGAACTAAATATTTCAAGTTATTTTAAGGATACTGTCCAGAAGCAAAGTGTGACGAAGATGCTAAAAAGGATGGGAGAAGACAATGATGCCATAGGAGAAAGGAAAATGTGATCCCCATGTGCCCCCAGCTTAGATGCTGGTGACACAAAAATATCACACACCCAGATATTCTGCACATTCAACAAAGTATAACGACCCTGAGCCAGATAACTAAATTTCAGTTCAAAATTAGTTAGTAGTTTTCAGGTTGTCAGGTCACCAGATATCAGATTTCAATTGGTAAGATCACCAACCAAGTTGTTATTATTGACACCTGTGCCAATAAACCCAGTTGACGATATTTTATAAGTTAAAAGTTGGAAAGAACAAGTAATAATATAGTCTTAAATGTGTATTTATTTTAAATAAACATGTATTTGTATAGACAGTGCAACAGAAATGTGATAACAATGGTGTAATGCTGTTCAGTAAAATATCAGAACAAGATGACGAACAAGTTACTGTAGCATATGAATGACTATACAAGACTTAAGAAACAAGAATATCAATAATATTGCAGCCAGTAATTATAATAGCATCAAAACTGCAGCCAGTAAATAATACTGACTATAGTCAATGAATCAGTTCAAATAATAAAACTGCAATCTTCAGTCAAAAATGCATCCTAACTATCACAAAGTATACTGCAGTTATCGGTCAAAATGAAAATATGAGAAACTAGAGACAAAATGTAAAAAAGCAGTCGAAATAATATTTATACCCTCATGGTTACAACACCATAGCTTGAAATAATTCCATTACAAGTTCATATTCACTATCGGTTGTAAGCACTGTTAAAGACATGAGCATTTGTTTGTAAACAGTTGGGAGGGAAACACCCCCCAACTGTCAAAATGACAGAATATTAATAAACTACAGATTCAAATTTACTGAAACTTTCTACAAACTTGTTCTAAGATAAAAGCAATCACTTAATGCAACCGGATCCAAAAATAAATATAAGAAACCAAATAAAATCAAGTAAATATCAGTAAAAGTCAAAACCAATGAATGCACCTTTCCCTTAGAGCGGCTCAATACATAGAGAACAATTTAATTTACCTTCCTTATATAGCCAACTGGGCCATGGTGGCAGAGTGGTAACACTCTCGCCTCCCACCTCTGAGGCCGGGGTTCGATTCCCAGCACGGCCTCAAGTGAGAAAGCTAGTAGTTGCTTGCCGTTGATCGGCAGTTTATAGTACACATCCCTGACGAACTCTATGTACTGGTTTCCTCTGCCCTTCCAACTACCCGTCGTGATATGACCTGTACAGTGTTGAAAGCGACGTAAAACCCCAAATAAATAAATAAAAATAAATAAAATTATATAGCCAAGATTCGGCGCAGATTCGGAACGTCCACCACATAAAATATATCCCACAATGCTTCACTTGGCTTACGAAACTTCCCAACATTACTTTCAAATTGCTTCCAGCCAATGTAAACTCAGGCCGGTGTACACACACAAAGTGATGATATCATAAGCAATGGCAGATCACTCTCGATATGAAATGCCAGAAATTAAGAAGACAATATGGCGGATTATCTTCTAAGAACCTTATTTTAAAATATAAGGACCAAATACTTTAAATATTACAGCATTTGAAGTGACTGCCAGTGAATACCATCTAAAATAAAGAAAATGTGGATTCACTATCTCTCCTGATCATGGCAGTTCAATAAATGACCATGGTCACCACAAAAGCATAGTTGAAAACTTCAAGCTAATCAGAACAACCACATTGCAGTTACATAGATTAACTGTATGCACAGCTCTGGTACATGCAGGCAGAAGTTAGGTTTAAAAGCAACAAGATCTCATAAATGTTTACACGTATAGTTCAATTGTAATATTTTCAACAAAATGTCAAAATGGTTTTTTCAAACAAAAATAAGCATATTATGTTAACTGATACTTACATGTCAGTGTATTCATATCTTTTAGTAAGGTATTAAAAAATAGAATATTACCAATGAGTAATAACGATTGATAGATGTTAAGAATGGACAAATAATTCATGTTAACATATCAATCATATCACTTTCAGTAGGTTCAGATTCAGATTGTTAGTTTAAATCATAAGATAAGAGAACACTGATAGAAAGTGGAACAAGTAATGAAAAAAAAGAGAGAATTATATAGCAGTTGTTGAAATAGACAAGTCCAGTAAGCCAAGCAACAGGCAAGGATCCGGCACTGGAAGTTGGTAGATCTGAAGACAGAGTCACCGGTAGTGGCTGAATAAATGGTCTAGCAGAAGTCACCACATGTGAAAGTTTCTAATGTACTGGCATGGACATCTGGTGAAAGGCTGATTGTGGAGTAGGTTGCAAAGTCTTTGCAAGCAACATGGAATCCAGCCTGGAAAACCTTTTAGGCCACTTACTGTCCAAAGCTTTTAACTCATCAGCAGATACGACACTAGATTTACCAGATTTCCTCTTAGAAGAAGTGTCCTTTACAGGAGGTCCTTTCCCCATCTCACTGGCCATGCAACTTTGAGGATCTGTGGAGTTGTCCTTGTCCTTTGCACAAAACATCTTTTCCTGGCATTTTTGGAGCTAGTTGGCAATGACTGGTATAGCCAATTGTCCATTGGGTAAGATGTATTGATACAATAAAATTGTGATTTTGCCATGTAAAGTACTTGTACGCAATATGTTTTAATCTCACATATACACGCACACAATATGTTCTCAATTTCACATGCACATGTGACTCATAAAAAATGGAGCTTAATAGTTACAACTGGTTATTGGTAAAATATATTGGGGTATTAAGTTTGTGTATGTGAATATCCTGACTACAATTAAATGAAATTTTTACTGACTGGTTTTCAGTTCTCAATGGAGTGAAACATGGTGATAATCTCTCACCTACATTATTTGTACTGTTCATTAATGATTTAGTAAATAAACTTAACTCTCTCAGATATGGGATTCAAGTTGGGACATATAAAATTAATGCTTTGCTTTATGACGACGACATTGTGATTTTGACTGAAAATGAGACTATACTTCAAAAACTGTTGGATAAGTTATATGCATGGTGCACTAAATGGAAGTTGGAAATTAACCAATCAAAATCTAAAATTATTCACTTCAGGAAAAATAGGAAAGCACAATCACAAGTGATCATATGGCAAGAAATGTAAGTAAGTAAGAAACACTAATATAGCACCAAAATTCATGTAGACATCCTCTAAGGTGCTGATGTGCAAAAAGAGATAGTCCAGTTCCAGAAAGAGGTCCATTTCCATATTAGCGTCCGCAAGGGGAGATAGGCTATGGTGGAGGATAAGCTAATCTGAAAAGGTATGTTTTCAACTGTTTTCTGAAACCAGAAATGCTTTCTATGGTTCTAATGGCTTGAAGCTTGTTCCACTCAGCTGGAGCCCCTACTATGAAGCTGCACAGCCCTGAGCATTTCTTTGGTTTCGATGAGGAAATTGATAGGCGATTGCCCCATGTGAGATCACTCCACCTAATTAGAGAGGAAAGACATGGAGGTTGGCTGAAATGTATTGCTTAATAAGTAAGGAGATTGTACTTGAACAATATACGGTAATGAATGGGGAGCCAGTGTAGTTTGTGCAGGAAAGGTGTGACATGACAATATTTACTTAGCTTGAACACCGTACGACATAGAGCATTTTGAACTCTCTGTAGTCTGGTAATATATGCCTTTTTAGTGTTGCAATGCAGTGAGTTACAGTAATCCAGGTGACTGCTAAACCAGGGCATTTGCCACCTTTACAGCTGTTTCATGATTTAAGTACCTGCGGACCCTATGTAGTTCCCAAAGATGGTAATAACTTATGCAACAATAGATTAGCCATGTGTCTTTACATTGAATTTCCAGCATCTAGAAAGACACCAAGGTTTTTGACTGATTCAGCTGGTTCCATGCTGTTGCCAAGCAAACTCACTGGGAAAGATGACTTCAGAGAGCTTCTAATTTGATTATCACGAATCACTATGAATTCTGTCTTGTCAGGATTTAATTTAAGTTTATTATTTCCCATCCAAGCCTGGACTGCCTCAAGGCAATTTGTCAATTCAGTGATACTGGAATCGAAGTTCTTAGAGTCAAGTTCCAAGTAAATTTGTGTGTCATCTGCATATAAGTGATGGGTCACATTGAATTTAGATATGCCTGAACTGAGTGGGATTGTATATAGGTAAAAAGGAGTGGCCCCAGAACAGAGCCCCGGGGAACCCCATAAGGGAGTTGAAAAGCATTTGAGAGATGTCCATCTATTTTGATCCACTGTTTCCTTGAAATGAGGTATGACTGAACCCACTTAAGCACTACCCCATCAATGCCATACCAGTGCTGAAGGCACTTAAATAGGATTGAGTGGTCTATTGTATCGAAGGCTGCAGATAAGTCCAAAAGGACTAGTCCAACAGCTGCGCCTTTGTCCATTGAAGTGGCAATGTCATTTTGTATTTTTAGCAATGCCATTTCAGTTGAGTGAAAAAATCTATATGCAGACTGATTTTTGTTTGATATACCCTCTTGAGCAATGTGCTCATTTATCTGCCTAGTCACAGCTTTCTCTATGAGTTTGGAGATGTAGCTGAGGTTAGACACTGGTCAATAGTTCTTGAGAATATTTCTGTCAAGACCAGCTTTTTTAACAGGGGTGTAACATGTGCAGTCTTAAAACAGGATGGGAAACTGCCTTCCTGTAGGGAGTAGTTCACAATATTTGTAATAGGAGTCAGGAGCACACCGATACAGTCAAGGACCAATGATATTGGGATTGGATCCAGGTCACATGATTTATTTGGTCTGGACTTAATGATTTTAAGGACTTCTTCCTCTGACATGGTCCGGAAAGAAACAAACTTGTTTTTGCAGAAACCTGAGACAGGGGGATCAGCATCAGTAGACAGTAGTCCAGATCTTAGTTTAGCAATTTTGTCTACAAAATACTTCCTAAAGGTGTTGATTAAACTGTTGATGTTAGTATGATCTGGAAGTATACCATATAACCATATTACTATAGTATTTGGTTTTCGCACATTCTAAGAAGCGGTTGAAATGGTTCACTGTGGCTCTATACCTACTACGATTAATGGCAGAGTTGTCAGAGCAGCCGATTCCATGAAACAGTTGAACTCTTCAATAAATTTGCTTTTACTAGTGCTTGAAGGTCGATAGATGATATGTATCAGGAGCTAGCTCGACTGTCGATCTGACAGTTTGACGGTGATGTGTTCGAAATTCACCTACTGATCAGTTGGACAATGCACACTGTCAATGTCATTCCGGACAAAAACAGCAACTCCACCTCCTTTCTTGTTCCTGTGTGGGACATGGTGAAGCTGGAAACCTGCAGGGGTTATCTCATCCATTAGGCCCTGTGTGTCTGATGGCCTTAGCCAGGTCTCAATGACACCAATGATGTCGAGATCATTTGACGAAACAAATTTGTTGAAGGCTGATGTTTTGTTACGCAATGACCGGGCATTCAGTAAACAGGCTTTGATATTTCGGACTGATGGACCTGGGTTCAAGCTAATGTCACCGGAAAGAATCAGGATGATGGACCACCAAGGGTTGACATTTCTGAAACAGTGTGTCACTTGATGACAGTGGGCCTGCAGGGCGACAAAAGCAATGTTGCAGCAGTCCAGAGAGGATAGTAGACTTGAATGGATAATTTTTGGTGATGGTAATCTATTTTCGTTGGTTTCGTTGGTGGGGGCTGTTGACCTAGCAGTCAAGAGGATGAGAAAACAGAACCAAAAAGTGCAATGCATGACCAATGAAAGCCAAAATTAAAATGTAGAAATAAGTGCACCTACCTTTCCTGCATACAAACCTTTCTATTACAGCATCACAGTACCAAAATCAAAAGATGCTAGATTAGGAAGAAGTAGATTGGTGCATATGTTTGACGGATGTATAGAATTAAGATTAACAGACAATTGGCAGGGAATGCGGAATGGCAACCAATATTTTTAATATATATCTATTTTACATGTAATACATTTGGTGTGCTTTGTGTATGAAACATTGAAAGTGATATCGCGGGAATTATCGGGTGGGCGATGATACCCGTTCAATGACAAACAGCACTTTTAACTAATATCTGGGCGTGCTGACAGTCTGTAGATCTGTTGGTTTATAATTTTTTCATCAAATGGATACAGTAACATTAAAATATGTCAAATACCGACCAGTTTCTTTGGAGAAAGTAAAAATTTTTAAACAAAAAAACCACGTCTCCCCTGGTGAACGCTAAAGCAGAGAAAAAAAGCACTTGAATACATCAGAGTTTCAGCAGAAAATACTTGATAAACCAAAGTTACGACTGTATAAATTATTTAAAAGAAATATTGAAACTGAGAAATTAAGTTAAGGACCATTGTAAACTCTGAAAGTATACCCCCCTTCATTTTATACCCGGGTGGATTCTGGTGGCCTCCCCAAATCTACCCCGTCCTCTCAGATAAACTAATACTTTTATTGAACCACAAAGGGCTATGCAAAGTATCCAAATCTTCTTCCACTGGATATTCTTGTGATATATATAGCCAAGCATTTAATACATTTTTCCAAAATGGGTTATCAATCTTTGATTTTTCACACCAAGCTGGACCAAATGAAAACAATTTCTTTGAAAAGTTCAACTGGCTGTTAATTAAGTTTGCCCAAGGTGACTCAAGATCCCTTACTAAGTGTTTGATCCAGGTTAATTTTAGTGATTTTATGAATTTTTCAAGGTCAAGCATTTTGAGTCCTCCTTGCAAATAATCTTTACATATCTGATGTTTATTAACCTTATCTGGTTTGTCATCCCATATAAATTTATACATTATATTAGATATTGATTTTACAGTTTCTGGAGATGGGTTAGTTAATGCTATAAAGAGGTGATTAAATTTCGAGATAATGAAAGTCTTAATGACTGTTATTTTGCCAAAGGGTGTAAGATTACGTTTCTTCCAATTAGTGAGTATTTGCTTAGATTGTCCAATGGCGTCCAAGTAATTCTTTTGGATCAGTCTGTCTAAATCTACATTAAATTCTAATCCTAATAAATTGAATTCTGTGATGCCCCATTCAAGCACTGCGCTTACATTCAACTTATCTTTGCAGAATCTTTTTCGTCCAATCCAAATAACTTTAGTTTTCATTGCATTCATCTTTAATCCAGACATGGAGCCAAATATTTCTAGAGTGTTTAATGCTGCTTGCAAGGATTCTCTGGAACCATCCATTATTAATGTGGTGTCATCAGCAAACTGTGTGAGCCTATACTCTGTGGTTTCTATTTTATGCCTTTAATGTTTGGATTATTTTGGATTAAAACTGATAATATCTGACCAGCCAAGATAAATAAAAAGGGAGAACAGGGGTCTCCTTGGAAACAACCACGATTAATATTGAAGAATTTTGACAAAATCCCACACTGTAAAATGGAGGCCTGAATATTATTGTTAAAAAGGTTAATCCATCTTATAAAACTTTTACCAAATCCCAGAAATTCCAGTACATTGTAAGGAAACTTCCATGAGATGGAATCAAACGCTTTCTCAAAGTCAATCAGCATGAGAAGACTGTCTTTCTGTTTTTTTTCTAAAAAATACATGATGTCATAAACTAGACGTGTAGAATGACCAATATACCTCCCTGCAATAAATCCAGTTTGACTTTTATTAACTAAGTGATTTAAAATAATTTTAACCTGTTTGCTATTGAGGCTGAAGCTATTTTGTATAAAACTGAAAGAAGTGAAATCGGCTGCCAGTTTTTCAAAATTGTGCGATCTTTGATTCCTTTAGGCAGACATGATATTATACACTGTCGCAATGTAAGAGGTAGTTCGCTATTGTCATAACTTGAGTTTATGGCTCTTTGTATTATGAATTTCAATTTTGACCAGAAGACTTTGTAAAATTCTGCAGGAAACTCATCAATACCTGGTGTTTTTCCATTTTTCATATTTTTCAATGCTTGTCCCATTTCGGAAACTGTTAATTTGCCTTCCAGTAGATTTGACTGTGTGTCTGTTAGTTTAATTATCTTATAATTTTGAAAAAAAATTTTCTAAATATTTTGAAGAACAGAATCTTGTGTATCAAACAAGGTTTTATAGAAAATTTTAATTTCATCTAGTATTTGACTTTGAGCTGTTATTACTGAGCCATCCTCTTTTTTAACAGACTTTACTGTTTTTCAGTGAAATGTTTGTTTTCTAGCGAACAAAGTAATTTACTGGGTTTCTCACCATGCTGTAACCATTTATCCCGGGATCGGACTAAATGACCTTTCATTTTAACCTCCCTTAATTGTTCCAATTCGTCTTTTTTGCCATGTAGTAAATCTATTACAGCAAATATGTTTTTACTTTTTTCAAGGTCAGTTATCTCTTTTGTTAGCTGTTTCTCTTTAGCATTCTGATTTCTTTTTAATTGGGATGCAAATTTTATGGTTTCTCCCCTAAGTCTCATGAGCAAAGTTTTTAAAAATAAATTTTCATCTATTCTTTCTACACAAAGAATTCTTGTCGCCTTCCAGATCACCTGATCTGCACACACCTGTCCAGGAATTTCCACAGATTGACTCACTGAATCAAACACCCACGACAGGAATTTTAACAGATTCAATCACTGAATCTAACACCCACTACTAGAACTTCAACAGATTCATTCACTGAATCTAACACCTACAACAGGAATTTCCCCTGAGGTTGCGACCCTCACACCTGATTATAGGACTTTCTGGTGCCAACACACCCCAAGACGTCTCCTGGAATGTCACACAGATTCAACAATGAATCCCAGTGGCGGTCATTGGTATAAGGAACGTTCCTCTAATTTTCTCTATTTGTCAACAGTCTTAAGTACTTGTCAGAAGGATAGTGACAGAATAAGCAAGCAGTAAAGTACAAGGTTATAAATATTTATTCATAATAAAAGAACAATGACTGCAAAAAAGTGACTGCAATTTAAATTTCCAACTATTAATATGATACACTGGCTATGCCTACTATCAAGGTATCACCTTAACAAGGATTGGGGGAATCTAATTCATACACTGCAAGCTACGTTTGCATTCACAAAATCAGCTTGACAGGGATGAAATGACTGTTTGGGGAACTATCATCTGTAACACAAGTTGCTGTTGCAATCAAAATATCAGCTCCACAACTGCTGGGTATATATATGGGGAGTCAAACTGTATTTGCAATGTCTTATCAGCTTAACATGGATAGGGGTGGCTATACAGGGACCTATGCTATATGTACATACACAGCTATTTGGCTTCAGCTTGAAAGATTATGGGTTGTACAGATAAATGGGAGCCAGGGTGGTAGTTTGTGCAGAAATATTGCTGAGGATGAGTTAGGCAGTCACTAGGGGTGAAACAGGCAGCTACTTCAATAGTGGACAGGCCACTTGATGGACCAGAATTCAGTTGCTGTATTCTGGATGGGTATTCACTATTGAATACAATAATTCTTGGCCACCACTTACAGGATATTCTGTCTCTTCCCTCTGATGAGCTATCTTCTGGATTCATGACTCTGTTGTCTCCCGGCTTCTTGCGGCTCTTGTTGACTCACGGCTTCGCGGCTCTGTTGTCTCACAGCTTCGCGGCTCTCGACTTTCTTCGCGGCTATCTTATAGGCTATCCGCCAATGAGAATTCACTATTGAATTCTCCCCGAATCTTAGAATCGTGGTAAATTATATTCACTTTGCGAGAGGTCACATGACCAGTGGGACGACACTGAGAATGGACTGGAAGGGTGATAGCTTTTAAACTTAAAAGCAGCATTCGCATAAATTATGTTAAATATTATGCAACATTGCCTCAATTAATAGTCTAGCATCACATACACACAAATATGAAAGAAATATTACAAACTGCACGCACAAATTCAAATATTTTACTTACTCCAATTGTTTTGAAAAGCTTTAGCCCCCGAAGTTTATCGACTGCTAGAACCGTCAAATTATTGTTTTCAAGAAGAAAGCTCGCAGATTTCCTTCTAAATGAGCAAATAACCACTGGTGTGAAGTTAGCCCAATATTGGGCTAGCCTGATATTCGCGAATATCTTGCCAGCCCAATATTGGGCTGGCCCAATATTGGGCTGGCCCAATATTGCGCTAGCAGAATATCCCTAATTAAATATCCCACACATTACCCTAATTAGTCCCATAGAAACAACATGCCTCGGGGGCACACTAATTTTGCAGTAACATGCCCTACCTCCAACTTTGTGTCTAGGTATACCCTACCTTGCGAACTTTGGCCCTCTAGTACTCACAAACAAGGCTGTGTGCCACCCTAGACCCAGTGACCGTGAATAGCCCACACATAGTCCTAATCAACCCCATAGAGACAACATGTCACAGGGGCACAGTAATTTTGCAATAACATGCCGCACCTCCAACTTTGCTTCTTGGTATACACTACCTGCCGTACTTTGGTCCTCTACTACTCACAAACAAGACTTTGTGCCACCCTAGACTCAGTGGCCATGAATAGCCCACACATAGCCCTAATCAGACCCACAGAGACAACATGCCTCAGGGGCACAGTAATTTTGCAGTAACATGCCTCACCTCCAACTTTGTCTCTACGTATACACTACCTGCCATACTTTAATCCTCTACTACTCACAAACAAGGCTTTGTGCCACCCTAGACTCAGTGGTCAGGAATAGCCCACACCTAACCCTAATCAGCCCCATAGAGACAACATGCCTCAGGGGCACAGTAATTTTGCAGTAACATGCCCCACCTCCAACTTTGCTTCTAGATAGACCTACCTGCCGTACTTTGGTCCTGTACTACTCACAAACAAGGCTTTGTGCCACCCTAGACTCAGTGGCCCTGAATAGCCCACATATAGCACTAGTCAGCCCCATAGAGACAACATGCCTCAGCGGTAGAGTAATTTTGCAGCAGCATGCCTCACCTCCAATTTTGTCTCTAGGTATACACTACCTGCCGTACCTTAGTCATCTACTACTCCCAAACAAGGCTTTGTGCCACCCTAGACTCAGTGGCCTGGAATAGCCCACACATAGCCCTAATCAGCCCCATAGAGACAACATGCCTCAGGGGCACAGTAATTTTGCAGTAACATGCCCCACATCCAACTTTGCTTCTTGGTATACACTACCTGCCGTACTTTGGCCCTGTACTACTCACATACAAGGCTTTCTGCCACCCTAGACTCAGTGGCCATAAATAGCCCACACATAGCCCTAATCAGACCCATAGAGACAACATGCCTCAGGGGCACAGTAATTTTGCAATAACATGCCCCACATCCAACTTTGCTTCTTGGTATACACTACCTGCCGTACTTTGGCCCTCTAGTACTCATAAACAAGGCTTTGTACCACCCTAGACTCAGTGGCCCGGAATAGCCCACACATAGCCCTAATCAGACCCATAGAGACAACATGCCTCAGGGGCACAGTAATTTTGCAGTAACATGCCCCACATCCAACTTTGCTTCTAGGTATACACTACCTGCCGTACTTTGGCCCTGTACTACTCACAAACATGGCTTTGTGCCACACTAGACTCAGTGGCCCTGAATAGCCCACACATAGCCCTAGTCAGCCCCACAGAGACAACATGCCTCAGGGGCACAGTAATTTTGCAGTAACATGCCCCACCTCCAACTTTGCTTCTAAATATACACTACCTGCGTACTTTGGTCCTCTACTACTCACAAACAAGACTTTGTGCCACCCTAGACTCAGTGGCCATGAATAGCCCACACATAGCCCTAATCAGACCCATAGAGACAACATGGCTCAGGGGCACAGTAATTTTGCAGTAACATGCCCCACCTCCAACTTTGCTTCTATATGTACACTACCTGCCGTACTTTGGCCCTGTACTACTCACAAACAAGGCTTTGTGCCACCCTAGACTCAGTGGCCCTGAATAGCCCACACATAGCCCTAATCAGCCCCACAGAGACAACATGCCTCAGGGGCACAGTAATTTTGCAGTAACATGCCCCACCTCCAACTTTGCTTCTATATATACACTACCTGCCGTACTTTGGTCCTGTACTACTCATAAACAAGGTTTTGTGCCACCCTAGACTCAGTGGCCATGAATAGCCCACACATAGCCCTAATCAGACCCACAGAGACAACATGCCTCAGGGGCACAGTAATTTTGCAGTAACATGCCCCATCTCCAACTTTGCTTCTATATTTACACTACCTGCCGTACTTTGGCCCTGTACTACTCACAAACAAGGCCTTGTGCCACCCTAGACTCAGTGGCCCTGAATAGCCCACACATAGCCCTAATCAGCCCCACAGAGACAACATGCCTCAGGGGCACAGTAATTTTGCAGTAACATGCCCCACCTCCAACTTTGCTTCTATATATACACTACCTGCCGTACTTTGGTCCTGTACTACTCATAAACAAGGTTTTGTGCCACCCTAGACTCAGTGGCCATGAATAGCCCACACATAGCCCTAATCAGACCCACAGAGACAACATGCCTCAGGGGCACAGTAATTTTGCAATAACATGCCCCACATCCAACTTTGCTTCTTGGTATACACTACCTGCCGTACTTTGGCCCTGTACTACTCACATACAAGGCTTTCTGCCACCCTAGACTCAGTGGCCATAAATAGCCCACACATAGCCCTAATCAGCCCCATAGAGACAACATGCCTCAGGGGCACAGTAATTTTGCAGTAACATGCCCCACATCCAACTTTGCTTCTAGGTATACACTACCTGCCGTACTTTGGCCCTGTACTACTCACAAACATGGCTTTGTGCCACACTAGACTCAGTGGCCCTGAATAGCCCACACATAGCCCTAGTCAGCCCCACAGAGACAACATGCCTCAGGGGCACAGTAATTTTGCAGTAACATGCCCCACCTCCAACTTTGCTTCTAAATATACACTACCTGCGTACTTTGGTCCTCTACTACTCACAAACAAGACTTTGTGCCACCCTAGACTCAGTGGCCATGAATAGCCCACACATAGCCCTAATCAGACCCATAGAGACAACATGGCTCAGGGGCACAGTAATTTTGCAGTAACATGCCCCACCTCCAACTTTGCTTCTATATGTACACTACCTGCCGTACTTTGGCCCTGTACTACTCACAAACAAGGCTTTGTGCCACCCTAGACTCAGTGGCCCTGAATAGCCCACACATAGCCCTAATCAGCCCCACAGAGACAACATGCCTCAGGGGCACAGTAATTTTGCAGTAACATGCCCCACCTCCAACTTTGCTTCTATATATACACTACCTGCCGTACTTTGGTCCTGTACTACTCATAAACAAGGTTTTGTGCCACCCTAGACTCAGTGGCCATGAATAGCCCACACATAGCCCTAATCAGACCCACAGAGACAACATGCCTCAGGGGCACAGTAATTTTGCAGTAACATGCCCCATCTCCAACTTTGCTTCTATATTTACACTACCTGCCGTACTTTGGCCCTGTACTACTCACAAACAAGGCCTTGTGCCACCCTAGACTCAGTGGCCCTGAATAGCCCACACATAGCCCTAATCAGCCCCACAGAGACAACATGCCTCAGGGGCACAGTAATTTTGCAGTAACATGCCCCACCTCCAACTTTGCTTCTATATATACACTACCTGCCGTACTTTGGTCCTGTACTACTCATAAACAAGGTTTTGTGCCACCCTAGACTCAGTGGCCATGAATAGCCCACACATAGCCCTAATCAGACCCACAGAGACAACATGCCTCAGGGGCACAGTAATTTTGCAGTAACATGCCCCACCTCCAACTTTGCTTCTATATATACACTACCTGCCATACTTTGGCCCTGTACCACTCACAAACAAGGCTTTGTGCCACCCTAGACTCAGTGGCCCTGAATAGCCCACACATAGCCCTAATTAGCCCCACAGAGACAACATGCCTCAGGGGCACAGTAATTTTGCAGTAACATGCCCCACCTCCAACTTTGCTTCCATATATACACTACCTGCCGTACTTTGGTCCTGTACTACTCATAAACAAGGTTTTGTGCCACCCTAGACTCAGTGGCCATGAATAGCCCACACATAGCCCTAATCAGACCCACAGAGACAACATGCCTCAGGGGCACAGTAATTTTGCAGTAACATGCCCCACCTCCAACTTTGCTTGTTGGTATCCACTACCTGTCGTATTTCGGCCCTCTACTACTCACAAACAAGGCTTTGTGCCACCCTAGACTCATGGGCCATGAATAGCCCACACATAGCCCTAATCAGCCCCATAGAGACAACATGCCTCAGGGGCACAGTAATTTTGCAGTAACATGCCCCACATCCAACTTTGCTTCTAGGTATACACTACCAGCCATACTTTGGCCCTGTACTACTCACAAACAAGGCTTTGTGCCACACTAGACTCAGTGGCCCTGAATAGCCCACACATAGCCCTAGTCAGCCCCATAGAGACAACATGCCTCAGGGGCACAGTAATTTTGCAGTAACATGCCCCACCTCCAACTTTGCTTCTAAATATACACTACCTGCGTACTTTGGTCCTCTACTACTCACAAACAAGACTTTGTGCCACCCTAGACTCAGTGGCCATGAATAGCCCACACATAGTCCTAATCAGACTCACAGAGACAACATGGCTCAGGGGCACAGTAATTTTGCAGTAACATGCCCCACCTCCAACTTTGCTTCTATATGTACACTACCTGCCGTACTTTGGCCCTGTACTACTCACAAACAAGGCTTTGTGCCACCCTAGACTCAGTGGCCCTGAATAGCCCACACATAGCCCTAATCAGCCCCACAGAGACAACATGCCTCAGGGGCACAGTAATTTTGCAGTAACATGCCCCACCTCCAACTTTGCTTCTATATATACACTACCTGCCGTACTTTGGTCCTGTACTACTCATAAACAAGGTTTTGTGCCACCCTAGACTCAGTGGCCATGAATAGCCCACACATAGCCCTAATCAGACCCACAGAGACAACATGCCTCAGGGGCACAGTAATTTTGCAGTAACATGCCCCACCTCCAACTTTGCTTCTATATTTACACTACCTGCCGTACTTTGGCCCTGTACTACTCACAAACAAGGCTTTGTGCCACCCTAGACTCAGTGGCCCTGAATAGCCCACACATAGCCCTAATCAGCCCCACAGAGACAACATGCCTCAGGGGCACAGTAAATCTGCATTAACATGCCTTACCTCAGTTGGAGGTGAGGCATGTTACTGCAAAATTACTGTGCCCCAAAGGCATGTTGTCTCTATGGGGCTGATTAGGGTTATGTGTGGGCTATTCCTGACCACTGAGTCTAGGGTGGCACAAAGCCTTGTTTGTGAGTACTAGAGGGCCAAAGTACGGCAGGTAGTGTATACCTAGAGACAATGTTAGAGGTGAGGCATGTTACTGCAAAATTACTGTGCCCCTGAGGCATGTTGTCTCTACGGGGCTGATTAGGGCTATGTGTGGGCTATTCAGGGCCACTGAGTCTAGGGTGGCACAAAGCCTTATTTGTGAGTACTAGAGGACCAAAGTACGCAGGTAGTGTATACCTAGAAGCAAAGTTAGAGGTGAGACATGTTACTGCAAAATTACTGTGCCCCTGAGGCATGTTGTCTCTATGGGGCTGATTAGGGCTATGTGTGGGCTATTCAGGGCCACTGAGTCTAGGGTGGCACAAAGCCTTGTTTTTCAGTACTAGAGGGTCAAGATACATCAGGTAGGGTATACCTATAAGCAAAGTTGGTGTTAAGGCATGTTCCTGCAAAATTACTGTGCCCCCGAGGCATGTTGTCTCTATGGTGCTGATTAGGGCTATGTGTGGGCTATTTATGGCCACTGAGTCTAGGGTGGCACAAAGCCTTGTTTGTGAGTAGTAGAGGACCAAAGTACAGGAGGTAGGGTATACCTATAAGCAAAGTTGCTGTTAAGGCATGTTCCTGCAAAATTACTGTGTCCCCGAGGCATGTTGTCTCTATGGTGCTGATTAGGGCTATGTGTGGGCTATTTATGGCCACTGAGTCGAGGGTGGCACAAAGCCTTGTTTGTGAGTAGTAGAGGACCAAAGTACAGGAGGTAGTGTATACCTAGAGACAATGTTAGAGGTGAGGCATGTTCCTGCAAAATTACTGTGCCCCCGAGGCATGTTGTCTCTATGGTGCTGATTAGGGCTATGTGTGGGCTATTTATGGCCACTGAGTCTAGGGTGGCACAAAGCCTTGTTTGTGAGTACTAGAGGACCAAAGTATGCAGGTAGTGTATACCTAGAAGCAAAGTTGGAGGTGAGGCATGTTACTGCAAAATTACTGTGCCCCTGAGGCATGTTGTCTCTATGGGGCTGATTAGGGCTATGTGTGGGCTATTCAGGGCCACTGAGTCTAGGGTGGCACAAAGCCTTGTTTTTCAGTACTAGAGGGTCAAGATACATCAGGTAGGGTATACCTATAAGCAAAGTTGGTGTTAAGGCATGTTCCTGCAAAATTACTGTGCCCCCGAGGCATGTTGTCTCTATGGTGCTGATTAGGGCTATGTGTGGGCTATTTATGGCCACTGAGTCTAGGGTGGCACAAAGCCTTGTTTGTGAGTAGTAGAGGACCAAAGTACAGGAGGTAGGGTATACCTATAAGCAAAGTTGCTGTTAAGGCATGTTCCTGCAAAATTACTGTGTCCCCAAGGCATGTTGTCTCTATGGTGCTGATTAGGGCTATGTGTGGGCTATTTATGGCCACTGAGTCGAGGGTGGCACAAAGCCTTGTTTGTGAGTAGTAGAGGACCAAAGTACAGGAGGTAGTGTATACCTAGAGACAATGTTAGAGGTGAGGCATGTTCCTGCAAAATTACTGTGCCCCCGAGGCATGTTGTCTCTATGGTGCTGATTAGGGCTATGTGTGGGCTATTTATGGCCACTGAGTCTAGGGTGGCACAAAGCCTTGTTTGTGAGTACTAGAGGGCCAAAGTACGGCAGTTAGTGTATACCTAGAGACAATGTTAGAGGTGAGGCATGTTACTGCAAAATTACTGTGCCCCTGAGGCATGTTGTCTCTATGGGGCTGATTAGGTCTATGTGTGGGCTATTTATGGCCACTGAGTCTAGGGTGGCACAAAGCCTTGTTTGTGAGTACTAGATGACGAAGGTACGTCAGGTAGAGTATACCTAGAGACAAAGTTGGAGGTAAGGCATGTTAATGCAGATTTACTGTGACCCTGAGGCATGTTGTGTTTATAAGTCTGATTAGGGCCATGTGTGGGCTATTCAGGGCCACTGAGTCTAGGGTGGCACAAAGCCTTGATTGTGAGTACTAGAGGGCCAAAGTACAGCAAGTAGTGTATATCCAGAAGCAAAGTTGGAAGTGGGGCATGTTATTGCAAAATTACTGTGCCCTTGAGGCATGTTGTCTGTATGGGGCTGATTAGGGCTATGTGTGGGCTATTCAGGGCCACTGAGTCTAGTGTGGCACAAAGCCTTGTTTGTGAGTACTAGAGGGCCAAAGTACGGCAGTTAGTGTATACCTAGAGACAAAGTCGGAGGTGAGGCCTGTTAATGCAGATTTACTGTGCCCCTGAGGCATATTGTGTTTATAAGTCTGATTAGGGCCATGTGTGGACTATTCAGGGCCACTGAGTCTAGGGTGGCACAAAGCCCTGTTTGTGAGTACTAGAGGGACAAAGTACGGTGATAGTGTATACCAAGAAGTTGGAGGTCGGGCATGTCACTGCAAAATTACTGTGCCCCGGAGGCATGTTGTCCCTGTACGGCTAATTAGGGCCATGTGTGGGCTATTCAGGGCCACATAGTTTAGGGTGGCATAAAGCTCTGTTTGGGAGTAATACTAGGCCTATGTCTGCCATGTAGTGTATTTCTAACACAGCTTTGGAAAGGCATGTTACTGCAAATACTGCACCCCTGAGGCATGTTGTCTCATTTGGGCTGAAGAGGGCCGTGTTATGGTTATTAGGGCCACATGGTGTAGTGTTGGATGCAAGAGTAATCTTATCTGATTGATAATTTATATAAATGGCTGAATATCTTGCCAGCCCAATATTGGGCCAGCCTAATATTGGGCTAGCCCAATATTGGGCTGGCAAGATATTCGCGAATATCAGGCTAGCCCAATATTGGGCTAACTTCACACGGGTTTACATAGGACACACTTGTACTACCCGGTGGGTCAAAAATTTGCTCGAAATCGCTTTACCTCTTACAGTTTTCGAGATATTAACACTTCTTCATTTTCCGCTAAAATCCAAGATGTCCGCCCAAAGTGGCGAAAATTGGAATTTTTCCCCCTTGCATAGGACACTCTTGTACTACCCTGGGGGTAAAACATTCGCTCGAAATCGCTCTATCTCTTACGGTTCTCGAGATATTCACACTTTTTCATTTCACGCTAAAATCCAAGATGGCTGTCAAAAGTGGCAAAAATTGAAATTTTTTCCCCCTTACATAGGACACTCTTGTACTACCCGGTGGGTCAAAAATTTGCTCGAAATCGCTTTACCTCTTACAGTTTTCGAGATATTAACACTTCTTCATTTTCCGCTAAAATCCAAGATGTCCGCCCAAAGTGGCGAACATTGGAATTTTTCCCCCTTGCATAGGACACTCTTGTACTACCCTGGGGGTAAAAAATTCGCTCGAAATCGCTCTATCTCTTACGGTTCTCGAGATATTCACACTTTTTCATTTCACGCTAAAATCCAAGATGGCTGTCAAAAGTGGCAAAAATTGAAATTTTTCCCCTTGGCATAGGACACTTTTGTACTACCATGTTTTTTAGTTCCCGCTAAAATCCAAGATGGCCACCAAAAGTGGCGAACATTGAAATTTTTCGTTTCGCATAGGACACTCTTGTACTACCCTGTTGGTCAAAAATTTGCTTGAATTTGCTTTATCTCTTACGGTTCTCGAGATATTCACACTTTTTCATTTTCCGCAAAAATCCAAGATGGCCGTCAAAAGTGGCGAAAATTGAAATTTTTCCTCTTTGCATGGGACACTCTTGTACTACCCTGTGGGTCAAAAGTTTGCTTGAAATTGATCTATTTCTAACGGTTTTTAAGATATTCACACTTTTTTATTTTCAGCTAAAATCCAAGATGGCCACCAAAAGTGATGAAAATTAAAATTTTGCCGTTTCACATGGGACACTCTTGTAATACCCTGTGGATAAAAAATTTGCTCAAAACACTTTTTCATTTTCCGCAAAAAATCCAAGATGTGAGATAGTTTTGCAGTTATAAACCAGATATTTATATTAGGTAAAAGTGTTACTATTCACTCAAAAGTAGGCCAAAGTTCACCAATCCCCTGAGCATAGGATACTGTTGTACACCCTGTGGATCAAAAATTCGCTTGAAATTGAGCTATCTCTTATGGTTTGCGAGATATTTGTGATTTTTTAAAAAGTAGCAATAAAGTAGTCATTACTCACTTGTACATTGAGCAACACTTGTGAAACTTAAATATGTTACAGTTCACAAAAAAAGTATGATGAACAACATATTTGAGAGAAATTGTGAAGCTGCAATACTTTTGAAGACATAAGCCATTTACTCATTATGGTTATCACTAAAAATTGACAAAGAAGCTATTACTCACTTAGCTATGGAGATACACTTCCAAACTACTGATCATGTTGTAGCTGTGGAGAAAGTAGCTGAACAACATATGGAACAAAATACTCTAAATGCAATAGTTTGAGAGTTATAAGCCAGATAATTATATTAGGTAAAAGTGCTACTACACTGTCAAAAGTAGGCCAAAGTTCACCAATCCCCTTAGCACAGGACACTATTGTACCATCCTATGGGTTAAAAATTCGCTCAAAATGGCTATATCTCTTACAGTTTGCGAGATATTTGTGATTTTTTACATTTTCATTAAAAGTAGCAATAAAGTAGCCATTACTCACTTGTACATTGTGCAACAGTTGTGAAACTTAAATATGTTACAGTTCACAAAAAAGTAGATGCACAACATATTTGAGAGAAGTTGTGCAGCTGCAATACTTTTGAAGATATAAGCCATTTACTCATTATGATTATCACTAAAAATTGACAAAGTAGCTATTACTCACTTAGCTATGGAGATACACTTCCCAAGTACTGACCATGTTGTAGCTGTGGAGAAAGTAGCTGAACAGAATATTGGAACAAAATACTCTAAATGCAATAGTTTGAGAGTTATAAGCCATATAATTACATTAGGTAAAAGTGCTACTACTCATTCAAAAGTAGGCCAAAGTTCACCAATCCCCTTAGCATAGGATACTGTTGTACCACCCTGTGGATCAAAACTTCGCTCAAAATTGCTCTATCTCTTACAGTTTGTGAGATATTTGTGATTTTTCACATTTTCATTAAAAGTAGCAATAAAGTAGCCATTACTCACTTGTACATTGAGCAACAGTTGTGAAACTTAAATATGTTACAGTTCACAAAAAAGTAAATCAACAACATATTTGAGAGAAATTGTGCAGCTGCAATACTTTTGAAGATATAAGCCATTTACTCATTATGATTATCATTAAAAATTGACAAAGTAGCTATTACTCACTTAGCTATGGAGACACATTTCCCAAGTACTGACCATGTTGTAGCTGTGGAGAAAATAGCTGAACAACATATTGCAATAAAATACTCTAAATGCAATAGTTTGAGAGTTATAAGCCATATAATTATATTAGGTAAAAGTGCTACTACTCACTCAAAAGTAGGCCAAAGTTCACCAATCCCCTTAGCATAGGATACTGTTGTACCACCCTGTGGTTAAAAAAATTCGCTCAAAATTGCTCTATCTCTTACGGTTTGCGAGATATTTGTGATTTTTCACATTTTCACTAAAAGTAGCAATAAAGTAGCCATTACTCACTTGTACATTGAGCAACAGTTGTGAAACTTAAATATGTTACAGTTCACAAAAAAGTAAATCAACAACATATTTGAGAGAAATTGTGCAGCTGCAATACTTTTGAAGATATAAGCCATTTACTCATTATGATTATCATTAAAAATTGACAAAGTAGCTATTACTCACTTAGCTATGGAGACACATTTCCCAAGTACTGACCATGTTGTAGCTGTGGAGAAAATAGCTGAACAACATATTGCAATAAAATACTCTAAATGCAATAGTTTGAGAGTTATAAGCCATATAATTATATTAGGTAAAAGTGCTACTACTCACTCAAAAGTAGGCCAAAGTTCACCAATCCCCTTAGCATAGGATACTGTTGTACCACCCTGTGGTTAAAAAAATTCGCTCAAAATTGCTCTATCTCTTACGGTTTGCGAGATATTTGTGATTTTTCACATTTTCACTAAAAGTAGCAATAAAGTAGCCATTACTCACTTGTACATTGAGCAACAGTTGTGAAACTTAAATATGTTACAGTTCACAAAAAAGTAAATCAACAACATATTTGAGAGAAATTGTGCAGCTGCAATACTTTTGAAGATATAAGCCATTTACTCATTATGATTATCATTAAAAATTGACAAAGTAGCTATTACTCACTTAGCTATGGAGATACACTTCCCAAGTACTGACCATGTTGTAGCTGTGGAGAAAGTAGCTGAACAGCATATTGGAACAAAATACTCTAAATGCAACAGTTTGAGAGTTATATGCCATATAATTATATTAGGTAAAAGTGCTACTACTTATTCAAAAGTAGGCCAAAGTTCACCAATACCCTTAGCACAGGAGACTGTTGTACCACAGTGTGGGTCAAAATTTCGCTTGAAATTGCTCTATCTCTTACAGTTTGCGAGATATTTGTGATTTTTCACATTTTCATTAAAAGTAGCAATAAAGTAGCCATTAGTCGCTTGTACATTGAGCAACAGTTGTGAAACTTAGATATGTTACAGTTCACAAAAAAGTAGATGAACAACATATTTGAGAGAAGTTGTGCAGCTGCAATACTTTTGAAGATAGATGCCATTTACTCATTATGGTTATCATTAAAAATTGACAAAGTAGCTATTACTCACTTAGCTATGGAGATACATATCCGAACTACTGACCATGTAGTAGCTGTGGAGAAAGTAGCTGAACAACATATTGGAACAAAATACTCTAAATGCAATAGTTTGAGAGTTTTAAGCCATATAATTATATTAAGTAAAAGTGCTACTACACTTTCAAAAGTAGGCCAAGGTTCAACAATCCCCTTAGCACAGGACACTGTTGTACCATCCTATGGGTCAAAAATTTGTTCAAAATTGCTCTATCTCTTACAGTTTGCGAGATATTTGTGATTTTTCACATTTTCATTAAAAGTAGCAAGAAAGTAGCCATTACTCACCTGTACATTGAGCAACAGTTGTGGAACTTAAATATGTTACAGTTCACAAAACAGTAGGTGAACAACATATTTGAGAGAAATTGTGCAGCTGCAATACTTTTGAAGACATAAACCATTTACTCATTATGGTTATCATTAAAAATTGACAAAGTAGCTATTGCTCACTTAGCAATGGAGATACACTTCCAAATTACTGACCCTGTTGTAGCTGTGGAGAAAGTAGCTGAACAACATATTGGAACAAAATACTTTAAATGCAATAGTTTGAGAGTTATAAGCCATATAATTATATTAGGTAAAAGTGTTACTACTCACTCAAAAGTAGGCCAAAGTTCACCAATCCCCTTAGCACAGGACACTGTTGTACCATCCTATGGGTTAAAAATTCGCTCGAAATGGCTATATCTCTTACAGTTTGCGAGATATTTGTGATTTTTTACATTTTCACTAAAAGTAGCAATAAAGTAGCCATTACTCACTTGTACATTGAGCAACAGTTTGAGAGTTATAAGCCATATAATTATATTAGGTAAAAGTGCTACTACTCATTCAAAAGTAGGCCAAAGATCACCAATCCGCTTAGCATAGGATACTGTTGTATCACCCTGTGGATCAAAAATTCCATGAAATTGCTCTATCTCTTATGGTTTGTGAGATATTTGTGATTTTTCACATTTTCATTAAAAGTAGCAATAAAGTAGGCATTACTCACTTGTACATTGAGCAACACTTGTGAAACTTAAATATGTTACAGTTCACAAAAAGTAGATCAATAACATATTTGACAGAAATTCTGTAGCTGCAATACTTTTGAAGATATAAACCATTTACTCATTATGGTTATCATTAAAAATTGACAAAGTAGCTATTGCTCACTTAGCTATGGAGATACACTTCCAAACTACTGACCATGTTGTAGCTGTGGAGAAAGTAGCTGAACAAAATATTGGAACAAAATACTCTAAATGCAATAGTTTGAGAGTTATAAGCCAGATAATTATATTAGGTAAAAGTGCTATTACTCGCTCAAAAGTAGGCCAAAGTTCACAAAACCCCAAAAATATTGAAGAGTGTAAAAATTTATTAGGACAAGCAATTTACCAAAAATGTGTAACTGTAGTAGTTTCCGAGAAAACTGCGTGACCCACACACGCACGCACGCATACAGGTTTATGTAGACTGTGTAGACTGAGGACGCTGGTTTTTTACTATCCAACCGAGGACATCTTTATTTTTGTGTTTAAACATCAGATTTTGATTGATATGCATAAAATGAATTATTTTATATCATCCCATGTATTTAAATCTGAGAAAAACTTATTTTCTAGAAGGTGGTTTTTTACAAGACAAGTGAGGACACACTTAGTTGTATGTTTACTGTCCAACTGAGGACCATAAGTATATAGGAATTAATGCATATGACTAAGGACGCACATTTCAAAAATGATCCGTCAAACTGAGGACACACTTAGTTGTACTCTTACCAGCAACCTGAGGACGCACAGGTAGAGGACTTAACACACATGATAGAGGACACACACTTTATGTATGATTCGTCAAACTGAGGACACACTAAGTCATATATTTAATAACAAACTGAGGACACACAAGTACAGCAATTAATACCCATGATAGAGGACACACGCTTTATACATGATCTGTCAAACTGAGGACACAGTTATGTATTACAGCCAACTGAGCACACACAAGGATAGGAATTAATACATGCAATAGAGGATACACATTTTACATGTGTTCTGCCAATCTGAGGCACACCATATGGTACATTTGCCACCAAATTGAGGACACACATATATGAATTAATCTATATGACAAAGGACATACACTTGCAAGATGATCTGTCAAACAGTCAATGATCTTAACAATATCAATGATTAAATTTACTTGATAAGATTTGTAGCTGATAACATATGCCACTGTTTATTTGAAATCAATTACAAAATATACAACGCCACTGCCGCAGCACTTATCACCCGCCTTAGAATCAGTAATAATGGAGATCTAAAGGAAATATAATAATAAGGCCTTTTTAGTAAGATAATCCCACTTGACATTGAAAAAGGGGTCAAAAGTAAAAGTCAGCAGTTGGAAAAGTCTCAGGCCATGACTTCCTTTAAGTTGTTTTCACATTTAGAGCCCCTAGTAGCAATGATAAGGGAGATATAAGGCCTTTTTAATAGGATAATCCCATTTAACATTAAACATCTGATAAGATGATGGCCATTTCATTTTCAAAACTATGTCAAATTACTGTCAGGCTAACTTTCCTAGCCTTATATCTTTTGTGCAAATTTGATCAACCTAGCTGCGATATTTCCACTTTTATAGCATCTTAATGATTTGGAAATAATCGGATACGGTGGATACGGTTGTTTTTCAAAATAAGGCCAAAACTTTTCTCAAAAACATTTGCAGGCCAGGACTTTTCATGGTCTACCTTTACATTCTAAAGCCATAGCACCAATAAAAAGGGAGAAATAAGGGAGTTTTAGTGTGATGACCCGATTTAACCTTGAAGCAGGGGTCAAAGGTCAAATTCAACACCTGAAAAAAATTCCCAGACCATGACTTCCTACAAGTTGTTTTCAAATTCTAAACCTCTAGAAGCAATTTTAGAGGAGATATAAGGCCTTTTTAATAGGATAACCCTGTTTGACATAAAACATGCGATATGGCGACCATTTTGTTTTTTGAACTAGGCCAAAATTACTATCAGGCTAGCTTTTCTAGCCATATAGCTTTTGTGCAAATTTGATGAAACTAGCTGGTAAGGGTGTTGCGGTAGTACCGGTATCGTCGGTACGGTAAACAAATTATTGCAAACCGTCATGAAGTTCAGCTACCGGTTTTCCGCTTATACTTCAATGTAAAGAAACTTTACTAACCTTACATACAAAATAAGTATCATAAGCCACTTTTATTTGCTTTTTACTGTAATACCACAGTCATAATGAGCGATAATTTGGAGTAACCATACATTTCGTCGTTTAGCCAATCAGAATCGAGGATACATCTGTGTCATGTTAGAATTCCTGTTTTACAGTATGAAAACTATTTGGTTCTCAAGTTTTGTTAAATAAGAGACGGTTAACCAGTAACCGACCGGGAAGTGAAAGACGGGAAACCGGAAGGAAAATATTGCTACCGCAACACCGCTACTAGCTGGAATATTTCAAGATTTAGAGCACCTTTATGATTTTCAAACAATTAGCGATGGCAGCCATTTTGTTTTTCAAAATGAGGCTAAAATTTTACACAGACAGGTTTTTATAGCCATAAACATTCCCTACAAATTTGGTGAAGATATCTTTTTAAATGAATGAGATATTAAGGTTTATGTAAAAATGTGACGAACGTGCGGACGGACTGACGGATGCAGGCAGGAGATAAAAATAGTTTGGGATTTATCTTACAAAATAGAGAGCACATAATTGTTAATTTATCAGAGTAAATGGGAGAAACACATTTCGGGATCAGTAATATCAAGTAGTGGATGCATAATTTCTGTATAATAATAAAATATCAAATAAAGATATATAATAACAAGAGTGTCCACGCATTTTATTCAATGTACACCATCCAATAGATTAGAGAATGCGTCTTGACGCAGTGTATCCCCGGACAGGACATGGTTGAAATGTGACATGCAGAGTATTATGGTTGACACAAATATACCCCTGTGGGGAGGGGGCATAAGTGTTTATGGGAGCAACTTGTACTGACACTAAGTAAGCAAAATGTTTCAAGATATAAGGACTTTTAAGTTTGGGTATCCTTGTTTGACCTTTAAGGAGGGGTCCAAGGTCAAATATGACCACATAAAAAGATTGCCGGCCCATGATGTCCTGTAAATTGGTTTGCCATCCCAAACCTCTAGGACCAATAATAAGCAAGTTACGAGCACTTTTAAGTTTGGCTATCCTCGTTTGACCTTGAAGGAGTGGCCCAAGGTCAAATCTGAACACAACAAAAGATTCCCAGCCCATGATTTCCTATAGGTTGGTTCACCATCCCAAACCTCTAAGACCAATAAGTGAGTTATAAGTACTTTTAAGTTTGGCTATCCTTGTTTGACCTTGAAAGAGGGGTCCAAGGTCAAATCTGAGAACATCAGAAGATTCGCAGCACATGATTTCCTATAGATTGGTTTCACATTGCAAACCTCTAGGACCAATAATAAGTAGGGCTGCAAGCGAGCCCAAAAATGCGCCTTGATTCCTCGTTTTGAAAGAACCGACACGGACTCGGTTATTCGCTTGATTATCGCCACGAAATAAATTGCTTTATATTTTGACATATCATGCCTTGTAAAATTATTAAAATGCACACAACAAGAAAGAATGTTGATAATTTATTGAATTTTGGAATAAATACACATTCATAATGCAAAAAAACAGGAACGTTTAACCATTTTAATATTGTGAGATTTGAGGCGTCTTCGAAATATGTTATATTAAAATGCTATCCTTATAGAAACATTGTTACGCAAAAATTTAAAGTTTGCAAATGCTTAAAATATAAAAACTGAAAACGGAAACACCTTATATTTAGTAAAATATATAAATATGTTCATACTTTTAAAGAAAAATCTAATTTTGTAGTAGATTTTATGTCTATTTTTAGTTGTTTTCGAAGACCCAGTTCACTTTTCTTGACTCGAGTATTAGACTGAATGTGGGTTACTTCGGCTGGTTGTAGAGGACATTTATATCTGTTATACATGTCACCTATGAAGAGATTCAACCTTCTACAAACAGCCAGTAGAAAAATGTAGATTATTTTCAAAGAAATGCAAGTGGCGGCCATCTTGTTTTTTCAGAATGAGGCTATTTTTAGTCCCAGAGAAGCTTGCCCCCCAATGAAGATATCCTGCAAATTTGGTGAACCTAGCTGGTGTAGTTTTCCTCTTAGAGCGTTAACGCCGAAAATCTCTCTATGCGCGGCAGCGGTGTAGCAAACGCTAAACCAAAGTATCCGCCAGATGCCTCCGGTGGATACAATTATCTGGCAGCCTGGATCCAGATGGTCCAGACAGTTATCCAGATCACTCCCAAAATCTAATCACTTGTTCCTTGCCCCATTTAGGACATTTCCTGAAAATTTCATCAAAATCCATCCATAACTTTTTAGTTATCTGTCTTTACAAATTACATTTCATGGATGCAGAAGATCCAGAGAGTGGTCCGGATCACTCGCAAAAAAATTTAATCATTTTGTCCTTTTCAGACATATCCTTAAAATTTCATCAAAATCCGTCCATAAGTTTTTGAGTTATCTTGTTCTTGATAAAATCACATTTAAGGTCACTCAAATTATTGTTTTTCATTAAGAATTTGATTTAAATAACCTTCACAAAGGAGTATTCCTACTTCATCTTAATTATGGAAAAGCCACATAACTAACAGACAAAAACATATTCAACTCTTTCTTGTGTTAAGTTATTTTACTTTTGCATAGCCCATATTCTTGTTATTTCTGTCTCCCTATCTTTTTAAAAAAACTTCATAAATATGTTAATTTCATATTATTCCTTGAATAAGTTGGTATGGAATTATCTACATTATAGAGCATCCATCAATTTTATATGAAACAAGTATTAATATTTGTCATTTTCATCACATATTCAACACTAAAGGCCAATTTAGATTTTGAAAGAATACATCTGCTTAATTAGTTTAATTATATTTATTAACTTATATATCAATTCAACCACTAAAATGAGGATAAATTATGCATATATCTATTGTGATGTCTTACCACATAGCTGGTGTTTAAGACATGTTGTCTACAATCTGTTTTTAATCATTTATTTTTAAAAAAAAATCGAAAAACAAGTTTTGGTACAATAATTATAAGATCAATATACTAACTTTAGTTGTCCCTCATGTAAATGTATAGCAATATCTCTGTGCATTATTTAGAGATGAAAAATTCAAAATATCCAATTTAAACACACAGTTGGCATTTTAATACCAATATGAGGACATAGGTGTCCAAGTATTAACCTGTATAACTGAGGACATCACTAGAATTCTGTGCAGGAATTTTTATGTACAACTGAGGACATGGAGTGTGCTTGGATTTTTATGCAGGAATTGAGGACTTGGAGTGCATGGAGAATATTAACAGCTTTTAATAAATTCCTATAACTCCATACATATGTGCTAGGTGTTTTACAGTCTAACTGAGGACATATCTCAGAATCCAATGAAAACTTGAGAAAAGGTTATTTAGTGTATACTTATTGGATTTCTAACAAGATTCTAACTGAGGACGTCCTCGGTTGGCAGTGCGTCCTCGGTTAGAAGGTGTGCAACCAGGGTCATGTCCTCAGTTTAAATGCGTAAACAAGAACACACACGCACATACATGGTGAAATTATAATCTTCCACCAGCGAGCCGGGTGGGAGATAATTAGGTGAAATACTGCCATAATCAAGATGACATACACTCGAGGTGAGTGTAAACTGCTAAAATCTCTCATTTTCACTCATACAGAACTTACGATAACAGCCCTTCATACTATGCATTAGTTATAGTTGAGCCAAGTTATTAGGTGAAAATTAGTTAATACTGAAGTGATTGGGTATTAGCATTAGTAATTCTTATTTTTTAACAGAGGGACTCTGTTAAGCTGTTAAATTGATGAAATCTAATTTTATGTACACTGAGGCTCAATTTCAGCTCATCTCAAATTATGAAGGAATAACAGGACTTTTGATATACACTGAGGCCTGTTTCAACTAATACTAATTGATGACATCAAAAGAATAAACAGACTTTTGATATACACTTGGACCCAGCTTCAACTAACCCCAATCAATCAAATCAAGATTCAAAGAGATAACTACAATCGTTGACTGTATAATGGGGCACTGCATCCACAAATCTTAATTGGTGAATTTAAAGGAATAACTAGAATAGCTGATTGCTCTCACAAAAAGATCATTGGTGTGAATGTGGCATCAATTCTTTTAAATATTAATTAAATAAACTGTTATCAGTGTGAGTGTTTGCTTAGAAGTGTATATAATCACATCATTTTACCCTAGTACTATCACTTTTCATAATTTAAAAATGGATTATAAATGTATGCAGATCATTTGAAATATTTCAGCTCTATAAGTAGTGTGACAAAACAGATAAATGTTTATTATACATAGAGTATTACACAAATATATTACACAAAGTGAAGCATACAGCCTAAAAAGGCTTATAATTCAGTTTACAATAATGTGTATAAAAATTCTGAGTATTATGTTTTGTGCAAACCCAAAAAATAAAATCATGTCACCATATACAACTCACAAAACTGTGTGAAGGTTAAGTTCACAATTAAAATGGCATTAAAATTCCTTTTATTAATATTTTAAAACTAAGTCTCTAATCAAAAGGGGGAGTAGATTCTGGGCGGAGGGGGTAGATTCTGGTGGTGTTCATATTCTACCCCCGGGTATACTTTGGAATCTACCATAGAGTTTTAGAATATCAATAAAAGGAATGTTAAAGCTATTTTAACTGTAAAATTAACCTTCAGACAGCTTTGTGTGCTGTATATGGTGACATGGTTTTATTTTTTAGGTTTGCACACAACATGCAGGATACTCACAATTTTTATACACATTATTTTAAATTGAGTTATAACCTTTTAGGCTGTGTGCTACATTTTGTGTAATGTATTTGTGTAATACCCTCTGTATAACTGAAGCTGGGCCTCAGTGTACATAAAAATAGGTTTTATCAATTTAACAGCCTAACAGGGTCTCTATTGAAAAATAAGAATTGCCAATGCTAATAACTTGGCTCACCTATTACCAATGCACCTCAAAACCCACCGCTTCAGTTCTAGTTTCCCAACTTAGTTTTCTTCCCTCCTGGTCACACACAAAATCCTGGATTACTGACCTTGAATGCCCCTCAACTCTCCCTATGATAATAATTTTGTTCAATTAGCACACTGAGTTCCCCTCTGTGGGGAAGATATTGCGCTTGGAACACAGTAGATTAGATATAGTGAAATACAAATCACACACTCTGAATGACAAATCATTTGCATAAACAGTTGTGCAAATCATGTAAATTTTACATAATTCATTTCTCAGTGACCAATTTTAAAAAGTTTAAATACTCAGTCACATAAATTATCAGTTATCTGTATTAACCAAGTAGAGGGGGGTAGATTCTGGGAGGCCTCCCAAAATCTACCTCGGGGGATAATCTGGGAGGGCAGGGTAGATTCTGGGAGGCCACCAGAATCTACCCGGGTATAATTTTTTTTTTTCCCAAACAATAAAAATTTATTTACCCTTTTGTAACAATATTGGTGCAAGACACACTGAAAATTATTAATTTGTCAAAATGGTGCCTAAAACGACAAGTTTCTTAAATGACAAAATCAAATGAGATTTTCTTGTTGAATGATAGTCAAATGTTGATAACTTATAGGTCAAATTATTAGAAAACTTATGACAAGAAAATTAGTGCCCTTAAAATTAATTTCACAGGAATGTCACCAATAACAGATGCCTAAAATGACTAATTAATTGGACTGCCGGGCTTATTTTCTTGTCATAAGTTTGTCAGTTAATTTGTCAAACAAGAAAATGACAAGTTTTAATTTGTCAATTAGGAAGTTTGTCGTTTTAGGCACCATTTTGACAAATAAATGACAAATTAATATTTGTCAGAGGTTTTCAGTGTAACCTTGGGAGGGCGAGGGTAGCAAACCCTCCATCAAGGTGTATTTCCAGTGCCATTTCATACACAGTATGAAAAATGAATTTTAGTATACTAACAAAGATATTTCAAATTGATACTTTGTAGGGTGTTTGTTAAATTTTGATTTAATAAATGAAAGCCCTGTTCACATGGTCTTAATAACTGTTACCTAATATACCATGTATATCAAGATAGATTGTTTTCTAAAACTAAGACAATTGTAAAGATTTACGAAAAGATAAACAATTACAAGAATGTTTTTAAATTAGCACATAAACTGTTTTTATAAAACTTGTAATACAGTGTACATTCTAATTCACACAGAAGTGAAGCACAGCAGGATAGTCCCACCCCCAGTTAAGCCTTTTGCTGCTGAAGTAGGGAAAACTATTCCGACTGTTTCACTTCAAAAAAACAATACATCCAATTAATATTTGCAAGAGCCTTTTCTAAAGTCATTTGAGAACAGTCTGACAGTTAAAATTAATAAGAAGGACCAAAAATAAGCAGTTTTATAGCTATCATAAGTGAAACAGCATACATTTAATCATATTTTTCATGCTTTTTCTTTGGTAACTATTAAGCAATGAAGAATCAAAAACCTCTCCATAAAAAGATAACTGTTCTTTTATTGTGTGGCGACCCAGCAGATATGTCAAGCCTTACAAATAGCCTGTTAACCCTACAGATTGACCAAATCAATATAAAGCCTCGCGTTGTGTTCAAATTTGTATTAGGTTATTAGCAAACCGTCACTAACATTAACTCCTGTTGTTAAAGGGACTAATTTGTGGTGTATTAAGAATTTCGCAGCAAATTCAACAATGAATATTTATTCTAAAATATATCAAATTCAACAGGTAATTTACAAAATAAGACAAAATATCACCGGTACATAAAGTAACAATTACAAAAGTATTTACTCAAATTCATCAGCTTGAATATAATGTATAGCTTTTAATTAGCACACAAATAACCAATTGTCTAATATTCAGTTTAATAAAAATACCATTTAACTCTAGTATTTAGCCTACAATCATCTAATAATAAACCCTTATTGCTGCTATGTGTAGTAAATGTCTTACCATATTTGGTTGTTCTACTACTGAGCAGGTTCATTCAATTGATTGGTTCAACTTTTGGTCCTTCTGGAACCCTTTCAATCCAATCCAATTGAATTGCTTCTTACATTCAATTCCCTCCTCCCACGTCACCGTTTCTAAGTGCCTAAAGTAATATATGACGGTGCAACACCGCAATGACGTCAGTACACATTTGTGACGTATACTAGCGATCGCCATTATAACCATCTATACACCGTGATAAATATATGCAAATATAAGGCACTCTGTCGCCCCCTAGTGATGGATATTTGAACTAAAAGGTTTGACAATAAGCTTATTTTATTTTACTAGTAAAAAACACTAGATTTCTAACACTGTGTATATTTTATTTTATAAAACGTTTGCGGTGGGCGATAATGCACCGCATTTACACTAGCGACCGCGGAGACACTTCTTCAACAATCTCCCGGACAAAATACCGAGTTCGCGCATGCACAGACATAACACGCGAACGAGGTCATCTCACTACCCCCCTATTTTTTAAAAGGTTATGCCCTCATAACACGTTTAAAATACATACATGACTAGATTTGAAGACTAATTGCTAACTGCTAAAACACTGGTATATGTATATTTCAATGTAACTTAAATACACATCAGAAACATGTTTAATACTATGCAGTTTATGTCATACGAAACTTACCATTCAACATATGCAATAACGTTAACAGTATCCAACCAGAATACTCAAATGCATAACGGTAAGATACATGTTCAACACTCTGAGGATTAACAACCTCATACAACACATAAATGATGTTGATAGTCCAACCAGAATACTCAATTGCATAACGGCTGAAATAGCAACAGCATTAAAGTTTTAATAACCAAAGTAACTACCACAATTAAAACTGCATACTGAGAAACAAAATATGCAATAATACTGAAATATTTACTGAGCAATAATTCAATATATACTATAATTAACATTGTATACTGAACAACAAATATGCAATAATACTGTAAATTCAACAGCTGTACTGCTGCAAAATATATGCATGTAATATGTAGCAAGAAGAAAAACAACATTTAAAATTGTCTCTTTACTCAAAATTGATGTTGACAAAGTCAATAAAATCCTGTTTCTTAGCTATTTCTGATTTTGCTGTCATTTTGCGAATCTTTGCCTCACTCTCCCGCCTTAGATCTCTCTCTGCTGTTAACTTTCTTTTCAAGTCCCTAATTGTTTCCTCTGACTGTTTTAAAACTTTAATTTGCTCTGTCATCAGACTGTTTTTGTCTTCATATATTTTTCTCTGTCTTCTTTCCTCCCTGAGTTTATGTTGTAGATCTTTAACTAAAGCTTCCTTCTTTTCTTTGTCAAACTGTTCAAGCTGTGCCCTAGCTTTTTCCCTCTCCTCAGTCCAAAATTTGAGCTTGGCATCAGCCTTCCTGAGGTTTTTCAGGAGAATGTCGCGAGACGTGGTCAAGACTTCTTGTTGTGAAGCTGCTTGGCTGAGAGCGACCAAAGGTTCCCTGATTTGCCTGGCCGGAGCCTCTTTTGGCACAAATGCCATCTGGCTTGGAGGTACTGTTGGTAGCACTTTCTTCTTGTAGCCGGTTGGAGGTTGAGCAGATCCAGGAGCCAAGTAAAATTTGTTCTGACGGTTTATAGGGATGGCCTTTGCTTCTGCTTGATGCTTTTGCAGAGAATGCCTCTTGACATCTGTGGCCCTTCTAAACACTTTGGTACATCCCTCACACTCATACAGTGTCACCTGCTGTTCATGTATTTCAGCCCAGTGCCTTAAGAGAGCAAATGGTTTTGCAAAAGCCTTGCCTTGGCAACCTTCCACATTACACCTTAATTTATTATTCTCTTTTCCAGGCATGGACTCATCAACTTCTCCCTCTTCCAGGATATCATCCACCCACTCGTTGTTTTTCTCAATTGCTGCCATGCTTTCCCTTAACTCTTTGTGGAAATCAAAATCAGTATCCTAACAAAAAATAAACACAAAAAAAAAACAATTGCACTTAACCATATGTGATAACCATATTTGTACACGTTATATACAACATTTAATATGATTTATCACTATTCTCAGTTTGAACACCAACCTCTTTTACTTTGGGTTCTAGCCAACTAAGAGGTGTTTCATGTTCATAACTCTTGATATGGTCAATGTGCAGTGTTAAAACTCTGGATTCAGGCTTTTCTTGAACCCTATAATTTAACTCCCCTAATTTATCCACAACCAAATATGGGCCCTTCCAACCTCTACCAAACTTTTGTTTGTCTGAAGGTAGGTGATAAACCCAAACCCATTGTCCTACTTTAAATGACCTTGTTTGAGTGTTCCTGTTATAAGATTTTGCCTGTCGAGTTACACTCAATTTTACAGAGTCTCTAACCTTGCCAAATGCATCTGCCATGGTTTGTCTGACCCATTCTACATATTCGCTGGGACATTGAGGAACAAATCCGCTCTTGTTTGTTCCATACATGATGTCAACTGGCAATCTTACCTCGTGACCAAACATCAACAAATTTGGGGTACACTTTGTGCTTTCATGTATGGTGGCTCTGTATGCCATCATCACATAAGGCAAGTGTTCATCCCAATCAGATTTCTCAGATTCAGTGAAAGATTTAAGCATTGACTTAAGTGTTCTGTTATAGCGCTCGACCAAACCATCAGATTGGGGCCTATAACGAGATGTCCTCACTTTCTTCATGTCAAGCAATCTACACATCTCCTGAAACAGTATGGACTCAAAGTTCCTACCTTGGTCAGAAAGTATCTCTGAAGGTACTCCATACCTACAGATCCATTCTGTTACCAAGCAATCAGCAACTGTCTGTGCTGTTTGATCAGGCAAGGCATAAGCCTCCACATACTTTGTGTAGTAATCTGATACCACTAATATGTAATTGTTGTGTTTTTCACTTTCAGGTAAAGGCCCTACAATGTCACAGGCTATTTTCTCCATAGGCGCAGAAATAAAATCCTGCTTGAGAGGAGCTTTCTTTGGCATGTGCCCAGCCTTATGACTACTACAGACCTTGCATTTGCTCACCCATCTGGTAATGTCCTGCTTATACCCTGGCCAGTAAAATCTTTCCCTCACCTTACACAATGTTCTTCTGACCCCAAGATGACCAGAAGTTTTATGATTGTGTAATTGGTGCAAGATTTCCTGCCGTAATGCTTGAGGTACAACATACTGATTTACAGATTTGTCCTTTGTATTACTAGGATCCCACTTTCTGTACAGTATTCCTTGTCTTAACTCAAGCTGTGACCATTGAGAACACAATGTTCTGACCTCATGACTCTCTTGGCAAAGTTTGGCCTTGTCAAGTATGTCACTTTGACACTTCAACTCTGTTACTTTCAACACAACAGCATCATTCTTTTGTGCTTGCCGTAACTGATCTACTGTGTAACTGTCTGCCCAGTTACTGAATTTCCCTTTAGACCTTTTACTTATCCCCCGTGGACTTTCACCACGATCTTGACTAGTCACAATGCTAGTAGGGGGATTCTCAAAAGCCTGATCATTACTATGTGAAGGAAGATTTACTCTACCACCAAAACTAGGCGCCTGAGATTCTTGAGTCATCTTGCTAGTATCCATACTAGCTGACCTCATGGATTGACCATTCTGTCCTCGACTCCTACGTTTCTCAGCCTGACCCCTAGTTATAACACAAACACAGTGCTCACTTTCCAATGCACAATCCTCACAGTCACCTCTTTTACACTTTCTAGGTGGCTGTCTAGAAAGACCATCAGCATTAGAATGTATCGCTCCCTTGCGATGCTGTGTTTCAAAATCATAGGAACTGAGTACTGCTAGCCACCTTGCTAACATACCCTCTGGTTCCTTGAAATTGACTAACCACTTCAACGAAGCATGGTCAGTTCTCAGAATAAACCTCCTTCCCCATAAGTAATGATGGAAATGTTTTATGAAAGCCACTGCTGCTAACAGTTCTCTCATAGTTGTACAGTAGTTTTGTTGTGTTTTGCTAAGTGTCCTACTTGCATATGAAATAACCTTTTCTTGGCCATCATCTTGAAGCTGTGACAAAACTCCACCAACTCCATATAAACTAGCATCTGTATCCAGTACAAAGGTTCCCTCTTTGTTTGGATAAGCTAGAACTATTGGATCAGTACAAAGTTTGTCCTTCAATGTTTGAAAGGCTTTTTCACATTGTTCGTCAAATATGAACTTTGCGTTCTTCTTTGTCAAAGCATTCAAGGGTGCTGCTATTGTAGCAAATGACCTTATATGTTTCCTGTAATATGAAGCCAGTCCTAGGAAACTACGAACATCCTTGACCTTTTGTGGTTTTGGCCAGTTTTTGATTGCCTCAAGTTTGTTGGGATCACAAGATATCCCCTCCTGAGATACTACATGACCTAAAAATTCCACTGACTCTTGGAATAGTCTACATTTGGATGGCTTCAGGACTAACCCTGCTTTGCGTAATCTTTCAAATACCAATTCAAGATTCAACAAGGTTTCATCAAAAGTCTTTCCAAATGTTATTATGTCATCAAGGTACAGTACTGCTTTTGACCATTGCAACCCACTTAACACTAATTGCATTAAATGCATAAAAGTGCCTGGTGCATTTGTCAACCCAAAAGGCATGACTGTAAACTGCCTAAGACCTCTTCTAGAAGTAAATGCAGTTTTACATTTGTCATCTGGGTGCATAGCAACCCGATAGTATCCCTGTGCCAAGTCCATAGTACAGAAGTATTTTGATCCAGATAGAGAATCCAAGCACTCCTGTATTCTGGGCAGAGGAATGGCTGATTTTCTCATGACATTGTTGATAGCACGATAATCAACACAAACCCTTATATCTCCGGTTTTCTTGGTTACTATCACCAAAGGAGATGACCAAGGACTATCACTGGGCTCAATAATACCCTGTGCTTCCATTTTGTCAAGTTCCTTATCAACAAGTTCTTGTTGCGAGACAGGTAAACGTCTAGGACGCTGTTTGATTGGTACGGCATTGCCCGTGTCTACCCTATGTTGCACCAAATTTGTCCGACCAAGTTGTCCATCAGGACTCTTAAAAATGTCCTGATATTGATACAACAGTCTGGTAAGTCCAAACAACTCAGTTTCTTTCAGATCACCAGATGTATTTTCAACCAAAGGTTTCAAGAATTCTGGCAACTCAGGTATGTTCTGTTCTTCTATCATGTTTAAAGTTCCATTTTCAGTGTTTTGAAATAAAGATTTGTCACTGTCAAAGTGTTTTACTTGTGTTACTGGTTCCAGCATAGCTACCACACTATTCTTACTGATCTTGATAGGATCAAGTCCAAAATTGGCAACTCTTATAGGTATGACACTGTCTCCTACTTTCACTAGAGATTTTGCCACTGCAAGACCAGTCTTCTCAGTAACTGAAACTAAAGGTTCAACTAAGCCAGTTGTCCAACCCGAAACCCAATGATTAGATTTCACATGACCACTTATAATCATCTCATGCTGAGGAGGTACACAAAAGTTTTGTTGTGCCTGAATCCGTGCACACCTTGTGCTACCTTTCTTGTGCAATGTTATAAGTTTGTCATTGAATTTCATGGTACCTTTGGCTACATTAAACATGCACTCTTGGTCCTCCATGAAATCCAAACCCAAAATGGTACTCTTGTCACCTAGTGACACCACTTTCACTGGCATTCTAAACTTATGACCTTGAACTTCAAAATCCAGGTTAGTTTGTCCACATACATTCATGACCTCACCATTAGCATTTTTCAATATCAAATTGATCTTCTCTAATGATGGCTTGTCATTTAATGAATCATATAACAAACTATCCACTATAGTGTATGTTGAACCAGTGTCTACAAGAAACTCAGTTTCATTACCCATTACACTTCCTTCAACATACCAACACGACGAGTTAATAGTTTCAATCACTCCCTCCAGTGGCCCTTTGCAGGTATCTGCTGAGAATGCGGCCCCATCCTCAGCTTGCCTTAGTTTAAATTTTTGGGTGAATTTGAACTACCACTGGTTTTCCCTGCAGCAGTTGGATTTTTAGGACAGTCCCGTGAATAGTGACCTTTCTCATGGCACCTATAGCACTCTATGTCCTTGGACTTTTTACCCTGGTCCCTTGTTTGAGCTTTGTTTGACCTTGAATCAGTGTGCTTTGATTCCTTAATATGACCCAGTTCATTGGATAATTGGTTTTTCTGGTCAGAGTTTTTCCGAAGGGTGGTCAAAATGTTCTTTAAAATTTGACTTTCTGAATTTTCAATGGCACAAACTTTACCATTGACTGGCTTTGAAAGTTTCTTGTTTGAATTGTTTTCAAAACACTCGTACTCAGTGGCCAGTGAGATTGCTTCATGCAAATTTTTGGGATGTGCAAATTGAACATGTTTTCTAATTTCAGCATTTCCCAGACCATTGATAAATTGATCAAGAATCCATTGTTCTTGTGCATTTAAACTAATTCCTGGGAACGCCTTAGATGCTAATCTCCTCAAAGCATAGCCAAATTGCATTGGGGTTTCATTATCCTTTTTCACCCTATTTCTGAACTCAATTCGGAAAGTGGCCTCTCTTTCTGCTGGATTGAACCTATTTTCAAGTTCGGCAATTAGGGCACCATAATTTTGAGTGTCAATGTATGGGGAAATGTCACTGAATACCCTTTGAGCCTCGCCCTGCAAACTCATTATCAACTGTGTAGCCCGTTCATAGTCATTCCACCCATTCCAGTTAGCGACAGTTTCAAAGTGAGTCAAATAATCACTCCATTCAACCGTTTGGCCATTGAATTTGTCTGGATCTCTTTGTCTATGACTATACCTTGGACCTGTATTGGGGTAGGACACTTGTCCTTCAGTGGGCCTTGACCAAAATTCACTCTGTGGGTACAACCTACCACCATACCCTTGGTTTTGTGGTTGCCTATTTGAGTCGGAATTGAAGTCTTTATGTGCCCTGTCACCTTGACCTTGAAATCTTGTCCTGTCCTGATTTTTGTTCAAATCAGGATCATAAGATCTCAACTCGGGTCTTGGCAACCTAACTGGTTCATTATCGTGAGCCCTACAAACACCCGGGTTACTTGCACTCTTTTTAACCACTCGGGGTTTTTCGGTCATGTAAACCTTTGGTGTTGAGTGAACGATTCCGGAATTTATTTCTGCACATGAATCAATAAACTCATGCTCATTGTCACGTTCATTCTGTAATATGTTACAGTTATTCATGTTTCTGAGCTTATCATCATAGATATCAGGTGGAGCTGTGGCTGCCGATGTAGGTCTTTTGTATCTGATTGGCACAGAATTAAACTGTATTTCAGATTTAGGCCTTGTCTCACTAGATTCTCTATCACGCCTTGGGTTAGGCCATTTAGGAATCTAGTCTCGGACAGTTTCCATCCAACTCCTTGACCTGACACTAGTCATTTTATTTTTCTACCGAAATATGCAAATTACAATATTCAAAATATTTGAAATATTAAAAATATTCCTCAACTCAAATTAATACACCAAATAACCAATCCTGGTCACGGCACCAAAAATATCTGTGGCGACCCAGCAGATATGTCAAGCCTTACAAATAGCCTGTTAACCCTACAGATTGACCAAATCAATATAAAGCCTCGCGCTGTGTTCAAATTTGTATTAGGTTATTAGCAAACCGTCACTAACATTAACTCCTGTTGTTAAAGGGACTAATTTGTGGTGTATTAAGAATTTCGCAGCAAATTCAACAATGAATATTTATTCTAAAATATATCAAATTCAACAGGTAATTTACAAAATAAGACAAAATATCACCGGTACATAAAGTAACAATTACAAAAGTATTTACTCAAATTCATCAGCTTGAATATAATGTATAGCTTTTAATTAGCACACAAATAACCAATTGTCTAATATTCAGTTTAATAAAAATACCATTTATCTCTAGTATTTAGCCTACGATCATCTAATAATAAACCCTTATTGCTGCTATGTGTAGTAAATGTCTTACCATATTTGGTTGTTCTACTACTGAGCAGGTTCATTCAATTGATTGGTTCAACTTTTGGTCCTTCTGGAACCCTTTCAATCCAATCCAATTGAATTGCTTCTTACATTCAATTCCCTCCTCCCACGTCACCGTTTCTAAGTGCCTAAAGTACTATATGACGGTGCAACACCGCAATGACGTCAGTACACATTTGTGACGTATACTAGCGATCGCCATTATAACCATCTATACACCGTGATAAATATATGCAAATATAAGGCACTCTGTCGCCCCCTAGTGATGGATATTTGAACTAAAAGGTTTGACAATAAGCTTATTTTATTTTACTAGTAAAAAACACTAGATTTCTAACACTGTGTATATTTTATTTTATAAAACGTTTGCGGTGGGCGATAATGCACCGCATTTACACTAGCGACCGCGGAGACACTTCTTCAACAATCTCGCGGACAAAATACCGAGTTCGCACATGCGCAGACATAACACGCGAACGAGGTCATCTCACTTGTGTTTGCAATATTCACCGATTTATAGTCTGAATTGTTCCAACTACATTTAGACCACATACTGAAAATGGCATAACTCACAATAACTATACATATGTTTCTATTTTCACTTAAATAATTCTGACAAGGTATACCTAATATTATATGCTTAAGGGTAATATTTAGCTTGAGACAATTGCTCAGTATACACCAAATATGTTTAATCTTTGGACAACTGTACAACAGATGACTAATATCTTCTGATTCACCACAGAAAGTACATTTTGTTGAGGAACTTTTCCCCCCATTTTCCTAACTTTTCCCCACAGGGCAGTATATTTAGCAATATTTTGTATTTAAACTCTGAAAATTTTTTGTATCTGAGTGTCTTAAAATTGGTGAGATAAATATTTTCCCAGTCATTTTTATTTATTTCAGCCTGAAATTTCCTTTGCCACATGTATTCTGTGTATGGTCTTTCAGTTTTTTGCCCAAAAGTACCATATACATTTCTTTGGAATTAATTTCATTTGGATTGAAAATTTTTGTCGTTGTGCATAATGTTAATTTTTGGTAAAGTGAAACTTGGGTAAACCTACATACAGTAGTGTCACAATGCCTCAGGGCATTTTTGCAGATAATGTTTTTCAATATAAAGACTTCACTCATCCAGTTAGTTTTAACTGTTAGTTTTTGTAATATGTTATGTTCTGATATAAAAGAGCCATCATGTTCAACAAGATCTTTTACATGTAAAAACCCACTTTCTAACCAGTTCTTGTAATAAACACATTTGCCTTTTGATTTGAAATATTCATCACCCCACAATGGCTGTGACAGAATTTCTACAGTATTCAACTTGTTAATTGGTCTTATAGTTTTACACACGTTGTAAGATATTATAATTTGCTGATAGAAAGGTGGTACCTTTAAGAATACCCCAAACTCGTCAATTTTGCGAAAGTTCATTTTTAGAAGTAGGTTTGTGGTAATAGATATTTTTGCAAGATACATGTTAAGTACTTCAGCTATTGAACTTTCTTCATTCAGAAGCTTTAGAATCCAGGAGGTTTTTAAAGCATGATGTTTTGTAACAATGTCTATCATGTTTAGGCCTCCATCCCTAGAAGTAGCAATAACAATGGTTTTTTTTAATTTATGAGTTTTGCCCCATAAGAATTTGAAAAGCATTCCATCTAATTTTTTCATTATATGAGTCGGTGTGTATAATATTGTCAAGTTGTATATCAACCTAGGAACAATAAGATTGTTGATCACAACTATTTTACCATAATATGTTAATGTCCTGCTGCTCCAGATTAACAGAAGCTTTCAATTTCACTTATTTTCTTCTCCCAGTTCCATTTCTCACACTCCTTTTGATCTGTTCCTACATAGATACCTAGACATTTCACTGGACATTTTGAAAACTTAACTCCTTCAAATATATTTGGGTTATGCTTTAAAGCACCAAGCCATATGCCTTCATATTTGTCTACATTCAGCTCTAGCCCAGAAATTGTTCCAATTTTCTTTACTCTTTCCAATGCATTGATAACTGACTGTTCATTTTCTAGGGTCAAAGTTGTGTCATCTGCATATTGGGTAAGTTTTGTTGTTTTTTTAAAAAGTTTGATACCGTTTATATCATTTGCTTCTCTGATTTCAATGGCTAGGAATTCCACGGCAAGTATAAATAGCAGTGCTGAGACAGCACAGCCTTGTCTGATACCTCTGGCCATTTGTGATTCACTAGAAATCCACCCATTATTTTTCACACTAAATGTTGGTTTGTTATATAAAATTTCTATCCAATGAATAAACTGCTTACCAAAGCCATATTTTTTCAGACAACCAAACACAAAATTCCAGTCAAGACTATCAAAAGCCTTTTTAAAATCCAAACAGATTATTGCACCTGGTTTATTACCATCTTCACAATATTGTATAATATCATCTATTAACCTTGCACTAAAACCAATGTATCTATTTTTAATATATCCACTTTGATCACAGGAAATTAGGTTAGGAATAACTTTTTGGAGACGTTTTGCAAGGACAAATGTTAAGATTTTATAGTCGCAATTTGTAAGACTAATCGGCCTGTAGTTTTTTAATAAAGCCTTATTGCCTTTCTTGAAAATTAGTGTGATTATAGACTTCCGCATACTATCAGGTAAAATACCTTTGCAGAAAGTTTCATCAATCATTCTCATATAAAGGGGTTCAATTTGATTCCAGAAAACTTGATAAAATTCAGGAGTGAGACCATCACTACCTGGTAACTTATCCTTTTTTAGATTACTAATAGTTTGACGCACTTCTTGAGTTGTAAGTGTACTCTCGCATAATCTAAATTGTTTGTCATTTAAGGATTTCACTTCGTTAAATTTGTTTAAATATTCATTTATTGTGTCAACAGATATATTTGTTTTCCTATATAAATTGCTGTAAAATTTTAACCCCTTAAAGACCTTATCTGTCGACTAGCAGTCGACAGCAATGTGTATTCTACAGTACCATGTCTGTCGGCTAGCAGTCGACACCCCCATATGGTATGCTAACTTTCCTTCAGCACTGTAGAATTAAACGTCTTGGTATACTGAAATACGTTATTTAAATTATTATGTACGAGGACGTTATGGACAACGTAAATCACTTGTGGTGTGTGTTTTAGCAACTTAAACTCTCTGTAAGCTCTTCATCCCGGATTTTCCTTCAGTATAGTAGAATACTGCTCCCTTGGTGGCGAAGAGGTTAAGGCAGTTTTTAAAATTTCTTGATCATTTTTAATTTCTCTCCCTTCATCACAAATTTTTGTGATAACATTGCCAGTTTGCCGTTGCTTTTCAATGTTTAAAAAGTATTTTGATGGGATGTCACCCTCCTCAACCCATTTAATTCGTGCTCTTATACATGAGCCTTTTGCTTTTAGAGAATAAAAGTTCCTTTGTTTACTTTCAAGTTCTGACTTGAGTAAATTATTATATTCTAATAGCTTTCTATCATTATCATTTAAACTATCTTTGGTATCCAAGGTAAGGATAGTTTTATTAACCTTGTCTAACTGATTTTGAATGTCTTTGATTATATCCTTTCTTTGGTTAGATTTTGTCTTACAGTAAGACATAGAGAAATCTTTAATATTTATCTTTACCAGTTCCCAGATAAGCTGATATGATTTTAGATACTGATATTCTTGCGAAGTTTCAGCAATGATTTCTTTGACTCTATCATTATATTCCTTGTCATTTAGGATGCTATTATTAAGTTTCCAGTAACCTGGACCCTTCTTATGTACGTTAATTTTGAACGATATCTTCAAGGCAGAGTGATCTATGACTCCTGGATTTTTAATGGGTTGTGTCACTGCATTATTTTGTATTTCATATGTCATATCTTGGGATATAAGGATGTAATCAATCCTACTGTAGCTACTTGATTTTTTGTCATAATAAGTATAGCCAGGTATGTTTGGATTGGTAAGTAACCAACTATCTTTTAGTTTACATTTTAATAGTAGTTTTTCACACAAATCAACATTTTTGTCAACTTTTCTAGCAGTAGGGAATCTGTCTGATCCATGTAGACAGCAATTCATATCCCCTGCGACAATAACATTTTGTAGGTTATCTGCATATTTCAATATCCATTGGGTTAATTTTTCAAAGAAAAGCCCCCTCTCCCCTTCACTTGTTGGTGCATAGACCGAGACAATAGTAAGTATAGTGTCATGTATTTGGACATTTATAAGTAGGATTCTACCATCATTACTTGAAAAACTGCTGATAACATCACCCTTAAAGTCTTGTTTGAACATTACAGCCACTCCTCTACTATGACTGGAATCAGTCAGAGATAATAAAACACTTCCTTTCCAACTAGCCTTAAAATAGGGTTCAAAAGCTTTTGTACAAAAAGTTTCTTGCAGACAAATTATATCATATTTTTCATTTTCTAGCCATGAAAATAGCTTTTGCCTTTTGTTGTTATCATTTAAACCACGGCAATTATAGGATATTACTTGTAGATTATTTGTCATTGTTCTTTTCAATTATGCTTTCCTTCAGAGTTACCAATAATTTACCCATCTTGTTCTTTCCGGGCCATACACCCCTTTTGACGGTCAAGCACTGCTCTTTTGTAAGTCCAGTAGACCAAAACAAGTCCCCTGGAACAGCTTCAGCAATCACTGTATCAGAGTTCAGAAGTGCCTCACAGAATTCTGGACAGCCGTTGGACTTGGCACGAAGAACCTGCTCCATAACCTTCTCTTTCTCATCTATCCAGTTTGGGTTGAAAGGAAGAAACCTGGCTTCAACTTTGGCTTGATATGCCCTCTTTGCCTCAAGGATTCTTTCAGCAATTTTATCCTTTCCAGTCTGGATCGCCTTAGAATACTGATAGGCATGCTCTGAGGACCTGTGTGACATCCCGAAGACCTTGATTTCACAAGGGTAGAAGTTACTGAGGGGATCTGCCTTTCCTGCAAAAGCTGTTACATGTTTCAGCTGTTGCTTTGCAGTTCCTGAACACTCTTTATCCCCTGCGCCATGATTCTTCCCCTTGCAGACGATACAACAGGGCTCACTCGTGCATTGTTTTCTGTAGGGGCCATCCTGGTGACAGTTTGTGCAGTATTTATTACTGGGACTTGGCTGATCTCTGTGGAAGATCCTGACACTTGTGTCTCCTATCCAAGTTTTTCTTGGCAAGGGATCATCAAAACTGTCCACAAATACAATGCGGTCACCATTTAACCAGTCTGTCAACTCATTATTTTCATTCCTTGCTTTTGCAAACTCAGCTTTCCCCCTTAGTTTAATACCCTGGGTAATCAAGTATTGTTTAATGCCTTTGTTTCCCTTTGATAGGGGCAAGTCCTTGATTGTTACTTTCATAACACTTTGGTCTGTTTCCCCCTCAGCCAGTCTTGCTCTCATTGGATTGTTGGTGAACACATTCACACGATGGTCTCTAATTTCCACCTTGTTGGCAAGAACTGTTACCCTGGCCTCTTTAGTTTTCAGGTATATTCTCCACAACATGCCAATTCTTTGAACACCCAACAGGCTCTCCTTCTTAATCCTTTTGCAAACTGCCTCACATAGTTCATATTCTTTCAAAGTCTTGAAATCAGGTATTTCTCCAGCCTTCACAAACACAGGGTCCACTTTTGGTAATTCCATAATTCTTCTTTGTTAGGCAAAAAAACACTTCCTAATAGGTGTTAATTAATGTCTTTGTGGTGCAAAGGTTCTAAGCACTGTGTACACAATTCACTAATTAACTTATATAATCTATCTTCAGAAAATGTTTAAATATTTCACAGTTTTCAGATTTTTTTTCATCAAAATGATCATAATATACAAGTCGAAAATATGAAAATTATATATCCACAGATTCTGTGCAGTATTATGCACAATATGGTATACTTTTTGAAAGCCAGAAACTAAATTATCCTTGTTCAAAAAAGAATAAAACTCCAGAGCACAAAAAACATGTCCAGCTTAGAATGCTCTTCAATTGAAAAAAAAACAAAAAAAAACGGGTATAAAATGAAGGGGGGGGGTATGTTTCAGAGTTTACACCGGGTATGAAATGAAGGGGGATATAATGTGGGGCTTACACCAGTATGTTGCCACTTGTATTCTGTGTAATAGTAATTTAATAAAAGATGAAAAGCATTTAAAATGTGTATGCTTATTCTGTGACGATCTAAGACAGAAACTCTACAGGGAACTAAATATAGATTCAAATGAATGTCTTGATGAATTGTTTATTAAATCATGGCTACAGATAAGATTTAGTTTGGCATCATATATTAGTATATGGTATGGTATAAAAGAAGGATATTTGTGTATGATTTACAATAAATTGACAAATTATGTCTCTAAAGTTGTGAAAAAATAATTAAAATTCTCTACCTGTTGAAAATAGATATGTATATATTTCCAATTGGTCTCTTATTGTCTTGGATAAATGTAATATGATTCAAATAATTTGTATGTTTTTGTCATTTTTCTTTTTACCTTCAGTGTCACTTTGTTTGAAATAGTGTATGATTAAAGTGTCTTATAAGCCCAAAATGAAGCTGGGGTTGTTTTAAAAAAAGTGTGAAATTTACTGTTATCGTTAATTACAAACAGGATATAACGATTTATAAGTTAATTTTCAAGTCACCGCGAAAAAGCACTAGCTGTTGAACGGGACGTAAACCCCCAACTTTGACGTTTGACCATGAAAAAGCCTGTCTGTCTTGTGGAAGTTTGAAGTGCGAGTACCAGCTTGAAATGGCTTGACGCACAGTTCCCGCGTTGCCCAGTTTTTAATAAAGTACAATATACTGAATTTTACTTAATTAAATGCTAGTATAAAATAATTTATTTAAAATCAATTCACAGGTTAAATATATTTTGAAAAATGATAGCTTTGATTTCGTTAACGTGATTTACTTAAGTTTTGTATATTGGTATCCGTAGCAACCACGTGACGTCATCATTCGTTTGCGTCTATTTTGTTCATTTCAAAATTGTGACGAGACCCATGAACATCTCTGAACAAATTTGTCTGTAAAAAACTGTTTTCTTGTGATTTAATAGTTTTTGTACTCTAGAATTGCCGCAATGGTAAGTATACAGTACCTATTTAGTATTCCACTAAAAATATTAAACTTATGAAACTCAATGGAGCATATATGTTTAAGGATGTTCTAAGATTTTCACCACTTAACACTGCATAGTGGATGTGACTGACAAAATCTAGAGGAAAAACTCGGTGAATACCAAGCAGGAACCTTCAGTCCTTACTCCCATGAAATATCGTAAATATTTGCGTCCGTGCCTGTTATTGGAGAAATTGCACACCACTGCTGTCCAATAATGTAGAGAGCCGTGATCTGTAGAATCCAGATTCGACGGATCAACGGATCAGGTCAAAAGAACCTGATCTGACTGATCTGGATCATGATCTGAGTGATCTCATGAAAAGGTGGATTCGAGAGATCAGATCTGCGAGGTATCCCACAATTCTTTGTAAACATGGCGGAAAACACGAGATTTGAAATTTCCATTTATAATTTTAATTGTTGATAAAAAAGTAATTCCAAAGATGAAAAAGTAAAAAGTAATTCCAAAGATAAAAGAGTAATTCCAAAGATGCAAAGCATGCCATTTCAGTTCCCATCTTGGATCATCATTTCTGCAATTTTTGCATTTCACAGATTCTACTGATCTGAAGGATCTCGATCTCGATCTGGATCACAAAGATCACACAGATCTTAAGTTGTGAAATACGCCTACTTGGTGAAGTTTCAGACCCGTAGGTAATTACTCACCTACTGAAAATGAGTAAATGCAAATTATCTCTAAAAGTATTCCAGATAAACGGTCATGCTTCCCTGCATAAGTTGACCGCGGGTCGTAAGCTGGCCGCCACTCATTTAAATGTATCAAACAAATGTGTGGTTGCACAGGTTTTAAAAGTGGTAGTTTTTATAAATCTTATTAGACCATTCAAGAATGATACAGGCCTTTAGATTTATAGAAATTTCAAAATATGATGATGGTGGCTAACTTACCCAGCAGGCACGCAACTTTGAAATCTGGTTGAATCCAACGGTGAAATCTGGTTGAAATACGTGTAGATTTTGCAAACCGTTTTTAGTTGGATCCAACCGGTGAAATCATGTTGAAACCATCTGTTGAAATCTGGTTGTATTTATCTGTGAAATCTGGTTGAAATACATGTAGATTTTGCAACAGGTTTTGGTTGGATCCAACCGGTGAAATCATGTTGAAACCAACTGTTGAAATCTGGTTGAATTCAATGGGTGAAATCAGGTTGAAATACCCGGTACATGCAGATTTTGCAAACTGTTTTTGGTTGGATCCAACCGGTGAAATCATGTTGAAACCAACTGTTGAAATCTGGTTGAATTCAGTGGGTGAAATCAGGTTAAAATACATGTAGATTTTGCAAACCGTTTTTGGTTGGATCCAACCAGTGAAATCATGTTGAAACCAACTGTTGAAATCTGGTTGTATTTATGTGTGAAATCTGGTTGAAATGGCTGAACTGTAGAATCCCCCTGACGGAAGTAGTAATATGCTAATTATGCTTCAAACTTATAAATGTATTAATACTTGGGGAATCATGAATACATTAAAATCTATCTTGCTGAATTTGCAAAGGGTCGACAAAGTCGACAAAGCAAAAAAAAAAAAAAATTTACAGAGGTCGACAAAGTCGACAGAAGTTAAGTGTACAAGGTACTCAGCATTGTTTTGTCGACCTAATACTGAAATGTCAAAAACTCAACATTATATATAATATGTAAGTGTGCAATTTGTCGACTTTGTCGACCAACTACCTAGTAATATAAGGCATATACTTATTTATTTGATCTTATTTGCAAATAATAATTTTATAATTTGTCGACTTTGTCGACCTTTCAACCTGTCAAGTAAAACTTTCCACTTGTCGACCTTGTCGACTTGTCTACATATTTTACAAGTTTTTTCTACATTTACATTATTCAAATTCTGAATATTCAAAAACATTAGATATTGCTAATTAGCATATTTATACTTCCGTCAGGGGGATTCTACAGTCGCTCCGTTGAAATACATGTAGATTTTGCAACAGGTTTTGGTTGGATCCAATGTATGAAATAGGGTTGAATTCAATGGGTGAAATCAGGTTATTTACATTGTCTTCTTTATTTGAATCGTTATAGCTTGTATGTCATAATATATAGCTTCTTAATAATATTATACAATAACTATCCATACGCATATTTTACACTTTGGATACAACTTCAAAGTAATTAATTCTTTCCAAGATGACATGTATTCATGAATCATTGTATATTCAATATTCTATTTCTGATGACATTGTAATGATACATAATTTTGCATCAAATATAATTATAATTGCTCAAGATATGTAAATCCATATTATCCAACTAGATATCCATTTTTATGTTTTTCGTAGGACCAGTATTATTCAGTGTCTTCAGTTGAAAGTCTTTTTGTGAAATTTTAAAATACTTTCTTTCTTTGTAAAAAAACAAACAATTGTGACATTTATGTCTTCAGTATTTTATCCAATCAGTTTCTTTTAAATTTTTTATTAAGTTGGCTATAATTATATTGTAATTATAAAGAAGCTATGATCCTGTAGCAAAGCCACAATGCTCAGTTCAGATGCACTAGTGATGGTATTGTTTATCGATATTGAAATATTTAACGATCCATGCTAAATATGCTGATATCGATAATGCAGGGTACAATATCAATATTGAAACAGTAATAAATCGATGCATCTCTCCTGTCTGCCATTAATATAAAGTACAAAACTTGAAAATTATGTTGATTTTCATATCATTATCAGTAACTTTTACTTACCGCGAAAACGGAACTGCCATATTTGTTTACGTTTCGGGACACCACTAAACCTCGCGAAAGAGTTTGGAATGTCTCCCCCAGGAAACATCTCATGCCCCGATATTTCAATATCGATCGATACAGAAGGGAAAAATATGGTTTGATATCGATATACATATTTTTATTCAATACCAACACTAATTATCACCCACGTAATGAAACGCTTGTGTAAAATATGCCACATTTCAGCATTTCTGTCACATCAATTAAAGTGGTTATTTTCCCTTGAAAATGTATAATTTAATCCATATTCTATAATATCTGGTCAAATAGAAGACGTTTTTCTTAAAGAGTTTCGTTTCCAGAACTGACTCTTTACAGAAGACTTCTAATGGTAGATACTAATTCTCGCAGTTACTCAAATTCGGGCCGGTTGTGAGAGAGCGAGTACTCGATGCCGTTTTTCAGCACCCGTCCCAGCCCTAATTTTGATGATAGTCCAGGAATTGAGCTCCCTTGGTGGAGGTCTGTGCTCTCTGAGTGCTCTTGTTTACACTACTTAGATTTGAAAACTTTGAAGACCGTTTATCTCTATGACTGTTTATCTCAGTGACCACCTGTGTACATCCCCTTTAACATCCAAACATAATTGGGTGAAAATAAATGGCTTTTGCCCATTTTCAACCATATTTGAAAGATTTTTGCGAAAACCTGAAAATGATCTTTTTCTGTAAAAGTTACGTGAAATGGCTTATGTTTCATAATCTATGTGCCCTTAGCTCCCTACATCAAATCAATTGTTTCTAACTGCATAAAATCAAATTTAGCCATTTTCTAGTTGCATGTAACAAGTCACAAGTGGCAATCCTTGGTACTTCCAGTCTGTATGAACATTTCAGATTGCAACATTTCCTAAGGGAGATGTTAATAATAGGGTTCTGCCTGTTGAAACCCTAACTTTTAATGTTATTGTGGAGCAATTTTACTTTACCAGTATGGGATCTGCCATATGTGATAATTACTAGGGGTGGGACGAGTACAAATAATTCGGGTCGATTACTCGCGGACCAAAAATCGACTCGACATCGAGCACTCGCGAAGTTTAGTATCCACCATTACAGGAACCAACATCCAATATGGCGGCTCCCGTAAACAATAAAAATATAGAGATAAAAGCTTTGAATCGCTTGAATTAGCTGATGTCATCATATAATATACTTAATATTATGTTAAAAATGGTGGATTATGCGATTTAATGCTAGCAAGGTATGTTATTTATTTTTATTTCCTAAAAAACGTAACCGCTTCAATAGGTTGTTATATAGATACTTGTGTACACACGAGTAGTCGACTCTTAAAATTGGGATCGAATTTTCGTGAAATTTGCCTCGCTCGGCGAGTGTCGACTGCTCGGTCGCACCCCTAATAATTACAGGAAAAATTTTCAAGGGAATTTGAAATTAAATTAAGAGTTATCAGTGGGGTCAAGCCCCCTACCAGTATAAGTAATATAAGAGGATAAAATTACTAAAAAGTAAAATGTAAAATTATGTTATCCTAAATCTCGTACCAGTAAAGTGACTTTAAAATGAATTGTAAGGAATGACACAGGATAGTTCCCCCTTTTTTCTACAACTTTTTCTTTTCTGCTCTAACTAGAAAATTGAATGTTACTAACAAATTCACTTCAGTTAGAAAAATTAATTGTTGTATATAGCTCAAATCTTAAGGTTGATGTCTTTAACATTTCTTTAACACATTTTACTTTTTAGCGTGAATGTATTAGTATCCATGTTGGGCAAGCTGGTGTCCAGATTGGCAATGCTTGCTGGGAGTTGTACTGCCTTGAGCATGGCATCCAGCCCGATGGCCAGATGCCAAGTGACAAAACAATTGGAGGTGGTGATGATTCCTTTAACACCTTCTTCAGTGAAACAGGAGCTGGAAAGCATGTGCCTAGAGCTGTATTTGTTGATTTAGAACCAACTGTGGTTGGTGAGTAATTTGTAGGATTTTACTTAACTGATAGAGAATCTACCATATTTTTTATTATTCTAGTTTGAAGAAATACCAAATGAACTGAAAATTGTAAGAAATTTCCCAGCACTAGTACCGTATTTTTTCAAAATATGGCCCGGGCGTTAATTATTTTCAAATGGCATCAGACCAGGCATTAAATTGAACCAGGCGTTCTTTTGAAATACAAAAAACAGTGTTATAAATTGTAAACCAAATAAATAAAATAAATATGTAAACAGTGTTCTTGGTACCAGGCGTTAATTTGAACCAGGCGTTTATTTGAACCTGGGCGTTATTTTCGAAATTTACGGTACTTACATCTGTTTATACTTATACTATAAGGTTTGGGTATTGGATTCGGGTAGCTTATCACCAAGTATCTGGCCATCTTTTTATCTCGCAGGCTGTGCATTATTGGTTGCACACATGGCGTCGCCATCTGGGTTGATGATAAGGGAAAAAGCTGTCCGGCTGTCTATCAGATTATTAGGGAATTGGCTGGGACCTGGGTTGCGTAGCTGTGCAAAGTAGTGGGTGGATGATTAGATGTGTGCTCAATTAATAATTGATTGGTCTGTTACTGACAGTTTTAACCCTTTCGCTACTGAAGGAACATTATTCCATGGGACTGTAGCCATATGACGTCATATCACGTCAGAAACGCCAATGAAGTAAAATAACTCACTACCTTATACACTTTATTTGCGGTATTTTTCGGCATATTTCATTAGGAATTAATGAAAGTCGAATGGGAAAATTCGTGGGAATTCCCCAAATAGAAATAACCACGAGTAAACAATATGCAGCTATATGCGGTATATAAGGCAATATATACAGAAACCAGTTAAAATAGGTGAAATGGTGAATTTTAAAAAAAAAATATAGCATAACTTTCATATAAAATACTTTAAAAATCGGTTTAATACTGATACACCAAAGAAAAGGTATAACAGTACACTGAAGGGAAAGAAGATATTATTGCCGCATGGTCCCTTGTAATACACATTGATGTCGACTGCTAGTCGACATACATGATAGCGAAAGGGTTAAGCAATCGATTATTCAGCTTAAATTTCTTTTGTAATTTCTGACAGTTTTTAGCAATTGATTATGCAACTAAAATTTCTGTGTATATCTTAATATCAACAAATTTTAAAGGTATTTTGTGTAAATACCTGTCATAAATCAACAGATTTGACACAAATTTGGGTTGTTTATATCTGCTGCAATATATAAAAGAAGTGAGTGCTTTTGGTAGATTCTAGGGCTGCAAGCGAGCCCGAAAATGCGCCTCGATTCCTCGTTTTATAAGAATCGACTCGGACTCGGTTAATCGCTTGATTATCGCCCACGAAATAAACTCCTTCATATTTTGACATATCACGTCTTATAAAATGGTTACAAACTACACACCAGGAAAGAATTTTGATAATTTATTGAATTTGGGAGAAAAGACGCATGCATAATGCAAAATATAAGAAACTTTAACCATCTTTATATTGCGAGATTTGAGGCGCCTTCGAAATACGTTATAATAAAATGCCGTCTTATAAAACGTTGTTACACAAAGAACTAAAGCTTGCAAATACTTAAAATATAAAATATTGAAACGGAAATGCCTTATATTTGTAAAATATACAAATATATTTAAATAAAAATTTCAATTTTGTAGTAGATTTTACATCTATGCTTAGTTGTTTTCGAAGACCCGGATCACTTTTCCTGCCTCGAGTACTGAACTGAATCGTTTCGTTTCCGAGTAACCGAAGAATCGTTGCAGCCTTAGTAGATTCTAAATGTCAGAAACACAGAAAACGCCATTATTCTTACCAGATTGATAAATACTTCATCCTGGAAACTGTTTCCTGATATAATGGCTAACAATGGCATAAAAATCAATTAAGGCTCAATTATTGACCAGAAAAATGGATGATCAACCTGAAATGGAGGTGATTCTGCTCATTAGTGCAAAGTAGTGTTGGTATCAAATAAAAATATGTCTATCGATATCAAACTTTTTTACCCTCTGTATCGATCAAAGTTGAAATATCGGGGAATGAGATGCTAGCTTTCCTGGGGGAGAACTTTCGAACTCTTTCTTGAGGTTTAGTAGTGTCCCAAAATGTAAACAAATATGGCAGTTCTGTTTTGCGGAAAGTAAAAGTTACTAAAAATGATATAAAAGTCAATATAATCTTCAAATTTGTACTTTGTAATAATGGAAAATGGCAGAGGTGTATATATTTAATAGTAGGGGTAGGTTGGTATAAAAAATCTGTACATCAGGAGGTTGCCAATGCAAAACCGTACTGATTCCAGGACTTCACTTTTGAGTACACCCCAACCAGACATGGATGTTTCCTGTTGTGTACGTAAACAACATCACAATAAAAGTCTTCAAATGCACAAAATATGAGTTAAACGTGTAGAATTTCTTCAGATTTCAGGTTTGTTCCCAATATTTTAAGTTTTCCTTCCATGAATATGTGTTCACAAGCGAGATTGAGGTTATAAAGTGTCGGAACCAAAACATGGCATTTCTGCTCTATATAATCGCTACTGAAGTCTGCAAATGCAGGAAAATATGGGATAAAAGCCTAGAATTTCTTCAGATTTTGGGTATGTTTTAAATATTTAACTCTTCCCTCCATTATATGTATTGACTAGCTAAGTGGCGGTTGCATAATCGCTTCGCAGTATTTCACTAAAATGGTCTTGATACCGGGCCTGCCGGTATGTCCCGATATTGATATTGTACCCTATATTATCGATATCGATCGCCATATTTAGCAAGAATTGATAAATATTTCAATATCGATAACCAATACCAGCACTAGTACAAAGTCATTGTGCGAGCTTGCTTTAGAGACCCTGACTTTTTAAAACTTGCTCAGAATATAGCTTGGAAACTGTAAGGTGTAGCAAGATTCTTCTTGGCAGATATTGGTTTGGCAGTGTATGTATACATTGTCATTGTGTGCCCTTGATTTAACCTTGCAGTTGTGATTCCGATTTTAAAATCCTGTCTGAGCTAAATCTTAGAGACTATAAGGTGAAAGAAGTTGATATCTGGCAGGGAAATCGGAGACCTAAGAAACCATAGGTTGTAGGGAACTTATTTGGTAGGTATCTTGCTGAGAGGTGCTAGGAGTGCAATGTCATAGTGTGACCTTGAACCTTGGCTCTGCCAAAATGTTTTCTGTTGCCTTATTTTGTTGTTTTCCTTACTTTCACAGATGTTTAAAACATGGTTACTGGATATCTTAGAAAAATTATAGAGTACTTTCCCTTCCTACATAATGGTGTTTTTATACCGTAAAACATACTTGGAAATTTGCAGAGAAAATAATCTCATGATATTGGCATTTATAGATGAAGTGCGCACGGGGACCTACCGTCAGCTGTTTCACCCGGAGCAACTGATCACTGGAAAAGAAGATGCTGCTAATAACTATGCCAGGGGCCATTACACCATTGGGAAAGAAATTGTAGATCTTGTTCTGGATCGTATCCGCAAATTGGTATGTTGTTTCATTACCAAAAAGGTATAAATGGAAAGCTCTATCATCTGATAACACTAAAATTAGTGGTGGGAACAGTAAACTTGTACACCACATTTTTTAGGTAGAAATGATGAAATATGCAAAGAATTAAACAACTGGTTATTGAAAACATCATTATTCAGACCTGCATCTGGTGAATACTTGGTCAAAACAGTAAAAAACATACATTTTTAGGGTATTGTTTTCACCCATGGTGTCCAGATGGGTGGCCAGACGGCGGGAAAAAGTTTGTCTGGCCTGTATCTCAGAAACCGTAAGGTGTAGGAAGTTTATACTTGGTAGGGACATTGGTTAGAAAGTGCAGGTGTGCAGCGTCAAGGTGCGACCTTGATTTGACCTTGCCGTAGTGACCTTGAGTTTGAAAATCTTGGCCATATCCCAGAAACCGTAAGGTGTAGGAAGTTGATACGGGGTGTAGGCGTGCAACATCATGGTGTGATCTTGATTTGATCTTACCATAGTGACCGTGACCTATAAAATCTTGTCGGCCATATCTCGGAAACCATAAGGTGTAGGAAGTTGATACTTGGTAGGGACATTAGTTAGAGGGTGTAGGTGTGCAACGTCATGGTCTGACCTTGATTTGACCTTGCCATGGTGACCTTGACCCATAGAATCTTGTCAGGGCTATATCTCTGAAACCATAAAGTGTAGGAAGTTGATGCTTGGTAGGGACATTGCTTAGGGGTTGTAGGTTTGATGCTGTTATCTTGCTATTAGGGGTTGTAGGTTTAATGCTGTTATCTTGTCATTGAATTGTAGCACTTTATCTACATACATTTTCTTTCTCTTAGATTTTATTTTCTCTACTGAAACATTATTTGGAGCTTTATACAACTGACACTGCTCTGAAAGTATCCTGGTCTTTGTACTGTTTCACTACTTCAATATCTCATGGTGTTAAAAACTATTTTCCCAGGCTGTGGGGTAGTGCTGGTATTGTTTATCGATATTGAAATTAGTGATGGGACGATTAGACCAACGTTCGATTAATCGTCGGCGTTATGGTACAATCGCGTTCGGTCACTGACAACTTCTAGAAATCGATTAAATCTTACCCTTCCTTATGTGTCTCAATATCCACGTGTTTTTTATATTTTAAGCTATTTCCTTAACTTTCCTTTGATAAATAATGAGATTTGTCACGAATTTGGGTTTGTTTATGTCTACCGCCATATTTACCGGAAGTGAGTGCTGTTGGTAGGTTCTAAATGTCGGAAACACCGTTATTCTTACGGATTGACAAATACTTCATCCCGGAAAGTCTTTCATAATATATTTTCTTACAGTGGAGTAAAAAAGTCGATTAAGGGTCGATCATCGGTCGGAAAATTGGACGAATAATCGACCGCGAAAATTGAGGCGATTCCACTCACTAATTGAAATATTTATTGATCCATGCTAAAAACATTGATATCGATAATGTAGGGTAATATATCAATATTGGAACATACTAGTATAGGGATTGGTGCTCGATCTTTCAATATCGATCGATCATCCCACAGAACTGCCAATATCGACACATACTACCAGTATTTCAATATCGAAATAACATACACCAAACAGACAACATTTAAAAAAATGCTAATTTTACAACTTAAACTTATATTTATTGCATAAAATCTTTAAAAGACACAGTTTCAACTAAAACAAAACGGGGTCAAGTCTGCCGCCATCTTTGTTTACATTGTCAGTGACCTACTTCCGGTTTCACAGAAGAGATACAAAACCTGAGAGCAATATACAGGAAAGGTAAAACTGTTGTTTTTTATGTAACTTTTGTTTAAATTTTCTATTGCAGAAATGTATTTTTGGTGGATAAATAGCATGTTTTCATTATTTCTTGAATTAATATGTGCACGTTTTCAAAGAACTTGTATTATCGCCCACGGCTTACGTTTATGGTCCCGATATTGAAATATCGATCGATCCACTACCCTAAATTTTCATTCGATATCAATCCTCAACATGGCACTCGATCCCTACACTAGAACATACTACTAAATAGACGCAATTAAGCTGTTATCCATTCAAATAAAATATAAAGTTTGAGAAATATATCAGTTTTCCTATCATTATGTCCACCCCCCTGGGGGGTGGATATATTATTTTTGCTTTTTTCGCCGTCCGATGTCCGATGTCCGGCGTCCGATGTCCGGCGTCACGCATGGTTTCCGCTCATTTAAAGGAAAAGTATTAGAGCTATTGTCACCAAATTTGGTATGCAGGCTTATTGGGTCAGTAGCTTGCTTGGGATTGCTTTTGGCTGTTGTACCTCTTTTGCTTACTGAGTAATACTTAAGTACAGCTATTTTCAGTACCCATTGGTTTCCGTGCATTTAAGCCAAAATAATTAAAGATATTTTACTACAATTTTGAATACAAGATTGTTATGTCCATAGCTCGCTTGGTATTGCATTTGGGACTGATAGCTTTGTCAGTACATGAGTAATAGCCATTTAGGTACTTCATTGTGTATTTTCAGTACTACTTTTGAGTAATTTGCTCCTATCTCCTTAACCGTGCGAGATAGAGCGATTTCGGCAAAATTTTTGACCCACAGGGTATCTGAGGAGTGTACTCTTTGCAATTTTCAAAAAATTTTCCCCTCCCCAAAAATGGCGGCCATTTTGAATTTTCGAATTTTTGCCAAAAATGGCAAAACACTAATTTGCTTCTATCTCCTTAACCGTGCGAGATAGAGCGATTTCGGCAAAATTTTCGACCCACAGGGTATCTGACGAGTGTACTCTTTGCAATTTTCAAAAAATTTTCCCCTCCCCAAAAATGGCGGCCATTTTGAATTTTCGAATTTTTCCCAAAAATGGCAAAACACAAATTTGCTTCTATCTCCTTAACCGTGCGAGATAGAGCGATTTCGTCGAAATTTTCGACCCATAGGGTATCTAAGGAATGTAATATTTGCAATTTTCAAAAAATTTTGCCCTCCCCAAAAATGGCGGCCATTTTAAATTTTCGAATTTTTGCCAAAAATGGCAAAACACAATTTCATTGCGTTAATACATCTTACCTACCAGACGATAGCTATAGCCCGGCGCCAGCCGGTCCCGCCAAACGAAAGAAAAGACGTCCTGGGTTTCACCCCCGGCAGGACCGGTACACTACACTCCACTCGCCAGGTGGCCTAGTTCCTGCTTCACTCGCCAGAGGGACGTGACGTCATAGCATCTTTTTCGTTTGGCGCGATATTCAAAGTTTGAATTTTTGGAAACTCTTTTTATTTTGAGTATTTCTTAAGTTATACAGTGTGTTTTGTGTTACGATTTGTCAGTTAGTTGGATAAACTACCATGGCATCTCCAGGACAAAGGAAAGGAGCCTGCGGGCATATCATGGCTAATTTTGACCCTCATTCTCGTTGTGCCAGATGCAGAGATAAAGGGTTGGGCCAAGACCCGTGTGTTTTAAAGTTGCAGTGTGAGTTTTGTGACACTTTAACCCCTGAACAATTGCTCCAGCTTTCAACCCCTACGTACAAACTGCGGAAGGAGAAATCTAAAACCAAAGAAGCCCTTGTGGATCCGTCCACTGTCACTATCGTGTCGCAGGTGGAATCTCAGGAAGTTGCTTCAACTTCTCCACCCCATGTTGCTGAGCAAGATCTCTCTTTACCTCCACCTATGTTCCGCCAAGAGTTAAAAGACTTGGACGAAAAGTGGTCAGTACGTATGACCCGTCTGGAAGCACTCATTACTTTGGGGCAGCGTCCTTCACCTCAACCTTCCTTCTCACCGGTCAAGGCACCGGTACCGCATCAAGCTCCCGCGGGAGCTCTTTCTCAGGCACCTTTTCTCTTATCATCTGTCCCTTCCGGCCAAGCCGCCCCGGCTTTTGGCCCGGATAGGATAAAACCTAGTGCCACTGTCACTACCAGCTCAATAACTAGGACGTCTCCTCTAGAAGGCCTTTACTCTGAACAGGACCCGGAACCGGTATTCTCTCAACAGAGTTCTTCCGGCCCGGTGGCCTCTGCTTTGCCTCAACCTCCTCCGCAATCCAGCTTGTTCAAGTCAGCTCCGGAGCACTTTGAGGAAGGTGAGGTATCTGACCAAGAAGACGTCACTGACCATCCTGATCAAGAATCTCCAGACTTGGATAAGACATTGAGCGAAGATCAAAATTACAGAGAGACTGTTAGGGGAGTACGTGCTTTCATGGGCTGGTCACATATCCCAGATCTTGAGTATACTCCAAGTTCCAAGTCAGACAATCCCTGGATTGGCCACCGGGCACAACCTGTAGGCAAGGTCTCTATCGACTTACCACCAGAGGACTGGCTTTGTAAGAAACTTGAAAATTTAAATCTCGTCCTCATAGAAGGTTACCCGTCCAAGTCTACGGAACCGGGTGGACTTCATGTTGATCAGTATCTCCGCCCCCCCAAGTCTCAGGCAAGGTGGTACGGGATTCATCCCGCTGAAAATAAAGACATCACTAGGCCGGGAAAATATGTAACTACTTGGCCCAATGACGCGGCGAAGTTGAACAGTTCCTTTGCCCGAATTGGTAAACCTGCTCTTGCTTCATCCCAACCCACCTCCCGCCCTATTGCTCAGGATACGCTCCGGAAGTGGGAGAAAGCAGCAAAAGAGACCAGTTATATTTGTAACCAGTCCGCTGGTTTCAATAGGTGCATCACCAAGATACAGGACTCGTTTCAAGAACAGTTACAAATTCTTCAGACAGAGTTGGGAAAAGGAAAATCTTCCACAAAAGCTCAAGGTGCACTTGATGAATTACATTTCCTGTCTGCATTCAACCAAAATGTGAGTTTTGCGGTTGGCAAATCCCTCCAACACCTCTCAGATTTCACTTTTATACAAATGGCTAATTTAACTCTGGTCAGGAGGGATTCTTATCTTGAGCACCTAAAAGCTGGCGTCAAGCCAGATACCTTTTCCTCTCTCAGGAACTGTCCTCTACAAACCAGGGCTTTGTTTCCGGACGACATTATCCGGAGGGCGGAAGATGAAATAGCAGCATTTGAGTCACATAAGCGTACCAACCAGCCCGGTCCGGGCCGTGGTGGGTTCGCCGGCACTCAGAAAAAGCAACACCGTTACCAGCCATATTCAACATGGAAACAGGAGGATTCTGGAAACTCCGGGGCTCCCGGCAAAGAGATGCCTGCATGGAAAACATTTGGCAATCGCGGGAGAGCCCGTGGCAGAGGCAGGGGTGGTCAACCCGGTCGCGGTTCGCGCCCTGCCAGAGATGCTAAGGCGTATAAATGACAATCACTGCAAAGTTCCTCCGGAAGTAACATCCTGTCCGGAGTTTGGTGTGGTAAATGTAACAAAGACAAGTCTTCCTGTTCTTGTGAAAGACTCTGTAAATTGTCACAATGTTGTTCATCATGTACTTTCTGTAAAAAACATCAGGCAGCCGCAAAAGAAAGGCATAAGTCCAATCTTAAACTCACAAAATACAATAAAGTATGTGAAAAGTGCTTCTTTTGTAAATCACTGTATCTTTGCCCCAAGTGTGTCAAATGTCCTCAGTGTTGCAAATGTCCAATCAGTAGGAGGACGCCTACAAAATTTTTGGAAAATATGGGCTCTCAAGGGTGCAAACCCGAAGGTAGTATCCATTTTGAAAAAGGGCTATGTGCTTCCCTTCAAGGTCAGACCTCCCTTAATAAGGGAACCCCTGATAGTAAGCGGCTATGCAAACCCCACCAGAGACTCTCACTTACAAGAAGCAGTGCAAGCTCTGATCAAGAAAAAGGCAGTAGAGAGGGTCAGGGTTCGAACCTCACTAGCCTTTTTCAACAGATTGTTCATTGTCCCAAAGCCGAACCAAAAGTGGCGGCCAATCTTGGATCTCAGTACTCTAAATCAGTTTTTATGCGTAAAAACATTCAAAATGGAGACTCCAGAGACAATCCGGACCTCTCTACAACAAGGCGAGTGGGTGTCATCAATAGATTTCAGCGACGCCTATTTCCACATTCCAATCCACTTCACATCCCGAAAATTCCTCAGGTTCCACTTCCAGAACCAGTCGTACCAGTTTCGGGCTCTTCCCTTTGGCCTCTCAACAGCTCCCATGGAGTTCACTGCTGTGGTCAAAGAGGTCAAGTTAATGGCTCAGTCACGGGGTATAAGAATCCACCAGTACCTAGACGACTGGTTGATTCGAGCCCCTACCAAAGAATCTTGCCACCAGGGAACCCAGTCCCTCCTAGCCCTTTGCCAGGAGTTGGGCTGGATGGTAAACATGCAAAAATCAGAACTGGAACCCCAACAAGTCTTCGACTTTGTAGGCTACCAGTACGACCTGCTCAACGGACTGGTCAGACCGACTCAAAACCGTTGGGAAGCCCTTCAACAAAAAATAACAGGGCTATTGCAGAGGAGATCTTGCCAAGTGAGAACTTTCATGTCTCTTATAGGCCTTCTCACTGCGACAGAAAAACAGGTGACCCTAGGCAGACTGCACATGAGACCTATTCAGTGGCACCTCAAGAAACACTGGAGAGTCCCGGAATCTCTGGAAAAAGAGATCCCAATTCCGAGGTCTCTCCATCAGCACCTGCAGTGGTGGACCCAGGAGTCAAAGGTCCTAAAGGGTCAACCCTTACACCCCCTACAACACGCAATACAAATCTTTACAGACGCCTCAAAAGAAGGCTGGGGTGCTCACTTAGGCGACTTCACAGCAAGCGGGACTTGGTCAGTGCCCGAAAGCAAATTACACATAAACTTCTTAGAGCTAAAAGCCGTGTTGTTAGCACTAAAAAGATTCCAACACTTAGTGCAAGGAAAGGTCGTCCTGATTGCCACAGACAACACCACAGTTGTGGCATACATCAACAAGGAGGGAGGTATGAGGTCAGGTTCACTTTGTGCCCTTCTTTGGCGGCTCCTATGTTGGTGCAATCTCAGACAAACAGTACTGAAGGCCAGACATATTCCGGGCCGTCTGAATGTAATTGCAGACAAGTTGTCTCGCCAGGGACAGGTCATTCAGACAGAGTGGTCCCTCCATCAGGAGATCTTCGACACCCTTTGTCGAACTTGGCATTATCCCCAAGTGGACATGTTTGCAACAAGGTACAACTGCAAACTAGTCCGGTTTGTGTCCCCAATTCCAGACCCGAAGGCCTGGTCAGTGGACGCTCTGACGCTGTCCTGGGAAAACCTGGACATGTACCTCTTTCCCCCAGTGTCTCTGATGGGGAAGGTGGTCAGCAAGCTGTCAGACCATTGGTATCACAGAGCAATCCTGATTGCTCCGGGATGGCCAAACATGCCTTGGTTTTGGGACCTAGTGGAGCTGTCGGCCATGGTTCCTCTTTGTCTTCCACACCATCCAGATCTAGTGACCCAACCTTTCAACAAGGCACGTCACAGGGATCTGACAAGCTTAAATCTCCATGCCTGGCTCCTAGAGCCCAGACCATCAAGGAGCAAGGGTTTTCTAGCCCAGTGGCGGCAAGAATTGAGGCGCCTCAAAGACGTTCAACCAGAGCAGTCTACGAGGCAAAGTGGGCCCTTTTTGTTAGATGGTGCGAAACAAGTCAGGTGGACTTCAGGAACCCATCTATAAAACAAATAGCAGATTTCCTCCTGCATCTTTTCCAGGAGAAGAATCTCCAGCCCAGCACTATTGATGGTTACAGGTCAGCCATTTCAGACAAACTGGGAAATGCCTCGGTTAATGTTGGCAAGGATGACAATTTGACTAGACTGTTAGACAGTTTTCACAGAGATAGACCCAAAGGGCGCCGGGGGGTTCCTGCTTGGAACCTCTCCCTGGTTTTACACCAGCTTACAAAGGCGCCTTTTGAACCACTCAGAAAGGCTTCTCTGAAACACCTTACTTTCAAAACGGTTTTTCTCCTAGCCCTGGCTTCAGGAAAACGTAGGAGTGAGATTCACGCTTGGTTAAACAAAAATATCAGACACCAAGCTGACTGGTCCAAAGTTTCCCTCTACCCTTCACCAAGCTTCTTGGCGAAAAATCACTTGGCAAAAGAGGGACCAGAGTGCGTGGCCCCGGTGGTCATCCCGGCTTTAGCCCCCACTCTGGATAAGTCGTTACAAGAAGACAGATCCCTTTGCCCCGTTCGGGCTCTTCGCTATTACCTGGACAAAACCCAGGACCTAAGAACGGGAAAGGAGTTAGTTTTTGTTTCATTCAAACAAGGTTTTAACAAGGACATCTCTCCTGCCACTATCTCATCCTGGATCAAACAAACAGTAGTTTTGTGTTATGATCTTTCTGACCAAGATACCTTGACCCTACATCAGGTTAAGGCCCATGATGTTAGGGCATTTGCGGCCTCCAAGGCCTTTCAAGGTGGCATATCTCTGGACCAGATTCTAGCAGCATGCCACTGGAAATCCCACAACACCTTTACACAGTTTTACCTTAAGGATGTTGCCTGGGCAGATAAGGAGCTTTTTCACTTGGGTCCTGTGGTGGCTGCCCAGCAGATCCACCACTAGTACCCTAAGCTTCTTTGTATATAATTTTATATAGTGTACATACTAGTTAGTTTTAGGTATAGGCTCACCTTTAGCCTCGACCTTGGCTTCTCAAAGTCGTTTACTTCAGAATAATCCTCTGGGTATAGGACTTTCCCCACTCTTCCAGGTTAACCGTGGAATTTCATTGCCTTGAACTCTTACTCTCTTCCTCCCCTCAGAGCAGTCAAAAAAAAAAGGGGGGGGGGGGGGGGGGGGGCAGGTGGGTCTAGTTACCCTCGAGACTAACATGTCTCCGCAAAAGGGCTAGAACCTCACACCTAAGCACAATATAAGAGTTCTCTCTAATCCTCAGAAGGCTGCCCTCCTTCCACTGGGTAGTTATTCTAGCTATCGTCTGGTAGGTAAGATGTATTAACGCAATGAAATTGCAAATTTTAATTAGTAAATTAAATTTTTATTAGTTAATACCTTACCTACCAGACGGGAAATTCCCACCCAACCTTCCCCGCTTTCAGCCTTACAATTCAACCTTAGGGACAAAAAAGATGCTATGACGTCACGTCCCTCTGGCGAGTGAAGCAGGAACTAGGCCACCTGGCGAGTGGAGTGTAGTGTACCGGTCCTGCCGGGGGTGAAACCCAGGACGTCTTTTCTTTCGTTTGGCGGGACCGGCTGGCGCCGGGCTATAGCTATCGTCTGGTAGGTAAGGTATTAACTAATAAAAATTTAATTTACTAATTAAAATTTGCAAATTTGCTTCTATCTCCTTAACCGTGCGAGATAGAGCGATTTCGTCAAAATTTTCGACCTACAGGGTATCTGACAAGTGTACTCTTTGCAATTTTCAAAAAATTTTCCCCTCCCCAAAAATGGCGGCCATTTTGAATTTTAGAATTTTTGCCAAAAATGGCAAAACACTAATTTGCTTCTATCTCCTTAACCGTGCGAGATAGAGCGATTTCGGCAAAATTTTCGATCCACAGGGTATCTAAGGAGTGTACTCTTTGCAATTTTCAAAAAATTTTCCCCTCCCCAAAAATGGCGGCCATTTTGAATTTTAGAATTTTTGCCAAAAATGGCAAAACACTAATTTGCTTCTATCTCCTTAACCGTGTGAGATAGAGCGATTTCGTCGAAATTTTCGACCCACAGGGTATCTAAGGAGTGTACTCTTTGCAATTTTCAAAAAATTTTCCCCTCCCCAAAAATGGCGGCCATTTTGAATTTTAGAATTTTTGCCAAAAATGGCAAAACACAAATTTGTTTCTATCTCCTTAACCGTGCGAGATAGAGCGATTTCGTCGAAATTTTCGACCCACAGGGTATCTAAGGAATGTAATATTTGCAATTTTCAAAAAATTTTCCCCTCCCCAAAAATGGCGGCCATTTTAAATTTTCGAATTTTTGCCAAAAATGGCAAAACACAAATTTGCTTCTATCTCCTTAACCGTGCGAGATAGAGTGATTTCGTCGAAATTTTCGACCTACAGGGTATCTAAGGAATGCAATCTTTGCAATTTTCAAAAAATTTTCCCCTCCCCAAAAATGGCGGCCATTTTGAATTTTCGAATTTTTGCCAAAAATGGCAAAACACAAATTTGCTTCTATCTCCTTAACCGTGCGAGATAGAGCGATTTCGTGGAAATTTTCGACCCACAGGGTATCTAAGGAATGTAATATTTGCAATTTTCAAAAAATTTTCCCCTCCCCAAAAATGGCGGCCATTTTAAATTTTCGAATTTTTGCCAAAAATGGCAAAACACAATTTTATTGCGTTAATACATCCTATCCAATGGACAATAGCTTATCCGGTCGGCGCAGACCGGCCCGCCAAACGTCAGAAAAAGACGTCCTGTGTTTCCACCGGCCAGGCCGGTCCAGTGCTGTGCACTCGCCAGGTGGCGTGTAGTACTTCCTTCCTGTCTAGACAGCGTGACGTCATAGCATCTTTTTCGTTTGGCGCATGCTTGTGTGCACGGAATAATTTCATCAGAAGTTTATCTTCAGTTTTCATTGTCATTGGTGAGAATTGTGCTTTATATTTGTGCTTACTTTATCTTGGGAGTATATAGACCTGTTAGAACTCTAGAAGAACTGTTTTTTACTGCCATCAGATCGTTATGTCTTCCCCGGGCCAGAAACATGGTAACTGTGGACACATCATGGCTAGTTTTGACAGCCATTGTTTCTGCGCGCGCTGCAGGGAGAAGGGGAAAGGTTCAGACCCTTGCGTTTCTAACAACGATTGCCAGGCTTGTAACTCTTTGACTGAGGAACAACGTGTTCAGTTGTCTACCCCCAGTTATAGATTGAAGAAAGAAAAGCGCGAATTAAAGAAAGCGTCAGATACTCCCACTAAGGACTCAAACAGTTCCACCCTCATTGACCCGTCCTCTGTGACGGTAGTGGGGGCTGTGGACGGCCAAGGGATGGTACAGTCCCCAGGCTCGAGTTCCTCTACCAAGAAGAAGAAATCTTCATCTTCTGACAAGAAACCCGCTACCAAACATTCTAAGTCTTCAGAGAAGCCGGCCAAGTCGCCTACCACTCTCAGATCCTCAGCTGACGCAAGGATTGATGAGCTCGACCAGAAATGGTCGGATAGGTTTAACAGACTGGAGGCTCTCTTACTTGCAAAGACTATGGACAAAGAACCCACCTTTTCAACAGTTAAAGTGGCTCCTACTTCTTCCGCTCCTCCTGGCATTGCTAAGTCTTCTGAGCCGTTTATCAGACCTTCAGATGCCATTCCACATTCAGATTTGGCCGGTAACCGTTCCTCTCCACAGAGTCAGGCTACCGACAAGTCGCACTCTTCATCCGCTGATGACAAGCTACCTTCTTCAGATTTGCATGGTGTATCTCAGACTGCTCACAGAGCTCAGTCGACCAGCAAGTCGCTTAGGGAGAAATCGACCACATCAGATCTGACTGGTACCGACCCACCCTCTCATCAGGTTCCCAGCAGGTCGTCTGTCACACCGGCCGGCTTTCACAGCCCACCGGCTATGGACACGGACTCGGACTCAGATTTCTCCGACCAGCCCCCAGTGGACATTTTCGTCGAAGAAGGGGAATTGTCCGACCAGGACCCAGATGCTGCTTCTGCTGACCCCGACCAGGTCCTCTCAGAGGACCAGAATTACAGGGAGACCATGAGAGGCATTAGGTCATATATGGGCTGGTCCCATATCCCTGATTTGGATACAGCGACCACAGCATCTGATGATAACCCGTTCGCTGGGCCTCAGTCTCATCCTACAGGGAAAATCTCAGTCAATATGCCAACCGACGAGTGGTTGTGCAAAAAGATGGGTAGGCTGAACCTAACACTGGTGGAGGGGTATCCCTCACGCAGCTCGGAGGCAGGGGGGCTTCTAAAGGACCAATTTGTCAAGCCGGTCCGTTCACAGGCCAAATGGTACGGTTTTGTATCTGACCAACAGAAGGGAGACGCCACTAGTGAGAAAACTGTTAGTTCCTGGAGTACCGATGCTTCAAAGATTAACAACACATACAGTCGCATTGCTAAAGCGGCAGGTATCTCCTCAACGCCTCCAGCCTCCCGTCAGATTTCTCAAGACAATCTTAGACGTTGGGAGAAATCGGCTAGGGAAGCCTCAACTATCTGTAATCAGGCGGCTGGATTTAACAGATGTTTGTATAGAGTTCAAGAAAATATGAAGGGACAAGTTAAAACACTCAAAACAGAAATGGCCAAAGGAAAGTCTTCCGCTAAGGCAACCGGCTCACTCGACGAGTTGCAATTTTTGATGAACTTTAATGCCAGCATCACGCAGGCCATGGCTAAGACACTAGAACATTTAAGTGATTTTGTTTTCGTGTCAGTGGCAAATACTACCTTGGCTCGCAGAGATTCATATCTTTCACATCTCAAAGCAGGTATTAAACCAGATACCTTGGCCTCTCTCAGGACTGCACCTCTCCACATTCCAATGCTCTTCCCTGATGAAGCCCTCAGGCAAGCCGAACAGGACATAGCCGCTTTTGAAAGCAAGGGCCAACTTCACACTGGAAAGAAAGGTCGTTTCCACCCCTATGATCGACCCGACAAGCGTGGAGATAACAGGAAGCAGGAACGACCGGCATGGAAGAACATTGGGCAGCGCGGACAGGGCAGGAAACAGAAAGGCAAGGCCGCTTACTATTCCTCGCGACCAGCCAAGGGCCAGCAGTCCTATAAATGACAGTTATTGTGTAAACAGAGTGATATCAGGACTGCTGGCCGGGAGCACCTTGCAGAGACAAACAGACACTTTTGTAGACTTAAATGTTGTACCTTGTGTTCCTACTGCGCCCGGGCATTCGCAAAAGAAAGAAATAAGTCCCGGGGCAGTAGTTTGTCATTCTCAAAGAAATTACAAAATAAAATCTGTGAAGCTTGCTTCTTGTGTCACTCTGTTATCTTGTGTCAAACCTGTAGTAAATGCCAGAGATGTTGCCTCAAATCCTCCTGTAGGCGCCAGACTTCAGAGTTTCTGGCAGATTTGGTCGAAGCTAGGGGCCAGTTACAAGGTCGTCCAGATCTTAAGGTCGGGTTACACCCTCCCCTTTCAGAACAGGCCCCTCCTATCAAGACACCCAACGGTCATAAGCCGTTATGTAAACCACCACAGGAACAGCTACCTGTTGGAGGCTTTACATCAGCTTATTTCCAAAAATGCAGTGGAGCCAGTACGAAACCCAAACTCTCTAGGTTTCTTCAACCGACTTTTCCTGGTGCCCAAACCCAACGACAAATGGAGGCCCATTCTGGACTTGAGCAATCTAAATCCCTTTCTAAAGGTGGAGAAGTTCAAGATGGAAACACCGGAAACCATCAGAACTTCTCTTCAAAGGGGAGAATGGGTAACCTCTGTAGATTTCAGGGACGCTTACTTCCACATACCTATACAGGAACAATCAAGGAAATACCTGAGATTTCATGTCCAGGGTCAGACATATCAATTCAAGGCTCTTCCATTTGGTCTGTCCACAGCACCATTGGAGTTCACGGTAATAGCCAAGGAAGTAAAGTTGATGGCCATACACAAGGGTATAAGGATCCACCAGTACCTAGACGACTGGTTGGTGAGGGCCATGTCCTACCAAGTCTGTATCCAGCACACAAGAGTTCTGCTGGAAATGTGCCAGGAGCTAGGCTGGGTAGTCAACAGAGAGAAATCAGAACTGGATCCAAAACAAGTCTTCGACTTTGTAGGATACCAGTTCGACCTCAGATCCGGTCGGGTCAGACCCACACCGGACCGGTGGCAGAATCTCAAAACAAAGATTCAGGCTATCTTGGCCCGACCGACCTGTCCGGTCCGGCAGTTTATGTCTTTGATAGGTCTCCTAACAGCCACAGAAAAACAAGTTCACCTCGGCCGACTCCACATGAGACCCATTCAGTGGCACCTCAAAAACAACTGGAGGGTACCGGAATCTTTGGAAAAGATCATCCCTATACCCAGGTCCCTGCACCCTCATCTGCAATGGTGGTTAGACGAAAGCAATGTGCTACAAGGCCAACCATTACACCCAGTAGAGCATGCTCTACAGATCTTTACAGACGCATCAAAAGAAGGGTGGGGCGCTCACTTAAACGAGCTCACTGCAAGAGGCCCTTGGTCGGTTCCGGAAAGCAAACTGCACATAAACTATCTAGAGTTGAAAGCAGTCTTTCTAGCTCTCAAAGAGTTCCAAGAACTATGTACAGGCAAGATAGTTCTAGTGGCATCCGACAACACTACAGTAGTGGCTTATATAAACAAAGAAGGAGGTATGAGGTCGGGCCCTCTATGTGCCCTACTGTGGAGGATCCTGACCTGGTGCTCCCAGAAACAAGTGACGTTAAAAGCCCGTCACATCCCGGGCCATCTGAACGTGATAGCAGACAAGCTATCCAGACTAGGTCAGACCATACAGACAGAGTGGTCCCTCCTCCGGGAGGTATTTCTAAGCATATGCAAGAAGTGGCACCAACCTCAAGTAGATCTGTTTGCCACAAGATTCAACCACAAACTTCCTCAGTTTGTCTCTCCAGTCCCGGACCCTCTGGCTGTAGCAGTGGATGCTCTCACTCTGCCATGGGAGGACCTGGACGCATATGCCTTTCCACCGACCTCCATCTTGGGCAAAGTAGTGGAGAAGCTACTGGACTCCCGGTACCAGAGAGTTGTTCTGATTGCCCCCGGGTGGCCCAACATGCCCTGGTTCTGGGACTTGGTGGCCATGTCCAGTCAAATTCCCCTCAGCCTACCAAACCTGCCCAATCTCTTGACACAGCCGTTCAACCAGATCCCTCACAGGAATCTGACAAACCTGAATCTCCATGCATGGCTCCTAGAGCCACAGCAATCAAAGAACAGGGTTTCTCTAAGGCAGTGGCAGCAAGAATTGAGGCTCCTCAAAGGAAATCAACCAGATCAGTCTATGAGGCAAAGTGGACCATTTTTACAAAGTGGTGCATCACTAATCAGGTGGACTTCGGGTCACCACCTATAAAGTCAGTGGCTGACTTCCTTCTATACCTTTTTGAGGTCAAGAAACTTCAGCCCAGCACCATTGATGGATACAGGTCTGCCATTGCTGATAAACTGGGTAACACCACAGGCAATATCAGCAAAGATGATAATCTCACCCGTCTCTTAGATAGTTTTCACAGAGACAGACCCAGAGGGCGGAGGGGTATACCCTCCTGGAACCTTTCTCTGGTCTTACACCAGTTAACAAAGGCTCCCTTTGAACCTCTTAAGGAAGCTTCAATGAAACATCTGACTTTCAAAACTGTCTTCCTTTTGGCCCTGGGTTCTGGCAAGAGAAGAAGTGAGATACACGCATGGCAGCATAAGAACATCAGACACCAGTCGGACTGGTCTAAGGTGTCCCTGTTTCCGTCCCCCAGCTTTCTTTCCAAGAACCAGCTGGCCAAAGAGGGCCCGGAGAGTGTAGCCCCAGTGGTCATACCAGCCCTGGCTCCCACTCTGGATAGGTCCCTCAAGTCTGACAGAACTCTCTGTCCAGTCAGAGCCTTGCGCTACTATTTGGACAGGACATCAGACCTTAGGCGGGGCAAAGAATTGGTTTTTGTCTCCTTTAAGAAAGGCTTCGACAAAGACATATCACCTGCCACTATCTCCTCATGGATCAAACAAACAGTGATCCTATGCTATGAGCTCTCGGATCATCAGGCCCACACCTTGCATCAGGTCAAAGCCCATGATGTCAGGGCCTTTGCTGCCTCTAAGGCCTTCCAGTCGGGAGTCTCCTTAGAGCAGATCCTGTCAGCCTGCCACTGGAAATCTCATAATACCTTCACTCAATTCTATCTGAAGGATGTGGCTTGGGCTGACTCAGAGCTCTACCATCTTGGACCGGTTGTGGCTGCCCAGCAGATCCACCAACAGGCCAGTACCTAGAGGAGATGTGTACATATGTACATAGTTGTATATATTGCACATATAGTTATAAAAAAAAAAAAAAAAAAAAAAATTTCTGGACGTGCTTCCTTCGGGAGGATTACTTTATGGGACTGAACTCATCCCTCTCTTCCCCTACCTCAGAGCAGGTCTGTTAAAAAAGGGGGGGGGGAGCAAGGTCGACTGACGGTTCAATTCTTTGTAACCGGATGATGATATTCGACCATAGCCTTAAGGGTCATCGACATCAGGTCTGACCAGGCTTTAAAGGAAATAGTTCGTTATTCCAATAGGAGTTCAAGGCTAGTCCCTAGTAACTTACCCGCCGACCAAGCGGTAGTTATTCAGCTATTGTCCATTGGATAGGATGTATTAACGCAATAAAATTGCAAATTTAATAAGTAAATTAAATTTTTATAAGTTAATACCCTATCCAATGGACACACAAGGCCCTCCCACCGGCCCCGCTTTCAGCTTACTAGGGGTCTAATTGGTTTAGACAACGAAAAAGATGCTATGACGTCACGCTGTCTAGACAGGAAGGAAGTACTACACGCCACCTGGCGAGTGCACAGCACTGGACCGGCCTGGCCGGTGGAAACACAGGACGTCTTTTTCTGACGTTTGGCGGGCCGGTCTGCGCCGACCGGATAAGCTATTGTCCATTGGATAGGGTATTAACTTATAAAAATTTAATTTACTTATTAAATTTGCAAATTTGCTTCTATCTCCTTAACCGTGCGAGATAGAGTGATTTCGTCGAAATTTTCGACCTACAGGGTATCTAAGGAATGCAATCTTTGCAATTTTCCAAAAATTTTCCCCTCCCCAAAAATGGCGGCCATTTTGAATTTTCGAATTTTTGCCAAAAATGGCAAAACACAAATTTGCTTCTATCTCCTTAACCGTGCGAGATAGAGCGATTTCGTGGAAATTTTCGACCCACAGGGTATCTAAGGAATGTAATATTTGCAATTTTCAAAAAATTTTCTCCTCCCCAAAAATGGCGGCCATTTTGAATTTTCGAATTTTTGCCAAAAATGGCAAAACACAAATTTCCTTCTATCTCCTTAACCGTGTGAGATAGAGCGATTTCGTCGAAATTTTCAACCCACAGGGTATCTAAGGAGTGTACTCTTTGCAATTTTCAAAAAATTTTCCCCTCCCCAAAAATGGCGGCCATTTTGAATTTTCGAATTTTTGCCAAAAATGGCAAAACACAAATTTGTTTCTATCTCCTTAACCGTGCGAGATAGAGCGATTTCGTCGAAATTTTCGACCCACAGGGTATCTGAGGAGTGTACTCTTTGCAATTTTCAAAAAATTTTCCCCTCCCCAAAAATGGCGGCCATTTTGAATTTTCGAATTTTTGCCAAAAATGGCAAAACACAAATTTGCTTCTATTTCCTTAACCGTGCCAGATAGAGCGATTTCGTCAAAATTTTCGACCCACAGGGTATCTGAGCATTATACTCTTGGTAATTTTAAAAAAATTTTCCCCTCCCCAAAAATGGCGGCCATTTTGAATTTTCGAATTTTTGCCAAAAATGGCAAAACACAAATTTGCTTCTATCTCCTTAACCGTGCGAGATAGAGCGATTTCGTCGAAATTTTCGACCCACAGGGTATCTAAGGAATGCAATCTTTGCAATTTTCCCAAAATTTTCAGCTCCCCAAAAATGGCGGCCATTTTTAATTTTCGAATTTTTGCCAAAAATGGCAAAACACAAATTTGCTTCTATCTCCTTAACCGTGCGAGATAGAGCGATTTCGTCGAAATTTTCGACCCACAGGGTATCTGAGCATTGTACTCTTGGTAATTTTCAAAAAATTTTCCCCTCCCCAAAAATGGCGGCCATTTTGAATTTTCCAATTTTTGCCAAAAATGGAAAAACACTAATTTGCTTCTATCTCCTTAACCGTGCGAGATAGAGCGATTTCGTCGAAATTTTCGACCCACAGGGTATCTAAGGAATGTAATATTTGCAATTTTCAAAAAATTTTCCCCTCCCCAAAAATGGCGGCCATTTTGAATTTTCGAATTTTTGCCAAAAATGGCAAAACACTAATTTGCTTCTATCTCCTTAACCGTGCGAGATAGAGTGATTTCGTCGAAATTTTCGACCCACAGGGTATCTAAGGAATGCAATCTTTGCAATTTTCAAAAAATTTTCCCCTCCCCAAAATTGGCGGCCATTTTGAATTTTCGAATTTTTGCCAAAAATGGCAAAACACAAATTTGCTTCTATTTCCTTAACCGTGCCAGATAGAGCGATTTCGTCAAAATTTTCGACCCACAGGGTATCTGAGCATTATACTCTTGGTAATTTTAAAAAAATTTTCCCCTCCCCAAAAATGGCGGCCATTTTGAATTTTCGAATTTTTGCCAAAAATGGCAAAACACAAATTTGCTTCTATCTCCTTAACCGTGCGAGATAGAGCGATTTCGTCAAAATGTTCGACGCACAGGGTATCTAAGCAATGCAATCTTTGCAAATTTCAAAAAATTTTCCCCTCCCCAAAAATGGCGGCCATTTTGAATTTTCGAAGTTTTGCCAAAAATGGAAAAACACAAACTGGCCTTAACCGTGCAAAATAGAGTTATTTTGTTGAAATTTTCGACCCATAGGGTATCTAAGAAATGTACTCTTGGCCATTTTCAAAAAAATTTCCTTTTCCCAAAAATGGCGGCCATTTTGAATTTTCAAATTTTTGCCAAAAATAGAAAAACAGGAATTTGCTTCTATCTTCTTAACCGTGCAAGATAGAGTGATTTCGTCAAAATTTTCAACCCAACCAATGCAAAAAGGCATGAAGCTGAAATAATTTACATCTACACTAACAAATATTTAAGCATCATTGATATATTTTACAAATGAAACAGGGTCTTGTAAGACTACTGTACAATTTGGGCAAAAGGTTCATGGGTGGACATTACACATGATAATGTGTGTTCTTCTATGCTATCCTGTTTCTATTCGCATCTACTATCAACAGGGCGGCCTATTTCTAGTTTTTGTCAAATTTCACTTACCGCTAAACCGGAAATGCCATATTTGTTTACGTTTCGGGAAACAACTAAAATTCGCGACATAGTTTGGAAGCTCTCTCTCGGAAAACACCCATGACCCGATATTTCAATATCGATCGATACAGAAGGCAAAAATATGGTTTGATATCGATACACATATTAGTATTCGATACTAGGGGTGTTGCGGTAGCGATTTTTTCCTTCCGGTTTCACGTCTGGCACTTCCCGGTCGGTTACCGGTTAACCGTCTCTTATTCAACAAAACATAAGAACCAAATAGTTTCCATACTTTAATCAGGAATTCTGCTAACATAACACAGATGTGTCCTCGATTCTGATTGGCTAATCGACAAACTATGTGGTTTGCTTTGAATTATCGCTCATTATGGTTGTTGTTTTACAGTAAAAAGCAAAGAAAAGCGGATTACGGCATTTATTTTGTGTGTGAGGTTAGTAAAATTACTTTATATTGACCTTTAAGCGGAAAACCGGTCGCTGAATTTATGACGGTTTGCAGTGATTTATTTACCGTACCGACGATACCGGTACTACCGCAACACCCCTATTCGATACCAACACTACTGTGGGGTATGGGCATCTCATGATACTTTTTTTTGTTTCTTTTATAAAAGTAGTTGAAACCTATGGAAATTCCATAATATAAATTATTTGTGAACAATATATTGTAGGCTGACCAGTGTACTGGCCTGCAAGGCTTCCTTATCTTCCATAGTTTTGGAGGTGGGACTGGCTCTGGCTTTGCTTCATTGTTGATGGAAAGATTGTCTGTGGACTATGGAAAGAAGTCCAAACTCGAATTTGCTATATATCCTGCCCCACAGGTAATTTAGTTTCAGGTATTATTTTAATGGGAAAACTGCAAAAATGGTGTGTATACTGGCTCTGACTTTAACACCGGGTATTTGTCTCGCAAGAACCGATCCAAATTCGTGTCACCATGTTTTAGTTGTCACCCAGTGGAAGTGGCAGAGAAGCAAACATGGTGGATGATGTAAACAAAACGTTACAAAAAATAATGTCAAACATCTGTATAAATTATTGCTGCGACGATGTTTGAAGAAGTTCGATAGTTAGCTCATTTACTGCCCTGATTTCGGAGTTTGGTTCAAACATCTGAAATTCGGACTTTGCAAAACGTTTAGAAATCCCCAATATCACAACACATCCCAATGGATTCCATTTTCGCCCATCTATAAAACCTGTTTCTTTTATTGAAAATATGACGGAATTTGTTTAAAATATACGTGGATTTTATATTTTTGCTATATTTTCAACAAAGTGACGAGATTTTATGTGAGATTTCTGCGTTTCAACTGGTTTTGAAAACATTATTTCAAAGATCGATCTAGACCGCTAGCTTGTACAGACACCAAACATCGAACCCAATATTTGAAGCGATTTCACAGCACTAGTATTAATAAGGAAAATTACATGAAAAACTATTAGTAGTTGGAGAAATCAGACAGAATATTGAGGTTTACCCCAGTTTTTCGTTGTTTTACAGTATATTTAATATTTTTTCGGTTACCCGCTTCACCACTTTGCACTCGGTTTCTTACAGAATTCGAATCATTTTCGGGTAACCAGGTAACCTATCACAGCCTTAGAGTATACCAGTTGTTGAGGACCTAATGTAATAAGGAACATCACTTAAGTACTTTCACTACTTTGTAAACATGGCTGATCCAAATTATATGTTTTTATTGCGTTAACACATCCTATCCAATGGACAATTGCTTTAACAGAGTGTGCATTCACCAGGTGGCGCATCGTACTTCATTTCCTGTTTACACCTTGTGACGTCGAAGCATCTTTTTCGTTTGGCGGGAAGGAGTGTGCGGACGATTTTCAACAGAGATACGTTTTTGAAGTTTTACAACAAACTCTTTGAAGTTATTTGTTTTTTAGTAGTACGATTTAATTCTGCTATTTTACTGATCATCATGTCGTCTCCTGGACAGAAACAAGGTTCTTGCGGGCACGTTATGGCTCTTTTCGACAACCACAAGAAATGCGCGCGTTGTCGTGAGAAGGGGGTGGGGGACGACCCCTGTGTGAAGAAACAGGATTGCCAGATATTAAGGCGTTCACGCCTGCCCCGATCCAGCAACTGCATGGCCACCCCGACTTATGAAGCTAGAAAACAACGAGTTCAGCAGAAAAAAATCTGAAGATAGCACGACCTCCACTCTCGTGGACCCTTCAGATATTACACTGTTGGGACGGGTTAGCTCTGATGAGCTGTCTTCTGTAGAATCCACACCCAAACAGAAGAAGCGTTCTGATGGCTCCCCAAGGTTCAGTAAACGGAAACACAGCAGTAAACCAACTTCTGACGACCTGAAGTCCCTTGATGGCAAGTGGAGTGAGAGATTTTCCTGTCTAGAAGCTATGCTGCTTAGCCAGTCCTTTGCTGTTCTGGTGAGACTTGTGAACTCTGCTTCTGTGGTGCCCAGAGAACACCCTTTCTTTAATCCGGGTGCTTCTACTAGTGTTATGTTTTCTGAGGGCACTGGTTCCGGTGAGACTACGCAGTTGACTGCCACCCAACCTCCGCTGGGGGTTCCCGGTACTACCCGCCCGGTTCAGGGTCCTGGTACCTCTGAAGTGTTAGCCACCCAACCTTTATTGGTTCCCGGTGCAGGGACGGCCACCCAGCCTTCTCAGGCTCCTGGCGCATGTCCTGAGGTTCTGCCTTCCAGTTGTGATGCTTCGCCGTCTGACCAGTCAGTTTCCGGTGGCAGAAATACTGAGGTTGCTGGGGAATCTGAAAGCGAGGCTGATTTGGATGGGGAACCGGCTTCAGCTAGTATCCATGACCAGAGTGAATTACCGGAAACAACTATGGATCAGGACCTCTCTGAAGATGCCAATTACAGGGAAACCATCAGAGGGGTCAGAAGTTTTATGGGCTGGCATCATATCCCAGATTACGACAACTCAGCTGATTCTATGGATGACAACCCCTTTGCCGGCTCCCGAGTGAAGGCAACCGTTAAAGTGTTTGTGAAGTTGCCGGTAGATGAATGGCTATGCAGAAAACTAGAAAAGCTGAATGTAACTGTTGCTGAAGGTTATCCTTCTAGAAATAATGAAAATTGTGGTGTACATGTGACCAGTTTGTGAAGACTCCACGTTCTTTGAATTGGTACAACATGCACATTGTAAAAAAGGATGCGGCTCCCAATACTGTGTCTGGTCTCCGGAACCGGCAAAGCTGAACAGTACATTTTCTAGAGTGGCCAGAAGAAGTGTACCTTCTGCTCCAGCTTCCCATACGTTTAGCCAGGACACCTTGAGAAGGTGGGAGAATGCGTTCAGGGAACAATCTGTGATGTGTAATCGCGCTGCTGATCTATCTAGGTGCCTTACAAAGGTACAGGACTCTATGGTTACACAGCTGAAGTCACTTCGGGTAGATTCATCTAAAGGCAAGACAGCAGAGAGATCGCAGCAAGCAGTTGAAGAGTTTGAGTATTTGGTGAACTTCAACTGGTCAATTTCACAAGCTATGCGGCGTACAATGCAGGATCTCTCAGAGGGAGTATTTATCACCATGGCTAACCTCACTCTTGCATGTAGGGACACTTATTTAGAGTTTATATACGTGATGGAGTTAAACCTGACACCCTATCTGCCTTGCGTACATCTCCAGTCCATCTACACTCGCTGTTCTCCGACAGTTTACTGGTCAAGGCAGAAGATGAAATTTCCCGTAGTGAGGAGAGGCGTTCTGCTGGTGGCACAAACAGGAAACCTGGACGCTTTCACCCGTACGTTTCCTCCAGTGGCAGGTCTTCACATCAGCCGGGCCGGAAGCCCACTACACCGGCCTGGAAGCAAATTAGTTACCGGCAAACTTGACAAAAAGGTGGTGGTAAAGCCTCAAACTTCACCCAAAAGCCTGCCAAGAGTTTCAAGAAACATAAATGACAATTACTGTGTTTCAAATGTATTCGGATTGAGAAACTATGTAAATGTATCTGACAAGATGGAGGATTTGAACCCATCACCAGTGACAAGCAAGAGCGAGACTGTAATTTTACATGTAAACTCTTCTGTTGCAAATGTTCATTCTGTCACAGGGTTGCCACAAAAGAAAGGTGTAAATCCCACTTTATTGCGTTAATACATCCTATCCAATGGACAATAATATTGCTAATCCGGTCGGCGCAGACCAGCCCGCCAAACGATAGGAAAAGTCGCCTTATAGGAGTGCATAATGGCCCCACAAGTGTTCCGGTCCCTGTGTGTGCTCGCAAGGTGGCGTGTCGTACTTTCTTCCTGTCCAGACAGCGTGACGTCATAGCATCTTTTTTTGTTTGGCGCGCGTGTGTGGACGCATTTTTTCATCAGCTCTCGCAAGTGATATATATTGTGTTTGCTAATTCTACAAGGAACTTTATTTTATTTTACGGAACATTAGTATTTTCATTGTGGATATAATGGCATCTCCTGGTCAACGAAGGGGAGTTTGTGGACACGCCATGGCTGGCTTTCACCAGCATGCTCATTGTGCCTGTTGTCGGGATAAAAAGAAAGGTACTGATCCCTGTATTAAAGGCAATGTCTGCCCTTCATGTAATGTGCTTACTGAAGAACAGAAAATTCGCTTGGCCACCCCCGTTTACCAGAATAAGAAAGAAAAGCGGGACAGTAAGGCTGCACTAGAAGATTGTATTAATGGACCCTGCCTTAGTGTCAGTCCTGGGGGTTTCTACAGAAGGCGGGATTAAAAGCTCAGAAGAGGCGAGTAGCAACACTGTAGTTGTGAAAGCCAAGAAAGATGCTGAGAGCTTGGAAGAGGCGAGTAATGTGTCTGCTAACGTGAAAGCTGAGAAGAGTAAATCCCCTGCAGTTTCTGTGACCAAGGAAAAGCCAGAAAAAAGCAAGAAACGTCAATCTTCACCGGCTAAACCCACCAAGGGTTCTACAGACAGTAAATTGGAGGCTATGGATATGAAGTGCTTGGACAGGTTTAATAGGCTTGAGGCTATGCTGTTATCTAAAAGCCTATCTCAACCGGAACCATCTTTTCAACCAGTGAAACTATCACCGGTCAGACCATCTCCAGCTGGCATTGCTGAGAACGTTGCTCCCTTCTTTGCTCCATCTCAAGTCAATACCAAAGCGTCTTCATCTCAAGAACAAGGGGACAAATCTTTGCTTTCTAACCACCCTCATGATATGCCAGTACTCAAGCCGGTGGCCGGTTCTTCAGGCTTGTTAGCTTCTCATCAACAATCAGAACCGGAAATGGACACCCGACAGTGCCTCAGAGTCTGATTCCTTACCGGATATGTCGGATAAATGTGAAGAGGTGAACTTTCAGGACTAGATCCGGATAATTCCCTCTCTGATGTTGACCAGGCCCCGTCTGAGGAACAGACATACAGGGAAACAATGTGAGGTATCAGAGCTTATATGAATTGGAATCACATCCCAGATATGGATACAACCCTAGCCAGTTCCGAGGACAATCCCTTTGCAGCCCCCAAGATACAGCCTGCAGGGAAGATTGGTGTTCAACTACCTACGGATGATTGGCTGTGCCGAAAAATGGACAGACTTAATTTGACTCTTATGCAAGGATATCCTGCTAAGGGTTCTGAACCCGGTGGACTGCAAAGGGATCAATTCATCAAACCTACCAAGTCACAGGGGAAATGGTATGGCTTGCACCCTAACCAAGATAAACCGGCTGGTTCCGTCTCTTTCTGGCACAGTGACAATGCTAAAGTTAACAGTACCTTCAGTAGAATCGCCAGATACTCTGCTCTTTCATCACCAGCCCCTGTTTCTCGTTTTATTGCTCGGGATACCCTACGTAAATGGGAAAAAAGTGCACGTGAGGCCACATTTATGTGTAATCAAGCTGCTGGCCTGAGTAGATGTTTGAATAAGGTTCAACAGGATATGTCCTCCCAGTTAAAGATCATTCAAGGGGAACACAGCAAAGGCAAGTCGGCTGGCAAAGCAGGTAGTGCCAACGAAGAACTTCAACATCTTATGCATTTTAATGCTTCTATTTTCCAGTTTATGGCGAAAACAATGGAACACTTGTCAGATTTCGCTTTTGTCAGTATGTTTAACTTCACACTGGCTAGACGGGACCCGTATCTTGCCCATGTAAAGGCTGGCATCAAGCAGGACACCCTGGCCTCTCTACGCCAGGCCCCTATGCAGTTGGATACGTTGTTTCCTGATTTAGTGTTGAAGAAAGCAGAGGAGGATATCTCAAAGTTTGAAGACAGGGGTCGGTCTCACACTAGTTCCTCTGGCCGGAAGGACAGTCGTTTCCACCCGTATAAAAGGCCCGAGAAGCCCCATCAAGAAAATAAGCAGACTAGGCCTGCCTGGAAGAACATTGGCAGATTGCAAAAGAAAAAGGCTAAATTCCAGGGTAACAAATACTCCTCGCGACAGGCCCGGGGTTACAATTCATTTAAATGACAATCAAAGTTCAGACCTTCAGTCCATGGAGGTTCAGCACAGGGGACAGGAATTTTACAGTGGGGTGCCGGATCATCAAGCCGGACCAGAATCCGGACAGACTTTAAAGTTTGGCAAGGAAATATAAACTCTGTAAATTCATCTGTTGTTTCTCCTGCACCTTTTGCAATCGGGCAGCCGCAAAAGAAAGGCATAAGTTCAGTACCTGTAAACTTAAACAAAGAACTTAAACAATGCATTGTGTGTAGATCACTTGTGTTCTGTAACTCCTGTAGCAAATGTCCCAAATGTTGCTTCCAATCTTCCTGTAGGGACCAGACTTCAAAACTATTTGACAAAGTGGTTGGATCTGGGTGCAAGTCCAACAGTAGTTCAAATCCTAAGAGAGGGTTACCGGATCCGACCCAAACTTGCAAGAAATCCCAGTCATAAGCTGTTATGTAAATCCCCACAGGAACAGCTACCTGGTGGAGGCATTGCATCAGCTTATAACCAAAAATGCAATAGAAATCGTACAAAACCCGAAATCCCTAGGTTTCTTCAACCGACTATTTTTAGTCTCAAAACTAAACAAAAAGTGGAGACCTATACTGGATCTGAGCAAACTCAATCTTTTTCTCAAGGTGGAGAAATTCAAAATGGAAACCCCGGAAACCATCAGGACTTCCCTTCAACAAGGGGAGTGGGTCACCTCAATAGACTTCAAAGATGCCTACTTCCATATACCCACACACCAGAGGTCCCGAAAATATCTCGGATTTCATGTCCAGGGTCAGACCTACCAGTTCAAAGCACTACCTTTTGGCCTCTCAACGGCTCCTATGGAGTTCACTGTAATAGCCATGGAAGTAAAACTGATGGCTATAAGCAAGGGTTTTAGAATCCACCAGTACCTAGACGATTGGTTGGTGAGAGCCAGCTCCCACCACCTTTGTCTCCAACACACCCAAAAGTTGGTCCAGATTTGTCGGGAGCTGGGTTGGTTAGTGAATGTAGAAAAATCAGAACTCGAACCCAAACAGGTCCTCGATTTTGTAGGCTATCAATTCGACCTCCAGTCCGGACGGGTCCGACCTACTCCAGACCGGTGGCAAACCCTTCAGGGGAAGATACAGACCCTACTGTCACTGCCGGTCTGTCCGGTCCGGCAATTCATGTCCTTGATAGGCCTGTTAACAGCCACAGAAAAGCAGGTTCATCTAGGTCGACCTTATATGAGGCCCATACAGTGGCATCTCAAAAACAATTGGAGGGTACCAGAACCTCTGGAGGAAATTATCCCATTACCCAGATCACTACACCCTCACTTAAGCTGGTAGCTGGAGGAAGACAATGTGCTCCAAGGTCAACCATTACACCCCTTAAAACATGCTCTGCAAATTTTTACAGACACATCAAAAGAAGGTTGGGGCGCTCATTTAAATGAACACACTGCAAGAGGTTCCTGGTCAGTGCCGGAAAGCAAGCTGCACATAAACTATCTGGAACTAAAAGCAGTCTTTCTAGCCTTAAGAGAGTTCCAGGACCTCTGTAAACAATATAGTGCTAGTGGCCGCCGACAATACAACAGTGGTGGCTTACATAAACAAAGAAGGAGGCATGAGGTCAGGCCCACTCTGTGCCCTGCTATGGAGAATCCTGACCTTGTGTATCAGGAAGCAAGTGACACTAAAAGCTCGACACATCCCGGGTCGGCTGAACGTGGTAGCAGACAAGCTATCCAGATTAGGACAGACCATTCAAACGGAGTGGTCCCTCCTTCCGCAGGTATTCGAAGCAATATGCTGCAGGTGGCACCGGCCTCAAATAGACCTCTTTGCCACCAGATGCAACAACACGCTACCTCTCTTTGTGTCACCCTTTCCAGATCCCATGGCCTCAGCAGTGGATGCACTCAGCCTACCATGGGAGGATCTGGATCCTTATGGTTTCCCCCCAACAGCCATATTGGGCAAGGTAGTGGAGAAGTTGCAGGACTCCCAGTGCAACAGAATCATTCTGATCGCCCCGGAGTGGCCAAACATGCCTTGGTTTTGGGACCTGGTAGCCATGTCCCGTCAAATCCCACCGAGCTTGCCCAAACTGCCCAATCTGTTGACCCAGCCCTTCAGTGAGACTCCTCACAGGAATCTGACAAATCTAAATCTCCACGCTTGGCTCCTAGAGCCTCAGCAATCAAGGAGCATGGTTTCTCTGAGGCAGTGGCAGCAAGAATTGAAGCTCCTCAGAGAGAATCAACCAGATCAGTCTATGAAGCAAAATGGGCCATTTTTACAAAGTGGTGCCTCTCTAATAAAGTGGACTTCAGAGCACCCCCAGTGGCTGATTTTCTTATGTACCTTTTTCAGGACAAAAAGTTGCAGCCCAGTACCATTGATGGTTACAGATCTGCCATTTCTGATAAATTGGGGAATTCCCCAATTAATATCAGCAAAGATGACAATCTCACCCGTCTCCTGGATAGTTTCCACAGGGACAAAGGCAGGAGGGGAATCCCTTTCTGGAACCTCTCCCTGGTTCTACACCAATTGACAAAAGCACCTTTTGAGCCAATTGGGGAGGCCTCCTTGGAAGCATTTGACCTTCAAGACAGTCTTTTTGTTAGCCTTAGGGTCGGGCAAATGTAGAAGTGAGATACATGCTTGGCAGAACAGAAATATCAGGCACCAAGCACTGGATAGGTCCCTGAAGTCTGACAGATCCCTCTGCCCAATCAGAGCTTTGCGCTATTATTTGGACAGGACTTCAGATCTTAGACAGAATAAGGAACTAGTCTTTGTCTCCTTTAAGAAAGGTTTCAACAAGGATATTTCCCCTGCCTTCATCTCCTCGTGGATCAAACAGACTGTGATCCTCTGTTATGAGTTTTCTGACCAGGAGGCCCACAGGTTGCACCATGTCAAAGCCCATGATGTTGGGACTTTTGCTGCTTCTAAGGTCTTCCAAGGGGGGTGTTCCTTAGAGCAGATCTTATCAGCCTGCCATTGGAAATCTCATAACACCTTCACACAGTTTTACTTGAAGGATGTGGCTTGGGCTGATTCAGAGCTCTACCACCTGGGTCCAGTAGTAGCTGCCCAACAGATCCACCAGTATCCCAGGACATAGAGGAGCCCTGTACCTATGTAAATATTTGTACATATGTCAGTAGTTTGTACATATAGTTAAGCAGCATTCAAAAAAAAAAAAAAATCTTTCTCATGCGCTTCCTTTGGGAGGTTTATTTCCTTTCTCATGGGACTGAACTCAGCCCTCTCTTCCCCTAGGTCAGAGCAGGTCTCTAGACAAAAAAAAAAGGGGGGGGGGGCAAGGTTGGTTCTGACGGTTGAAAGGGAAATGTTTTTAGTTCTGGTCATGAGTTCACTGCTAGTCCCTAGTAACTTACCCGCCAGCCAAGCGGTAGTTATTCAGCAATTGTCCATTGGATAGGATGTATTAACGCAATAAAATTGCAAATTTAATAAGTAAATTAAATTTTTATAAGTTAATACCCTATCCAATGGACACACAAGACCCTCCCAACCGACCCCGCTATCAGCTTACTAGGGGTCTAATAGATTTAGACCACGAAAAAGATGCTATGACGTCACGCTGTCTGGACAGGAAGGAAGTACGACACGCCACCTTGCGAGCACACACAGGGACCGGAACGCTTGTGGGGGCATTATGCACTCATATAAGGCGACTTTTTCTGTCGTTTGGCGGGCCGGTCTGCGCCGACCGGATTAGCAATTGTCCATTGGATAGGGTATTAACTTATAAAAATTTAATTTAATTATTAAATTTGCAAATTGTTGTCACTCTATCACAAAAATAAAGCATGTGAACGATGTTTCCTTTGTAGGTCACTTGGGTTCTGTAAATACTGTCACGAATGTCTCAACTGTTGTCACAAATCTACATGTAGGGGCCAGACTACAGCAGTGTTGGGAGAAATGGGAAGCTCTGGGTTCGAGTCCAAAGGTAGTCGGAATACTGAAAGAGGGCTACACCCTTCCCTTCCGGTTCAGACCCAACCTAACCAGGTCACCAACGGTCATAAGCAACAATGTCAAGCCACAAAGGCAGTCCTACCTTTTGGAGGCACTGTATCAGCTGACAGAAAGGCAGTCGATCTGGTAACAAACCAAACATCACTGGGGTTTTACAACCGGCTATGTTTGGTACCCAAACCCAACAACCGGTGGAGACCTATCCTGGACCTGAGGACTTTGAACACCTTCCTAAACACCGAGTCGTTCAAAATGGAGACCCCAGAGACAATAAGGACCTCACTTCAGATAGGGGAGTGGGTCACCTCCATAGACTTCAAGGACGCATACTTCCACATACCAATTCACAGTCAGTCCAGGAAGTACATGCGTTTTCACATCCAGGGTCAGTCCTACCAGTTCAAAGCCCTACCCTTTGGTCTGTCCACAGCACCTATGGAGTTCACAGTGGTGGCCAAAGAGGTCAAACTGATGGCCTTACAGAGGGATACAAGAATCCACCAGTACCTAGACGACTGGTTGGTAAGAGCCACATTCCACCAAACTTGTCTCCAGCATACACTGACTTTGGTAGCTCTCTGTCAAGAACTAGGATGGCTGGTGAACAAGAAGTCAGAACTGGACCCAACACTAGGGCAGGGTTGGTAGCAGATTTTTCATTTCGGTATCCCGCCAGTGTAAAACCGTACTGATTCCGGGATACTGAAATAAGAAATTGTATTCTAGTGTATCCCCAATCGAATAGGCCCACCAACCGGAAGTAAGATTCGCGAAAAGAAAACGTTGCAGTTCTGAAATCACTATAAAACTGCTGAAATATATAAAACTATGGCATTTTAGTTAGTAATTTCTTCAGATTTGAGGTTTGTTTATAATACTTTACGTTTTCTCACAATATCATATGCTGACTTTCGAAATACCGGCTGTAAAGTGTCACAATGGTGTTGAAGTGAAATCGTCTTGATACCGAGATACCGGTGTTACCGACCCTGCCCTACCCAACACAGGTCTTCAACTTTGTAGTTTACCAGTTCGACCTCAGGGAGGGCAAGGTCAGACCCACACCAGAACATTGGCAGACCTTAACAGACAAGATATTGTCAATCCTGTCCAGTCCGGTGAGTCCGGTCCAACAGTTTATGTCCCTCATAGGACTTCTGACAGCCACAGAAAAACAAGTCCACCTAGGTCGACTTCACATGAGACCCATACAGTGGCACTTGAAAAACAACTGGAGGGTATCAGAATCACTAGAAAAGGTGACAACTGTTCCCAGGTCGTTCCACCCTCACTTAAAGTGGTGGCTGGAGGAAAGCAGTGTTCTTCCAGGTCAACCATTACACCCACTAAAACATCCTGTGCAGATATTTACAGACGCATCAAAAGAAGGATGGGGCGCTCACTTAAACGAACGCACTACAAGGGGAACCTGGTCAGTTCCAGAAAGCAAGTTACACATAAATCACTTTCTGGTCTTGAAAGAGTTCCAAGACCTCTGTTCAAACAACATAGTCCTGGTAGCCACAGACAACACAACAGTGGTTGCCTATATCAACAAAGAAGGGGGGATGAAATCGGGCTCCTTGTGTGCCCTACTGTGGAGAATCCTGTCCTGGTGCACTAGGAAGCAGGTAACCCTCAAGGCATGTCACATCCCCGGCCGGCTGAACGTGATAGCAGACAAGCTATCCAGACTTGGCCAGACCATGATTCAAACAGAATAGTTCCCGCACTCAGTGTGTTCCATACTATATGCTCTTGGTGGCACCAGCCACAAGTGGACCTGTTTGCCACCAGATTCAACAACAAACTACCACAGTTTGTGTCACCGGTACCAGACCCCCAGGCATGGGCAGTGGATGCACTCAGTCTGTCGTGGGAAAATCTGGACCCATATGCCTTCCCACCAGCAGCCATCTTGGGCGAAGTAGTGGAGAAGATACAGGACTACCCATGCAACAGGATCATTCTGATCGCCCCAGGGTGGCCCAACATGCCCTGGTTTTGGAAAACGTTGCAGTTCTGAAATCACTATAAAACTGCTGAAATATATAAAACTATGGCATTTTAGTTAGTAATTTCTTCAGATTTGAGGTTTGTTTATAATACTTTACGTTTTCTCACAATATCATATGCTGACTTTCGAAATACCGGCTGTAAAGTGTCACAATGGTGTTGAAGTGAAATCGTCTTGATACCGAGATACCGGTGTTACCGACCCTGCCCTACCCAACACAGGTCTTCAACTTTGTAGTTTACCAGTTCGACCTCAGGGAGGGCAAGGTCAGACCCACACCAGAACATTGGCAGACCTTAACAGACAAGATATTGTCAATCCTGTCCAGTCCGGTGTGTCCGGTCCAACAGTTTATGTCCCTCATAGGACTTCTGACAGCCACAGAAAAACAAGTCCACCTAGGTCGACTTCACATGAGACCCATACAGTGGCACTTGAAAAACAACTGGAGGGTACCAGAATCACTAGAAAAGGTGACACCTGTTCCCAGGTCGTTCCACCCTCACTTAAAGTGGTGGCTGGAGGAAAGCAGTGTTCTTCCAGGTCAACCATTACACCCACTAAAACATCCTGTGCAGATATTTACAGACGCATCAAAAGAAGGATGGGGCGCTCACTTAAACGAACGCACTACAAGGGGAACCTGGTCAGTTCCAGAAAGCAAGTTACACATAAATCACTTTCTGGTCTTAAAAGAGTTCCAAGACCTCTGTTCAAACAACATAGTCCTGGTAGCCACAGACAACACAACAGTGGTTGCCTATATCAACAAAGAAGGGGGGATGAAATCGGGCTCCTTGTGTGCCCTACTGTGGAGAATCCTGTCCTGGTGCACTAGGAAGCAGGTAACCCTCAAGGCATGTCACATCCCCGGCCGGCTGAACGTGATAGCAGACAAGCTATCCAGACTTGGCCAGACCATGATTCAAACAGAATAGTTCCCGCACTCAGTGTGTTCCATGCTATATGCTCTTGGTGGCACCAGCCACAAGTGGACCTGTTTGCCACCAGATTCAACAACAAACTACCACAGTTTGTGTCACCAGTACCAGACCCCCAGGCATGGGCAGTGGATGCACTCAGTCTGTCGTGGGAAAATCTGGACCCATATGCCTTCCCACCAGCAGCCATCTTGGGCGAAGTAGTGGAGAAGATACAGGACTACCCATGCAACAGGATCTTTCTGATCGCCCCAGGGTGGCCCAACATGCCCTGGTTTTGGAATCTAGTGTCAATGTGTAGTCACATTCCCCTGTGTCTGCCCAGCCTGCCCAATCTGGTGACTCAGCCATTCAACCAGACCCTGCACAGGAACTTGTAAAGCCTGAACCTACATGCCTGGCTGCTCGAGCCACAGCAATCTGGACTTCTCTGAGGCAGTAGCAGCACGAATTGAGGCTCCTCAAAGAAGATCAACCAGATCAGTCTATGCGGCAAAGTGGGCCATTTTTACAAAGTGGTGCCTCACAAATAAGGTGGACTTAAGGGCTCCCCCAGCAACCTCAGTTGCCAACTTCCTTATGTATCTTTTCCAAGATAGGAAGTTACAGCCCAGTACCATTGATGGGTACAGATCCGCCATTGCTGATAAGCTAGGAAATTCTTCCCTTAATATCAGCAAGGATGAAAATCTCACTCATCTCCTGGACAGTTTCCACAGACAGGCCTAAAGGTCGGAGGGGTATTCCTTCCTGGAACCTCTCCCTGGTCTTACACCAATTGACCAAAGCTCCATTTGAACCACTTAAGAGAGGCCTCATTGAAGCTTTTGACCTTCAAGAAGGTTTTCCTCTTGGCCCTTGGCTCGGGCAAACGTAGAAGTGAGATTCATGCTTGGCAAAAGAGGAACATCAGGCACCAGTCTGACTGGTCAAAAGTGTCCTTGTACACTTCACCCAGTTTCCTTTCAAAGAATCAGCTGGCCAAGAGGGCCCAGAGAGCGTGGCCCCAGTGGTTATCCCAGCCCTGGCCCCAACTCAACAAGTCCCTCAAATCTGACAGGTCCCTCTGCCCAGTCAGAGCTTTGCGCTACTATTTGGACAGGACCTCAGGCCGAATAGGGAGTTAGTTTTTATCTCCTTTAAGAAAGGTTTTGATAAAGACATCTCCCCTGCCACTATCTCCTCATGGATCAAACAGACTGTGATCCTATGTTGTGAGCTCTCGGACCAAGAGTCCCACACTCTACATCAGGTCAAGGCTGATGATGTCAGAGCCTTTGCCGCTTCTAATGCCTTCCAATCGGTAGTCTCTTTAGAACAAATTCTGTCAGCTTGCCACTGGAAGTCGCGTAACACCTTTACACAATTTTACTTGAAGGATGTGGCTTGGGCTGACTCAGAGCTCTACCACCTGGGCCCTGTAGTGGCTGCACAGCAGATCCACCAGCAGCCTGGAACATAGAGGAGATCTGTACAAGGACTCTGCCGTGCTTCCTTCGGGAGGTTTATTTTTTCCATGGGACTGAACTCATCCCTCTCTTCCCCTACCTCAGAGCAGGTCTGTTAAAAAAAGGGGGGGGGGGGGTGTAAGAGGAGGTAGGTTGGTTGGTTTGAACTGGTCAGCCGGTTTCTGTTAACCGACCTTGGCCTTTAAGGTTTTCCTGACCTCAAGGTCCACCCAGGCCTTCATCAAGTTGTTAGTTCTCGTTTGTTAGTTCAATTGAGTCCCTAGTAACTTACCCGCCAACCAAGCGGTAGTTATTCAGCAATTGTCCATTGGATAGAATGTATTAACGCAATAAAATTGCACATTTAATAAGTAAATTAAATTTTTACAAGTTAATACCCTATCCAATGGACACACAAGAACCTCCCACCGACCCTGCTATCAGCTTACTAGGGGTCTAATAGGTTTAGACAACGAAAAAGATACTATGACGTCACGCTGTCTAGACAGGAAGGAAGTGAAGGAAGGACCTGGCGAGTGCACAATGGGACCGGCCAGCTTGTGAGGGCATTATGCACTCATATAAGGCGACTTTTTCTGTCATTTGGCGGGCCGGTCTGCGCCGACCGGATTAGCAATTGTCCATTGGATAGGGTATTAACTTATAAAAATTTAATTTACTTATTAAATTTGCAAGTTGAACTTCTACCAGACAAACAAAAATGGTTCAATATTGGGTTTCAGTCAATGAAAAATAAGCATTTTATTACGTTAATACATCCTATCCAATGGACAATAGCTTATCTGGTCGGCGCGGAGCGGCCCGCCAAACGTCAGAAAAAGACGTCCTGTGTCTCCACCGGCCAGGCCGGCCCAGTACTGTGCACTCGCCAGATGGCGTGTCGTACTTCCTTCCTGTCTAGACAGCGTGACGTCATAGCATCTTTTTCGTTTGGCGCATGTACATGTGGCACGGATTATCACAGTGAATTTTAAATTCAAGTAATTTGTGAGAACTCTTAGGTTTTTCATTTCTTTATTATATATACAGATTCTAGAAGACTTATAGCACATTATGTCTTCTCCCAGTCAACGTAGGGAAGTTGTGGCCATACGATGGCTGGGTTTGATTTGCATGGGGTTTGCGCGCGCTGTCGCGATAAGAAGAAAGGGAAGGATCCCTGTGTGGAAAAGCCTGGTGCGGATTGTCCTATTTGTATTGCCTTCACCCCAGAACAGTTAGCACAACTTTCAACCCCAACGTATAAGAATAAGAAGGAGAAGCGAGAACAGAAGTCTTCAACACCAGCTAAGAATCCTTCAGATGTCGCTCTCAGTCCCACCCTAGTGGACCCGTCCTTAGTGGCGGTAATGGGGGTTGTGTGGATGGTCAGTCTGCCTCCGGGCCGTCTGATTTGAGTGAGAAATCGGCTGAGAAGAAAAAGAAAGAGGTTAAGAAAGTTTCCAGCTCCAAGCCGGTCAAGTCTTCCCACCGGCCTTCTGCTGAGTCTACCGACCAGAAACTTGAGATCATGGAGCAAAAATGGTCGGACCGGTTGGAGGCACTTCTACTGGCCAAAACTGTGGACCGGGAGCCTACTTTCAGTACTGTCAAGGTTGCACCGACTCGTGCTCCTCCGGCCACTGCCATCACCTCTGAGCCCTTCATCAAACCATCTGGCCAGTCCTCTTCATCCTCACAGCCATCTCACCCACCGGCTGCTTCTATGTCACCAGTCACCGGCCTTGCTGAGATTGTAGCTGCTTCTAAGGCCGGTTCCGACTCTTCTCAGCCTGCCTACTGACCAGGGACTTCAAGGACAACCGACCAACCTGCTAAGAGGTCGTTTTCTACTGCTTTTGATACTAGAAGGGATACCTCGTCCAGTGATTCGGACTCTGAAAGTGCTAGTTCAGATAGACCTCCTGTTGATTTGTACCCGGAAGAGGGTGAACTTTCTGACGATCCGGATGTGTCTTTTACTGACCCAGACCAATCCCTGTCTGAAGAACAATCATATAGAGAGACAATGAGAGGTATACGGTCTTACATGGGTTGGACTCATGTTCCCGACATGGATTCAGACACCAAGACGTCAGATGATAACCCTTTTGCCGGACCAAAACTTCAGATGCCGGGCAAAGTTTCAGTTAATCTGCCCGTGGACGAGTGGCTTTCCAACAAATTGTCCAAGCTCAACCTCACCCTAGTACAGGGTTACCCTTCTCGTACCACTGAAGCAGGCGCTCTTCAACGAGATCAATTTGTCCGCACTTCCAAGTCCCAAAGCAAATGGTACGGTGTGCATTCAGAAAGCAAGAAGGACTCTAGCTCTACACCTAAACCTTGGAACACTGGTTCTTCACGCATTAATAGTACCTATCTGAGGATAGCTTGTCAGACTGGCATTGCATCCAATCCACCCTTGTCTAGACCTATTTCCCAGGAAAGTCTAAGAAAATGGGAGAGGTCAGCCCGGGAGTCATCTACAATTTGCAACCAAGCAGCTGGGTTCAATCGCTGTCTACTGAAAGTTCAGCAGAATATGCAGTCCCAACTCCGCACTATCCGGACTGAATCCAAGGGCAAAACAGCAAACAAGGTCTCTGCAGCAACAGATGAACTTCAATTCCTGTTAGACTTTAACTCCAGTATTTGTTAACATGGCCAACACCACCCTGTTAAGGCGTGATTCATACTTGTCTTATCTCAAGGATGGAGTAAAGGCGGACACCTTAAACGCACTCAGATCTGCCCCACTGGAACTGGATACTTTATTCCCGGACTCAGTGATTAAGCAAGCGGAGGAGGACATTTCAAATTTTGATAGAAACCGGTCTGGATCGGTCTACAAAAAGGGCAGGTATCACCCTTACGAGAGACAGGACAGAAAATCTGATCCCAAGAAACAGGACCGACCAGCTTGGAAAAATATCTCCCACAGCCAGCATAGACAAGGAAAAGGAAAACGCCAGTATTCCTCACGACCAGCCAAGGGCCAGCAGCCGTATAAATGACATTTTATTGCGTTAATACATCCTATCCAATGGACAATAGCTAAACGCCAGAAAAAGACGTCCTGTGTTTCCACCAGCAGGTCGGTCCGTAGTACTAGTGCACTCGCCAGATGGCGGGTCGTACTTCCTTCCTGTCTAGACAGCATGACGTCATAGCATCTTTTTCGTTTGGCGCGTGCTAGTGCACAAGGAAATTTCTTCAAAGGAGTTTATTGAGTTTTTCTTCTACCATTTTGCGTTTTCTTCACTATTATTGCATTTTATTATATACCAGGACTATCATGTCTTCTCCTGGCCAACGCAGAGGCGGTTGTGGGCACGCTATGGCAAATTTTGACTCTCATGCATTTTGTGCAAGATGTCGCGAGAAGGGTAAGGGGACGGACGATTGTGTAAAAAAACCCCAGTCTTCAAATTGTTAAATCTGCAATGCCTTCTCTGAGGAACAACGTATTCAGCTAGCCACTCCCTCATATAGAATTAAGAAAGAGAAGCGGGAGGCAAAGAAATTGGAAACTACGCCTATTAAAGACACTGAGGCTTTAGTTGATCCTGCTAGCGTGTCCGTTATTGGGCCTATAGACAAACCCACCCCTGCTAAACCTGCTTTGGAAGCCCCGCCGCCTGACAAGAAAATAAAGAAAGACACTAAGAAAGTCGGTAAAAAGGATAAGTCACCTTCTGCTACTGTTTCAAAGCCCCCTTCTGCTGATGACAAGATAGCGGACTTAGATTCCAAATGGGCGGAACGTTTCAACCGCTTAGAGGCACTTCTGCTGAGCAAGAACTTTGAACCTCAGTTTTCTGCTAACGTCAAAGTCACTCCGACCCATTCACCTCCAGCTTCAGTAGAACGGGTATCAGATCCTTTCAACGGACCCTCATCTTCCTCTGCTGCGCTTCCTGGAACTGGCTTCTCTGCTGAAAAGCATCAGCCGACCAGTAAAGCATTGACCAGTCAGCAGTCTTCAAGCAGCAAGTTTCCTGGTACGGGCTCTGCTCATAAGCATCAGCCGGCCAGTCAAACTAAAACCAGCCGACCTACTTCATCTACCACCACCGACCAACATACCCCGGCTGGAGATATTGGTACCGACCCAACCCCTTTCTCTCAACAGGGCAGTCACCGACCAACCACAGACCGACCAATGCCCTCTGATACGGCTGACTCAGGCTCTCCGACCTTACATAGGTCCAGACAGGACAGTTTCTCAAGCCTCTCTTCCAATGATGGTAGTGCACTGTCGGACAGGCCCCCCTTAGATTTATATGCCGACGAAGGGGAATGGTCTGAGGAACATTCAGTAAATGAACAGGACCAGCCCATATCTGAAGAGCAGACTTACCGGGACACCATGCAAGGTATCCGATCTTATATGGGTTGAACACACATTCCTGAGGTCAACAACACCACTGCCACATCCGACGACAATCCATTCGCCGGACCCAAAACTGTCACCCCGGGTAAGGTATCTGTCAGGATGCCCACAGAAGAATGGCTCTGCAAAAAACTTGGCAAACTCAACCTCACTATAGCAGAGGGTTACCCGTCTAGGGGGTCGGAAGCCGGTGGACTGGCCAAGGACGTTTTCATCTGACCACCCCGCTCTCAGACTAAGTGGTGTGGCCTACACACCGACCAGAAGCCTGAACCTTCCAGAATCTCCACATGGCACACAGACGCAGTTAGACTGAATAGTAGTTACAGTCGCATAGCCAGATATACGGGACTGGGCTCCACTCCCCCTGCTTCACGCAAGATTTCTCAAGAAACTTTACGCAGATGGGAAAGGTCGGCCCGCGAGGCCTCAGTTATCTGTAATCAGACGGCCAGTTTTAACCGTTGCCTGGTGAAGGTGCAACAGAGTATGAAAGAGCAGCTCAAGGTTCTGAAAGCCCAGAACAAAGGAAAAGGGTCGGCAAAGGTCTCTCCTGCTATTGATGAACTCCATTACTTACTGGATTTCAACGCTAGTATCTCACAGGCAGCAGCAAAGTCGATGGAGCACCTATCCGACTTCGTCTTCATCACTATGGGGAACCTTACTCTTGTCCGTCGTGATGCATATCTCAGTCATCTCAGGACCGGGATCAAGCAAGACACCCTCACAGCCTTAAGAACTGCTCCTCTTCATCTGTCGACTCTTTTCCCAGATGCTACCATCAAACGAGCTGAGGAAGATATAGCTCAGTTTGAATCCAAGGGGCAATCTACTTCAGGTCATGGCAAGGGTCGGTACCACCCATACGAACGCCCGGAAAGGAAATCTAGTCACAGAGACTCTCGACCGGACAAGCCTGCATGGAAAACTATTGGGAAGAGACAGTACAGGAAAGGGAAGGGTCGTGCTGCCTCATTCTCATCCCGACCTGCCAAGGGCCAGCAGTCGTATAAATGACAGTTATTGTGTAACCAAGCTCCACACACGACTGCTGGCCCGGAGCAACACCCTTGCACAGACATTAGACACTTTAAATGTAAAGCTTCCTGTTGTTCATCATGTCACTACTGCGCCCGTGCAATCACAAAAGAAAGATTTAAGTCCCGGGCCAGTAAATTGTCAATACAAAGAATGCAAATTAAAATCTGTGAAAAGTGTTTCTTGTGTCACTCAATTGTCTTATGTCAATCCTGTTACAAATGTACCAAATGTTGCCCCCAATCTAGCTGTAGGGGCCAGACTTCAGAACTTTTGGAAAACTTGGTTGGACCTAGGTGCCGGTCCAAAGTTCAGATCCTCAAAGAGGGCTACACCCTCCCATTTCAGATCCGACCAAAACTAGTAAGATTTCCAACCGTCGTAAGCTGCTATGGCAATCCCCAGAGGAACAGCTACCTGCTGGAGGCATTACATCAGCTTATAGACAAAAATGCAGTCGAGCTAGTAAGAAACCAGTCATCTCTGAGCTTTTTCAACAGATTGTTTCTGGTCCCCAAACCCAACAGTCGGTGGAGACCGATCTTGGATCTGAGCAACCTGAATTTCTTACTCAAGTCGGAGAAATTCAAAATGGAGACGCCGGAGACCATCAGGACATCCCTCCAACAGGGAGAGTGGATCACCTCCATAGACTTCAAGGATGCATACTTCCACATCCCAATACAGGAACAGTCCAGGATATATCTAAGATTACATGTCCAAGGACAAACCTACCAGTTCAAAGCCCTACCATTCGGGCTTTCGACAGCACCACTGGAGTTTACTGTAATAGTAAAGGAGGTCAAACTGATGGCCATACACCGGGGTATAAGGATCCACCAGTACCTAGACGACTGGTTGGTGAGAGCCGGATCCTACCAGGCCTGTCTCCGACACACACAAGAACTAGTACAGCTATGCCGGAGGTTAGGTTGGATAGTAAACCTGGAAAAGTCGGAACTGGAGCCCAAACAAGTCTTCAGTTTCGTAGGTTACCAATTCGACCTGAAAGCCGACCGGGTCCGGCCCACACCGGACCGGTGGCAGATCCTCCAAGAGAAAATCTTGAAGATCCTGTCTCAACCGACTTGTCCGGTCCGGCAGTTTATGTCCCTGATTGGTCTGCTAACAGCCACAGAAAAGCAAGTTTTCCTCGGCCGACTTCACATGAGACCCATACAGTGGCATCTCAAAAACAACTGGAGAGTACCGGAAACACTGGAAAAGGTCATTCCGGTACCCAGATCCCTCCACCCCCACCTAGAATGGTGGTTAGACGAAAACAATATACTACGAGGTCAACCACTGCACCCTTTAAAACACGCACTGCAAATCTTTACAGACGCGTCCAAGGAAGGGTGGGGTGCTGTCTAGACAGGAAGGAAGTACGACACGCCATCTGGCGAGTGCACTAGTACTACGGACCGACCTACTGGTGGAAACACAGGACGTCTTTTTCTGGCGTTTGGCGGGCCGGTCTGCGCCGACCGGATAAGCTATTGTCCATTGGATAAGATGTATTAACACAATAAAATGTCATTTATACGACCATACCACAAGAGGTTCCTGGTCGGTTCCAGAGAGCAAACTCCACATAAACTTTCTGGAGTTAAAGGCAGTCTTTCTAGCTCTCAAGGGGTTCCAGCACCTATGTACGGCCAGAATTGTCCCGGTGGCCACGGACAATACAACAGTGGTAGCCTACATCAACAAGGAAGGGGGTATGCAGTCAGGCCCACTTTGTGCCCTTCTATGGAGAATCTTGACCTGGTGTACCAACCACCAGATAACCTTAAAAGCCCGGCACATCCCAGGCCATCTAAATGTGATAGCAGACAAGCTATCCAGACTGGGTCAGACCATCCAAACAGAATGGTCCCTCCTTCCGGAAGTTTTTCAACAAATATGCAACCAATGGCACCGGCCTCAAATAGACCTATTTGCCACGAGGTTCAACCACAAGTTACCTCAGTTTGTCGCTCCAGTACCGGACTCCCTGGCTGTAGCAGTGGACGCACTTACTCTGCCATGGGAGGATCTGGATGCATATGCCTTCCCACCGACTGCCATATTGGGCAAAGTGGTGGAGAAGCTACTGGACTCCCCATGCAAAAGGATCAATATGATTGCCCCGGGATGGCCCAACATGCCTTGGTTTTGGGACTTGGTGGCCATGTCCAGCCAGGTCCCCCTCAGCCTGCCCAACCTGCCCAATCTACTGACACAGCCCTTCAACCAGATCCCTCACAGAAATCTGACAAACCTAAATCTCCATGCCTGGCTCCTGGAGCCACGGAAATCAAAGAACATGGCTTCTCTGACTCAGTGGCAGCAAGAATTGAAGCTCCTCAAAGAAGATCTACCAGATCAGTCTATGAGGCAAAGTGGACCATTTTTACAAAGTGGTGCATCACTAATCAGGTGGACTTCAGGTCACCACCTGTAAAGTCGGTGGCTGACTTCCTAATGTACCTCTTTGAGGACAAGAAGTTACAGCCCAGCACCATTGATGGTTACAGGTCTACTATTGCTGATAAGCTAGGTAATACCACAGTCAATATCAGCAAAGATGAAAATCTCACCCGTCTCTTGGAAAGTTTCCACAGAGATAGACCCAAAGGGCGAAGGGGAATACCCTCCTGGAACCTCTCCCTGGTGCTACACCAGCTGACAAAGGCCCCGTTCGAGCCTCTCAGGGAGGCATCTCTGAAGCATTTGACCTTCAAAACTGTCTTCCTTTTGGCCTTGGGCTCGGGTAAAAGAAGAAGTGAGATCCATGCATGGCAACACAAGAACATCAGACACCAATCCGATTGGTCTAAGGTGTCTCTGTTCCCATCTCCCAGCTTTCTCTCCAAGAATCAGCTGGCCAAGGAGGGACCGCAGAGTATAGCCCCAGTGGTCATACCAGCCCTGGCTCCTACTCTGGATAAATCCCTCAAGTCTGACAGATCCCTTTGTCCAGTCAGAGCCTTGCGCTACTATCTGGACAGGACCTCAGATCTCAGGCAGCACAAGGAGCTAGTCTTTGTCTCCTTCAAGAAAGGCTTCGACAAAGACATCTCCCCTGCCACTATCTCCTCATGGATCAAACAAACTGTGATCCTATGCTATGAGCTCTCTGATCATCAGGCACATACCCTACATCAAGTAAAAGCCCATGATGTTAAGGCCTTCCAGTCGGAAGTTTCCTTAGACCAGATCTTAGCAGCCTGCCACTGGAAATCTCATAATACCTTCACACAATTCTATCTGAAGGATGTGGCCTGGGCTGACTCAGAGCTTTTCCATTTGGGTCCTGTAGTGGCTGCCCAGCAGATCCACCAATAAACGGGACCCAGAGGAGATTTGTAAATAGTGTATATACAGTTAAGAAGCATAAAAAAAAACAAAAAATCAGACGTGCTTCCTTCGGGAGGTTTATTTTCCTTCAAGGGACTGAACTCAGCCCTCTCTTCCCCTACCTCAGAGCAGGTCTGTTGGAAAAAAGGGGGGGGGGGGGGGACAGGAAGTCGGTTTGGACCGGTTACCCGGCCTGTGATTACCGACCATAGCCTTAAGGGTGTCCTGACCACAAGGTCGACCCAGGCTTGAGGAGTTTTGTTAATTATTTGAGTTCACCTAAGTCCCTAGTAACTTACCCGCCATCCAAGCGGTAGTTATTCAGCTATTGTCCATTGGATAGGATGTATTAACGCAATAAAATTGCAAATTTAATAGTAAATTAAATTTTTATAAGTTAATACCCTATCCAATGGACACGCAAGACCCTCCCACCGACCCCGCTTTCAACTTACTAGGGGTCTAATTGGTTTAGACAACGAAAAAGATGCTATGACGTCATGCTGTCTAGACAGGAAGGAAGTACGACACGCCATCTGGCGAGTGCACTAGTACTACGGACCGACCTGCTGGTGGAAACACAGGACGTCTTTTTCTGGCGTTTGGCGGGCCGGTCTGCACCGACCAGATAAGCTATTGTCCATTGGATAGGGTATTAACTTATAAAAATTTAATTTACTTATTAAATTTGCAAATTACTGTGTAATAAAGTTACGGGCACGGCTGCTGGCCGGGAGCACTCTCAGAAAGACATTGACTGTTCAATCTGTAAAAACACGTGTAAATTTAAATGTTGTCAAGTGTCAACCATGTTCATTCTGCAACCGGGTATCCGCAAAGGAAAGGAATAAGTCCTGGCTTGTCAGCTGTAATATCAAAAGATTGTACATTAAAACATGTCAAAGGTGCTTCTTCTGTCATTCAATTGCCTTGTGTCCAATCTGTGACAAATGTCCCTGTTGTAAAAAATCTGCCTATAGGGGCCAGACTTCAAAACTTTTGGCAAACTTGGCTGGAAAGAGGTGCCGGACCGAAAATAGTTCAAATCTTAAGAGAGGGCTACACCCTCCCCTTTCGGATCCGGCCAAACCTCACAAGGTCTCCCACTGTTATAAGCCGTTATGTCAATCCCCACAGGAACAGCTACCTGCTGGAGGCATTACATCAGCTTATGGACAAAAATGCAATAGAGCTGGTCCACAATCAAACATCTTTAGGGTTTTTCAACCGACTTTTTCTGGTACCCAAACCCAACAACAAGTGGAGGCTTATACTGGACCTAAGCAAACTAAATCTTTTCCTCAAGGTGGAGAAGTTCAAAATGGAGACACCGGAAACCATCAGGACATCCCTCCAGCAAGGGGAGTGGGTAACCTCAGTAGACTTCAAGGATGCCTACTTCCATATACCAATACAGGAACAATCCAGGAAATATCTCAGATTTCATGTCCAGGGTCGGACGTACCAGTTCAAAGCACTGCCATTTGGTCTGTCCACAGCGCCCATGGAGTTCACTGTCTTGGCAAAGGAGGTGAAACTGATGGCCACACACAAGGGTATAAGAATCCACCAGTACCTAGACGACTGGTTGGTCAGAGCCAGATCCCACCAAACCTGTCTCCATCACACCGCGATCCTGATCAAGATGTGCCAGGATCTAGGCTGGCTGGTGAACCTAGAAAAATCAGAACTGGAGCCCAAACAAGTGTTCAACTTCGTAGGCTACCAGTTCGACCTCAGGTCCGGCCGGGTCAGACCGACACCGGACCGGTGGCAAAGTCTTCAAGGGAAAATACAAACACTGCTTTTGCTACCGGCCTGTCCGGTCTGGCAGTTCATGTCCTTGATAGGTCTGTTAACAGCCACAGAGAAACAAGTTCACCTAGGCCGGTTACACATGAGACCCATACAGTGGCATCTCAAAAACAATTGGAGGGTACCGGAATCCCTAGAAAAGGTTATCCCTCTACCCAGATCCCTGCACCCACACTTACAGTGGTGGCTAAATGAAAGCAATGTGCTTCAAGGTCAACCATTACACCCTATAAAACATGCTCTGCAAATTTTTAGAGACGCATCAAAAGAAGGGTGGGGCGCTCATTTAAACGAGTTCACTGCAAGAGGGTCCTGGTCAGTGCATGCAATTTTATTGCGTTAATACATCCTATCCAATGGACAATAGCTTATCCGGTCAACCATTACACCCCATAAAACATGCTCTGCAAATTTTTACAGACGCATCAAAAGAAGGGTGGGGCGATCATTTAAACGAGTTCACTGCAAGAGGGTCCTGGTCAGTGCATGCAATTTTATTGCGTTAATACATCCTATCCAATGGACAATAGCTTATCCGGTCGGCGCGGACCGGCCCGCCAAACGTCAGGAAAAGACGTCCTGTGTCTCCACCGGCCAGGTGGGCCCAGTACTGTGCACTCGCCAAATGGCGTGTCATACTTCCTTCCTGTCTAGACAGAGTGACGTCATAGCATCTTTTTCGTTTGGCGCATGTACTTGTGACACGGATTATATGAGTAGAATTTTATTTCATTTTTATGTGAGAACTCTTAGTTATTTTACCTTTTATTTTTATATCAACGATTTCTAGAAGACTTATAGATCATTATATCTTTTCCCAGTCAACGACGGGGTAGTTGTGGCCATATGATGGCTGGTTTTGACTCTCACACAGTTTGTGCACGCTGTCGTGATAAGAAAAAAGGAAAGGATCCTTGGGTAGAGAAGGAAGGGGCTGATTGCCATCACTGTAATGCCCTTACTCCAGAACAATTGTCTCATTTGTCTACCCCGTCTTACCAGCTTAAGAAGGAGAAGCGGGAATCCAATCTTCTACTCCAGCCAAGAAATCGTCTACAGATTCTACTCTCAGTCCCACCCTTGTAGACCCGTCCTTAGTGACGGTAATGGGGGTTGTGGATGGCCAGAGCTCCTCTTGGTCGCCTGGCTTGAGTGATCAGCCGGTAGAAAAGAAGAAGAAGGAGGACAAGACGGCTGCCAGTGCCAAGTCGGCTAACCTGACAAGTCGGTCAAATCTTCATCTCACTGACCTTCATCTTCAACTAGTACCGACCAGAAGTTAGAAGTGATGGAGCAGAAGTGGTCGGACCGGTTCAACCGCTTGGAGGCTCTCCTTGCCAAGTCGTTGGACCGACCTCAAGAGCCTGTTTTTGCTGCTGTCAAGGTCACAGTGATGCTTCTAGAGCGCGGGATATGCGATATCTCGCGAGTTTTAGTACTAGCCCGCAATTCGGTATATTCGGCGCATTCGGTAGAAGATGCGATCCCGCATGTTTACAAAATGGAGGGGCACCGATCGTTTCGCGAGAATCCTTTAATTTTATCATCATGAAGGCTATATTTGGTCGTTTTTTCAGTGAAAAATGTTATTTCGTATGAAAACAAAACGGATACTACAGTTTGAAAGTGGATGATTCAAACGTCAGATACTAACAACAATACTGTTGAACCAGTTCATACAGCATGTGAATTACCTCATATCTTCTCATGAATATTAATGAGTTGGTAGCTATGGCCGTGAGTTCTCAAGTTTAAAGTGTTCGATCTTTGTAGAGGGTTCCATTTTATAAAATATTGCTAGAAAACCCCAATGGAAATTGGAAATCTATGACCTCATATCTCATGAATATTAATGACTTGGGTGCTATAGTCATGAGTTCCCCAGTTTAAAGCATTTGGTCTTTCATTGAGGCTTATATTTTTAAAAAATATTGCTAGAAAAGTATTGTAGAATATGGCCCCAGGTCTTTAATATTTTTATCCAAGCACTGATTCAGATAAGTAATAAAAATTAGGCAGTGGTTAAATTACGGGACATCCCGATATGTAAATTACTGGCTAAATTCGGGAAATAATTTCATTGGTTGATTTTTTATTGTTAGTTTTCCGGGAAATCTGTGACCTTACATCTTCTCATGGATATTAATGAGTTCGTGCTACTGCCGTAAGTTCTCAAGTTTAAGGTATTTGATCTTCATTGAAGCTTCCATTTAATGAAATATTGTAAGAAAAACCCTAGAAATCCACGACCTCATATCTTCTCATGAATATTAATGAGTTGGTGCTACTGCCGTAAGTTCTGAGTTTAAAAGTATTTGATCTGTTTTGAGGCTTTCATTTTGTAAAGTATTGCTACAATCCTAAAACAAGGCATCCCGTGATATAAAGCACTTCCCTAGATGAAGCACCTCCCGACATATAGCCAAAATGTTACATATCGGGACATCCCGGGACATAACCTTGCCGTAAAAATTAATGTGATCTAAATTGGATCAGTTTTCGTCTATTTTTTTCCACGAAGATCCATACAGTACCAATTGTGTAATCCTGCTAACAACGATACGGACAGACAAGTGCTTCCGAAATTAATCCCTCTTTGGCGGAGGTACAAGTTCCCATTTTTATTGACCAAGCCCCCACATTTTTAGGACATGGGGGGGGGGGGGGGGGGGGGGGGGGGGGGACTGCCCCCACATTTCAAAATTTCTAGAATCAACACTGGGTCACACCGACCCATGCTCCTCCCACTAATGTTGGCAGCACTGAACCCTTTCTGAAGCCTTCAGGCCAGCCGCCTCACCGACCTTCCGCCTCTACTCTACCCGCTACTGACCCTGCTAGCTCAGCTACTGCTTCACAGGCCGGATCAGACACATCTCAGCCTTTTCAGCGACCAGGAAGTTCTGGTGTGTCCGACCAACCTACTGTTCAGAAGCATGTGTCCGGTACCTTGTATATTACCAGGAAGGACACTTCTTCAAGTGACTCGGATGTAGACAGTATAACTTCCGACCGACCTCCAGTAGATCTGTTCCCAGAAGAGGGTGAACTCTGATGAACATGATGTTTCCTTCACCGACACGGACCAATCCCTCTCAGAGAAACAGTCTTACGGGAAAAAATGAGGGGGATCCGGTCCTACATGGGGTGGAACCACATCCCTGACATGGACTCAGGCACTAAATCATCAGACGACAACCCCTTTGCTGAGCCAAAAATGCAGACACCAGGGAAGATTTCTGTCGCTCTACCCACCGACGAGTGGTTGTGCAACAAGCTGAGCAAACTTAATCTCACTTTAGTACAGGGTTATCCCTCACGTACCACTGAGGCAGGCACTCTACAAAGGGAGCAGTTTGTCCGGACGGCCAAGTCGCAGTCGAAATGGTACAATTTGCATGCAGAAGTAAAGAAGGACAGTTCTGACTCTCTTAAGTCCTGGAATACTGGTTCGTCCCGGCTGAATAGCACCTACCTGAGAATAGCCCGACAGGCTGGCATCGCCTCAAACCCACCTTTATCTAGGCCCATATCTCAGAGAATCTCAGGAAGTGGGAAAGGTCGGCCAGAGAATCTTCTGTAATATGCAACCAGGCTGCCGGATTTAATCACTGCCTGCTCAAGGTTCAGCAAAATATGCAGTCCCATCTCAAGACCATCCGGACAGAATCTAAGGGCAAGTCGGCCAGTAAAGTTTCAACAGCTACTGATGAACTGCAGTTCCTCCTAGACTTCAATTCTAGTGTGTGCCACGCGATGGCTAGGGCAATGGAACATTTGACCGACTTTGTTTTTGTGAATGTCGCAAATACCACCTTATTGAGAAGAGACTCCTACCTGTTGGATCTTAAAGCTGGGGTAAAAGCAGACACTTTAAATGCACTTAGGTCAGCCCCTCTGGATCTGGATACCCTCTTCCCTGATAAGATTGTCAAACAGGCTGAAGAGGACATAGCAGCTTTCGACAGAAATCGTTCAGGTTCAGTGTACAGGAAGGGTAGATGCCACCCTTATGAAAGACAGGATAAAAAGTCGGATGGTGCTAAACAGGACAGACCGGCATCTTCTCATGGTCAACACCGCAGAGGAAAAGGAAGGCACCAGTACTCCACCCGACCAGCCAAGGGCCAGCAGCCTTATAAAGACCGTCATTGTGTAACACTTTTACAGGCAAGGCTGCTGGCCGGGAGCTCTGCACAGACAATAGACAATCTTTTAAATGTAAAACCTCTTGTTGTTACAAATGTTCATACTGCGCCCGGGCTTTCACAAAGGAAAGAAATAAGTCCTGGGGCAGCAGTCTGTTATCAGAAAGATTGTACATTAAAATCTGTGAAAAATGTTTCTTGTGTCATTCCATTGTCTTGTGCTCAACCTGTAACAAGTGTCAAAAATGTTGCCTCAAATCGGCCTGTAGGGGCCAGACTTCAAAACTTTTAGCAAACTTGGCTGGATCTGGGGGCCAGTCCGAAAATAGTTCAAATCTTGAGAGAAGGTTACACCCTTCCTTTCCGGACCCGGCCAAATCTTACAAGATCTCCGACTGTCGTAAGCCGTTGTGTCAATCCCCACAGGAACAGCTACCTGTTGGAGGCATTACATCGGCTTATAGACAAGAATGCAATAGAACTGGTCCACAATCAAACATCTCTAGGGTTTTTCAACCGGCTTTTTCTGGTACCCAAACCCAACAACAAGTGGAGGCCTATACTGGACCTAAGCAAACTAAATCTTTTCCTCAAGGTGGAGAAATTCAAAATGGAGACACCGGAAACCATCAGGACATCCCTCCAGTGGGGGGAGTGGGTAACCTCAGTAGACTTCAAGGATGCCTACTTCCATATACCAATACAGGAACAGTCCAGGAAATATCTCAGATTTCATGTCCAGGGTCGGACCTACCAATTCAAAGCACTGCCATTTGGTCTGTCCACAGCGCCCATGGAGTTCACTGTCTTGGCAAAGGAGGTGAAACTGATGGCCATACACAAGGGTATAAGAATCCACCAGTACCTAGACGACTGGTTGGTCAGAGCCAGATCCCACCAAATCTGTCTCCAGCACACCCAAATCCTGGTCAAGATGTGCTAAGATCTAGGCTGGCTGGTGAACTTAGAAAAATCAGAACTGGAGCCCACTGTCTTGGCAAAGGAGGTGAAACTGATGGCCATACACAAGGGTATAAGAATCCACCAGTACCTAGACGACTGGTTGGTCAGAGCCAGATCCCACCAAATCTGTCTCCAGCACACCCAAATCCTGGTCAAGATGTGCCAAGATCTAGGCTGGCTGGTGAACTTAGAAAAATCAGAACTGGAGCCCAAACAAGTCTTCAACTTTGTATGCTACCAGTTCGACCTCAGGTCCGGCCGGGTCAGACCGACACTGGACCGGTGGCAAAGTCTTCAAGGAAAAATACAAAAATTGCTGTTACTACCGGCCTGTCTGGTCCAACAGTTCATGTCCTGTTAACAGCCACAGAGAAACAAGTTCACCTAAGCCGGCTGCACATGAGACCCATACAGTGGCATCTCAAGACAATTGGAGGGTACCGGAATCTCTAGAGAAGGTCATCCCTCTACCCAGATCCCTGCACCCACACTTACAAGGGTGGCTAAAAGAAAGCAATGTGCTCCAAGGTCAACCATTACACCCCATAAAGCATGCTCTGCAAATTTTTACAGACGCATCAAAAGAAGGGTGGGGCGCTCACCTAAACGAGCTCGCTGCAAGGGGGTCCTGGTCAGTGCCGGAAAGCAAGCTGCACATAAATTACCTGGAACTGAAAGCAGTCCTTTTGGCCTTGAAAGAGTTCCAGTCCTAGTGGCCACAGACAATACCACAGTAGTGGCCTACATAAACAAAGAAGGAGGCATGCAAGCGGGCCCGCTATGTGCCCTACTGTGGAGAATCTTGACCTGGTGTTCCCAGCGACAAGTGACTCTAAAGGCCCGACATATCCCTGGCCGACTAAATGTGATAGCAGACAAGCTATCCAGGCTGAATCAGACCATCCAAACAGAATGGTCCCTCCTTCCGGACGTTTTTCAAAGATTATGCAGCAAATGGCACCGGCCTCAGATAGACCTATTTGCCACGAGGTTCAACCACAAGTTACCTCTGTTTGTCTCTCCAGTACTGGACACCCTGGCTATAGCAGTGGATGCACTCACTCTGCCATGGGAGGATCTGGATGCATACGCCTTCCCACCGACCGCCATATTGGGCAAAGTGGTGGAGAAGCTACTGGACTCCCCGTGCAAGAGGCTTATTCTGATTGCCCCGGGGTGGCCCAACATGCCTTGGTTTTGGGACTTGGTGACCATGTCCAGTCAGGTCCCTCTCAGCTTGCTCAACCGGCCCAATCTGCTGACACAGCCCTTCAATCAGATCCCTCACAGAAATCTGACAAATCTAAATCTCCATGCCTGGCTCCTAGAACCACAAAAATCAAAGAACAGGGCTTCTCAGAGGCAGTGGCAGCAAGAATTGAGGCTCCTCAAAGAAGATCAACCAGATCAGTCTATGAGGCAAAGCGGGCCATTTTTGCAAAGTGGTGCATCACTAATCAGGTGGACTTCGGGTCACCACCTGTAAAGTCGGTGGCGGACTTCCTAATGTACCTCTTTGAGGACAAGAAGCTACAGTCCAGCACCATTGATGGATACAGGTCTGCCATTGCTGATAAACTAGGTAATACAACAGTCAATATCAGCAAATATGATAATCCCGCTCGTCTCTTGGAAAGTTTCCACAGAGATAGACCCGAAGGGCGGATGGGAGTACCCTCCTGGAACCTTTCCCTGGTACTACACCAGCGGACAATGGCTCCTTTCGAACCCCTTGGGGAGGCATCTCTGAAGCATCTGACCTTCAAAACTGTCTTCCTTTTGGCCCTGGGCTCTGGCAAAAGAATGAGTGAGATCCATGCATGTCAGAACAAGAACATCAGACACCAATCCGATTGGTCTAAGGTGTCCTTGTTTCCATCTCCCAGCTTTATTTCCAAGAATCAGCTGGCCAAAGAGGGTCCAGAGAGTGTAGCCCCAGTGGTCATACCAGCCCTGGCTCCTACTCTAGATAAATCCCTCAAGTCTGACAGATCCCTTTGTCCAGTCAGAGAGGACAGGACTTCAGACCTCAGGCAGCACAAGGAGCTGGTCTTTGTCTCCTTCAAGAAAGGCTTCAACAAAGACATCTCCCCTGCCACTATCTCCTCAAGGATCAAGCAGACTGATCCTATGCTATGAGCTCTCTGATCATCAAGCCCACACCCTGCATCAAGTTAAAGCTTCGGGAGGTTTATTTCTTCTCAGGGGACTGAACTCAGCCCTCCCCTACCTCAGAGCAGGTCTGTCAAAAAGGGGGGGGGGTCGGTTGGACCGGTTAACCGGTATCTCTTGACCGACTACAGCCTTTAGGGTTTCCTGACCTCAGGGTCGACCCAGGCCTGACAAGTTGTTAGTTTATTTTATGAGTTCATCTAAGTCCCTAGTAACTTCCCCGCCGACCAAGCGGTGGTTATTCAGCTATTGTCCATTGGATAGGATTTATTAACGCAATAAAATTGCAAATTTAATAAGTAAATTAAATTTTTATAAGTTAATACCCTATCCAATGGACACACAAGACCCTCCCACCGACCCTGCTATCAGTCTACTAGGGGTCTAATTGGTTTAGACAAGGAAAAAGATGCTATGACGTCACTCTGTCTAGACAGGAAGGAAGTACGACACGCCATCTGGCGAGTGCACAGTACTGGGCCGGTGGAGACACAGGACGTCTTTTTCTGACGTTTGGCGGGCCGGTCCGCACCGACCGGATAAGCTATTGTCCATTGGATAAGGTATTAACTTATAAAAATTTAATTTACTTATTAAATTTGCAATTTTCTAGTTAAATAGGTACTTAGTTCTCTAGTTTGCGCTATTTTTCAAGTCAACATGTTTTGTGGTACTTTGGCCTTCCGTCACAACGCAAAGCAATACATTTCCAGGAAAAATAGTTGTAAGAGTTTATTGTATGTGTTTTAGGTTTCAACTGCTGTGGTTGAACCATACAATTCCATCTTGACAACCCATACTACATTGGAGCATTCTGACTGTGCCTTCATGGTTGACAATGAGGCCATCTACGATATCTGCAGGAGAAACCTGGATATTGAGCGCCCGACCTACACCAACCTCAACAGGTTGATTGGTCAGATTGTGTCCTCCATAACTGCTTCATTGCGTTTTGATGGCGCTCTGAATGTGGATCTGACTGAATTCCAGACCAACTTGGTGCCCTACCCCCGTATTCATTTCCCTCTTGTCACTTATGCTCCCGTGATTAGTGCAGAGAAAGCTTACCATGAGCAACTATCTGTTGCTGAGATTACCAATGCCTGCTTTGAGCCAGCCAACCAGATGGTGAAGTGTGATCCTCGCCATGGCAAGTATATGGCCTGCTGCATGTTGTACAGAGGTGATGTGGTCCCTAAAGATGTCAATGCAGCCATTGCTACTATTAAGACCAAGCGTACCATCCAATTTGTGGATTGGTGCCCTACCGGCTTCAAGGTAGGAATCAACTATCAGCCACCAACTGTTGTTCCAGGCGGTGACTTGGCTAAAGTCCAGAGGGCGGTGTGTATGTTGAGCAACACCACAGCTATTGCTGAGGCATGGGCTAGGCTTGACCACAAGTTTGATCTCATGTATGCCAAGCGTGCTTTTGTACACTGGTATGTGGGAGAGGGTATGGAAGAGGGTGAATTCTCAGAAGCCAGAGAGGATCTTGCTGCTTTGGAGAAAGATTATGAAGAAGTAGGAGTGGATTCTGTGGAAGGAGAGGGTGAAGAAGAAGGAGGAGATGAATATTAATTATGAAGTGTGAACTTGATATGAAACAAAAGAATGAACAAAAATAACTTGTTACTGGTATTTAATCTGTACAAAGTAAAAAGACTGATTAATAAAATAAAAAAAAAAAAAATAAGTCAAATATTTCTTAGATTTTAAAAATCCACTCGACTGGTTGTTTAGTTATCTTATTTTCAGTTGAATAAAATTTTCTTTCCAGTGTTCTTTTTCAGAGTACACAATATCACAAGTTTCATAATCGAGGATGAAAACCCATAGTTATTTAAACTGAAAAAGACTGCAGTAATATTTGTATCCCCGGATGAAAGTCGGGGATATTTACGATTCAATATGGTCACACTGCCGCAGAGATTTCCTTTTGGTTGCGATAACTTAAGAAATATTTTAGTTGGACCTTTCAAATTTGTATGTGGGATTGTGGGTATATATATGGACGATGCCACAAACACTATTGTTTTGTGACATTGACCTTCATTCTCAAGGTCACTGGCGGCCTCTCAGAGGTCAGATTTTGGCCATTTTTACTCCATAGCCCTTAAGGGCTGTCGGTGTATTGTTTTCACCCATGGTGTCTGGGCGGGTGGGCAGAGGGAAACTGTTTGTCCGGGCTGTATGTCAGAAACCGTAAGGTGTAGGAAGTTGATACTTGGTAGGGATATTGGTTAGGGGGTGTAGTGCAACGTCATGGTCTGACCTTGATTTGACCTTGCCGTAGTGACCTTGACCTATAAAATCTTGTCTGGGCTATATCTCAGAAACTGTAAGGTGTAGGAAGTTGATACTTGGTAGGGATATTGGTTAGGGGGTGTAGTTGTGCAATGTCATGGTCTAACCTTGATTTGACTTTTGACCGTGCCGTAGTGACCATGAGTTTGAAAATCTTGTCCGGGCTATATCTCGGAAACTGTAAGGTGTAGGAAGTTGATACTTGGTAGGGACATTGGTTAGGGGTGTAGTTGTGCAACGTCATGGTCTGACCTTGATTTGACCTTGCCGTAGTGACCTTGACCTATAAAATCTTGTCCAGGCTATATCTCGGAAACTGTAAGATGTAGGAAGTTGATATTGGTAGGGATATTGGTTAGGGAGTGTAGGTGTGCAACGTCATGGTCTGACCTTGGTTTGACTTTGCCATAGTGACCTTGACCTATAAAATCTTGTCCAGGCTATATCTCGGAAACTGTAAGATGTAGGAAGTTGATACTTGGTAGGGATATTGGTTAGGGAGTGTAGGTGTGCAACGTCATGGTCTGACCTTGGTTTGACTTTGCCATAGTGACCTTGACCTATAAAATCTTGTCCGGGCTATGTCTCAGAAACTGTAAGGTGTAGGAAGTTGATACTTGGTAGGGATGTTGGTTAGGGGGTGTAGGTGTGCAACGTCTAGGTGTGACATTTGACCTTGCCGTAGTGACCTTGACCTATAAAATCTTGTCTGCGCTATATCTCGGAAACCGTAAGGTGAAGGAAGTTGATACTTGGTAGGGACATTGGTTAGAGGCTATAGGTGTGTATATCATGGTGTGACCTTAATTTGACCTTGTCGTAGTGACCTTAACCTTTAAAATCTTGTTGCACCTTTGGGTCTGTCCTTTGATGCAGATTAAGCACTGTTACATCATATTAGAATTTATTAAGAATTTTACTTTCATAACTTCCCATTGTAAGAGATAGAATTTCATCAAGTGAGCCACAGATTTTGCTCCAATACCACACATAAGCATTCATTAAATGTATTACCACTTCTGTATGCATGGTAATATTCAAAACATCTAAACCATAATTTGACGATGCATATGTAGATAAACAGTGTTGAATTTTAGTTTTCTGATTAATGCTGTCATCTTGTTATTGAATTATCTTGTTTTAACCCTTTCGCTACCATGTATGTCGATTAGCAGTCAACATCAATATGTATTACAAGGGACCATGTCTGTCGACCCTTGGTCGACGGCAATAATATTTATTTCTTCTTTCCCTTGAGTGTACTGTTATACGTTTTCTTTGGTGTATCAGTATTAAACCGATTTTTTAAGTATTTTATATGAAAGTTAAGCTATATTTTAAAAAAAAAATCACCATTTCACCTATTTTAACTGGTTTCTGTATATATTGCCGTATTTACCGCATATAGCTGCATATTGTTTACTCGTGGTTATTTTTATTTGGGGAATTCCCACGAATTTTCCCATTCGACTTTCATCAATTCCTGATAAAATATGCTGAAAAATACTGCAAATAAAGTGTATAAGGTAGTGAGTTACTATTTTACTTCATTGGTGTTTCTGACGTATGGCTACAGTCCCATGGAATAATGTTCTTTCAGTAGCGAAAGGGTTAATACTTCATCTTTACATGCATTATCTTTCTTTTAAACATGATTTCCTCCATTTAAACATTGTTTGGAATTTTATATAACTGACAATGCTCTGAAAGTATCCTGAACTTTGTACTGGTACAGTACTTCTATATCTCATGGTGTTGAAAATATTTCCCTAGGCTGTGGGGTACGGGCATCTCTGATGCTATTTCATTTTATACTGTGAGTATTCAGGGTTTATTATGTCTTCTGGACAGCGACGGGGTATGTGTGGCCATTTAATGGCAGGTTATGATCTACATAAAGTCTGTGCTCGCTGTAGAGATAAGAAGAAGGGTGAAGATCCCGGTGTTAATAAAAAACCCTGTCCTACGTGTGATATACTCACAGAAGGACAGAAGCTTAAACTGGCCACCCATCAGTAGAAAAAAAGAGAAACCTGAACTGAAGAATATGGCTGAGTCAGGTAGCACCTTAGTTGATCCATCCCTTGTGTCTGTTATAGGGTTGGCGGAAGACAATGAATTGAAAAGCTCAGAAGAGGCGAGTACCACCCCTGTGGGTGCGAAAGTCAAGAAGACGAATAAGAGCTTGGAAGCAGCGAGTAGCACCCCTGAGGTTGCGAAAATTAAGAAACCTGACAAGACCCCAGACAGCAAGGTGGCCAAAGGAAAGTCGGCTAAGAAAAGACATTCTTCTCCAGTTAAATCTTCAACAGTTTCCACTGACCACAAGCTTGAAGCCATGGACCTTAAATGGTCCGAATGTTTTAGCAGGCTGGAAGCCATGCTTCTCTCCAAGTCTCAGTCATCCTGCACCTTCCTTCCTGTCGTCAAAGTTACCCCTGTGAAGCCTCCACCGGCCGGTGCCTTGGATACTTCTGAACCTTTCTTTGCACCGACCACATCCACCGACTTGCTTCTTACTGCTCAACAGGCTTCAGACCGACCTCAGCCGGTGGACCGACCAGCCTGCTACCGGATCAGTGGATAATCCTCCAGCTTCTACATCTGGTGTGAAACCGACCCACCGACTCTCAGATTTGGACATGGACACTGTTACTGATTCCGAATCCCTTCCTGTGAGAATGAGTAAAACTGAAGAGGGTGAACTTTCTGACTTTGAACAGGATACTTCCCTTACTGAAGCTGATCAAATGTTGTCGGAAGAGCAGAATTATAGAGAGACTATGAGTGGAGTAAGATCATTCATGGGCTGGACACACATTCCAGAAGTGGACTCTGCTTTATCTAGCTCTGAAGACAACCCTTCGCAGCACCAAAGCAACAACCAGCGGGAAAAACTAGTGTTTATTTACCAACAGACTGGTTGTGTCGCAAAATGGACAGGCTCAATTTAACTTTAGTCCAGGGATATCCCTGTAGAAGTTCTGAGGCTGGAGGTCTCCAGAGAGACCAGTTTGTTAAACATGGAAAATCTCAAGGGAAGTGGTATGGTTTACATCCCAGTCCAGACAAAGCGGCCGGTACTGTTTCCTTCTGGCACTCCGAGTCTGCAAAACTGAACAGTACATATAGAAGAGTTGCTCGATCCAGTGGTCTGACTTCACCGGCCCCATCATCCCATACTATATCACAGGGTACACTCAGGAGATGGGAAAAGAGTGCCCGGGAAGCTACCTATATATGCAACCAAGCTGCAGGTCTTAGGTCTTGTGTAAGGTTCAACAGAGCATGGCTTCACAGTTGAAAATTCTGCAGTCTGAGCACAGCAAGGGTAAATCAGCAGATAAGGTCGGTGGAGCCACGGAAGAATTACAGTACCTTATGACTTTCAATTCCTCCATTACTCAGTGCATGGCCAAGACAATGGAGCACTTGTCGGATTTTGCCTTTGTCAGTATGTACAATTTTACACTGGCCCGCCGTGACTCTTCTCTAGCACACATGAAGGCTGGAATCAAGCAAGACACCTTGGCTGCCTTACGCCAAGCTCCAATGGACTCTGCAACTCTCTTCCCAGATAACATATTAAAGAAAGCTGAGGACGACATCTCTAAGTTTGAGGATAGAAGCCACCCTCATGCAGTTTCTTCAAGTCGTAAGGACTTCGCTACCATCCTTACAAGAGATCTGACCGGCTATCTCATGACAATAAATCCTCAAAGCTAGCCTCGAAAAATCTGGAAAGACAGTTTAAGAAAAAGAGAAGGCTGCAAGCTGGAAAGTTTTCCTCGCGTCAGGCCAAGGGTCAGTCTGCTTATAAATGACAATTACTCTGTAAATTTCTTGTTACCAAGCAGACCGACCAGAAACAGGGAAGAGTTGGCGAGAAAGACTTTAAACCCTTGTACACAGACAATAAACACTCAGTTAAATGTAAAGCCTCTTGTTTTAAAACATGTAGTTTCTGCACCCGGGCTCAGCGGGCTGTCACAAAGGAAAGACATAAGTCCTGGGTCAGCAGAGTGTTACCTTCAAACAAATTGCAAATTAAAATATGTGCAAAGTGTTTCCTGTGTCGCTCAATTGTAGGGACCCATCACGGAGACGCCGAAAATTTAAATAGCGATTTTTATTTGTTTCTGATCGTCACTATACACATATATTTCATATATTACTTATGGTATTCTGTCTTATATTGGTTTTTATTTCATATGGTTGTTGTTGGGAGTTTATCTCTGTTGATGTACAATAATGTCTTGATATTTGCGGGTATTATCGCCCACTACCGGGAATTATCGTTCAATAACCAAGTTCTGTTACATTGTGTTTTTACATTCCTTTCACAACATATTAATTGCACAACACCAAACTCCAGAATTTCCATCTATTTAGGTCCCAATAAGGCTTTGTTATGTTTTTCAGGCCCCTCTAAGGGTTTTTTATTTTCTTTACAGTCGCTCCACTGGGGAGCTAGGGTGCCTGAGACGCCCACAGGACGAAGATTGACTTGAATGTAAGTTGACTGAAATGACTGTAAAGCTTAGTGGACACTAGCTATAACGTCATTTTTATTTTAGACTCCCCACAGTCCTTTTGTGTGTTAAGGCTCTGGAGTATGAAAAATGTACCTTATACGCTGCCTGGTATTGATCAGTCTTTTCCTTATCGGTACGTCCGACCATAAAGTACAGGTCAAGGGTTGTTTTGTGGGCTCCGTACTACCTCGATCTTTCAGACTGGCTAGTTTTGGTACAAATGCAAGATGCTTTCCCTCATCAGTAAAGTCACGATCCCTCTGTGTTCTCTTGCTTTTATGTGGGGATATATCCCTAAATCCTGGACCTATTGTGATGGGGATAGCTACCTGTCAGTCTGTAAGAAACAAGGGTCCAATGATTTCTGATGCTGTGTTCAATCATTCACTGGACATAGTACCACTGGTCATACCGATTGTCTGCTTCAATCCATCACACCACCATTTTATAAACTGTGTCAAAGACCTCGTGCACATGGCTCGGTTGGCGGAGTTGGCTTTCTCATAAACAGCAACCTGTCTCATAGAATTGTGGATCATCCCACTTTCACGAACTTTGAATGTCTGGTAGTCAGCATTGGATCGAATGCTCATTCTACAGTGGTTGCTTGTGTTTATCGTCCTCCAGGTTCATGTTCCAATCCTTTTTATGATGAGTTTTATACGCTGATTGAGTTCCTCTCATCTACGAATTCCTCCATCATTTGTGGCGTCTTTAATATTCATATTGACACAACATCAAGGGAGAGTGTTAATTTCCTTAATATTCTTGACTCCTGCAATATTATTCAACATGTTCATTCTGCTACCCATCTTCATGGCCATACCCTAGATCTGATCCTTATTTTGGATAGTTCTCTGGTTTCAAATGTGGTTGTAGTGACTACATCTCCGACCATGCAATGATCAAATGCCAAGTTGAAACTTCAATAACTCCTAACTCACAAGCTAACAGAGTGACTTACAGGAGATATCATAAAATAAACATGGACACTCTACGCAATGACTTGAGCAATTGTTCCTTTGTTGCTTGTCCGGGTGACACTGCGAAAAAACTGTATGATCAATACACTAATGATCTTTCCAACCTACTGGACAAACATGCTCCAGAGGTTACTCGCTGTCTTGCCAAGGAGCCAGCAAAGTGGCTATCAGATACCTACAAAAATGCCAAATCCATCCGACAACAGTTTGAATACATCTGGCGTAAAAAAAACACCTCTCAAACGTGCAAGGCTGTGCAAACAAATTGCCAGGTGTAATTCACTTTCTAATAAAGACAAAGCCACATATCACAGAGCTCTTGTAAATGAAAACGGTGACAACCCGAAAAAACTGTGGCAAGTTCTGCATTCTACCTTACACTGTATCCGTGACAAGGTTCTTCCATCAAATAGTTCACACAAAAAATTGGCTGATCAGTTTGCCGCTTTTTTCACCAACAAGATTGCTAAAATCTGAGTCTTTTTCCAGTTCTTCATCCTTTTCCTTGCCATCTCCTGTGAATCCGCCAGAACTCGTCAAATTTGATGATGCTTCACCTGATGATATTGCGAAGGTAATCAAAAATTCACCTACAAAATCCTGGATCCTTGGCCTACTTTCCTAGTTAAGGATTGCCTTGATATACTGCTTCCTTCTATCACAAAACTTGTGACTTGTTCTTTGTCGGAAGGTGCTGTCCCAGATGGCTTCAAAAGTGCTGTTGTCACTCCACTGATAAAGAAATCTTCTTTATCAAAAGACCATCTAAAGAACTATCACCCTGTGCTTCATCTCAAAACTCGTGGAACGTGTAGTTGCCTCACAACTGAGTAGACATGTCTCTCTCCATGGGTTGGAAAATGAGAATCAATCTGCCCATAGACATGGCCATTCAACTGAAACAGCTCTTTTGTCTATAAAGAATCAGATTCACCTATCTCTAGCCAGAGATGAGGCAACAGCTGTGGTGCTGCTTGATCAATCTCCAGCTTTTAACACGATTGATCATGACAAATTCCTTGATTGCTTAAGAAAATGGTGTCGGAGGTAGATGCCTTGATTGGTTCAAGTCATACCTTTCTGATCGTACCCAATGCATCAAGATTGGCTCTGTTCTCTCTGAGACTAGTAAGCTTAAGTTGGGGGTTCCTCCAAGTTCAGTTCTTGGTCCTTTTCTTTTTTCGTTGTATACCACACCTTTGAGCAAAGTAATCTCTAAACATCCAGATGTCAAATTTCACTTCTATGCTGAGGACACCCAGCTGCTTATTCACCTGACACACAAAAATGCAAAAATTGCCTTCGATCGGCTAGGAAAGTGTCTTGAAGATGTCAAACTGTGGTTGCGTGCAAATTAACTAAAGCTGAATGCCGATAAGACAGACTTCATTATATTTGGCTCCAAGTATCAAGAAGATAAGTTAAACCCATTCTTTCCAGTAAACATATTGGGTGAATCACTGATACCTTCAGATGCCGTTAAGAATTTGGGTGTCTGGCTTGACTCAGACTTTTCCTTCACCAAACATGTTAAGAGTGTATGTAAACTTTGTTTCATCCAGATGAGGGATCTTACACAAATTCGACAGTACTTGACTGGTGATGCTGCTCTTATGGCTGCAAATGCACTTGTGGGGAGTAGACTCGACTACTGTAACTCCTTGTTTAGGGGTCTATCTGTTTCTAACCTACGCAAGCTACAATGCATTCAAAACAGTCTGGCCAGAATTGTTTGTAGAGCTACTTGTCTTTCTCATACCACTCCACTTAGAAAAGCCCTTCATTGGCTACTCATAAGGCACCGTTGCATCTTCAAGACTGCCTTGCTGGTATACAAATACCTACATACTGACTCCAAAATATTTCAGCCCATTCCTCAAAGTTAGACAGTGTGCCTATAATACTCGCTTGAGTCAATCTGATGGTATAATTCTACATGTTCCTCAATACCAACCATCTATTTACAAATCCACAAAGCAGTTTGGTCCAAGCTTTGCATATGATTCTCCCAAAATATGGAATGAACTCCTGGATGATGTACGATCTACCACTTCTATTGCTTCCTTCAGAAAAAAACTTAAGGCATACTTATTCTGCCAAGCTTATCAGTATTTTTCACCCTTATGATGTAGCGCCTTAGAGACACTTTGGCAGAGATTAAGTGCTATAAAAGTTGAATTGAAATTGTCTTGTGTGAAAACTAGCAAATGTCATGAATGTTGCCTCAAATCTACCTGTAGGGACCAGACTTCAAAATTTTTGGCAAACTTTTTTTTTTATTTTTTTTTTTATTTTTTTATTAATACCCATACAAGTAATATAGTACAATTTTTAGTTTAAAATTAACTGCTCTTATAATAACTCATAAAGTTACATCTGGACACGTATTGGTATATGTTCTTAAAATCAGGGAAGAAAAAAAAAAAAATTATACAAATAATTTTCTGTATGGAAGCCATTGACAGTTGAATTTAACAGTCCTTTTTATTGTGTTAATATATCTTACCTAGTGGACAGATGCATTTGTCCGGCGCACAGCCGGTCCCGCCAAACGTTAGAGAAAAACGCCTCGAGCTGGGCTCTGGCCCGGACCGGTAGTGTCCTGTTTACTCGCCAGGTGGCTGTATAGCCTCCCTGCCGGTGCACTGCGCGTGCGCGCGCATGCGTACTTCCTCCTTTTGTTTGGCGCGAAGACGAGAGGTCGTCTGTTTTTTGGAGAAACTTTTATTTTGATTTATATCTGTTACAGGATATATTTTGATAAATTCTTTGTGTAGAAGTGTTGTTTAATAACTATGGATTCACCAGGACAAAGGCGGGGATCGTGCGGCCATAAGATGGCTGGCTTTGATATGCATGAGAAGTGTGCCCGTTGTCGAGACAAAGGTCTGGGTAAAGATCCCTGCATTGTGGGAGGTGCGATATGCAAGATTTGTGACAATTTTACAGCAATTCAGCGTGATATGCTGGCCACTCCACAGTATCAAATTCGCAAGGACAAGAAAGCGGGTTTGCTAGTGTCACCACGAGATGTAACTGTGCTGTCTCCAGTTAATTCTTCTCAACAGCCAGCTAGTACTGCGCATGCTCAGCAGACGATTTCTGAAGATGACAGTGCGCATGCGCAGGACCTCCCTGGGGGTAGCGATAATGTAAGTTCTTCAGATTTTGTTTCCAAAAAAGATTTTGACAAATTAAGTGACCAGCTAGATGAGAAATTCTCTCGGTTTGAAGCACTCTTATCAAGAGGCAATATATTTGCTACCCCCAAAGTACCGGTTCAGGTTTCAAACCCACCGGTTTCTGATCAGCCATTTATAGATCCTGCCTCTGCCCGAACCACCGGTCCGGTGCGGTTTCCGGCAGTACAGGCTAGTACAGGATCAGATGGCAAGAAAGATTCAAAGAAGAAGCACAAGTCTTCTCATCATAAATCTTCCAAAACAAAACCAGTTCCGGTTGAGGAAAATACCGGTCCGGTACAGAAAAAGCCCTCTGACACTGCACTTCAACAAGCTAAACCGGTACCGGTCGGGGAGATGACCGGTCCGGTCAGGGCATACCAAACTGACACCTTTGTACCCAAGGAACCGGTTCCGGTTGTGGATGGATCTTTTACCGGTCCGGAACCGGCTGCACCGGCTGGGGAGCCGTTTATTAGAAACCTTGCTTCTGCTGGTGGCTCAGATAATATGTCCAATGTTGAACACCCCTTAACAGATGTCTTGCCTGTGGCTTCAGACGAACCACTCTTTGGGGATCATACATCAACAGATGTTGTGGATAGGGATCATACATCACCGGATGTTTTGGATAGCGAGGATGGTGAACTTTCTGAATCAGACACTGATAAACCAGAAAAGAATGAAGAAATGAGTTACAGGGAAACAGTTCGTTCCATCAGGGCCTTTATGGGCTGGAACTTTATCCCTGACTTTGAGTTTGAGTACAGTGACCCGGATAAGTCCAACAATCCGTGGCGTGGAAAAAATCCGAAGACAAGTTCAAAGGTGTCAGTAGCCATGCCAGCAGACGATTGGCTCTGTCAGAAGCTGGAGAGGATTAATCTGACTGTAGCTGAGGGTTACCCTTCCCGAAGTCAAGAAGCTGGTGGTTTGCGTACTGACCAATTCATACGCACCCCTAAACCACAGGATAAATGGTATCCCATGCATAAGTTAAAGACAGATGGTCCCCAGCGACCAGGTAGAAAGCTGTTCAACTGGCATGGTTCTGAGGCGAAACTAAATGCTCAATTCTCAAGAATTGTCAAACCAGCTGCATATCTCGCAACAGGTCCCGTGTCTCGTCCCATATCGCAAGAAGTACTACGCAGATGGGAAAGGTGCGCCCGAGAGGGTACTTACACAGTGAACCATGCAGCTGGTTTCAGCAGATGCACTAGCGAGATTCAAGATCAGATGGCACATCACATAACTTTCCTACAGACTCATCTCAGTAAGGGCAAGTCAGCCAAGGAGGTGTCTGAAGCACTTAAGGAGTTAAGGGATTTATGTGCTTTCCACCAGAATGTATCTGTCTCTCTTGGGACAGCTCTACAGCACCTGGCTGATAGCCTTTTTGTGCAGCTGGGGAACTTCATTCTGATGCGTCGGGACTCTTATTTAGATCATGTTCGTCCCGGTATGAAGATGGACACTTGGAATGAACTGAGGAATGCTGCTCTTTTTGGATATGGGTTATTTCCCGACGCGGCCTTGAATGTCGCGGAACAAGATATCAACAAGTTTGAGACACAACATGTGTCGGTCCAGTCTCGAGTTGGTCCCCAGCACCAACAGAAGACCAAGTATCGCTATAAACCGTATGAGAAGAAGGAGGCTAAGACCATGGTTCAGCCGTCATCTGCTCCTCAACAACCTTGGCGACAGTTTGGGTCACGAGGTCGTGGCCGTGGGCGTGGTTCTACTAACCACCGTTTTTCCAAGTATGCCCGGGGTGGCAAAAATTATAAATGACAATCATTGTACAAACCCACACAACCAAATAATTCCAAAGATAGTGGGTCAAAACATCAGCCCTCAAAACTTTCCAAAGACTGTATACTCAAGAACTGCTGTAATTCCTGTTCCTATTGTTGTCGGTCCCGGGCAGCCGCAAAAGAAAGGCCTAAGTCCCGATCTTTGTCAGACAGAAACAAAACATGTCAAAAGTGCTTCTTTTGTCTCTCCTTGTCGTTCTGTCCCTCATGTACCAAATGTCCACAATGTTGCAGAAAATCCTCCTGTAGGATGCAGGTTGCACAGGTTCTGGGAAACGTGGCTCAGCCTGGGTTCAAATCCTCGGGTAGTCTCCATCTTGAAGGACGGTTACAACCTCCCTTTCAAGATGAGGCCCCCATTGACCAGGTGTCCTCTGATAATCAGCGGATACGCCAACCCTCGCAGAAACAAGTTTTTGAAGGAGGCGTTGCAGTCCCTGATTACAAAACAGGCCGTAGAAAAAGTAGTGGTTCGGGCTTCTCTGGCCTTTTACAACCGGCTGTTCATAGTTCCCAAACCAAACAACAAATGGCGTCCAATCTTGGATTTGAGCAAACTCAATCTTTTCCTCCACTCGGAAACCTTCAAAATGGAAACTCCGGAGACCATCCGGCTGTCCCTTCAAAAAGGCGAATGGGTCACATCGCTGGATTTCAGCGATGCCTATTTCCACATTCCCATCAACCCAAGGTCGAGGAAGTATCTCCGTTTTCACCTGCACGGTCAAACCTTCCAGTTCAGGGCTCTGCCGTTCGGCCTAGCGACGGCTCCTTTGGAATTCACAAAGGTGGTGAAGGAGGTGAAATTGATGGCCCAGTCCAGGGGTGTAAGGATCCACCAGTACCTAGACGACTGGTTGCTTCGAGCGCCCTTTCGGGAGGCTTGTGTGAACCAAACGCGGACCCTGATGGCTCTGTGTCAGCAGTTGGGATGGTTAGTCAATTTGCAAAAGTCGGAACTTGTTCCCCAACAGGAGTTCAACTTTGTCGGTTATCATTTCGACCTCTCCAAGGGTCTAGTGAAGCCGACTCAGGAGAGGTGGCAAACCCTAACTCAAAAAATAAAGATGCTAATGAACAGGGACCATTGTTCGGTCCGAGAGTTCATGTCTCTCATAGGTTTGTTAACAGCCACAGAGAAACAGGTGGTTTCGGGGCGCCTTCACATGAGACCGATTCAGTGGCACTTGAAGAATCACTGGCACGTGCCAGAGGTACTAGAGAAGGAGATTCCTCTTCCCAGATCTCTGTACCCTCATCTGCATTGGTGGTTGGACGAAAACAATGTGCTCAGCGGCCAACCTCTTCATCCTCTACAACATGCTCTGCAGTTGTTTACCGACGCCTCAAACGAAGGTTGGGGCGCGCACTTAGGAGACCACACGGCAAAAGGAGTTTGGTCGGACTCAGAAAGCCAGTTGCACATAAACTTTCTCGAGCTAAAGGCGGTCCTTCTGGCCCTCAAGAAGTTCGAGCAACAGTGTTGGGGCCAGATCATTTTGATAGCCACGGACAACACAACGGTTGTCTCATACATCAACAAGGAGGGGGGTATGAGATCAGGCTCACTTTGTGCCCTCCTCTGGAGACTGCTTTCCTGGTGCAATCGCAGACAGATAGTTCTAAGGGCCAGGCACATTCCGGGAAGGCTGAATGTGATAGCAGACAAATTGTCCAGGAGCACTCAGGTTATTCAGACAGAATGGTCCCTCCTGCAGGAAGTCTTCGACCACTTATGTGCCAGGTGGCACACTCCCCGAGTGGATCTCTTTGCAACAAGGTACAATCACAAACTACCCAAGTTTGTGTCCCCAGTACCCGATCCACAGGCATGGAGAGTAGATGCTCTCAGCCTGAATTGGGAGAATATGGATGCCTACGCGTTCCCTCCTGTGTCTCTTTTGGGCAAGGTGGTGTCCAAGATCCTAGATCAGGGAGTTCACAGGTTGGTTCTGATTGCTCCAGGGTGGCCCAACATGCCGTGGTTCTGGGATCTAGTCAGCATGTCTGTTCAGATTCCTCTCTCCCTTCCAAACGTGGAGAACCTGCTGACCCAACCGTTCAATCAGTGTCCCCACAGAGATCTCCTAGGGCTCAACCTCCACGCCTGGCTCCTAGAGCCTCTAGCATACAGGCACAAGGATTCTCTAATGAAGTGGCAACGCGAATTGAGGCTCCTCAAAGACAATCAACCAGAGCCATCTATGAATCGAAGTGGTCCATATTTGTCAAATGGTGCGAGTCACACAAGGTGGACTTCGGGTCACCTTCTTTAACTCAGGTAGCGGAATTTCTCCTATTCCTTTTCAAGGAGAAAAATCTTCAACCTAGCACCATAGATGGCTATAGAACTGCTATAGCCGACAAAATTGGTTGTGACAAGGTTAATTTTGGTAAAGACGAAAACCTTACCCGCTTGCTAGACAGTTTCCATAGAGATAAACCCAAGGGTCTTCGAGGAGTCCCTAGCTGGAATCTGTCTCTGGTCTTGCATCAATTAACCCAGTCCCCCTTTGAACCCCTTCGAAAGGCGTCTCTGAAACATCTTACCTTCAAGACGGTGTTTCTCCTGGCTTTGGGCTCGGGCAAAAGAAGGAGTGAGATTCATGCCTGGGTACACAGGAACATTAGACATCAGGAAGATTGGGCTAATGTTTCTTTATTCCCTTCTCCTTGTTTTTTGTCCAAGAATCAGTTGGCTAAAGAAGGGCCTTCTTCAGTAGCTCCGGTAATTATTCCGGCCTTGGCCCCTACTTTGGATAAGTCTCTCAAGGAGGATAGAACCTTATGTCCAGTTCGGGCTTTGCGTTATTACCTGGACAAGACCAAAGACCTCCGTTCCGGCAAACAGTTGGTCTTTGTGTCTTTCAAGAAGAACTTCAATAAGGACATCGCTCCTGCTACGATTTCTTCTTGGATTAAACAAACCATCTTGTTGTGCTATCAATTGTCCAATGAGGATGCACAACAATTACATCAGGTCAGAGCCCATGATGTGCGGGCCTTTGCAGCTTCTAAGGCTTTTCAAGGAGGTGTGTCCTTGGACCAGATCCTCTCAGCCTGCCACTGGAAGTCGCACAATACCTTCACCCAATTTTATTTGAAGGATGTAGCATGGGCTGATGCTGACCTGTACCATTTAGGACCAGTGGTCGCAGCCCAGCACATACGCGAGTAACTGGTATCCTTGAAAGGATAACTTGTATATAGTGTAAAGCGTTTAGAAGGAGTAGTGGGTTGTTTTAGTTGGCTCCTTCTTTTTTAGTTATCTTGTTTTGTAACCCCAGCGCGCAGTTCTCAACCGGAAGGGCTGGTGTGGGGTATGAGTTATTTCTATTTTATCCTGTTCTGCTTCCTTCGGAATCCTTGGGACTGAACTCTTATCTCCTCTCTCCTATAGTCCTAGCCCAGGTGGCTCGGTAGACGGCAAAAAAAAGAGGGGGGGGGGAACCAACTATGGTGTAGGGTATGGGAAGGATCCCTAACCCTTGGGCCGGAGGCCCAGAGTTCTGACAAGAGTCCCTGTTGAGTTTAGCTGCCCTCCATCCAATGGGTAGTTATTCTGCATCTGTCCACTAGGTAAGATATATTAACACAATAAAATGGAAAATTTAATAAGTAAATTAAATTTTCATTGCGTTAATACATCTTACCTACCAGACGATAGCTATAGCCCGGCGCCAGCCGGTCCCGCCAAACGAAAGAAAAGACGTCCTGGGTTTCACCCCCGGCAGGACCGGTACACTACACTCCACTCGCCAGGTGGCCTAGTTCCTGCTTCACTCGCCAGAGGGACGTGACGTCATAGCATCTTTTTCGTTTGGCGCGATATTCAAAGTTTGAATTTTTGGAAACTCTTTTTATTTTGAGTATTTCTTAATTTATACAGTGTGTTTTGTGTTACGATTTGTCAGTTAGTTGGATAAACTACCATGGCATCTCCAGGACAAAGGAAAGGAGCCTGCGGGCATATCATGGCTAATTTTGACCCTCATTCTCGTTGTGCCAGATGCAGAGATAAAGGGTTGGGCCAAGACCCGTGTGTTTTAAAGTTGCAGTGTGAGTTTTGTGACACTTTAACCCCTGAACAATTGCTCCAGCTTTCAACCCCTACGTACAAACTGCGGAAGGAGAAATCTAAAACCAAAGAAGCCCTTGTGGATCCGTCCACTGTCACTATCGTGTCGCAGGTGGAATCTCAGGAAGTTGCTTCAACTTCTCCACCCCATGTTGCTGAGCAAGATCTCTCTTTACCTCCACCTATGTTCCGCCAAGAGTTAAAAGACTTGGACGAAAAGTGGTCAGTACGTATGGCCCGTCTGGAAGCACTCATTACTTTGGGGCAGCGTCCTTCACCTCAACCTTCCTTCTCACCGGTCAAGGCACCGGTACCGCATCAAGCTCCCGCGGGAGCTCTTTCTCAGGCACCTTTTCTCTTATCATCTGTCCCTTCCGGCCAAGCCGCCCCGGCTTTTGGCCCGGATAGGATAAAACCTAGTGCCACTGTCACTACCAGCTCAATAACTAGGACGTCTCCTCTAGAAGGCCTTTACTCTGAACAGGACCCGGAACCGGTATTCTCTCAACAGAGTTCTTCCGGCCCGGTGGCCTCTGCTTTGCCTCAACCTCCTCCGCAATCCAGCTTGTTCAAGTCAGCTCCGGAGCACTTTGAAGAAGGTGAGGTATCTGACCAAGAAGACGTCACTGACCATCCTGATCAAGAATCTCCAGACTTGGATAAGACATTGAGCGAAGATCAAAATTACAGAGAGACTGTTAGGGGAGTACGTGCTTTCATGGGCTGGTCACATATCCCAGATCTTGAGTATACTCCAAGTTCCAAGTCAGACAATCCCTGGATTGGCCACCGGGCACAACCTGTAGGCAAGGTCTCTATCGACTTACCACCAGAGGACTGGCTTTGTAAGAAACTTGAAAATTTAAATCTCGTCCTCATAGAAGGTTACCCTTCCAAGTCTACGGAACCGGGTGGACTTCATGTTGATCAGTATCTCCGCCCCCCCAAATCTCAGGCAAGGTGGTACGGGATTCATCCCGCTGAAAATAAAGACATCACTAGGCCGGGAAAATATGTAACTACTTGGCCCAATGACGCGGCGAAGTTGAACAGTTCCTTTGCCCGAATTGGTAAACCTGCTCTTGCTTCATCCCAACCCACCTCCCGCCCTATTGCTCAGGATACGCTCCGGAAGTGGGAGAAAGCAGCAAAAGAGACCAGTTATATTTGTAACCAGTCCGCTGGTTTCAATAGGTGCATCACCAAGATACAGGACTCGTTTCAAGAACAGTTACAAATTCTTCAGACAGAGTTGGGAAAAGGAAAATCTTCCACAAAAGCTCAAGGTGCACTTGATGAATTACATTTCCTGTCTGCATTCAACCAAAATGTGAGTTTTGCGGTTGGCAAATCCCTCCAACACCTCTCAGATTTCACTTTTATACAAATGGCTAATTTAACTCTGGTCAGGAGGGATTCTTATCTTGAGCACCTAAAAGCTGGCGTCAAGCCAGATACCTTTTCCTCTCTCAGGAACTGTCCTCTACAAACCAGGGCTTTGTTTCCGGACGACATTATCCGGAGGGCGGAAGATGAAATAGCAGCATTTGAGTCACATAAGCGTACCAACCAGCCCGGTCCGGGCCGTGGTGGGTTCGCCGGCACTCAGAAAAAGCAACACCGTTACCAGCCATATTCAACATGGAAACAGGAGGATTCTGGAAACTCCGGGGCTCCCGGCAAAGAGATGCCTGCATGGAAAACATTTGGCAATCGCGGGAGAGCCCGTGGCAGAGGCAGGGGTGGTCAACCCGGTCGCGGTTCGCGCCCTGCCAGAGATGCTAAGGCGTATAAATGACAATCACTGCAAAGTTCCTCCGGAAGTAACATCCTGTCCGGAGTTTGGTGTTGTAAATGTAACAAAGACAAGTCTTCCTGTTCTTGTGAAAGACTCTGTAAATTGTCACAATGTTGTTCATCATGTACTTTCTGTAAAAAACATCAGGCAGCCACAAAAGAAAGGCATAAGTCCAATCTTAAACTCACAAAATACAATAAAGTATGTGAAAAGTGCTTCTTTTGTAAATCACTGTGTCTTTGCCCCAAGTGTGTCAAATGTCCTCAGTGTTGCAAATGTCCAATCAGTAGGGGGACGCCTACAAAATTTTTGGAAAATATGGGCTCTCAAGGGTGCAAACCCGAAGGTAGTATCCATTTTGAAAAAGGGCTATGTGCTTCCCTTCAAGGTCAGACCTCCCTTAATAAGGGAACCCCTGATAGTAAGCGGCTATGCAAACCCCACCAGAGACTCCCACTTACAAGAAGCAGTGCAAGCTCTGATCAAGAAAAAGGCAGTAGAGAGGGTCAGGGTTCGAACCTCACTAGCCTTTTTCAACAGATTGTTCATTGTCCCAAAGCCGAACCAAAAGTGGCGGCCAATCTTGGATCTCAGTACTCTAAATCAGTTTTTATGCGTAAAAACATTCAAAATGGAGACTCCAGAGACAATCCGGACCTCTCTACAACAAGGCGAGTGGGTGTCATCAATAGATTTCAGCGACGCCTACTTCCACATTCCAATCCACTTCACATCCCGAAAATTCCTCAGGTTCCACTTCCAGAACCAGTCGTACCAGTTTCGGGCTCTTCCCTTTGGCCTCTCAACAGCTCCCATGGAGTTCACTGCTGTGGTCAAAGAGGTCAAGTTAATGGCTCAGTCACGGGGTATAAGAATCCACCAGTACCTAGACGACTGGTTGATTCGAGCCCCTACCAAAGAATCTTGCCACCAGGGAACCCAGTCCCTCCTAGCCCTTTGCCAGGAGTTGGGCTGGATGGTAAACATGCAAAAATCAGAACTGGAACCCCAACAAGTCTTCGACTTTGTAGGCTACCAGTACGACCTGCTCAACGGACTGGTCAGACCGACTCAAAACCGTTGGGAAGCCCTTCAACAAAAAATAACAGGGCTATTGCAGAGGAGATCTTGCCAAGTGAGAACTTTCATGTCTCTTATAGGCCTTCTCACTGCGACAGAAAAACAGGTGACCCTAGGCAGACTGCACATGAGACCTATTCAGTGGCACCTCAAGAAGCACTGGAGAGTCCCGGAATCTCTGGAAAAAGAGATCCCAATTCCGAGGTCTCTCCATCAGCACCTGCAGTGGTGGACCCAGGAGTCAAAGGTCCTAAAGGGTCAACCCTTACACCCCCTACAACACGCAATACAAATCTTTACAGACGCCTCAAAAGAAGGCTGGGGTGCTCACTTAGGCGACTTCACAGCAAGCGGGACTTGGTCAGTGCCCGAAAGCAAATTACACATAAACTTCTTAGAGCTAAAAGCCGTGTTGTTAGCACTAAAAAGATTCCAACACTTAGTGCAAGGAAAGGTCGTCCTGATTGCCACAGACAACACCACAGTTGTGGCATACATCAACAAGGAGGGAGGTATGAGGTCAGGTTCACTGTGTGCCCTTCTTTGGCGGCTCCTATGTTGGTGCAATCTCAGACAAACAGTACTGAAGGCCAGACATATTCCGGGCCGTCTGAATGTAATTGCAGACAAGTTGTCTCGCCAGGGACAGGTCATTCAGACAGAGTGGTCCCTCCATCAGGAGATCTTCGACACCCTTTGTCGAACTTGGCATTATCCCCAAGTGGACATGTTTGCAACAAGATACAACTGCAAACTAGTCCGGTTTGTGTCCCCAATTCCAGACCCGAAGGCCTGGTCAGTGGACGCTCTGACGCTGTCCTGGGAAAACCTGGACATGTACCTCTTTCCCCCAGTGTCTCTGATGGGGAAGGTGGTCAGCAAGCTGTCAGACCATTGGTATCACAGAGCAATCCTGATTGCTCCGGGATGGCCAAACATGCCTTGGTTTTGGGACCTAGTGGAGCTGTCGGCCATGGTTCCTCTTTGCCTTCCACACCATCCAGATCTAGTGACCCAACCTTTCAACAAGGCACGTCACAGGGATCTGACAAGCTTAAACCTCCATGCCTGGCTCCTAGAGCCCAGACCATCAAGGAGCAAGGGTTTTCTAGCCCAGTGGCGGCAAGAATTGAGGCGCCTCAAAGACGTTCAACCAGAGCAGTCTACGAGGCAAAGTGGGCCCTTTTTGTTAGATGGTGCGAAACAAGTCAGGTGGACTTCAGGAACCCATCTATAAAACAAATAGCAGATTTCCTCCTGCATCTTTTCCAGGAGAAGAATCTCCAGCCCAGCACTATTGATGGTTACAGGTCAGCCATTTCAGACAAACTGGGAAATGCCTCGGTTAATGTTGGCAAGGATGACAATTTGACTAGACTGTTAGACAGTTTTCACAGAGATAGACCCAAAGGGCGCCGGGGGGTTCCTGCTTGGAACCTCTCCCTGGTTTTACACCAGCTTACAAAAGCGCCTTTTGAACCACTCAGAAAGGCTTCTCTGAAGCACCTTACTTTCAAAACTGTTTTTCTCCTAGCCCTGGCTTCGGGAAAACGCAGGAGTGAGATTCATGCTTGGTTAAACAAAAATATCAGACACCAAGCTGATTGGTCCAAAGTTTCCCTCTACCCTTCACCAAGCTTCTTGGCGAAAAATCACTTGGCAAAAGAGGGACCAGAGTGCGTGGCCCCTGTGGTCATCCCGGCCTTAGCCCCCACTCTGGATAAGTCTTTAAAGGAAGACAGATCCCTTTGCCCCGTTCGGGCTCTTCGCTACTACCTGGACAAAACGCAGGACCTAAGAACGGGAAAGGAGTTAGTTTTTGTTTCATTCAAACAAGGTTTTAACAAGGACATCTCTCCTGCCACTATCTCGTCCTGGATCAAACAAACAGTAGTGTTGTGTTATGATCTCTCTGACCAAGATTCCTTGACCTTACATCAGGTTAAGGCCCATGATGTTAGGGCCTTTGCGGCCTCCAAAGCCTTTCAAGGTGGCATATCTCTGGACCAGATTCTAGCAGCATGCCACTGGAAGTCCCACAACACCTTTACACAGTTTTACCTTAAGGATGTTGCCTGGGCAGATAAGGAGCTTTTTCACTTGGGTCCTGTGGTGGCTGCCCAGCAGATCCACCACTAGTCCCCTAAGCTTCTTTGTATATAATTTTATATAGTGTACATACTAGTTAGTTTTAGGTATAGGCTCACCTTTAGCCTCGACCTTGGCTTCTCAAAGTCGTTTACTTCAGAATAATCCTCTGGGTATAGGACTTTCCCCACTCTTCCAGGTTAACCGTGGATTTTCATTGCCTTGAACTCTTACTCTCTTCCTCCCCTCAGAGCAGTCAAAAAAGGGGGGGGGGGGGGCAGGTGGGTCTAGTTACCCTCGAGACTAACATGTCTCCGCAAAGGGCTAGAACCTCACACCTAAGCACAATATAAGAGTTCTCTCTAATCCTCAGAAGGCTGCCCTCCTTCCACTGGGTAGTTATTCTAGCTATCGTCTGGTAGGTAAGATGTATTAACGCAATGAAATTGCAAATTTTAATTAGTAAATTAAATTTTTATTAGTTAATACCTTACCTACCAGACGGGAAATTCCCACCCAACCTTCCCCGCTTTCAGCCTTACAATTCAACCTTAGGGACAAAAAAGATGCTATGACGTCACGTCCCTCTGGCGAGTGAATCAGGAACTAGGCCACCTGGCGAGTGGAGTGTAGTGTACCGGTCCTGCCGGGGGTGAAACCCAGGACGTCTTTTCTTTCGTTTGGCGGGACCGGCTGGCGCCGGGCTATAGCTATCGTCTGGTAGGTAAGGTATTAACTAATAAAAATTTAATTTACTAATTAAAATTTGCAATTTTATAAGTTAATATCTTACCTAGTGGACAGAGGGATTCCCACCCTACCTTCCCCGCAACAAACATTCCCAGGGGACTCAAACAGGGTGCAAACAAAAGGAGGAAGTACGCATGCGCGCGCACGCGCAGTGCACCGGCAGGGAGGCTATACAGCCACCTGGCGAGTAAACAGGACACTACCGGTCCGGGCCAGAGCCCAGCTCGAGGCGTTTTTCTCTAACGTTTGGCGGGACCGGCTGTGCGCCGGACAAATGCATCTGTCCACTAGGTAAGATATTAACTTATAAAAATTTAATTTACTTATTAAATTTTCCAATTCATCTCCATATTTACATGAAGCTGATCTCTAAATTGTTTCTGAAGTTTGTGCTTCAAAGCATTGATGTTTGGGATGGCCCCATGGACTGCACTTGAGAAAATATAACTCTTTGTGACAGCTATGATGGTATTTACCGGATAGTAGTTATTATCATTGTATAGGTAGCCTAAGATAATATCTTCTTGTGAAAATACTAATCTTTTACATGTAGAAGAGTATATCAATAACTCCAAGGATGACCATAGGTTAACAACATGTGAACAATGAACAAACAGATGCATCAAGGATTCTGTTTCACACTGACATATTCTGCAGATGTTTGAATCTTCTAACTGCATTTTACGGAGTAAATCTTTAGTGCCAAGTATTCTATGGATCAGTCTATATTGAAACCATATCAAGGAATTGTCTTGGATATTATAAAAAATCTGTTTAAATATACTTTTCCATGTTGAATTATCAATATTCAATTTTAGATCTTTATTCCATTTCATCTTATATTTATTTTCCACCTCTTGTACATTAATCATATTATAGATACCTTTACAACCATGCTTACAGTTGAGCAAGATGGAAATATGATGGGGAATGAACGGTTGTGAAAAGAAAGACCTTTCGGTTACTAATGCAGAATTTTGTGATATGAATTTTTTCACTGTTGAATGCAATTGGAAGTAGTCTAAAAAGGTATTAATCCGAAAATTATATTTGCTTTCAATATCTTCTTTTTTTAATATCTGAAAGTTTGAATCAACAATGTGTCCAATAACAGAAATTCCTTGATTGTTCCAATTGGTTTTTACTAAGTTGCTATTTGATAGTTTACTATTGAACCATAGAGGAGTATTGAATATATCTGACTCAGTTTTCAATTGACAGGTTTTATAAACATTATTCCATGTCAAAAATATTTCTTTCCAAAAATCGTTCTGAATATTATCCTTAACTTTGATCCCCCAATGGGGACCGTAATTAATCAAATCGTTTAAAGAACAATATGATGATTCAAACAACCTGACCCAAGGTCTGTTAGGTGAAACAAGAATTCTTCTTATCCACGTACACTTTAAAGCATCTATAAAATTAACAATGTTTGGCATTTTGAGCCCTCCGTTTACCTTATTTTGAGATAGGATCACACGCTTAATTTTCTCGGGTTTGTCATCCCAAACAAAGTTGTATAATTTTTTATTGAGATTTTCACAGAAACCTTTTCCAGGTAGCGGAATTGACATAAAAAGGTGATTCAACTGAGACAATATTAGAGACTTAATAACTGTGATTTTACCTAAGGGTGTTAAAGATCTTTTTTTCCATGAAGCTATGGTGTTTTCTATTTTAATTATGGCATTGTTATAGTTGATCAGTGGTATATTTGATAGATTTAGATCAAAGGTAATTCCTAATAAACTGAAATTATTACTATCCCAGTTTAAAAGTCTACCACAGTTAATTTTTTCTTTACAACCTTTTTTTTTTACCTATCCAAAGCATCCTAGTTTTTGATAAATTCATTTTTAACCCTGATAGTGATCCAAAAATTTCTAACACATTCAATGTATACTGCAAGGAGCTCTCTGAACCATCCATAAACAATGTGGTGTCATCGGCAAATTGAGAGATTTTAAATTCATCTGATCCAATTTTTATCCCTTTGATATTTTTATTTGTTAATATCATTTCACACAATATTTGTGCACATATAATAAAAAGATAAGGCGCTATTGGATCCCCCTGCTTACAGCCTCTTTTAATTGGGAAGAAATTTTTGGCAAACTTGACTGAATCTGGGCACCGGTCTGAAAGTAGTTCAGATCATCAAAGAGGGCTACACCCACCCCTTTCGGATGCGGCCCAAACTAAAAAGATACCCCACTGTCGTAAGCTACTATGTAAATCCCCGCAGGAACAGCTACCCGCTGGAGGCATTGCATCAGTTTATCAACAAAAAAACGCGGTAGAGCTGGTACAAAATCAAAAATCTCTGGGTTTCTTCAACCGACTATTTTTAGTCCCAAAAACAAACAACAAATGGAGACCTATACTAGATCTGAGCAAACTCAATCTTTTCCTCAAGGTAGAGAAGCTCCGTATGGAAACGCTGGAAACCATCCGAAATTCTCTCCAACAAGGGGAGTGGGTGACCTCTATAGACTTCAAGGACACCTATTTCCATATACCAATACAGGAACAATCCAGGAAATATCTGAGGTTTCATGTAGAGGGTCAGACGTAACAGTTCAAAGCCTTGCCCTTTGGTCTGTCCACAGCACCCATGGAGTTCACTGTGGTAGCCAAAGAGGTGAAACTGATGGCCATACACAAGGGTATAAGGATCCACCAGTACCTAGGTGACTGGTTGGTGAGAGCCACATCCCACCAGGACTGTCTTCAACATACCCAAGTCTTGGTTCAGATATGCCAGGACCTAGGTTGGCTGGTATGTTCAAAGAAATCAGAGCTGGAACCAAAGCAGGTGTTCGATTTGTAGGTTACCAGTTCGACCTCCAGGCCGGTCGGGTTCGACCTACACCGGACCGTTAGCAAAGCCTCCAAGAAAAGATACATGGACTGTTAACCCTACGTGCATGTTCGGTCCGGGAGGTCATGTCCTTAATAGGTTTGCTCACAGCTACAGAGAAGCAAGTTCACCTAGGCTGCCTCCACATGAGGCCAATTCAGTGGCATTTGAAAAAAAATTGGAGAGTACCAGAATCCCTAGAGAAGGTAATCCCAATTCCAAGGTCCTTGCACCCACATTTACAATAGTGGCTGGAAGAAAAGAACGTACTCAGAGGCCAACCATTACACCCAATAAAGCATGCTCTGCAAATTTTACAGATCCATCAAAAGAAGGGAGGGGCGCTCACTTAAACGAGCACACTGCAAGAGGAACCTTGTTACTGCCAGAAAGCAAACTGCATATAAACTACCTAGAACTCAAGGCAGTTTTTCTAGCCTTAAAAGAGTTCCAAAGTCTTTGCTCCAACAGTATTGTACTGATAGCAACAGACAACACTACAGTAGTATCTTACATAAACAAGGAAGGGGGCATGAGGTCGGGCACACTCTGCCCTGCTGTGGAGAATCCTGACCTGGTGTACCAGAAACCAGGTTACCCTCAAAGCCCGACACATTCCAGGCTGGCTGAATGTGGTAGCAGACAAGCTATCAAGGCTAGGCCAGACCATCCAGAGTGGTCCCTCCTTCCAGAGGTATTCCAAGCAATATGCAGCAGGTGGCATCGACCTCCAATAGACCTGTTTGCCACCAAATTCAACAACAAACTGCCTCAATTTGTGTCACCAGTACCGGACCCTATGGACACTGCGGTGGATGCCCTCTGCCATGGGAGGGTCTGGACGCTTATGCCTTCCCACCAGCAGCATATTGGGCAAAGTGGTGGAGAAGTTACAACACCCCATGCAAGAGAATCATTCTGGTTTCACCGGGGTGGCCCAACATGCCCTGGTTCTGGGATCTGGTGACCATGTCCCGTCAAATCCCGCTGAGCCTGCCAATTCTGCCAAATCTTCTGACGCAGCCATTCAGTCAGATTCCCCACAGAAATCTGACAAACCTCAACCTTCATGTTTGGCTCCTAGAGCCACAACAATCCAGGAACAGGGCTTCTCTGAGGCAGTGGCAACAAGAATTGAGGCTCCCCAAAGGCGATCAACCAAAGCAGTCTATGAAGCAAAGTGGGCCATTTTTATGCAATGGTGCGTCACTAATAAGGTGGACTTCAGGTCACCCCCTGTAAAATCAGTGGCAGACTTCCGCATGTACCTGTTTCAGGACAGGAAGTTACAACCCAGCACTATTGATGGTTACAGGTCAGCCATTGCTGATAAGCTAGGAAACTCGCCCATTCATATCAGCAAGGATGAGAATGTGGCCCCAGTGGTGATACCAGCCCTGACCCCAACTCTGGACAGCTCCCTCAGGTCTGACACGTCCCTCTGCCCTGTCAGAGCCTTGCGCTACTACTTGGACAGGACCTCGGACCTCAGGCAGAATAAAGAGTTGGTCTTTGTCTCCTTTAAGAAAGGTTTCGACAAAGACATCTCACCTGCCACTATCTCCTCATGGATCAAACAGACTGTGATCCTATGTTATGAGCTCTCTGATCAACAGTCCCACACTCTACATCAAGTCAAGGCTGATGTCAGAGCCTTTGACTGAAGCTGATGTCAGAGCCTTTGCCATTTCTAAGGCCTTCCAGTCGGGAGTCTCCTTGGAACAGATTTTGTCAGCCTGCCACTGGAAATCACATAATACCTTCACACAGTTCTATCTGAAGGATGTGGCTTGGGCTGACTCAGAGCTCTTACCATCTGGGCCCTGTGGTGGCTGCTCAGCAAATCCACCAGCAGTCCAGAGTATAGAGGAGATCTGTACATATGTGAATAGTTGTACATTTGTATATATTGTACATTTACTTAAGAAGTTAAAAACCCCCCAAAAAACTGACATGCTTCCTTCTGGAGGTTTATTTCTATGGGACTGAACTCATCCCTCTCTTCCCGTACCTCCGAGCAGGTCTGTCAAAACAAGGGGGGGTGGCGGGGGAGGTATGTTCAGCTACTTTGTCCTTAGCTATAAGATGGTACATAGTTTGGGGCTCTATTGCATGCCATAAGTGAGTAATAGCAATTTTCTCATTTGTAGCTAAATAACAGAAGAAGTAAAAGTCAAATATCTTCAAAAGTATTAAAGTTAGGGAAATCTTTTCAAATATGTTGTCCATCTACTTTTTGGTAAGCTATCACATAGTAAAGTTTCAGACCTGTTGCACCTTGGATAGCTGAGTAATAGCTACTTTGATATTCTGACTGTTGAGTAAAGCCATTGTAACTCCCAAAACTATTGCAGTTGAGTGTTTTCCTAAAATATGTTGTTCAGCTGCTTTGTCCTTAGCTATAAGATCGTACATAGTTTGGGATTCTATTGCATGCCATAAGTGAGTAATAGCTATTTTCTCATTTGTAGCTAAATAACAGAAGTAAATGTCAAATATCTTCAAAAGTATTAAAGTTAGGGAAATCATTTCAAATATGTTGCCCATCTACTTTTTGGTAAGCTATCACATAGTAAAGTTTCAGACCTGTTGCACCTTGGGTAGCTGAGTACTAGTAATAGCTACTTTGAAATTCTGACTGTTGAGTAAAGCCATTGTAACTCCCAAACTATAACAGAGTATTTTCCTAAAATATGTTGTTCAGCTACTTTGTCCTTAGCTATAAGATGACATATAGTTTGGAGTTCCATAGCATGCCATAAGTGAGTAATAGCTATTTTATTGCGTTAACACATCCTATCCAATGGACAATTACTAATCCGGTTGGCACAGACCGGCCGGCCAAACGACAGAAAAAGTCGCCTTATGTGAGTGCATAATGCACCCACAAGCGTACCGGTCCCTGTGTGTGTGCTTGCAAGGTGGCGTGTCGTACTTCCTTCCTGTGTAGACAACGTTACGTCCTAGCATCTTTTTTGTGTGTGTGGACGCGTTGTTCATCAGCTCTCGCAAATGATATATAATTTGTTAGAAATTCTGCAAAAGGAACTTTGTGTTACTTTATTGAAGATTAGTGTTCATTGTGGATATAATGGCATCTCATGGTCAACGAAGGGGAGTTTGTGGACTCGCCATGGCTGGCTTTGATAAGCATGCTCACTGTGCCCGTTGTCGGGATAAAAAGAAGGGTACTGATCCCTGTATTAAAGGCAATGTCTGCCCCTCGTGTAATGTACTTACTGAAGAACAGAAATTTCGCTTGGCCACTCTCGTTTACCAGAATAAAGAAAGCGGGAAAGTAAAGCTGCAGCAGAAGAGTGTACGTTAGTGGACCGTGCCTTAGTGTCAGTCCTGGGAGTTTCTACAGAAAGCGGGATTAAAAGCTCAGAAGAGGCAAGTAGCAACCCTGTTGTTGTGAAAGCCAAGAAAGATTCTGAGAGCTTGGAAGAGGCGAGTAACATGTCTTCTAACGTGAAAGCCAAGAAGATTAAATCCCCTGTGGCCAAGGAAAAATCAGAAAAGAGTAAGAAACGTCATTATTCACCGGCTAAGCCCACCAAGGGCTCTACAGACAGTAAATTGGAGGCTATGGATATGAAGTGGTTGGACAGATTTAATAGACTTGAGGCTATGTTGCTGTCGAAAACCCTCTCTCAACCAGAACCGGCTTTTCAGCCGGTGAAACTATCACCGGTCAGACCACCTCCAGCTGGCATTTCTGGCAACGTTGAACCTTCCTTTGCTCCATCTCAAGTCACCACCAAGACGTCTTCATCTCAGAAACTGGTGGATAATCCTTTGCCTTCTGACCACTCTTCTGCTATGCCATAATCAAGCCGGTGGCCGGCCCTTCAGGTGTGTTAGCTGTTAGAACCCGGAAATGGACACTGACAGTGCTTCAGACTCCGTTTTTGTACCAGACATGTCGGATAAATGTGAAGAAGGTGAACTCTCAGATCTAGATCCGGATAATTCTTTCTCTGATGTTGACCAGGCCCAGTCTGAGGAACAGACATACAGGGAAACTGCGGGGTATCAGAGCTTATATGAACTGGAATCACATCCCAGATATGGATACAACCCTGGCCAGTTCAGAGGACAATCCCTTTGCAGCCCCCAAGCTACAGCCGGCTGGGAAGATCAGTGTTCAACTACCAACAGACGACTGGCTTTGTCGCAAAATGGACAGACTCAATTTGATTGTAATATAAGCATATCCTGCTAAGGGTTCTGAGCCCAGTGGACTGCAACGGGACCAATTCATCAAACCTACCAAGTCACAGGGAAAATGGTATGGTTTACATCCTAACCAAACTAAACCGGCTGGTTCCGTCTCTTTCTGGTACAGTGACAATGCTGAAGTGTCGAATTGCCAGATATTCAGCACTTTCATCACCAGCCCCTGTCTCTCGTTTTATTGCTCAGGATACCCTGCGAAAGTGGGAGAAAAGTGCACGTGAAGCAACGTATATGTGTAATCAAGTTGCTGGCTTGAGTAGATGTTTAAGCAAAGTACAACTGGATATAACTTCCCAGCTAAAGATCATTAAAGGAGAACATAGTAAAGGCAAGTCGGCTGACAAAGCGGGTAGTGCTACGGAAGAACTCCAGCATCTTATGCATTTTAATGCTTCCATTTTTCAGTGTATGGTGAAAACAATGGAACACTTATCAGATTTTGCATTTGTCAGCATGTATAACTTCACACTGGCCAGACGGGACTTGTACCTTGCCCATGTGAAAGCTGGCATTAAACAGGACACCCTTGCCTGTCTACGCCCCTATGCAGTTGGATACATTGTTTCCTGATTCAGTATTGAAGAAGGCAGAGGAGGATATCTCAAAGTTTAAGGACAGGGGTCGGGCTCACACTAGTTCATCTGGAAGTAAGGACAGCCGTTTCCACCCATACAAGAGGCCCGAGAAGTCCTATCAGGAAAATAAGCAGGCCAGGCCTGCCTGGAAAAACATTGGCAGGTCGCAAAAGAAAAAGGCTAAATACCAGGGTAACACATATTCCTCGCGACAGGCCCGGGGTCACAATGCTTTTAAATGACAATCAAAGTTCAGACCTTCAGTCCCTGGAGGCCCAACACAGAAATCAGGAACCTTACAGTGTTGTACAGGACTATCAGACCGGATCAGAGTCCAGACAGACTTTAAAACTTGTGCCAAGAAATATAAACTCTGTAAACTCAACTGTTGTTTTTCCTGTACCTTTTGCAATAGGGTAGCCGCAAAATAAAGGCATAAGTCCATTACCTGTAAACCAAAACAAAGTTCAGTCATTAAAATATGTGAACAATGCTTTTTGTGTAGATCAATTGTGTTCTGTAAATCTTGTAGCAAATGTATCCCCTGTTGCTCGCAATCTTCCTGTAGGGACCAGACTGCAAAGCTATTGGACAACTTGGTCGGATCTGGGTGCAAGTCCGAAAGTAGTTCAAATCCTGAGGAAGGGTTACCCCCTCCCCTTTCGGATCTGACAAAAACTTACAAGAAATCCCACAGTTATAAGCTGTTATGTAAATCCCCACAGGAACAGTTACCTGATGGAGGCATTGCATCAGCTTATAAACAAAAATGCAGAACTCGTGCAAAACCAACAATCTGGGTTTCTTCAACCAACTATTTTTAGTCCCCAAACCAAACAAGAGGTGGAGACCTATACTAGATCTGAGCAAACTCAATCTCTTTCTCAAAGTGGAGAAATTTCAAAATGGAAACCCTGGAAACCATCAAGACATCCTTCCAGCAAGGGGAGTGGGTCACCTCAATAGATTTCAAAGATGCCTACTTCCATATACCCATACACAAACGATCCAGAAAATACCTCAGATTTCATGTACAAGGTCAGACATAAAAATTTAAGGCACTGCCGTTTGGTCTCTCAACAGCTCCCATGGAGTTCACTGTAATGGCCAAGGAGGTAAAGTTGATGGCCATACACAAGGGTATAAGAATCCACCAGTACCTAGATGACTGGTTGGTCAGAGCCAGGTCCCACCATCTTTGTCTCCAGCATACCCAAACTTTAGTGCAAATTTGCCAGGACCTAGGTTGGTTCGTGAATGTCGAGAAATCAGAACTCGAACCCAAACAGGTCTTCAACTTTGTAGGCTACCAATTCGACCTCAGGTCTGGCCGGGTCCGACCTACACCGGACCAGTGGCAAACCCTTCAAGAGAAGATACTGACCCTATTGTCACTACCGGTCTGTCCGTTCCGACAATTCATGTCCTTAATAGGTTTGTTAACAGCCACAGGGAAAACAAGTTCACCTAGGCCGGCTACATATGAGACCCATACAGTGGCATCTCAAGAACAATTGGAGGGTACCAGAATCACTGGAGAAGGTTATCCCAATACCCAAATCGTTACACCCTCACCTGCAGTGGTGGCTGGAGGAAAGCAATGTGCTCCAAGGTCAACCATTACACCCTTTAAAACATGCTCTGCAAATGTTTACAGACAAATCAAAAGAAGGGTGGGGCCAGTGTGCGAAATTCAGGGTGGCCCCGGGCCCCCCCCCAACAAACAAAAATTAGGGCCTCCACAACTTGACTTTCACGGGCCCCAATCGGCGACCACATTGACTACAACATGCCTCGTGTGGTAATACAATCCAGTGTGCTGTCATTTGTTTTTTTGACTGGTTTTCTTTCCTTATGGCTAAGTCCTTAATTATGCATTGTGGTTTGCATATTCCAGATTGAGTTCACCCTTAATAAGCACCGAAACTCGGACACTGTTTCTATAATTATTCCAAGAGTTAGTACACCAAGTGGTTCTCCCCCTCCCTCCTTCACTGGGAAGACTACAGAAAAAAAAAACGATCAATGCATATGCTTTATTAGCCTTGCCAGAGGCGTTTATATGTATAAAGAAGATACAACTGTTTGACTGCATTGTAAGTATTTTTTATTGCGTTAATACATCCTATTCAATGGACAATATGCTAAACCGGTTGGCGCAGACCGGCCCGCCAAATGCCAAAAAAAGACATCCCGTGTTTCCACCAGCTGGCCGGTCCGTAGTACTGTGCACTCCCCAGATGGCGCCTCGTACTTCCTTCCTGTCTAGACAACCTGACGTCATAGCATCTTTTTTGTTTGGCGCGTGTACTGTGCAAACGTGTATTCAACAATCTCCAGATATTTTAAGGAAAAGTGTGCATTATGATGGATTTTGAACCTTATATGTGGTTTTATTCTGTGTAGGAGTGTTATCTTCTGATCAAGCACGGATAGACATTTAGAAATCTGCTGGAAACGCTCCCTAGTTGACTCAATTTATTGTTGATGATAGGGCAGTAATCAACGAGAAATATGAAGGCAGTCATTTTGCTAGTTTCCTCCCATTCAACCATGTTGTTAGGGGCAGATCGTCATTATTGAGGAATTATGGATATTTCCTTACAGGTATTTTTTATTCGTGTCTTTTGTTTGAATGTGCCGTCTATAACCTTCCAGTTACAGTCACCATAGAAACGTCTTTTCTAGTACCAAGAAATCACGGAAACCTCAATCTACGTAGTTTTGAGCACTGTAAATAGAAGAGAATCCCCATGAAGGTGCATTCTTCATCAAACGCACTGGTAAAGACTTCTCTGCTGTAGGGTATCAGTCACACCAGCCAGCTCGAGTATTAGTGTTTTTTCATCAGAAGCATAAGATGAATTCTTCAGATTTCTTCAGAGCTACATAGAAGGAACTTAATTCACTCTCAGTCCCACCCTTGTGGACCCGGCACTTGTGTCGGTAGTAAGGGCAGTGGATGGCCAGGAAACTGGTTTGTACAGCCGGCTGAGAAGAATCGACTTCAGACCAGCCAGGACTTCATCTACAGAGCGCACTGGTCCAGGCTTCTCTGCTTTTAAAGCATCAGCCGACCAGCCAGCACAAAAGAACGCGACCTCTGGCGTCATATCCAGTCAGCCAATTGTGTGTCCTTCCGACCAATCATGAAGCTGGTCACGTGTTTTCACTGACCAGGAAGGTCGGAAGTGCGTTCTTCAGAACTGACGTCTACTGTGATTCCAGTCCCTGCTTTGCAGACCCGGCCTTGTTGTCGGTAGTGGGGTTTTATGGACTGTAAAGTTACCGGTAAAGCATCACACAAAGAACGCGAATACTGATGTCATCTCCAGTTAGCCAATCGCGTGTCCTTCTGACCAAATCCCTCGGTGGCCTAGTGGTTAGCAAGTTTGGCATCTAATCATAGGCTGTCACCTCTGTGGGTTCGAGTCACACAAGTGGCAATGCTAAGGACCTGTCCCAATATGACCCTGGCTGTTGAACGGGACGTTAAACCCCAACTTTGACTTTGTTCTGACCAAATCACGAAGCTGGTCATGTGATGTACCGACTAGGTCACGAAGTTTATCACATGATCCACCGAACATGAAGGTCGGAAGTGCATTATTTGCGCTCACGTCTACTGTGACTCCAGTTTTTAGTTCCTGAAATTCACCTCCAGCACACTGGTACAGACTTCTCTGCTACAAGCATCAGTCCACCAGTCAGCTCACGTTTACTGTGATATAAAGAAAGAACGCGTCCAGTGAGGGCATTTCCCCGAAGTTGGTCACGTGATTCACCGACCAGTCACGAAGCTGATCGTCATCTCCAATCAGCCAATCACGTCCCTCCGACCAGCAAACTGGTCATGTGACACACCGACCAACAATTGTTTCTAAATATAGATCATAAGGGCTTTCCCAGCAACTGTCAAATCTATAAATAAGACGTGCGTTCAAAAGAAATACTTTATTAATGGCCGAAACCTACAGCCAGCTGATTTCAACACAAGATAGTTTTAAGTACATTTACTTCAACAACTGGTTACAGAATGTACCGACCGACTACTGGCTAAACAGCCTTGTACAGTTACTTCAACAACTGGTTACAGTGCACCGACTGGCTACACAGCCTTATACAATAGCTTTAACAACTGGTTGCAGTGTACCGGCAGGGTACTGGCTACACAGCCCTGTACACTTGCTTCCACAACTGGTTTCAGAGTGTACTGACAGGTACCGACTACACAGCCCTGTTCCCCTGCTTCAATAACTGGTTACAGAATGTACCAGCTGGTACTGGCTACACAGCCTTGTACACTTGCTTCAACCTACCGGTTCCAAGTCTACAAACAGGGTGCTGGCTACACCCCAACTGGTTACAAAAAGAAGAAAAAAGCTGGCTAAATATAGACCAGTAGCTGTCTAAATTCATTGGTGACCCCAGCCTGCCAGTTTTTTTACCGGTTATGGAGTCTTGGTACCGGATAGAATTGCCTTGGTAGATTTGGTTACAGGGAATAGGGTCTAGATTAACCCCGTTTCGGGACTTAGGAAGCCTTGGGGGGGGGGGGGGGGGAACTATATTGGTTAGAAGCATTACATCAGCTTATGGACTAGGAATGGTGCAGTCGAGCCAGTTCAAAATCTCTGGGCTTCTTCAACCTTGCTTGGTTCCAAAACCACACAACCATTGGGGACCTATTCTAGGTCTGAGCAAACCAAACCTTTTGGAGACCATCAGGACCACCCTCCAACAATGGGAGTGGGTTACCTTAATAGATTTCAAGAACGCCTACTTCCATATACCTATACAGGAACAGTCCAGGACATATCAAATGTCATGTCCAAGATCGGACATACCAGTTCAAAGCACTGTCTTTCGGTCTGTCCACTGCACCCATGGAGCTCACTGTAGTAGCAAAGGAGTTGAAACTGATGGCCATACACAAGGGTATAATAATCCACCAGTACTTAGACGACTGGTTGGTGAAAGCCACATCCCACTGGGGTTGTCTCCGGCATACACTAGATCTAGTGAAAATATGCCAAAGTTTAGGTTACCAGTTCGACCTCATGGTCGGTCGGGTCCGACCTATACCGGACCATTGGCAGAACCTTCAGGACAAATACTAGAAATATTGTCACTACCGGTTTGTCCGGTCCAGCAGTTCATGTCTGATAGGTTTGCTAACAGCCACAGGAAAGCAATTTCACCTAGGCCGACTTCATAGGGGACCCATACAGTGGCATCTCAAAAACAACTGGAGGGTACCAGAGTCACTAGAAAAGGTGATTCCAATACCAAGGTGGTGCACCCACATTTACAAGGGTGGTTGCAAGAGGACAATGTCCTTACAGGCCAACCATTACACCCAAATAAAACATGATCTGCAAATTTTACAGATTCATCAAAAGCAGGGTGGGGTGCTCACTTAAAGGAACACACTGCAGGAGGCACCTAGTCCCTCCTGGAAAGCAAGTTGCATATCAATTACCTAGAACTCAAGGCAGTCTTTCTAGCCTTAAAAGAGTTCCAAGACCTATCAACGTAATGTATTATTCATACGGCCCGACGAAAGTGGTTCAAACACGAGAATTATTTTTTCAGGGATGTATATTTCTTAGGCTTAAAGTCACAAATTATTGAGGAGAATATATTTGTTTGTTCTGTGATATGTTGAATAAGGGAAATAAAGTTATAAAACAAAACGTCCTTCTTGTTTTAAAGTTTTATATATATACATATAAACACCAAATATATATATAAACACCAAATAACAAAGATAAATGTGAAATAAATATGTTCTATTTCTGGACATCTAAAACAGTGCATACCTTCCTGTTGTGACACAATTAACATACAAAAAGAAAAGCAACAACAGTTTTTTATTATCCACCACGCGACGTATTTGCCCTAAATACGGGGAAATACAGACCGGGATGTATTTTTTTTGTATACACCGGCGCCCCGGTACTATGGAAAATGAGTGTGAATAACTTCCGCAACTTAAAATATATATATAATATATCATTAGAAAGGTGTTATTGCAGCGCTTCTGCTGATGTATGTTGCATAAAAATCCATGCAGAAATGACCGAGATATTGCAAGTTAAAGATTGAAGTTTTTATATTCCGTGTTGCTCATGCTTTTCAAAGCCTTTTTCACGTCCTGTCATTAAAGATTCGTATTATTTGACCCATAAATCACACAAAATGGTGGATAATAAAAGTAAAACACCCCTCATCAGACATATACAGAAAAAATATATCACTCATGAAGATTAACAATATAATACTGGTGCTACGCACTCGTATAATATTGTTATCTTCATTTGTGATATATTTTTTCTGTATATGTCATTCGGGAAGTTTTCCTATTTTACACACTATTCCAAAGAAAAATGTCTCACACAAATTTTGAATGAATTAGATTTTTATTTAATTTGGGCATTTATTTGTAGAGATAAAAAACAAAGAAACATAACATTTTATGTTTTCATTTTTTCATCACTATTTCACATTACACTCATTTATAATGTCAAGAAACCACTATTTAAAATTGTAAATCATTCAAATTAATCTGTATGTGTTTGGAGGCTTGTGTATGTATTTAGATCTTTATGTAGAACAGCCTGGTTTACATATTGTGTCACTGTACATGAGTCTCTCCCTTCTCTCTCAGCCAACTTTTGTAGCCTCTCACCAGTAACTAAGGCGTAGTTATACAAAATATTCTATTTTTAATTTGGCTTCCTATACCTTAGTGTATGTATCTCTAAATAAAAACAATTTTTCCTTACATGTTATGTCTATATTTTTTACAAGTAAACTACTCCATTCTCCTTGAATATTTGTACATCTGGGCCGGTATTCATAAAACTTGCTGAGGCCAAATTTTGTCTCAGATTTGGTCTCAAACTTAAGACTGGTACATACTTGTCTTAAATATTTTGTTCAAAGTCTCAAGCATTATTTCATCTTAACTGAGATTCATATTTTTATTTTTTACGGCTTAAAGTAAAGTAGAAATAATTTACAACATATATACTACTTGGAATAAATTTTTGTAATAACTGATAGCACAAATTTCTGCTTCAAAAGTGCCTTACTTTGAGACAATTTTCAACAGAGTTTTCTGACTGCATAGCAACAAAGAAGTGGATCATGTGACATTGAAAATAAAAAATAATTGACACAATTTTCTATTTATTTTTTTATTTTAATAGACAGTATAAATTTTGTTTAGAATTAAAACACACAACAACTATTGATCTTTAAAAAATGTTAGATATATTTGCAAGTTAATGATTTGTTTACATTGGGAAGACTTGAGACTGGTCTCAGCTTGATCTCAGCTGAGAACCTATCTGTGAATACAAAGTTGAGACTTGGTCTCAGCTGAGACCAAATCTCAAAGCGGAGACTATTTTTTGTCTCAGACTTAAGATCTCTTTATGAATACGGCCCCTTATGTTCCATCAGTGAGAATTATATTTTATATGGACAGATACTCTTTCAATGTAAGACTAATGAAAACAAAGCTTTGTAAATTATTGTTACACTTAAGAAATTTTCATCAGAATAGTTTAACAGTAAATAAATTTATTACATTAAGAATTAAGATGATTAAAAATATAGATTCAGTGTGTATGAAAGAAATGCTTCACTGTAAGTATGCAGAAAGGCTATATACACACACAAGTGCATATGTTTAAAAATGTGGGTTCATTTTATCAGTACAGAAAAGACTGGCACTCACATACAGTAACAGTAGTAAACTGACAAGATCTACAAGAACATTATTGATTTTTCCAAGTGGGTCCTACACATATATATATAATTAAGTATTTTTTAAAAATGTAATTCATTCAAAACAATGTTCATGTACTTCTACCACTGTGGCAGCCACAGTGTCCTCATATATAACTTCTAAGTATTTTTTTTATGTCTGGATAGACTGGTATATCTCTGTTGCTAAGGGAACAATATCTGTCAGTACTGATGGCTGTGGGAGAGCGTATTAATTTATGAAAAACAGGAAACAAATCTAGAGAATATAACTGATGCAAGCAAAACAGTCCAATTACATGTAAAAAAAATCCCTTGTCCTATGAAGGTAAATAAGTACACGTGGCTTTTAGTTTACAGTTATAAATTGCCTCATTCTTCACTCTGTAGCTGTTATAGACCTTATGCATTCCCCTATATAAAAGAGTGTAAACACTCAATGTTATAGTAAACACACCTCACTGCAAGTGTTGTGGTAGTACCTTGTGTTTGTGTCTGATGACAGTTTTGTTCAATCTGTGTTGTGTAATGTATTACTACTGTTAATTTACAGAACATTTTAAGCTGTATTATAGACCTTATATTTTTTAAAAACTATACTTAGATAAATCTTAAAACTTCCATTGCAAACAACATACTTGGACAACAGTTGTTGCATGCACTAGGTAAAAGAAACACTCTTTGTAAAGAATTAGGGAAATTTAAACACTGTCTTTAATTTTTTTATGACAAGTGCAGAATAGATGAGAACTAGGCCAACACTTTATTGATGAAATGGAACTCTTGTTTGATTCTATTTATTTTTTTTTTTTTTTGAAATTGTCAAATTATGTCAAAGCTTACATCTTTATATATTTTAGAACAAAAGTGATTGCAAAGTTATCATGATTAAAACCACACATTCCGAGTGTAATAGATGTTCATTGTAAAAATGTTAATACACCCTGCAATTGAAGTGTATAACCCCAGTTGAATTAAGAAAGTTTTCTTATTGCAGTAATGGGTCGATTATTTAACTTATCTTTGAAAACTTTGTTTGCTGTCTACCATTTAATGTTAATCTTGTGTGGAATGTTGAACATCAAATTGTTTGACAAGAAACAATAGTGTGTATAGTTTAATATTTGGCACAAAAACACAGTTCAGTAATGAGTGTATTTGAAGATTTTGGGTAGCTTATTCTTTGTATTTTCTTTTGTAATAAATGGCTATATTCAAAATCACTGATATTGTTATAGGACTCATGCTTACCACATCAGTCCCCTAAATATGGGAAAATGATGCCTAATATAGTTAGAAAATAATTGATGTATCTCATTGTAAATACTTTTTATCTAATCAATCCTTATCTTCATCTGATAAATTCTAAGATGCAACACTTCTCATTAACCCTCAGCATAAAGTCACAATGATGGAAAGGTCTTGTTACCTTCTGAGTTATACACTGGCCATATCCACTTTTATGTGTCAGGTGTCACCAAAGTGTGGGCTGCTAAACTTTTGTAATCTTCCATATCACCAAGTGTAAACAGTCCAGGATTTTAAAAATTTAAATTACTTACGGAATTTTAGTTGTTTCACAAAGATGAGCAGGTTTTGTACTAATATCGATTCATTAATTTTACATGGAACAATAACACTTGAAGACTATCTGCTAAGGCACAGCACCTCTAATATTGATTATGAATTTAATGACAAAATCCTTGAATTTATGTATCCAGAAGGTGATCCAAATCACCCTCAAAATTGAATTGTCTGTGCCATTAGTAGTGTTATTGGAGTCTCCACAGCTATACGCCTCATTAAAATGATGTATTAATGTTATAATAATGTCATATATCCTCATTAAAAAATGATGTATTAATGTTATAATAATGTTATATATCCTAATTTATCATGAATGAGGTCATTATGGTCTATATTTGATTGTCACGAATCATAGATAGGTCATTATGGAACTGGTCTATATTTGATTGTCACGAATCATAGATAGAATTTTATGCTCTATATTTCATTGTCACGAATCTTTGAGTCACGAATCATTACCTCTATATTTGAATGTCACGAATCATTACCACATTTCTCACCAATCAATTTAATATGTACCAATGATAAACCCTATAAAACCCCCAACAACTTTATCTACTAATCAAAACACCAAAAAATGAAGAATATCTGTGCAAAGTGTAAATCTGATCTAATAACAGATCAAAATCTAGGATATCATCAAGAATTTTGTGAAAAATCTCAATTTAGAAAGAAATCTGTTTCAACATCTACATTTACTGAAATATGCCACAAATGTCACCAAAAATTTCAATCATTTAATGAACTTATAAAGCATTTAACAATCTGTGGAAAGTATCTTTGTTATCAATGTAAAATTCCTTTTTTATCAATCTCAGGATTACATTCTCATCTTGAATCAGTTCACTCAGGAAGAAAAATTAAAGATAAACTTTACAAGTGTGCATTATGTGATCATATTTGTAAAAACAGGCGTGAGCTCTATGATCATAGATTAATCCAACATGGCGGGGATGATCAAGAGCTTGAGGATATTCCACCCTATGTATTTCAGGACCAAAATGAAGGAATTAGGAATACCTATATTACAAACAGGAAACATATATTGGCTCCTGATAAACATGGAGAGATAAAGCATGTGTATAATTTTCCTACGAATAATCTCTCAAGGGGATATAGGGAGATAAGACATCATGTGACTGAAATATACAGACAACAACACTTCGCCTTCAGGATTAATCTTGCTTTCGGCATGATCCTACATAATCCTCAAACTGATGAATATAGATATTATATACCTTATTATAACAGTAGAGTTCTACAATATCCTTTTACAATTTCTAATAGGAATGGAATAAGATTTTTAATACATAAACTTGCAGGGATTGATATTATTCAACAAGCCAGGGCTATCAGACCATCTTCATCATGGACTCTCGCCTTTATCACTAATGTTCAGTATAATGTCTTTGTTACAGACTTTCCACTCGGTCATTCAGAACTTCTACCTGATTACATTGTAAATAATAAATATCTGAAAAATATGTAAATCCAAGAACTGAAAAACCTTATTTTGACAATATGTGTTTTTTTAGATGTTTGAGAATTCATTTCAAGAAAGAAAAAACTGTTAACCAATATTTTAATATCTGGAAAGCATATCTGAATCAACATCCTGTCCCACCAGGGTATAATCAATTTGAAGGGGTTACCTTTAATGACATAATATCATTAGAAAAATGTTTTAATGTAAAAATTAAAATATTTTCTCTCAATGAAAATGGTACAATAAGTTATATATATGAAACAATTTCAGATTACACCAATCAAATCTATTTAAATATTTATCAGTCACACCTTAGTTATATTACAAATTTTAAATATTTTGCTAAGAAGTTTGAATGTTCTAAATGTTCTAAAATGTTTAATAGGGAATGGAATTTACAGAGACATTTCAAAAATTGCTATGAAAAAACTAAAATGATCTTTCCAGGAGGATTTTATAAAACGAATGATACTATATTTGAAAAAATTCGATCTTTGGATATTGATTTGGATGAGGATGATCTTTATTATCCCTATTTTGCGGTTTGGGATATGGAAGCAATGTTAATTAAATCACAAACAGCAGCTAATGATAGAAAATTACAATGGTTAGCTCAGCATGTCCCAATTAGTGTTAGCATTGCCTCAAATGTAAAGAATTTTGAATCTCCCAAATATTTTGTAAACTTAAATACATCCGAACTTATATCAGATATGATGATGTATCTTCAAAAAATTAGTGAACATAACGCTGAATATTTGAGGTGTAAGTATGAGGAGGTACTTTTACAACTCGATCAACTCCAGGACGAATATCAAGACACATATTCGATAGATTCCAATTTTGAATCAGAGGAATCACATGATGAGGATTATGAAGATAAAAATAGCAAATTAGCCTCTCATTTCTGTAAAACTATAGAGAATATTAAGGAGGAATTTGATAGATACATTAATCAGTTACCGGTAATAGGATTCAATTCAGGTAAATATGATATTAATTTGATTAAGAAAGAAATTATGACATATATATCTCTTCATAACTCCGAATCTGACATATTTACAATTAAACGAGACAACGCCTATCTTTCCATAGCCACCTCATCACTCAAATTTTTAGATATGTCAAATTTTTTAGCTGTCGGTTGTTCATATAGTAAATTTTTGAAGGCATACGGATGTGAAATTTCTAAAGGAATATTCCCATATGAATGGTTTGATTCCCCTGAAAAGTTAAATTATGAATACCTACCTCCACCCCAGGAGTTTTATTCTCAATTAAATAAATCAAATCCTATTCAGTCTGAAGATGATTATAATAACCTTAAGATTATATGGGAATCTCACAACATGCAAACTTTTAAGGACTATCTTATTTATTATAATAATCTTGATACAGGTCCATTTTGTTCTGCTCTCAAGAATTTTTTTGAAATATATAAATCGCAAGGGATTGATATTTTTAAAGAATATATCACTCTTCCTGGTGTGGCTAGAAAAATGTTGTATAATTCTACTGTCAGTAATTTCGCCTTATTTAATTCTGATAATGCTGATTTGTATTATACCTTTAAGAAAAATATTGTTGGTGGACCTAGTATCATTTTTAATCGTTATCAAGAAAAGGGAGTGACCTACATCAAAAATCTTAAAAATCCAGACTTTTTATGTAAGGCAGTGGTTGGTTATGATTGCAATGGTTTGTACTCATACGCAATAAAACAGGAAATGCCAACGGGTATTTATGTTAGAAGATATGCAGAGAATAATTTTAGACCTGAAATAAGTGAGAGATACATAGATTCATATTGCTGGATGGATTATGTTATGCAAGAAAAAAAAATTAAAATATTACATAAATTAAATAATCAGAAGGAGATTAGAATAGGACCCTATTTAGTGGATGGATATTGTTCTAAAACTAAAACTGTATATGAATTTAATGGATGTTATTATCATCATTGTAAATATAATTGTTTCATAATTAGAGGTATCAGAGATAAGGCCTGGCTAATGAAAATTCGAAAGGTTCAAATCAAAGATAAAAAGAGAAGGTTATTTCTTGTATCACGTGGTTATAAGGTTGTAACTATTCAACAGTGTCAGTTTATCAATGATATTAAACCTAAATGTTTAAAATATTATGATAATTATCTACCTTCGTATTATAGGAAAAACAAATCAATTCTCTCAACAGATAAAATTGTATCTGATATAATAGCCAATAAATTATTTGGAGCTGTAGAGGTGGACATAGAAGTTAAAGATGAATTTCAAGATTTCTTTTCGGAATATCCACCATTTTTTTGTACCTGTGATGTCCCTATGCAGGCAATAGGCGATCATATGACAAAATATTGTGAGGATAATGACATTAAATTTACACATAAAAGATTGCTTATAAGTGGATTAAAGGCTCGAAAAATTCTATTAGCTACCCCACTTTTGCAATGGTATTTGAGAAATCAATGTGTAATTACGAAAATATATCAGGTGATAGAATTTCAACCAAAATTTTCTTTTAAATCTTTTATAGACAAGGTCACTCAACATAGAATAGAAGGGGATCAGAATCCGGATAAGGCTGTAATTGGTGATACTTACAAATTAATAAGTAATAGTTCTTATGGATCAATTCTGATGGATCGGACCCGACATTGTAATGTTAAATATCTTACTAATAAAATAAAGGTTAGCAAAATTATTAATTCTTCAAAATTTAAATCTATGGAGGAACTAGGAGCTGTATACGAGGTTGAGACCTTTAAATCTCGTATTGCTATTGATAATCCAATACAAATTGGCTTTTTTATTCTACAATATGCTAAACTGCGAATGTTAGAATTTTATTATGATTGCCTAACTAAATATATGAAACCTAATTCCTTTGAAATAACAGAAACAGATACAGACAGTATTTATATGGCAATTAATGCTGAATCGATTGACGAATGTATCAGATCAGATTATAAGATGAGATATGAAAAAGAAATTTTCGGATCTTGTTCGGATGATAAAAATCCGATCTGGTTTCCTAGAAGATGTTGTTCCAAACATTATGCTCTAGATTCCAGATTTTCTGGCGCATACAAATTAGAATTCCAGGGAATTAAGATGGTTTCATTATGTTCCAAATCATACATAATTGAAGATGCTGATGGTAAACAAAAAGTATCTTGTAAAGGTGTTTCGAAGAAAAATCTATCTAATCCAATGATTAGTTATGATGAAACATTAAAAGAGAAATGTACTAAATCCTCCACAAATCACGGATTTAGGATGAATGGTTCAGATATGTTTACTTATTCACAAGAAAAAATTGGATTCAATTATTTTTATTGTAAAAGAGAGGTATTGTCGGATGGAATTTCTACAAAACCTTTAGCCATAACCTTAACTCCATGGAATAGCGATGTTGAGGTTGTTATTCATGTTCAGGATCCCTTATCAAATTTATTCTTTTGCTCGTTATCGTTTAACAACCTGACTTTTCATTCACTTGAACAATTATTTTATTATTTATTTGCTGAACATTATAATCAAAATAACATATCTGAGAAAATTTATCAATGTAATGATCCATTGGAAATTCACCCCCTTGTTATAGATCTCGTTAATAAGAAACCTAATTTTCAGAAATTGAAGAAATTATGAGGAAATGCTTTCAGGTCAAATATAACCAATCCTTAGAATTTCAAGAAAGACTTCGAGAGGTTCAAAATAAATTAGTATACTATATTCAGTCTAATTATTCGAAAAATGAATCTTTATTCTGGGGTGTGACTAATCCACCTAAAATGTTACATGTTTTAGATGCAGAGTCAGTAGTAGGGAATAATACAGTTGGACATATATTAATGGATTTATGTAAACAAAATAACCCTATTTGAAAAAAATTTATTTTTTTTAAATTTTTTTTCCTACACAATATACATTTACTCTTACTGTACATAAGAAACTATATATATTTAATGAATCTTTATTCTGGGGTGTGACTAATCCACCTAAAATGTTACATGTTTTAGATGCAGAGTCAGTAGTAGGGAATAATACAGTTGGACATATATTAATGGATTTATGTAAACAAAATAACCCTATTTGAAAAAAATTTATTTTTTTTAAATTTTTTTTCCTACACAATATACATTTACTCTTACTGTACATAAGAAACTATATATATTTCTCCAAATAAAACCTCTTTACAATTTCCTCATTCTCCTCTAGGTTATTTCCAAATCTGGACAAAATTCTATTGAAATTCATACCCCTACATGAATAAAAACTGTAATAAATGCAAAATAATCCACACGTGACGGTATTGTAATTTTGAATTCTTTTGTTATTGTACTTGTATGTTAAGTTTTTACTAAATAATAAATTATGAATCTCTCTTAATGGTTTTCTTCCTATTGAATCGAAGTGTTCCACAATGTCATTTTCTTTAAAATGTAGTACTATCCAATGGCTTCCCTTTTCCCCAGATTTATCATGATTTACCACAATGATTGATGGTATTCCTAAATCATATGGTATCAAATCAATTGGATATACACCACGAAATCTTGTTTTAATCATCGGATCTTGCCGCATCAAATTTGAAATCTGATTGGAATTCATCAAGATATTGTTACATTTCTACTCTGATCTATTGATAATATCTCAGGAAATTTTGCATACACTATTACATTTATAGTTTCCTTTAAGGCCTCGGAATATCGAATGCTAAGTCTCACATGACCCTTTATAGATTTTGACATGATTTTTCCTGATAAGAAACTCTGAATATCAAATAAATATAATGCATAACCATTTGCATAATCAGCTAATCTAATAATTAAACCCTTTTTTCGACTATATTCATTATCAAATAAGGAAAGGTAAGATGAAACAAAGTCATTTTCGGTAAAATTTGGTTTTAATGGCCTGTTTGGGACTGGTTGACCATCAACTGTAACCTCAAGGTAATTGGTGGACATATTTTTAAAATTAAAAGGATTTTGACCATAATTTCCTGAGTATGCTGCATTAGATACCATCCCTATAATTATTTTACTAGGAACCTTACCATGAAAAATATTATCTGTCATAAATGTATGAGATCCACTGGCCACACTGAAACTTTTTATGTCACTTCTCCAGAAAGGGTATATAGCTGGGCTTAATTTTAATGCTTCATTATGGGCTAATAGAAGACTAGGATTTAAAGTTACATGACAAACTTTCAATAAAGCATCATTAATTTTAAGTTTATATTTTCTTGTGCCTACTCTCATTAACCTGAAATCATCAGATGCCTGAAATAACTTAATATTAACACTAACTCCATTTAATATGGCTCTGTTTTGTTCTATTCCAAAGTCTATATATAGACTTCCTTTAATTACTGAATTGCCTCCATCTTTAGTTTTCATTGCTCGCTCTGTGTAACCTGAATTACCTCCTAGATATGTGGCTGCATCCATCTGACCAGCTTGATCTTTATGAAAAAGTGCAGCCTGACCTTGTGATGATATCATATCCTGATTCGTAGTTAACAATAGATCTATCATTGCTTTATAGGGATAATTTACACCTACATCTGTTGAAACTACTTTTTGGTTAAGTGAAAGGTCTATTTGTCAGAAAATAGAGTGTAAAGTTAAATTTATTGGACCTACTTGATCACTATCATCAGTGGGTTTACCATTTATATCTCTTTCATCTTTAATTGGTGTCCCATCTTCTCTTGTTATGCAATAATTCACGACAAGTTTTGTTTTAGCTAAATTAATGTAATCTAAAGATGTACCAGGAATATTAAATTCGATTGTGGCACCACCACTTATTGTAGCAATTGGATTGAATTCAACCCAATATTCTCTTTGAATACTGTTATCGATAGGGGGAGGTTGGAATAATGCTACGGATGTCTGAACTACATCCATATTGCTCTATAAGATTTGGTGGGATTTAATTTTTTTCGCTGAGAATCCTTTTTCTTGGTTTTTTTTTCTTTCCCTTTGTCCTAATGACCTTTTCACCCTTCTTTCGTCTCTTAGTTTGACTCCTTTTTCTGCTAGTAATACTTCTACTACTACTACTACTACTACTTTTGCCTCCAATTTGATCATATTTCCGTTTTTCCGGTCTATTTATACCATTTTGAAGGTTCAGTTCACTTTTTGCCTGCTCTACTGCTGCCTGAGTTGGAGATACCACTGAAATATCAATATTCTTACTAATTCCACTGGGTTCTGGGTTGTCTAATATATAAAAAATTTTTTTATATCCAATTTTTCCTTCAATGCATTTATTACAGAAATCCAAGTATTTATCCATCTCTCCTCTTTAGATGAAATGTAAGAGCTATTCTTTTGGAAAAGGAATCTGGAACATTCATTGATCTATCTCTTATATATACTTTTATTCTTCCAAGAGTTTTTGCTCTTATTGGAATGTAATATTTCTCTGAGAAATACTGTCCGTGATTATTTGAGGGAAAAATCATTCGTAGAACAGGTTCTAGAGAATTTTTAATATAACTATAATCACATATATCTGAATATAAATAGAGTGTTTCAGTGATAAGATCCTCTGTGTATATATCACACAAAGCTATCATCCAATTTCCATCAAGGTTAACCCTCTCTGGTAATTCTACTGTGAAAGAATGAGCAACATTATCAGGATGATAATTTTTAGAATCATTTGATGAGAGAAATAGATAAATGTTTTTTTCATCCATCCTACTAATCAGGGGTTCCTAAACTTTTGGATGTTACACTTTTAAACCTTATTTTGTTTAACAGAGCGCAGAGGAAGTAAATGGAGGAATAACAATGTATGTCATCGAAACACTGCGATCCAAAATTCACGAACCTGGCAATGCAGCATCTTATATATTTTCCAGGTGATCCTGCGGTATCCATGAATTAAATCTGTCTGGCCAACCTTTCCACTTAACTAACACCTCAATTTTATTTCCTCTTTTCCTTTTTTTAATAATTTTTTCAATTTTGTACTCAACCTCATCCCCTATATAGGCTAGCTGTAGTTCAGGTTCATAAAAATAAGATTCGATTATCTCATTATTATAGTCTTTTATCCTATACATTGGAATTCCCTGATTTATCTTTCTTTCAATTATAGTGAATATTTCACCAGTCCATTTTTCACAATATTCTCGGTCGAACGTTTTCTTTAGATAACTTATTTTAACTCTGTCTCCGAGTTTAAATTTAAATATTTTAGGATATCTTGTTTTTGAGTTTCTCTCGCCTTTTCTAACTTGATCTGCATATTGATTCTTCCATAACTCGTAAGGATCCGATGATTGAGCCTCTGATGGAGTCATCCTGATCATTCTATGAAAGGAATTATTGTAACTAAACGTGAGATCTTGAAGAACATCAATCCATCGAAAGGTTTCTTTACTAGTGAGATATTTTCGAATTTTTAATTTAATAGACTTTATAACTCTCTCTGCATAGTTAGCCTTAGTTTCATAGAATGTGAAAATATGCTTGATTCCTTCCTCTCTTACAAATTTTCGAAAATCTTTATTTTTGTATTCAGATCCTTGATTAGTCCTTAAAATATCCGGTTTATCCTCACTTTCATTTATCACTGATCTTGTAATATTCACCATTTCCTGACCTGATAGGGTTTTCATGGGTCTAGTGTACAGATATCTAGAAAAAATATCAATGAAAACACAGAAGAAACCATAGCCATCATTTTCAGATTTATATCTCATCATGTTTGCAGTATCCGAATCCCATTGATAGTTTCGAGAAAATGCTATCACTTTAGGCCTACGAAATTTTCTTCGAACTGGTCGATGAGAGGTATAGGTGTCCTGTTTACTCAACCATATTTTCAATTTTTTTCTAGTTAAATTTTCATTTAAATTTTTCATTTCATTTTTTTTAAAATATCTGTAAATTTTATCAACTCCGCTAAAGGCAACTGGACTTTTAGGGTCATAATAAAGTTTTTGCAATTTACTCTCCAATTTACTTGACATTTTTAATCCATCCTTTGACCCAATCTGGCTTTTCGACATTCCCCCCTCTCTGTAATTTTTTGATGGAATTTTTCAAATATACTAGCTGATCACTTTTTTCATCCTGTATTGGAAGACCTGGAGGAGGTAATCTCTTTATTTCAGAATGTTCACCTTTTGATTTTATGATCTGATCAGAAAAAGTCGGATCTGCAATCACCTCATCAGGCTTTATATCCCCTTTTTTCCCCTCTTCCTCGTTCTCCTGATTGGACTTAGTCGAATCTAACCCTAATTTTCTCTGCTTTTCGGATAACTGAAAAACTCGGAACCTCTCATATTGCTCCTTAGGAATAAGAATAAACTTATTCATTTTTAAGTAAAAACTTTATGAATTTCCTAATCAGAAACAAGAGATCAGAAAAAAGACTGTAATTTTTCACAATGATTGCTCGTCTCCTTTCTTTATTTTGTATAAAGTTTCTCAGCAGTTTTATATTTTCCTGGAATTTTTTCTTTTTTTTCACGAGATAAAGGTATACGAAATACATTGAAAAAAACCTCTGCAATTGATCTAAGTTGATAATCTTTAGCATTAATGAAAATATGACGATTTAGGGTATGATTATTGTCTAAAATAAACAATAAAAATGGTCTGGATTTAAATAAATTTTTGGACATTATACTCCATGAGATTTCATCAAACTCTTATTCTAAAATTTTCTTCATCTCTATTTATATATAACTGTGTACTCCTCAGGTAAAATATTACCTCTGAACATGTAGTCGCTCTCACATTGTGGAGATAAATCTAACAATAAGTAAGAATATGGCCTTTCTGTGGTGAGGTTATATGCCTCCTCCAACTTTTGTTTAATTCCTATTTGATTTCCTAACACTTTTATTTGATATTTATCTCTAGGATTCCTAAATAATATGAAATATTGGGTGTTAAGTGAAATATCCCTAGCATATTTGCCCTGATGGAATAAATTTTGTAAAATTAGAATCATAGTCAAATTTCTATGATGTGATTCCCTTGTGAAAAGATTAGCAATGAAGTCATTATTTAGGGCTGATATCTGAAGATCATCAATTATTATTATGTTATGATTGCCATCACTAATCTCATTAATGAATTTTTCATTTGGAATTTTCTGAATATACGTTATTTTATCTGAATTATTTTCATCGAATAAATCCTGCCAGACACTGTAAAAATAATAAACCTTGTTTACTGGTTGGTTAAACATTGTATTCATATTATTTAATATTTTAAATAAAAGGCTAGATTTTCCAGATCCGGTCGGACCCGAAATAATAAAAGTAGATGGAGAAGCAAAGGCTATGCAAGTCATTTTTTTTTTTTTTATTTACTAGCTCGTAGTCCGAATCTCTGGAAACACTTCAAAAGGTAATCACTATCTCGCTCTCTCCAATATAAATACATTAATGTCATCATTAATCAGCTTTATTTATACTACCTCTCCTGTATGTGTGAGAGGGACTAGAATCTACTGCAACAGTCTCCATTTACATTGTCAAAATATAGCATATTTTTTTGGCTGTGAAAGAAATTTCGAAACAAAATGAAGCTTTTCTGTCTTCTAATGATGTTTTTAATAAGAGAAATGAACTGTAGTAGTTGTGATCAAGGAATATGTAATTGTAATGATCACATAGCCCTCTGTATTGATGTAGTAACACAAATTTTTAAATATAGACCAGAAATTATAACATTATATTTAGAAAAAGTGCAACTTCTAGGCTTTCAGAATATCTTAACGATGTTACCAAATTTAAAATATTTGACATTAAAGGATATGAAATACTTTAATTGTGCATGGATGGATGACCTTCCTACCTCGTTGGTGATAACCTCTGATGATTGTATTTCGAAAACTAGCCTGGAGGCAGAAGGTAAGAATATATATATAATTCTTAAATTATAATGACCAATTTTTATGTAATATACATATATAAACCAAATTTTCATGTTACTAATTAATTTATATATATATATATACATATTTTCAGTGACAACTCTCAATCCAATCTCAATTGACTCCACCAGTTACCCTCTCTCCAAAGATTTCACTACTGAAAAATTCCTGACCCAAACAAAAGAAGAAAACCAAATCTCAACCCATCAGAGCCAAAAAATCATCCAGGTGATCCAATCTGAATCCCAGTCAACCCAATTCTTGAATGGTCAACCCACTTCAAAAATCACCCAGTCAACTCGAAGGACTTCTCAGACCAGTCCCTCATCACACCCTCAAATCACTTTAATTATGGATCCCACATCTGTTTCAAACTATGTAAGCCCTCAAAATAATTTCGAAAAAAAAAGAAAGGAAATGGATTTGGATATATCTCCTTGCTAGTATTCCATCTTTTGTTCTAACCCTTATAATCGCTATAAAGCAAAAAAATGAGAAATCGAGGGAGGAGACAAAGAAGGAGTCGTATTGTTCGAGATCTGGGGATGATTCAGATGAGCAGTATGGTTAATGAGCAATATCAGGGACCTGATGACATCAGGTATGATTTTTAAAATTTTTATTAACGATAAATTCAAATACATTTTTCAATGCATTCATAAGTAGTACTGATCTGTAAATCAGAAATATGTAATGGTAAATATGTATATATATATTTCTTTCTATTTTTTCCGCTTTCTAGTCCCTACCTAACCCCAACCTGTTGTCAAAAAGACTGTCAGAGCAAGATTTCTAATGAAAACTCTTCATTCATAGGTATATTCAATATATTTTCAGTATTAATAATCTCACTTAGAGAAAAAATCAATCGATATAAAAATTGTGACGTCATCATAGTAATATCGATTCACTAATTCAATACTACATTTGATATTTAGCGAGTTGTGAAAATGGAATCAAAATTGTTTGTAGTAGTTTCTATGCTGTGTTTATATTTTTCGTTTGCCATTAGTTATCATGTTGAATGTCTATATGAGGATAAAGATGAAACAATAACAATAAGAGGACTTGAATCAGTAATTAAATTCGACGAATATTTAATAAGATGTGGTCAGACTGATGCGATAGTGCTTATATACGACCAATGTCATGTAGGAAATGTCATGATTCCAGTGCAGAAAATTATTAAAAATTATCCAAAAATTAGAACTATTTACTGGATGTGCAAAGGAAACTGTAACTACCCCTCGACCTATGTGGGTATTTTTGGATGTAAACCAGGTACGTTTTCCATATACTCTCTAATTTCTCGACCAAAGTAATAAATAATTTTTTTGACTTCAGATTTTAATTCCTTTGACGAGGAAGATGATATTTATGAGGATTATGAGGAGAATGCATGTTGTCAAGAGGATATTATAACTGTAGGTATGATACAAAGTGTACTAATCAAAATATTATCAAAAAATAAAATAACAGTTTTTTTCATAATGTTTGTAATTTTTTTGGTATTTAGACCAGACTCTGAAAGATCAGCCTACCACTCGGGTGGATATACACTCTAATGATGATGATGATGATGATGATGATTTTGCAATATATCATGATATTGACCATGATGGTGATGATGAACAGAATGCAGAAAATCATGATAGTGATGTGACAAATCAGGACCTCCATCCAAATCATGCAATATACGATGATATTATTTATGATGATACTGATGATGAACAGGAATTTTATAATGACATTGACAAGATACACATGGATAATGATGATTACGACAATGAGGATATTGACAAGATACGCAGGGATAATGATAATGATGATGATGATTATATGGACAAGATACATAATGATGATGATGATGATTATGACAATGAGGATTTATATGGACTATTGTCCATTCCTGGTTTTGGAATAATTTGTGCAATATTAGTGTTTTTGTGGAAAAGATACAGACACAGATTTCTATTGGGGATAATAAACAGATTTGTCGATTGGATTGGGGGAGCTGATTCGGATGATTCCCTTCCTACTACAACTACCACCCGTGCTAACACCACTTTAGTTAAAACCCGGATGTAAGGGTAGGGTAAGCAAATATACAATGAACCAATTAATAGTATGTTGCAATGTAATCAAGCTTCCATCTCAATATGCCTGAATTAACACGGGTATATTTCATTGATACCGAAGTATTAATTTATTCATGGTATTTATACTGATATCGATATAGTAGGGTATGAAGCCAAAATTGTAACTATACAGCTTGAGCCTTGCACTATTACTATTGATATGCAAATACACAAAGAAAATAACGGCATGTTACTGTGTAATTAAACCTTTATGTCAATTTACTGTTAATTAGTGCTGGTATTGTTTATTGATGGACAATCAATCAGTCCATGTAAACTATACCGATATCAGTAATGTAGAATACAATATCGATATCGAAACATAGTATTAAACATATGCAACCATTCTATCTTCTAGTTCAAATAAAACGTAAAGTTGAGAAATAAATTGAATTCCAATCATTTTCTTGTCAACTTTCAATCCCACTGAAGTGGAAACATCATACCTAACTTTGCTTCAGGAAATTAACAAAACCTGAGAAAAAGTTTGGAAGTATCTTCCAAATAATATTAATGACCCAATACTTAGCAACAATTGACATAGAAGGCAAATTATGATTGGACTTGATACATATATTAATACCGATACCAACATTGCGGTAAATCCATTTAAAATTTGTCTATTTAGTATAAACCTTACTTCTATTTCTTTCTAGATTTGAGAGGAACAGAGTTTGCAGAAAAAGAAGGAATCTTCATCACTGACTCAATAGGCAAAAATTTTCGTCATTTAACAAGAGCCTTATCATTGTCAATCCCAGGGGCAACAATATCGAAAATTAAAGAAAGAATACCAAATATCCCCCTTGAAAAATACAAGGTAGTTCTGCTACTGGTAGGAACAAACGACCTAACCCCCAAATCATTATGGCAATGGTACAAAAAAACAAAATTGGAAAATAAAGGCAAAGAAATAACTTTGCCACATCATACAACAACTCCAGTAGACAGAATAGTTGAACACTACAAACTACTGTTGGAAGTTGTCAAAATGAAGAATCCACATATATTTATAATGGCTTCAGCTATCCTCCCCAGACCATTTGATTTTAAGCAGAACAAGAACTACCTCATTGAGGTAAATAAGGCTCTAGAAAAATTATGTAAAGAATTGAATGTGTACTTTGTTTATAGCTACAAACCACTCATGAAATATGGATCCCCGAAAGAGAATTATTTTGACTGTGATGGTTTACACCTATCACAAGACGGGTCAAAAGTGATGCAGAGATTTTTTCTTGGTCAGCTATCATATGTAATAAAACGAGAAAAAATGTCAACCTAAAAAGTTTAAAAGTGGTGATATAACAATTGAAGTATCGTTACACTTTTATCAAGTTTATTAAAAAATTACGGTACGCCATGAATGATATTCTCGGCCTCTGTGAAGTCATGTTATACCATGTAATCATAAAAACTGTTGCCTTTAGAGGCGTTAGTCTACACAATAGAATTAAATCAAGTGATTATTTTACTTGAAAACCCACAATTTATATGCAAAATGTGTTTAGAAAAACAAAGGTGTACATTAATTGCATACATGTAATATCTGTTAAACAAGCAATCCCGAACTAACTCTTACACCAGGGCAGTCCCTCCCATTGGTGGGAGGTAGTGAGGGAAACCAGCTTGGTCGTTATGGTAACAAAATTGTCTAAAGGTAGTGAAATTATGTCTTGTGAAATGTTTATATCGCTTAATATGACTGTTGCCTTTAGAGGCGTTAGTCTACACAATAGAATTAAATCAAGTGATTATGTTACTTGAAAACCCACAATTTATATGCAAAATGTGTTTAGGAAAACAAAGGTGTACATCAATTGCATACATGTAATATCTGTGAAACAAGCAATCCCGAACTAACTCTTACACCAGGGCAGCCCCTCCCATTGGTGGGAGGCAGTGAGGGAAACCAGCTTGGTCGTTATGGTAACAAAATTGTCTAAAGGTAGTGAAATTATGTCTTGTGAAATGTTTATATCTCTTAATATGACAGTTAGTAGAGAGATTACTTAAGTTTACTTAGCGGGTTAAATCAATTGATTATGTTACTTGAAACTTAAAAGAGAGCATAACAGCATTAAATGTTTACTGATATGCAAAAAGTGCATATGCATAACTGAATCTTATTGGTATTATGTGGTGAAATGGAAATTGATATAATCTTACCAGTTTTTTATTGAATTATTGCATTGCATTAAGTCGTTGCCTTTGGAGGCGTTTGTTTACATAACAGGTTTAAATCAACCTATTATGTCACTGAAACATAAAAGAGTGCACAACAGTATTAAAAGTTCACCTATATGTAAAGTGTGTTTAGAGAAATAAATGATTTTTACATAAATTATTTACTTGTAATATTTGTCAAATATAATTTCGAACTTTCTCTTACAGCAAGGCAACTCCCCATTGGTGGAAAGGGGATGGAAACCATGCCTGAATGACATATTAACTAAACATATTTGTATGGTCATCTAAATGTAGTCAAAGTATGTTCCGTGAAGTGTTTATATCTTTCAATAAGATAGTTTAGTTTTTGATTTTGATGGTTTACTTATATTAAAAGAACAGTCAAAGTGATGCAGAGACATCTTTCTTAAAGAAGTATAATTATACCTTTGTGGTATCATGTGGTGAAGTGAAAGTTGATATGATTTAACCAGTTCATTGAGATACTACCTTGTATTACAGCTGTTGCTTTTGGAGGTGTTAGTTTATATAACAGATTAAAATCTACTGATTATATTACTTGAAACATAAAATAATGCACAATGCATTAAAAGTTTACTTATATGTTTTACGCAGATAATATACATGTAATGTCTGTCAAAGCAAACAATCCTGAACTATCTCTTACACCAGGGCAGTCCCCCCCATTGGTGGGAAATAGTGAAGGAAACCATGCTTAAATGTCATAGGAATTAAAAATATTGGTACAGGTTTTAAACGCTATCAAAGTATGTTCTGTGAAATGTTTATATTTCTTAAAACAGTTTAGCTTGATTTTCATTGTGATGATTTACATTCATAACAAGATGGGTCAAAAGTGATGCAGATGCCTTCTCATTAAAAAAAAAAAAATAAATAAATAAAATAAAAAAAAAAAAAACTGCAATTAAATTTTATTGGTATCAAGTGGTAAAAGGGAAGTTGAAATATTTTCTAATTTTACCAGGTTAATGGAGATATTACCTTGCATTAACACTGTTGCCTTTGAAGGCGTGTTTACATAACAGGTCTACATTTACTTATTAAGTCATGTGGTGAAATGAAAGTTGAAGTATTGATATAATTTTACAAGGTTTGTCGAAATAATACCTTGAATTGAAGCTGCTGCCTTGTAGAAGATAGTTTACATAGCATGTTTATATCACCTGATAATGCCATGTGAAAGTTAAAATATCGATATAACTTAACCAGGTTTATGGAGATATTAAAGCAGTAACAGGTTTTATAAGAAGACGCTACATAAGCGGTGTAACCTTTTGATGTAATTAAAAAATATCTACATAATCTGGAAATGACCACAAACTTGTGATAACTGGTGTATTCTAATTTTGGAGAAGTAGGAGGAAGCATCTTTGGTGAGAGTAATGAGACCTTAATTCAAAGTGCAGTATATAACTCAATTGACAAAATGGCCATGGTGTAACATGATGGCTTAGTAATTTGTATACGTTGGCAAATAAGCGTTGTGAATTGTTGTAAGTAAGCATGAAATATTGCCAGTGCTTGTAGAAGGGAATAACCTTCAAAAACGTTATTCTTATATCTCGTATTGTTAAGAGAAGCCTTGCATGTTTAAAGCAGTAATGTATAATACTTATGCTTTAAATCATGGTTACATTCGGCTTTTTTTTTATCCATGTTCAATTATGTTTTTTCTGTTTTGTATAATATCAGGAGTTTTCAAGTATCATTTGTTGATTTTAACAAAAAATCCTAGTAAGTCACATCATGTAATTTGTCAAAAGAGTTATTTAATGAGATGGGAAATTACTCTAAGAATTAGTAGTGAAACAAGGACACGGTGTGGATGGAGAGAGAAATGTATCCAAAATGGATGGGAAAATAGGTAGTCATATAAAAGTGTTGTCTGCAAACTGTCAAGGATTAAGAGACCAAAAAAAACGAGCCGATGTAATAAACTATCTAGATTCGTTAGGCGGCAATATCCTATGTTTACAAGAAACCCATTGGACTAAAAACGATCTAAGCACAATAAAAAACCTTTGGAAAGGCGATTGCTTTTTAGGTGGGACAAAGACAAACTCAAATGGAGTAGCAATACTTATTAAGTCTAATTTTGAATATGAGGTAGTTGAACACTTCATAGACAATGAAGGGAAAATTATTTGGTTAAATATTTTAATAAATAAAAAGCTAAAAGTGAAGCTAATTAATATTTATGCTCCGAACAAAGATACTCCCGACTTCTTTAAAAAGATTGGAAACATAATTGAGTCAAGTAATATGGATTATGTTATGCTAGCTGGGGACTTTAATATTACTTTAGACCCCAAATTAGATAGTTATAATTATAAACAACTCAATAACCCCTGTGCAAGAAACGAAATGCTGTCTGTTATTAATAAATATAATTTATGCGATATATTCCGATTAAACCATCCAAATGAGAAACGATATACGTGGAGGCGAAAAAATCCACTCAAACAGGCAAGGCTAGATTACTTTATAATTTCTCGACCGTTTTCTGATCTAGTAAGCGATTGCCCAATAAGAGCATCCTATAGGTCAGATCACTCGATACTCGAATTAAATATTATGATTTGCAGCTTCCGACAGGGAAAAGGAGTTTGGAAATTTAACAACTCACTATTGAAGGACAAAGATTATTTAATAAAAATAAACAATGTTATCGAGGAAGAAAAAATGAGATATGCTGTCCCAATATATAACCCTAATAATATTACAAAGGTTAAAGACACTGAGTTGCAACTTACTATATCAGACAGCCAATTTTTTGAGGTATTATTGCTAAAAATAAGAGGTGAAACTATTAAATTTTCATCGCTCAAAAAGCAGTCAGTGAACAGTAAAGAACTGAATTTAATAAAAGAAATTGACTCCATTGAACAAGAAGAAGTACCGGATTTAGAACTGTTAGGAAAAAAGAAAAAGGAAATCGAAGACCTCAGAGGCGAAAAGATAAAAGGCTCAATAATCAGATCAAGGGTAAAATGGCTGACGGATGGAGAAAAGCCTTCAAAATATTTCTGTATGCTAGAAAATCATAGGTATATAGAAAAAACCATTAAACACTTGAAAAATGAAAAGGATGAAAATATATATGAACAAGACAATATATTAAAAGAAATTCATAAATTTTATTCTAACCTATTTAACAAGAAAGAAAATAAATACGCAAAAGACTTTTTTAAAAAAATAAGCCCAAATAGTTATAATCGGTTATCAAAGTTAGAATCAGATGCACTTGAAGGAAAACTCACGGAAGATGAAATCAGCCAATCCCTACAAAATATGAAACATAATAAAAGTCCTGGGATAGATGGATTTCCATCAGAATTCTACAAAGTCTTTTGGAGAAAATTGAAATTTTTTGTTCTGAGAACCTTGAATGAAAGCTACAACATAGGTCAACTACCTGTAACAATGCGTCATAGCATAATTTCATGCTTGCCAAAGGGTGATAAACCAAGAGAGTATTTGAAAAACTGGCGGCCTATTTCACTTTTGTCAGTAGCTTATAAAATAGGTTCAGCGGCAATAGCAAATAGATTAAAAAAAGTATTAACTCACTTAATCCCAGAGCAGCAAACAGGCTTTATAAGAGGACGCTATATGAGCGATTGCACACGTTTGATATACGACACAATGCATTTTACAGAATATAATAAGATCCCGGGCTTAATTATGCTTGTAGACTTTGAAAAAGCGTTCGACTCAGTGTCATGGGATTTCCTTATCGAAGCTCTAAATAAATTAGGCTTTGGACAGAATTTCATCAAATGGATAAATACTTTGAACACAAACATTTTCGCAACTGTTCTTCAATGTGGTTTCTTATCCAATAAGATTTGTATTAAAAGGGGTTGTCGACAGGGAGACCCAATTGCACCATATCTTTTCATAATATGCTCCCTTTTCTTAACAACCTTAGTAGAAACGTGCGGTTCAATTAAAGGATTAAACATAAACAAAGAATATTTAAAAATTATCCAGTTTGCAGATGACACAACAATATTTTTAGATGGCTCTGAAACCTCTCTCCAATCAGCTCTCAATGTCCTTGAAATATTTGGCACATACTCAGGTTTAAAAGTGAATAAAGAGAAAACACAAGTAGTATGGATTGGCTCAAAAAAGGGTAACACACAAAAAATATGCCAGCACGCGAACTTGAAATGGGAAGCCAATACCTTCAGAGTTTTGGGTATAACCTTTTCAGTAAATCTTAATGACATGCCCAGTTTAAACTATGATACTATAACTGTAGAGGTAGAAAGAACCCTCGTGCCTTGGAGGCAACGGAAACTCACCCCAATTGGAAAAATATGCATACTAAAAACATTCATAATACCAAGGTTAACCACGTTATTCATGACGATCCCTAGACCTAGCCCTCGGACCATTAAATTACTGAATAAGTTGTTTTATTCGTTTATATGGGATTATAAACCAGACAAAATAAGTCGAGCAAAACTAACACAAGGCTATCCAAAGGGAGGCCTAAAAATGACTGATGTGGATGCTTTCATAACCAGCCTTAAAATCTCTTGGATCAAAAGACTGCTGAGTAATGATACACCGGTGTGGAAAACTTTAGGACTACATTGCATTAAAAATCCAATCAGATTAAAATATCTTGGCTCGACTTGGCCTAAAAATCTTGCACTAAATATAACAAATACTGTTTGGAAAGAAGCCTTACAATCCTGGGCATGCTTATTGAATGTAAACTCACTAGACGAAAATAGGAAACTTTCAAGCCCGATATGGTATAATCCAAGGATATCAAAAATAGAACTTTTTTTGCCACAATAGTTCAACAAGGGCATCATATTTGTAATCGATCTAATCGATTCCCAAGGAAAATTCCTACCGTATCATGAACTAATGGCAAAATATTCTGTACACTATAATTTCTTAGACTATCATAGGGTCAAACAATGTGTGAACAACTTCCTAGGTACATCGGATACTTCAATAAATGAAAGGCCCGTTTACCCTATAACATTATACCTTCTCTCTAAAGGCATAAAAGGTTCACGTGAATTTTATAAAATTTTGCTTTCACAAAAATGCTTTAACGATGACAAGCTTAGACAAAAATGGGAAAGATCTTTGAATGTTGAAATTACAAAACCCATGTGGGAAAAAAGTTACCTGGTTTGTTTTAAAACTATACAAGATAATTACTTGATCTGGTTTCAATATAAAATCTTAAATAGAATATTGGGAATTGAAAGCTTAAAATTTAAAATGGGCATATCACTAAACAATGTGTGCAGATTATGCAATGAAAATGAAGAAACTCTAGTGCATCTATTCACTTTATGTAACCCTGTAAAAAAATTCTGGGAAGATTTGACCAGAAGAATAAAAGCCGACATAAATAGAGATTTAATTTTTTCAAGCAAAGATATAATTTTGGGTTACCAAGAAAAACAAATGTGGCCCGCGAACATTTTATTGGTAACTATGAAAAAATATATTTTTGTGGCAGCCGGTAAGAAAAAAACTCCACAGGTAGTTGAAGCTCTTGAGATGCTAAAAAATATTTTTTTTGAACAGGAGTATGTGTCAAGAATACAGAACCACGAAAGTGAATTTAAAAAAAAGTGGGATTTTATTCCACGACTATTACAGTAACATATTTTTGTAATATTTTATATTTTTTTTTTTTATAATACTGTGACTATGGAAAGCTTGTAATTGTTGGTAAAATATAATACATGTAAATGTTAACTCCTATTAAAAAAAAAAAAAAAAAAAACCCGGATGTCGGATTCAGATACTACCTCATTCCCTATATCCTCTATCCCCACTCCCTCAGGTAGCGAAATATGGAATGATAGGATTTACACAGATGCCCGAAGAATCTACAAGCATTTGAGGGAGGTTAAATCATCAGATTTAGCATCTTCATCCGAACTAGACCCCTCAAATATCTCCCAAAATTCAGATCAGGAAAATATCCAGTATGTTGACGCAGAAATCCAAGTCAGTATGGACTCAATGAGTGATTCTCATCAATTATTGACCATTGAAATGTTAAATATGAGTGATCACGTATATTGTAATGAAATGGATACATCACAGGATAATATTCAAACAGAGACAAGTTTTATACAAACTAGATCAGGTGGGCGGTACGACAAAGGCATTAAAAGATAGATACTAATTAATTAAAACATTTATTAATCTATATTACAAATTTTATGTTAAAAAATATGTTTTCTATGTAATTTTAATCATATATCATGTACTTTCTTTCGAAATAAGATATTTCAATCTTGAATGAGCACATTATGATCCTAGAATGTTTTATCGGAGTAGTTAGAATTTTATTATCTAATAGAGAATTAGTGTGTTAATAGATGTGCACACGTATATTAGTCTGTTAATATAATAATATATATATATATATATGTGTAATGAGTGTTCTTTCTCAATTTATATTAAAATATTTTACCATTTTAGGGGTCCTAGAATGTTTTATCGGATTAGTTAGAATTTTATTATCTAATAGAGAATTAGTGAGTTAATAGATGTGGATACGAATATTAGGCTGTTATTATATATATATGTCTAAGGAGTGGTCTTTCTCAATTTATATTCAGATTTTTTGACATTTTAGGGGTTTAATTTGAAATAAATGCTTGATAGTAGTACTACAGTTCTTTTTAATGATAAAAAGATGTACCTTTAACATCACTATCCAACATGCAAAAATTAAATTGGTCTGATGAACAATAATTCTGTTCTTTCATCCTCAATTTCCTGGTCACATTCAGGACATCTCAATGGTCCCTCTCTAGATTTCATTGGTAGGAAGGCTGCACACAAGGTGCAGAAAAAATGACCACACAGGGCCACAAATGCCTTCTCCAGAGGAAGTTTTAGTTTACATTGACCACATTTTAAATTTGCGACTTTGTTGTTGTCAAAATCCAGCCATTCTGGTGCAATTGCATTATGCACTGCAATTGGAGCTGTATCAGTCAGAAAAGCAGATCGAAAGGCCCCATCAAAGTCCTTCCTGGTTAAACAACTAACAAACACCTGGTTATGATTTTTGTGGATGTAGATTGATGAAGGAACCCAAACATATAGTGATGTTTCATGTAATTTCGTGGAACTATAAGAAACAGGTGTAGCAAATAGGTGATCAAGGAGAATGGTTCTACAGACAGGACATTTTTTTCGTCCTTCCTCCTTCCATATCCTTACTTGATCACATGTGCAGGAAACGCAGAGAAAATGTCCGCAGGGATTAGTAATGGCCAACTTGGATTTTCCTGGTTTTTCCTTACATAATGCACAGGAGGCACTGAATATTTCGTCACAATAGTATTCCACAAATGAGGCATACTTTTGGCTGAAAAAAATTTTAAAAATTTTTAACAATTCATCGAAATTATCCCTACAATGCATTTACAGGTAACAATCCTTTTATACATGAGTATATTTGATTGATCTCTCATTTACGACCTAAGAGAAACTTTCTCAGATTGATGACATTATATGCTCAAAACATTCATCTCCCAAAAGTTTGGGAACGTATCTCTTACACCAGAGATAATCCAGTTGTTTTTTTTTTGTTTTTTTTTACAAAATTAAAATAAATAATATTAATTCATTGAATAAGCAAATAATAGTAATTCAACAAATACTTACATCAGCAAATCAGGGATGACATCATTTAATAAGAATAGGCAGATAAGTCCATTTCGAAATTGAGCAGCATCGATGAATGCTATCATTTGCAGAGGTGTGACCATGGTAGATGTAATTTGTAATGGAAAAAATACTTTATGTTTTCGTCCTCGGAAAACATTAAGCTCAATATTGGATAAATCCATCCTAAATGTGTTAAAAAGAACTGAGACTAAGACCCTCCGATAATCAAAATGATTTTACCTCTCAAATGTTTCCAAGATATATAAAGTAGGTTAAATTTTTTATGTACAAGGTTATTTACAAAAGGTTTCAAGATATTCTTATTTAAATTGGAATATCGAATTCAACCTCCCCCTGAGGTAGTGGATCAATGTGCCCACATTCGGAACAACTTAATTTATTATGAGATTGCGAATCCTCTATGAGGCATGGTACGAATGTAAACAGCTCCACCCTCTCTGAAAACATTTGATTAGCAATTTTCACAAATTCCTGCCATTCTTTATGCTTCAAAGTTTGACCTTCACTGGTGGGGTATAAATCACCCGAGGCGTTATTTTTCCATAACCTTATACCAATAGTTTTGTAGGGGGCATTACAGGTAAGATAGTAACCCCCACCTAGATGTATTTTCTGAGATATATCCCGATCACCCTTCAAAATTTTATCCATAGACCTATTTATAATCTCTACATTATGTAGAACCATCACAAATCGGGATATATTTAATTTAACGCCCGGATTTGTGACCTTCTGACCATCCCATTCCTTCAGTATTATATCCTCAATGTGCCCTGAGGGACCATAAAAAACTAGATATCTTTTGCCACCTAAATGATAATTTTTCCTGATGACCTCTGGTGGATTATTACATTGCATATCCATAGAAGAGCTCTGCTGTTGATTATTCACAGATGATGATGAGGCTGACATCATTGCAACAATATCCATTGATTTCTTATTCTTCTGTACAGAATTTTCATTCACTTTTCTTTTCTTATTTTGAGACTTGGAGGAGTTAAGATATGCCTCAGCCATGTTTTTTTATGCAAAAAAAAAAATAAAATGATGGAACAATTTGCTAATCTAATGATAGAATGAGGTAATGGGGCTCGAAATCTGATTTTATAGGGATGGTGAGAGAGCTGACTCATTAAAAATCTAGTTAATTGGTCACGACCTGATGATATTGAAATATAAAAAAATAGCTTTTATAATGGATTATTCGTGACTATAGTCACAAATTTAGAAAGAGATTTTAGGACACCGTAAAAATCGTGACTAGAGTATATCCTATTTTCAAGACCAAGTTATTTTATATAGATAACATATAGTTTGACCTAAATATTTACCAGTAAATAGGCGAAGAAAAAAATTTGGAGTGCATACAAGATGAATGGTATTTGTGATAAGAGTCATCTCATGTTTAGGGGAATGAGGTCGCAGAATATTAGGTAAACTTTGTTACAGTAAAATAAGAAAAGAGGTCTAGGCGGAAATAAAAAGACATACATATAAGATTAACGCTTTTATTCCATAATTATAATTTACATAAGTTAAATTTACATGTTTTAAGGAAATAGCATTTTAATAAAATCACAAAATGGAGAATGTCTTCTATGCTCATCTATAGGTACATCGTAGGACTCCCACTCGATCAAATGGATTCGGCACCATGGGCAGGTCACTTTGTCTCCCTCTCCTGTATATAAAAATCCAGCTCTTGATAATTGATCTGGTCTGATTGGATGTGATTTAGGCCATGATTTGAAAGTCATAAATCTATTACAATATCTTTGATAATATGATAATTCATACGTCTTGACTTGGAATTCCATCCTTGGTTTATGACATTGAAATTTATCGTATATTGGGAATAATGAGTTCCTTTGATGCAGGGATGCTCCATCTACCGAATCAGATTTCTCTGGTGGATTAGTCAAAGATGATGTAGGATTGGATGACATTGAAAATCCTCCTACAAAACCAGTATTATTGGAAGGCTTTGATGCTGGAAGTAAAACCTCTTTCTCAGCGTCAGCAGATTTTGAATTTGAAAACATTTTAAAATTTTTTCGAAAAAAATGATGTTACATCCAGTGTGATGGTTGATTTTGATTCTGATTTTTTTTAAAAATTTTTTAGATTTTTATATAAGTATCACTGGATTACGTCATACATAGATTAGGTCAGCGATTATGTCATACATAGATTAGGTCAGCGAAATTTTATGATGAGATTGATATTTTCCCATAACATGTTGAGACATGTCTGATTATTATTATTATTACTATTTATTTTTTTAATTATTATTTAAAGAGATTTTTTTTTTTTTTTAGAGAAAGCAAAAATATTTTAGATTACGGTGATATAGAACATTTAAAAAAAAGTGATCTTGATTTATGATCACATCGTGATTTAGAATCACATTTCCATAGATTAATTATCTAGTGTTTGACAATAATAAATCATTGTATATACCTTTGATGTCTGATTCATGACTACATCATTTAGTAAACAATTTTTGCATCCTACAATAGGTTCACTTTAAGATCAGATTTGCATACATTAACTATCTAGTGTTTGACAACAATAAATCATGTAGCAAATATCTAGTGCAAGATATATATAGCTTACTGCATATAATATAGTAAAACAATTTTTTTTTTTTAAATTTATTAACAAGATAACCAAAAAAAATTAAAGTTTATATGTCGCCTAGTCGTGATATTAGTACAAAAACAAGTTTAAAAGCCAATTCCAAAAATAGAATGGACATAAGAATTCCTAAAATAGAATGGACATAAGAAAATCGTGACGAGCTGGTTTCATGTACATGGATGAGGACATTATGGAAAGAAATATTACTACATTAAAGAAATACCGTGATATATAACTCATTAATACATTGGATATATAACATTATTATAACATTAATACATCATTTTAATGAGGCGTATAGCTGTGGAGACTCCAATAACACTACTGCCATTCTCAACAGTTTTTTCAAAATGTGTTTTTTCTTCCAACAAAATATATCCACGCATAATAGTTTTAAGTTATTTTGCAAACATACAAAGTCATACTGCTACAGATATATCCTCAATAAATTCTTTAATTTTCTCTGGTGACAAGGATTTTAACAATATAACATAGCTTTATTTCTTTCCAAATTATCATAAATATTCCCCTAAACATGGTAGAACTTTTGGAAACTTTGAAGATACTTAATGTGCTATTATTTAAAATACATTTCTTTACATTTTCAAAGCACAAATTCCATTTTCAAGATTTATACACAGAAACTTAAACTTCATATAATACATAACTAAAATCAACACACTAGGAGCTAGTAAACTGTTGAAGTAATAAATGTTGAGAAACACTCAAATCTAACAACACCTGACACTACAGAATACACAGAATAGAATACCTGCTGTACAAAACTGAGATTTTAATTACCTATGGATACTCTGGGATGATTATGTAAACAAGGGATGCTGGTGTGGTGTACTTAATTAAAACAGACAGAGATAATAAGTAAAGAAATGGACAAATACACAGAGACAGCTTTACTTGTGATGCTCACACTTGGCTTGTGTGTGTGTGAATACTACCAAACAGATCCCAGCAAGTGCGTGTTTTGTTTACAAATGGGCTTGTATGCATAAGGTCTATATTGCACAGTATAAGGACAGAATCTGTCCTATCACTGCAGCTTTGCAAAGCCAATGGAAATATGTGTGTTATCTTGTATTAATTATCCACCTCGCGACGCATTTGCCCTAAATACGGGGAAATACAGACCGGGATGTATACACCGGCGCCCTGGTACTATGGATAATGAGCGTGAATAACTTCCGGTTTTTCAACAATATCTCAGAAAGTATGTAACTTACAAATATCTTTTATATATTATTGGAAAGCTGTTCTTACAGCGCTTCTGCTCATGTGAATTACATAAAAATCTATTCAGAAATAATGGAGATATTGCAAGTTAAAGATTGAAGTTTTTATATTCACTGTTGCCTGTGCTTTTTGATAGCCTTTGTCAAATACTTTTATTAAATATTCATCTTATTTCACCCATAATGCATACGAATGGTGGATAATAAAAGTAAAACATCCCTCATCAGACAAATACAGAAAAAAAAATATCACTCATGAAGATTAACAATATAATACTCGTGCTGCGCACTCATATAATATTGTTATCTTCATTCGTGATATATTTTTTCCATATTTGTCATTCGGGATGTTTTCCTATTGTAGACTGATACATACAACATTGGATCGGCATAAACGTACTGGCCTTGCTGTGTGACGTAGTTCAATACATTTGTAAACATTGCAAAGAAGTCCTTGCATAGCAACAATATGCTTTGTACGCAAAACTCCTAGCGTGGATTACACTAACTAAATATACGTTGTTACATTGATAGCCCCTTAACCATGCGAGATATAGCGATTTTGTCGAAATTTTCGACCCACAGGGTATCTAAGGAAAGTACTCTTTGCAATTTTCAAAAAAATGTTCCCCTTCTCAAAAATGGCGGCCATTTTGAATTTTCGAATTTTTGTCAAAAATGGCAAAACACAAATTTGCTTCTATCTCCTTAACCGTGTGAGATAGAGCGATTTCGTCAAAATTTTCGACCCACAGGGTATCTGAGCATTGTACTTTTGGCAATTTTTAAAAAATTTTCCCCTCCCCAAAAATGGCGGCCATTTTGAATTTTCGAATTTTTGCCCAAAATGGCAAAACACGAATTTGCTTCTATCGCCGTAACCGTGCAAGATAGAGTGATTTCGTCGAAATTTTCAACCCACAGGGTATCTAAGAAATGTACTCTTGGCAATTTTCAAAAAATTTTCCCCTCCCCACATATGGCGGCCATTTTGAATTTTCGAATTTTGGCCCGAAATGGAAAAACACAAATTGGCCTTAACTGTGCAAAATAGAGTTATTTCGGTGAAATTTTCGACCCACAGGGTATCTAAGAAATGTACTCTTGGCAATTTAAAAAAAAAATTCCTCTTCCCAAAAATGGCGGCCATTTTGAATTTTCAAATTTTTGCCAAAAATAGAAAAACAGAGATTTGCTTCTATCTCCTTAACCGTGCAAGATAAAGTGATTTCGTCAAAATTTTCGACCCAACCAATGCAAAAAGGCATGAAGCTGAAATAATTTACATGTACACTAATAAATATTTAACCATCATTGATATATTTTCACAAATGAAACAGGGTCTTGTAAGACTACTGTACAATTTTGCCAAAAGGTTCATGGGGTGGACATTACACATGATAATGTGTGTTCTTCTATGCTATCCTGTTTCTATTCATATGTCGCAGCTACTATCAACAGGGCGTCCTATTTCTAGTTTTGGATACAAAATAATCAAGAGTTTTCAGAGGTCCCATTTAAATGCATTTTTAATGACTTTAGCTTTCTACTTGATATTTCTTCAAAAATTAATTTACATGTTTGGTTTTATTTTATTGTCTTCCTTACAATACTTTATATCACTTTAGAGACTGGTCACATGGAGTCGAGCGTTTTGCTCTCTCTGAGTGCATCTTGTATAATATGTATTCAAACTTGAAGTTAAATAAAGAAATTTAACATAAATCACTTTTGTATCTTTTTGACTTGTCACTTTTAATAAATTAAAAGGACAATTTGTTAGAAAAAAGTTTTTGAAAAGTTTGGGCCATCAAGTTTTAAGAGGGGTCACTTAACTTCAGAACCTAGTGGCCCTATGGGGCCACCACTGCTTTGCAACAAATTTCTCACACTGGGTGGGGCGCTCACTTAGACGAGCACACTGCAAGAGGGTCTTGGTCAGTGCCAGAAAGCAAACTACACATAAACTATCTGGAACTGAAAGCAGTCTTTCTAGCCTTAAAAGAGTTCCAGGAACTGTGTGAACAATATAGTACTAGTGGCCACTGAAAATACAACAGTGGTTGCTTACATAAACAAGGAAGGAGGCATGAGGTCAGGCCTGACCTCGTGTACCAAGAAACAAGTGATACTGAAGGTCTGTCACATCCCTGGCTGGCTGAACGTGGTAGCAGACAAACTATCAAGATTAGGTCAGACCATTCAAACAGAATGGTCTCTCCTTCCACAGGTATTCAAAGCAATATGCTGCAGGTGGCACCGGCCTCAGATAGACCTCTTTGCCACCAGATTCAACAGCAAGCTACCCCTCTTTGTGTCAACCTTTCCGGACCCCATGGCCTCAGCAGTGGACACACTGAGTCTACCATGGGAGGATCTGGATCCGTATGCCTTTCCACCAGCAGCCGTATTGGGCAAAGTGGTAGAAAAGTTGCAGGATTCTCAGTGCAGCAGAATCATTCTGATTGCCCCGGGGTGGCCAAACATGCCCTGGTTTTGGGACCTGGTGACCATGTCCAGTCAAATCCCACTGAGTCTGCCCAATCTGTTGACCCAGCCTTTCAATCAGACCCCTCACAGGAATCTGACAAATCTAAATCTCCATGCATGGCTCCTAGAGCCTCAGCAATCAAGGAGCAGGGCTTCTCTGAGGCAGTGGCAGCAAGAATTGAGGCTCCTCAGAGAGGATCAACCAGATCAGTCCATGAAGCAAAATGGGCCATTTTTACAAAGTGGTGCCTCTCTAATAAGTTGGACTTCAGGGCACCCCTTGTAAAGTCAGTGGCTGATTCCCTTATGTACCTCTTTCAAAACAAGAAATTACAGCCCAGTACCATTGAGGGATACAGATCTGCCATTGCTGATAAATTGGGAAACTCTCCTATTAATATCAGCAAAGATGAGAATCTTACACGTCTCCTGGATAGTTTCCACAGAGACAGACCCAGGGGCAGGAGGGGAATCCCCTCCTGGAACCTTTCCCTGGTTTTACACCAGTTGACCAAAGCACCCTTTGAACCGATTAGGGAGGCCTCCTTGAAGCATTTGACCTTCAAGACAGTCTTCCCCTTGGCCCTAGGGTCTGGCAAACGTAGAAGTGAAATACGTGCTTGGCAGAACAGAAATATCAGACACCAAGCAGACTGGTCAAAGGTTTCCCTTTTCCCTTCACCCAGCTTTTTGTCAAAGAATCAGCTGGCCAAAGAGGGTCCAGACAGTGTGGCCCCAGTGGTTATACCAGCCCCTGGCCCCAACCCTGGATCGATCCCTCAAGCCTGACAGGTCCCTCTGTCCAGTCAGAGCTTTGCGCTACTATTTGGACAGGACCTCAGACCTCAGGCAGAATAAAGAGCTAGTCTTTGTTTCCTTCAAGAAAGGGTTCAACAAGGACATCTCAGCTGCCACTATCTCCTGTTGGATCAAGCAAAGTGTGATCCTGTGCTATGAGCTCTCTGATCAGCAGGCCCTGACCTTACACCAGGTTAAGGCCCATGATGTAAGGGCTTTTGCTGCTTCTAAGGCCTTCCAGTCGGGAGTATCCTTAGACCAAATTTTCTCAGCTTGCCACTGGAAATCACACAATACCTTCACGCAATTCTATCTGAAGGATGTGTCTTGGGCTGACTCAGAGCTTTATCATCTGGGACCAGTGGTAGCTGCCCAGCAGATCCACCAATAACCCAGTACATAGAGGAGATCTGTACATATGTAAATAGTGTACATTTGTATTTATTGTATATATATTAAGAAGCACAAAAAAAAAAAACTGACTCAAGGTTGGCCCAGGCTTAGAAGAAAATTTTTTGTTAGTTTTTGTTCATGGGTTCATTTTAGTCCCTAGTAATCTACCCACCGACCAAGTGGTAGTTATTCAGCAATTGTCCATTGGATAGGGTATTAACTTATAAAAATTTAATTTACTTATTAAATTTGCAATTTTGTTATTTGTAGCAAAATAATGACAAGGTAAATGTCAAATATCTTAAGAAGTATTAAAGTTAGGGAAATCTTTCCAAATATGTTATCTATCTACATTTTGGTAAGCTATCACATAGTAATGTTTCAGACCTGTTCCGCCTTGGACAGCTGAGTAATAGCTACTTTGCATTCTGACTGTTGAGTAAAGCCATTGTAACTCCAAAACTATTGCAGTTAGAGTATTTTCCTAAAATACGTTGTTCAGCTATTTTGTCCTTAACTATAAGATGACATAAAGTTTGGAGTTTCATAGCATGCCATAAGTGAGTAATAGCTATTTTATTATTTGTAGCAAAATAATGACACAAGTAAATGTCAAATTTCTTAAAAAGTATTAAAGTTAGGCTAGTCTTTTCAAATATGTTGTTCATATGTCTGAAAAGGTAAAAGGAGGAAATGATTCAATTTTTGGAGTGTTCCGGATCACTATCTGGATCTTCTGGATTAATGAAATGTAATTTTTATTGCTTTAATATATCCTATCCAATGGACAATAGCTTACTCGGTCGGCGCGGACCGGCCCGCCAAACGTCAGAAAAAGACATCCTGTGTTTCCACCGGCCAGGCCGGTCCAGTACTGTGCACTCGCCAGATGGCGTGTCGTACTTTCTTCCTGTCTAAACAGAGTGACGTCATAGCATCTTTTTCGTTTGGCGCGAGATCTGTGCAAGCGGAATTTTTATTCAGTGCGAATATTTGCAGAATTTTCTGTTATTCTGTGGAGTTTTTTTAAATTTGGCTATTTCAAAGTGAAGGATATATCTTATAGCTCAAAAAGTCTTCCCCGGGACAGCGAAGAGGGGGTTGTGGCCATGTAATGGCAAGTTTTGATCAACACAGCTTTTGTGCACGCTGTCGTGAGAAGTATAAAGGGGGGACCCCTGTGTGGAAAAGAAGGACACTCCGCAATGTAAGTTCTGTTTGGCTTTAACTCCAGAGCAGTTAGCTCAGATTTCAACCCCATTATATAAACTTAAGAAAGAAAAGCGTGAGGCAAAGAAGTCTGAATCTGCCACCCCCTCTAAGGAATCGTCTGAACTTGTTGACCCTAGTGTGTCAGTTATTGGGGTTGTTGGCCAATCTACATCTGATAAGTCTCCTGCTACTTCCTCATCTTTGCCTCCAGAAAAGAAGATTAAGAAAGATAAAACTACGTCTAAAGCCAAGAAATCTTCTGATTCAACTGAACTCAAAAGCAAGAAAACTGATTCTACAGACACCAAGATTGCGGAGTTATACAGTAAATGGTCGGAACGTTTCAACAGACTTGAAGCTTTGCTTCTATCTAGAACCCTGCAGCCGACCTCTTCTCAGATCAGAGTTTCACCCCCACACTCTCCTCCGCCTAACATTCCGAAAGATTCTGAGCCTGTTTTTCAACCTACAGGGCGCACTGGCAAAGACTCCTCTGCAGAAATGCATCAGTCAGCCAGCCAGCCGGAGTCGGATTCTCAGTCTACTTCTACAGAGCGCACTGGCAAGGGTTTCTCTGCTTCCCAGCATCAACCAGCCAGCCAGCTCACATCCGACCGACAGAAGTCATCTTCTTCAGCATCTAAGCGCACTGGCAAGGGTTCCTCTGCAAATTTGCATCAACCAGCCAGCCAGCTTGTCACCGACCGGCCGACTTCTAGATCCCCTCATAGGCGCTCTGGTACCGACTCGTCTGTTTCCAAACAGCAACATACCAGCCAGCCTCTCAAGAGCCTGAACCGACCTTCAATGTCTGGCCACTCTACTACCGACCCTTCTCACAAAGATCTTTCAGGCAAGACAGACCGACCGGTATCTTCTGTGGTTACCGACACCTTCTTTAAAGCAGAGACAGGACAGTATCTCTAGTATTAGCTCTGGTGCAGACAGTGATTTTTCAGACCGACCACCGGTCGACCTCTATGCTGAAGAAGGGGAACTGTCTGAGGACGCTACTGCCATGGAGTCGGAACAAGTGCCTTCAGAAGAACAGACTTACAGAGAAACGATGAAAGGCATTCGTTCATATATGGGTTCGTCGGATATTCCGGACTTGGATAATATGAATACTGCCTCAGATGACAACCCCTTTTCTGGACCCAAGACTACCACACCGGGGAAAGTTTCTGTACAAATGCCCACGGAGGACTGGTTATGTAAGAAGATGGCTAAATTGAACTTGACTCTGGTTGAGGGGTAGTTCGGAGGCCGGTGGCCTGTTAACGGACCACATCTTGAGAACAGCAAAGTCGCAATCCAAGTGGTACGGGCTGTCATCCGACCACAAAGCCGACCCTGAAGCTGTGTCAAGCTGGAGTGTTGAGGCGTCAAAGTTAAACAGCTGTTACAGTAGGATAGCTAGGCAGTCAGGCCTGACCTCTACCCCCCCTGCTTCCAGACGCATTTCTCAAGAGTCATTGAGAAGGTGGGAAAAGTCGGCCAGAGAAGCGACAGTCATCTGTAACCAAGCAGCTAGCTTCAACAGATGTCAAGGTACAGCAAGATATGCAGGGCCAGCTTAAATCCTTGTGTAGTGAGTGGATAGGCAAGGGGTCTTCAAAGGTGACAATGGCTCTGGATGAACTCCATTACCTTATGGACTTCAACTCTAGCATAACTCAGGCGGCTGCTAAAACTATGGAGCACTTAAGTGAATTTGCCTTCATCTCCTTTGGCAACCTCACCTTAGCTAGACGTGTGAAGAGTGGAGTCAAACCTGACACTGTGGCTGCTCTAAGGATGGCTCCTCTACATATTTCAACACTCTTCCCAGACTCTGTCATTAAGAAGGCTGAGAGGAAATCTCTCACTATGAAACACGAGGACACTCTGGCTCTTCACGTAGCAAGGTCCATTTCCAGCCTTATGACAAGTCGGACAGAAGGTCGGATAAACGGCCGGATAAGAAAGGTGACAAGCCAGCATGGAAGAACATTGGGAAGGGTTGGTACAGAAAGCCTAGATCCAAGCCCTCAACCTCAACATCACGACCAGCCAAGGGCCAACAGTCTTACAAATGACAATTACTGTGTAACAAAGTTCAATACAAGACTGTTGGCCGGGAGCACACCACAGACAATGGACTCTTGTACATTTTTAAATGTAAAGCCTCTTGTTCACTATGTGCATACTGCGACTGGGCATTCGCAAAAGAAAGAAATAAGTCCCAGGGCAGCAGTTTGTTTTTCAACAAATTGTGCATTAAAATCTGTCAAAAGTGCTGGTGTCACTCAATTGTCTTGTGCCCGACCTGTAACAAATGTCAAAAATGTTGTGTCAAATCTGCCTGTACGGGCCAGACTTCAAAACTTTTAGCAAACCTGGCTTGGACCTGGGTGCCAGTCCGAAAGTGGTTCAAATCCTCCAAGAGGGCTACACCCTCCCCTTTCGGATCCGGCCAAAACTCACAAGAATTCCCACAGTCATAAGCTGCTATGCCAATCCTCACAGGAACAGCTACCTGTTAGAGGCATTGCATCACCTTATCGACAAAAATGCTGTAGAACTGGTGTACAACCAGGCCTCGTTGGGATTTTACAACCGACTCTTTTTAGTCCCAAAACCCAACAACAAGTGGAGGCCAATATTGGACCTAAGCAATCTGAATCAATTTCTCAAGGTGGAGAAATTCAAAATGGAGACACCGGAAACCATCAGGACCTCCCTACAACAAGGGGAGTGGGTTACCTCAATAGACTTCAAGGATGCCTACTTCCATATACCGATACAGGAACAGTCCAGGAAATACCCCAGATTCCATGTCCAGGGTCAAACTTATCAGTTCAAGGCTCTGCCCTTTGGTCTATCCACAGCACCCTTGGAGTTCACTGTGATAACAAAAGAGGTGAAACTGATGGCGACACACCAGGGTATAAGGATCCACCAGTACCTGAGAGCCAGATCCCACCAAACTTGTCTTCAGCATACCCAGTTGTTAGTGGCAATGTGCCAGAAGCTAGGTTGGCTGGTGAATATAGAAAAGTCAGAGCTGGAGCCCAAACAAGTCTTCGATTTTGTAGGTTACCAGTTCGAGCTCAGGTCCGGCCGGGTCTGACCGACACAGGACCGGTGGCAAAGCCTTCAAGAGAAAATTCAAGCACTGTTATTAGTATCGGCCGGTCCGGCAGTTCATGTCCTTGATAGGTTTGCTAACAGCCACGGAGAAGGAAGTCCACCTGGGTCGGTTACATATGAGGCCTATACAGTGGCACCTCAAAAACAACTGGAGAGTACCAGAATCACTAGAAAAGGTCATTCCCATACCCAGGTCACTGCACCCTCATCTCAAATGGTGGCTGGAGGAAAGCAGTGTCCTTCGAGGCCAACCCTTACACCCATTAAAACATGCGCTGCAAATCTTCACAGACGCATCAAAAGAAGGGTGGGGTGCTCACTTAAACGAACGCACTGCAAGAGGGTCCTGGTCAGTAACAGAAAGCAAGTTGCACATAAACTATCTGGAACTAAAGGCAGTTTTTATTGCGTTAATACATCCTATCCAATGGACAATAGCTTATCCGGTCGGCGCAGACCGGCCTGCCAAACGCCAGAAAAAAAAATCCTGTGTTTCCACCGGCTAGGCCAGTCCAGTGTTGTGCACTCGCCAGATGGCGTGTCGTACTTCCTTCCTGTCTAGACAGCGTGACATCATAGCATCTTTTTCGTTTGGCGCATGTGTTGTGTGCACGAATTTTCAGAGTTAAATTTTATTTTGGAATTATCACAGTATTCATCAAAGAGTGACTTTTATGTTTATTGCTACTTATACAAGAGTGTATATAGATCATTTTGGACTATCTTTGCTTTCGGATCGTCATGTCCTCACCTGCTCAGAAGCATGGAAGTTGTGGCCACATTATGGCTAGCTTCGATAGCCATCATTTCTGCGCGCGTTGCAGAAAAAAGGGTAAGGGATCAGATCCGTGTGTGCTTAAAAATGATTGTAACTCTGAAGAGCAGACCTATCGCGAAACCATGAGTGGGATCAGGTCGTTTATGGGGTGGAGTCACATCCCAGAGATGGACACTACAGCCTCCAGGTCGGAGGGTAACCCTTTTGCCGGTCCAAAGGCCCACCCTACAGGAAAGGTCTCAGTCACCATGCCCACAGATGAGTGGCTATGCAACAAGATGGCGAAAATCAACCTAACACTTACAGAGGGGTATCCGTCCCGTAGCTCAGAGGCTGGAGGGCTGCTCAAGGACCTCATGTCCTCACCTGCTCAGAAGCATGGAAGTTGTGGCCACATTATGGCTAGCTTCGATAGCCATCATTTCTGCGCACGTTGCAGAGAAAAGGGTAAGGGATCAGATCCGTGTGTGCTTAAAAATGATTGTAACTCTGAAGAGCAGACCTATCGCGAAACCATGAGTGGGATCAGGTCGTTTATGGGGTGGAGTCACATCCCAGAGATGGACACTACAGCCTCCAGGTCGGAGGGTAACCCTTTTGCCGGTCCAAAGGCCCACCCTACAGGAAAGGTCTCAGTCACCATGCCCACAGATGAGTGGCTATGCAACAAGATGGCGAAAATCAACCTAACACTTACAGAGGGGTATCCGTCCCGTAGCTCAGAGGCTGGAGGGCTGCTCAAGGACCAATTCGTCCGCCCCCCAAAATCGCAAGCCAAATGGTACAACTTTGCAGCTGACCCAGAGAAGTGTAATCAAGGGGCTCCACAGACTGTAACTACTTGGAACACTGATGCATCTAAAGTCAACAGCTCCTACAGTCGCATAGCCGCCGGCATTGCCTCAACCCTGCCTGCTTCCCGTCAAATTTCACAAGATAATTTAAGACGGTGGGAAAAATCAGCTCGCGAAGCCTCCACTACTTGCAACCAAGCGGCCGCGTTCAACAGGTGCTTGTACAAGGTGCAAGAAAATATGCAAGCAGAGTTAAAGACAATCAAATCAGAGTTGAGTAAAGGGAAGTCAGCAGGAAAGATCACCCGTGCTACAGAGGAAATGCAGTTCCTCATGAACTTCAACTCGAGCATAACACCGTGTATGGCCAAAACACTTGAACATTTGACTGATTTTGTTTTTGTGATGGTCGTAAACACCACTCTCATAAGAAGGGACTCGTACCTCTCCCATTTGAAAATGGGCATCAAGCCGGACACTCTGGCCGCTTTGAGGACTGGACCACTTCACACTGCAACCCTGTTTCCAGATTCCACCTTAAAACAAGCGGAAGAATATATCACCAGCTTTGAGAGCAAGTCTCACTCCCACTCGGGAAAGAAAGGTCGCTTCCATCCATACAAATGGCAGGAAAAACGATCGGATTACAGGAAACCAGACCGTCCGGCTTGGAAGAACATTGGTAACAGGGGACAGGGTAAGAAGAAAGGAAAGCCTCATTCTACTCTTCGTGACCAGCCAAGGGACAGCAGTCATTTAAATGACAATCAATGTGTAACCAGTTTACAGAGGGAACTGCTGGCCCGGAACAAGACTTTAATGCAAGAAAAGACATTAAATGTTGTAAACTTTCATGTTGTAACAGATGTACCTTCTGCGCCCGGGCACTCCCAAAAGAGAGAGTTAAGTCCCGGGGCAGCAGACTGTCAAATAAAGTCTCACAGATTAAAGTATGTGAAAGTTGCTTCTTGTGTCACTCAATTGTCTGGTGTCAAAAGTGTAAACAATGCCCAAAATGCTGCACTAAATCTGCCTGTAGGGGCCAGACTCCAAAAATTTTGGGAAACTTGGCTAAATCTGGGAGCCGGTCCGAAAACTATTCAAATACTGAAGGAAGGCTATGTCCTTCCCTTCCGGACCCGGCCAAATCTTACAAGGTCTCCAACAGTCATAAGCTGTTATGCCAATCCCCACAGGAACAGCTACCTGCTGGAGGCATTGCATCAGCTTATAGACAAAAATGCAGTAGAACTGGTCCACAATCAAACATCTTTGGGTTTCTTCAACCGACTGTTCCTAGTTCCAAAACCCAACAACAAATGGAGGCCAATACTAGACCTGAGCAAACTGAACTACTTTCTAAAGGTGGAGAAGTTCAAAATGGAGACTCCGGAAACCATCAGAACGTCCCTTCAAGAAGGGGAGTGGGTCACTTCAGTAGATTTCAAAGACGTCTACTTCCACATACCAATACAGGAACAATCCAGGAAATACCTAATATTTCACGTCCAGGGTCGGACTTACCAATTCAAGGCTCTGCCCTTCGGTCTGTCCACAGCGCCCATGGAGTTCACTGTATTAGTAAAGGAGGTCAAGCTTCGACTTCATAGGTTACCAGTTCGATCTCAGGTCCGGCCGGGTCAGACCGACTCCGGACCGGTGGCAAAACCTTCAGGACAAAATACAAGCTCTGCTGCTATCACCGGCCTGTCCGGTCCGGCAGTTCATGTCCCTGATAGGTCTCCTAACAGCCACAGAGAAACAAGTTCACCTAGGCCGACTACACATGAGACCCATACAGTGGCATCTCAAAAACAATTGGAGAATACCGGAATCCTTAGAGAAAATTATTCCCCTACCCAGGTCTCTGCACCCTCACTTACAATGGTGGCTAGAGGAAAACAATGTGCTCCAAGGCCAGCCTTTACACCCAATAAGACATGCTCTGCAAATCTTTACAGATGCATCAAAAAAAGGGTGGGGCGCTCACTTAAACGAATTCACTGCAAGAGGGTCGTGGTCGGTGCCGGAAAGCAAGCTCCACATAAACTATCTGGAACTCAAAGCGGTTTTCCTAGCCTTAAAAGAGTTCCAAAATCTCTGTGTAAACAAGATAGTTCTAGTGGCAACAGACAACACCACAGTTGTAGCCTACATAAACAAAGAAGGAGGCATGAGGTCGGGCCCACTGTGTGCCCTACTCTGGAGAATCTTGACCTGGTGTTCCCAGCGTCAAGTAACTCTAAAAGCCCGACACATCCCAGGCCGTCTAAATGTGATAGCGGACAAGCTGTCCAGACTGGGCCAGACCATCCAGACGGAGTGGTCCCTCCTTCCGGAAGTTTTTCGAAGTTTATGCAACAAATGGCACCGCCCTCAGATAGACCTCTTTGCCACAAGATTCAACCACAAGCTGCCTCAATTTGTATCTCCAGTTCCGGACTCTCTCCGGCCCAACATGCCCTGGTTTTGGGATTTAGTGGCCATGTCCAGTCAAGTTCCACTGAGCTTGCCACATCTTCCCAATCTGCTGACACAGCCCTTCAATCAGATCCCTCACAGAAATCTGACCAACCTGAATCTTCATGCCTGGCTCCTAGAGCCACAGCAATCAAAGAACAGGGCTTCTCTGAAGCAGTGGCAGCAAGAATTGAGGCTCCTCAGAGATCAACTAGATCAGTCTATGAGGCAAAGTGGACCATTTTTACAAAATGGTGCATCACTAATCAGGTGGACTTCAGATCACCACCTGTGAAGTCAGTGGCTGACTTCCTACTTTACCTCTTTGAGGTCAAAAATCTTCAGCCCAGCACCATTGATGGATACAGGTCTGCTATTGCGGATAAACTGGGTAATACCACAGTCAATATCAGCAAAGATGATAATCCTACTCGTCTCCTGGACAGTTTCCACAGAGACAGGCCCAAGGGGCGGAGGGGCATACCCTCCTGGAACCTTTCACTGGTATTACACCAGCTCACAAAGGCCCCCTTTGAACCTCTTCGGGAGGCATCATTGAAGCATCTGACCTTCAAGACTGTCTTCCTTTTGGCTCTGGGTTCGGGCAAAAGAAGGAGTGAGATCCATGCATGGCAGCACAAGAACATCAGACACCAGTCAGACTGGTCTAAGGTGTCCCTGATTCCATCTCCCAGCTTTCTTTCCAAGAACCAGCTGGCCAAAGAGGGCCCAGAGAGTGTAGCCACAGTGGTCATACCAGCCCTGGCTCCTACTCTGGACAGATCCCTCAGGTCTGACAGATCCCTTTGTCCAGTCAGAGCTCTGCGCTACTACTTGGACAGGACTTCAGACCTCAGGCAGAATAAGGAGTTAGTTTTTGTCTCCTTCAAGAAAGGTTTTGACAAAGACATCTCTCCTGCCACTATCTCCTCATGGATCAAACAAACTGTGATCCTATGTTATGAGCTATCTGATCACCAGGCCCACACCTTACATCAAGTCAAGGCTCATGATGTAAGAGCTTTCGCAGCCTCTAAGGCCTTCCAGTCGGGAGTTTCTTTAGAGCAGATTTTATCAGCCTGCCACTGGAAATCCCATAATACCTTCACTCAATTCTATCTGAAGGATGTGGCTTGGGCCGATTCAGAGCTCTATCATCTTGGTCCTGTTGTAGCTGCTCAGCAGATCCACCAGCAGACCAGTAACTAGAGGAGATCTGTACATATGTATATAGTTGTACATCTTTGTATATATTGCACATTTAGTTAAGCAAAAAAAAAACAACAAATCTCTGGACGTGCTTCCTCCGGGAGGTCTTATTCTATGGGACTGAACTCATCCCTCTCTTCCCCTACCTCAGAGCAGGTCTGTTAAAAAAGGGGGGGCATGGTCGTTTCTGACGGTTCAACTCCTGTTAACCGGATGATGATATTCGACCACAGCCTTAGGGTTATCGACCTCAAGGTCTCCCCAGGCTTGGAAAAGGAATGGTCAATCTACTATCATGAGTTCAATTTTTGTAGTCCCTAGTAACTTACCCGCCGTCCAAGCGGTAGTTATTCAGCTATTGTCCATTGGATAGGATGTATTAATGCAATAAAATTGCAAATTTAATAAGTAAATTAAATTTTATAAGTTAATACCCTATCCAATGGACACACAAGACCCTCCCACCGACCCCGCTTTCAGCTTACTAGGGGTCTAACAGGTTTAGACAACGAAAAAGATGCTATGACGTCATGCTGTCTAGACAGGAAGGAAGTACGACACGCCATCCGGCGAGTGCACAACACTGGACCGGCCTAGCCGGTGGAAACACAGGACGTCTTTTTCTGGCGTTTGGCAGGCCGGTCTGCACCGACCGGATAAGCTATTGTCCATTGGATAGGGTATTAACTTATAAAAATTTAATTTACTTATTAAATTTGCAATTTTCTAGCTTTAAAAGAGTTCCAAGACCTCTGTATGGACAGCATAGTTCTAATAGCCACAGACAATACTACAGTAGTAGCTTACATAAACAAAGAAGGAGGCATGAGGTCGGGTCCACTCTGTGCCCTTCTATGGAGAATCCTGACCTGGTGTACCCAGCGTCAAGTAACTCTGAAAGCCCGGCATATCCCAGGCCGGCTGAATGTGGTAGCAGACAAACTGTCCAGGCTGGCCCAACCATTCAGACAGAATGGTCTCTCCTTTCGGAGATTTTCCAAAAAATATGCCACAAATGGCATCAACCTCAGATAGATTTGTTTGCAACGAGGTTCAACCACAAGTTACCTCAGTTTGTTTCTCCTATACCGGATCCCCTGGCTCTAGCAGTAGATGCACTCACTCTGCCATGGGAAGATTAGGATGCATATGCCTTCCCACCGACCGCCATATTGGGAAAAGTGGTGGAGAAGTTGCAGAACTCCCTGTGCAAGAGACTCATTCTGATTCCCCTGGGGTGGCCCAACATGCCTTGGTTTTGGGACTTAGTGAACATGTCCAGTCAGGTCCCTCTCAGTCTGCCCAACCTGCCCAATCTGTTGACACAGCCCTTCAATCAGTTCCCTCACAGAAATCTGACAAATCTAAACCTTCATGCATGGTTCCTAGAGCCACAGCGATCAAAGAACAGGGCTTCTCTGAGGCAGTGGCAGCAAGAATTGAGGCTCCTCAAAGAAGATCAACCAGATCAGTCTATGAGGCAAAGTGGGCCCTTTTTACAAAGTGGTGCATCACTAATCAGGTTGGCTTCAGGTCACCACCTGTAAAGTCGGTTGCTGACTTCCTACTGTACCTCTTTGAGGACAAGAAGTTACAGCCCAGCACCATTGATGGATACAGGTCTGCCATTGCTGATAAGTTGGGTAACACAACAATCAATATCAGCAAGGATGATAATCTCACTCATCTCTTGGAAAGTTTCCACAGAGATAGACCCAAAGGGCAGAGGGGAATACCCCCCTGGAACCTTTCCCTGGTACTGCACCAGCTGACAAAGGCTCCCTTCGAACCCCTTAGGGAGGCGTCTTTGAAGCACCTGACCTTCAAAACTGTCTTCCTTTTGGCCCTGGGCTCTGACAAAAGAAGGAGTGAGATCCATGCATGGCAGCACAAGAACATCAGACACCAATCAGATTGGTCTAAGGTGTCTCTGTTTCCATCTCCCAGCTTTCTTTCTAAGAACCAGCTGGCTAAAGAGGGTCCAGAGAGTGTAGCCCCAGTGGTTATACCAGCCCTGGCTCCCACTCTGGATAAATCCCTTAAGTCTGACAGATCCCTTTGTCCAGTCAGAGCCTTGCGCTACTATTTGGACAGGACCTCAGACCTCAGGCAGCACAAGGAGTTAGTCTTCGACAATGACATCTCCCCTGCCACTATCTCCTCATGGATCAAGCAGACTGTGATCCTATGCTATGAGCTCTCTGATCATCAACCCCACACCCTGCATCAAGTAAAAGCTCATGATGTCGGGGCCTTTGCTGCCTCTAAGACCTTCCAGTCAGGAGTTTCCTTAGAACAGATCCTGGCAGCCTGCCACTGGATATCCCATAATACCTTCACACAGTTTTACCTAAAGGACGTGGCCTGGGCTGATTCAGAGCTCTTCCATTTGGGTCCTGTAGTGGCTGCTCAGCAGATCCACCTAGAACCCAGGACCTAGAGGAGATCTGTAAATATGTAAATAGTGTACATACAGTTAAGCAAAAAAAAACCGAAAAAAACTGTGACGTGCTTCCTTCGGGAGGTTTATTTCTTCTCAGGGGACTGAACTCAGCCCTCTCTGCCCCTACCTCAGAGCAGGTCTGTAAAAAAAAAAGGGGGGGGGGGGGGTAAGTCAGTTTGGACCGTTTAACCGGTCTCTGTTGACCGACTATAGCCCTAAGGGTTTCCTGACCACAGGGTCGACCCGGGCTCGAAGAGAGTTGTTTATTTTATGAGTTCATCTAAGTCCCTAATAAGTTACCCGCCGACCAAGCGGTAGTTATTCAGCTATTGTCCATTGGATAGGATGTATTAGGAAGGAAACTACACAGCACTCTGATCCTGTTAAATCTCCACCTTCCTCTTCAGTGCCTCCAGAGAAGAAGGCCAAGAAAGAAAATGTCGCTTCCAAACCCAAGAAATCGTCTGAATCTTCATCAACTGACGCTAAGATAGCAGATCTAGACAGTAAGTGGTCCGAACGTTTAACAGACTAGAGGCACTTTTGCTTTCTAAGAGTTTCAACCGACCTTTTCTTCAGAAGTTAGGCTAACTCCATCTCACTCTCCACCGACAAACATACCCAGGGACTCTGAGCCATTTTTCCAACCTACAGGGTGCACTGGCAAGGCCTTCTCTGCGGATACGCATCAGGCAGCCAGCCAGCCAGAGTCAGACTCTCAATCTACCACTACAGAGTGCACTGGCAAGGGTTCCTCTGCTTCACAGCATCAACGGGCCAGCCAGCTCACATTCGACACACAGGAAATACCATCAGTTTCTTCTAAGCGCGCTGGCAAGGGTTTCTCTGCTTCACAGCATCAACCAGCTTGTCACTGACCGACCCTTTTCAAGATCTCACAGGCACGCTGGTTTGGATTCTGCCAAGAGTTCCTCTGCTTCACAGCACCAACCCACCAGCCAGTCAGCCACCAGACGGGACCGTCCTTCTGGGCATACTAGTACCGACCCTCATTCCAGACATAAAGCTACCGGAAGGTCTCACAGCAAACAACATGCCGACCGACCACTGTCAACTGCTGTCACCGACACTGGCTCTCCTCCTCTACATAGGCACCGGAAGGACAGTGCTTCTAGTCACAACTCTGGGTCTGTGAGTGACTTGTCAGATAGGCCAGCAGTAGACCTTTACACTGAGGAGGGAGAGCTATCTGATGATCCGGAATTGACTGCTGAACTTGATCTTCCTCAGAAGAACAAATGTATAGAGAAACTACGAAGGGTATTCGGGAGTATATGGACTGGTCAGACATCCCGGAACTGGACAGTGCTAACACTGCGTCGGATGACAATCCATTTTCTGGTCCCAAAGCTGTGACACCGGGCAAAGTATCCGTCCAGATGCTGACTGAAGATTGGCTTTGCAAGAAGATAGGAAAGTTGAACTTAACTCTGGTTGAGGGCTATCCATCCCATAGTTCTGAGGCCGGTGGCCTGTTGATGGATCAGTTCCTGAGGACAGCGAAGTCGCAATCCAGATGGTACGGTCTTGCCACCGACCACAAAGCTGACCCTGCTGCTGTCTCAGGCTGGAGCATGGAATCTTCAAAGCTTAACAGTTGCTTCAGTCGGATATCCCGACAGTCCGGATTGACTTCTACTCCACCTGCTTCTAGACTTATCTCACAGGAATCGTTAATAAGGTGGGAGAAATCTGCCAGAGAGGCGTCGGTCATATGTAATCAGGCTGCTAGTTTCAATCGCTGTCTGTTTCATGTACAGAAGGACATGCAGAACCAACTTTGAAGTCTCCGGGCGGATTGCAAGGGTAAAGGTTCCTCAAAAAGTTCAAACACCATGGACGAACTTAAATACCTCATGGACTTTAACTCCAGCATTACACAAGCTGCTACCAAGACCATGGAGCACCTGAGTGAATTCGTCTTTATCTCAATGGGGAACCTGACATTGGCTAGGCGCGATGCATACCTCACCCATGTGAAGTCAGGGATTAAACCGGACACTATAGCTGCTTTGAGAACAGCTCCCCTACATATCCCCACCCTCTTCCCTGATTCAGTTATTAAGAGGGCTGAGGAGGAAATCTTACACTTCGAGTCAAGAGGTCAGTCCAGTAGTTCCCGTAGCAATGCCCGTTTCCATCCTTACGAGAGACCTGACAAGAAATCAGACTGGCATCAGGACAAGAAAGGGGATAAACCGGCATGGAAGAGCACAGGAAAGGGTCGGTACAGGAAACCCAGAGGGAAGGCCTCTAGTTACTCTTCCCGACCAGCCAAGGGCCAGCAGCCGTATAAATGACAATCACTGTTTAACTCAGTTTCAGACAGGGCTGCTGGCCGGGAGCACACCCATGAGAAAGACAATAGACACTTGTTTTCTTGGCAATGTACACTTAAATGTTGTAACTCCTGTACCTACTGTGCCTGGGCATTCACAAAGGAAAGATCTAAGTCCCAGGCCAGTAGATTGTTATGTTCAAAGATTTCACTCATTAAAATATGTGAAAGGTGCTTCTTGTGTAACTCCGTTGTCTTGGGTCCCTCCTGTAACAAGTGTAGGAAATGTTGTCTCAAATCTTCCTGTAGGAGCAAGACTTCAAAACTTTTGGCAGGCTTGGCTAGATCTGGGTTCCGGTCCGAAAGTGGTTCAAATCTTGAAATATGGCTATACCCTCCCCTTTCGGATCCAAAACTTACACAGTATCCCACAGTCATAAGCTGTTATGTCAATAATCACAGGAACAGCTACCTGTTAGAGGCATTACATCAGCTTATAGACAAAAATGCTGTAGAACTAGTACGAAACCAGACCTCCTTGGGGTTCTTCAACCGACTGTTTCTGGTTCCAAAGCCCAACAACAAGTGGAGACCAATACTGGACCTAAGCAATCTATACCTCTTCCTCAAGGTGGAAAAATTCAAGATGGAGACCCCCGAAACCATCAGGACATCCCTCCAAGGGGAGTGGGTTACCTCCATAGATTTCAAAGACGCCTACTTCCACATACCTAGACAGGAATAATCCAGGAAATATCTCAGATTTCATGTCCAGGTTCAGACTTACAAATTCAAAGCACTGCCTTTTGGTCTGTCCACAGCACCCTTGGAGTTCACTTGGTAGCAAAAGAGGTGAAACTGATGGCCACTCAGCAGGGTATAGGAATCCGCCAGTACCTAGACGACTGGTTGGTGAGGGCCAGATCCCACCAGGTCTGTCTCCAGCATTCTCTAGAGCTAGTAGAAATATGCCAAAGGCTCGGTTGGCTGGTGAACCTGGAGAAATCAGAGCTGGAGCCCAAACAAATCTTCGATTTTATTGCGTTAATACTTCTTACCTAACAGACTCCCGCTATATGTCGGCGCCAGCCGGTCCGCCAAACGTCAGAAAAAGACATCCTGGGTATTCCCCCGGCCGGACCGGCACATCCCTCTATACTCACTAGACGGCTAGTGCTCCCTGTACTCGCCAGGTGGCCATGACGTCACGGCCTCTTTTTCGTTTGGCGCGTTGCTGTTGAAAGTGTTATATATTCTCAAGGATTAAATTCTTTTTATAAACGTTTATTTGTGTGAGGTTGAGCATTTTGTGTGGTGACTATTATATTTGGATATCATGGTGTCATCTGGCCAGAAAAAGGGAGGCTGCGGCCATATTATGGCAAGTTTTGACACCCATGTCCGCTGTGCACGCTGTCGTGAGAAGGGTGCTGGATCAGACCCTTGTGTACAAGGCAAGGACGACTGCGCAGCTTGTTTGCTTCTTACTCCAGACCAACGGAAACAACTGGGCACGCCCACTTATAAGCTTTGCAAGGAAAAGAAATCTTCCAAAAGTGATGTTTTGATTGACCCGTCTCAAGTCTCTGTGGTAGGTCCAGTGGACTTAAACCAATCTGTAGCTTCTGCTGTGTCTTCACCCAGCAATGTATCATTGGAGGATTCGTTTAAAAGGCAACTTTCTGACTTGAAAGACGAGCGGTCTACTCGCTTTGCTCGTATTGAAGCCTTACCATGGGTTCTAACCCTAGTGCTGCTCAACCCATTGCTGCTACAGGTAACATTGCTCCAGTTTTTTCTCCAGTGAAGGTGAAAATTAACCATCCCCCTCCAGTAGGGGCCTTATCTTTATCTCCCTTCCTGCCTCACACTGCTTCACTGCTTCCGGTTCGGCTCCGGGCCCGGGGAGGGAACAAGTGTTGGATTCAGGGGCACCTATGGACAATCCGCAACCGGAAACTTCCAGTTCCCAGCCGCTATCCTCTGCTTCTCAGCCTTTTCCTCAGTCTTTTACTTCACCTCTGGAAAACCTGTACCCGGACCGGTCCCAGGACACAGAACCAGCATTTGGCCTACCGGACTGGGAGCCGTTATGAGGATCTACAGGAGGAACAAGCTTCCGGTTCTGAGGCTGACCCTCAGGAGAAAGACAGGATCCTTTCAGAGGATCAGTTATAGAGAAACTGTCAGAGGTGTGAGGGTTTATATGGAGTGGTCTTTTATCCCGGACCGGGAATATACTGCCCAGTCTAGACATGACAACCCATGGATCGGAACCAGGAGCCAACCGGTTGGAAATATATCTGTTGCCTTTCCCCCAGAAGATTGGTTCTGTAGAAAGTTTGAACAGCTGAATTTGTATATTATAGATGGACATGTCTCTCGCTCTGGGGAAAGGGGCTGGCTTAGAACCGACAAGTTTTTCAAGTTACCCAAGACTCAGAACAGATGGTACAGTTTGCACCCGGCTCCGAACCCAGGGGACAACTGTCCAGGCAGAGTTGTAAAATTTTGGTCCAATGATACGCCTCACCTGAACAGTTCTTATAGTCGCATCGCCAAGCCTTCGGGACTGACTGTTACTTCTCCTCCTCGCCCAATAGCCCAGGATACTCTCCGTAAGTGGGACAAGGCTTTACGTGAAGGCACATACATTTGCAATCAGGCGGCGGGATTTAATCGATGCATTTCCAAACTGCAGTCTGATATTCAGGACAATCTTAGAGCCCTTGAGACTGAACTGTCAAAAGGTTAATCTTCCCAGAAGTCTGAAAAAGCACTCACAGAAATCAGGGACCTCACCGCCTTCAACCAATATGTGAGCTTCTGTATGGGAAAATCTATGCAACATCTGGCGGTATCCTCTTTGTGCAGATGGGAAACATTACCTTGTTAAGGAGGGACGCCTACTTGGACCACCTAAAACAGGGCATCAAGCCAGACACCTGGTGTCCATTGCGGAATAGCACTCTCAACTCTTCAGCCCTTTTCCCGGATGATATGGTGCGCAGGGCCGAAGAGGAAATTGCTAAATCTGAAACTGAACGCCATGCCACCCAGCCCGGATCGGGCCATGGCGGGTACGGCTCCAGAAACAAAATAGGTACCAACCTTATCAGAGTGGATGGAACCGTAAATAGGACACAAACAGATCTGCCCCTTCTGCTCAAGAGTCAGAAGTCCCAGCATGGCGCTCCTTTGGCAGAAATCGTAACAGGGGCAGGGGTAGAGGTGCCTCCTCTGGAGGTCGCAACCCTAAGGCTTTCAAGGGAAATAATAATAAAAAATGACAATTATGGTGTCAGTTCTGTTCTAAACCAAGACCCTTGAAGTTTTGTACACTTTGTTTGAAAGACTCTAAATGTTCTGCCTGTTCTAAGTGTTCTTGTGAAAAGTCAAAATGTAAATTACATAAATGTTGCAACTCTTGCACCTTCTGTGTTTTTGAACGGGCCGCTGCAAAAGAATGGCGTAAGTCCCAATGTAGATTCAGAATATGGCCTAATAAAGCCTGTGAAAGATGTTTTTTCTGTAAAACTGTCTCCTTCTGCGCCTCCTGTGACAAATGTCCTCAGTGTTGTAGAAGGTCGGCTTGTGGGGGCCCAACTGCAAAACTTCTGGCAAGTCTGGGCCCAGAAGAGTTCAAGTCTGAGAGTAGTATCTATCCTGAAGGAGGGTACAACCTCCCATTCAGTCACAAACTTCATCTCACCAGAATCCCTCTGATAAGGAGCGGATATGCCAATCCCCGCAGGGACAGCTACCTGCAGGAGGCATTGCATTCCCCCCTTCAAAAACGAGCGGTCGAAAAAGTAAGGGTTCAGTCCTCTCTGGGATTTTACAACAGGCTCTTCATTGTTCCCAAACCAAATCAAAAGTGGCGTCCAATCTTAGATCTCAGTGCCCTCAACCGGTTCCTCAAGGTCAAAATTTTCAAAATGGAGACCCCAGAGTCCATTCGCCTATCTCTGCAACCAGGGGAGTGGGTCACGTCGCTCGATTTCAGCGACGCCTACTTTCACATCCCTATCAGTCCAAATTCAAGGAAGTTCCTCAGATTCAGTTTTCACAATCAAACCTTCCAATTCAGGGTTCTTCCATTCGGCCTCTCTACAGCTCTGATGGAGTTTACAATTGTAGTAAAGGAGGTCAAACTCGTGGCTCGGGCGAGAAACATCTGGATGCACCAATACCTGGACGATTGGTTGATCCGGGTAAAAGACAGGGACACATGTTTTCAGGATACCCAAACCCTCCTGGCGTTGTGTCAGGAGTTGGGCTGGGTCGTGAACCTCAGAAAATCAGAACTGGAGCCTAAGCTGATTTTCAATTTTGTACCTTCAGGACAAAATAAAAGATCTTCTGTTGCTACCTGCCTGTCCGGTCCGGCAATTTATAGGGTGATAGGGTTGTTGACGGCGACAGAAAAGCATGTTCACTTCGGCCGACTTCACATGAGACCCATACAGTGGCATCTCAAAAACAACTGGAGGATACGCGAACCTTTAGGAAAGGTGATTCCGATTCCCAGGACCTTACACCCTCATTTGCAATGGTGGCTACAGGAAGAAAACGTCCTCACAGGCCAACCACTACACCCTATAAAACATGCTCTGCAAATCTTTACAGATGCATCAAAAGAAGGGTGGGGCGCTCACTTAAACGAGCACACTTCAAGAGGATCCTGGTCGGTGCCGGAAAGCAAACTGCACATAAATTTTTTGGAACTAAAAGCAGTATTTCTAGCCCTAAAAGAGTTCAAAGACCTCTGTGCCGGACAGATAGTTCTAGTGGCAATGGACAACATCACAGTTGTGTCCTATATAAACAAGGAGGGAGGCATGAAGTCGGGCCCCCTGTGTGCCTTGCTGTGGAGAATCTTGACCTGGTGTACTCAGCGTCAAGTAACCCTAAAAGCCCGTCATATCCCAGGCCGACTAAATGTGATAGCGGACAAGTTATCCCGGCTGGGTCAGACCATTCAGACAGAATGGTCTCTCCTTCCAGAGGTTTTCCAAACCTTATGCTACGAATGGCACCGACCTCTGATGGACCTTTTAGTGACAAGATTCAACCACAAACTGCCTCTGTTTGTTTCTCCAGTACCGGACCCCATGGCTGTAGCAGTGGACACACTCACTCTGCCATGGGAGGATCTGGATGCATACGCCTTCCCGCCGATCGCCATCTTGGGCAAAGTGGTGGAGAAGCTACAGGACTCCCCTTGCAAGAGAATCATTCTAATTGCTCCGGGGTGGCCCAACATGCCATGGTTGGGACTGAGTGACCATGTCCAGTCAGGTCCCTCTCAGTCTGCCCAATCTGTTGACACAACCCTTCAGCCAGGTCCCTCACAGGAACCTGACAAGCCTGAATCTCCATGCATGGCTCCTAGAGCCACAACAATTAAAGAGCAAGCTTCTCTGAGGCAGTGGCAGCAAGAATTGAGGTTCCTCAAAGAGTCAAAGTCAAAGTTGGGGTTTTACGTGGTTCCTCAAAGAGGATCAACCAGATCAGTCTATGAGGCAAAGTGGGCCGTTTTTACAAAGTGGTGCATCACTAATCAGGTGGACTTCAGGTCTCCCCCTATAAAATCAGTGGCTGATTTCCTCATGTACCTCTTTGAGGACAGAAATTTACAGCCCAGCACCATTGATGGCTACAGGTCTGCCATTGCTGATAAGTTAGGAAATACAACAATCAATATCAGCAAGGATGACAATCTCACTCGTCTCCTGGGTAGTTTCCATAGAGACAGACCCAAGGGAAGGAGGGGCATTCCCTCCTGGAACCTGTCCCCGGTGCAGCACCAGCTGACAAAGGCTCCCTTTGAACCAATGAAGGAGGCATCCTTGAAGCATTTGACCTTCAAAACTGTCTTCCTTTTAGCCCTTGGGTCAGGCAAAAGAAGGAGTGAGATCCATGCCTGGCAGCATAAGAACATCAGACACCAGTCAGACTGGTCTAAGGTGTCTCTGTATCCATCCCCCAGCTTTTTTTCCCAGAATCAGCTGGCCAAAGAGGGTCCGGAAAGTGTAGCCCCAGTGGTCATACCAGCCCTGGCTCCAACTCTGGGTAAATCACTCAAGTCTGACAGATCCCTTTGTCCAGTTAGAGCCTTGCGCAAGGAGCTAGTCTTTGTCTCCGACAAGAAATTTGACAAGGATATCTCCCCTGCCACCATCTCCTCATGGAGCAAACAAACTGTGATCCTGTGTTATGAGCTCTCTGATAGTCAAGCCCACACCCTACATCAGGTTAAAGCCCATGATGTCAGGGCCTTTGCTGCTTCTAAGGCCTTCCAGTCGGGAGTCTCCTTAGAACAAATACGGACGGCATGCCACTGGAAATCCCATAATACCTTCACACAGTTCTATCTGAAGGATGTGGCTTGGGCCGATTCAGAGCTTTACCATATGGGTCCCGTAGTGGCTGCTCAGCAGATCCACCAATAGTCTGGGATCTAGAGGAGATTGTAAATATGTAAATAGTTGTACAGATATTTAAGAACAAAAAAAAAAACAAAAAAAAACTGTGACGTGCTTCCTTCGGGAGGTTTAATTCTTAAATGGGACTGAACTCATCCCTCTCTTCCCCTACCTCAGAACAGGTCTGTAAAAAAAGAGGGGGGGAGGCGAGTCGGTTTGGACTGGACCGGTTTCTGTAGACCCACTATAGCCTTAAGGGTTCGTTTACCAATCTCAAGAGCGACCCAGGCTTGAAGGAAATGTTGTTAGTTCTTTTCTGAGTTCATCTAAGTCCCTAGTAACTCACCCGCCGGCCAAGCGGTAGTTATTCAGCAATTTTCTATTGGATAGTAAGTAAATTAAATTTAAGTAAATTAAATTTTTATAAGTTAATACCCTATCCAATGGACACAAGACCCTCCCACCGACCCCACTATCAGTTTACTAGGGGTCTAATAGGTTTAGACAACAAAAAAGATGCCATGACGTCACTCTGTCTAGACAGGAAGGAAGTACGACACGCAATCTGGCGAGTGCACAGTACTGGGCTGGCCTGGCCGGTGGAGACACAGGACGTCTTTTTCTGACATTTGGCAGGCCGGTCCGCGCCGACTGGATTAGCAATTGTCCATTGGATAGGGTATTAACTTATAAAAATTTAATTCAGATAACTCAAAAACTTATGGACGGATTTCAATGAAATTTTCAGGATATGTCTGAAAGGTAAAAGTAAGAAATTATACAATTTTGGGATTGCTCCGGATCACAATCTGGATCTTCAGGATCCATGAAATGTAATTTTTAAGACAGATAACTCAAAAATTTATGGACGAATTTCGATGAAATTTTCAGGATATGTCTGGAAAGGTGAAAGGAAGAAATGATTCAATTTTAGGATCCAATTATGGATCTTCTGGATCCATGAAATGTAATTTTTAAAGACATATAACTCAAAAACCGGATGGATTTCGATCAAATTTGGAGGATATCTATGAAATGGTAAAAGGAAGAAATTATACAAGACAGGTAATTCAAAAACTTATGGATGGATTTCGATGAAATTTTCAGGATATGTCTGGAAAGATGAAAGGAAGAAATGTCTCTATTTTGGGAGTAATCTGAATCACTATCTGGATCTTCTGGATCAATGAAATGCAATTTTTAAAGATAGATAACTGTAAAAGCTATGGACGGGTTTCGATGACATTTTCAGGATATGTCTGAAAAGGTAAAAGGAAGAAATGATTCAATTTTGGGAGTGATCCGGATCACTGTCTGGATCTTCTGGATCCATGAAATATAATTTTTAAAGACAGATAACTTTAAAATTTATGGACGGATTTTGAGGAAATTTTCAGGATATGCAAGACAGAGCAGTTTCAGAAATATGTAAGTCATTCACCTACTATTGGGTGATGTACCACATGGTGAAGCAGATCTTTAGTTTTTTGAATAGCTGAGTCATGGCTACTAAATGGATAAACGTCTTTGATCTCTAAAGTGTTGCTGATACATTATTTCTTTAAAATAAGTCATTCACCTGCCTCTTGCTTGTTGTCACTTCTACATGTATGTGCCTCCATCTCACAAGAAAATTTATATTCCACTATCTTTAGTGCATCTAATTAATATGGCGGGAGATAATTGCATGCGTCAGAATGCTTGTTATTGATGTAACAGTCACAGGCAGTGTGAATGCTCCCACATTTACCTACATCTTGGAATTCCCACATTCGTTGGGTGAACAGCCAGCATTGAATGTGGCCTTTATTTTGGGTGTCAAGGAGTTTGAATCCTCTGGTGTTTTTAAAGAGCAGTTACGCAGGAAGAAGTTTTTGCTTGGACTTCCTTACATAATTACTTTCCTGGGCAGCTCCTTAGTTGGAGCAGGTCTGCAGGAAGATCACTTTTACACACTTTAGAAACAATTAAGTTCCCTTGTACAAGACCGTAGCAGAGACAAAAATGTATGGTCTCACTTTTTCAGTTCAGGTCTAATTTAAGGAATTTAAGGGATCAGCATGATATGTTATAGACTTATAATGCCTTGGACAGTGTGCAATGTGTTGTATTTCCAGTCCACAGTCGGCTAGTTTTTGTGTTCTAATCTTATTGTTGGAGTTTGACCATGTCTAAGAACATGTGACTCAACAGAAGGGATGTAACTTAGAATGCCTTTAGAAAACGTACAATGCATTTTTTCTCAGCTAAAGAGGTTCTCTGGCTGGACATATTTTCAGATGTTTAGAGGACTTTTATCCAGTGATTTCAGGACAATAAGGATGATTATTAATTCTGGAAATGAACATACTCCTAGGCTGGACTAGGAAAGAGACACCAGGCCTCAGAGTAGATCTTTTTTGTCCCTATCAGTTTCCCTTTAAATAGAGTTACAAGTGCTTCCTACTCCTCAGCTAGTTAAAGGGGACAGGATCTTACTTATACAGGCCCATGGAAGCAGGGATGGTAGATGGCTTCCTGTGTTATATTCACCCAGACCTTTCAGAAGTGAGGTTGGCAGAAGTAAAAAAAACACAAAAAAACAATGATCAACAAAAGGGCGATATCACCAGTCACATCGCTGGAAGTTTAGAGTTACAGTTTATTTCTTGGGATTAGTAAGGAAGAAATGACTGTCAGTGATAGTTAAGGTCAGGTAAATAAGCTTTGCCATGTACCTTACTCAATATGAAATGTTGCAGTATATTCGGCATTCGTTTATAGAAGGCGACTGGTTGACATCACTCAAATTTATGGGTGTACATAGCACACATAATTCACTGATTCACCCAGCTATCTTTGCTTCATTGGAGGCTACAGATTCTACAGTTCACTGCCTTACCCTTCAGTATTGCTGCAGTTTCTCTCAAGTTCACCAAGATAGCAAAAGAAGTGAAGCTGATGGCTTTTGCAGAGGGCATCAGTATTCACCAGTATATAGATGGTTGGTTAATGAGAACAACTCATAACAGTGTAGTATTTTAAGAATGTAACACTTTATAACACATGAATACACAATACAGATACAAGATATCATAAACTTACTTTGATGTGAACTGTTTGGGATCTAGAATTCAAGTGCTACACAGCACAGAAGTCTGCACACACCAGACTTCTGCCAAATTGCGACTGTCACACTTCCCCGATTTCACAGCTTACGATACTTATTCCTTACGTTGTTTTTGAAAGAAATGGCCTTCTCCCTGTATAATCCATGTGGGTGCTTCCTTTGTTGACTTGGAGTCGTCTGCCTACGATCTTTTTACTCAAAACACCAAGTTGAATTTTCACAGCCAATGATAATTTTTAGTCACACAAATTTGTTCACATCCATAACACGTATAGGTATCCCACTAGGAAGTATTAAGTCTCCTTGACAGAGACTAATCAAATACTGCTAACCAATACTGTACTGTAAAAGTCTTCCATGAAAAGACTAAAACAAAGTCTCCCGAGAGAAGACTTTCTAAATGTCTCAAATTGTTCCTGAAGATTAGATATTTCAATCTGAATTAAGCACTGAGCATGCAAAAATTACAGTCACTTTTAATTTTATATTCCAAATCTTTTTACTATTATGTACAGTTACATTCCGCCCATCACTTATCTCAAATTGCCTACAAACCACACACTTTCCTTATTTTATATTATTTCTTTATTGCTTTTTTTTCTATTCAGTTTCTTCCACCTCACACATTTATCTTTCCTTTACTTGTATCAGCTTTTCAATTTTTCAGTCTACATACAGCAATGCACTTTAAATATTTGATAAATGAATTCTATAACTTTGGCTCCTTAACTAAGTATATCTAGCTACAATTTATACAAAGTAACCCTTCAATCGTGTAGGTCTTCTCCTAACTCTTCCAGTCCTACTAGGCTGAGTTGCAGGCTGGGGAGCTAATTCTACACTTTCTTCATTTGAACACAATGGTTCTGAATTTGATTCAACCAAATCAGTAAGAAATGATTCTGAACTTTGAGCTAAATCAGGAGCAGAAGTCTCCTCATCTTTGAATTGCAAAGGAAATCGACGTATTTGTTGCTTGATTGGTTTAGAATCTTTGGTATCAATTTCATGATCAAAATGCTCAAAACAACCAATGTCTAAATCATGTTTTGCAAAAACGTCCTCATAGTCTGTTAAAACAGACTGAAGTACTTTTCTCTCATTCTCAGACAACTTTTCCGAAGGCTTGTCATACAAGACTTGCAAATGAGTGGGTACTTCGGATTTTCCTGAATTAGTCTCTTTTGATACTTGCATTATTTCAGATTGACCGATTTTTGAACACTTTAGATCAACCGACTTTGTTTCTGGCATAACACTTCATTTCTCTTGACTAGCAGAAGCATTTGATAGTCTGTAATCACTCAGAACTGTTTCAACTTCAATTGCACTACCAATCACATAGTCTGATTGCAAATTAGCTTCAATGTCACTATCATTTACAATTTGTACAATTGGTTTACCAGAATCAAAAATGCAATTTAGTATTAGTACTTTGGTGTCAATTCGGGGTTGTAAAGCCATTACCTTGTTTGGTTCAGCCTGTAGGATTACTTTCACATTTTTCACTGTTCCAGGTAGAATATGTACTTTCTCACTTAAACTGACCTTACTGACACAATATCTTTCGTTGGCAGCATTCCTCATAAAAACAAATGGAATCAAGTAGTCCAACACTTTCAAATAGCATTCACTCAAATTAGTAACTACTTTATGTTTCAGTAGGGAGTCAAGTCCCAACAACATTTTATCAGCTATGTTTGCTACATATATATCCTGCAAAACAGTTACTGAACCAATTGTAATCGGTATGTTCATATAAAGTTTGGCTAACAGATACTGATTAGCTCCGGCACATTTGAGCCTGATTGTTTCATTGGGAGTTATATCTCGACCAAATAAGTTTGTAAATACATCCACATTAACTACCGTCACCTGTGCGGCGGTATCTACAATTGCTTCAATTGGATTTTCTGCTAACTTTACATCAACAATAACAAAATTATTTACATTTTTACATGAAAGTTCAAGTTCTTTCAACTGTTTGTCAGTTTTGGGGTCAGTATCTACTGTTTTTGGGGATGTGTCCCGACCCTCGGACTTCCCCTTTTCCCATTTAAATTAGCACCGGAGAATGAAACATTTCTTTGGATTACTTCCGGTGGTTGCTGGTACTCATAGTCTTTATCGCTACTCCTATCTCTCCAATTTTTGTCTAGATCTGCTGGTGAAACAGACCTATTTCTGTTTTGGAACCTAGGCGGAGTAAATCTGCGATACGTGGGCGAACCCCTTCTTGAATTGTTTCGATCACTATCCCCGTTTGGTGACAAAGTTTTGAATTTGTTCCGCCTATTTTGAGGTGAATTGTTCGGTGATCCACGAAACCTATTTTTCCTTGGTAGGGGGCACCTACGTTGAATATGTCCAAGTTCACCGCAGTTGAAACACCTAACATTCCTCGGGGACATACGCGAAGGACAATCCCTACTATAATGTCCAAAACCACTGCAGTTGTAACACTGATCATCTCTACGATCTGGTGAAATCATTTTACCTCCCACGTTTGACGGTTTACCATCCCTACTATCAGGGGAACTTTGGGGTGTACCTTGTCGAATGTCTCGCCCAAGTCTACTAATGTTTTTGTCAAACTCATTTTGTCTATCTGACACTCCAGATGGTTTACCTAGAATCAACGTTTTGTTGCTCAATGCCATTTTCATTTTGTCAATTGCATCTTGAAGAGTTATTGGCCTATGCATAGAAATCATATATGCCTGTTGTATCTCCCTACAACCCTTCAGAAATTGTTCAACCGCGAGCCCTTCCCTTTCTTTGGGTTGAATCATGGGATAAGCAAAATCTGCTATTTTTAGTGGTCTTTCGGCAAATGTTTCTAGATCTTCAGCCGGTTCTTGTTTTAGGTTATGCATGATCGACCTAGCGGTACTTGGTTCCATGGGTTTGAGAAATTTTGCAGCGAACCTTTGTTTCAATTCCACATAATTTTGCTTTGTTTGTTCTGGGACTTCTAATGCAAAGTCATTTGCTTTACCTGTCAAAGCTAAGAGGAACCTTCCCACCTTATCTCCCTCAGGCAAACCATAACAGCACACCATAACTCAAACTGGTGAATAAATCCCTTCCAACACGTTCCATCAAATGTTGGTGCCTTAGGTAATGGGGCATTACCTCTAGTATTCACTAACCTGTTCACACTTTGGTCATCAGTCACTAGGGTTGGTTGAGTATCGGCTACACGACTCAAGTATTGAGTAACTGGTTCACAAGAAAAGTTTACATTGTCAATTGGTCTTATACCTTGTGGTTGCATTTGTCTTGAAAAACCAGAAAACCCCTGTGTCTGCTCAGTACCAGACACCTGAAATGCTTGAGATACTGGTTGACTTAGTTGAGGTATTGGTTGACTTGGTTGACTCACCTGTTGTGATTGATACAAGTTTTGTGACAATGGAACCCTACCCTGACTTGGTTGATTAGGGTAACTCACTAAATCATCAACCGCTGGTTGAGTGAAAGCAACATTGAACTGACTTTTATCAACCGGGATATCCAATTGTGGTGATGGCCTAGATAAATCAACAGTTTTTATCCTAGTAGTTACAGGGGTAGGCCTAATACTTTGGTACTCTGTTGTGTCAAGCTCTAAATATGAAGAGTCTGGACCAACAGACTCAATACCTTTGTATTGTTTGGGTCTCACATCGGGTCTACTTTCTATACCTTGTTTGTTATCAAGCTGAGTATCCACTTGGGTACCTGCTTCCCTATGAAGTAATTTCCTAGACTCATAGTTAGTTTGAGCCAGGTTTTCAGTTACATCCTGGAATTGTCTAACAATCGTTTTCTCACTATCTTCCACTGCCTGAATGTTAACCTCGCTTTTGAAGTCTATTTTGTCTGACACCTTACCAAGTTCTTCCCTGATCTGTCCTTGGGTTAATTTAACCTCGTATGTACCTTGATGAACTGTACCTTGTACCTTGTGTATTTGCTTACCCAAAGTACTTGATACACTTTGCAAGTTTCTATCCAATGATTTAATGTCACTTTTAGTTTCTATCGTAACTGAGTGAACATCCTTCGCCACGCCACATTCCTCAATGAACGACAAGCAAGTGTCACTTTTATTTATTAGCTCAGTAACCGCTGAGCGAACAACTCTCTGATGTTCCGCTGAATGAAACAGAGCATTATCGCACTCATCCAGTTTATCTCGTAACATATCAAAATGTTCATGTTCCGTTTGACGAAAGCTCATTACGGAATCTGACAGTCCAGTAACTCGAGTATGAGTATTTCTGGTGTCAGACTGCTGTTAAGTGATTTGCGATTGAACAGCATCCAAGCGGGTTTCATGTTCGGTGCTCTCCCGCAACCTAACCATCCTTTCGTTTTCGAACTTTTTTTCCATTAACTCAATTTTCCTCAGATTTTCCTCGCCTTGCTTTTCCAATCGAGTCATTACTTTATTAAAATTTGATATTCGACTCTTCCAAACATTGTTCATATTTGATATTTGATTCCACAAAATATCGTTCCATTCTTTCTTTATCCGCCTCACGATTTTGATCTATCTGTTTCAACAGAGAAAAGAATTTCTCATCGTTCTGATCCAACTTTTCAACCATTTTTGTCTGAACAACTAAACTCTGTTTAGCTATGTCAATCGATTCATCAGTTTGTTTTGAAAGTTTTTCAAGTACCTTTGTAGTTTGAGTAGTGTTCTCAACTACTTTTTCCAATAGTTTTTGCTGTTTTTCTGCTGAGACGTTAACTTTTGTACACCCGTTCTGATCACGTCCTCGCCATCTTTTTGACCAAAAAACTCAATCTTTTGCAAGCGAAATACCTCCTGTTTAATATTTTTTGGTAATTTTGTGTCCCAAAATTGCGATTCTGTCAATCGACCACAAACCTTGTCATGTTCGGTGACAAATTGTTCCGCAACCTTCTCTTTTCCAAACGGTCCACCTAGACCAGTCAATTCTTCAATTGTAACGGTTTCCACCGGAAATCGTTCATTTAGTGACACTGCCATTGTTTGTTAACTTTCTGACACTTAATTATTTACAACATCAAGTTTGGGATCACAACATCAAATGTTAGTAGACATGTATCAATGCAACGACATGTATATCAAATAATATGAAATGTATATCAAAATGTATCAAATGTATATCAAAAAGTATCAAATGTATATCTAAATAATATCAAGTATCCATATCAAATATCAATTTCACTATTAAATCACACAAACTATATTAAATGTTCACCAAATGTTATCCAAGATATCAAAGTTCACTTTTTAAAACAATAGATGCTTGAGCTTTTATTATAAGTTTTATGGTACCTTGCTTTAACAGTTACTTCCAAAGTTCTAATTTAAACACATCAATATTTTTATTTGATGACAGCAGTAATCTCAATGTTCAAGTTCCGGCAATAACCAATGACTGAGCTTCTATTATGTAATTTACGGTAGTCTTTTTTTTTTAAATGTTTCCAAGAGTTCTAATTTATTGCTAATTCAATTTCCTTCACATAATAGTTTCAATAACCAGTTTTCCCAATTTATTCAATGTCTTTTCCCACAATTACTCAATTTTACAGTTTACTATTTTTTTTCCCAATAACACAACAAATGTTCATTCAGGATATTCAATGTCCACAATTATTTCAATGTAATTTCCAATATCTACTACACTGGCACAATTTTTTTTTCCTCCCAATGTCGAGATGCTACACACAATCATTCACAGCAGTATTCAAATAAAAGCTCAGGTGGGCGTTTATTTCATGGAATGCGGTATTGGTTTGTTTAAATGCATGTGGGTTGAATTGAGTAAAATCAGCATTCCAGTATTTGCACTGTCTGTTCAGACAGACAGAAGAAAATAGTACAGATTTATAAATTCACAATCCATTTTACACATGCAATAGTTCATACATTTTTTTTTCCAAGGTGTGAAATGTTTTTTTTCCTGTACTAATTTCCAATGCAGAAATAAATCTATTTGGTGATAATTTCAATTTTCCGGCCGAAATGACAATTGGAGCAGAATTTCTGTATTTTACTTTAGCAACATGCTTACAGTGTGGGCTTTTGAAGTACTGGTATCAGTTACTTCATTCTATTTATAGTGGCAGGCAGTATACTTCATGTGCACTCAATATTGTTGCATAAAGAATTTACACTGGCAAGCTTCCAGTATGTTTACACACTAGCACATCTAATCAATAGCAGTGTTCAAAAACATGTTAGGGTCAGGTCTGGTTGGTACATTTCATCAGGGAGAGATCTTATCAATAGTAGTGTAAACAGAAAACAGTGTTCAGTATTCAGAGTCCGTTATATTTATGCAAATTTCTATCAAGGACAAGGGCATTGGAATACTATCTCAAAACAACAACATGGCTGAATCACAGTCCATGTGTATAAAACTGGGACAACTTTTACACAGTTTTTATACCACTTCAACAGAATGTCACCTCATAAAAATTAGTTTATAACACTCTACACACACTAGTTTATCATTTAGCAGCAATATTTAGACACAGGAAACCGTCATTACACCGGAATAAATTGGTAAAGATACTTGGCACAAAACCACATCTTCTCTTACCAAGACAAATGGATGCACGAGGTGTCATATCACTCCACCTCCATATCTCTACACTTGCATATAGTTCCCTCTTTGCCTTATTAAGTTCAGCACAAAACAACACCAAATCAACAAGTTTTTGGTACCAGTTATAGTATTTTTGAATATGACACTTTATACATACAAAATAATTGACACAAACACAATATTATCATAAACTTACTTTGATGTGAACTGTTTGGGATCTAGACTTCAAGTGCTACACAGCACAGAAGTCTGCACACACCAGACTTCTGCCAAATTGCTCACGGACCGCTTATGGTGCAGCTACACTTCTCCGAATGTTAAGCGACTGTCACACTTCCCCGATTTCACAGCTTACGATAACAGCAATGAAAGAGAAAGCACCCACTGGTTGGGGGATCTTGTCGAAAGCCTGGGTTGGATCACAAATTTGTAAAAATCAGATTTATTTCCAACTTCAGTAATCAAATTTTTGGTTACAATTCAACCTCAGAGTAGGGCTAGTCTTCTCAACTCAAAGGAAATCGATTGTCTTCTTGGAAGGGCAGTTACCATGTTGAAAGCTTCTCACTCATCTCCAGGGAAGCTCATGTCACTTTGAAAGCATGGCTTCAACAGAGAAGACTATACCATCGGGTTGTCTGCACATGGAGTCACTCCAATGGTATCTGGAAACACTGCGGATATCTTTATTCTCTGAATATCCCACTGCTCTGGTTCACAGGGATCATCTTCAGTGGTGGACCAATCGTTCAATTTTTAAGGAGTATGCACCACTCCTTCAGAAGGAGCACAGTCTCCTTCCTTTGACAGATACTTACCTAAAGGTTGGGGTGCTCACTTGAGGCATCCACAGCCAGTGGTCTATGGAATTAGGAAGAGTCAAGGCTCCACATAACATAACATTCTACAGCTGGAAGTAATGTTGCCAGTTTTAAAATGATTCAGAAATCAGCTGATTTTTCACAAGACAATTTATTAGTGGTTGCCTATATGAACAGCCCAGGGAGGCCTCCACTCTCAGGTAATATGTACCTTAATCTGTAGAATCAGGGTTTGGTAGAATGCCGGAATGATTCAGATTCAGGAAAGTACATCCCAGGGAATCTTAATGTTCTGGCAGATTCCTTGTCTAGAGAGATAAGTTTTTCAAACCAAAGGGGTCTGTCAGGGTTTCAATCAGATTAGATATTGCTGCCATCAATCAGTGGTTGATGTGTTTGCAACAAAGATGAATCACAAGCTTCCTATGTAGGTCTGCTGTCAGGCTCGGGAAACAGATGCTTGAAAACCTCTTGTGAAGGTCTGTGCAGACTTGTGTTTTGTCCAAGGTCTTGGTCCTGCAGGTAATGTAAGATGTATGTGTCTCATGTCCCAGACAGTCAGGCTTGGGAAACAGATGCATTTAATGTCTCTGGGGAGGGTCTGGTCAGTTATGTCCGGTGGCCCTCATCCCTCAAGTGATTCAACAGATGACCACCTACAGGTGCAGAATCATCATGATTGGGTGGCCAGGGATTTCTTGGTTTTGGGTCTGGTGGATCTGTCCACAAAACTCCTTCTAAATGGGTGATTTTATTGCGTTAATACACCTTACCTAGTGGACAGATGCATTTGTCCGGCGCGCTGCCAGTCCCGCCAAACGTTAGAAAAAAACGTCCTGAGCTGGGCTCTGGCCGGGACTGGTAGTGTCCTGTTCACTCGCAAGGTGGCTGTATAGCCTCCCTGCCGGTGCACTGCGCGTGCACGCGCATGCCCACTTCCTCCTTTTGTTTGGCGCGAAGACGAGAGGTCGTCTGTTTTTTTTGGAGAAACTTTTATTGTATTTATATTCTGTTACAGGATATGTTTTGATAAATTCTTTGTGTTGAAGTGTTGTTTAATAACTATGGATTCTCCAGGACAAAGACGGGGATCGTGTGGCCACAAGATGGCTGGATTTGATATGCATGAAAAGTGTGCTCGTTGTCGAGACAAAGGTTTGGGTAAAGATCCCTGCATTGTGGGAGGTGTGATTTGCAAGTTCTGTGACAGTTTTACAACTATTCAACGTGAAATGCTGGCCACTCCACAGTATCAAATTCGCAAGGATAAGAAGGCAGGTTTGCTAGTGTCACCATGAGATGTAACTGTGTTGTCTCCAGTTAATTCTTCTCAGCAGCAAGAGGCTAGTTCTGCGCATGCTCAGCAGATGATTTCTGAAGACAACAATGTGCATGTGCAGCACCTCCCTGGGGGTAGCGATAATGCGAGTTCTTCAGATTTTGTTTCCGAAAAAGATTTTGACAAATTAAGTGACCGGTTAGACGAGAAATTCTCTCATTTTGAAGCACTCTTATCAAGAGGCAATATAATTGCTACCCCCAAAGTACCGGTTCAGGTAGTTAATCCACCGGTTTCTGACCAGCCCTTTATTGATCCTGCCTCTGCCCGAACCACTGGTCCGGTGCGGCTTCCGGCAGTACAGGCTAGTAGTGGATCAAATGGCAAAAAAGATTCAAAGACAAAGCACAAGTCTGCTCATCACAAATCTTCAAAAGTAAAACCAGTTCCGGTTGAGGACAATACCGGTCCGGTACAGAAAATCTCTACTGAGTCTGCACCACACCAAGCTAAACCAGTACCGGTTGGAGAGGTTACCGGTCCGGTCAAGGCACAACAGGCTGACACTTTCCTTCCCAAGGAACCGGTTCCGGTTGTGGATGGCCCCTTTGCCGGTCCGTAACCGGTTGCACCGGCTGGGGAGCCTATTATGGGAAGTTTTGCTTCTGCTGGTGTCTCAGATGATATGCCCAGTGTTGAACACCCCTTAACAGATGCCTTGCCTGTATCCTCAGATGAACCACTCTTTGGGGCTCATATATCACCAGATGGTTTGGATAGTGAAGATGGTGAACTTTCTGAATCAGACACTGATAAACCAGACAAAAATGAAGAAATGAGTTACAGAGAAATGGTACGTTCCATCAGGGCCTTTATGGGCTTTAACTTTATCCCAGACTTTGAGTTAGAGTACAGTGACCTGGATAAGTCTAACGATCCGTGGTGTGGAAAAAATCCAAAAACAAGTTCAAAAGTGTCAGTAGCCATGCCAGCAGATGATTGGTTATGTCAAAAATTGGAGAGGATTAATCTGACAGTAGCTGAAGGTTACCCGTCCAGAGGCCAAGAAGCAGGTGGTTTGCATACTGACCAATTCATACGCACACCTAAACCCCAGGACAAATGGTATCCCATGCATAAGTTAAAGACAGATGGTCCCCAGCGACCTGGTAGGAAGTTGTTCAACTGGCATGGTTCTGAGGCGAAGTTGAATGCCCAGTTCTCAAGGATTATCAAACCAGCCTCATATCTCGCAACAGGTCCCGTGTCTCGTCCCATATCGCAAGAAGTTCTACGCAGATGGGAGAGGTGTGCCCGAGAGGGTACTTACACAGTGAACCATGCAGCTGGTTTCAGCAGATGCACTAGCGAGATCCAAGATCAGATGGCACAAGTAAGGGCAAGTCGGCCAAGGAGGTGTCTGAGGCACTGAAGGAGTTACGGGATTTATGTGCGTTTCACCAGAATGTATCAGTCTCTCTTGGTACAGCCTTGCAGCACCTGGCCGATAGTGTCTTTGTGCAGCTAGGGAACTTCATTCTGATGCATCAGGACTCTTATTTAGATCATGTTCGTCCCGGTATGAAGATGGACACCTGGAATGAACTAAGAAATGCTCCTTTATTCGGATATGGTTTGTTTCCCGATGCGGCCTTGAATGTCGCGGAGGAAGATATCAACAAGTTTGAGACACAACATGTGTCGGTCCAGTCTTGCAAGGCAAAGTATGGCTATAAGCTGTATAAGAAGAAGGAGGCTAAGACCATGCTTCAACCTTCATCTACCCCTCAACAACCTTGGCGACAGTTTGGGTCACGAGGACGTGGTTCTACTAACCACCCTTTTTCCAAGTATGCCCGGGGTGGCAAAAATTATAAATGACAATCATTGTGCAGACCCACACAACCAAATAAGTTCAAAAAATGGTGGGTCAAAACAATGGTTCTCAAAACATCTCAAGGACTGCTGTAATTCATGTTTCTATTGTTGTTGGTCCCGGGCAGCCACAAAAGAAAGGCCTAAGTCCCGATCTTTGTCAGACAGAAATAAAGCATGTCAAAAGTGTTTCTTTTGTCTCTCTTTATCGTTCTGTCCCTCCTGTACTAAATGTGTACTAAATGTCCCCAGTGTTGCAGAAAGTCCTCCTGTGGGAGGCAGGTTACAAAGGTTTTCAGAAACTTGGCTCAGCCTGGGTTCAAATCCTCGGGTTGTTTCCATCTTGAAGGACGGTTACAACCTCCCGTTCAAGATGAGACCCCCATTGACCAGGTCTCCTATGATAGTCAGTGGATACGCCAATCCTCACAGAAACAAGTACTTCAAGGAGGCGTTGCAGTCCCTGATTACAAAACAGGCGGTTCATAGTTCCCAAACCAAACAACAAATGGCGTCCAATCTTGGATTTGAGCAAACTCAATCTTTTCCTCCACTCGGAAACTTTCAAAATAGAAACTCCAGAGACAATCAGACTTTCCCTTCAACAGGGGGAATGGGTCACATCGCTAGATTTCAGCGATGCCTATTTCCATATTCCCATCAATCCAAGGAAGTATCTCAGGTTTCATCTACACGGTCAAACCTTCCAGTTCACGGCTCTGCCGTTCGGCCTAGCGACAGCTCCCTTGGAATTTACAAAGGTTGTGAAGGAGGTGAAACTGATGGCCCAGTCCAGGGGTATAAGGATCCACCAGTACCTAGACGACTGGTTGCTTCGAGCCCCTTGTCGGGAGACTTGTGTAAACCAAACCTGGATCCTGATGGCTCTGTGCCAGCAGTTGGGGTAGGTAGTCAATTTACAAAAGTCGGAACTTGTGCCCCAACAGGAGTTCAACTTTGTTGGTTATCGTTTCGACCTCTCCAGGGGTCTAGTAAAACCCACTCAGGAGAGGTGGCAAGTCCTAACTCAGAAAATAAAGATGCTCATGAACAGAGAGCATTGTTCTGTCCGAGAGTTCATGTCTCTCATAGGGTTGCTGACAGCCACAGAGAAACAGGTGGTCTCGGGTCGCCTTCACATGAGACCGATTCAGTGGCACTTGAAGAATCACTGGCATGTGCCAGAGGTCCTAGAGAAGAAGATTCCTCTTCCCAGATCTCTGTGTCCTCATCTGCAGTGGTGGCTAGACGAAGACAATGTGCTCAGAGGCCAACCGCTTCATCCTCTACAACATGCTCTGCAGTTGTTTACCGACGCCTCAAACGAAGGTTGGGGCGCTCACTTAGGAGACTACACGGCAAAAGGAGTTTGGTCAGACTCAGAAAGCCATTTGCACATAAACTTTCTCGAACTAAAAGTGGTCCTTCTGGCGCTCAAGAAGTTCGAGTAACAGTGTTGGGGCCAGATCATTTTGATAGCCATGGACAACACAACGGTTGTCTCCTACATCAACAAGGAGGGGAGTATGGGATCAGGCTCACTTTGTGCCCTGCTCTGGAGACTGCTTTCCTGGTGCAATCACAGACAGATAGTTCTAAGGGCCAGGCACATTCTGGGAAGGTTGAATGTGAGACAGACAAACTGTCCAGGAACAAGCAGGTGATCCAGACAGAGTGATCCCTCCTGCAGGAAGACTTCGACCACTTATTTGCCAGGTGGCACACTCCTCAGGTCGATCTTTTTGCCATAAGGTACAATCACAAACTACCCACGTTTGTGTCTCTGGTACCCGATCCACAGGTGTGGAAGGTAGATGCTCTCAGCCTGAGTTGGGAGAGTCTAGATTCCTATGCGTTCCCTCCTGTGTCTCTTCTGGGCAAGGTGGTCTCCAAGATCCTAGATCAGGGAGTTCGCAGGTTGGTCCTCATTGCTCCAGGGTGGCCCAACATGCCTTGGTTCTGGGACCTGGTCAACATGTCTGTACAGGTTTCTCTCTCCCTTCCACAAGTGGAGAACTTGCTGACCCAACCGTTCAATCAGTGTCCACACAGAGATCTCCTAGGGCTCAACCTGCACGTCTGGCTGGTAAAGGAGTGATATTAATGCTTGGACATATTCTTCCTTTAGTTATAAGGAGAATGGGTCACAAGTAACTCTGGCCCCTTCAATTGCCAGAACCAGTTGGTTTTGGATGGGTCTACTGCAATTCACCCTGTGGTCGTGCCAGCTCCTAGCCTCTTTGGACAACAGTTTGACTTAATATGGGCTGTCTGTCCTGTTAAGGGTTTGGTGATCAAAAGGTTTTGGGATAGAACAAATCTTTTGTTTTTACTGCCATTAAGAAAGTTTCTTAAAAGGTCTTCTCTTTTGGCACCTATTTCATCTTGATTGAGTCAAGATTGAGTCACAGAAGCTATTGATGTATGTTTTGATTGCATCTTTAGTTTTTATAGGTGATTTCCTTACATGAATTTCTTGATACATGTTATTGGAAATTCCATTGTATGTATACCAATTTCTGTCTTAAAAACCTCTGTTGTCATAAGGTCAGATTTGAAATTGGGTCCTACAGTTTATGCTCAGCATTTTCTTATTTTATAGTATGTGTTTCATACTTATATTTGTACATTTGCAGGTTGTGGCTGGTATGTCTGCAATGCTGGATGTATTTGTAATAAACATCAATGTTGCCTAATTTGACTCGGGAAGGATTAGGCATTATGCTGATGACACTTTCGGGTTGGTTTGACCTTGTCTTGGGGTCAGATGTTACTATGTAGATGGGTTATCTATTGACGACATCCAATTGCAGCACCAATAGTGTCAGCATTGCTGAGAACTACAGATACATACTGCCATTTTTGGGAGTTGTATGTTGTGAATGTTGGAAGTTTATATGTTCATTAATGCATGTAAATTCCATTCAGAAGTTCTCATGATGTTAAGTTGTGGGTTAGTTAGTGGTTTTCTTAAAAGAATTCCCTCCACCCTACAAGACTGGATTCAGCTACTGTTAGGAAATGGTAAGGGTATTTCGCTATAAAATTGGAAAATTTAATAGTAATTTAAATTTTTATTAGAAAGACTTACCATTTCCTAACACTCAAATTTCCCTTCCGCCTCCCCACAAGTCATTCTTTTACTTGCAACAAAAATAATGAAGTAAACAATGTGGTCATGTGACCTAATTGGCGGGAGGACGGACTACTGTAACCCAATGGCTTGGTTAAGGTTGTTACATAACCTTAAAAATCGCATCTCTCCGTTGGCCATTGGGTTGGATAATAGCTACTGTTAGGACAAATAGCTACTGTTAGGAAATGGTAAGTTTTTCTAATAAAAATTTAAATTACTATTAAATTTTCCAAATTTGGTTTCATTCATGTTCATCTTTTCAGTGAATATACACTAGGGGTGTATTTTTCCATGTTTCATTTAATGTTTGTCTGAGGTTTGCTATCACCTGTGGGTGGGTGCACTTGGATAGCTGTCCTGTTAATAACAGCCTGTGTGGGTCCTAACTGGGGAGTTCAGGTGAAACTCTCGCACCCATCTAAAGATATTGTACATTTCATTCATTAATTCATCTCTCGTTTCATTTCCCCTGGGAGGGGTTTTAGTGTTATGGGTTGGGTGAATATTACGCTAAAAAGGGAAATTACTTGTCGGTTGTAATTAAAATGTGTATAATGTGGGCCTTGTAATATTCATTTTATTGCGTTAATGCTTCTTACCTAACAGATTCCTGCTATATGCCGGTGCGAGCCGGTCCGCCAAACGTCAGAAAAAGACATCCTGGGTACACCCCCGAGGATCAGAGTCTTTTATTCCGGACTGGGAATATACCGCCCAGTCGAGACATAACAACCCTTGGGCCGGTACCAGGAGCCAACTGGTTGGTAAAATCTCTGTGGCTTTTCCCCCGGAGGATTGGTTTTGTAGGAAGTTTGAACAGATGAACTTGTATATTATAGATGGACATGTGTCTCACTCTGGGGAAAGAGGTTGGTTGAGAACTGATCAATTCTTAAAAGTTCCTAAGACTCAGAACAGATGGTATAGTTTGCACCCGGCACCCAATCCAGGGGACAACCATCCGGGCAGAGTGGTCAAATTCTGTCAAATGATGCGCCACATCTGAACAGATCTTACAGTCGCATCGCCAAGCCCTCAAGACTAACAGTTACTCCTCCTCCTTCTCGCCCAATAGCCCAGGATACACTCCGTAAGTGGGAAGGCACATACGTCTGCAATCAAGCTGCAGGTTTTAACCGATGCATCTCCAAACTGCAGAATGACACTCGAGAAAATGTTAGGGCCCTTGAGACTGAACTTTCAAAAGGAAAATCTTCTCAAACGTCTGAAAATGCTCTCACAGAAGCCAGGGATCTTACAGCCTTTAATCAAAATGTGAGCTTCTGTATGGGGAAATCAATGCAACATCTGGCGGATATCCTCTTTCAGATAGGGAACATTACGTTGTTAAGGAGGGATGCCTACTTGGGTCACCTGAGACAGGGCATCAAACCGGACACCTGGTGTGCATTGCGTAATCGCCCTCTCAACTCATCAGGTCTTTTCCTGGACGATATGGTTCGTAGGGCTGAAGAAGAAATCACCAAATCTGAAACAGAATGCCGTGCCACCCAGCCCGGATCGGGCTCAAGAAAACAGAACAGGTACCAACCTTATTAAAGCGGTTGGAACTGCAACCAAGAAACAAATAGACCTGCTCCTTCCGCTCAGGATACTGAAGTCCCAGCATGGCGCTCTGTTGGAAGAAATCGTAGCAGGGGTAGAGATGCCTCCTCCGGAGGTCACAACCCCAAGGCTTTCAAGGGGAATAACAAAAAATGACAAAAATGTTCTGTTCAAACTCAGGACCCTTGAAGCTTTGTACTCTTTGTTTGAAAGACTCTAAATGTTCTGTGTGTTCTAAATGTTCTTGTGAGGAGTCAAAATGTAAATGACATAAATGTTGCAACTCCTGCACCTTCTGTGTTTTTGAAAGGGCCACCACAAAAGAAAGGTGTAAGTCCCAGTGTAGATTCAGGAAAAGGCCTAATAAAGCCTGTGAAAGATGCTTTTTCTGTAAATCTGTCTCCTTCTGCCCCTCCTGTGACAAATGCCCTCAGTATTGTAGAAGGTCTGCCTGTGGGGGCCCAACTGCAAAATTTCTGGCAAGTATGGGCCCAGAAGGGTTCAAGTCCAAGGGTAGCATAAATCCTGAAGGAGGGGTACAACCTTTCATTCAGTCACAAACCTCTCGCCAGAGTCCCTCTGATAAGGAGCGGATATGCCAATCCCCGCAGGAACAACTACCTGCAGGAGGCATTGCATTACCTCCTTCAGAAACGAGCAGTTGAAAAACTAAGGGTTCAGTCCTCTCAGGGATTTTACACTACACTACACTGTTGGGAGCTGCTATCACTCAGCGCTACACCATACAATCACCAGGCTGGGATTTTACAACAGGCTCTTCGTTGTCCACAAGCCAAATCAAAAAAGGCGGCCAATCCTAGATCTCTGTGCTCTCAACCGGTTTCTCAAGGTCAAAACTTTCAAAATGGAGACCCCAGAATCCATTCGCCTATCATTGCAATCAGGGGAGTGGGTAATGTCGCTCGATTTCAGCCTACTTTCACATCCCTATCAGTCCAAACTCGAGGAAGTTTCTCAGATTCCATTATCAGAACCAAATCTTCCAGTTTCGGGCGCTTCCATTTGACCTCTCTACAGCTCCTATGGAGTTCACAATTGTGGTCAAGGGGGTCAAACTCATGGCTCAGGCAAGAAACATCCGAATGCAACAATACCTGGACAATTGGTTGATCCGAGCAAGAGACAAAGACACACGTTTTCAAGACACCCAAGCCCTCCTCACCTTGTGTCAGGAGTTGGGTTGGGTCGTGAACCTCAAGAAATCGGAACTGGTGCCCAAGCAGATTTTCAATTTTGTAGGCTACCAGTACAATTTGACTCAGGGAGTAGTCAGGCCTACCCCGGAAAGATGGGAGGCTGTAAACTCCAAGATCAATTCCCTGCTGGAGAGGACCAGTTGTTCGGTTTGACAACTCATGTCCTTGATAGGCCTTCTCACCACGACAGAAAAGCAGGTTCCATTGGGACGCGTCCACATGAGGCCAATACAGTGGCATTTGAAGACCCAGTGGCACATCCCGAAGTCCTTGGAGAAGGTCATCCCAATTCTCAGGTCCCTTCATCCCCACCTGCAGTGGTGGTTAAAGGAGGAAAACATCCTGACAGGCCAACACCTGCACCCTTCGTCATGCGGTTCAGATCTTTACAGACGCATCAAACGAAGGTTGGGGCGCACATTTAGGAGATTTTACCGCAAGAGGCGGTTGATCTGTACCGGAAAGCAAACTGCACATCAATTTCCTGTTCTGGTAGTTCTGGTGGCTACCGACAATACTACTGTGGTAGCTTACATCAACAAAGAAGGAGGCATGCGTTCAGGATCCCTATGTGCTCTCCTGTGGAGACTCCTGTGCTGGTGCAATCTCACGGAAATTTGCCTGAGAGCATGTCACATTCCGGGCCGGCTCAATGTGATAGCCGACAAACTGTCCCGACATCGTCAAGTAATTCAGACGGAATGTTCTCTCCACCTGGATGTCTTCTCTCAGATCTGTCACAAGTGGCATCTTCCCAAGTTGGACCTATTTGCGACGAGGTACAATTGCAAGCTACCTCAGTTTCCCCAGTCCCCGATCCCAAGGTGTGGGCCGTGGATGCCTTAAGTCTGTCTTGGGAGGATCTAGATCTGTATGCATTTCCTCCAGTCCCCCTTTTGACAAATGTCCTGACAAAGGCTCTCAGTCATCATTACAGGTGGATGATAATCATAGCCCTGTGTTGGTCGAACATGCCCTGGTTCTGGGATCTGGTGGAGATGTCATCCCAAATCCCAGTTTGTCTTCCCAATTGCCCGAATCTCCTAACACAGCCGTTCAACAGCAACCTTCACAGGGATCTACAAAACCAGAACCTTCATGCCTGGCGCCTAGAGCTAAAAATATCTGGGAACAAGGATTATCTGACCAAGTGGCAACTAGAATTGAAGCTCCTCAAAGACTGTACCAGATTAGTCTATGAAGCAAAGTGTGCCGTTATTGTTCAATGGTGCAAGGTGCAGCAAGTGGACTTCCATTCACCATCTGTAGAACAGATTGCTGACTTCCTCCTGCACCTGTTTCAGGACGAGAAATTACAACCAAGTACTATTGAAGGATATAGATCGGCCATTGCTGATAAAGTAGGCAACTTTACTGTGAACATCAGCAAAACCGAGAACCTCAACAGATTACTCGATAGTTTCCACAGGGACAGACCCAAAGGGCGTCAAGGCATCCCTTCCTGGAACCAGTCTTTGGTCCTTCACCAGTTGACGAAGGCCCCCTTTGAACCCCTTTGGAAGGCGTCCTTAAAGCACTTTTAAGGCTATTTTCCTTTTGGCGCTGGGGTCAGGAAAATGCAGGAGCAAAATCCATGCTTGGGTCAACAGGAATATCCGTCATCAATCGGATTGGTCCCAAGTTTCTCTTTCCCCTTTTCCATGTTTTCAAGACCTTTCATGGAGGAGTCTTCTTAGAGCAAATTCTGTCAGCATGCCATTGGAAGTCACATAATACCTTCACTCAGTTGTACCTGAAGGATGTGGCTTGGGCTGACTCGGAAGTATACCATCTGGGTCCCATAGTGGCGGCCCAGCAGGTCCATTCCTGAACCTGACTGCCTGCTTTCTTAAGTTCTTAAGACATGTACATAGTGTATATAGTGGTACCTTTAAGCAGTTAGGTTGTTAAAGTTTTTGAGCCTCTCTTCCAGAGCCCAGAGGGTTTTGGTTGATGGGCTTGGGGTTTCCTGTATCATTAAGGCTGAACTCTTCTCTTTCTCTCTCTCATCCCAAATGAGAAGAAAAAGAAGGGGAGGGACCCAACCGGTTCACCCAGTCACCCGGGGTTTTTTCTCACACCGGTTAAAGGATTCATTTCCCTTTAAAGTTAATAGCCTGGTCCCTCAGTCACCTACCCTCTTCCACTGGGTAGTTATTCTAGCAGGAGTCTGTTAGGTAAGAAGTATTAACGCAATAAAATAGAAAATTTAATAGCTAAATTAAATTTTTATAAGTTAATACCTTACCTAACAGGCGGTGGAGTCCCACCAACCGTCCCCGCTTTTTCTACCTGCCTGGGGACCTTTAACGGTCATTGCAACCGAAAAAGAGGCTGTGACGTCATGGCCGATTACAGGAAGCATTACCATCTAGTGAGTGGAGAAGGATGCACTGGTTCGGCCGGGGGTGTACCCAGGATATCTTTTTCTGATGTTTGGCAGACCGGCTCGTGCCGGCATATAGCGGGAGTCTGTTAGGTAAGGTATTAACTTATAAAAATTTAATTTACCTACCACGGGTATTAAATTTTCTATTCAGTAGTTAATTTTAATCACAATGCAGGATAAGTTTTGAATATGTTACATTCCCCATGTTGTGGTTATGAACGCCCATGATGTTGGAAGATACATGCTAATTGCATTAAAGTGTATTTCCACCTTGTAGATCTGTTAAGATATTCCACAATTGAAATCTACAGGGTAATTGTATTCACCTGTAAAAGTATTCTGTATAATAATAGCATGGTGTGGTGCTTCAGTTGACAGCTGTTTATTGCTAGACATGTATATTTGTTTGAATATTTGCTTTGAACACATATGAATTAAATGTATTTTTGGCACTATGAATGGGGTACAGACAGCACTTCAGAGTGTTTTCAAATCCTAAAATATTTATAACTTTCATCATTTCAGGACCTCGTTCAGACCTGGCCCTGGTCCAAAATCCCTATCTAAAGTATTCACATGTAAAATAGTGTTTGGTTATTTATCGTCTTTCTGATAACATCCATATTTCTCATAATTGTTGCATGTTTGTAAATACTGCACTAGTATGCACATGTATATATTGCTTGGTGTTGGCTTGATACTATGAGTGCTTTAAGATTTACATTTTACACTTAAATAACTGGTGCACTTTAATATTTAACTTATGGCTAACTTTATCACATTCCTTAATTTTTATTTCACTATTTCCTCTTATTTTATTCTGTTTGGTGTGTACTATGATTTTCGCTTGCAATAATTTCAGTTTATTTTGCTCTATATATTCATATCCTGCCTGTATATAATTTTGATTTAACACAATGGCCCAGTGTGCATGTGGTGTGGTTATTATTATTTGGGTGTGTGTGTTCGCGTGCAAGGTGTCAGTTTGTCTGTGCGTATGACTGCACGGATGCATGTTGTATCGTCTGTGTGTTGTGGGTGTGTTCGTATGCATGCGGCGTGGAAGTTGAATTGTGTGGTTTAAATTTTATACATGTTTTCATGTTTTACAATTGTTAATAAACTTGTTATTGATTTTAACCATTTTGTTTTCTATAAACTGTTGTTGCCATAATACTTATAATTTCACTGAAACTATGTAGGTCAGTAACTTCGACCTGTGTGATTAACCAGTTTGAAATTTTAGTCACTGGACTTTAAACATGGAGGACACGGGTTCAAGTCCTGAGTGAACTTTGTCCGACTTTAATCTTAATTATCACAAGTTACTCCAAAGCTTGAACTTTGACCTTTGGTAAACTTTATTGGTATGTTGCGGCTTGTTGCCAAAACTTATAGTTTTGACAGTTCTTGGTTTAAATTACTTGTATTAGTGAAACTTGTCAAAATAATGTTAACGTTAGATCTGTTCAACTTCCTAGGTTTCAATTATGAACTTTGGTCATGTTAGGTCAAAGGTCATATATGACGGTTAGTTCGGTGACCTTGAAGCTTGAAGGTCATATCTGTCTGGAATAATTGAACTTAGAGGTAAAACATAAGAATTTAAGGCAGTGACCTTTTCAAGATGTAAGCATGTGACCTTTGAAAATCAAAGAGGATACATTAAGAGTTTAACTTGGTGACCCTTCGGGGTCAAAGGTCGCAGTAAATGAGAACTTGTGTTGATTCATGGGTCTTGGTTAGAATAGGTTGGTGATCATTGTCAATGACCTTCACAGGTCATGGGGTGTACTAAAGTTGAAATTACTATTATTTAATTGGGATGGTGTTTAGACTTTAACTTAATATTATTGTTGGGGTTTATTTCACTTCAATTGTGTTAGAAGCTGAAATGTCTCATCTTGCTCATGTTTTCCTACTCTACAGCTGTATGTACTTGGCCATGCTATTGGATTGTTAACACTTGATGTTCACGTTCACGCTACCACTTCCTGTGAACATTGAGTTGAATTGAAAATGACCTTGGAGCTTTAGTTAAACTTAGAAGTTATATTACACCATGGGTGTTAGAGGTTTAATTAATGGGACACTATGGGGGTTTGGTGTGCACCCGAAGTTGGAGGTGGTTATGGGTACTGATTGACTTGAAACACTGGAAGGGTCTGTTGTGGTGTTTGGACAGTTTGGGGAACTGTCTGGTTGTTTGACCCGGTGGGTGATAGTGGTCAGTGGGTGGTAACCATGGATACTAATGGTGCATACTAAATCCTGTTGTTGATTCCATTAAGGTGTCTAGATAGTCTAAATATAAATTACATTTTTACTTCATTATTTATTTTGGTTAATTTACTTAACCTGGTGGCAGTCTACCTTGAGAGTTTGAAGTTTAGTATGATTTGGTACTGGCTAACTTGACTGAGGCCTCAGTAGTGAGATCTTGAGGGGGTGACGAGGTTGTAGAGTACTGGTTACCTATCAACCTATATCCGGGTTGTGCTTCAGTCAATCTAATCTAATCTAATCAACCTTCCTTTATATATGATTGATATTGTAACATCAACCTATATCCGGGTTGTGCTTCAGTCAATCTAATCTAATCTAGTCAACCTTCCTTTATGTATGACTGATATTGTAACATGGGAATCTGGAAATAACCGTTAATGTTAATGTTGATGTTAACGTTGATATATAGATATATAATGAGGAAGGAATTACACTGAATACCCCAAGTTGAGGGTTCTTCTGTGGCGGGCTGGATTCAGGTCGTGGGGGTGGTGAACACACCCCGCACCACCCCACCCTCTGCGAGTGATTGATTGATTGGGAGGGGTGAGGGCCCGTCTCGCCACACAAGGTAATCTCACGAGTAATGAGCAGATTTGTAAAACTCGGGAACAACAAGAAAATTACAAGCACTCTGCGCCTGGTAGTTCTGTAGAAAGAAAGATATGGAGCAAAATTAACTTGGGGAAACCAGTGTAAAGAAACTTGTAAACAAGTGGGGCCTTAAAAAATTTATACCTTGTGATCCTTACACGGAGAGTTGTGACCTGTGTTTATTGTGCTCATGCATTACTCTACCTGTTTACACTCCCAATATGTACTGAGAATCAACCTATCCCTTCAATAAGAATCCTAAAATGGAGATACATACTCTGTGTGTCTACAAGGTTGTGAATCAATCTGTCGGTATTGATTATAACTTTTTAAATAGATAGCTAGCATTGTGAATGTCTCACTTGGAACGTGTGTCTGTGTTGGATAGTAATCATCATTAAAGGATGTCTGGGAATTCTGTTTTTACTTTGTTCTTCTTAATTTGTTTGACAACACCTTGCACAAGTAAGATATAACATTGTGTATAAAATTTTTATAATGTGAATAACAATAATATTGAAAAGTGTACTGTTTAGGTATATAATATGTTACCACTGGAACACAAAATTCTTCCTTGTGCTCAGAATATGCTGGAAAGCACTCGTTGTGCACAGCCCTCCACCAGGATGCATTTCCAAAAGTTTGGGATCTCTATATTGAGAATATGATCTGGATCTTTCCCAAAATATAATCTATTTTTTAATTTGGCTAGGCCTTACCCATATAAATAAATTCATGTTACAAGTGCGTAAAACAAGTGATTTTTACATAAATATTTAATTGCACAAGCTACAAAATGTGTTGTGCATCACTGGTAAGTCATATTTACAGAGCTTTCGGTGCCTTTGTACATCTGAAAAGGCCGAGAAATCTAAAGTTAAGAATCAAAGCTTTATATATGAATTCTTGCCAATAAGTTTGGATACGGTTTACATATATTTTTCTTTCATTTATTTAGGTAAATATGGACTTATTTTACTTAAATTTTTAGCAATGTGCTGGATAATAAAAGTAATAATAAAATATATCTTCCAAGAACCTTTTGCATAAGTTGGTGTGCAGAAAAGCCTCTCATAACAAAACACTTACTGGTCCCACCAAATAATAACCTTGCACAATCACACAGTACAAAGAATTTATACCCCTTTTCCAATACTTCCAAAAAAACTAATTTGAACTATTTTGAAAAAGTGAAGGGCCTAAAGCCTGAAATCCCATGATTTTGATATTAAAGGGCCACTGCAACCAAAAAAACTATTTTCTCAGTATAAGTTCATCAAAACACATAGTACCCAACCCAGTAGATAAATATACACACAATCACTGGGAAAGCCACAAAAATTGCTTTTGTTTAGCTTTCCTGCAGAAATCTGCCTCACTGAACATTTGACCTCTGGATCACGTGTGCACACGTCATCACATGAACACAACAAATCTTCTGTACTCACATATCAGTATAAAAACAGTGTGTGTGTAGTATTGTGGAGTCTAAAAACCTTGTGTTTTCTTAAATTACAAAGCATTTATTGCATCATTATTTGGAATTATCTTTATGTTATCTACAATATACAGACCAGTTTTTGAAGCCATTTTAAAGTCGTATAATGATTGCAAACAGCCAATCTGTCCAGTTTTTGCTTGCCCATAAATAGACAATACCATGTATGAAAAAAGAAAGTTTCATGCATAAAAGTATTCTATTGCTTCACTGTTACTGTTAACATTAACTTACACTTTGTATTCAAATGTTTATGCAAAAAAAATCCTATTTTACCACAGAAATTGATAATCATAGTTCTAGATTTGCAATAAAACAGGCATATTTCATACAATTAGGCATTTATTAATTTAAATAAAACATGTCTCTTATTAACTCAAACATCAGCTATACATTAAAACATATATTTATTGCATATGAACAGTATTAGAACAGTGTCTTCAGTGTTTATAAATTACAATTCACTGTAATTTTTTTTTACATATTTTCATGGGATTTTCATATGTCTTATTTGACTAAAACTCTTAACCTGTTTCACAAAATGGACAATTTCATAGATTGGGCTTCACATATGTATGTGTCTTTATTCATTAAAGAGTTTTAAAAGAAATAAAATTATTAAGTAAGTTATAGCAGTTAAAAAAGCAGCCGGAAGATGAACTATAATTGACTGACAGTCACACAGACTGGGAAATGAAAATTGAAAAACGAAAATTGGACTCCTAGATATTTATGGGGGTGGAAAATTGGCCTTCTTTGGTTATTTTTTGGTGGACCAAATGTTTACACTAGTTTAATTTTACTTAATAGTGCTCTTCATAGTTCCCATTAGATTTATATGAATGAGTCTTTAATATAGTTATTTCAATATAGGATAACTGCAAGAACAAAGATATAATTCCTTTATGTGCCTATAAACTTAGGATTAAAATTATGCATAAAGATCTTTTCATCATTAGATTCAAAGAAAGAAAGCAATGTCTGATTGAAATATACTCAGGATACCTGCTCAGGATTGCAAGAACAAAGATATAATTCCTTTATATATAACTGCTCAGGGAACTAGTTAAGAACTGAGCTAATTGCATTTCAGATTAGTCTCTTGTGTGTATTAAAGTAACCTAAGTTTCACATGTTTGTTATCATTGATTGTAAATATGTTGTTGAAGCAATTGCTCTTACGATCAAAGATGGAGAAGATTTCAAGTACTAGAGGAGGAACAAAACTCTGTTATGAAGGCTTTCTTTATACCAAGAAGTCAGAGAAAAGAAGTTTAATCAAATGGTAGTGTGCCAACAGAAGGAAATTTCTGTGCAAAGCAGCTTTGTACACTGGTTCTCTACATTATCTATACACTGATTCTATACATTATCTCAACATAATGATTTATATATTCCTTTTTTCAAACTAACTTTGTGTTTGGTCATGTAATGTCATATATTCTTTTTAATTAATGATATACACTTTTTACATTTTCCTACATTTGTCGTTCTAACCAGTTTTTGGGTTAGATTATGTAATAAATTGTTTGTAATCAATGAGAACAACAATTTAACTTTCTTTCCATTATCATTAAAAACTAAAGGGAGGTCAATTTTCCACCCCCACAAATTTCAGGGAGGCCAATTTTCCAGGAGGTCAATTTTCTAGGAGGCCAATTTTCTAGGAGGGCAATTATCCAGGAGGCCAATTTTCCCGGATTCAAACAGACTAGTCTTTTCAATTTGGAACATAAAAGCTATACAAGCAATGATCTCACAATTGATTAAAACAGTCAGTCACTTTATATTTATGAAAACTATTGTAACAATGAATATCATGAAAAGAAAACATCTCACAGCTTATTTGTTTTTGTTTATGTTAAAAAAAACTTTGGTTTATACCAACAGAATGTTAATGTATAATAAAACATGTGTCCATGTAAAACAGTGTCAATTTGAAGTTTTCATGAGAATAAAAACTGAGAAAATAGATTTTTTGGTTGCAATGGCCCTTAAGTATTATCAAAATAGTTCCAAATACATGTAAAATGAAGAGAATACACTGACAAAGCAACTGATCTCTGCATACATAAACAACAGGAAAGCCATGCAGTACTTCTTCTGTTGAAGACGTGTACACAGAAGCAGTAACCTGACCTGATTTCTCCGGGTCTGTAGCAGAAACATACATTTCAACAGATAAAAGTACTGATAATAAACAACTGGGTGTTTTCTGGCTTGGTTATTTATGTCAGTAGTGCTGTATGAATAACACTCATTTTTCATCTGAAATTTATACTTGGTAAATTTGGTTGCAGTGGCCCTTTAAGCTTAAAGGTCTTGTACTCTAAACCCCAAATATTTTAAAATTAAAGTTAAATTGCTTAAGCCCCCGAGACTCTGAAATTATACTTAAGGGCTTGAATTCTGAACCCCCATTATTTTAGAATTAAATGGTGTGAAAAATGAAACCACCCCGCTGCCTGTTAATGAGTCTTGTCTTTCTATGATTTTAATAGTAAATTGTCAGGGTTTCAATACTGAGCTCCCAAAATATTGAAAATAAACTTGATGGTTTAGAACGCTAAACCCTGAAATATTTTGGAAACTTTTTACAAAGAGTTTGAACCCTTATCCCCAGTTGATTTAGACGACACATTTCCCCATGTTTACAGGGACCTTTTTAATGTATTGTGTGTATGTATGAATTTTTTTCATGGGGGGTTGTACATAGTAATGAGGGATTTAAACAAGGTACACATCTGGTCCAACTAAGATATCTTACAATCACATTAAAATTGTTTTTCATTTGCATTTTTGAAATATTTCAGTTATCCTTCACATCTCTGGCAAGTTAATTGTATCCACTGGAGGCATATGGTGGATACTTTGGTTTAGCGTTGCGCGTAGAGAGATTTTTGGCGTTAATGCTCTTAGAGGAAAACTACAACAGCTGGGTTCATCACATTTGCAGGATATCTTCATTGGGAGTAAGCTTCTCTGGGGCTGAAATTAGCCTTCTTCTGAAAAACAAGATGGCCACCCGCAGGCATTTCTTTGAAAATTATCTACATTTTTCTACTGCCTGTTTCTCAAAGGTAAAAGGTTAAATCTCTTCATAGGTGATACGTATAACAGATATACATGTCCTCCACAACCTTCCATACATTTGACCTTGAAGCTCTTAATTCAAGGTCATCCACGGAGTACCAAACTACCCAGCATAGCGCATTTCAAAAGTGCCTATATCTCCCTTATTATTGGTCCTACAGGGTTGCAGGGGCCACAGTGGTAGAGTGGTAACATTCTCACCTCCCACCTCTGAGGCCGGGATTCAGTTCCCTGCATGGCCTCAGGTGGGAAAGCTGGTAGTTGCATGCTGTTGGTCGGCACTTTACAGTACAGAACCCTGACGAACTGTATGTACTGGTTTCCTCAGCCCATCGTGATATGACCTGTACAGTGTTGAAAGCGACGTAAAATCCCAAATAAATAAATAAATAAAGGGTTGCAATGTGAAACCAACCTATAGGAAATCATGGGCTGGAAATCTCTTGATGTGGTCAGATTTGACCTTGGACTCCTCCTTCAAGGTCAAACGGGGATACCCAAACTTAAAAGTGCTTATAACTCACTTATTATTGGTCCCAGAGATTTGCAATGTGAAACCAACATGTATGAAGTCATAGGCTGGGAATCTTGTGATGTGGTCAGATTTGACCCTGAGCCCCTCCTTCAACATCAAACGAGGACGGCCAAACCTAATAGTGCCTATAACTTTCTTATTATTGTTGCTAGAAGTTTGCAAAGTGAAACCAACTTATACAATATCTTGGGCTGGGAATCTTCTGATGTTAGATTTGGCCTCTCCTTCAATGTCAAATGATGATTCACTGACTTTGGTGAGTTGTCTTCCCGGTGGATACAAATTTGTATCGGTTCTTCAATGTGTAGGTCTAATTTAGTTTGCAACCCCTTGTTTTTGACTGAAGCTACATACATTTTTTCAGACACAGTGGAACAACACTATACATTGTATATTGCTGTGTTCTCTTCCTTTTTTATGTAAAAAGGGAATTTATCTTAGGTTAACAATGACAGTATTTTTATACAGGGAAAGCATTTTCTAAAGCACATAGATTGTTTTTTGTTTTTCTAATCTCTTGGCAGAAGGGTAAAATCCAGACCTCCACCCTCCCCCTCATTAATCCGACAAACCTATATTTTCATAGGCAAAGCCTGTTTGCAAAAATACACATTTCACCCACTTTGAATACAGGGTGTACTTTCAACACAACATGCTCCTTGGCATAAATGTACCTGTGGTTAGACTGCTGAACCAAGTTGTAAATGCAGTGACTTGATAGAAAAGCAAAAGGCAGTTTAACTCTCTCATATTTACCCAAATAGAATAAAATTCCAGTTATTGCATGAATTGTAATCTACAGCTACTTATAATAAGGCTTCTTACTGTTTATCTATTTGAATATCTTTGCTATTCTCGTTAGAAGCTAATATGTAATTAAGCGTCCCTTGAAAAGGGGATGCTTATTGGTTTCACCCCCGGTTTTCAGTCAGCCGCCGCCGCATTATCGTCTCCCTTGAATATCTCCCTTGTTATTAGGCATGTCCAAGTGATATTTGGCAGTTGTCTTCTATAGGCGTGAGGAAATTTTTTGACAGGCATAAATTTGACCTTTGATCTTTATCAAGGTCACATTATCAAAAATTCAAAAAAAAATTTACTTCCTTTTCACTAGATTTCCTCAGAAAGTACCGGATGTGGGTCAACCAAATTTGGTATGCACAGTCCTGACAGAAGAATCTAGGCGCCATATTGGGATCAATCGGGCCATAATTGAATCTTCTGGTGTGGTCAGATTTGACCTTGGGCCCCTCGTTCAAGGTCAAACGAAGATAGCCAAACCTAAAAGTGCTTATAACTCGCTTATTGTTGGTCCTACAGGTTTGGGATGGTAAACCAACATATAGGAAATCATGGGCTGGGAATCTTTTGGTGTGGTCGGATTTGACCTTGGGCCACTCCTTCAAGGTCAAACGAGCATAGGCAAACTTAGAAGTGCTTATAACTCCCTTATTATTGGTCCTACAGGTTTGGGATGGTAAACCAACCTATAGGAAATCATGGGCTGGGAATCTTTTGGTGTGGTCGGATTGACCTTGGGCCTCTCCTTCAAGGTCAAACGAGCATAGCCAAACTTAGAAGTGCTTATAACTCGCTTATTATTGGTCCTACAGGTTTGGGATGGTAAACCAACCTGTAGGAAATCATGGGCTGGGAATCTTATGGTGTGGTGGAATTTGACCTTGGGCCCCTCGTTCAAGGTCAAACAAGGCTAGCCAAACTTAAAAGTGCTTATAACTCGCTTATTATTGGTCCTACAGGTTTGGGATGGTATACGAACATATACGAAATCCTGGGCTGGGAATCTTTTGGTGTGGTTGGATTTGACCTTGGGCCTCTCCTTCAAGGTCAAATGAGCTTAGCCAAACTTAAAAGTGCTTATAACTCGCTTATTATTGGTCATACAGGTTTGGAATGGTAAACCAACATATAGGAAATCGTGGGCTGGGAATCTTTTGGTGTGGTCAGATTTGACCTTGGGTCTCTTCTTCAAGGTCAAACTAGCATAGCCAAACTTAGAAGTGCTTATAACTCGCTTATTATTGATCCTAGAGGTTTGGGATGGTAAATGAACATATAGGAAATCATGTGCTGGGAATCTTCTGGTGTGGTCAGATTTGACCTTGGGCCCCTCGTTCAAGGTCAAACGAGGATAGCCAAACTTAAAAGTGCTTATAACTCGCTTATTATTGGTCCTAGAGTTTTGGGATGGTATACCAACATGTAGGAAATCATGGGCTGGGAATCTTTTGGTGTGGTGGAATTTGACCTTGGGCCTATCCTTCAAGGTCAAACGAGCGTAGCCAAACTTAAAAGTGCTTATAACTCGCTTATTATTGGCCCTAGAGGTTTGGAATGGTAAACCAACATATAGGAAATCATAGGCTGGGAATCTTTTGGTGTGGTCAGATTTGACCTTGCACCTCTTCTTTAAGGTCAAATGAGCATAGCCAAACATAAAAGTGCTTATAACTCGCTTATTATTGGTCATACAGGTTTGGAATGGTAAACCAACATATAGGAAATCGTGGGCTGGGAATCTTTTGGTGTGGTCAGATTTGACCTTGGGTCTCTTCTTCAAGGTCAAACTAGCATAGCCAAACTTAGAAGTGCTTATAACTTGCTTATTATTGATCCTAGAGGTTTGGGATGGTAAACGAACATATAGGAAATAATGGACTGGGAATCTTCTGGTGTGGAGGGATTTGACCTTGGGCCTTTCCCTCAAGGTCAAACGAGGATAGCCAAACTTAGAAGTGCTTATAACTCGCTTATTATTGGTCCTAGAGGTTTGGGATGGTAAACCAACATGTAGGAAATCATGGACTGGGAATCTTCTGGTGTGGAGGGATTTGACCTTGGGCCTTTCCTTCAAGGTCAAACGGTGATAGCCAAACTTAAAAGTGCTTATAACTCGCTTATTATTGGTTGTAGAGGTTTTGGGTGTGAAACCAACCTATAGGAAATCTTTTGGCTTTCCTAAAATTAATACTGCTCATATCCTATATTACTTACCTACAGATAAGTTCTGTTATAAATTCAGGTGTAACAAGTCATATCTTCTGTGTAAATGACTAAAGACAAGGTACACATGTTATTCTACTAACTCATCTTACAATCACATGGAAGTTGTTTTTTTATGTTTTTGAAATGTTTCACAGTTGGCCTTTATATCTCTCACAAGTGTATTTACTTTGCAACCTTTTTTTGTAAAAATATACAGGTTCATGCCACCTTAGTAGTAGATTCAACTCTTTTTTTAAAGGTGTACTCCCCAATTTTGAAGGTGATATTTTTATCATTCCATTTCACAGAGATAATCATAAAACCCCCATAAAATCAATCCAAATGAAAAACTTCAGCTTATTAACAAAGAAACAGCACTTTAAACTTCAGCAGAGCGGGCCCGTCTGGTTTGTTATGATAACAAAGATAAGGTAATATACAGTGGGGAATTCTGGAAAAGCTGATCTCATCCACACATCAGATGAAGTCAGTGTTTTTATAAAGGGAAAACAAGGATGGACAAAAAGATTGGGGAAAGTGTACACCCTAAACCCATATAGATGAATGGATTCGGGAACACTTAGTCTGTCTACACTGAAATTTGACACAGATTACTTCATGGATTTAAGTAGAAGTTACGTAACTGAATTTAATCTGCTTATTGTAAGATTTTGTTATTTTTCTTTTTCTAATTAACTAGAAGGAATATACAAGATAAATAGGTTAACCATAACTTCCTTATTCAACACTGAAACCTATAAAGGCAAGTCAGGAGGAAACTGGTTATAAAACACTTTGGGTTACAGTAAATGGGGGAAATGTACAAAAAAATGGAATTTTTAGAAGCAGACAATATATTTCTTTTCTAAGAAATGTATGGTCATAACTTTTTGTTGTTATTTTGTGATATGGTTTGTTACCACAAAAATAAAATTAATTGCAAAGATTGTAAATAATTCAAAATTTAATTGAGTGTTAAATTTTCACAAGGTACAGTAATGTTTCTGTTTGCAAGAAAAATCCTGACACTGATAGACATGACCTTGCAGTGAACTATCTGGATATACTTGAATATGCCCTTTGAAATTTTGACACTTAACTTTTTAAAATTCTTTTCCTTATTTTGAATCTTTCAATAAAAATGTTCTTCAACGAAACGAGTATATGTATAAATTCTTATTAATTTATTCTATAAATTCTAATAAATAAGTTGTTAAAAAGGGTTCTTCAAGTTATATAAGCATTAAGTTTAGACTTACAAATTTATATAAGGTGAGATGCATTTAACAGGATGAGCTGGAAGCATGTGTTGGTTTATAACTAACTCAGTTGGATGTCACAAACCTCATTGTCTTAGTGGGTACTTCCACATCAGTGATCACCGACTGTTCATTTTTATCCCTATATCTGATTTTACTCTAAATGTTTCCGTGTACTCAATCATGGTTAATGTTAATGGGTAATTGCTAACCTTATTCCTCTTTTCTCTCTGTATAGTGAAATTCAGCTATCAGAGCAGTTGGGCAGTAAACCAAAGCAATAGTTGTCATATCTACCTATACATATTTCACTATATATAGGCATGCTTGATGCATAGTACTGTGAAGAATGATGAAAGAATTACTAATATCTCAAAGATATTATGAAGAAAAAAAACAAACTCAACCCCAGAAATCAATCTGAGGGCATTGACCTCCAATAGGGTGCATTTCTAAATATTCAGGAGTTTTGGGGGTCCAGGATATGACACTAATCTTTCAAAACCTTTGATAACTTCTTTTTGACAATACCCTACCCACCCAAAAAATCATAAAAATATTCATCACTTCTCTAGTAATTGACAGACACACAGACAAACAAGTGCACACCAAAACTTAACCTCCATGGTTGAGGTAGTAAATAGTGAGTTACAAAAAATATGGTTTTATTTACATACACATATCATATATCTTGTATATGGAATTACAGAGATCATCATCAGTCGACAGTGATCAGCATTAAGGAAACACAGCTTTATTCCAGCAATAAAAAAAGAGCATAATGGTGAAAAACCACTGTGGTTGAAAGCCAGGGAGTGTTCTACTCTGATTGGTCAGCTCAAAATTTTTCTGTGGTCATGTGACAGGTGGTTTCAAAACAAACCTTTGTACACAAACATTTGCACATGTACTTTATCTTAATTTATTTACCAATTAAAACAATGTATGGGTTCTTAAAATATATAGGTTTCATAAAGAATGTTATAAAGAACATATTTAGTGAATAAAAAAGAGTTGAAAAAAATTGGGGAGTACACCTTTAACACTCACTAAATGAGAAGTGCCACTGGGAGAAAGACACTGTTGTAAACTTCAAGGATGAAAACACCATGTAGCCTTGTTAAGATGCACTCATTGTTTCTCCAGTTTAATCAGCTCTTGAATATCAGACCAGTTTATATCATTGTCCGATGGTATATTGGTGATCGATGTGCCCAAGATGAATACAAATAATATTCATATAATAAGTCCATATAATAATATACATTGCATTGTATTCACTTTATTTCCTGTAATATGCCACAGTACATTATAAAAATAATATCCTGTGTTACTGACATTATATACAGATAATATAGGTTTCACATAATTTGTTAATTTATACACTGGACACATTTTTTGTTAATGAAAGCAATGACCTACAATATTATAATTGCTTCATTTTTAAAGCCAGCAATGTACACAATTGGAATAGATTGAAATATACGAAGTCTGGGACAGGTAACATTTCATCCCACTTTATAAAAACAACTTGTGCACTCTCATTAGCCTTGCCACAGGCATTTATATGTACAATATAGACACAACAGTTTGATTTCATTATAAGTATTTTTCATAATGTTCTCAAATATTTGCTGAAAAATGTGCTGGAAATTATGTTAAAAAAATCAAATCAAATATAATTTAAAATAAAAAAGACAGTGCATTTGTTTGTCAATGTCTAGCAGTCTACTGATGAAGTCAGATTCTCCAATTTCCAGCACTTCAGTCATGCAGTGTACATACATGGGTTTTACCCATGATTGAGTTATGAAATCCTATTATTGGTTGTTAAGTGGTCCATCTGAGCAGCTCTGATGATCAGTAATGCACAAAAAAATTATGGTTTCTTTGTTTCTATGTCAGCTGACATGGTATCACTCTGCATTGTCTGGTATGCATCCACATCCTCATGAACAACTCCAAAAGTACAAGGCCCAGTGACATGCTTTTACATTTAAAAGATACCTTGTCTATTGAGGATGATAAATTGTTCAAGGCATGCATATCGGTCTGTTCATCTGTTAGGAATCTTCTGATGTGGTTAGATTTAGCCTGGGCACTGTTTAGAGGTATACAGTTGTAAGTAGAGACTTTGGGAAAGACCAGATTACAGCAAATGTGTAACACAACACCTTGTAAAGTGTACCTGTCTTCTGCTTTTTGTGGTATATAAATCTGTATAAACTTGAGTCTGCTTTTCTGGGGTCTAAATTCTTTTATACACTTTGAAATGTTTACTCTGAAATATTTTCTTTTTAGAAAATATTCATGAAATACCCATTTATTCCTGTGAATATTATTGCCAAAAAGATCTTACAAATATGTGTCACACCAACAACCAACTTTTCCAAAGTTGTATTATACAGGCTCAAGAATTTAATTTGCTTTGTAAATTATTTTCACTCTTTATTTTCATCTACTGATAGCTGTGATAGAAATCTAATTCATCACAGTACAACCAAATATTGATTTTAAAGTTTTTGTGAATAATCAAGAAAAAGGGTATTATAATAATCTGAAGGTGCCAGGCATAAATAAGAAATAAACTAGAAAGTACTCAAGGAGTGCAGACATCCACCAATAGTGTTTTCTTTCCCAAATGTAATAACTACATATCCATATAAAATGCAGAAAGAACTATTCATTGTATCCCTGATTTTCGGGGTTCATGCATGGTCATCTTACATGCACGTTTCCTTATACAAGTCCGCATCCACAGAGATTTCTTGTGTTCAACCTACAAGGCACATTTCTTTTGGGATTCTTTTGAAACTTTGCAAGTGACTTGCTTCGCCAGAGATCTGGCCACCCTTTTGGTGGCCCGGGAGTCAAAATTATGCTCTGTTGAGTAAATCAGGTGTAACTTGTTATTTATGAGTCCCTATAAACACAGAGTAAGGGGGTGTTCCACTGGAGCCATCCCTACAACTGACCCTATGACCCCATAGAGTTGGTTAGCCGAGTCGGAGATAAGGGACAAAAATTCAGGAAAAAGTGTTGGACAAATATGGGTCAGTTTGATCTGCCCGACCAGACGTAATAGGCTGGGAATTTTATTATTGACCTTTCCGATCTGTTAACTTTAAGATTACATGCACTCCTTTGTACAAGTTGTTTTCACATTCCGAACCTCTAGGAGCAATATTAGGGGAGATATAAGGCCTTTTTAATAGGATAACCCTGTTTAACATCAAACAAGTGATGTGGTGGCCATTTTGTTTTTGAACTAGGCCAAATTTACTACCAGGCTAGCTTTTCTAGCCATATAGCTTTTGTGCAAATTTGATGAAGCTAGCTGGAATATTTCAAGATTTAGAACACTTTATGATTTTTAAACAATTAGCTATGTCGGCCATTTTGTTTTTCAAAATGAGGCTAAAATTTACACAGACAGGGTTTTATAGCCATAACCATTTCCTGCAAATTTGATGAAGATATCTTTATAAATGAAAGAGATATTAAGGTTTATGCATACTGACGGACACACATATGGAAGGCATTTTATAATCTCCCGACCATGCCTTTCGGCCGTAGGCGGGATATAACAAGCTAGTTTCATGATGGGACAAGATTTGAATTCATAATGACAAGACTGTAATTGATAAAAAAAGACTGGAAGTAATAAGACAAGACTTGAAGTGATTAGGACAAGACGGGAAGTGACTAGGACAAGCTGGTTTCCAGCTGGGCAGAGCCACGGTCCAGATCGAGAGTCAGAGAAGGTCGGTGAAATATCAAACGTGTGTGATATTTTGCCGACCCAACACGGCAAGCCAGGAAACTACAACTGACCCTAACCGACTCTGTAAACAATGTTCCCAACCCTCAAAATATTCTCAGTTACCAACATGACAGCCCCATGGCCCAGTGGAACACCCCTATAACTGACAAACAGAGAAACAAACATAACCTCCTTTTGGCCTAATGCAAGCAAATATACATAAATGTCCTTATAAAATATGAAGTAAATATTATTGAACAATCCTGTGTAATTCTTCCTATCCATTCCGTTTTACAAATTTTCTGTCATCCATAACAGAGGCTCAACTTTCATATTTTGACACATTTTGTTGTTTCTAAAGCAATGTATTTTTAGATCCTGTTTCAGCCACTGTCAGTGTAAATTGGTCTTAGGTAAAGATATCCCCTATATGTTAAGTATGTGTGTTTGACACCGGCCTCCTCTCAGTATTGTGTGATTAACACATTGCCTTGATATAGAAGGCAAGGGATTAAATAATTTATTACAATGAAATAAATTTTAAATGTAAACTAAGCAGCTTACACAAAGAAAAATTATCTCAAATAATGAAATACTTTTTGTTTTTTAAAAATGCATATGAGTTGAGAGAGCAAGATCATTGGAAAAGCTTTTATCTGTGATTGGCACTTCAAATGGGTTAACCACAGAAGTATGCATTATAGAGTACACAGATGGCGTGCTGTGCATGTCATAAAACACACGTAGTTCCAGTTAACTGGAGTTTGGGGGAATATTTCCCTCAGAAGACTGCCTGTCAATCATTTGGTAGTCATGGTAATGGGAGATTGCAAAGCTGAACTGTCTCTGCAAAGTGTGTGTAAGGCTCTCTGATGCAGTTCTTTCTCTTAACATGTATGGGTGCTTTATGAATGCCAAATATTTGTGTGTATGTTTGAAAAGATATGCAAATTTGAGCGTAAGCAAGGCTAAGGTGAAAGGTGACTTATTTAGTAATTGGACATTTTTCATAGCTGAATGGCAAAATAACAAAATTGCCACTGGACTAAGGGAGAAATAAAAGAATGTAAGGGTTGCAACTTTAAGATCTGTTATGGGTAGAGATTGTTTTAGATTCTTAAGAAATCATGAGATAACAGATGAAAACTGCAAAGATCCAGCAAAGTGTAGAAAGGCACTGGAAAGTTATTTCAAACCAACCCAAAATGAGATTTACGGATTGTATATGTTCTGTTCATGTGATGAAGGACCCAATGAAAATGTGGATCAGTGGGTTAACAGACCAAGACTACTTTCAAAGTCTGGCAACTTTGAAGCAATGACTGACAGTTTGTTAAGAGACCGTGTCGTTCTTGGGATGAAAGACAAGGCTATAAGAGCATGGATGTTTAGAGAGAAGGTAAAAAAGGTTATCTGAATGAAGCAGTTGAAATTCTGAGAGCTAGTGAAGTAGCTGCTTAACACATAACATAAAGGAGTTTGACCAAGGGACATCTGAGGAAGTGGTACACTTCAACAATCAGGAGAAGGCTAACAGATGTCCAGCAAAAATTCTCTACTTATAACTGTGTACACCTAATCAGGCCCCTCCTTCAAGGTCAAAAGAGGGTAGGCAAACTTAAAAGTGCTTATAACTTGCTTATTATTGAAAAATGCTGTTTATCTTCAAAACCATGTTAGTTGTCCTTTTCCATTGGATACATCAAATGCGTCCTTGGTCTATTTTTTTAATGAATTTTAACATAATTTTAACATAATTTTAATTTTTAAAATTCATGAAATCGTGCACTAAATCAATTATAACTAAAAAAGTATTGCATTTACAGTATTTTGTTAAAGTATGTTACTCAGCTACTTTATCCATAGCTACAACAAGGTAACCTTGGAAATCTTTCCCAATAGCTAAGTGAGTAAAAGCTACTTCCTGACTTTTGAGTAGCTTCCATAGTTAGTAAAATTACTTGTAAATTGAAAACTATTGCATTTAGAGAATTTTTTATAAATATGTTATTAAAACTACTTTTGGGTGAGCTATAATATAGTAAAATTGCAGACCTGTAGCTCGTTGCATAGCTGAGCAATATTTACTTTCAGGTTTTCACTGTTGCATAAATCACTTGTAACTTGAAAACTATTGCTGTTAGAGAATTGTGTTTAAATATGTTATTCACCTACTTTTGGATGAGCTACAGCATAGTAATATTGCAGACCTGTAGCTCATTGCATAGCTGAGCAAAAGCTACCTTTGTTTTCTCACTGTTGAGTAAATCGGTTGTATTTTGATAACTATTACATTTAGAGTTCTTTCTGTAAATTTGTTATTCATCTACTTTTGGATCAGCTATAACATTGTGAATTTTGCAGACTACTTTATCCATAGCTACAATATTGTGAGTAACTTGGAAACCTTTCCCAATAGCTAAGTTAGTAATAGCTACTTTGTGACCTTTCAGTAGCTTCCGTAATGAGTAAATTATGTGTAACTTGAAAACTATTTCATTTACAGCATTCTCTTTAAATATGTTATTCACCTACTTTCTTTGTCAGCTATAAGATAGTTTACTTTTCAGACCTGTAGCTCATTGCATAACTGAGGAATAGCTACTTCAAGTTTCCACTGTTGACTAAATCGCTTGTACCTCAAAAATATTACATTAATTTTACAGTATCTTCTTTAAATGTGTTTTTCACCTACTTTTTCACTGTAACAGTTAACTTTGTACTTTACTTCTGATTACCATTTCCAGGGCACAACTTTTGTGTCCTTTTATGCTTTTACTTCTACTTTGCAGCTGAAAACACACTGTCACCTGATACAGAACCCGTTCACAGGCACTGATTGCTTTTTTCATTTTAAGGTCACTCTTGTGACCCCAACATGGTCCTTTCAGGAGAATTTCCCTTCACCAATAACATTTACCTCTTCACATTGATCCTTTAGCATTTTATATAAAACTTACAAGCTGTAGGACGCTTTGTTTTTGTGTACAAAAACCTTTTGTCTAGTTTATAGTTGACCTATGGTGGGGAATGTTATTTATCAGATTCTCCTACATTATGGTAACCTTAGATGCATACGTCAGAGCCCTTGGTTGCTGGAGAAATTTAGCATAATATGCACCAGTCATTCAGGGTTTCAGATAAATAAATATCATATATTTTGAAATGGTAAACATACTGAATTGTTTTACCATATGTGGAAAGGCAATAAAGTTCCAGTGAAGTTTGATAATGAGGCTGTGGTGGCAGTTCCTCAATCAGGCAGTGGGTGCATGTGCACACAGCATGTGAATTAGATGCCATATTGCCCATATTGCAACTTTGTATACCTTTTACAGTCCACAATGGTTAACTGGGTAGTTACATGCCTTAAGTGGCATTGCCTGATTTACATAAAATTTGTTTGTGTAAATCAATGTTTGTATACATATTTTATTTATTGTATCCCCGACGCGAAGCGGGGATACTATGGATTCATCATCGTTGTCGTCCGCGTCCACAGAGATTTCTTGTTAGCGACCTACAGTCCACATTTCTTTCCGGACTTCTTTCATATTTGGCAGGTGGCTTGATATGGTAGAGGACTCGCCACCCTAGCCTTTTGGTAGGCTTTATGTCTAAATTAGGCCTGTGGTAGACAAAAATGTCTAAAATGTGGAATATTGCTTGTTAGCGACCTACAGTGCACATTTCTTTCCAGATTTCTTTCATATTTGGCAGGTGGCTTGGTATGCTAGAGGACTCACCACCCTATCCTTTTGGTAGGCTTTATGTCTAAATTAGGCCTGTGGTAGACAAAAATGTCTAAAATGCATTAAAATTCATGAAATCATGCACTAAATCACTTATAACTTGAAAAGTGTTGCATTTAGAGCATTTTGTTAAAATATGTTATTCAGCTACTTTTTTCATAGCTACAACATGGTGAGTAACTTGGGTATCTGTGTCAATAGCTAAGTGAGTAATAGCTACTTTGGGGCTTTTCAGTAACTTCCATCATGAGTAAAATCACTTGTAACTTGAAAACTATTGCATTTACACAATTTTGTATAAATATGTTATTCAGCTACTTTAATGTCAGCTATAACATAGTAAAATTTCAGACCTGTAGCTCGTGGCATAGCTGAGTAATAGCTACTTTTACGTTATCACTGTTGAGTAAATTACTTATAACTTCAAAAGTATTACATTTAGAGTATTTTGTTTCAATATGTTATTCACCTATTTCAGAGTCAGCTATAACATAGTGAAGTTCCAGACCTGTGGCTCATTGCATAGCTGAGTAATAGCTACTTTGAAGTTCACACTGTTGAGTAAATCAGTTGTAATTGGAAAACTATTGCATTTACAGAAATTTGTGTAAATATGTTATTCAGCTACTTTTGGGTCAGCTATAACGTCGTGAAATTACAGACATACAGCTCATGGCATAGCTGAGCAATAGCTATTTTCAGGTTCTCACTATTGAGTAAATCAGTTGTAACTTGAAAACTATTGCATTTACATTATTTTGCTTAAATATGTTGTTCACCTAATTTTGGGTCAGCTATAACATAGAAAAAATTCAGACATGTAGCTCATTGCATAGCTGAGTAATAGCTACTTTGAGGTTATCACTTTTTAGTAAATCAGTTATAACGTGAAAACTATTACATTTACAGTATTTTGTTTAAATATGTTATTCACATATTTTTTGGTCAGCTATAACAGAGTGAAATTGCAGACCTCTATGTCATGGCATAGCTTACCAATATCTACTTTCAGGTTCTCACTGTTGAGTAAATCATTGTATCCACTGGATAGCCGTAGTGTGTAGAGAGATTTCACTATTACCGCTCTAACGAAAAAATATTATAGCTAGCCTTCTCAAGTTTGCAAGGTATATTACAGGGTGCACCACAGTATTCTATTGGTAGGCTTTATGTCTAAATTAGGGCTGTGGCTAAATAACTTGCCTACTAAAAATGAGTAATTCTGCATTTTCTCTAAAAGTATTGCAGATAGCAAATTTTTCTTAAATAACTCATTCACCTACTTTTGGGAGAGCTTTCAGATGCTGAAGTTCCAGACCTGTAGGTAATTACTCACCTACTCAAAATGAGTAAATGCGAATTATCTCTAAAAGTATTGCAGATAGCCAATTTTTCTCAAATAACTCCTTGACCTACTTTTGGGAGAGCTTTCACTTGGTGAAGTTTCAGACCCGTAGGTATTTACTCACCTACTCAAAATGAGTAAATGCAAATTATCTCTAAAAGTATTCCAGATAGCCAATTTTTGTCAAATAACTCCTTCACCTACTTTTGGGAGACCTTTCACTTGGTGAAGTTTCAGACCTGTAGCTAATTATTCACCTACTCAAAATGAGTAAATGCTAATTATCTATAAAAGTATTGCAGATATCCAATATTTATCAAATAACTCATTCATCTACTTTTGGGAGAGCTTTCACATGGTGAAGTTCCAGACCCGTAGGTAATTACTCACCTACTCAAAATGAGTAAATTCGAATTTTCTCTAAAAGTATTGTAGATAGCCAATTTTTCTCAAATAACTCATTCGCCTACTTTTGAGAGAGCTTTCACTTGGTGAAGTTTCAGACCCATAGCTAATTATTCACCTACTCAAAATGAGTAAATGCGAATTATCTCTAAAAGTATTGCAGATAGCCAGTATTTCTCAAATAACTCATTAATATGAAAACAACTTATAGGAAGTCATGGGCTGCAAATCTTTTCATGTGGTCAGATTTGACCTTGGGCCCCTCCTGCTTATTATTGGTCCTAGAGGTTTGCAATGTGAAAACGACTTATAGGAAATCATGGGCTGCGAATCTTTTGATGTGGTCAGACTTCACCTTGGGCCCCTGCTACAGGGTCAAATAAGGGTAGCCAAACTTAAAAGTGCTTTCAGCTTGCTTATTAATGAAAAATGCTTTTTATCTTGAGTTCTAAACTATGTTAGTTGGCCTTTGTCATTGGATACATCCAGCATCTGGCCACAGATGCGTCCTTAGTCTAGTTTATTTATGGTTTTACATCGCTTTGAACACTGGACAGGTCATATCACGACGGGTAGTTGGAAGGGCAGAGGAAACCAGTACATACAGTTCGTTAGGGTTCTGTACTGTAAACTGCTGACCAATGTCAAGCAACTACCAGCTTTCCCACTTGAGGCCGTGTCGGGAATCAAACCCCGGCCTCAGAGGTGGGAGGCGAGAGTATTACCACTCTGCCACCGTGGCCCCGTATACATATCCAGAACTGGATAATATGTTGACTTGTCTGTTGGCTCACCAGTCTTATGACATTTCAAATTTCTGTCTTATGACATTTCAAAGTGTGTTTTGTTTTTTTCTAGTGATTTCTTTACAAATTAGTGTGTGTATTCTTGCTAAATTGTGATCACGTTCTGAGTGAATGAAGTAACACTTCATTATTCTATGTATCAGGTGGGTACTTTGATTTAGTGTTCACTATACACGCTGCAACTGCTGCCGCATGTAGAAAAATTTTGACATTAACTCTCTCAGCAGAAAACTTAACCAGATGGCTTCAGCAAGTATGTCGGATGTCTTTATTTGGAGGTAAGTTTCTCTGGGACTGAAATTAGTCTCAGTCTGAAAAATAATATAGCTGCCCTTGGCTTTTCTTTGAAAATTATCTTTCTTTTTCTACTGGCTGATTCTCATAACTACGAGGTTGAATTTATTTCTTAGGTGATATGTGTAACAGACATATATATATATATATCCTCTACAAGCATGCCGGGGGCCACGGTGGCAGAGTGGTAACACTCTTGCCTCCCATCTCTGAGGCTGAGGTTCGGTTCACGGCTCTACCTCAAGTGGGAAAGCTGGTAGTTGCTGCCATTGGTCGGCAGTCTACAGTACAGAACCTTGACCAATTGTATGTACTGGTTTCCTCTGCCATTCCAACTACCCGTCATGATATGACCTGTACAGTGTTGAAAGCGCCGTAAAACCTCAAATAAATAAATAAATCTACAAGCATGCAGACATTTGGCCTTGAAGCTGGTTCATCCATGGAGTGCTAAATTACCCAGTGTAATGAACCTTTACAGTGCCTATATCTCCCTTATTATTGGTCCTAGAGGTTTGGCATGTAAGTCAATCTGTGGGAAATCATGGGCTGGGAATCTTCTTATGTGATCAGATTTGACCTTGGGCCCATTCTTCAAGGTTAATCGAGGATAGCTAAACATAAAAGTGCTTTTTTTACTCACTTGTTATGTCCACCCCCCTGGGGGTGGATATATTATTTTTGCTTTTTCCGCCATCCGGCGTCCGATGTCCAGCGTCCGATGACCGGCGTCACGCATGGTTTCCGCTCATTTAAAGGAGAAGTATTAGAGCTATAGTCACTAAATTTGGTATGCAGGCTTATTGGGTCAGTAGCTTGCTTGGGATTGCTTTTGGCTGTTGTACCTCTTTTGCTTACTGAGTAATACTTAAGTACAGCTATTTTCAGTACCCATTGGTTTCCGTGCATTTAAGCCAAAATAATTAAAGATATTTTACTACAATTTTGAATACAAGATTGTTATGTCCATAGCTCGCTTGGTATTGCATTTGGTACTGATAGCTTTGTCAGTACATGAGTAATAGCCATTTAGGTACTTCATTGTGTATTTTCAGTACTACTTTTGAGTAATTTGCTAATATCTCAGAAACTGTAAGAGATAGAGCAATTTCGACAGAATTTTTGACCCACAGGGTAGTAGAAAAGTATTCTATACAAAATTTAAAAAAATTTCAATTTTCGCCACTTTTGGCGGCCATCTTGAATTTTTGCGAAAAATGAAAAAATCTTAATATCTCAGAAACCGTAAGAGATAGAGCGATTTGGACAGAATTTTTGACTCACAGGGTAGTAGAAAAGTATTCTATACAAAATTAAAAAATTTCAATTTTCGCCACTTTTGGCGGCCATCTTGAATTTTTGCGAAAAAAGAAAAAATCTTAATATCTCAGAAACTGGGTTAATAGCTTGTATGGGATTGCTTTTGGTGATAATAGCTCTATAGCTAACTGAGTAATAGCTACTTTGCTACTTTTGAGTAGCTCTTTGGTTTCAAGACATTTTAAGGAATGCTATTAAGCCTAGCTTTCTGAAATTTGGTAAGGAGGTTCATTGGGTTAATAGCTTGTATGGGATTGCTTTTGGGGGGAATTGCTTCATAGATGAGTGAGTAATTAATTAAATAAATGAGTAATTGGCTATTTTGAATACTGAAAAAGGCAAATGTGCTCATATCTCCTAAACCGTGCGAGATAGAGCGATTTCGTCGAAATTTTCGACCTACAGGGTATCTAAGGAATGTAATCTTTACAATTTTCAAAAAATTTTCCCCTCCCCAAAAATGGCGGCCATTTTGAATTTTCGAATTTTTGCCAAAAATGGCAAAACACAAATTTGCTTCTATCTCCTTAACCATGCGAGATAGAGCGATTTCGTCGCAATTTTCGACCCACAGGGTATCTAAGGAATGTAATCTTTGCAATTTTCAAAAAATTTTCCCCTCCCCAAAAATGGCGGCCATTTTGAATTTTCGAATTTTTGCCCACAATGGAAAAACACAAACTGGCCTTAACCGTGCAAAATAGAGTTATTTCGTTGAAATTTTCAACCCACAGGGTATCTAAGCAATGTAATCTTTGCAATTTTCAAAAAATTTTCCCCTCCCCAAAAATGGCGGCCATTTTGAATTTTCAAATTTTTGCCAACAATGGCAAAACACAAATTTGCTTCTATCTCCTTAACCATGCGAGATAGAGCGATTTCGTCGCAATTTTCGACCCACAGGGTATCTAAGGAATGTAATCTTTGCAATTTTCAAAAAAATTTCCCCTCCCCAAAAATGGCGGCCATTTTGAATTTTCGAATTTTTACTAACAATGGCAAAACACAAAATTGCTTCTATCTCCTTAACCGTGCGAGATAGAGCGATTTCGTTGAAATTTTCGATCCACGGGTATCTAAGAAATGTACTCTTTGCAATTTTCAAAAATTTTCCCCTCCCCACATATGGCGGCCATTTTGAATTTTTAAATTTTTGCCCAAAATGGAAAAACACAAACTGGCCTTAACCGTGCAAAATAGAGTTATTTCGTCGAAATTTTCAACCCACAGGGTATCTAAGAAATGTAATCTTTGCAATTTTCAAAAAATTTTCCCCTCCCCAAAAATGGCGGTCATTTTGAATTTTCAAATTTTTGCCAACAATGGCAAAACACAAATTTGCTTCTATCTCCTTAACCATGCAAGATAGAGCGATTTCGTCGCAATTTTCGACCCACAGGGTATCTAAGGAATGTAATCTTTGCAATTTTCAAAAAATTTTCCCCTCCCCAAAAATGGCGGCCATTTTGAATTTTCGAATTTTTACTAACAATGGCAAAACACAAAATTGCTTCTATCTCCTTAACCGTGCGAGATAGAGCGATTTCGTTGAAATTTTCGATCCACGGGTATCTAACAAATGTACGCTTGGCAATTTTCAAAAAATTTTCCTTTTCCCAAAAATAGCGGCCATTTTGAATTTTCAAATTTTTGCCAAAAATAGAAAAACAGGAATTTGCTTCTATCTTCTTAACCGTGCAAGATAGAGTGATTTCGTCAAAATTTTCAGCCCAACCAATGCAAAAAGGCATGAAGCTGAAATAATTTACATCTACACTAATAAATATTTAAGCATCATTGATATATTTTACAAATGAAACAGGGTCTTGTAAGACTACTGTACAATTTGGGCAAGGTTCATGGGGTGGACATTACACATGATAATGTGTGTTCTTCTATGCTATCCTGTTTCTATTCGCATCTACTATCAACAGGGCGTCCTATTTCTAGTTTTGGTTCTAAAGGTTCGTTATGTGAAACCAACCTAAAGGAAATCATGGGATAGGAATCTTTTGATGATTTAAGACTTGACCTTTTGTCACTCCTTTAAGGTTAAACGAGGATAGCCACACTTAAAAATCCTTATAACTTGCTTATTATTACTCCTAGAATTTTGGGATATTAAATCAACCCGTAGTTTTTCGAATTTTAGCTGCCATCTTAAATTTTGGCACCAAGAGAAAATGTTGTTTATCTGGAAGACTGTAAGAGATTTTCGGCATATATTGGATCCCCTGTGTGCTAAGAACTACTGCTCTAGAACCTCTGAAAAATTTAGAAGATTTTGAATTTGGCCACCATCTGGAAATCTGGCAGAAATGGAAATTGTCTTTTATCTCAATAAGTGTAAGAGATAGAGCGATTTTGAGCAAATATTGGATGCCCTGGGTACCAAGGACTACTTAAGGACCTCTGAAAAATTTTGACTTCTGTGAATGTTGCCTATCATCTTGAATTTTCAGAAATGGAAAGTGTCATTTATCTCGAAAACCATAAGAGATGGAGCAATTTTGGGCAAATATTGGGCCCCCCTGTGTATTAAGGACTAGTCTTCTTGAACCTATGAAGAGTCAGACTTTAACAAAATTTCACCTGCCATCTTGAACTTTGATGGAAATGTAAAATGATTTTAATCTCAAAACTGTAAGAGACACCATGATTTCAGGTCGATATTGGATCCCCCTAATTACCCCTCTATGACCTATGAAAAATTTAGACATTTCCAAATTATGGCACCTTGAATTTTAGTGGAAATAGAAAGAGATAGAGTGATTTCAGGCAAATTTTTAACCCCCAGGTACTAAGTACTACTCCTCTAAGACCTCTTGACATGGAAAATGTCAATTATCTTGAAACTGTAAGAGATAGCGAGATTTTGGCCAAATGTTGGCCCCACTAGTTAATAAGGACTACTTTTTAAATGTTGAATTATAATGTAGAATTTTCTATATTAATTCTTACTCATGAAAAATGTCATTTATCTTCAAAACCATGTTAGCTGTCTTCTGGTGGATACACTTTGCATCTAACCCCAGATGTGCCCTTGGTCTAGTTATTGATTGGAATCTGGGAAAAAAGCCCTACAAAGAAAACCCTACAGAAGAAAAGCCATACAGTTTGTGATAACCATGTATAAAAATAATACACCATTTTCCAAATCATTGAGAAAGTCCTAAGTTTACTAAATCATATCTTAAAAGCAGAATTTTAATTTCTATTCAAACTACCCTATGCTGCAATTTTCAATACTAATGCCCCTTTATACTTTTAGAAACAATAAAATAGATTACTTGATTAGCAAGGTAAAATCAACTCTGGTTTGCATTTACTCAACCTTCAGATGATAACTGATCAAAAATAACATTGCAGTGAAATCTTCAACTAGAAATGGAATGCCACTAAACAAAAAGTTGTCTACTCTTGGAAGCGGCAACATATATATTACCTCATAGAAATAGATAAAAAAGACACAGAAGTGAGTTTATTTTATTTGATGCATCCAGCTCGGTGCTTTTTGTTGAATATTTAACTTGTCTTCAGCATATAGACGTGCCAGTTGGGCTTCGTATAAAAAGCTTGATGGGGATAAATCTTGCGCATGCACAGATCGCGTATTCCAAGATGAGAAGACAAAAAGCTTGGAATATCTTCTCAGATTAAATTAAACAAATGGCAATGGGGGGAAACACTCAGTTGCAGTTTTTGCAATAATTTTAAAATAAAAGAAATACGGGTGTTCTTGCCTTGATGGTGATAAAAAAATGCATAAATAATTAATGTGACTCTATAACCAGATATCTACTGGTACCAGACCCCACTTTGTTTACACTGCCCTGACTAATTCCAAATGTACCCACCAATTGTGGAGATTACACGGCATGGATAAATTTTGTGTTCTGTGGTAGAATATTCCAAATTAATGTGCATATCGCTCCCACTGTGAATCGCTACCATTAACTCGCACCCAGAAATTGCACCCATTTATTTATTTATTTCATCCTTTTCTCCTTCCTTGTCTTATCTCTTTTGTTTATTGGGGCATTCGCTTAAAGGAAATAAGTTAAAATATATGTTGGGGAAACCCCACAGAATACCGTGATCCTATAAATATTAATAAGAAGTCTACAAATTTTGATCTTCAAATAAAATTTTGTTGAGAAATCCCATGGAATCATCACATATTTCCTACACATGCACAAACTAGACCAAGGACGCAAGATGCAAGATGTATCCACCGAAAAAGGGCAACTAACATGGTTTTGAAGATGAACAGCATTTTCAATAATAAGCAAGTTATAAGCACTTTTAAGTTTGGCTACCTTTGTTTTACCTTGAAGCAGATTCCCAGCTCATGATTTCCTATAGGTTGGTTTCACATTCCAAACATCTAGGACCAACAATAAGCAAGTTATAAGCACTAGTTTTATAAATTTGGCTATCCTGGTTTAACCTTGAAGGAGGGGGCCAAGGTCAAATCTGACTACATCAGAAGATTTCCAGCCCATTTGGTGTCCCATGCCAAACCTCTACGACCAATAATAATAAGTTCTTCATGTGTGAAAATTTACAAACACTTGGACAAAAAAGAGATGACTACAACTAGAAATAAAAAAAAAAGTACTGAATGTGCTGTGGACAATGAAACACTTGAGTTTAACCATAAAGTCATAAGGGTTGAGTTTATGCTCAACTGAGATTACTTTTAAAAATTCCTATTTCAAAATAATCTTACATCAAAAAAAAAATTAAAAATGAGATTATATATGTGTCTTGAGTTCAAGTATGACATTAAGAACCTTTGTAAATATGGACCCTGGTTCTTCTTGACATGCTGTATTTCTGTGTAGTTTTACGGATATTTTTTTTCAGCAAAGAAGTATAACCCTTGCTGCTCATTTCCTTGTCAGAACAGAGGAGTATGTACGGCGACAAAGAATTATGAAGATTACACATGTGACTGCGAGGGAACTGATCTGTCTTATTATGGCAAGAACTGTGAAATACGTGAGTATTCTGACCTTAGCAGCCTGGTTAACTTTATAAGGGATAGTTGTGGAAATCCATGTTACACTGTACTGACTTTCTTACTGACATCTGGGAAAACTATAAAACATACAAACGCTGAACTATTTACACAAGCATATCACAGCAAATTAAAGGAGGCAAGGCAACATGAAGTATCCTCAGATGGTGTACCTGCTGATGCTTGAAACCAATGTCATGTAGGGCTTTAGGCTAAGCTAAGGTTTTATGTTAAGTCTTGCCTAGGCTTGGGATAACCACAATGTCATGTGACTCTTTATTTCTAGTCAAAATGTTTTTTTTCTGGTGACATATATCATAGAAACATTAACTGGTTTATGGAGTTTATGGAAATTAGATATTTAGGTGATTTTTTTTTACTTTAAAGTATTGCTTTTTATATGTCTCTAAATTATGAAAACCCTTGAATAAGTTTATGGGTCTATTTATAAAAAAATCACACTGAACTGAACACCCATCTGTTTCAAGTTCCCCAAAAATAGACTTAAACCCATGGAGTTGACCAAATTATGTGCCCATTTTGTCGAAGCTGGTGATAGAGTGGTGTGTCTTCAAATATTTCAATTATAAAACTTAAGTGTGTTGATGTATGATAACAAAAGTAAACACATACTTATTTTTTGGATGTTTTATTACAATATTTTTATTTTTCTGTTAATCACTCTTAATTAAATTTAACAGCCTGGGGAAATGGCATTGAACACGATTACATATAGAACTCACATTGTAAATTCTACAAAGGTGCAAGTAGTAACACCCAACCCTCCTACCTCTGAGGGCTGTGGTTCAAACCCCGGACCCTATGTGGGAAAGTTGGTATGTGCACACTAATGGTTGGCAGTTTACAGTACAGAAACTTGAACAACTGCATGTATTGGTTTCCTCTGCCAATAAAAATACCCATTGTGATATGATCTATAGGTTGTTGAAAGTGACTTTAATACCCAAATAAATGCAAATAATAAATACACAAAGGCGCAAGACAAATAATGACCGATGTATGCAAAGATTAAGTATTAAAACAAGACAATTTAATAGCAAGATTAAATTATTAAACTAAAAGTTATGAAGCCATAAAATTTAAAAATCAAAGAATGGTAGTCAATAGAAATAACACAATTAATTAAATGTACATATAACAAGAGCAATTGGAGAGCGCAAATGCTAAGGCATGTAATAATAAGTAAGTGGGAAAATCCAGATTTTTTGTACCCAGATGATGACCCTTTCACTTTCAAAATTTAGTGGGATCTGTATTTAGACAAAGGCCCATATTTGTATGCCGCTGCTGCAGTGTGTAGAGATTTTCTGTTATCCCTCTAGAGACCTGGGTATTGTAGACAGACTTCTCAAAGTTGCAGGATATATTAAAATCTTGCCTGGGAATATTTTCGGCCTCATTTTGAAAAACCAGATGGCTGCTACTGGCATTTTGTTTGTGACTTTCATCAAGGAATTTTGTTGGCTATTATAGGCAGAGATCTCAAATTTGAAGGATATCTTTATCATTACAGGTTTGGCATGAAAAGCCAACCTATAGAAAATCATGGGCTGGGAATCTTCTGATGTGGTCAGATTTGACCTTGAGCTCCTCCTTCAAGGTCCAAAGAGGATAGTCAAACTTAGAAGTGCTTATAACCTGTTCATTATTAGTCCTAGAGGTTTGCAAAGTGAAAACCAACCTATCAGAAATCATGGGTTGGGAATCTTCTGATGTAGTCAGATTTGTCCTTGGGCCCCTCCTTCAAGGCCAAGCTAGGATAGCTAAAGTTATAAGTGCTTAAACTCACCTATTATTAGTCCCAGAGGTTTGCAATATCAAACCAACCCATAAGAAATCATGATCTAGGAATCTTCTGATGTGGTGAGATTTTAACAAGGATAACCAAACTTAAAAGTGCTTATAACTCAGTTATTATTGGCCGTAGAAGATTGTAAAGTGAAAACCTACCTATAGAAAATCATGGGCTAGAAATCTTCTGATATGGTTAGATTTGGCCTTGAGCCCCACCTTCAAGGTCCAAAGAGGATAGCCAAATTTAAAAGTGTTTATAAGTCGCTCATTATTGGTCCTAGAGGTTTGCAAAGTGAAAACCAACCTATGGGAAATCAGGTGCTAGGAATCTTCTGATGTAGTCAGATTTGATCTTGGGCCCATCCTTCAAGGTCAAATGAGGATAGACAATTTGAAAGTGCTTATAACATGCCTACTATTTGTCCTAGAGGTCTGCAATGTGAAACCAACTTATAGGAAATTATGGACTGGGAATCTTCCGATGTGGTCATATTTGACCTTGTGCCCCACTTTCAAGGTCAAGCGAGGAAAGTTAAAAGTGCTTAACCTTGCATATTATTGGTCCTAGAGGTTTGCAATGTCAAACTAACCCATATAAAACCAGCCTATAGGAAACCATGGGCTAAGATTCTTCTGGTGTGGTCAGATTTTACCTTGGGCCCCTCCTTCAAGGTCAAAGGATGGTAACCAAACTTAAAAGTGCTTACAATCCAGTTATTATTAAAAATGCAGTTTATCTTCGAAACCATGTTAGGCGTCCTTGTCATTTGTTAGCAGTATAGGCTGTCATTCATTATTAGCATGCTTGCTAATGATATCCTCTACTCTAGTCTCTAGTCCAGGGCTTCATAAAATAATGTCTGAATTGCAAGATATTGTAATCCTATTTGTTTGCTTGTCTGTATGCCAAACTTGAAAACAATACATCACAACAGGGTCATAAGTGCACACAAGGTGTAGTCTACCCTGGCATAGTCCTCCAACTGATGACCAGGATCTGCAAAAGATATCCATAATTCTTTGCCCAACCTCTGCTTCCAGATCCCTTTCCAGGCTTGTGCTGCATCAGACACTACTTCTATTTGGTTTATAAAATCCTAGACAATTGGGGTTTCTACCAGTATAATTTGAAATTCTGCTCAATCGGCCTTTCTATCAACCTGATAGAAATTCAGATTTGGTAAAATTTTAAATTCAACACAACATGGACAAAATGTAATATAAGTTCATAGTATAAAACAAAATAAGAGAATTAGACATTCAATTAAAGTTTTGATCATTTAATTTGTTGCTCTTTGTTCATATAATCCAGCATTGTGGGTTAAAGTATGTGTCAAATCCTTAGCAACTTGGATAATAGTTTTGGAATTTATTATAGATCAGAAAACACAATTTTATCAGTTATTGGAGCAGAATTCAAATATGCAAAATGAAAAGTAAGATTGTAAAAATAAACAATCTAACAGGAAGAATATGACAAAACAGTTGATACTTTGAATTGTGTTAAAGGGTAAAAATGATACTGGTACATATTTCAAGTTCTGGAGTAATAAACACTTCAAAATGAAAAAAAAACAAAAAACAAAACAAAAACAGAAATGTACTGAAATGACTGTATTTTAAGAAATTCATTTGATTTCACTCTTATTATCAGATTGAAATCATTTATGCAATAAACTGATGGCATTGTTTTGTTTATAACATACAATCATATTGATAGGAAATTATGGTGTGTTCTGAATATTATCAAACTTTTTTTAAAAATATTGTTAAATGTTTATTTGTAGTCCGTTAATTGTTTGCCAAGTTTGATGGAAGGGGTTTTGCTCATAGATAATAAACACATTCAATATTGATGAAGATTAGATAGTTATTTATTTTTACAAATAGTCCTTCAGTTGTACACACCAAATATGATAACATTGTTTGCATAACAATGTATAAAACTTTTATTTCACTTGTTTTCACTTTTCGCACAACTATAATACAATCACATTATAGGTAACACCCCTTTTGGGTTGCAGTTCAGTTGTATTAAACTGTGCCATACAAGTGAACTCACCCATGTACTCCTGTTAGCCAGTCAGGTTATCTCTTTCTTCTCCGCCAATCTGAGTTCTTCTGCTTCACCACGCTTCTGTGCCTGGCATTTCAATCATTTGTGATCTACAGTTTAAGGAAACAAGACTTTTTTACCCCACAGCCCTTAAGGGCTGTCGGGGTATTGTTTTCACCCATGATGTCCGAACGGGCAGGCGTCCTGTCGGGTGGGCGGGTGGGCGGCAGGAAAAAGTTTGTCCGGGCTGTATCTCAGAAACCGTAAGGTGTAGGAAGTTGATACTTGGTAGGGACATTGGTTGGGGGTGTAGGTGTGCAACGTCATGGTCTGACCTTGATTTGACCTTGCCGTAGTGACCTTGAGTTTGAAAATCTTGTCCAGACTATATCTCAGAAACCGTAAGGTGTAGGAAGTTGATACTTGGTAGGGACATTGGTTTGGGGGTGTAGTTGTGCAATGTCATGGTCTGACCTTGATTTGACCTTTGACCTTGCCGTAGTGACCTTGACCCATAAAATCTTGTCCAGGCTATATCTCGGAAACTGTAAGGTGTAGGAAGTTGATATTTGGTATAGATATTGGTTAGTGGGTGGAGGTGTGCAACATCATGGTCTTACCTTGATTTGACCTTTGACCTTGCCGTAGTGACCTTGACCTATAAAATCTGGTTCGGGCCATATCTAAAAAAAACGTAAGGTGTAGGAAGTTGATACTTCGTAGGGACATTGGTTAGGGGGTGTAGTTGTGCAACGTCATGGTCTGACCTTGATTTGACCTTTGACCTTGCCGTAGTGACCTTGAGCTATAAAATCTGGTTCGGGCCATATCTAAAAAAACCGTAAGGTGTAGGAAGTTGATACTTCGTAGGGACATTGGTTAGGGGGTGTAGTTGTGCAACGTCATGGTCTGACCTTGATTTGACCTTGTCGTAGTGACCTTGACCTATAAAATCTTGTACAGGCTATATCTCGGAAACTGTAAGGTGTAGGAAGTTGATACTTCGTAGGGACATTGGTTAGGGGGTGTAGTTGTGCAATGTCATGGTCTGACCTTGATTTGACCTTGCCGTAGTGACCTTGACCTATAAAATCTTGTCCAGGCTATATTTCGGAAACTGTAAGGTGTAGGAAGTTGGTACTTGGTAGGGATATTTGTTAGGGGGTGGAGGTGTGCAACATCATGGCGTGACCTTGATTTGACCTTTGACCTTGCCGTAGTGACCTTGACCTATAAAATCTTGTCGGGGCTATATCTCGGAAACTGTAAGGTGTAGGAAGTTGATATTTGGTAGAGATATTGGTTAGGGGGTGGAGGTGTGCAACATCATGGTCTTACCTTGATTTGACCTTTGACCTTGCCGTAGTGACCTTGACCTATAAAATCTGGTCCGGGCTATATCTAAAAAACCGTAAGGTGTAGGAAGTTGATACTTCGTAGGGACATTGGTTAGGGGGTGTAGTTGTGCAATGTCATGGTCTGACCTTGATTTGACCTTTGACCTTGCCGTAGTGACCTTGAGTTTGAACATCTTGTCCGGGCTGTATCTCGGAAACCATAAGGTGTAGGAAGTTGATACTTGGTAGGGACATTGGTTAGGGGGTGTAGGTGTGCAACTTCATGGTGTGACCTTGATTTGACCTTTGACCTTGCCGTAGTGACCTTGACTTATAAAATCTTGTCCAGGCTATATCTCGGAAACCGTAAGGTGTAGGAAGTTGATACTTGGTAGGGACATTGCTTAGGTGATGTAGTTGTGCAACGTCATGGTGTGACCTTGATTTGACCTTTGACCTTGCCGTAGTGACCTTGACCTATAAAATCTGGTCCGGGCTATATCTCGGAAACCGTAAGGTGTAGGAAGTTGATACTTGGTAGGGATCTTGGTTAGGGGGTGGAGGTGTGCAACATCATGGTCTTACCTTGATTTGACCTTTGACCTTGCCGTAGTGACCTTGACCTATAAAATCTGGTCCGGGCTATATCTAAAAAACCGTAAGGTGTAGGAAGTTGATACTTCGTAGGGACATTGGTTAGGGGGTGTAGTTGTGCAATGTCATGGTCTGACCTTGATTTGACCTTTGACCTTGCCGTAGTGACCTTGAGTTTGAACATCTTGTCCGGGCTGTATCTCGGAAACCATAAGGTGTAGGAAGTTGATACTTGGTAGGGACATTGGTTAGGGGGTGTAGGTGTGCAACTTCATGGTGTGACCTTGATTTGACCTTTGACCTTGCCGTAGTGACCTTGACTTATAAAATCTTGTCCAGGCTATATCTCGGAAACCGTAAGGTGTAGGAAGTTGATACTTGGTAGGGACATTGCTTAGGTGATGTAGTTGTGCAACGTCATGGTGTGACCTTGATTTGACCTTTGACCTTGCCGTAGTGACCTTGACCTATAAAATCTGGTCCGGGCTATATCTCGGAAACCGTAAGGTGTAGGAAGTTGATACTTGGTAGGGATCTTGGTTAGGGGGTGTAGGTGTGCAATGTCACGGTCTGACTTTGATTTGACCTTTGACCTTGCCATAGTGACCTTGACCTATAAAATCTTGTTTGGGGCATATCTCGGAAACCGTAAGGTGTAGGAAGTTGATACTTGGTAGGGACATTGGTTAGGGGCTATAGGTGTGTATTATCATGGTGTGACCTTAATTTGACCTTTGACCTTGTCGTAGTGACCTTGACCTTTAAAATCTTGTTGCACCTTTGGGTCTGTCTTTTGATGCAGATTAAGCACTGTTAATTCATATTAGAATTTATTAAGAATTTTACTTTCATAACTTCCCATTGTAAGAGATAGAATTTCATCAAGTGAGCCACAGATTTTGCTCCAACACTACACATAAGCATTCATTAAATATATTACCACTTCTGTATGCACGGTAATATTCAAAACATCTAAACCATAATTCGGCCATGCAGATGTAGATAAAGAGTGTTGAATTTTAGTTTACTGATTAATGCTGTCATCTTGTTATTGAATTACTTCATCTTTACATGCATTATCTTTCTTTTGAACATTATTTTCTCCATTTAAACATTGTTTGGAACTTTATATAACTGACAGTGCTCTGAAAGTATCCTGAACTTTGTACTGGTACAGTACTTCTATATCTCATGGCGTTGAAAATATTTCCCCAGGCTGTGGGGTGCGGGCATCTCTGATGCTATTTTTATATTCTCATTTGCCTTTGGATATTTTATGTTATTTTATTGAACTATTTTGACAGATAAACTGTTTCGATTGCATTATGGCTACTAATGTGGTTTCTGAAACTTTGTTGAAGCCTCTACGGCTTTTTGTGAAAAATAGAAAATTGGAACATGAACAACCAGTTGGAACGAAGTATGAGCATAGTAAGCATATGGCTAGAGATGTTGAGAAGCGAGATTCAAGTCACAAGAATTCATCCATTAAGAAAACACCAAAGGGAAAGAATACTGACTCTCACGAGAAGATGTTAGATCCCATCATGAACACTATGACTAATGTAACTGAGAAGCTAGCCACTATGGATGAAAGAATTATTGGTTTAGCCTAGTGCACCAGCAAAATCCATTAGCGCACCAGCAAAATCCATTACGCGAAAATCTCGTTCACGAGAACAGACAAAATGAAGAGGAATTGCTGATACTGATGAAGCTTTGTTTGCCTCACCTACAAGCACTGCAGTTATACAGGAAGGGGGAACATCATATTCTCAAGTGTTCCCAGACACGACGGTGGCATTGAACCAGTGGCAACACCAGCTAGGGTGAAAAAGCAAAACCCTACTTTAGATGTGGGACTCGTGCCTTTGAACTATCAATCTGTACCTGAGGTGCTCAAATCACATCAACCATCACAGCACCCACGCAGGGTAACTTTGCGACAGGGACATGCATGCAAGGAAACGTGACTGTATCAGGAACATTGTCTCAAGAAACTGTTAGTTAACAGCCTGTAAGCAAAGTTTTACCAACCGTGCAGGATGTAACCATGATGGACTGTAATCAGAATATGTTATTTGGTCATACGGATCAATTTGGAAATTTGTTTAAAGTACAAGGACCAGCTGAAAAATCTCATGATTTTTTGTGCCAGCGACAGAACGCAGCATTGACAATAATCCAACTCATCCACCGACTATGCATGCTTTATGGTCAAATCCACTCATCCAGCAAATGGCGGAAGAACAGATGGCAGTACTGGAGGCCAAGATGAAGCTTGAGATTCAAGGAGGTATGCAGTGATGATGAAAGAGTGGCAGGTACAATGTATCGGACACTCCCCACATTACTCCCCATTTGAGATGGCCAAATGAATCTTGAGTCATTGGAACAGCGACAAAACGAGTTACATTTGATGAACTGTCCTTGGGGCAATTTGTGATTGGGTTTGTTAATAATGTTATGGATACCCATCACATACCAACTATGAAGGACATGCTGACTGAACTGGTTGAAACTGTAAAACTTGCAGGGAATATTTCCTGGCCCATTGCCAGGGGTGCATTTGCTGCCTCAATGCCAAAGATAGAAGATGAAAGCATTCCCTTAATGTACTCTCAATCAGCTGTCTTTGCTGGTTCAACTACAATGTCTCCACGTCCATCTGCTATAACCCATGGCAATGGGTCCATCAAGCAATTGCGTGCAAGTGATATAATGAGGGTACGTGTCCTCATTCAGCTGACCACTTAGATAGAATGGGAACAACACTATTTAGGCATGTGTGACTTAATTGTTTTAAAACTCTCAAGAGAAGCAACACACACATAGAGGGAGATTGTCTCAACAAGAAAAAGTCTGTTATGGAGTAGGACATGGAAGGCTGTGACTACTCTGAGTCAGAATTTAGAGCATGTTGATTTTGTGGATAAAAACATTTATATGACTGTAAAAATGATGTTGGGTGTTATGGTAAGGGATTCTCCGCACACTTTCATCGTTTTCAATGTCCTTCACATGTACTTGCCACTCTTGGTCGTTAATGTTAGTTACACTATTTTGGTCCTTATAATAACCTTAAAGATTGTCGTGTTCACAGTTATATTGGTTTGCCGTTAGTTAACTTGTGTAATCATAGTCAAGTTTGTCAAAATGTCCAACCTCGTCTAAAAAATTACATATTGCTGTGACTGATGAGACTTGTAATGCAGTTGATAACTATCAGAGTGAAGATGGAGATGTTGTTTTACCAGTACCTCATGTTAATAAAGAGTTGAATTTTGATTATGCTTTAGGCTTCATTACACCACTATCAGTTCCTTTTATTGCATCTCATACCTCACCTGTCAACATGCATGACTGTCAAGCTTACCTGTCTTTGGTGTCTGATATATTGTCATCTGGTCTGCCTCACTATAGTGCTGTTAGTGTTCCTCTTCCTTCAGTTTTAACTGGGATTACCGAAGACACATACATTCATATATCATGATGATAGGTTATGGGATTATCTCAAGTTTGGCTTTCCTTTGGGAGTTTGGGCATTGGGAATCGTGAACAGATTGTTAGTAATGCTAAAGAAAATAATCATTCTGCTTTAGCTTATGCGAATGATATTGATGCTTTCTTTGACAAAGAATTGAAAGACTGAGCACTGTTTGGACCTTTTGATGTAGAACCTCACCCGGCCTTTACTTGGTCACCATTAATGACACACCCTAAGGGCATGGGGAGAAGGGTGATGTTATATTTATCTTGTGGAAATAATCCAAAGGTATTTTCTCCCACAACTGTGTTGTCAGTTATGGGCATTGTCATAAATATTGATTTGGGTACTTTTAGTATTGAAGACAATAAGTTACATGAAATTCACATCTTGTGTGAACAAGGTTTTTGTGAGATTTAATGACTAATCGTGAATTTCAATCGTTGTTGGGAAAATTGCTTTATATTGAATGATGTGTGAAAGTGTCGTTTCTTAATTGACTTCTTGTGACACTTCATTCTCAAGGTTCAAGTAGTAAAATTTCTCTTGATGTGGGAGCCTATGAGAGTTTGCTATGGTTTCTTACTTTTATGAAAGAATTTAATGGGGTTGTCTGTTTTACTAAGCCAGCAATATGTCGATGCCAGTTTACAATGGCTGTGAGGCTTTTGGGGATCTTGTGTATGTTCAACCTCGTCCCAACTGAGGTTATAGATGAGATGTCAATTACGCAATACTGGATGTATAATATATTACTGGCTATTCGTCTTTGGATGTGTGATCTCGCCAATAGGAAAGTGTGCATTGTGATAATGAGAGTGCAGTCACAGTCTCCAATACAGGTAAAACCAGGGTTTCATTTTTGAACCTGTGTTTGCGTCATTTAACAATGTTATGTGCTTCATTCAACATAGACTCAAGGGTCCAACATATTAGGGGATGGAACAATGTTATGGCAGATGCGTTATGGCAAATATGATCAGTTAGGTGAAGTTACGTGGGAAGTTGTATCTCATCATTTATATCCTGTATTTTAGATCTCCCTGCTGTCATGAAACCACTATTACAGCGAGCTTTGGTGACTGTCCATCAAAGTATTAGGCCTCATATCAGAGCCCAGTATCTGAGGCAGTTTAAACTCTTTTTGGCTTTTGTGTTATTTCATCAGTGTAAAGTGTTTGACTCAGCATCCACAGTAATGTGTTTTTTGGAGTTTCTGGCTAGCAATGTTTTGTCATTCAGGTTGATCAATAATTATACATCTGCCATGAAACATTTTTATGAGATACAACTAGTGTAAGCAGGTATTTGAAGCACCATTGGTTAGAAGACTGTTGTGAGGATGGCAGTATTGTAATACACATAAACCTAGACCTAAGGGCCTATTCACGTTGTTACAAATCAAGCAAATTTTGCAGTTATGTCAGTCCTTTCAGAGTATGTTGACCTATAGAGCTGCATTTTTGCTAGCTTTTTATGATTTGTTTTGTATTTCAAACTTAGCACCAGTCAATTCTCGTCCGTCATTTACTGCACTCTGACATAAAATTTGCATGTCTGGGTATGCATGTACGAGTTAAATGGGCTAAGAACATACAAGCTCCAGAAAGGCAACATTGGTGTTAAACTTCCTTTGGTACAGGATCCACTTGTGTGTCCGGTCAAAGTATTGTCTGTATTACTTGAGAAATTTTGTTTGAAAATATCCTAGTCGTTGTTTATCTCATTTGGCCAATTTTCTTCGGGCTATGGGCTTGTCTTTGGAAGGGCATGGCTTTCACACCTGTTGCAGGTCAGCTGCTATGATTGCATATGATGCCAATGCTTCTCTTACTGCGATTAAAACACATGGCCTATGGCACAGTGATGCCATATGGTCATTTATTTCTGATAACACCTCGCAGGCTCTTCAGGTTCCCCTTCCATTTCAACGTCTTATCAACAATCTACCATAAATGCTTGTTGGGGTTTGGGTTATTACCATTTGTATTTATAATGTTGATTTGTTTGTGACATCTTGTCCATATTGTATAAATTAGAATCTCATTTGTCAGTTCTTAGGTATGAACAGTTTAATAATGTTATATCTCGTCTGTGAGTTTTGTGTATGGATGACGAGACTTCATTATGTATATGTTAACAACGTAGAATTTAATAAATGGTAGTGCCCAAATCTCACATTCATTTTTCTGCATGCGAGAATACGACTGGTATATATTCCTGTGGTTTCACAGATGGTCTGGTTTATTGACTAACTCTCTATGTCTGTCTTTTTATCACACTAACTGACTGACTGATCGTGCTCTTCTCTATCTAATTAGCTGTCTCACTTATCAATCCATTTCTTCTCTGACTGCCTATCTCTATCTAATCTTTCTTCTATTTTGTTCCTATATTTTATATTAAATACCTGACATTAAAATTGGTAAAGTTATCTACCATATCAGTTGGCATCCATAACTACCGACCAGAAAGCAGATACCATGTTGTGACCTGCAAGGTCATTGGCTGGGTCACTGACCACTCACAGGAACTCTGTTACCAGAACATTTAGGCTCTAATTAAACAATAAGATAATTTACATAAGGTACAGCCAAGTGGTATTTCTACAATTGACAATGGGGTATTTGTTCTTAGTTTACTTCTGAAGAGCAATCACCTGTTCTTGTAATTATAGCAGATGATGTGCTATCTGTACATCATACAAATTAATAGTTTTGCCACCAATAAAAGTTATACACTACATATCTTTGATTCCAGGTGTTTCTACGTAAATACATTTCAATGGCAGTACTGACTTATTTCTTGTAATTGACTTCTAGGAACAACAAACACCATTTTATTTACAAGCCTTTATATCAATGATTTGATTACACATGGATATAGATTCTAATTAGAGAGGAGACACATTAACTGGTGTGAAAATATAAATATGGTTACTTTGTTACTAGAGAAGCTTTGAAAAGTAGAGAGTAATATGTGTTTTATAAAGTAAAGATAAGTTAAGATAAACAGGGCATTGTTCTTACAAATATGCATACTTCATTTATGAAACTTAATTGGTGTGTTTTTGTGGCAACATTAGGAAATGGTCACTTAGAACTTAATGTGCTAAAATTTATATTGCAACCTCAAATATACAGATGAATATTAAGCAGTTGAAATACATATGTGAAAATGAAAATATGAATTACGTATTCTCAATACACAGAATTTGTGAATATTTACAGTTAAAAAAAATAATATGCATGGGTATCTACAATGACACTATAATCAGGTTGGGGTGTTTTTCCTGATTTTTGACAGTATGATCATATCATGAAATGTCAAAACAGTTTTTGCAACATTTTCCTTTTTAGTTCTTATTTGTATGGAATCCTTTTAGCCGTGTGTATGGCTCAGATTTGTACCATATAGTTTCAAAAATGTACACAGCTATTTGCTTTTCATAAATAACCTTTACATGTTAGAAATATATTATCATGAGAGGGCATCATGTACAGGTAAAAACCAGCATAATATAAGGGTTCATTATATAAGTTGAGACTTTATTATCTCATTTGAAAATTCCAAAGAAACTTAAATCTTTAGCAAGACTAGGGGTCCTTTATAAAAATGGTATGAAAATGGATAAACACATCTGCACTATGAAAATAGAACAGTAAATAGAATATTTCTGTAACTATGGGTCAAAGATTTTGTGCAGATATTGTGTTTTACCCCACAGCCCTAAACAAGTGAAAAAGTTTGTTCTGGCTGTATCTCAGAAACCATAAGTTGTAGGAAGTTGATACTTGGCAGGGACATTGGTTAGAAGGTGTACAACGTCATGGTCTGACCTTTATTTGACCTTAGACCTTGCCGTAGTGACCTTGAGTTTGAAAATCTTGTCCAAGCTATATCTCGGAAACTGTAAGATGTAGGAAGTTGATACTTGGTAGGGACATTGGTTAGGGGGTGTAGGTGTGCAACATCATGGTGTGAAGTTGATTTGACCTTGCCGTAGTGACCTTGACCTATAAAATATTGTCCAGGTATATATCTCGGAAACCATAAGTTGTAGGAAGTTGATACTTGGTAGGGACATTAGTTAGGGGTGTAGATGTGCAACATCATGGTGTGACCTTGATTTGACCTTTGGCCTTGCCATAGTGACCTATAAAATCTTGTATGGGTTATATCTCGGAATCCATAAGGTGTAGGAAGTTGATACTTGGTAGGGACATTGGCTAGGGTGTGCAGATGTAAAATGTTATGGTGTGACCTTGATTTGACCTTTGACCTTGCCGTAGTGACTTTGACCTATGATGCCTTGTCGGGGCTATATCAAACCATAAGGTGTAGGAAGTTGATATTTAGTAGGAACATTGGTGGGGGGTTATAGGTGTGCAACATCATGGTGTGACCTGGATTTGACCTTTGATCTTGCATATCTGATGCTCTTTTATCTCTCTACGGGGATATCTGACACTATTTTATCTCTCTTATATCTATCTTATATCTTTTTAATCGAATCTTGGTTGTTGCAATTTGGTTATCTTTTAATGTAGATTAAGCACTGTTAAAGTCATATTACAATTCATTAAGGGTTTTATTTTTGCAACTTGCCATTGTAACAGATGGTATTTCATTGAGTGAGTCACAGGTTTTGCCCCAACAGCACACACAAGCATGTATTGCCACATTTGTATGAATGGGTAATATTCTAAACATTCAAACCATAATTCGACCATACAAAACAAATATTAAAATAGGAAACGACTTACTTGTTCACACAAATGTACGAAGTCACTTTGGTATGTTGAACAATATCAAAAACATGCAAATCATAATTATTCAACTGTGTGAAATGTGCATGTATAACCGCCTTACAGCTTCTAGGACAAACAGACTGGCAGGATCTTAAGCTTTTCAACCCAATACCATTTCTGTTAGTTGCAGATTGATGGATTGGCATTAATTTTGAACCCTGCCTTGATTTGTCCTGTTATATTTTGTTCGGGCATATCTCAGCTAACGTAAAGATATGGATTGCTGCAACTGATTATTGTATCCACCGGAGGCATCCAGTGGATACTTTGGTGTACCTTTCGCTACACCACCACCGCATGTAGAGAGATTTTTGGCTTTAACGCTCCAAGAAGAAAACTATATCAGCTAGGTTCACCAACTTTGCAGGATATCTTCATTGGGGGGTAAGCTTCTTTGGGAAGGAAATTAGCCTTATTCTAAAAAGAAGATGGCCACCACGGGCATTTCTTTGAAAATTATCTACATTTTTCTACTGGCTGTTTCTCAAAGGTAGAAGGTTGAATGTCTTCATAGGTGATATGTGTAACACATATATATGTCCTCTGCAACATTGGAGACATTTGACCTTGAAGCTCTTAATTCAAGGTCATCCACAGAGTATCAAAGTAACCCACATAGCAGACCTTAAAAGTGCTTATATCTCCCTTATTATTGCCCCTAGAGGTTTGCAATGTAAAACCATGTGCTGCGAATCATTTGAGGTGGTCAGATTTGACATTGGACTCCTCCTAGAGGTTTGCCTGGTTAACCTATAGGAAATCATAAGCTGGGAATCTTCTGGTGTGGTCGGACTTGACCTTGGACCCCTCCTTCAAGGTCAAACGAGGATAGCCAAACTTAAAATTGCTTATAATTCGCTTATTATTGGTCCTAGAGGTTTGGGATGACAAAGCAACTTATAGGAAATAATGGGCTGAGGATCTTCTGGTGTGGTCGGATTTGACCTTGGGCCCTTCCTTCAAAGTCAAACGAGGTTAGCCAAACTTAAAAGTGCTTATAACTTGCTTATTATTGGTCCTAGAGATATGGGATGATAAACTAACCTATAGAAAATCATGAACTGGGAATCTTCTGGTGTGGTGGGATTTGACCTTTGGCCCCTCCTTTAAGGTCAAATGAGGATAGCCAAAGTTAAAAGTGCGTATAACCCGCTTATTATTGGTTCAAGTCAGTCGGGATGGCAAGCCAACCTATAGGAAATCATAAGCTGGGAATCTTCTGGTGTGGTCGGAGTTGACCTTGGGCAGGATAGCCAAACTTAAAAGTGCTTATAACTTGCTTAGTAATGGTCCTAGAGGTTTGCGATGTGAAACCACTGTATAGCAATTCATGGGCGGGGAATCTTCTGATGTGGTCAGATTTGACCTTGAGCCCCTCCTACAAGGTCAAACGAGGACAGCCAAACTTGAAAGAGTTTATAACTCGTTTATTATTTATCTTAGAGATTTGCAATGTGAAACCAACTTGCAGGATATTGTGGGCTGGGAATCTTCTGTCAGATTTGACTTTTGGCCCCTCCTTCAAGGTCAGACGATGGTTCACTGGCTTTGTTGAGTTGTCTTTCTGGTGGATACAGATTTGCATCAGTTCTCTGATGCATAGGTCTTGTTATATGTACTTTTACATAATTGTGATATTTCCATTAACAACTATTCTCCAGTTAATACATTTTACAGCTTCATAATTTTTATTTCACTGGTTTATCTTGTTTTAATACTTAATCTTTACATGCAGTTTCTTTGTCTTAGACGTTATTTTCTCTACTTAAACATTATTTGGACACTGACACTGCTCTGAAAGTATCGCATTCTGTGTACTGTTTCACTACTTCTATGGTGTACTGTTTTACTACTTCTCGTGGTATTGAAAACTATTTCTTCAGGCTGTGGGGTACGGGCATCTCTGATGGTATTTTTTTCCATTTTATACAAAGATTAATAATAATTAATTTTTTTCTTAGTTATCATTCCATCAGTGCTTTTCAATCCCTCCCATTTTGTACTAAAAGATAGAAAAACAGTTCAGTTGATTTGTTTTCAAAAATGTTTCTTGCTGTGTAAACTATCTTTCGGAGGTAAAAACCCAGTTTTTGAATTTAAACAAAACGTTTTGAAAGTGCACTCTGACTGTGGGAAAGACTGGTTTGTAGCCATAGCCTTACTACAGGTGTTGAAATATATAGTATAGACACACTTGTTAGATTGCATTTTATTATTTCCATTATATTCTTTTATATTTAGATAAGTTAGCCAGCTGAGAACTCTCATTGACTACAAAGGCCTCTGATACAGTGTGCATTATGACATTTCTGCATTATGGTTCAGGCAGCCTGGCAGGAAAGGCTAATGTATCCTATAAATCGGAGTGTTTTTAAGTAACTCCTCTGGTGAAGATGAGTAAAAAAAATCTGAGCCATATTCAAGAGGCCATACAGTATTCAATACCGACATGATTTCAACTGTACACTAACTAACCATTTTCAGACCAAGATTCTTGCCAAACTGATGAATACTGCCATGTCAGAAAGTGTTTTTTCTGGTTTTCAATATAAAAATAACCTTACTGAACGTTTGACCCCTGTACACACATCATTACATGAACGCAACAAATCCAGAACAAAATGCAGGCGGACAAAATGCCGGTGGACAAACTGCCGGTAAAATTTGTTAGGGTGGACAAAATGCCGATCAGTTTTGAGGAAGGGTGGACAAAATGCCGGTCTTTTGAAATAATTGGAGATGCTTAATACTAGTCCTATTGCATTAAATAAGGATGTCTAACATATATTATTGTTTATTTATACAATTCAAAGACAAACTTGAGCACTACAGTCATAATGATATATTAACTTATGAAATATAAAAACTAAACATAGTTAATTTTAGCCAAAATACTATGCTTTATTCCATGCAAGAAGTCAATGAGTTAAGGGTCTTGATTTGGGGAGTACTAATGTTTCAAATAAGCTGCTGGATTAGTTAACGTAATAATACTTGCTGAATACATTTTATACCTTTGGAAGATAATTGGCTGAATAATGTATTCAAATTAATTTTTATCACTCCAAATCCAATGTATTTAGATCAAGACAATTGGCTGAGTAATGTGTTCAAATTAATGTTTGTCACTCATAGACCAATGTATTTAGTTAATTTTCTTCAAGAAATTATTGTATCTGTATGTTTCATTCTTCCATCTTCAACAATCTCTAGACTGTTGAGCAATTTAACATTTGTCTTTTTCTCTAAAATAGAAAATGAAAATATCTTTAAAGATTTAAAAAGACTGGCGATCTGTCCACCCTGCCCCAAAACCGACCTGCATTATGTCCGCCCTTGCAAATTTGACTGTTGTTTTGTCCACCGGCATTTTGTCTACCTGTGTTTTGTCCGTGCACTGAACACAACAAATCTCCAGTACTCACACATCAGAAAAAAACAGTGTGTGTAGTATTTTGGAGTCTAAAAACCTTGTGTTATTTTAATTACAAAAGGCATTTATGGCTTCATTATTTGGAATTATCTTTATGTTCGGCATCTGCAATATACAGACCAGTTTTGCAACCATTTTAAAGTCATATAATGATCACAAATAGGCAATTTGTATTGGTTATGCTTGCCCATAAAATAGGCAATACCATGAATGAAAAACAAAGTTTCGTACATAAAAGTATTTTATTGCTTTGCTGTTACTGTGAACATTAACTTATACTTTATATTCAAATGTTTATGCAAAAAAATTATATTTTACCGCAGAAATTGATAATAATAGTTCTAGATTTGCAATAAAAAAGACATATTTCATGCAATTAAACATTTATTAATGTAAATAAACTATGTCTCTTATTTAACTCAAACATCAGCTATACATTAAAACATATATTTATTGCATATGAACAGTATTAGAACAGTTTCTTCAGTGTTTATAATTTATAATTCACTGAAATTTCTCATTTTTTTCGCATATTTTCATGGGATTTGTGGCTGTGGCAAGCAACTTAACCCACCATAACTAAACGTGTGTCTTATTTGACTAAAACTCTTAACCTGTTTCACAAAATGGACAATTTCATGGATTGGGTTCACATTAAAAAGGCAGCCGAAAGAAGAATTGTAACTGACTGACAGCCACTTGGACTAGTCTTTGCAATTTGGAACATAAAAGCTAACAAGCAATGATCTCAAAATTGATTTAAAACAGTCAGTCCCTTTAGATTTTGAAAACTATTGTAAGAATGAATATCATGAAAAGAAAACATCTCACAGCTTTTTTGTTTTTGTTTGTGTAAAAAAAAACTTTGGTATATATCACCAACAAAATATTAATGTATAATAAAACATGTATCCATGTAAAACAGTGTCAATTTGAAGTTTTCTTATTTGTGGATGTTTGAATCTAATAAAATCAGGAGAATTAAACTTTTTCCTAATGGCAGCTGTAAAACAAGAAGGTGGAGGGATTCTAATGTTTTTTCCTAGATATACCCAGCACCATCTTACAAACTGTCTGTATGTAGTTATTCTGTATGTTTCCTCAGTTGGTTTATCCAAAACTCCATGAATCTGTTTACAAGCAAAGTATGCAGTTTGTAGTACAAGAGTGTTAATGCCCCTGTTCCACCAAAGGACTAAGCCCTGACCCTGTCCCCGACCCTTAATCGTGGACAGTCTGTGACAAAAAAGGTAAATTGGGCGGAACTACTGAAAGTCTGGGATTAAGTTCAGATCGGCCTGAGGAGGCCCCAGGCGGCCCCAGACTGGTCTGGGACTAAGAACCGATTAAGCCATTTTTCTAGTCATAGACAAACCGACTGGGTCCCAGGATGCCTCAGGCCTCCTGGGACTAAGCCCCGACTAACCCACGATTAAGTCCCGACCCTCCAAGGTGTCCTGAGGCGTCCCCAGGCTTCCCCAGACTGAGATGGCCGATTCTTGTTTTGCAATGGGACTAAGGGTCGCAGGAGGCCTGGGATTAAGGCACTAAGGGTCTGGGACTAAGGGTCGCAGGCGGCCTGGGACAACATAGGACTGTGTAAATTTGGTCTGAGGAGGCCTGGGACTGGACATTTTGTTTATGGCGGGAAAAAATAATCGATTGGGGTCGGGAGAAATATCAAACATGTTTGATTTTTCACACGGCCTCAACCGACCACAACCAACCCTTACAGGACACCTGGGACTAAGCAAATTTTTGCAACCGACCCCCCAAAATCCTTAATCGGGAGCCTTAGTCGTGTGGTGGAACACCCACATAAGGTAAACTGGATCAAAACCTGAGTGATCTGTGATGCATCTGCCACTGTGGCCTAGCAGGTAGCACACTAGGAACACACAGGACGTGGGTTCAAACCCAGGTACAGACAGATATATAGTGGCTCGGATGACCACTTAAAATGGTGGTCCTCTGTCATTAGGTCCTATCCCCAGTGGTAGGCTTTACTTAAGGTAACCTTAAGCATTTTTAAAAAACACCCCGTCATAGTGTTTCAGAAAAAACCACACACACCTGTGCTACAAAATTTATCAGGTACATTCTAGACTAAATGTTGAAGGTTGGACAGGAATTTCTCATCAATTGGACCATAGATGCCTGAATGGGAGGCGGTTTATTTTTGCAATTTTTTTAAAACTGGGTACCTGGTCTGTATCTCAAAAACGGTCAAGATTTCGGTGTTTTATTGGAATAACTTATTCAGCTACTTTTGGATAATCCTTCACATGCCGAAGTTTTAGCCCTGTATCTGCAATCTTAAGATCACCTTAACGTCAAAAAGGGGCTTTTAGCCCTTCAGTTCACTTAGTTTTTCACTTTTTTCAACCAAACTTGGCACATAAATTCAGATTTGTCAAAGGAATATCCTGAATTTATGGTGACCTTAAACTCAAAATGTTAATGCACCTATGGCCTGTTTAAAGTCATCAAATTGGAATAAAATCTTCTGGTTCCTTTCTTTTTCCATTTTTGTATGTGTAAGTTATCACTGATATTAAAATAGATAAAAAATAATTCTTATGGTCACCTTAAACTCTCAATATGAATGGAGTTGTAGCCACCTTAAAGTGAAGTAAGGGGGTGTCCAGGCTCCAAGTATCTTACTGTTCAACTGACCTCAGTTAAACTTTGCACACCTATAAATGGTGGCAAACCAATGGGTTTTCCTGACTTTATGGTGACCTTAAACTGTTAATATAATTGGTGCTATGCCCCCCCCCCAAAGTCATAAAATTTGAATAAAGCTGTGTGGCCCCTTTCTTTTTTTTTACCATATCTAACATATATTAATATTGAAGGGACATTCTCATATTATGGTCACCTTAAAGTCGTAATATGAATGAAGTTATGGTCACCTTACAGTGAAAAAAGGAAGTTTCAGCCTCCAGCTATCTTAGTGCTCAACTGACCTGAGCTAAACTTTGTGCACTTATAAAGGATGAAAAAAGAGACATTCTTATTTTATGGTCACCTTAAAGTCCCAATATGAATGAAATTATGGCCATCTTATAGTGAAATTATGCAGTCGTTAATCTCCAGCTATTACATTGTTCAGCTGACCTCAATTTAATTTAGCACACTTATTAAAGATGGAACTGAGGACATTCTTATTTTCTTTCCACCTTGGAGTTCCAATATAAGCACAGTCATGGTCATCTTGAAGTAAAAATGAGGGTTTTCAGCTCCCAACTGACTTACTGTTCAATGACATCAGTTCAACTTGACACATTGATTAAGTTTAAGGAAGATTTCTAATGACCTTTTTATTTAAAATTCCTGTATTTAAGAACTTTGGCCAACATTACATAATAAATATATAGTTTTTCCTTACACCTCATTTATTTTAACACTCTTTAAAACCACACCTGCCACATGTATACTTAAAACGTATTTGGCATACAGTGATGTGGTTATTAATATATTGCAGCTGTTAGAGGCTTGATATTTGGTAAAAATATTACTGCCCATTGCAAAAGGTACGCCTGATGTTTTAATATATTTATTACTTTCTCATTACTAAAATGCTATATACACCTGCAAAAAAATCCAAATTAACAAAATACATTACATCTCACCTGGATTTTCTGAATACAAATACCAACATGTTATCAAGAACTTTCCTTTAGTCATGAACATAACCCCTATACATTTGCTTTTTGGTCTGCCATTTATTATGACACATGTTTTTACAATGCAAAATGATCCAACATACATTCTTTCGAGAAGTAAATTTCACACCTACAATTTCGCTTCTGCCAAACTGTGGTCGTTCTTTAATTATGTCCACCCCACTGAGGGGTCTGCTGTCCATCAAGCTTGGTTTCCAGTCATTTCAAGGAAAAGTATTTATCCTGTCCATACCAAATTTGGTGTGGGTGTTTATTGGGTTAATAGCTTGCATGGGATTGCTTTTGGTGAAGATAACTCTAAAGCTAACTGAGTAATAGCTACTTAGCTACTTTTGTAGACATCTTTTGTTTCTGGAAAAATTTTTTCCTTTGTTTTAAGGAAAAATGTTTGACATATCTTTACCAAATTTGGTATGAGCAATAGTTAGGTCAATAGCTTGCTTGGGATTGCTTTTAGGGATAATAGCTATATAACTGACTGAGTAATAGCTACTTAGCTACTTTAAGTATCTTTTTTATTTTAAGCATTTTAAAGGAAAAGTATTTCACCTATGTTCACAAAAATTGGGATGGAAGATTGTAGTATTTCACCTATGTTCACAGAATTTGGGATGGAAGATTATTGGATTGGTAGCTTACTTGGGTTTGAGCAATAGCTAGGTTAATACCTTGCTTGGGATTGCTTTCAGTGATAATAGCTATATAAGCTCAGTAATAACTACTTAGCTATTTTGAGTAGCTTTTTTATTTTAAGCATTTTAAAGGAAAACAATGTTTTCTAGCTTCACAAAAATTTATATGAAGGATAATTGTGTCAATAGTTTGGCCAGGATAGCTTTTGGTCAATGATAGCTTTGTAGCTATAGCTAACTGAGTAATAGTTACTTAGCTACTTTTGTGTACTTCTTTCGTTTCAGGGCATTTTAAGGAAAACTATTTGACATATCTATACCAAATTTAGCATGAGAAATAGTTAGGTCAAAAGCTTTCTTGGGATTGCTTTCAGTATCAATACTTTGCCCAGGATAGCTTTGGGTCGATGATAGCTTTGTAGCTATAGCTGACTGGGTAATAACTACTAAGCTACTTTTGTGTACTTCTTTCATTTCCGGGCATTTTAAGGAAAAGTATTGGACATATCTATACCAAATTTGGTATTAGCAATAGATAGGTCAATAGCTTGCTTGGGATTGCTTTTAGTGATAATAGCTATATAACTGACCAAGTAATAGCTACTTAGCTACTCTTTGAGTAGCTTTTTTAGTTTAAGCATTTTGAAGGAAAAGTATTTCACCTATGTTCACAAAATTTGGGATGGAGGATTATTGAATCGGTAGCTTGCTTGGGATTGCTTTTGGTGATAATACCGTCATAGCAAACTGAGTAATAGCTACTGTGCCATATAGCTATTATTCTATTTTGAGTTGACTTTTTCTGGACATTTTAATAAAACGATGTTTTCTATCTTCACAAAAATTTATATGAAGGATAATTGGGTCAATGGTTTAGCTTTGTAGCTATCTGAGTAATAGCTGCTTTGCTACTTTGAGCCTGGTCTGAATTGCATTTCTGTTTTCACTCTTTTAAAGGAAACATATTTAACATGTCTTTTTAAAATTTGGTGTGAAGGTTTATAGCGCCAATTGTTTGCTTGGTTTTGTTGTTGATGGTAATAGCTTTAACCTCCTTAGTAATAGCTACATAGCTAAAAACATAAATATGTCTATCTCCTAAACCGTGTGAGATAGAGCAATTTCGTTGAAATTTTCAGTCCACAGGGAATCTAAGCAATGTAATTTTCAAAGAATTTTACTCTCCCCAAAAATGGCGGCCATTTTGAATTTTCGAATTTTTGCCAAAAATGGAAAAATGTAAATTTCTATCTATCTCCTTAACCGTGCCAGACGGACCGATTTCGTTGAAATTTTCGAGCCACAGGGGATCTAATAAATTTACTCTTGGCAATTGTCAAAAAGTTTTCATCTCCCCAAAAATGGCGGTCATTTTGAATTTTTGAACTTTTGTCAAAAATGGAAAAATGTAAATTTGTTTCTATTTTCTTAACCGCACCAGACGGAGTGATTTCATCGAAATTTTCGGGCCACAGGGGATCTAATAAATGTACTCTTGGCAATTGTCAAAAAGTTTTCATCTCCCCAAAAATGGCAGTCATTTTGAATTTTTTGAATTTTTGCCAAAAATAGAAAAACACAAATTTGCTTCTATCTCCTTAATCGTGCAAGATAGAGCGATTTTGTCAAAATTTTCAACCAACAGGGTATCTGAGCAGTGTACTCTTGACATTTTTCAAAAAAGTTTCCTCTTCCCACATGTTGCGGCCATTTTGAATTTTCAAATTTTTGCCAAAAATGGAAAAACACAAACTTTGCTTCTATCTTCTTAACCGCTAGATAGAGTGACTTCATCGAAATTTTCGACCCACAAGGTATCTAAGAAATATACTATTGGCAATTTTCAAAAAAGTTTCCTCTTCCCACATATGGCATCATTTTGAATTTCAAATTTTTGCCAAAAAAAGAAAACACACAAATTTCCTTCTATCTCCTTAACCGTGCAAGATAAAGCGATTTCGTCGAAATTTTCGATCCACAGGGAATCTAAGCAATGTACTTTTGGCAATTTTCAAAAAATTTTACTCTCCCCCAAAATGGTGGCCAAAATGAATTTCAAATTTTTGCCCAAAATGGAAAAACACAAATTTCCTTCTATCTCCTTAACCGTGCAAGGTAGAGCATTTTTGTCGAAATTTTCGAGCAACAGGGTATCTAAGAAATGTACTCTTGGCAATTCTAGTTATTCCATAAAACTGAAAAATGTCAAATTCCTCAAATTTCATCCTCCATCTGCAACTTTACCGGAAATTGAAAATGTTGGTTATCTCAAAAACCTTCAGAGACAGAGTGATTTTGAGCAAATTTTGAACCAATGCAAAAAAGCATGAAGCAGAAATTATTTACATGTATACTAATAGATATTTAAGCATCATTGATATGTTTTACAAATGAAACACTCTTTTGTAAGACTACTGTACAATTTTTGAAAAAGGTTCATGGGGTGCACATTACACGCTATCTATCGTGTTTCTATTCATATGTTGCAGCTACTATCAACAGGGCTTCCTATTTCTAGTTTCTTAAATATAGTAACATACACAATGCAATAAAGTTCACAGTTTCTGTTGCTTATGATGCATATGTGGACATCTTTTATGGATTACTTCGCACTTTTTCATCAGGGTCCCTTCTTTTTTGTCAGCAAAAACCTTTTTCTAGTCAAGAAATTCTTTTGTGTACATATTGTTCATAGATTTTTTATAGATTTCTACTCATCATCCTGAGATAGGCAAAGAAATTTACTTAAATATATTTGAAAGTATACAGGGAGTTGTGATGAATGCACATAATAACACCACCCAGCAGGCTCTGTTATGTGAAATACACAGCTTTTTATCTCCACTCTGATAAACAATCCCTCTCTCCACACACAACTGGCAAGAAGGGGGAAATGACATCACTAGTTGAGTCTCCCAACTAGCAGTGAATTGATACACTGTTTCTTAGATTCTGAGGCAATAGTTTCACAGTTTTATTTCTCATTTGAAAACCTGTAATGTTTTAAATCAGATTTAAACTTTTCCACATTCTGTCTATAAAATTAGTTTATAAATGTGTGTTTAAAATGACTTTGACTTCATACAGTAATAGGTACTGTTTTGAGAAAATAAACTGATAGCAAGTGCAATATTAGAGGAAAAAGGACATTGATGATACAGTCTATTCACTTTGTTATGACAATTTTAGTTCTGATACTTTCAATAAAATTCCAGAACTAGTAAGTTATAGGTCTCTTAAAGGACTGCGGCCATTAATAAGCAAGAAATTATTATATGAAAGATATGCAAATTATCACATTCAGATTAGACATCTTCAGTTTAGATGTTTCAGTTTTTCCAAATATTTGTTATTCTGAGAGTGTATTTTGGCACAATGTTTATGATATCAAAAATGTCACTTTTGGCATTAAAATTGGACAAAAATTCTACCACTTTAATTTCAATAAATTTACACAGGCGAAAGTTTTTTTCTGAGTAATAGTTTATATCTATATTACAAGATCATAAAACAACCACACTATGGTTTAGTTCAGCTCATTGAAGTGAACAGAGTGGTGAACAGTTGATAAAAAGTTTTGCTTATGTAAAGTAAGTTAAAATGAATGAAAACAAAGTGAAAAATGTGATTGCTAAAATTCTTGATTATCATCCATTTAAACCCTATTCATCTACCTCTGATGGCTTCAGATACAAACTGCATCGGAACTGGTTACTGGATACATATAGCCACCTTGAGTTTTATACTTTTATATATATTTGGTACTATATATAATAATTATTAAACTAAAAATTATAAGATCAGTCAAGAATAAAATAGTTAACCTTGTACCTATGTGGTTCTATTTGTACAAAAAGTAATTTAAGTTTACAACACTAAAGTAAGAATTTTGCTAAAGTTTAGTTCATATTTCTTTCTCTTTCACAAATGTACCATAAATAAATCAGTTAGGGCCTATTTTCTTGACTACAGTCTGAATATATTTCATAAAATGTATCAGAAGATTTTTCTGGTTCAAAGCAAGAGAGGTTTAAAAGTTATTGAAAATTCTTTTAACTCAGTGCCACATCAGAACACCTACTTTTATCCATAGATCATTAGACTAACTATTAAATCCATAGAAACAATGAGCTTTATTGGTCCCCCCAATTTTTTTTTCATTGTTTGATAAATCTTTTAAACATAAAACTTGCATATAAGCTTTAATGTTTGTTAAAACACAAGGACTTGTGTAAATGTAGAGGTGTGTACTGAGATAAACAGGATCACTGTGCATTATCTACAGTGACGTAGTTCAACTGAGGAGGGATTTCACACAAAAACATACACACCTTCTCTGCAATGGAGATAAAAAGGGAATTATGTGCTGTATTGTATACTCTTTTCAAGAAAGAACTTTATAAATGTGTTTCAGTACACAAAACAAGCTGAGGGGGTATATTAGTAGAGTTTCATAAATTTTCTTTTCCTATCTCCTTTAAATATAGTAACATACAATGCAATAAAGTTCACAGTTTCTGTTGTTTATGATGCATATGTGGACATCTTTTATGGATTACTTCGCACTTTTTCATCAGGGTCCCTTCGTTTTTGTCAGCAAAAACCTTTTTCTAGTCAAGAAATTCTTTTGTGTACATGTTGTTCATAGATTTTTTTACAGATTTCTACTCATCCCGCTCAGTTTGTTGGATTACTGCATGTCTCATAACTAAGAAATAGTCTTTAAATATTTAAAGATTTCTACTCATCCCACTCAGTCTGTTGGGTTATTATCTCACAACTAAGAAATAGACTTTAAATACTACTTAAACAGAAATTAACTGTCAAACTGATAAATATATAATTTAAAATAAAACAGCAATTTTTTTCATAACTAGCAGTTTTTATAAAAATAAAATATTAAACTCATGATTGTGTGTTAGTTATTCTCTCAATAGTGTGAGGAATGTTATCAGATAGGCCTTCTTCACTGCTGCAGCTATCACTTTTTTCTGAAGGGAGGTCAGATAAATAAGGCTCAAATTTATAAGGTCTTATTTCATCTATAAGGTCTTATTTCATCTTGAAGTATAGTTCATCCATTTTTAAGTATTCCAAAAGATTTCCAAATAAATGTAAATGAAGAGAATACACTGACAAAGCAACTGCTATCTAAAAAAAGTATGTACATAAACAACAGAACATCCAGTACTTCTACTGTTGATGTCATGTACACAGAAATAGTAGCCTGACCCAATTTCTCCTGGTCGGTAGCAGAAAGGTGCATTTCAACAAATAAAAGTACTGATAATAAACAACTGTGTACATTTTGGCTTAGTTATTTATGTCAGTTGTGTTGTATGAATAACACTCTGATTTTCATCTGAAAAATATACTTGGTAAATTTGTTACAGTGGGCCTTTAATGTTTAGTGAAAATAAACTTATACAGTAAGATTCTGGCTTGCTCATTGATTATCACATTTGATGATTAATTGATTTAGAATATTATCAGGTAGTCCATAGACCTTTTGCAGGGTACTTCCTTAGTGCACTATGAGAGCATGTCCCTCCACAAGGAAGTTCTTCCAGACAGAGTGTAAAATTCAGATGGTTATAAAATGCACTCATTCAGTGTCTCAAAAATTTTCAAAGACTTTTGGTAGTATGACCGTGTAAGGGCCTACCATGGCAGTTGGTGGACTACCATAATTTTAAAGTTATGCTTAATTTTTACTCAATTACTTTGTTTTCTATCCATGTCTAATCAGGGCTTTACACGCTTCGTTAAGGCGCCCTTTACCCTTAACATTCTCAAATTTGAACCTTAAAGCCAAGGTGAAATCATCAGGATTTATATCCCTACCACCCCCCATTAGAGACAGACGCACACCCTTTTGACAGGTATCCCTACTGTTGCAGGGAGTAAGCAGGGATTCAATCTTCCATTTGCATTGTCAACTGTTTTTTTACACATTTTGAGGGAATTTTCTGGAAAGATATAGGTCATTGGCATTATTTGAGACTCCTTTCGTTTCTTTGGATGAAACTTCCACATATTTTGGAGCAAGGTGACCCAGGCTGACCCTGTGTTTTTCCTCTCAATTTGGACAATGAACCCATTCAGGTTCACAAATATATGACCTTGTTTTGACCTTTGTGGTACTTGGCCTCTTATGAAGGCTATTTATACTGAGAATACATTAGATGTAGATATGTAACATGACTGTTATGATACTTAAAAATATAAAATATTACCTTTCTGGTGCTCTATGATATGTTGTCTGTGTCTTATGTGCAATGGTTTCATGTGTTTACATTTGAGTAAATATTTTAAAATTCCCTGTATATGTTAACATCTTAGGCTTTAGTGTAGTAACATGAAAATAAAATTCACTAACTTTTGGGACCTTTTCCTGCTGGACCTGTAACCTCTGGCAGCTGTGACCTTTCTTTAACATCTCGGCTGGTCTTCACTAACTGGTGTGTAAGTCCATATGGAATCCAGAGTGGTTGTGTACTAAGTACTATTGTTGTTCCATAATATAATGTAGGCATAATGTTAGGCCTAGATGTTAGGAGTGACTTTGATGTTTGGACACTATGGCAGCAGTACAGAGCTTGTCTAATAATAAAAGAACAATTATATATTATATTATTTGGTCACCAGCAAGCGAGCAGTCATATGGCTTCTCCAGACAGTCCTGCCTTCCATCACTGTACGCAGCTCTGTTGTAAGATTTCCCGCATCCTTCCTTAACACCTCTACAAAGTCCACTTTAGGTCTTCCTCTTTCTTGTTTTCAGACTTTGCTTGGGCTGCCACAGAACTAGGTCACTAGCAGCTAGTTCAGGATGTTGGTAGCAGTGACCAGCAAGTTTCATTCTTCTTGTTGCTATTTTATTTCCAAGAAGTGGGAGTTCTTCATACACCTCAGCATTTGTCCTGTATTGCCACCATTTGACATTAGTGGCTTTCCTGGGCATCTTGGTGTAAGTTCCATTCAACATACATTCTATCTTTGAAGTTACTGTCCAACTCTCACAGCCATATAGAAGTATAGATTTAATGGCTGCTACAAAGAATCTAACTATGATTTCTTTCCTCGTGTTCGAATTACACATGCAGTTCATTTTGTTCAGTGCTTTCCAAGCTTGTGCTTTCCGAATTTTTATGTCTTTATCACAGTGCTGTCAACCTATGATCCCAGGTATTTGAAATCCTCTACCTTTTCTAATTCAATACCATCATTTGTTTTTAGAGCAGACCCCTCTGTATCTACATTGTATGTTATGTATTTGGTTTTCTTGGCATTGAGAGCAAGGCCAACTTTTGGCACTCCCTCTGAACTCTTGACAATATGATTTGTGCTTGTTCTATTTTGTCAACAGTGCAATGTCATCTGCAAAGTCTAGGTCAGTTAATGTAACTGCGAACTGTCTCTTTGATCTTCTGGGTGATATGGTGAACCCCAGTTGCTCTTCACCTCCATCGAGTGCCCCTCTTAAAGCATAGTCGAGAACAGTGATGAATATGAATGGAGCAAGTGTATCTCCTTGCATTACTCCTGCGGTGATCTCAAATTGCTCTGTTTCACCATCTTGTTTTAGTACTTAGGCTTTGTTGTTTTGATACATAGTTTCTATGGCATGTACAAGTCTTTCTGGTATACCATATGCTTGTAATTATCATTTTGCCTCTGTGTATTGAGTCAAAAGTTTTTTAATGTTGATGAAGGTTATTGCTGCTGGTTGGTTCTGGTTTTTCACCCCTTCAATGATTCTTTGTATGACAAGTATTTGAGATACTGCTGTTCTTTTTGCTCATAATCCATTTTGATTTTTCCTAAGTTTTAAGTCTAGTACCTCTCTAATACGGTTTAATAATAGTCTATTAAATATTTTTTGCCATTATACAGGTTAGGTTGATGCCTCTGTAGTTGTCAGTCACAGATAGATCACCTGACTTTGGAAATGGAATTATGTTCATGAAAGACCATTGTGGTGGTTTGTCACTTTTGATAAGTACATTGTTACAAAAGTTAAGACAGATGTCATCAAAGTCACAGCACTTAAAGACTTCCGGTGGATTCCATCTGGTCCTGCACTTTTACCAAGTTTGAGTGATGATTTTACTCTTTTGAATTCATCAAGAGTAAAGGGACAGTCATTTATATCTAAACCCTCGTACACTGCTGGTATTGTTTTGTCTGGCTTTTCTACTTCTGGTGTATTTCCCAATAACTTTCTAAAGTGTGTAAACCAGGTGTTAGTTAACCCTCTCCTCTGGACTCTCTCCTGCTACTTGACCATCTTTTGCATTCTTTCTTCCAAACAGCTCATTCACTGCCTTCTATGCCCCCCTGAACCTTTGTCCATCCATTGCATTTTAAATCTGTTCGATTTTCTGCATTGCTTCATCTTCCCTTATTCTTTTATAGGTATGATAGAGTTCCTGAAGAGCTGTTTTCCACTTTTCTTTGTTATCATTATTCGTACTTTCAGTGTATTCCTTGTGAGCTTTGTCCACCATTTCCTTGATGGGTATTATTTCTGGGTGTTTCGAGATACTACTTCTTTTTGTCTTTCCTCTTTTAGGCACTAGTTCCTCCATGGCTTGATTGTTTGCCACCACAAATCTGGCATAATTTTCATCATTACTTCTTTCTTCTGCTATCTGAAATGTGTTATCGACAGATATGCTGTATTGTTGTTGTAGGTTTGTGTTTTCCCTAAACTGATGCCAGTCAAATTTAATACATTTTTTGTGTTTAGGAACTCTCAAGCCAAGTTTGATGGAACTTGTTACTACTCTGTGATCTGATCTCAATGTGTCAAAATAATTGAAAGCTTCCACATTTCTTACACTGTTTCTCCACTTTCTATGAGCGTATATAGTCTAGTTGTTTCAAGTTGTCTGACGCTCTATCTTTAAATGTCCACAGTTTACCCTTTCTTTTCTGGAATTGAGTGTTGGCTGCTATCAGGCTGTGCTCTAAAAGAAAATCTACCAGGTAAGAACCATTTCTGTTTGTTGAGCTGTGGTAAGTGTGAAGGGCATCCTCTGGCCCAAGTCTGACATTCAAGTCACCTAATACTATCAGGAAGTTATGTGTTAGTTTTCTTTGAATTGCATCTCCCAGTATGATGTAGAATTCTTCAACCTCATTTTCTGGTGCACAATTTGCTGGTAAATATACTGCCATAAACTGCTTTTGGGATTTCCTGCAAACTCCGCCTAGAATTCTTGGAATACTTTGTTTACTTTCAATAATGCTTTCCTTGCCTTCGTGCCTAACAATAATCCTACTCCACCTTGTGAAGCTTGTGCATTGTTTCTCCATGCTGATGATGTTATTAGATGATGTTCACCTATTTTCCTGAACTCTATCTCATCATTGTGTATAATTCTGTGCTCTTGTATGCCAATAATGTCAATTTAATGTTTACTTGCCACATATGCTAATTCCTCTTTCTGGTTGTCTTTTCTTATTGTGTTGCATTAAAGGTTGCAATCTTCATTGAATGTCCATACTTTAGGAATGACCTGGGTTGACTATTGTTTTCCATAGGTTCCCGTAGTACTTGGATTAGAGAGCCTAGTTCATTCTGTCTATCCACAAGCGGCTGACCAATATCACTAATTCTGTCAGTAGTCCTGCTCACTCCTGAAGCTGGAAGTATAGGATTTGCGTTCTGTTGTGATTCCATGTTTTTGCTTTACAAGGCTAATAATACCTGAGGGCGCCACTCCCCACAGGAATAGACCCTAGGATGGTGGACAAGACGTGGGCCAAGTCTTAGCTTCTTCCTGAAGAGGAACCCTGGGAAGCACCAGTACTATTTACCCATAGCTGAGGACTTGGTTCATGGGTACCAGGGCATACCCGCACACAGACGGGCCTGCATACCGCATGTGTAGGGTCTAAGTCTACTCCGAGTCCTCTGTAGTTTAGAACAATGCATTCATATTAATATTATTCATTAGATTTTGGCATTGATTGGTTAAGAAATGGCTGAGTAATTAATGATTAATTAATCATTACAAATTTTCTAAATAAGGAAATAAAAAAATGCTTATTTCTCATAAACCGTGTGAGATAGAGCGATTTCGACAAAATTTTTGACCCACAGGTTATCTCTCTTGAGAGTACCATATTTTCTGACAGATTCCCCACTTGAAATCTGATAAAAAGCTATCAAAACCAAACAGGTGCGGGTTATCTGTTGAAGCGTGTAAACTGCTATATTTTTAATTTGCACAAGGGGCAAGTCAAACAATCCCTACAACACAGTTCTAAGTGAAATATTGCAACACTAATCCCCATTTGTCTGTGCTTTGTTTCACTTCGGTGTTTTTTTTCCATACTACACATGTAAACAAAGTTGGGATTGCTTTGTCAGCGGATCAATGTTCAAAGTTATTACGACACTGTAATTGTTGTCTTTTCCTGGAGAGCTTCAAAACATACACTCAAGCCGAAGTAATAAAGGCACAATGAAGGCATTCAACACATTGTAAATGTTCACTAAGAAAAGTCATTATTTTAAAACAATAAACTGGAAACTGACTTGATATCTTATTAAGCTGTGTTGATAGGGGTTCTGGCCCAAGTCAGTGATGCCATATGTCCATCATGATATAAAGACTCCTTTCATCAGTAGTTATTCATTTTTCTTATCAATTGCAAATTAAGATCAACTTAAAATAAAACCTGAAATTGTGAAAAGGAGGTCATACTCTGCTAGCTTCAAACTTGAAGTGATTGAGGTGGCCAAACAAAAAGGAAACAGAGCTGCTAGGCGGCAGTTTTGTATAGATGAAAGCACCATCAGAGGCTGGAGAAAACTTGAGAACAAAATTTAAAAAATGCCAGCCAAAAAACTTGCAGACAGGAGAGGCAAATCAAGATATCCTGTACTAGAGGAAAACTTGAAAGCCTGGATCCTGGCACAGAGGAGTAATGGCAGGGGAGTATCCACATTGAAGATTAGACTTCAGGCTAGTGCCATGGCAAAAGAGATGGGATTTGAGGAATTTGGGCCAAACCCCAGCTGGTGCTTCAGGTTTATGAAGCGTCACAGACTTTCTGTGAGATGCACCACTGCCTGTGGTCAAAAGCTGCCTGACAACTGGGAGGAGAAGGTGCATAACTTCCAGGCCTGTGTCAGGGAACTAATAAGTGAAGGCCAATACCCACCCTGCAAGATTGGCAACATGGATGAGGTCCCTGTCACATTTGATGCCCCAAATAATAGGACTGTGAATGAAGTTGGGGAGAAGACTGTGTGGGTGACCACAACTGGCCACGAGAGAACAAACTTTACAGCAGTTCTCAGCTGTATGTCAGATGGGACCAAGCTGCCACGTCTTCTCATTTTTAAGAGAAAAACAATGCCAAAGGAAAATCTACCTAGGAACTGTGTAGTAACATGTAATGAGAAGGGGTGGATGAATGAGGAAGTTATGAAGCTCTGGGGTGAACAGGTGTGGAGGAGAAGGCCTGGAGCTTTCTTCAATTCAGACGGCCTCCTTGTCATGGACTCTATGAGGGCCCATCTCACAGATAAAACCAAGGAGGTGTTCAGAACCCAGAGGAGCAAGATGGCCATAATTCCAGGAGGCCTTACTTGCAAACTCCAGCCATTAGATGTGGGGGTCAACAAAGTCTTCAAAACATATATGCGCCAGGAGTGGGAGGAATGGATGTCAGCTGGCATTCATGACTTCACAGCCACTGGTAGAATGAAGAGAGCCTCCATTCCTATTGCATGCAGCTGGGTCACAAATGCATGGGCAAAAGTTCAGGCTACTTCAGTACAGAATGCATTTAGAAAGTGTGGCATTGGTAGTTTTCTGCATGCTGAGAGTGAGGAGGAAGAAGGAGGGGAGGGGGACTACAGCCCAACAGCTGATCTGTGAGAGGACTTGTTAGCCTTATTCAACAGTGACAAGGAAGATGAAGATTTCGATGGGTTCTTGCCTGATGAAATTGAATGAAAATTTTTTATACAAAACTGGACAAAGACATTTTTTAAACCTAAATGTGTCATGTTGAATTTGGCCTGTACTGAAAATCTTTAAATTCAATGTAATATATTTTTGCACTAAAAAAATTAGGAGCCTAGTTGAAAGACTATAATGTTTCAATTTCAGATATTCCTCATGCTGACTCAGCCTGTTTTTTTTTCTTGCTTTAGTACTTTGTCCTTGAAATAGGTTAAAGAGACTACTTGTAGTTAGATAGATAGATAGATAGATGGGGGAGATAGAGTTTATTTCCAAATTCATGTTTAATATGCATAATATTTATAAATTATTGATATATATAGAACTTATATGAAAAAAAAATACAATATTCAAGCTATGATACACAAACACAATAACATCAGACTCAAAGTCAATAATATAAGAATCATTGTTATAATATTAAAGCTGTTAGTAATGTATTTTATTATGAACTTGTAATGAAAAGGGAGTGGAAGAAGTATAGACCTTATGCATACAAGCCCATTTGTAAACAAAACAAACCGCGCACTTGCTGGGATTTGTTATGGTAGTATTCATATACACACACAAGCCAAGTGTGAGCATCACAAGCAAAGCTCTGTCTGTGTATTTGTCTATTTCCTTATTATCTCTGTCTGTTTTAATTAAGTACACCACACCAGCATCCCTTGCTTACATAATCACCCCAAAGTATCCACAGGTAATTAAAATCTCAGTTTTGTACAGCATTACTATTCTACTATATGTATATTCTGTATTGTCAGGTGTTGTTAGATTTGAGTATTTCTCAACATTTATTACTTCAACAGTTTACTAGCTCTTAGTGTGTTGATTTTAGTTATGTATTATAAGTAATTTAAGTTTCTGTGTATAAATCTTGAAAATGGAATTTGTGCTTTGAAAATGTAAGGAAATATATTCCAAAGCTTCTGCCATGTTTAGGGGAATATATTTATGATAATTTGGAAAGACATAAAGCTATGTTATATTGTTAAAATCCTTGTCACCAGAGAAAATTAAAGAATTTATTGAGGATATATCTGTAGCAGCATGACATGTTTGCAAAATAACTCAAAACAATTATTGGAAAAAAACACATTTTGAAAAAAAAGAAATGTTGACAATGGCACAGACGATTCAATTTTGAGGGTGATTCCGATCATGAATTCAAGGATTTTGTCATTACACTCATAATCAATATTAGAGGTGCTGGGCCTTGGCAGATAGTCTTCAAGTGCTATTGTTCCATGTAAAATTAATGAGTCCATATTAGTACAAAACTTGCCCATCTTTGTGGACACAACTAAAATTCTGTAAGTAATTTTTTAAATCCTGGACTGTTTACACTTGGTGATATGAATGATTACAAAAGTTTAGGAGCTCACACTAGGAGCCTGACAGATAAAAATGGAAATGGCCAGTGTATAACTCAGAAGGTAACAAGACCTTTCCATCATTGTGACATTTCACTAAGTGGTAATCAGAATTGTTGCATCTTAGAATTTATCAGATGAAAATAAGGAGAACAAATTTTATTGATTAGATAAATTTAAAAGTAGCTACAATAATATACATCAATTATTCTCCAATTATATTAGGCATTAATTTCCATATTTAAGGGACTGATGTGGTGGACATGAGCCCTTCAAGAATATAAGTGGTTTTGAATGAACTTTGCTTCGAGGCTGGAAATGTATAATAAACATGTTTATTATTTATGGTAAAGGTACAATATAACACTGTATTTGACACTAATTCAAAAAATAATGTATAGACATAGCCATGAATCTATCTGTAAAATTATTTATTTATTTAATTGAGTTTTATTGTCTTTTACAATACAGTGTAGGTCATATCTTGATTGGTAGTTCTATGGGCAGAAGAAACCAGTTTATACAATTGGTCAAGATTCTGTACTGTAAACTGCCGACCATCAGTAAGCAACTACAAACTTTGCCACATAGGGTCTGGGGTTTGAACTGCAGACCTCATAAGTTGGAGGCAAGTGTGTTACCACGGCACCACTGCAGCCCCTTAAATCTATCTGTAGACAATACATTTGAATTTTAAGAAAACACGATTTTAGCCCTTTTAAGTTCCAAGTTGATTATTGATAATATTTCATTTTGATCGATAAAACAATCCATTAAATTTGCAGTAAAAATAGTTCAAATTTTGATGTACATTAGGTTTTGATGTAGCAAAAAAATAAGAAAACAAGATTTTGTGACAGAAGCAGCTTTATCTTTGTGGTAACATGGAAAAGTCAATTATGATTTTTGTCCTGGTCTTATATCCAGTGTCCTATACAAGACACTTATGTAATATATTAATTTATCACAAAAGAGAATACAAAGAATAAGCTACTCAAGATCTCTTTACTGAACCCGTGTTTTTGTACCAACTATTAAGTAAACATGCATATTGTTTCTTGTCAAACCATTTGATGTTGAACATTCCACTCAAGATTAACATTAAATTTTAGACAGTAAATAAAGTTTTCAAAGATAAGTTAAATAATCAACACTTTACTGCAATTAGAAAACTTTCTTAATTCAACTGGGGTTAGATACTTCAATTGCAAGGTGTATTAACATTTTTACTATGAACATCTATTGCGATTGGAATGTGTGATCACTTTTGTTCTAAAATATAGAAAGATGTAAGCTTTGACATAATTTGACAATTTGCAAAAAAAATAGAATAAAATTAGTTCTCATTTATTTTGCACTTGTCATTATAAAAGATTAAAGATAGTTTTGACATTTCCCTAATTCTTTTCAAAAAGTGTTTCTTTTACATCTAGTGCATGCAACAACTGTTGTCAAAGTATGTTGTTTGCAATGTATGTTTTAAGATTTATCTAAGTATCGTTTTTAAAAAATATTAACAATATAATACAGCTTAAAATGTTTTGTAAATTAACAGTAGTAATACCTTGCACCACACAGACTGAACAGAATTCTCATCACACACAAATACAAGGTACTACCACAACACTTGCAGTGAGGTGTGTTTACAATAACATTGAGTGTTTACACTCTGTTATATAGGGGAATGCATAAGGTCTATACTAAAATACTTATGTAATTACCACCCCCAAAATACTTCCATAATAGATTGTGAATATATATTTACATATGATTCAAAATTATTTAATACTTTCAAGTAATATTTGAAAATTATATTAGTCATATACTATTTATTATTAGACAAAATTTCTTAATATATCAAATATCAGTAATGTAACAATTTAAGTTCAATACACCATGTTGCTTTATATTTCAATATTTCTCTAAAAATTTCATTTGTAAGTATTTTTTAAAGGCAAGAAATGAAAGACTATTTCTAGCAACCTCATCTAAGTTGTTCCACATTTTCACACCATATATGGATAAACACCTTGATTTTAATACTGTTCTTGAATATGTTACATAAAATTTATTTAACTGTCTAGTATTATAGTCTTTACCATTGTTTACTTCAAACAATATCTGAATATTTGTAGGTAAGGATTTTTGTTTTACTTTATACATCAATTGAAGAATTTTATAATCAACTCTATCTCTGAATTTAAGAAGTTTTAGTTTTTAAAAAAAATTTGATGTATGGCTATTTCTTCTAACTTTACATACCATTCTTATACACATTTTTTGATAAATATTTATTTTGGATACAATAGTTTTACCTGCTAAACCCCATACTTCAAGTAGCTCTTTACTTTACACATTACACATAGGCTTTTGGAAATTTTTTTACTAATATATAAAACATGTTCTTTCCAATTTAGTTTGTCATCTATCACCACACCTAAAAATTTTGTTGTGTATACTTGATCTATCTTATAATTGTTGATAGTAACTTCTATATCATTTGGTACTGTACGATTTGAAAAAACCATAAAGTTTGTTTTAGCCACATTAAGAGACAACTTGTTAATGGCAAACCAATTATTAAGATTGCTCAATTCCATAAATACAGTTTTACATGTTGAATGAAAATCATCACCACTAAAAAAAGGTTAGTGTCATGTGCAAATAGGACAAATTTTAATAATGAAGAAGAGTTACATAAATCATTTATATATAATATGAACAGTTTGGGGCCCAGGATAGAACCTTGTGGAACCCCACATATGACGTCATTACACTCTGAGTTAATTCCATTAATACTAACATATTGCTTTCTAAATAAGATTCTAACCAATTGTATGCTATACCTATTATGCCATAAAACTGCAGTTTTTTAATAAGATTGAATGATCAATTGTGTCAAAGGCTTTCTTAAGGTCTATGAATATACCTATACTTACTTTCTTATTATCAATGCTTGAGGATAATTTTTCCAATAAGTCAATTAAAGCCAATGATGTTGACATATTATTTTGAAAACCATATTGAGAATCACTTAGAATATTGTGTTTATCTATAAAGGCACTTAATCTGTTATCAAATAATTTTTCCAGAATTTTTGAAAATTGGGGAAGAAGTGAAACAGGACGATAATTATTAAATGTAGAATCATCACCTGACTTAAATAAAGGTATCACCTTAGCAATTTTTATTTTATCAGGAAATATACCGCTTTGGAATGACAAATTACATATGTACAAAAAAGGTTGTACAACAGAACTGAATGTAGACTTGATAATCAACATACTGTTTTGTTACAGTCAGATGACGCTTTATTTTTACACGATCTAACAATATTTGTTAACTCCTTTTCAGTAATACACAACAGAAACATACTGTTTACATTTTTATTTAACATGCTGTCATATATGTTAAGACTTTTGTCAGGCGGTTCAATTTTTTTAGCTAAATTTGGACCAATGTTGGTAAAAAAATTATTAAAACCTGTTGCAATATCTTTCAAACCTATTATTTCATGACCATCATCCATACATTTATCAGGAAAATTGCTACAGTTACTCTTTTTATCAATGATACTCTTTAAAACCTTCTGTGTTTCTTTTGTATTATTTTTATGTTTTAACAATAACCTATGGTAGAACCGTTTTTCCTCACATCTAAGTATATTTGTAAGTTTGTTTTTGTATTGTTTATACCTCAACAATTTCCTTTTATTTCTTGACTTCAGATAATCTCTGTATAATTTATTTTTCTTTTTGCAAGCATTGGCTAAGCCATTAGTAAACCAAGGTTTATTCGTTTCTTGCACCTTATTTTTTTGTTTTTTAAGTGGGCAACACAGATTAAACATTTCAGTATATTTCTTGACAAAATAATCATAAGCAGAATTTGCATTGTTACATTGGTATACTCCCAACCAGTCAACATTAGCTAGGGCTTGATTTAAAGCCACAAGGTTACCTTCATTGATAACTCTTTTAAATACATATCTTTCTTTCATATTTCTTGTAATCTTTTGCTGTGATATTACAAAAATTGGCAGATGGTCTGTTACATCATTAATGAGTATGCCACTAGTTGTTTTATCACATAGATTATTGGAAAATATGTTATCAATAGTTGTTGCTGAAATTCTGTAATTCTGGTAGGTTTATTTATTAAGGCATAAAAACCAAAATTGTACATTACATCAATAAAACTCTGAGAGTGAATATGCCTTTCTGAATTTAATACATTAATATAGAAATCTCCACAAATATATACTGATTTTTTCCTTGTCAACCACTGTAAAAGTTCTGTTAGCTTACAGTTAAAACTGTCTACTTTAGTACCAGGTGCTCTATACATACAACACACATAAATAGACTTATTACTTTCAACACAAAGTTTTACAGTACAGCATTCAAATTCATCCTCAAAAGAAAAACAGAATGACTTGACTATTTTAAACTCAATAGATTTGTGAACATATATTGAACACCCTCCACCAAGCTTATTATTCCTAACTACATGAGTTACCTCATATCCATTCAAGTTGTACAAATCAACCGTTCTGCTGTCTAACCAATTTTCTGAAATGGCAATAATATCAAACTTTATTGGCAAGCTATTAATACACTGTTCTATACTATTAAGATTCTTCTTTAGACTACGTGCATTAAAATGAATTTATTGTACTTAAGATTATTTTCTGTGTAGTACTTACAGTTTGTATTTATTGCATTAAAAAATTTGTATCTGGATCTATGTCAAGATCAAAGTTTACTTCACTTGATGGATTAATAGAATCATCCATCACATTGTCAAAATATCTACATTTAGTCAATAACTCACACATGGAATGATTTAAATTATCAGTTTCTTCTCTACATTCAATGAAAAGTTCACCTTCTGTGAGATTATAAAAAGGAAAACACTTTTTACAATTTATACATGTCCAAAAGAACATGCAACAAAAGAACATGTGAACACATTTATGTACAATGGATATCGTAAATATATGAATGTAATTTGAAACATTTTGAAAAATAATCATGTAAAATTATCAAGTTCTTCAATACTGTGTATTACTTTTATCTGTGATGACTGTGGTGAACCTAAAGTGCGAATAAATACACGACAGTTTCTTGTCCATGTTAATAAAATCTTTTTCTCTCTGCGCAATTTCCTAGCTTCTTTGGCAATGAGAGCATTCTTCTGTGTTAAGTGTTCATTAATGTACACCCCGGTACCTTTAAGCATTCGGGATTTCTTCAACAAAATTACTTTTGTCTTTCTGTTAATGAACTTCACAATGATATCAGGGGTGTTCTTTTTTCCATGATTAGTATGACATGCTGATACTTCACTGTTGTCCAGTTTTATTCCAGTCTTTGCTGCAATGAAGTTTGTAACACACTGTTCTAACGAATCTTGTTCTTCTTGAGGTGCCATCAGATGACTAGACATTGAGTTTTCTGCCGCCACTGCATGTGCAAAGGATTTATGGTGGGTATTCAGGCCTGATATAATGACCTCATCGCGTGGAGTATACTACTCAAGTTATTCAATTCGTTTCTGTAGTTCATTAATTTTCTTATCTTTTCCTTCATTTTCTTTCCTTAGTTTCTTTACAATATCAAGAACTTCAGTTAAGTCTGACCTGCAACCTGAGAGACTATCCAATCTGGTGGAAATATACTCAAGAGATGTCTTTATATCTCTAATTTCGTCTTCTTCTGTATTACCATTGCTTTCTCTTTGGTGTTCCTTTGAACTAGCTGAACTAGCAAAAATTACAAAATACAAAAATGCTTATACCTCGAAAACCGTGCTGGATAGAGTGATTTCGACAAAATTTTTGACCCACAGGGTAGCACTGAAGTATAACCATGCAAGTTTTCAAAAAATTTTTGTCTCACCAAATATGGCGGCCATTTTAAATTTTCGAATTTTTGGCAAAAATTACAAAACACAAAAATGCTTATATCTCGAAAACTGGGCTTGAGAGAGGGATTTTGACGAAATTTTTGACCTATAGGGTATATCTGCAGAGTAGTCATCCCAATTTTCAAAAAGAATTTCTGTCGTCAAATATGGCGACCATTTTGAATTTTCTGCAAAAAATTGCAAAATATGTAAAAGCTTATATCTCGAACACCGTACTACAGAGAGGGTTTTTGACGATGCTTTTAACCCACAAGGTATATCTGCAGAGTAGTCATCCCAATTTTCAAAAAATTTTTGTCTCACCAAAAATGACGGCCATTTTGAATTTTTCGCAAAAATTGAAAAAACACAAAAATGCTTATATCTTGAAAACTGTGCTAGATAGAGGGATTTCAACAAAATTTTTGACCCATAAGGTATATCTGCTGAGTAGTCATTCCAATTTTCAAAACAATTTTGTCTCATCAAAAATGATGGCCATTTTGAATTTTCAAATTTTTTGCAAAAAAATTGCAAAACACAAAAATGCTTATATCTCAAAAACCTTGCTAGATAGAGTGATTTTGATGAAATTTTTGACCCACAGGCTATCTCAGCAGCGTTGCTAGGCCAGTTTTAAAAAAAAATTTGTCTTGCCAAAAATGGCAGCAATTTCAAATTTTTGAACTGCAGGGTGAAGAGTAGCCATGCCAATTTTCAAAAAATTTTATTTCGTCAAAAATGGCAGCCATTTTGAATTTTCGAAAATGCTTATATCTTGAAAACCGTGCTAGATAGGGCAGACTACGCTAACTTTGGTTGCCACAACAGTATAAGGCTAGAAGCAGAGCATTTGCTTAATACTTTAGCTCTCGCCTTTATATCCTTTTAGGGATGCTTTGTTTTTGCTGTACAAAAACATATCTTTTTTGCAAGCAATCCTCTAGTTTCAGCAAGCATTATCTGAATGTGTTTATCATTTCAGCAAGGTTTCTGGATATAAATCACATACATGGGATGTGGTTATCAGTAGTATATATCGAGTGTATATCGAGTCGAGTTTCCCATCAATCATGTCACTTTTTGACAGCTGTGCAGCTGTTGCTGCAGATGTTAGATGGATGGCTAGATAGGGTAGGGTCGATACTAGCTCTATACAGGTTATTGGGCTCTATACAGGTTCTTGAGACTGGCTCAATGGGGATTTTTTTTAGTTTGATAGTTATTACTCAGATGAATCATCAGCTGTGCAGCTGTTGCTGCAGATGGTAGATGTGGATGGTTAGATTGGGGAGGGACGATACTAGCTCTATACAGGTTATTGGGTTCTATCAATGGGGACTTTTAGTTTGATAGTTATTACTCAGATGAATCATCACACAGCTGTGGGTTTTAATAATGGGTGCTGATTGTCTGCTCATCACACAGCTGTTTTATTTTAATGGGGCTTTGTCTGCTAGCCAAGCTAGATCATTATTACCTATGTACACATGAATCATTACACAGCTGTGATGCTTTAATGGGGTTTTATCTGCTAGCCAAGCTGTTAATAGGTTTTTGTCAGCTGATGGGGCTTTGTCTCCTAACCCAAGCCTGTTTGTCTTCTAGCTTACTGCATCATATTACTAGAGAAAATGAATCATCGCACAGCTGTCTTGTTTAATGGGTCTTTGTCTGCTGGAACTGTTTTAATGGGGCTTTGCCTGCTAGCCAGTTAATGGGGGGCTTTGTATACTACCCTACTAGAACAATATTACTTGTGAAAAAATGAATCACCAAAGCTATATTTGATTTGTCACACAATGTATGCTAGTTACATCAGAGGTCTGTTGAAAATCCCCATTCCCAATTAAAATTAACGGGAAATTTCGAACCTCAGAGTAAGCACACGAACGCAATATCTCGCCTCATATACAGTCGCAGTTCAATCTCGTACTTTCATACACACTTTTGATTAGGGTTAGGGCTTTGGGGTTAACTCGCCTCATATACAGTCGCATTTCAATCTCGTACTTGCATACACACTTTTGATTAGGGTTAGGGCTTTGGGGTTAACTAATAATCACTGACTCCTGGGTTTTCTTTGGAAAACTGCTGAATACTAGAATTTTATCAGTCTATATAAACGCTAAAAATCAGGTTATAAACTCAATAGGTTTTCCAACTATCAAGCTAACAGCATCTTCTAGCAACATGTTTTCTAATACTGCATCCAACATAAATGATAGGGATAATGAGATAGTTCATCCAGCAAGTAAACCAGTTGAAGACCAGACTGATGCTAGGACATCTTATCTACAGTCTGCCTCTACTCAATCTGCAGCCTCATTTGGAGGCTTTTCATTGAATTCTTCAGCTAGATATAACTCCAATCCAAGAATTCAACCACCCTGTGGTAACTCTGCTGGGTTACATTTATGTCATAAACCCACACCCTATGTGGGAAGATGGATATTTAAGGTTCCTGATTATTCTGGATATGATGAGAGATATGCTACATTTAGAACATGGCCAAAGTCTCACCCCATTCGCCCAGATGCTCTAACTCGTGCTGGTTTCCTCTATACAGGGGAGGGGGATAAGGTTACCTGCCCCTGGTGTAAAATATCTCTTATTGAATGGGAGACATATGATGTACCAATGGATGAACATAAGAGGCATGCACCCACCTGTGAATTTGTGAAAATGGTAATGCCTAAAAATAGTTTTTTCTCTCCTACCTCCTGAAGATAAAGAGACATTAAAATAAGTGAATGAATTGAATAGTTACGAGATGCTACCTTACACAGATGGAAGAAAGACACCTGTGATGTTTTAGAAGAATACTCTACCTAAGACAGATGGAAGACAGACATCTGTGAATTTTGAAAAATACTCTACCTAAGACAGATGGCAGACATGAACCCTGAAGATAAAAGAGGTGAATAACTATTAAAGAAACATTGAAAAATTGAAGAACTGAATAGTTAAATGTGATCAAGAGAAAATGTTACCTTATACAGCTGTCTATATGGTGCATGGAATAAATGTCTTGGTTAGAAACTTATTATTAGAATTTTAGTTATATTTTTATACCTGGACACAGATATAAAGGACGGGCAGATGTCTAGTGATTTTACAATTATTAAGTACCTCTGTATCAATAAAATCTGGTTTTAATCACTCTTGTATTTTTCTTGTCTTTTAATTCGTAGATATATTAGTCTGGTTTAAGTCTCCCCACAAAGCATTAGTTTTTTCCACACAAAGCTTTTGCTGAGTAGAATAACCTTTACACAATGCATTTTGATGACTAAGTAGTCCCACACAATGCATATGCTGACTAGTCATTTTTAGGAGAAAATGCTGAGTCGTGCTATATATTTATCCCTCAAAGTCTATAAAAAACCCATCCTCTCGCTCTACTCCTTACACATTCATCTGAACCAGTAATCTAGTGAAAAAAATCTAAGAGATAATCACTCAAGGATTATGGCAGAGGCTCAAGTCTTTGGGAAACCTGCTCTGAAGAAGAACAAGAAGGATCTCTCACTACAGATAAAAAATAAGAAAAAAGATCTTGCTTTAGAACCTCAGACCTATGGGACGATGTCGACAATGAAATATACAGAGTCATCTCTCCCTGTCGCCTATAGAAGAACCTTTCATTTGGGCTCCAAGAAGTATGTAGTGTTCCATGGCGAGGTTGGTCAAGTGCAGTCTATTCATTTAAAGGAATGGGACGGTCAGAATGTTACTAAGCCAGGGATTAAGCTCAACATTTCAAAACTGGTGGTGTTAGTTCATTTTTCTGAAATAATTAACCAAGCGCTGCAAGCTATTGTTAAGGGAGACAAAGCAATTGAGAAGAAAGTACATGTAGGTGGGTCTTATTATGTAGCCTGCAATAGTCCCTATAAATCTGTAGGTATCAGGAAATGGAAGACCAATGCTAAAGGAGACCTATTTCCAACTACAGAAGGTATATCCTGCAAACCTAAAGAATGGGAAGAATTTTTGAAAGTATGCAACCAGATGTATAGCGAACGTATGGAACTGTATACATATGTTCCATGTTTAATTCAACCAGATCAACCCCAACATAATAGGTTAACCTGTGAAGAATGTGGACATTTAGATGAATCTGCCAGGGGGGAGGTAGACGTGGAAATTCCCCTTTAAAAAGAGAAGGGAGTCTGAGACAATATATCATGTAAGCCTAACCAAACCATTTCCCCTCCCCTTATAGAAACCCATTAAATTTTTTTTTCAAGAATTTTTTAATCAGAGATAGTGGTAACAGATTTTTATAGATACTTTATAAAAGACCCCAGCCCTATGAATCTCCACCACAAGTTCGTCAGTTTACACTGGTTATTCTGCTAGTAGTTAATTCAATTGGTTGTGATGGATAATTATGTACAGATGGGCCGTAGAATGGACGTATTTCGTCCTACCCATGTTATCTCTAATCTGATAACATTTTTCGAGATGTTGAATCTGATTGATAATGGCCAGTTCCAGGCTGCGATGGTCGTCTACCTGTTCCTCAACGATGTCTTGCCAGCCTTTGTAGTGTAAGTACCGAATATATAATCTTTTAATGGTTTCCTTTGGTGTAATTTTACTTATGAAGATTCATAAGGTCTCATTATTGTTTACTAATTTATATAAAAATAATTATATAAAAAATAATAAATCACCTCTCTGACATCTGTAATGGAGACGGTATGCAGAACAATCTGTCATGAAAAGTCTAATCGTACTCCTGTTGCGAGCATCAACCCTTATTGGTGGTCCTTAATAATTTATGAGCTCTCTAATTCAAAAGGCTAGAGAGGGTTTTTGGAATTTTTTATCAAAATGCATGCATATAAAGCGCATGTTTTAATTTCTTTTTTGTTCATAAGAAAAATTATTATTAATATTATACTATTATGTCTGAGGAGCTAACCTCTAGTTATTTTCAAAATGTGTACTTTCCTGTTAAATTTTTTGGATTGGGGATTTTCAACAGAGTTCCCCAGTCTGTACCTTCCCAGTTTACTCTCATTGCCTCCAGAGCGGCACAGAAGAAAGCATTGCCTCATTAATATGTTTATGAGGTGCTTTCCTTCGGGTTCGAAATTTCCCGTTAATTTTAATTGGGAATGGAGATTTTCAACAGAGTTCCTCAGCATGTACTGTCACAGCTTACTGTCATTGCGTTCACAGAAGCAAAGAAGACAATACCTCATTAATATGTTTAGAAATTTCCTGTTAATTTTAATTAGGAATGGGGGACTCCATACACCCTCTAAGCAAAATGTGGATTTAAGGTCGATGACTTTGAGGTGGCAATTCTGACCTTAAACTCCTCTCCATTAAATCACATGGGTTTGTAAATATAAACGAAATTTAATGTCAGTGGTAATTTCGGAATTTTTAATATAATTACTGTATCCAATTTCTCAAGATTTTGTTTTTCCAATGCCATGTCATTATCCTGCCTAGTACGTATTCTCAAAAATTTGACATATATATTTTCAGGAGAAAATATCCAGATTTCGTGCAGTACGTGGGGGATTTCCTGAGAGCTGCCGAGTGCCCTGTCTGCAAAGACAACCTGGATTAGACCGAAATCATCCTGACGAATCCATGTGGCCACATACTCTGTGCAGATTGCTCCTGTCAGTATTCCAGGATGTGGCAAGATGGGGCAGAACCTCACCTGAGGTGCCCTGTATGTCGCACCAGCCTAGTGGAACACAAACCTTACTCCATCAGAACCACAAAAATGAATGCCACATCCCTGTTTACATGGGTTCCCACCTCTCTATACGTTAACACAAATTATGACCAACTTTTGATAGAGGCTCTGACCAACAGGGATTTTGAAATGGCATTTGGGGGCGCCTTTTTTCTAGGCAAAACCCCTGATGAAGTGGAAAACATGATAGCTCCTCAATGGGGAGCCTATTATCAGGAGCATGTGGGTAATATGACCTGCTTCTGCTGTAAAATAGATCTGCCTCTAGCAAGAGCTTTTATGAGCTCTTGCTATCATTTTTACTGTACCACCTGCTCGGCGATGATCTCAGGAAACATGAGACATCACAACAGCAGGTGTCTAAATTGTAACACACTATGGGAGGCAGATCCTAGTGGATGTAGTATGCTCCGTCCCTCTACCATAAACCACTAGTGGTTAACTTTAAAAAGATTTCTTCCTAATCAAAATTTGGTTTGAACCTAGTGGTTGCATTATGCCTCCAGCCTCCACCAGCATCAACCAGTGGTTAGACACTAAAATATTTTAACTTGGTCTGACTTTATAGGTGTACCTCTCATCCCATATCCAGGAATACTGTGTAACCTCAATCTGTACAGAGTAGTCTGAAGTAGCTAGCAGTGGATACTTTTTAAAAAATGAGAAGAAATGTATCATCTTGTCACAGACCAAGCTGAAGATATGGAGCTATCATCAGACATTATCAATGGACTCAAAGTAAATCTATATATATGTTTAAATATTTTTCAACCTCAATTCCATTCAATGTGACTGGTTCATTACATGGTTAATTTATAACCAATTATCTGGGATAATTTTGTTCATTTGACAATTGAGTAGTATATTTTTTTATAGAAAAGATATGGGTAAACAGCCATGTAAATAATTGTCTATGTAAATATTTAGACTTGCTAGACATTTCATCTATTCTCTACTCTGTCATGAATTTGATTTATTAGGAAACTCTCTGTGAGAGGTTTCATTTAAAGTTAATATTGATTTTTAGTCTATTACATAGGTATCTAATTTCATTCACCCTCAATTCCATACAATGTGACTGAATTATTACTTTTCACTGTGTGACGCTGATTTTTTAAATTTTTTTTAAAGTCATTCTATGTGGAATCCTCTGTTAAAGATATCATTAATATGCTCTACGCCATGATACCTGTATAGGATTTTTTTATTGAAATTCTTATGTATATATTGTTTGAAAAGGGTTATATGGTTATTTGACAATAAAAGATGGAAAATTATCACATATGTTATTCTTTATGAACTATTCTCACAAGAAAAATTACATATATGTATATATCAGAGAGACATAATAATAATCAAAGGATGATAATTAGTACAATTAAAAAGAATTAAAAATATAATATTCTTCCAAAAAAATTCTCTGATGAGATATGTCTGACTAAATTGTCAGAGATGATATGAAATTAAAAAAGATAAATTAGAATAAAATTTAAAGAAACACCTCTCTCCGTCTATACCTCTTTCATTTACTAAGTCATATCAAGTTACAGTGTAACTAATCTGTAACCATTCACATGTCATTTAAATATTATAAAATCAATCTAAAACAAATCTTCTAGTATAAATATCTGACTTCAAAAGATATAAAATTACATAATAATATATAATATTTTTTCTACAAAGATCTCTCTGAATTACAGATCAAGAAATCACGTCAAATTAAAGTATCTGGACAAGTCCTTAACTATAAAATACAATACAATACAAAATGTCTGTCTATAATTTTACTTTTTTAATATAAAGACTTTCTTGTATCTTCGACCAGATCTGGTCTCGATGAAACTGGTTTCTTGCAGATCAGAAACCTGGTCAGATTCATTTGATACATCTACAGATCTCAGGACTGAGAGATCATCCATTTCGATCTCAAAGTCTGTAGACTTAGTGTCAGATACCTGAGTGGCCTTATCAAGAACCTCAACGATACTTGAAGATAGATCTGTAGTAATTATCCTCTCCTCCCCTATATTTTCAAATATTTTCCTAGCATCAGTCTGTATCCGATCATTCCAGGTATCACCGGATACTGAGGTCTCAGGATAGGTGGAACTTAATTCATCTGATGAAAATTTCAGATTAACAAATCTTTCCTTAGGACAGGTAGATTCAACAGCTGTGCTATCAGTCTCAGCCATGTGAGATTCATTTCCCTCATCACTCCCTAGACAGTCAAATATTCTATCCAATAGTATGAACAACAACCTGTCTTTGAAGCGACGAATGATGAAAACTGCGACCCCACCCAGAAATCCTAGAATAGGAATGACTAGAAGTCCATACAAATCATCGTCATCATCATCATCAATATCTAAATCATCAGCATCATCGTAATTGTCATAGTCCTGGTCAGTTTCTTTATGATCTGATGTCTGATCTAAAACACAAAACCAGGAAAATATTATATGAACTGACTATTACACCCTGTGCTTCAAATATTATGAATATATTTGATGAATTGTCATCTCTAACCCCAAAGCCCTAACCCTAATATGCATATCACTAGAGAGATACCATAGAGAGCATTGGTCACTCGAATTGCTTTCATAAAATGTGACTGAAAATCTTCAGAGATATTGCTTTCGTGTGCTTACTCTGACGTTCGAAATTTCCCGTTAATTTTAATTGGGAATGGAGATTTTCAACAGGGCTGAGCATTGCTAATAAAATAACTGGCTGATAAATGTAATTCCTCTCCAAAATAACTAGTGCATAATATCAAAGGTCTAAGGTGATATATAATTATATATCCATATTTACATATACCTGGAGACATTAAACCTCCCAAAACGCCCCAAAAATAAGACTAAATATATCGTATCACTTACCCGAGTTACATCCAATGACAGTGACTATGCTATCTGAGTATTCACATTCCCCCTCACAGTTCCAGTATAGGATTCTGAGCTTAGCATAATTCTTAAGCATAGTCCTAAGGGGTAAGATGATCTTTCCAATGTAACATTTCTCATATATCAAAACGTCTAGGTCATAATCACCACATTTTTCACCGTAATTTTCAAAGTCCTGCATCGACCTCAAGCCCACAATATGCAATGTGCCTGTCTCCTCGTGGAAATTACACTCCACATGATAACAGTTTGTAGTTGTTGTAAGAAAACAAACAAAAATCAAAATAAAACTGAAATACGCCATCCTTCCGTAAAATATAAACAGAAATATATGATTTCAAGGCGTCAAAATACGTCATAGGGTTTCTAAATTACGTCACAAGCTATGGAGGCATGTTTCCGTGTAATGTGACGTCACAATTCGTTTTCTCGCAGGAAAACTATTAATTGAAGAATATTAATTTATATTTCTTACCTTTATGGGTTGATTTCAGTATCCTCATCAGTCCTAAGTCCTACATCTCTCATTTCTATCCCATTGCCCTCGTCTTCCAAATCTCTGTTAAACCTAGAGCAGGGTAATTTTTTCTTTAGGATCCATGCGATTAGAAATGCAGACAAAATGCATGAGATGCCGGTTGAGAACATAAGCCAGTAGCATCTTAGGATGTGTGAGCTATTGTTTGCTGTAATTTTTGTCATATTATAGACAGATCCTTTGGATGAATACTGAGCAGTGCTAGTGGAATTCCAGAGATCTGTTGATGGGACTGAGGAATGGTTAAGATTCTATAGCTCTCTCGCTGTTGTAGCTAATTAAGAAAAAATAGTCAAAAATTACACTTTGTTATAATTCACCATTGACATTAAATACTAACAGGAAATAGCTAAAAGCTGAACCAATGAAGGTTAGCTCTGCCATTACAGACCTACGAGGACTGTTGAAAATCTTCAGTCCCAATTAAAAATAACAGGAAATTTCGAACCCGAAGGTAAGCTTGATAAAACATATTAATGAGGTATTGCTGCTAGTGCTTCGCTTTGGACGCAATGACAGTAAGCTCTGGATGTACAGAATGTGGAGGTCTGTTGAAATTCTCCATTCCCAATTAAAATTAACAGGAAATTTCGAACCCGAAGGTAAGCACCTCATAAACATATTAATGAGGTATTGCTGTTACTGCGCCTGTTTGGACGCAATGAGAGTAAGCTGTGAATGTACAGACTGTGGAGGTCTGTTGAAATTCTCCATTCCCAATTAAAAATAACAGGAAATTTTGAACCCGAGGGTAAGCATCCCAACGCATTTTTCTCTGAATATTACATTATAATTTTAACTACATAGGATAATATACTCACCTTTCTGGACATTTTCTGTGCACATATTAGTGACTACTATAATTTCCACCGGAATTTCTTTAATCCTAGTGCAGTTGAGGTACATTATATCCAATATTGTCTAATATTTTAAAGAGGGAAAATTTTCCAAGACTAGATAGATATCTAGAAATTCCAACTTTTTTAAATATAAAATACGGATTTTTGGATTATAGGTAAATTTCACCCATACAACATCTATACATACAGCCATATCTTCCTCACAGTTACACATTCCCTGGAAACAAGCTTTAGATTTCAGTAATCCGGGTAAAAGGGCTAAGAGGATAAACATTTGTGTCTGCATTTTGACATTTGTATGTACTCTATGCGACAACAGTACATGAGAACAATACATGCAAAACTCTTTGTGTAGGATATCTGGCAGGTATTGGGCTATCTGGCAAGCAGGCGAATGTAATCTTGGCAGGTGAAATAATATAAATAGAGAGGAGACTAAACAGCTTTCTGATTGTTTACCGTGTGACTAAGGAGATAAGATAGTGATAACAATGTTCAGATTTTTTTCACCCACTACTGCAATGATTACAGGTCCTACGGGCTCTGGAAAGACAAAGTTTGTGTTTAAGCTATTGGAGAATTTAAATACTATGTTTGATGTTCCAGTGGATAAGGTGTACTATTTTTATGGGGTATGGCAGGATTCTTTTGATAACAAAGTAATTGAAAATTTGGAATTTATTCAGGGACTTCCTGACGAGACTCGAATTAAGCAAATTGCTGACTCTAAGCATAATCTGATTATTATTGATGATTTACAAATGTCAGCAGTGAATAGTCCCTCCATTACCAATCTATTTAGTAGGGATTCACATCATAGAAAACTCAGCGTCTTTTTAATACTACAAAATCTCTATCATTCTGGAAAGTACAGTAGAGACATTACCCTGAATACTCATTATTTTATTTTGTTTAAAAATCCTAGGGATATAAATCAAATAAAAATTTTAGGAAATCAGTTAGGAATGTGTGATAAGGTCTGTCTGGCCTATGAAGACGCCACTACAGAATCTTACAGTTACTTGCTGATAGATCTGTCTCCTACCAGGGATAAGAGCTCATGGTTACGCACCCATATATTTCCTGATGAATACCTAACTATATATAAATAGCTATAAATACTTGCTAGATCAAAGACTACTGATCAGTATGTCTTCTAATCTCCTTAGATCAAAGCATTTTCTAAAGGTTATATTGGATAACAATAAAAATTTAAATAAGTATATGTTCTCAGAGGCTAATCAGTCACAAGTAAAAGCCATTGCAGAGATTTTCTTCAATATTTTTCGTCTACCACTAAGTAAAAAGACCAAGGCAAAATTTGACAAGTATTCTGCCTTGATTAAACGATTTCTAAGAAGGGTTAGAGGGCGGCGTCAATTACTGAAGAGACATCACAGAATTTTTACAGATTTATTATATACCATAAGGAATTATATCAAACAAATTTTACAATGAATAAATTTGTAATGATACCTCATGAACAATTTTTAAAATTTAAAAAATATCTCGAGAGTGAAAAGCAGAACGCATATAAAGACAAAACTACTGAGCAGGAATCAGAGCAATCTGAAAATGCTGTAACATCATCCAAGGCTGAGACTGGAAGCAATGAGAGCCTATATATGTCACCACCACCAGGAATACCTGAGATCAGTGTAGACAAACGATTCAGTGATGATGAAAAAACCCCAACTAATTCAACTGGAGGAAGGGTTAAACAGCAAGGAGGAACAGCTACAAAACAGAGGGGAGGCAGCAGGGAGTCTATCAGAGAGCGCAAACCAAAATGGATTAAATTCTGGAATAAAAATCTCTCCTGATGTGGAGGTACTCCTTAAAGATGCATATTATAACCCCAGTAGTCCTGCCTCCTTCAGCGGGGTTGAAAAATTGTACAATTTCGTGAAAAAAAATGATCAATATAAGATTTCAAAGAGATCTATTAAACAGTGGCTAGCTAAACAGGAGACCTATACTTCACATCATCCTATCAGGAGACGTTTCAAGAGACCCAAGGTCCTTTCCTTCTCCAAAAATTATCAATGGGATACAGATACTGCTAATATGGTGAAATACAGAAAATCGAATGATAATTATGGCTATTTTGTGGTTTTTATCGATATATTTACTCGTTATCTCTATACCAAACCAATGTATACTCTCACAGGAAAGGAAATGAAGCAAGTCATGTCTAATATTTTTGAGGAATCAGGGGTGAAACCACAGAAAATAAGAAGTGACCAAGGTAGTGAATATAAAAATTCAGAGGTGACCAAATTTTTGAGAACCTCGAAGGTGGATCAGATATTTACTTATTATGAAACTAAAGCTAATTACGCAGAGAGAGTAATAAAAACAATTAAACTCAAGATATTCAAATATTTAACAGCTACAGAATCCTTCAGATGGGTAGATAATTTACAAAACTTTACTGCTAGTTACAACAATGCCAGCCATAGATCTATTAAGATGACCCCCACAAAGGCTCAGAGTTCAAACCAATATGATATATGGTCTTATCAATACGGCCTCAAAACTACGGGTATTAAGAAAGATAAAAGCATGAAGAAGACCAGACCTAACCCTAAAAGGGTGAAATTTAAGTATAAGGTCGGCGATAGGGTTAAAATAAGTTATCTAAAGAATAGTTTTGATCGAGAATATGCTGAAAAATGGTCTGGTGAGATTTTTACAATCATTGATAGAAAACTAAACCAAAATATTCCAATGTATCAACTAAAAGATTATCAAAATGAGGTCATAACGTCATATTTTTATGAGCCTGAATTACAAGTAGCATTTTTGGATGAAAATATGGTTTACAAAATAGAAAAAATTCTTAAAAAAAGGAAAAGAAAGGGGATATCAGAGGTGCTGGTAAAATGGAAAGGATGGCCAAACAAATTTAATTCCTGGATACCAGCTACAGATATGGAAGAGCTATAAATAGCCAATGCTGCCCTGTCTTTGTATTAAGGCGCTCATAATTGAATGAAAAAGAGGGAGAATGACAGAGGGAGACTTTTACATTTTCTTAAGTTCGAAGGATTCCTTAAGGTTTCATCCTGATAACAAGGGTTATAACTTCACTGTGGAACTTCCTGAGAGAGTGGAATTGAGGGGGAATTGGAAAGTGGCGCTCTGCGATATTTTTTTAAATGAAAAAATATCAGAGACCCTCATGGTTTTTTCAGATATCTGCGATTATAGTTTTGTTAGAGATTCCTTAGAACCAATTTTAAGAATGGTAATGCCAAACAATAAAAGAAGCCAATTATTTCCAGACAGGTTTTATTTGGGGGTGAGGCAGTCGAATTTAGGTCGAATCAAAATCTATATAAAAGATAGCTCCTTTAACAATGCTCTAGCATTAAAGGGGGAGATACAGCTCACATTACACCTTAAAAAAGAAAATGGATAAATATTTAAACTTTTGCAAGAAATGTATTGAGGGAAGAGTCGCATATAACCCAAATTTTTATGAATTAAATCCTAAAAATTCAGAAACAGATAGGGTCAATGACAAACCAGTGGAGGTTACATTAGTTACACCTACAGAGGCAACAGTGGAGCAGGCCAAGAGTGAGATAAAATTGAAAAAGGGTATAAATAGCATGGTTGGAACCCACAAAGGTCAAACTGGTGGGAAGACTAGAAAGAGTAAGATTACAAAGAAATCCTCAAGAAAAATTTCTCCCAAGAATAAAAATAAAACTAGGAAAGGTAGCAGCACTAGGAGAGCATCAACATCTGTCCAGAAGGGGTTAAAAGTAAAGAGTAAGAAGAAAAAAATCAATTCTCAATCATTATGGATATAATTCAAACACCTTTAACCATCTTCCAACCACCACCCATAGATAAGACTATTCAGAAAGAATATTGGGTGGAGTTCAATCCAATTGCCGCTATCACAGATAGCAGTGTAATAGAATTTAATATCCCAGGGACCTCAGTAGATTATATCAATTTAACTAAAACCAGGTTACATGTAAAATACATCATTACAGATGAGAAGGGGGTTCCTATTCATAATAAGCCACCATCAGCTGGTCAACCTGCAACCCCTACTCACCAGGTGGCGCCTATAAACTTGACCCTCCATTCAATTTTTAGACAGGTTGATATTGCATTAAATCAAAAAGTAGTATCCTCAGATGTGGGTGCTAATTATCCGTATAAGGCAATGATTGATTTTCTTCTATCAACCAACAACAACATGGTTCAATCAGAGGGTGAGGCAGCATTGTTTCATAAAGATCAACCAGGGGCTATGGAGGCTATCACCTACACAGGGGGTAATCCAGGCTTTACAGAGAGAGGCAGACTAACTAGAAGTGGAGGAACGGCTAGTGTGGAGGGTTTACTCTATACAGACTTTGGAATAGATCAACCCAGGGCTATAATAAATGGGGTGGCGGTTACCTTGAAGTTTTTTCAATCCTTCAATGAGTTCAGATTAATGAGAGATGGGAAAGAAAAGTTGAGGTTAAAAATCACAGAGGCTATTTTAAAAGTTTGTTATATCTCTTTGAATCCAGATATGTTAGTCGCCCATAATGAGGCTTTGAAAACAAGTCCTGCACTCTACCCATTCTGGAGAAGTGATATTAAAAGCTTCAGTATTGCAAAAGGATCTCACACATTTATGACTGATAATATCTTCCATGGTAAAGTTCCCAGCAAGATTGTGGTTGGTTTAGTTTCAAATGCAGCCTATTCTGGAGATTACACTAAAAATCCGTTTAACTTTCAAAATATGGATCTCAATTATATGGAATTGAGTGTGGATGGACAGCCTGTACCAAATAGACCCTTTAAACCCAATTTCAATGAAAAAGATTATGTAGCCTCTTATCTAAGTCTGGTACCAAACGATTCTGATCGGGAAAATGGTCTGATTATTCAACTTTCAGATTATCCCAAGGGATATGCATTGTATCAATTCGACATACAGAGTTTCCTATCTGGTCAGGTGATGACAACTTCCGGAAGTGGACATGTGAGATTAAGTCTAAGATTTGGGACTGCCCTTCCAGAAACTATAAATATTATTGTCTACGCAAAATTCCTTGAAATATTAAAGATAGATCAAGCTAGAATGGTAAATGTTGGGTGATGGATAGCTACAAAATTGCAAGGTATATGAGGTTGGATGAAAAAATTCGAGATCAATTCTATGGGGTATATTCCCTAGACCTTATCCCTAAAAACTACCCATTCCCTCCCTAGTTATTGTTAATCTGGATTACTCCACTGACAAGGGAAGCCATTGGGTGGTATTGCATCGGGTGAATAATGAGGTTGTGGAACACTTCGATTCAGCAGGAAAACAACCAAAGAGAGACATAGTTAATAATTTATTCAGTAATGCATTATCATACAAATACAATAATAAGAGAGTGCAAAATTATCAGACAGATACATGTGGATTATTTTGTTTGTATTATAGCTATTACAGTAGCAGAGGAAGAACCATGCAAAGTATTTTATCAGATTTTTCAGTAAACCTAAAGAGTAATGAGGAGATGATCATTAGTTTTTTTAATAATAACTTTGTAAAGTAACGATTCACTATAAGAAATAAAGGTATTAGATTAAAATATATTTTCTCTGTTATTTCTTCAAAAAAATATTTGCACACTTGAATCATCTGTGTCCTGCTCAACAGAGTTCCTCAGTCAGTACTATCACAAAACGCTGACAACTATTCAGAGTCAATGCGTTCGGGTGCTTACCTTCGGGTTCGAAATTTCCTGTTAATTTTAATTGGGAATGGAGATTTTCAACAGAGTTCCTCAGTCAGTACTATCACAAAACGCTGACAACTATTCAGAGCCAATGTGTTCGGGTGCTTACCTTCGGGTTCGAAATTTCCTGTTAATTTTAATTGGGAATGGAGATTTTCAACAGAGTTCCTCAGTCTGTACTGTCGCAGCAAAAAGTGACAGGAATTCAGAGGCAATGCGTTGGGGTCCTTACCTTCTGGTTCAAAATTTCCTGTTAATTTTAATTGGGAATGGAGATTTTAGTAGAAAATTTTCGGCAGCATTCCATAAGTAATTCACCCATGATGTTATTCCCAGCTAGAGAATTATGGGGAAGCACAGAAATAAGTTTACTGGGGTTACTGACACCCCAATAGGTCTCATCCTCTCTATTGTAATTAGGCTGCTTATAATAAATAGTCTTACCATTAACAGATTCTAGTCGATCTCGAAATTTTTGACAATGTCTAAACTTTTCAGAGACACATAGGTTCATAATATCCTTCTTAATTTCTTCATTTCTAGTTTTTGAGATAAATGTTTTGTCAAGATGATTGTATACATTAAGGGGATCTGTTTCCAGCAAAATCTTATGACAAAGTGTAATATTTTTGTAATGTTTGGCTAAAAGGTGATAAAACATTTGTTCAATTGAATGATAAGACAAGGCGTCTACTCTCATGTGAGAATAGTACAGATTAGATAAGGGATCCTGTACCTCTGATACGACCAGGGATTCTCTTTCCCATGGTGAGAGGGTTATATTTAAAGGTCTGGTTGTGATCCCATCATCTTGCACCTCTCTCTTACAATAAAAATAATTGAATCCTATTTTAGTTTGTGAATAGGTAAACATATTAGCATCCCTCATTCTAAATCCTAAATTGGTGGAGAAACTTGTCTCTCCAGTGCTTAGAGTGTGAGAAAATTTAGCCATAGCATCAGTTAAATTTTTTTTAGAAATACCTTTAGAAGATATTTTCTGTTTACCATCCTGATCCTCTATGATATAGGATTTTGAACAGAGTGATAACATTCGAAATCCAGAGAATTCTTTCTTAAAAATCCCTGGGATTTTCTTATCTATGGTGATATGGTGGGAGCAGCAGCGTCTTGGAAACCAGAGTGCATTCACCTCATCAGAACAGGACCCAAAAATTTCCTTATGATATTCCTGTCGGTATCTCCCCCTAACACAAAGATCTAGATCAGATTGGTTTATGGCCATATACAGACTATCGGTGTCGGTTTCCGTTAATTCAAATGACTGGGGTCTAAGGTATTTCAGTAAGCAGTCATAATAAAATTCCAACATTCTTAACTTTGCATATTGTAAAATAAAAAAAACAATTTGTATAGGGTTATCCATCACAATTCTAGACTTATAGGTCTCTACCTCAAAAACTCCATTAATATCCTGCATATCTTTAAAAATGCAGGAGTTTATTATTTTTCGGACTTTATTCTTATCCACTAGATATCTCACATTAGAATGTTTAGTTTTATTCATGAGAAAGGAACCATAACTGGAATTACTTATCAATTTGAAGGTGTCCCCTATAATTGCTTTATCCGCCTCTAATTCACCCTGAATCCTGTGATGGGTCACCTTATCTATGAATGAAGTGAATGAGGGTTTGGGTTGAAATTCGATTATCTGATAGATTTTTGAGACTTGACATTTATTTTTCAGATACCACTGCAAAAGGGGGGTGGCAAGTAAAATTTTGCGAGCCTTAAGCCCACTAATCAGAAGTCTTTTACTTTTAAATTGAATGTCATTGGCGTTACAATAGGAGAGCATATGTGAACCTATTACCTCCATTGGCACCTCACAAGTAGCAAAAAAAGGGGGATATTCTTGAAAGAAGTCTTCATGCCCCTCCTCCACCTCGATATCTACCTCTAATGCACCAAACAATCTTCCATTTTTAACATCTGTTAAGATCTTTGAGTGTGTTAAATCCCCCTTATTTTTCCTGTAGTAAGATGGAAGGTAATGTTCATAAAATCGGAGGCATTTGGGTTTTATTTTGGAGATAAATTGACATTGCTGAATAGCCACAAATTTATAACCCTGTGAAATTATGTAGTTCTTTCTAGCTTTATCCCTCTGTTGCACTTTTTTCAGTCTTTCTGACCAGGTTTTATTTTTTAAATTTTTAACTATAAAGCAGTTAAATTTACAACCGTGGTAATAACATCCGTTAAATTCATAAACTGTTTTATTTTGATAACAAAAACCATCTACCCTAAAGTTCCCTATTCTCACCTCTTTTTGATTATTTAATTTATGTCGAATTTTTATTCCCTCTTTACAGCTGAGATAATCTAACCAAACGTATGAATCTATGTACCTTTCGCTAACCTCTGGTCTAAAATTGTTCTCAGGGAATCTTCTCACATACACACCAGCTGGCATTAGTTGCTTGATAGCATAGGAATAGAGGCCATTACAGTCATAACCCACTACGCTCTCACATAAGTTATTTTCTACATTTTTAATTTTTGTTACCCCTTTTTCTTGGTATCTAGTAAATATAATGCTAGGACCTCCCACAATATTTTCTTTAAATGTATAGTATAGGTCTGCGTTATCTGAATTGAAGAGTGCAAAATTACTCTCTGAGGAGGTATAGATCATTTTTCTGGCAACACCAGGCAAGGTGATGTAATCTTTAAAAATGTCTATCCCTTCCGATATGTAAAGATCTATGAAAGTAGTGAGGGCTTCACAGAAGGGTCCAGTATCTAGATTATTGTAATGTATTAAATAATCCCTAAAAGTCCTCATACCATTCTTATTCCAAAGATTTCTAAGCTCTTCATATTCAGACTCAGATTCTAATGGGTTAGACATCTTCATTGTAGAATAGAAATCTTTCATTTCCGGTAAGGAGGTGCAGTCTAATTTTTCAAGAGAATCAAACCATTCATAAGGAAAAACACCTTTTGGAATATCACAGCCATAGGCTTTAAGAAACTTCTCATAGGAACATCCAGCTGCTAAATAATTAGAAATATCTAAAAATTTCATATGTGGAGTACCTATGGTGAGATAGCTGTTTTCTTTTTTGATGGTGAAGATTTCATTTTCTGTGTAATTTAAACTTATATACTTGAGAATATCAGTCTTAATTAAATTTAGATCGTATCTACCTGAATTAAATCCGATAATAGGTAGTTGGGAAATGTAAGTAAGAAACTCTTTCTTAACTTGTTGAATATTGGATATGAAATGTGACAGAATCTTTTTACTTGGAGTAAAAACAATATCGGATTCTGATTGGGATTCGTCCGACTCGAGTTCCTCTTCCCAGTCCTCTGATTCAAAATCCGAATCCGCCTGCTCCCCATCCTCTTTATATTTCTGAATGAGCTCATCCAGTTCATATAAAACATGAAAATATTTGCAGGAGATTTGTTTACGAGCGGTTATACTAATCAGTCTGAGATATTCCATCATATTTTGAATCAAAATTGTCGGATCCGGATTGATAAAACATCTCGGTGATTCAAAATTGGTTATGTTAGAAGCTACACTCACACTAATGGGAACATGTTTGGATATCCAGTTCAATTTAGTTGTGGTGCTGTGGTTCGTTTTTTGAAGCATGGCCTCCATATCCCAGACTGCAAAGAGTTTATAATATCTAGATTCCTCAGAGGTATGTATTCCTAGAGATTCGAGTTTTTCGAATATGGTTAAGGGTGACTTATGGAAGCCACCTGGAAAATGGTAGATAGTTCTATCATAACATACTTTGTAGTGTCTTTGCATGTTCCACTCTCTTGTGAACAACTTAAGACACTTCTCACATTGAAATTTTTTAGCGAATTTATTTATATCTACAATATAACTAAGGTGGTTTTCATGTACATTAAGATACATCTTACTATCATAATTATTTACAGATTTATACAGATTACAGACAACTCCATCTGGTGACAGAGAATATATCAAAATTTTTACATTAAAACATCTTTCTAGATCCAACATCTCGTCCATAGTCACACCAGTAAATTGTCCAGTAGAATTTCCTAATTTTTCTGATTTTTTAAAATTCATCCATACACGAAAATATTGGAGGAAATCTTTGTTACCTTTAAAATGTTGTCGAAGACATCTAAAGAAACATAAATTGTCTGTATATGGTTTGCCTGTCCATTTGTCTATGTACATTGTCTTCAGATTCCTATTCTGTTTGATGTAATCTGGCAGGTCTTCAGCATTTCCCAATGGAAACTCTGTTTTAAAAACTACATACTGCACATTAGTTATGAAGGCGAGGCTCCAGGCAGTAGAGGGTCTATCTGATCTTGCTTGTGTAATTATATCGATTCCAGCTAACTTATTCATCAAAAACCGAATACTATTCATATTCGAAATTTGAAAAGGATATTGAAGAATCTTACTGTTGTAATGTGGAACAAAATATCTGTATTCCCTTGTTTCATTGTTAAATAAAATGGTTCCAAAGGCGAGATTAATCCTGAAGGCATTGTGTAGGTTCTGATAGATTTCCCTCACCTGGGTTCGAATCTCCCTGTAACCCCCATGCAGATTATTGGTTGAAAAATTGTAGATATTCTTAAGTTCAGTCTCTTGATGGTCAGCCTGTATATGATCTATGTTTGTAACGTAAATCTCACGTAAATTTTCGTCATCATTATCTAGAATAAAGGCTGGTAGGACAGGGTCATCATTGTTGCCTCCATGTTGTCTCATTCTATGGGTGTACAGAGCCCTCCTACCCTCAAAATTGCATTTACAAATCCCACATCTGTACGATTTAGCACCTGTAGATTTCTTATGAAATGTCTCCAAATGCGAGTTGAGGGCCTCTGTTGTAAGAAATGAAAGATCACACTTCCAACAGATATATTTTCCACATTTTTGAAGATGTAAAGACAAAGTCTGGTAATCATCGAATTGTTGATCACATATCCTGCATTTCTCTTGTATCTTATCTGTAACTTGGTGACAATACTTCTGGTGATGAAGTAGATTTTTCTGATTCAGAAGGTTAGAGCCACACAAGGAACATCTACAATCCATGGTACAGGGTATTCAGATATGAAAAATAAGGAGATATTATAATATGTTGAAGATTTTTCCAGTTTATATAGGGGAGTGTCTTGCTATTATTATTATTGATTTTGTTGATGATTTCGGATGATTAATGAGTTCTAGACAGAGTGAATGCCTTCGTCTTCAGAGTTTGAATCATTGATTTCCATACCCATCTGTCTCATAACCTGTCTACGCATTCTCTGACCTGAAACCATTCTATTGATCATAATTCTTCGCATTTGCTGAGCCTGAGTCGAATATGTTTTCATCCTCTTTCTCCATCCTAAATATGATTTAATAAGTTTGTTCTTGTAGGCTCTAAAGGCTGTAAGAAGAATCCTGTGAGTATAGGATGGATAATGCCAGATAAAGCATGAAATATAAAACAAAGATACCCCTAGGCGTATACAATTCTTAATCTGAAAGGTATTGAGTGCCATCTCTAAGAAATAATCTGGGTGCGGAAGGTTCATATCTCCCACCTGTATAAACAGATCCCTAAGAGTTATTCCTGATTGAGACATTTTTTAACAATTCTTTTTTGATGAAATTAATTTTTCCGAAGAATTCCACATGAGTTATAGGCATTAAATATTTCAGATAAGCAGATTTCCCAAGGTTTATATAGTCACTGGGGGAGTTTATAATCGCTACAGAAAAGATTCATTCTTATCAGCATTTTTAAGTAAAGGTGTTAGGAAAAGGTGTCAGGATCTTATGTCAGAGAAAAATTATAAAAAGCAAGCTCAGCATTTCACTACCAGTATAAATAGACCATGTTACATAAAACAAGAGTTATTAGACAGATGTGAGTGAAATGAGAAAGTCTAAATATAGAAAAATAAAATTAAGGCAGTCTTTGTACTAGACAGATATTTTGTCAGTTAACGTATGAGCTCCTAATGACAGTCACATAATGAAATAGATTTGAGAAATAAGAAAGGGTGGGTTTGAGGGGGTTGGGGAGGTCTTTGTGAGGGCTATAATATTTATGTAAAAATTTATGATAAAATAAGTGAAGCATTTTTATTATTACAACAATGGGGCTTCTGTCAAAGATGCAGATGGGGGAAATATAAAAGAGAACAGGTGAGAGGGGTAACATATTGGGTGGAAACCATACAAAGGAAATAGAGTAATAAAGGAGAGTAGATTCAGATTTGATATTAAATTTTTTATCTAGTACATTAACTGATTTAATGGTCTTTGTGATGTAAAGAAAATTAAAGATTTGGATGCAAATGAGATTTACTTTTTCGTATGAGTTTGTTTATTGTCATTATCATCTCTAACACCAAAGCCCTTTACCGAATAGACATATCATTAAAGATTCCTTGTACAAAATGTCAGATATCATAGAGAGTAGTTGTTTCTTTGTTTGTTTTTTTTGTTTCGTTTTTTGTTTTGTTTTCATAAACCCACAGCAGTAAGCAAGTGATATTTAGTCATATCAGTATTAGTTAACCCAAAGCCCTAAGCCTAATCAAAAATGTGGCTATAGAGTGATTAGTATCAGCTAACCCCAAAGCCCTAACCCTAATCAGAAAGTGTGCATGAAAGCAGTGGAAATAACCAGTGAGTGTATATGAGGCGACAGATTGCGTTCGTGTGCTTACTCTGGGGTTCGAATTTTCCCGTTAATTTTAATTGGGAATGGAGATTTTCAACAGACCTCCAATGTAGCTTGTATACATTGTGTGAGATATCAAATGCAAGTGCTGATGCTTTACCTAGATTTATTTCATTTTTAAAAATTTATAACTAGTTGTGATTCAGATTTTTTTTTCCAAAGGTTATATTGATCTACCTTGGCTAGCAGACAAAGCCTCATAAAATAGTCTCAGTATACAAAGCCCCATGAAACAGTCTCAGTAGACAAAGCCTCATTAAACATTTCTAGCGGAGAAAGACCCATTAAAAGATTTGCTAGCAGACAAAGCCCCATTAAACAAGACAGTTGTGGTGATGATTCATTTTTCAGTAGTAATATTACACAGCATCGCCGGCAAACAAAGGCCCATTAAAAGCTTGGCTAGCAGATAAAACCCATTAAACATTTGCAAAGACCCATTAAAATGGCTTGGCTAGCAGACAAAGCCCCATTAAAATAAAACAGCTGTGTGATGAGCAGACAATCAGCACCCATTATTAAAACCCACAGCTGTGTGATGATTCATCTGAGTAATAACTATCAAACTAAAAGTCCCCATTGATAGAACCCAATAACCTGTATAGAGCTAGTATCGTCCCTCCCCAATCTAACCATCCACATCTACCATCTGCAGCAACAGCTGCACAGCTGATGATTCATCTGAGTAATAACTATCAAACTAAAAAAAATCCCCATTGAGCAAGTCTCAAGAACCTGTATAGAGCCCAATAACCTGTATAGAGCTAGTATCGACCCTACCCTATCTAGCCATCCATCTAACATCTGCAGCAACAGCTGCACAGCTGTCAAAAAGTGACATGATTGATGGGAAACTCGACTCGATATACACTCGATATATACTACTGTTATCATTTCAGCAACAATGGGTCAGTGGATTTCCAACTTACTTATGCCAGGACATGATCTACAGGTATACATCAAAACCAGTTTTGGTCCGCTCTGGAGTCTGCTTGAGTTCCTGTATCCCCTAAAGAGACGTATCATGGCAGGATTCATATCAGGTAAATGTTTTGATAGCAGAAATAATATGCTATAATTAGTGCTACTTGTACTAGACTTTTGTGCATATGTATTCTCATGAGAATTTAGATGTATATACAGAAAAAGAAACCATATTTGTTTAAAAGTCACAATAAAAGGTCACTGTGGGATCTATTTTAACATTACTTTGAACTAGTCCAGTTGCACCTACATCCTGTACCAGTTTGATTTACCAGACTAAATTGAGTACAATTGCACATTTGCAAAGGTATTTAAGGGGGGATATGGTTATATTCTAGCATCAGATGAGAAAGATCATTTATTCTTTAAAACACACCTGGGGTGTGGCATGATAACATGACCCAAAAGTGTTTCCTGGAGGTGAAATTTTAAAGTCTTCAGGATATTAAAGCTAACTGTTTATTTAGATACTACTATGACACTAGTATCTACTTCCAATAAAAGATAACTTTTTGTCGTTTTGTATATTTTAAGTTGAAGAATATAAAGGTGTGTCTGGAAATTCTTCAGATGTGACACAACATGAAATTCTCATTTTTAATAATTTTAAAACGTAATACCAAGCATGTTTTGTGTTCTGCCAATACTATATTGAGCACCCTAAGATATATGAATGAAGTTAACAATGTATGGGAACTTGGTTAAATTTTTTGACAGCTTTCTATTTTTGCATATGTGGCAACTATTGAAAAAACACATTTTGTTTCTGGTAAAAAGAAAAGTACTATATCCAAAAAGTTGAAACTTTTTGCAGGTGTTAACCTAAAGGTGGTCTACCTCTAAAAGCACCGATGTTAGGATGATTGTACAGGTTTTACATATGTAAGTCTCCAAAGCAAACTCTTCAGATGTGACACATGCTCTTCAGATGTGACTTATAGCTCTTCAGATGTGAATTTTTAAAAATTTTAGTGTTTATTTTCTTGTTAAAGCTTAGAAATGTTTAAATTGCACCAAGAAAGTAATAAACAATTATAACTGGCAACATGTGTACCATGTTTAGATGAAATAAAGTGGCTCTTTAGATGTGACTCCTCTTCAGATGTGACAATTTTCTCTTCAGATGTTAAATTTTTCAACATGATAATAAATTTCAAACTATTAGTGTTTATTGTGTCAATACATCTTATCCAATGGACAAGATACCCTGTGTTTCCACTGGCAACACTTGTCTAATACTGTACATTTGTTAGGTGGAGTGGCATACTTCCTTCCTGCCTAGTCAGTGTGACGTCACATCATCTTTTCCATGTGGTACGTGTACACTGCAGATGTGTTTTTTGGGAAGCTTACAGAAATTGAATAATTTGCTGATTGTTTGCGGATTTGAACTTTAATTTCATATTTTCTGCATATGGTGATTGTTACTTCTCACCATGGTATCACCAGGGCAGAAGAGAGGGACATGAGATCATTTAATGGCAGCCTTTAATAGTAACAACCCACTGTGCATGTTATCGTGACAAGGGTAAGGGCAGCAACCATTGTGTTTTGAAAGAAGACTGCTCTCACTGTAATATCCTAACCACTGATCAGCAAGCATAACTGGTCACACCATCTTACAAACTGAAGAAAGAAAAACAAGATGGCAAGTCTGACACGTCTGCTGCTGCTGATACTAGTTGGACCCTAATAGATTCAACTGTAGTCTCGGTTTAGGGTCTGTGAATGGACAGAAGAAGCAGAAATCACCTGAGAAGACATTGGCCAAAGACGAGGATAAGGCCAAAAAGCATTCTAGGCCTTCTAAGTCATACCGAAAGATGACTGGTTGTGTAAGAAGTTGGATAAACTCAACCTCACACTAGTTGACGCCTACCCTTCTAGGAGTTTGGAGGCCTGCCGGTTTGCAATGTAACCAGTACACCGGGACTGCCAAATCTCAGGATTGGGTATAGTTTACACACCAGCAAAGACAAGGATTCCAGTTCAATTTCCTATTGGTATAATAAATCTGCCAGACTGAACATTTTCACATCCAGGGTCAGTCCCACCAATACACAACACCCATGGAATTTACAGTAGTGATGAAGGCCAAAGTGATGGCTTTACACCATATGGTATAAGAATCCACCAGTACTTAGATGACTGGTTGGTCAGAGCCAGATCCCACCAAACCTGTCTCCAGCATACACATACTCTAGTAGCTCTGTGTCAGGAGCTAGGTTGGTAAACAGGAAAAAAATCAGAACTGGACCCCAAACAACTTAAACAAGTGTTCGACTTCATAGGTTACCAGTTCAACCTCAAGGAGGGCAAGGTCAGACCCTGTTGCCCAACCTACAGCACTGGCAAACCTTGACGCAAAGATTCAGGAACTACTCTCCAAACCGACCTGACAGGTCAAGCAGCTGATGTCGCTGATAAGGGCTACTGAAAGCTACAGAAAAACAGGTCCACCTGGGATGGTTACATGAGACCTATACAGTGGCACCTGAAAAGGAATTGGAAGGTTCCAGAATCGCTAGAAAAGGTGATCCCTATCCCCAGGTCACTCCCTCCTCAGCTAAAGTGATGACCATACAAAGAAATTGTTCTTCAAGGTCTACAACTACACCCAGGTGTGCTCTGCCAATCTTTACAGATGTATCAAAAGAAGGGTGGGGCGCTCACTTAGGAGAGCACACTGAAAGGAGAACCTGCTCCCTCCCAGAAAGCAGGTTGCACTCAGTCTGCTGTGGGAGGATCTGGACCCTCATGCCTTCCCACCAGTACCTATCTTGGGCAAAGTGCTGGAGAAGTGTCAGGACTATCTGTGCAAGAGAATCATTCCGATTGCTCCAGGGTGGGCCACCATGCCCTGGTTTTGGGCCTAGTGACTATGTCAAGTCAAATCCCGCTGTACCTGCCCAATCTGCTAACCCAGCCATTCAGTCAGATCCCTCACAGGATTCTACCAAACCTAAATCTCAATGTCTGGTTCCTGGAGCCTCAGTTATCAATGAGCGAGGTTTCTCTGAGGCAGTGGCAGCACGAATTGAAGCTCCTCAGAGAGTCTCAACCAAATCAGTCTATGAGGCTAAGTGGACCATTTTTACAAAGTGGTGCCACAGAAATCAGGTGGACTTAAGGGCAAAGATTGCTGACTTCCTGTTGAATCTGTTCCAGGACAGGAAGTTGCGGCCAAGTACAGTTAAGGGTTGGAGAGGCATCCCCTCCTGGAACATCTCTTTTGTATTGCATATAAGTTAATACCTTACCCAATGAACAGGTAAGGCCCTCCCAACTGACCCCGCTATCAGCTTACCGGGATCTAAATAGGTTTAGACATTGAAAAAGATGGTATGATGTCACGCTGTTTAGACAGGAAGGAGGTGTTCTGGCCACATAACGAATGGACAGTACTAGACTGGTCCTGTTGGTGGAAACACAGAATGACTTTTTCTGTTGTTTGGTGGGCCCGTCTGTGCAGACTGCATTAACAATTGTCCAATTGGTTAGTGCTCTTCAGGTGTGACATGTTAAATAAGGTCAACATTTCAGAGTTCTTTTTATTCTAATATGTGAAAAGATATTGGAAATTGCAGATCTTTGTATAAAGGATTTGCACAAGGTAAAGAATGGGGAAAACGTTGGGACAAAACTATTTAATGTCACATCTGAAGAGCAATATGTCACATCTGAAGAGCATTTGGTCACATCTGAAGAGTTCCATTGGTGTCAAAGTATTCCAGAAGTGATCTTCCAATAGCCTTTTTTCTGAACCGGATTGCAACTAAGTGCATTTGACTATCACAGTAAATCATAATAATGATCACTTATTTCATCTATCTATGTCACTGGAGTAAAATTTACATTTTGTGAAGAAAATGTAAATTTTTAAAAGTAGGCATCCTCATTTGTATAGTAGGGATTTTTTCCAAAAAACTTTCATCTCTGTACACAGTTTCATATTCCCTAAAACAAAATGATATAAATTAAAGTTGAAATATTGCTTAAAACTATCAATAATGAGAATACATCTTCATAGGTTAAAATAAACCTCTTCAGATGTGACATTTTGTGTTTTGGACAGAAACTTTTGCCTGTTGTTCTGTTGAAGAAAATCATTAAAGGTTTATATTTTCAGACCTTATAGTGCACATGTAGTTCCTTCTAAACAACAACTTTATTTGGTTCTGTAGCTCCTGTTTTTTTTTTCTAAAGGTGGGCTCTTCAGATGTGACAGGGCGTTTCGGACAACAGAATTTAAAATTTTAATTCAAATATACTCAGAGATGCATTGGGATAATGACTTTAAATCTTGAATCACATTTAACCAAAGACTTCAGGCTATCATATAACTAAAAATGTCAATGAAAGACCAAAAAGTATTATTGTAGTGGGTACTCAAAGTAAGTCACCCAATTTTTAAGCCCTAATTTTCATATCCACCTGCACATACTCAAGAGCTTGTAGTTTAAAAAGTATTGAAGGTAGGTTCGAGCTTTATATACCAAATTAAGCATGAGATAATACACTTTCATAATAATATTGTTTTTTAGCATTTATTCTGGGATTTGTGTGCAATATACACATTTTAAAACTTTGCTTTTTTCAGAGGAAACAAATTTTTGTGAAAAAATGGTGAATTTTAGTAACATATTCCCTTCTCATAAAAAAACGGCTCTTCCAGTTGACCTGAAGTTATCTGTCCACAACTGCCCATCATTAAGATATATTTTAATGTTAACCATTTTATTTTATATGCTTTGTTTGGCAAGCTTGAGACAAGTTTTTGAGGGTAGGTACAAATGGGTCATGTTATCATGACACACCCCACCTGCAACTGTAATTACACCCACGATTTGCACGAGTGGGTCAGTATCCTGGATTCTGGAGTGATTTTATTGAAATTGTCTGTGGTATCACCCATGGGTCCTTATGCCAGCATCAAGGAAATGACATCATTCAATTAATGCCCTGTCAAAAATTTTGCAAAGTCTGCACTCGGCTCCCCAAAGAGCCCTCGTTAGTAAGTTTGTATATTTTGGAAAAATATGGTAGTTACAGCATTACTCCAAAACTACTGTACAGATGGTTAGAAAATGTTTAGGGAGCCTCACAACTGTTACAAGGAGGAACTGAATCCTGAGAACTGAATGTCGTTCATGAAAGTGACCAAAGACTTTTTGTGATTTAAGCCTGGTAGTAATTATGGTCACTATTTTATTTGTTATTGTCATTGCTGTAATAAAATTTTACTGGTTCATAGCATATGAAAATAGCAAGATGATTAAGTAATACATTGCTGTTTTAAATTTTTTAATGTGTAATGTAAGCAACATTTTGATGGATGATAATTCAGCCAATCATCTTAATATCAATCTTGTCCTTAGTTTCTAATCATATATCAATATCTTGAATATATATGGACAGGACCTTGATATCGATATTAACACTGAAGATAGATATCATGTTTAAACAAATGATTATAACTATTCATTTCAGAGAAGTCCTCCTTTGTGAACATACCTCCTATGTATGCTGCAAATGACCAGGACTACACCATCCTTGACTCTTCCATCAATCGTACCTTCTTCGCCCGAGCCCTGCCTCCAGTGCCAAGGGATTGTCCCAAGCCCATGGGCACATACGGTAGGTATAGTAGAATTAAAAAATCCTTTAAATGTAACTCAGGGTATTAGGGATATCTAATTGAATCTAATCTACTGCTTTTCAGTTGTAATATCTTCCCTATACAGATGAGTTCAGTTAGCTCAGTAACAAAAGAAGCGACAAAAATGATAGTCCAGGCTCTCTCGGGATAGCAATCTAGGGTTGCACAAGTGAATTTTGGAAGTTACTAAGCGGGGAAACTTGAGATGAAACGGGGGTGCTTAAGATGCTTCCTAAGGATATTATTGAGGAACTGATTCTTGGGAGAGGCAGCTGAGAGACCCCAAATGTGTATTATGTCTAAAAGAATTAAAGAAATGTTTATAAACTTTATAATCTAAAGGGTGGAATTGACAGAAGTTTGACCACTGTGAATTTAAAGTAACAGTATCCCTCCACTGAGTACAACTATCTTGATTATGGAAGAAATTATCAGGTGTCTTAAAGGCCATTTCTGTTTTAATTCACCCAGTTATCTAAACATTATATTGCCTGTATTGCAGGGCATATGTGCTAAGTCATGAGTGTCATCTTGTTAAAAGTGAAGATAAAATGATTTATAAAATTGTCCTTTATGACCCACTCACACTACATATAGTTTAACCCGTGGTTGGAAGTTCTATCCAGAAGCAGAACTGTCTCACAGTCTTCTGAGATTTGGTGTATCCTTTCACACTACACCAGTACGACTTGCACAGCCTTTGCAAGGACAATGTTTGTAACCGTCAATAACTGCAGGATGACAGTAGAACAAATGTCTATCACTGAGAGATAACCTCAATTTACCTTCATTCACCTTGTGTAACGGTCAGATGAACACATGCTACTGAAATAAGAACAAGTCATAACCTCTATACAAACCTGTACTTGAGAAAATTTCATTCTATGCACACACACTTCCTTTTGGCAGATAATTATTGGTGTCTGAACTGGGATGTATCCTTAAAAAGTGTGGCTAGAGTAAGAATAATATTTTAGAGTTGCAGATATATTTGTGTCTCTTTTGCATATATACAAACACAGGTAAAGACAAACTGCCTGACGTGGACCTAGTTGTGGAAAAACTCTTCAAGAGAAAGGAGTTCATTCCTGACAAAGTGGGCATCAGTCTTTTGCTGTCGTTTATGGCCCAGCATTTTACACACCAAGTTTTTAAGACTGACTTCAAGACGGGAGCTGGACATACATTTGGAACGCAGATGGTAGGTTAGAATAGTATTTTTGTCCAACCCTTATACAGATTATATGGTATTTTCACCCTCCAGTGTATACCTGACGATTTCTGAGCTCACTTTTACTTCATGTGGGGAGGTACTAGGTGAAAATGCTACATGACTGGATCTGGTCAATAAATGCTATTCATCACTCATGACAATTTTAAATATATCATCTTTAGACATAGTCTTGGAAGAGACCTTTTGTTTTCTTGAGAGTGTTCAACTCAGGGAAATCAATGACTCTAGATACTAGTCCAGATCTTAACTTTCTCTGTAGTAACCAAAAGTGTTTGCTGAGCAAAAGTTGTACAGTTTGGCAGCAACTGCTGTGGATGATTTATGGAGTTTATTGTTTATTGAATTTGCTAAATCTTTAGGGGTGTCCTCATTTGCTTCAACCATGATTTTCAGTAGTATTTTCATGGTGAAAGCTCAAAAAGTCAATTAAAGTGTTTTACCACACCTGTATGTGTTCTCCGATTGTATCTTTACCATAACCCCCCTTTCAAGTTGTGTCTGAACCTTTTTTTTGCAACTATGATCTGACTGTTTAAGAACTGTTCATTAGCCATTTGGGAATTTTCATGTTTGTATGTATGCATGCTTATGATCTCAGAACGTTTTTAAATTCAGGATTTTTGATGATGGTAAAAAATTCTGGTTCATGTATTTTACTTGGTTTTCTGATTTGAAATGTTTAGTACCACAAGGAATTTTGAATAAAAACTTTGCACTGAATGACAGCCAAATGGTCACATATGCAACAATTATAGAGTGGCGAACTAAAGAAGGGAAAGATTTACTAGTGCATCCGTCTGTTTTTGTGAGACCCAACTTTCCACAAAACTGTTGAAATCCTCCAAAAATTGCTGAATTGCCTTTGCTCCTGTTTACCAGTTACCAGGTCAGTGTACCAATGGTGATAGCCCCCCAAATCATATTGATGATGTAGAGCACAACTTGCAGAGAGGAAGACAATCAATGGTGATGGCTCAAAAATATTGTATTGAGATGTAGAGCACTTTTAAAGGTGTACATGTCATACAAACTACAAAAGAGAGAGAAAAAATATATATAATTTACATTTTTTTATTCCAGAACTTTAAACCAGTTATTAGATATGAAAGTGTCATATTCAACAGTTACAATTTTAATTTAAGACCATTCCATTTATCCATATGTTTACACATTTTTACATAATTATATAAGACCATACAATTTTTTGACTCATAGTAATTTTTACCACTTCCTTGAATCTGTTAATACACAATTGGTTTCACTCAATTTTGTCACTGAGAAAATTTTTTTTATCAAGACACATAGAAAGTTTAGGTTTTTATGAATTGAGCCACTGAAATAACCTAATAAAGAATTCTACCACACCCATCCTGTGTTTTTATTTTACAAGAAGCATTTATTTTATCCACAATGGGGAAGACAAAGGACAAGACCAAAAGGTGTTTGATTGTTTCTGTATTTATTTGGTTGAAAAAATATTCTGTATTTACGAGATTACATCTAAAGAGATATCTTTTTGGTAAATGTTGTTCAGAGTAGGATACTTCTACTGGAAGGCCCTTAAAGAAGACTCGATGCAGGTTTCACAATTGATACTGTATAATATTGTATATTTTCTTCCATTTATTTTCCCATATATCCACGTCAAAACCAATTCCCACTTAGTTTCGTGACCTCTTCAACTAGATTTTGGTAGACAAATTTACAAACCTTTAATGCAACTATAATTTTCTCTAGGATATTCTTTTTCACTTCAGTTGGTTTTACATTTTGCGGATGTACTAAGATCTGAGTGTCTTGGGATACTGTGCATCAAACTGCATATGTAATGTATATTTTATACTTTTGTTTAAAATCCTGATAACTATAATAGCCACTTCTTTCCATTATCAGGTTGTTTATATATAAAGCTCCAAATTCTTGAATTGTTTATCACAATCTTGACATCAATTTATGGCATTGTCATTCGCTAGAACTAGTTTGTGGAGGGTTCTAGGATGAGCATCATCTGGCAATGTTAGTTCATATTTTTCCCAGCTTCTATGAGATTCTTCCAGAATGGATTTTAATACTCAATTCAAACCTATCTAGTGTTGCATGGGCTAACTCCCAAATATGATCTTTAAATATGTATTGCCAGCTACCTGATGTTGCTAATATACTTTTAATTTGAGTCTGTTTTATAGCCTTATTGAAAACATCAAGATTAATTAGTTTTAGATCTCCATCTTTAATGTTTATTTCAAGCTGCTTGTCAGTGATTTTAATCCGGCATAAAAATTCTTTAAATATACAGACACATATAAAGGTAGGGATGAACAAGGATGGTTGAGGCTCTTTATTATGCTGGGAGTAGACACTCTCTTACTACATTTAAAAATTCATCAACAAACTGATTATCTAGCAATTCATTTAAAGAGGTATAGGGAGCAATGTTGATGACAAAACCGTGTAAGTTTGAGCTGTTATATTTTATATCCAATAGGCCCATTTCTATTTTATTGCAATATTGAAATAGTTGAGTCTTATAAATATTCATATATATAATGTTTTAAACTGTTTGGGAACTGTTTGACTTGCCAATTTGGTACCAAGCCTCCAATCGATATAAAAAGGCATAAGCAATGAAGTTTTCTTTTTCAAAATATGCAACTATTATGGAACATTGAGCTGTAAAATCATGTTGACATTTTGTGTATACCATGGTTTATCGACTTATTATATTCCCGACATCTGTCTCTGGCTGTTGAATGGCGCATTAAACCCTAACTATTACCTTTGACCTATCATCTGCATATTTTTTTTTAGATTGATGCTGCTCACATCTATGGCAATACCAAGGAAGTACAACATGCTTTAAGGTCTCATGTGGATGGTAAGATGAAGATGCAGGTAAAACCATTATTGCTTAATAAGTGTCTATGTGTACATGTTATGTTCAAAAGTAATGCTACAGACTCAGAGTCCTGTGGTCTGCCACCTGTGGTTTATTTTAAAACGAAATAGTCTTTACAAGAGCAGCCACTTCTTGTTTTATTGCTAAAACTGATGAGCCTCTCGAAGGAAAAGTATGTAATTAGACTAACTGTTTAATTGCAGTTTACTGTTGTTCGGGGCTCGGAGTGATTTACTAACATATTTACAACTGTAATTGATTAATAACTCTTAGATTTTAGAATGCATCACGGAGATGCTTTTCTTAGAAATTTCATCTCAACAACGGGTGTTTTCTGTACAGATAAAGTATTTACACAGGAGTTCGACCTCAGATATTGCTTCCTATGTATTATCTGTAGTTAGATCGTGTTTTAAAATTTTTATCTCTCCTCAGCTCACTATTACTATACCTACTTGTTGGTTTTTCGGGTATTATCGCCCATCTTGCCAGGAATTACCATTGTAATTTGATCAATGTTTCCCCTACATCAGGCATTGAGTATTATAAACAATCTAATCTAGTCTATTTCTCCTATTGTTGGTGTCTGGTGGTGTTTTCACTTAGCTTAAGGTGAGGCTGTAGTGTGGGGTGTTAGGGTGCCTGTGAATCACCCACAGGATGAAGAGTTGTGACAGTGGTGAGATGTAGGGATATATTTTTGAGGCCCCCCACTGTTGAACTTAGACTAAGGCTTCTTACTCATGAACAACACCACCAGTCATGTTTAGTCTTCAGGTACTCCTCTTTATGGCACTGTTCACAGTTGCACTAGCCCACAGGTATGAGTGGTTCAACACTAGAGTATCTAATACATCATACTATCCTTGATACGGGTTGCAAAAATTTCTCATATTTGTGTTCCTGCCAAAAATTTTCAACCAAGGTTAATAGAAGAGGGCTTTTGTTGTTGCTGCTACTGGGAGGAGATGTGTCCCTCAACCCTGGTCCGCTTACACTTGGTATTTTGAATGCCAGATCTGTAAGGAATAACGGTCCACTCCTAGCCGAGATGGTTGCTTCAAATGACCTTGATTTCTATGCCTCACGGAAACACATATTCGTCCCTTTGATTCAGACAGCTTTTTGCAGTCTATAACTCCTCCTGATTTTATTTTTCCTCACAAGTCTCTTCCCTCAGGTATAGGTGGTGGTGTTGGTTTTTTCATCAGATCCTCATACAGCTCCCATATAATAGAATCTCCTTTTTATCGGTCATTTGGGAACATGGTGGTGTCAATCGGGCTTCAAGGCCATTCACTGTTGTTTGCCTGCATCTACCGCTCTCCAGGATCATGTACCTGCAACTTTCTGGAAGAATTCATGTCATTTGTTGGTTACGTCTTATCTATTAATTCTTCATACTACATCTGTGGTGACTTCAATATTCATTTTGGCATTCCAGTTGGTGATGGTCATAAATTCTTTACCTTTCTTGATTTGTGTGATATGAAGCAGGTAGTCAATAAGCCTACACATCTGCATGGTCACATATTGGACCTTATTTTATCCCTCAGTGACCAGAACACTATTGCTGATGTCAAAATTTGTGACTTTGTTTCTGATCATGCATTAGTCAAATGCACGGCTGCCTTCCCTTGTCAAGTGGCTCACACTCCAAATATAGTTCAATATAGAAGGTACCACCGTATCAACATGTCTGACTTCTGCTCAGATCGCAAAAATGCTTCCTTTGTCAAGTCTCCAGTTGATGCTGTTGTTGATCTTTACGAACAATATGTACATGATTTGGGTAATGTTCTTGATAGCCATGCACCTCTCATATCTAGACTGATAAAAAAGATTCCGCAGATTGGATGTCTGATTATTATCGATGTGCAAAGTCCCTGAGGCACCAATTTGAGAAAACCTGGCATAGGGCTAAAAATCCACTGAACAGAAGTCGGCTTTATCGTCAGATTGCTTGGTGCAATGCACTTGTAAGCAACGACAAGTCAGACTACTATAGCAAACTGATTTCAGACAATAGTCATGACTGTCGAAAACTTTGGCGTGAGCTCCATAAAACCCTGAATAGGGTTTCTGATGCCACACTTGCATCCAATGAGTCTGAAAAGTCATTGGCTAACCAGTTTGTCTCCTTCTTTTCCAGCAAAATTAAGAAAATTAGAGATAATTTCGCTCCCAAGGAATGGATTGATATACTGCTGCCATCCCTTACAAAGCTGGGTAATTGCTCACTCATGGATCGGTGCATCCCTGATGCTTTCAAGTCTGCTGTGCTCACTCCTCTCATTAAAAAGCCAAATCTTCCCTCAAATGACCTGAAGAATTATCGTCCTGTATCTGGCCTTAGTTTTATCTCAAAATTGGTAGAACGTGTGGTTGCTAAGCAGCTATTAGAACATATTCATGCCCATAACTTAGACAATCCGTACCAGTCGGCATATAAGGCCGGCCATTCAACTGAGACAGCTCTTCTTTGCATAAAAATGAAGTTCACTTATCACTGTCAAGAGGTGAAACCACTGCCTTGGTATTGCTTGACCTGTCTGCCACCTTTGACACCATAGAATATTCCACTCTTCTTAGCTGCCTCCGAAACTGGTTTGGTGTCGGTGCTTGTGTTCTGAAATGGTTCACATCCTACCTAACAGACCGTTACCAATCAATAAAAATTGGATCTACTTTGTCGGATGTTTGTAAACTCCTATTTGGCGTTCCCCAAGGTTCTGTCTTGGGCCCTTTGCTGTTCTCATTGTACACCACCCCCCTCAGTTTGATTATTAGTAGACATAAGGGAATAAAGTTTCACTTCTATGCAGATGATAGCCAAGTTTATATACATTTATCCCATAAGAATGTATCTGCTGCCTTTGAAAAGCTAAATAGGTGCCTAGACGATGTTAAGGAGTGGATGTCCACTAGTAAGCTCAAATTGAATCCTGACAAGACCGAGTTGATCATCTTTGGTTCGAAGAGACAGAGGGACAAGTTGAAAGCATGTTTTCCAATTGATATCTTGGGCAACTCACTCTGTCCTGCTGATTCAGTAAAAAATTTGGGTGTGTGGTTTGAGTCAGACTTTTCTTTGTCCAAGCATGTTCAGAATGTCTGCAAAAGTTGTTTTGTTAAACTCAGTGATTTCAGACATGTCAGGAAGTTTCTCACTCATGATGTTTCTGTTCTTGTGGCTAATGCTCTTGTTAGTAGTCGGCTGGATTATTGCAACTCACTATTCAGGAGCCTCTCCAAGTTCAATCTACGCAAATTACAGTGCATCCAAAATAGTGCAGCTAGAATTGTATCAAACACCAGTCGATACACCAGTATAACTCCTGTGCTAAAGAAACTGCATTAGCTTCCTATTGATCAGCGTACAGTGTTCAAGATGGCCACACTTGTTTATAAGTATCTTCACACAGGTTTTCCAAGGTATTTTGCTCCATATGTTTCTTCCTACAGCAGTTCTTATAGTACCAAGCACAGTCAAAGTGGTGGTAATTTCCTTTTCATTCCAAAGTTTTGTCCTTATGTTCATAAATCTGTCAAACAGTTTGGTAATAGTTTTGCTTTTGATGCTCCCACTGTGTGGAATGCTCTTCCTGATGAGATCCGTGCCTCTCTCTCCCTGGTCTCCTTCAGAAAGCAGCTTAAGACCCACCTCTACACCAAAGCATACCCACTTTAGTCTGGATCATTCCCCTGGTGTTCTCTGTGGTGCTTGACCCATCTCATGTCCCTGGATACAGAAATTTTGTTTACTGCTTTTTGCTTTGTTGCGCCTTAGAGTCCTCTCGTTTAGGGAGATTAAGCACTATAAAAGTCCAATTAGAATTAGAATTTAAGCTGTAAATGTGTGAAAGTTTCAGTAGTCCTGTGGTCTCACGATATGTGAAACACAGTCATCCCTTTAAATTATTCTTAGGTTCTCAATGGTGAAGAATACCCTCCTTACCTGAAGGATGTGGATATGGAAGCCAAATTACCCGATGACTTCAAGATTCCCCCGGGTGTGGAGTTATTCGCCTTAGGTCATGACTTCTTCACTCTCTTACCTGGATTGTTTCTCTACAGCACAATCTTCCTGCGGGAACACAACAGAATATGTGACATCCTGAAGAAAGAACATCCAGAATGGGATGATGAAAGACTGTATCAGACAGCCAAGCTTGTTGTTTTAGGTAAAGTCAAACTCATATTAGTGTAATAACTTTCATGTGAGGCTTTAAGTGAGCAGGTGAAAAACCCACACTTCAGTAAGCAATCTGTTGTGAAAAATAACTAGATGAGTGCATTAGGTTTTGTTGTCGGAGGGCAGTTGTTGGGGATTATGTTGACAATGGCAGAGTTATCTTTAGAGGGATTCACCTTTTAAGAAGCTATAAGATCTGGACTGCTGAAGGTGCCCAGTGGCTTAGTGGGTTAGCTGGCTTGGTAACTCATCACAAGCTGTCACATATCTATGGGTTTAATTCTCATAGGAAAAATGTGGAAGACCTGATCCAATATGATATTGTCTGTTGAACGACACGTAAAACCCCAACTTTGACCTTTGAGTGCTGACTGCTTCAAAGATGTGTAATAGCAAGCCCAGACATTCAAAATTCAAATTATAATGAACCCCATGGTATCACCATTAGCATATACAGTTTTCCATAGGTATAAAAGCTAGAAGCTCATTACATTCATTTTATTACTGTACAGTCCGAAAAGACAACCAGGCAACATGCAGAGGGTAACAGTATTTCACTGTTATAAAATAAGCTGATGTACAAGTTCTAAGACAACAAGCCACCATCTCACATCATCAGAGTAGCATTCCACGGTCAGGCTGTTGTTGGCCATTGGTTGCAAGATTGGCAGATTATTCCATTGTTGGGCCAAAGATGACCGGACGTTGGCTATTGGTTTCATGGTCAGCACAATGTCTAAAACTTTCACCCACCATGGAATTGAATTTTAGTCAAATTGGTCTGTCAATTTCACCCCAGGAAAACATAAACTGGTCAATTTGGCCCCAAGAAAAATACCTTTATCAGATTGGCCCTTAATGTTAAATCAATCTTGATGTTAGATATTATTCCATTGTTGGGCCAACGATGAGCCAACGTGGGCTCCAAGAAAAGTACCTTTGCCAGATTGGCTCTTAATGTTAAATCATTCTTGATGTTAGATGTTTATACTGGAATATTAAGTATAATAAATTTTTTTCAGCATATGCCCTATATAATATGTTATATTACAAATAGAATTGATAAGCCTAAAACTTATAATTTACCCTTACATCCAGGATTGAGTTTTCTGCAGAGGCTAGGATTTATTTGGTATAAATGTGAAGAGAATTGCTCAAAGGGACAAAATTTTGAAGATGGCTTTCCCAGAAGTCGAAATTTGGAGTATAAAAGCCAGGGAAAAGTAAGAAGGTTGTCACTGTTAGGTGAGACATTCACAGAAGCACGTTTCCCTCTATTTGTTTGAATAGGATGCAATACTTGTCAAATTGAAATTTTCTATTTTAAATAGCGGTTTCTCTCACAAGATCAAAATCAGAAATAGGTATTTTTTATAATTTGTATATTTAAACCTGAAAACTGTATTTAAAACATATCAGTCTTGTAGTTTCAGTCATGTAATGGGATCCTAATAGTTAGTGTTGGCTTAGTTTTCGATTTGTTGATTGGTCAACACTTGATCCTCCTTTTACCTAGAAGTTACTGCATCAAAACTGGACTTACAATACCAACTGCAAGTCTGGTATGTTATTTCCGTAAACTTCTCCAGTCTTATTGGTTTGTCACTACAGGTCATTGTGGTTAGTATGACTTGTCTGTTGTGTCTCTACAGCTTGCCCTCACACTTTCATGTTTGATCTTACAAGAAACAGGCTAACCCCAAGTCAGGTCAGGATGTTGATCCAGACAAGCTGGGCTTCTACTGGGTCCTATCTTGGTGGTGAAACTGACCCTCCATTTTCCTGGACTTTGAAAGTCCCGATTCCCAACTCAGATAACTGATCCTTGAGTCAGTAAGGGTTGGTTAGGGTTGGCTCTGGTGGAACAAGTCCATAAAGGTCCCCTATTTCTCTCAAGAAATCTTTCAGCACATGCCAGAGTCCAACAAAACTATTATGCTGTTTAAAATTATTGTATCCACCAGAAGCATCCGGTGGATACTTTGGTTTAGCGTTCGCTACGCCGCCGCCGCCAACGTGCGTAGAGAGATTTTCAGCGTTAACGCTCTAAGAGGAAAACAACAGCAGCTAGGTTCACCAAATTTGCAGGATATCTTCATTGGGGGGTAAGCTTCTCTGGGAAGGAAAATAGCCTCATTCTGAAAAACAAGATGGCCGCCACGGGCATTTCTTTGAAAATAATCTACATTTTTCTACTGGCTGTTCCTCATAGGTAGAAGGTTGAATCTCTTCATAGGTGATAGGTATGACACATATACATGTCCTCTACAACCTTGCACACATTTGACCTTGAAGCTCCTAAATCAAGGTCATCCACGGAGTGCCGAAGTAACCCACATAGAGGACTTTAAAAGTGCCTATATCTCCCTTATTATTGGTCCTAAGGTTTCCAATGTGAAGCCAACCTATAGGAAATCATGTGCTGCAAATCTTCTGATGTGGTTAGATTTGACCTTGGACCCCTCTTTCAAGGTCAATCGAGGATAGCCAAACTTAAAAGTGCTTATAACTCACTTATTCTCGATCCTAGAGGTTTGGGATGGTAAACCAACATATAGGAAATCATGTGCTGCAAATCTTCTGATGTGGTCAGATTTGACCTTGGACCCCTCCTTCAAGGTCAAACGAGGATAGCCAAACTTAAAAGTGCTTATGACCCACTTATTATCGATCCTAGAGGTTTGGGATGGTAAACCAACATATAGGAAATCATGTGCTGCGAATCTTCTGATGTGGTCAGATTTGACCTTGGGCCCCTCCTTCAAGGTCAAATGAGGATAGCCAAAGGTAAAAGTGCCTATAACTCACTTATTATTGGTCCTAGATGTTTGGGATGGTAAACCAACATATAGGAAATCATGGGCTGGGAATCTTCTGGTGTGGTCGGATTTGACCTTGGGCTCCTCCTTCAAGGTCAAATGAGGACAGCCAAACTTAAAAGTGCTTATAACTTGCTTATTATTGGTCCTAGAGGTTTGAGATGGTAAACCAACATATAGGAAATCATGGGCTGGAAATCTTCTGGTGTGGTCGGATTTGACCTTGGGCCCCTCCATCAAGGTCAAATGAGGATAGCCAAAGGTAAAAGTGCCTATAACTCACTTATTATTGGTCCTAGATGTTTGGGATGGTAAACCAACATATAGGAAATCATGGGCTGGGAATCTTCTGGTGTGGTCGGATTTGACCTTGGGCCCCTCCTTCAAGGTCAAACGAGGACAGCCAAAGGTAAAAGTGCCTATAACTCGCTTATTATTGGTCCTAGAGGTTTGGGATGATAAACCAACATATATAAAATCATGGGCAGGGAATCTTCTGGTGTGGTCAGATTTGACCTTGGGTCCCTCCTTGAAGGTCAAATGAGGATAGCCAAAGGTAAAAGTGCTTATAACTCGCTTATTATTGGTCCTATAGGTTTGGGATGGTAAATCAACCTATAGGAAATCATGGGCTGGGAATCTTCTGGTGTGGTCGGATTTGACCTTGTGCCCCTCGTTCAAGGTCAAATGAGGACAGCCAAACTTAAAAGTGCTTATAACTCGCTTATTATTGGTTCTAGAGGTTTGGGATGGTAAACCAACCTGTAGGAAATCATGGGCTGGGAAGCTTCTGGCGTGGTCAGATTTGACCTTGGGCCCCTCCATCGAGGTCAAACAAGGATAGCCAAACTTAAAAGTGCTTATAACTCGCTTATTATTATTATTTTTTTTTTTTTTTTTTTTTTTAATTGATATTTTTGATATTTTACATTATATATATAAACATGTATATACAGAACATGAAAATCACAAGGACAATAACAAGAAAGACACGGACAGAGACGTATTCACTAAAAGGAAAGCACAAACCTGTTTATAACCGGTTTACAATACTGAAGTTATATCATTTACTTGTTTTTTCTTGAAAAATATGCATTACATCTTAATGTTCTCAGTAAAAACTGAAGTACTGCTCTACATTTTCCAACTGGTATCCATCAGAGAGAAATATCCAACTATTGAGTGTCATTTTTTTTAATTTTACACCAACGAGACCAAGTCTTTTCAAATCTTTCATTTGTATTATTGACCCTTGATAGCATCTCCTGTTCAAAGAACTTTTGTTTCATTGTATTCTGAAGGCAGTATATGTTTGGGTCTTGATGTTTATATGCACAAGTAAAAATATAATACCTAGTAATAGTTTAGTGGCCAGAAAAAGTTATCCTGTTCAAGATATCCCAGAGTTTTTGATATCTTATCCAGATGAAGCTTTATTGATATTTTTGTTTCTATCCAGGATACAACATTATTCCATAATGCATTTGTGACAGTACACTCAGAAAATAAATGGGTTAGCGACTCCACATGGCAATGACATAACCTACACGTATCATTCTCTGCATTTTCCATTTTAACTAATAGCTCATTTACGCCCAGGATACGATATAGTACGCGGTATTGACACCAAATGTATTCATTATCATTTATAGCACAGAAACAGATCTTATAAACTTGTTTCCAAAAGTCATTATCCTGTACAATGTCTAATTCTAAGCACCATTTTAATTCATTTTTCCGTGGTTTATTTATTTTCTGCTGTAGCTGAAAATAAACAGATTTATGTCCACGTCCTGGAAGTAGCAAGTCTTTTATATGAAATGGGATAAATGGTCTCTGAAAGCCGAATGTATTGCTCTGCTGGTAAAGTGTAATAAAGTTTTGAAGTACTTTCTTAACTGTAAAGTAGTTAAGAAAGTTAATTGAAAAGTTATACCTATTCTTCATTTCTGGTAGACTTAAAATGTTTCCATTTGTATGAATAATATCTCCAATACTATATATACCGTGCTTAAACCAGTCTGGAAAGAAAAGATTGTCAGTACCAATGTGAGTGTTGAACCATAGGCTACTAGAGACGATATCTTGACGAGAATGGACTTTTACTTTTCTACATAATTCCATAAAATATGAAAATACGGTTTTCCAAAATGGATTTAAATTTGATATTCGATGATTGAGCCAATCCCCTCCAAGAAGGGCCAGCTTATTCAGGTCTTTAATTTCATGATTTAATAAAGTCAGCCATGCACAGTTTCGGCCAGAAATGATATGTTTTACCCATCTTATTTTAAGTGACCTTTCAAAGTTGTACACATGGATCATTGCAAGTCCTCCATCTGAGATTTTTTTACAAATTTGTTGTCTATTTATCTTATCTGGCTTGCCATCCCAAATATAACTAAATAGCAGTTTATTAAGTGTGTTGATCAAATGAGGAGGGGTTGACACAGACAAAAATAGGTGGGTAAATTTTGATAAAATCAATGTTTTAATGACTGTTATTTTTCCAATTGGTGTTAAGTAACGGTGTTGCCATGAATTAAGAGTTTGTTTTGCTCTTAGTATTGCCTTTTCATAGTTTAGTTCTGGCATTTGTGTTAGTTCAATCGAAAAATCAATTCCAAGAAGGTTAAAGTCAGAATCCCCCCAGTGCTTATTATTGATCCCAGGGGTTTGGGATGGTAAACCAACATACAGGAAATCATGGGCGGGGAATCTTGGCATGGTCAGATTTGACCTTGGGCCCCTCCTTCAAGGTCAAGTGAGGACAGCCAAATATAAAAATGCTTATAACTTGCTTATTATTGGACTTAGAGGTTTGGGATGGTAAACCAACATATAGGAAATCATGGGCTGGGAATCTTCTGGTGTGGTCAGATTTGACTTTGGGCCCCTCTTTCAAGGTCAAATGAGGACAGCCAAACTTAAAAGTGCTTATAACTCGCTTATTATTGGTCCTAGAGGTTTGGCATGGTAAAGCAGCATATAGGAAATCATGGGCTGGGAATCTTCTGGTGTGGTCGGATTTGACCTTGGGCCCCTCCTTCAAGGTCAAACGAGGATAGACAAAGGTAAACGTGCCTATAACTCGCTTATTATTGGTCCTAGAGGTTTGGGATGGTAAACCAACATATATAAAATCATGGGCTGGGAATCTTCTGGTGTGGTCAGATTTGACCTTGGGTCCCTCCTTGAAGGTCAAATGAGGACAGCCAAACTTAAAAGTGCTTATAACTCGCTTATTATTGGTCCTAGATGTTTGGGATGGTAAACCAACATATAGGAAATCATGGGCTAGGAATCTTCTGGCATGGTCGGATTTGACCTTGGGCCCCTCCTTGAAGGTCAAATGAGGACAGCCAAACTTAAAAGTGCTTATAACTTGCTTATTATTGGTCCTAGAGGTTTTGGTGCATTGTGTTTACGGTGGATACAATTTGCATCGGTTTTCCGATGCGCTAGGTCTAGTTTACACTCTGATTTTCAAAATGCAAATTGTCTTAATTAGTGGCACATTTTTGAGGGGACCGATTGGCTGAGAGTTGAGTTTTTAGGGTGCAGATTTGCTGAGCGCAGCTTTGACACCGGCTAATTTATGAAGCTCCCCATGGGTGGTATTAAGTTAGTCTCCCATAAATAGCCATAAGTACATGTCATCCCACCATTTTCAGCTCTTCTGCTGTCTTTTATGGCAAATTTTGTTTCATTCTGTCTCTTTCTTAAATATTTGCCATAGCGTTACTGTATTTTAGAAAGTTTCTTTGTACAGTCTTTTCGCTGTCAAACTAGGCAATTATCATTCTTGATTTCAAGTCCTCTTCTGTAGCAAAATTGTAGTTAGTTGTTTATGTCTCTGTTGCTGTACAGCATTCTGTCTGTTTTTTCCATCTATAAGTGCTAGAAATACTGTGTAACTGAGGTATTTTGTGTTTCTTGTTACAATAAAGAATCATTTATATTTCCAGGTATCACCATCAATATAATAGTTGAGGATTATCTGCAATCTGTCAGTAATTACAACCTGCGAGTCGAATTTGATCCAACCCTGATCCATGGCACAACCTTCAACTACAACAACCGCATATTTGTGGAGCACAACCACTTATACCACTGGCATCAGATGATGCCTAACGAGTTCGACATTGACGGTTAGTAAAGATTATGAGCTGTAAATAGAAAATAAAAACAATAAAGACCCCCTCCCCAAAAGAAGAAAGAATGAATAAGGCACAGAAAAGCTTGAGTAGTAACAAATTAGTATTCATTCAGCGAAGTTTTTTTTCAATTATTAACCCCATCCCACCAAGGATAGGGAACTAATTCCCCGCTACAACAAATGGGTAGCCACAGTGGCCACACACAGATCCACACACCAAGCATCAATATTTTTAACCAATGGGGAAATGGGAATAATTCAGCTTTGTCATGCATCTGACTAAAATTGTGTAATGATAACACTTTTTGTATTTCTTTTACATATGCACTTGCATGTAAGGATTCTTGTTTCTGCTGAGGTCTGCTATTTTGAGAGAACAATATGAATCTTTTCTTATCTAATACAAAATAATCGACTGCTTGGCAGGCATAAAAGGGGATTAAGTGTGCTAAGCTAACATAAGAATTGACAGAAGCTACCAGCAGTTGATTTTCTAGGTCAGGAATCCAGTGCTGTTGGTATGAATGAGAAATCTTTAGGTGAAGAGTTGGATCTTAAGCTTTTTCTGAAAGGATATTACAGGTTTCCATAAGTGGGACTGGTTCTTATAAGAAGAGTATTCCAAAAAAGTTAGTGCAAAACGACTAAAACACTTAACACTATTATTTTGTTGTATCCATAGGAACAATCTACCCAATGCATGATTTCCTGTTCCACTCTGACTTGGTCGTCAAACACGGAACCAAGAATTTCACCGAGTCTCTGAGCAGACAGCTGTCTGGAATGGTGGGTATATCATTTGTAATAAAACATCACTGTGAAACTGAATAATATTGTCAACTGCATAATGAGGACTGAGCCCATCCCCAGAATGCCTTCAGTAAGAAAGCACAGACTACATGCACATTAGAACCTCCTCAAGTCAAACTTTAGTAAACAGAATGCCTTTTAAGCAGAAGTAACTATCAGGTTACTAGAAAATAAATATAAATCAAATGTGTGACAACTGACTCCTGACTTATCTCCTGTTTCACATTATGTCACATTTACACTCACCATTTTGGTTTGTGTTAAAGATCCAGGAAAAACAGTATTACTACTTAAAGATGATGCACCTATTGTATCAGCAAAAACCTTCTGTCATCTTCACAGATCACCCTGCAGAACCATGGCCCATATTTGATGAATATAGTGAAGCTAGCCATTGAACATGGAAGGGAACTGAGGCTTATGCCCTACAGCATGTACAGAGAAAGGTTTGGACCATATCCAATTGATAGCATCGACCAAATAACAAGTATGTGAAAAGATTAAAATGCAAATTAAATTTCTCACACTCCAATAGGATTTAGATGTTGATTGTTACTGAAAAATATTTTCTGAAACCAAAAAATGCACTCACAACTAGTAATTTGTGATGTGTCATTTTCAAGATTCAAGTTGTAAAATACAGAAAAAGCCTTTTTAACTTTGTCTTAAATTTACTGTATTATTGCTAAAAAAGCTAGTAAGATTCATAACTTTAAACAATATAACATCCCATTTTTTAAAATATTTTATGTAATATGCAAGAATAGTTCTTCTCCAAATTACCTTTAAATTTTTACTTTTCTATCCAAATTGAAACCTAGAAAGATTTACTGATGAATATTGCAATATTAAATAGGATCCATTGTCTACTGGTAGACTTGGTGAATATTAAGCTGAAGGGTATAGTTTGAGATAAGTTTTAACCTTTGACTTGGCCAAAGTTATTTCTGAATGATTCTTTGTTTCTTCACTACAATATTAAACTTTTCATGAGATAACATGGATTTATTGTTGCATTAATCTCTTTTTCCTGCCATGTCTTTTTTCAGAAAATGAAGAACACCGCCGCCTACTGAAGGAACTCTACGGTGATGATGTCAATGGTATTGAATTCTACGTTGGGATGATGGCTGAAGAGAGACGCCGCAAGGGTCTCTTTGGGCCTTCTATATATTCACTCCTTGCCCCTTTCTCTTTGCAGGCATTTTTTTCGTCCCCAATTTGCTCACCTCAGCTGTGGAGGCCATCTACATTTGGTGGAGATGTTGGTTTCAGCATTATCAAGACAACCAATCTGAGGGATTTATTCTGTCGCAACATGCCAGGTGAATGTGGCTTGGTCTCATTCAGAGTGCCTGGCGATAATCCTGAAAGTAATGCACCCAAACCAGAACTGGCGAAAACTGAGCTTTAAAGGAAAGAAGTGTAGGCATACCCCAAGTATCTGTTGTTTGAATTCGTTTATCACACTATGTTCTTTCATGAACACAGTACTTTCAAAATTTTATGCTTTACTTACTCTTAAAAGTTCTTTTGGAATAATATTTCAATGCTGCTTTTGTTTTGATGTGGCAGATAATAATGGAAACTGTTTAAATTATTTGAGAATGAGATATTGAAAATGTTTATTGTTCACCTCTTTAAATCTGGATACTTAAAAATGTCATTTAGGAGAAATTGGATAATTTTGAAATATAGTAGGCAATAAAAATGATATAACATGAAATAAATGAGAGTAATAACCAAGAAAATAAATAATTAAAAAAACTTTGAAATCAAAGCTCTGGCTTGACACTGCAGGTTGTCAAACAGATTTACTAGCTTCTTATTCAGGGAAAAAGTCATAGGTTGTACAAGATCTTGTGATTTCATATATTTTCCAACTCTGTAAGTGACAAATGTTTTATTTAATTCCTTTTTAGCAGTTTGATCAGCATTATGTGCTATAAAAACTGCTATTCCGACAGTCTGGCAATTAAATATTTGTGACCTTTGCTCAACTACACTTGTTTCCTCCACCCTCACACTTTTATTTGGAATGTATGTGTAATTAAACCAAAAGAAAATTTAATTTCAGTGCAGGTTAATGCTATAGTTGAAGGATTAAACCAAACTGAAGTCACATGCTCATTTATGTAGAATTATATTTCTCAAAAGCAAATGACTGTGACAATAGCCTTTGTATAATTAATTGTATTTCATAGAGTATATAATCTGCAATAATGTCCCAACATGAGAAAATGCTGCATTGTTTTTAGTCAGTGTGCGAAGTTAATGCTTACCACCCTCACCGAGACTGATATTTATTGTAATGGACCTGTATCATTCTACAGTTAAAGGTTTGAATTGCCTGTAAACTTAAGAAAACTGAATATTTTTATAATCTCTGGGCAGATTATAAAATGCCTCTTGAGTGTGTGCTGGGGTGCGGGGGTGAGTGTGTGTTTATGTGCATGTGTATGTAATGCAGTTTTCTCTAAAGTGGAGGGTTGTGGTGTCATATTTAAATAGCACTGATAATACTTTATGATGTTCTGTGTGATGGCGAATTTTTGGCTAATTTTTAGAACTGTAGCTCCAAAGTTAACAGAGTATGTAACATGTACTTTGACATTTTGTCAATCACTTGTAACTTCAATACTATTGAAGTTACAGGTTTTTGTGAAATATGTTATTCACCAACTCACAAATTGTACTCGCACTTATCTCACAAACTGTAAGAGATAGAATGATTTGGGGTAAATTTTGAACCCAGTGGGTACTGAGGACTACTCCTTTGAACCTTAAAATCATAACATATAGAGTTGCAAATTTGGATTCCACTTGGTACCAAGGACTACTTTTTAATAGCCCTGAAAAACAGAGAAAGATACATCTTTTATCTGCCCACAGATGTATGGCTGGTCTAGTTAATGCTCTGTGCAGAGGCATAATTTCATAGCTATAAGTTCATACTTATATCGTTTAGTGTTTATCCCTGGAGAGAGATCATGCCACTGCTGTGTGTCTTGTATACCTCATGATCCTTGGTCAATGTTCACTATAGCATAGATTAAGATCTGATCAAGTTCAAATCAAATTTCACAAAATCAAACAACTATTAACAAAGCAGGGATTTGTTGAGCTGTAAAGATTATTTATTTTATTGCGTTAATGCATCCTATCCAATGAACAATTGCTTTACCGGTCCCGCTAAGCGTCAGAAAAAGATGTCCTGTATATAATACCGGCAGGACTGGCCAGGAGAGCGCATTCGCCAGGTGGCGCATCGTACTTCCTCTTCCTGTCTAGACAACGTGACGTCATAGCATCTTTTTTGTTTGGCGCGTGGAGAGTGAAGACATGTTTTCTCGACAAGCGAATATTTTGTTCTACACCGAACGCAACCTTTTTATTTTACTTTTTAAGTAATTTAGAAGTATTATCTACAACTATGTCATCTCCAGGACAAAGACGAGGTTCCTGCGGACACGCTATGGCTGGGTTCGACTCCCACTCCAAGAGTGCACGTTGTACGGACAAAGGGCTAGGCGACGACCCCTGCGTCCAGAAGAAGGAATGTGCTATCTGTAGAGGGTTTACCCCTGAACAGACCCTTGAGTTGTCTACCCCTACTTATAGAGACAGAAAAGACAAGAAGGCGACTGCATCCTCCTCCGCTTCCACTCTCGTGGACCCTGCACACATTAGTGTGCTTGGTAAAGTGGAGAAGGTCAAGGCTGTTCAATCTACCCCGACTACGGCTAAGAAGATGAAGTGTAGTGAATCCCCCAAGCCTTCTGCCAATAAGAAGAAATCTTCCAGCAGTAGACCATCAGCTGAAGATTTAAAGCAACTTGATGACAAGTGGGCAGAAAGATTCTCCCGTCTTGAGGCAATGCTATTGGCCAAGACATTCACAGTACCGGTTGAACCAGTTGTGAAGCCAGCTTCAGATGTGACTACCAGCCAGAAGCCATTTTTTGATCCTGGTGCCACCACCAGCAAGCTGGCTGTAGAGAAGTCCGGTCCCTGCCTTGATCAGGCCACCGGTGAGGCTGTAGAGGAGATGCAGACTGCCACCCAGCTCCTTGGGGCTCCCGTTGCAGGGATAGCAACCCAGCCTGTTCAGGCCCAAGGTTCGTTCCGCGAAGTTCAGCCAACCGGTGAGGGAGATTTGACTGCAGCTTCTGATAGTGAAGCTGAACAGCTCAGTGTTACCGGTTCCCTGGATGAGGAGATCCACCGGGACCGGTCACCAGACAGAGATGTCTCCAGAGATGACCCTGACAGTGAACCTACTGAGGAGGCCAACTACAGGGAAACTATGAGGGGTGTGAGAAGTTTTATCAACTGGCACAAGGTCCCTGAGTTTGAAACTGTGTCCTCTACTGCAGATGACAACCCCTTTGCCAGTGCACGTGCCAAGCCAACCGGTAAAGTTTCTGTGAAACTCCCTGTGGACAGACGACTGGTTGTGTCGTAAGATGTCCAGTCTTAACCTTACTCTCACAGAGGGCTATCCAACTAGAAACACAGACAATACTGGCCTCCTCAGAGATCAGTTCATTAAAACTCCCAGATCTTCCAGATGGTACGGGATGCATGCTGAGAAGGATAGTGAGAACTCAACAGTACGCACCTGGTCACCGGACCCTGCCAAACTCAACCATTCCTTCAGCAGGGTGGCTCGAAGAAACTTACCTACTGCCCCACCCTCTCGGGCCTTCAGCCAAGATCTACTCAGGAGGTGGGAGAGAGCAGCAAGGGAACAGACAATAATGTGCAACCAGGCTGCTGGGTTATCAAGGTGTTTGACTAGGGTTCAAGACTCTCTGGCCACTCAGCTCAAAACCCTATGTCTGGACAGTAAGGGCAAGTCATCAGAAGATGAAGCAAGCTGTTAATGAACTGGAGTATCTGACCACTTTCAACCGGTCAATCTCACAGGCCATGGCCAGAACTATGCAGGATTTATCCGAGGGCATTTTTATCAACATGGCCAACTTCACTCTGGCTCGCAGGGATAGCTATTTGGACTTCCTACACTCTGGAGTAAAGCAAGATACTGTAAACGCCTTACGAACATCTCCAGTACATCTCAACGCACTGTTTCCGGATCAGCTTATTGCCAAGGCTGAAGAGGAAATCAGTAAGAATTAAGAGAGGCATTTGTCCGGTACATCACACTGGCAGCAACATCGCTTCCACCCTTACCGTGCAAGTGACAAGTCTGCGGGTCACCACGACAGGAAATCTACCCTCCCGGCTTGGAAGCAGATTAAAGACAAGCAACAAGCCAGGAAAGGTCGTGGCAAAGCCTCAACATTCTCCCAGAAGCTGTGTAATTTCTGTGACCGGTCAGAAGAATTCTGTAAATGTTACCGGTCAGGGAGACTTGAACCCAGCACCAGTGGTGGCCGAGAACAGGAAAGTGACTTTAAAATTAAATGTAGACTCTCATGTTGCAAATGCTCATATTGTCACCGGGTTGCCACAAAGGAAAGGCGTAAATCCTACCTTTTGTCAAATGTACACAGAAATAGAATATGTGAAAAATGTTTCTTGTTTAGGTCACTTGAGTTCTGTAAATCTTACCAACAATGCCCCACATGCTGTTATAGATCCTCCTGTAGGGGCAAGGTTACACCAGTGTTGGGAGAAATGGGAAGCCCTGGGTTCGAGTCCAAAAGTAGTCGCCACACCGAGGCAGGGCTACACCCTCCACTTCCGGTTCAGGCCCCACTTAACAAGGTCACCTACTGTAATAAGCCACTACCACAACTCAGCCAAGCAGTCCTTCCTGATAGAGGCACTGTATCAGCTGATAAACAAGAACGCAGTAGAACCGGTACAAAATCAAAACTCACTGGCTTTTTACAACCGGCTATTTTTGGTACCCAAACCCAACAACTGGTGGAGACCGGTCCTGGACCTGAGCACCTTGAACACCTTCTTGAACACAGAGTCGTTCAAGATGGAGACCCCAGAGACAATAAGAACCTCCCTACAAGCAGGGGAGTGGGTCACATCCATAGATTTCAAAGATACATACTTCCACATACCAATTCACAGTCAGTCCAGGAAGTACATGCGTTTTCATCTCCAGGGTCGATCTTACCAGTTCAAAGCCCTACCCTTTGGTCTATCCACAGCCCCCATGGAGTTCACAGTGGTGGCCAAAGAGGTCAAACTCATGGCACTTCAGAAGGGTATAAGGACCCACCAGTACCTAGACGACTGGCTGGTGAGAGCCTCTACCCACGACACTTGTCTCCAGCATACTCAAACCCTGGTCACACTTTGTTAGGAACTAGGGTGGCTGGTGAACAAGGAAAAGTCAGAACTGGTCCCCAAACAGGTCTTCAACTTCGTAGGTTACCAGTTCGACCTGAAAGAGGGCAGGGTCAGACCAACAGAAGAACGTTGGCAGACCTTGACCGATAAGATCAGATCAATACTGTTGGATCCGGTTTGCCCGGTCCGGCAAGTCATGTCCCTCATAGGTCTACTCACAGCAACAGAAAAACAAGTCCACCTAGGGAGACTTCACATGAGGCCCATACAGTGACACTTGAAAAACAACTGGAGGGTACCAGAGTCACTAGAAAAGGTGATCCCAGTCCCCAACTCCCTCCACCCACATCTAAAGTGGTGACTGGAGGAAAGCAATGTGCTGCTAGGTCAACCATTACACCCTTTAAAACATGCTGTGCAAATTTTTACAGATGCATCAAAAGAAGGGTGGGGCGCTCACTTAGACGAGCACACTGCAAGGGGAACTTGGTCCCTTCCAGAGAGCAAGCTGCACATAAACCACTTAGAGCTAAAAGCAGTGTTTCTAGCTCTAAAAGAGTTTCAAACCCTCTGTTACAAAAAGACAGTACTGATAGCTACAGACAACACAACAGTGGTTGCCTATATCAACAAAGAAGGGGGGATGAAGTCGGGATCACTGTGTGCCCTACTGTGGAGAATCCTGTCCTGGTGTACCAGACAGCAGATAACCCTCAGGGCACGTCACATCCCCGGCCGGCTGAACGTGATAGCAGACAAGCTATCCAGACTTGGCCAGACCATTCAAACAGAGTGGTCACTTCTTCCAGAAGTGTTCCAAGCTGTATGCTCAAGGTGGCACCAGCCACAAGTGACCTGTTTGCCACCAGATTCAACAACAAACTGCCACAGTTTGTGTCACCAGTGCCAAACCCCCAGGCTTGGGCAGTGGATGCACTCAGCCTCTCCTGGGAGGACCTGGACCCATATGCCTTTTCAACAGCAGCCATCTTGGGCAAAGTGGTGGAGAAGTTACAGGACTACCCTTGCAACAGGATAATTCTGATTGCCCCAGGGTGGCCCAACATGCCCTGGTTCTGGGATCTAGTGGCAATGTCCAGTCAAATCCCACTGTGCCTGCCCAACATACCAAACTTAGTTTCTCAGCCATTTAACCAGGTCCTTCACAGGAACCTGTCAAATCTGAACCTACATGCCTGGCTCCTAGAGCCTCAGCAATCAAGGAGCAGGTCTTCTCTGAGGCAGTGGCAGCACGAATTGAGGCTCCTCAAAGAGGATCAACCAGATCTGTCTATGAGGCAAAGTGGACCATTTTTACAAAGTGGTGCCTCAGTAATCAGGTGGACTTCAGGGCACCACCTCTGAAAGCCATTGCTGATTTTCTCCTGCACTTGTTTCAGGACAAGAAGTTACAACCAGGCACTATTGATGGCTACAGATCAGCCATTACTGACAAACCTCGCAATTCCACCATTAATGTCAGCAAGGATGAAAATCTCACTCGTCTCCTGGACAGTTTCCATAGAGACAGACCCAAGGGCCGGAGGGGCATCCCCTCCTGGAACCTTTCCCTGGTGCTTCACCAGCTCACAAAGGCTCCCTTTGAACCCCTTAAAGAGGCCTCCTTGAAACATCTAACCTTCAAGACTGTTTTCTTGCTGGCTTTAGGTTCTGGTAAACGCAGGAGTGAGATCCATGCTTGGTTACATAAGAACATCAGACACCAATCAGACTGGTCTAAGGTGTCCTTATACCCCTCACCCAGCTTCCTATCCAAGAATCAGCTGGCCAAAGAGGGTCCAGACAGTGTGGATACAGTGGTCATTCCAGCCCTGGCACCATCTCTGGATAAGTCACTCAAAGGTGATAGGTCCCTATGTTTCGTTAGAGCCCTATGCTACTACTTGGACAGGACTTCAGACCTTAGGCAGAATAAGGAGTTGGTTTTTGTCTCCTTCAAGAAGGGTTTTGACAAAGACATCTCACCTGCCACCATCTCCTCATGGATCAAACAGACTGTGATTCTGTGCTATGAGCTCTCTGACCAGGAGGTCCTCACCTTGCATCAGGTTAAAGCCCTTGATATTAAGGCCTTCCAATCAGGGATCTCCTTAGAGCAGATATTGTCAGCCTGCCACTGGAAATCTCACAACACCTTCACTCAATTTTATTTGAAGGATGTTGCCTGTGCTGACTCAGAGCTTTTCCACCTGGGACCTGTAGTGGCTGCCCAACAGGTGCACCACCAGGTGAGAAGAGGTTGTATATATATGTTAATATGTACATATTGTAAATATACCAGATATGTACATACTGTAAATAGGTTGAAATGTATAAAAAAAAACTGTGACTTGCTTCCTTCGGGAAGTTTATTTCTTCTGGGACTGAACTCAGCCCCTCTCTCTCTATCTTTCCCTTCTCAGACCAACCCTGGAAGGGAATGAAAAAGGGGGGGCAACGTTGGTAGACTCCCGGTTAACCGGTGAGTTGGTAGCCGACCTTGACCTTTCAGGGTTCTCTGACCCTAGGTCAAATGGGCCTGTACAATTTGTTTTGTTTTGAGTTCACTTAAGTCCCTAGCTGCTTACCCGCCTACCAAGCAATAGTTATTCAGCAATTGACCATTGGATAGGATGTATTAACGCAATAAAATTGCAAATTTAATAAGTAAATTAAATTTTTATAAGTTAATACCCTATCCAATGGACAGGCAAGGCCCACCCAACCGGCCCCACTATCAGCTTACTAGGGGTCTTACTAGGACTAGACATGAAAAAGATGCTATGACGTCATGTTGTCTAGACAGGAAGAGGAAGTACGATGCGCCACCTGGCGAATGCGCTCTCCTGACCGGTCCTGCCGGTATTATATACAGGACGTCTTTTTCTGACGTTTGGCGGGACCGGTCTCACCGACCGGTTGTCCATTGGATAGGGTATTAACTTATAAAAATTTAATTTACTTATTAAATTTGCCATTTTGTTTTTTTCACATTCATATTACTTGTGTTTCCACTTATTTTTATAAAAGTACTCTATACCAGACTGCTGCCATAAACAAAAATACATTGAGTTTGCAAGCTACTGTTGTGCAAGGAACTGGACCAAAACAATTGTTAGTTGTAAGTAATATGTGTTTAAGTTGTTTATTTTGTTTAACTATTGTTTTCATTAATTTCCAAATTAATTCTCCAAAGAATAGTAGAAACATGTGTAAATGGTGTTATACCTTTGTTCTTACTCAGTGTTGCAATTGTGTCTTTTGGAATTGATGTGTTAAACACTTTTATAATTGTCATATCTGATGATTGCTGGATTCTCTGGATAATCAAAAGCATAAAGGATAGTTATAATAAAAGGTGGAACTATTATGGTGTTGTCGGTAAACTGTCAGGGGCTGCAAACTCGGTTGAAAAGAACAGATGTCTTAAATTATTTTAAAGATAAACAGCCAGACATAGTATGTCTACAAGACACTCATTGGATATCGGAAGACCTGCCTGAAATAAAAAAAAACATTGGGATGGGGAATATATCCTTCATGGAAATAGAACAAATTCATGTGGGGTAGCAATACTTTTTGGTAAAAATTCTGAATATGTTGTTGAAAATATTGAAAGGGATGACTTGGGTAACATGATTGCTGTGGATATTAAGCTAGACTCAATGAACATCAAAATAATGAATATATATGGGCCAAATAGAGACTCTCCTTCATTCTATAATAACATTTCAAAGATAATCGCTTCAAATGAGGAAGCTTATCTGCTTATTTGTGGTGATCTTATTATAGCTTTGGATCCTCTAAAAGATACATGTAATTATGCCCATATTAACAACCCAAATTCCAGAAAGACAGTTTTAAATTTGATGTCAGATTTTAGTCTTACTGATGTGTATAGGAATTTACACCCTCATAGATATACATGGAAACGTCAAAATCCACTGCAACAAGCTTGACTTGACTATTATTTGGCATCAAACACTTTTCTGGATGTAGTACATAATTGTGAAATATTACCTGGATTTTTGAACTGATCACTTATGATTAAATTAGAAATCTGCATAAATTAGATTTTCTCCATATGAAAAAACAGTAAAATCAATAAAAAGGAAAATGGTTCAATTACACAGATCAAAGCCTTATATTAAATGAAATTAAGGCTTTTAATGAAACCTTGTTTGACTCACGAAATTGTGATCTCCAAGAATGCGAACCTAAAAGAATACTTAGTTAATTATAATATTAATAAGCTAACAGACATACAATCAAACCTTTTGGAAGGTAAACTATCAGTGTATGAATTGGGACAAGCATTAAAAATATGAACAATGGAAAAACACCTGGTATTGATGGTTTTCCTGCAGACGTTTTTTGGTCAAAATTTATGATTCAAAGAGCTATCAAGTTATTACAACAATGAACTACCTCTAACATTGAGGCAATGGATAATATCATGTTTGCCATAAGGAAATAAAGATTGCACAGTCCTAAAAAAATGGCGGCCAATTTTGTTGCTTTTAGTAATATACAAAATGGCCTCAGCATCCATAGCGAACAGGTTAAAAACCATTTTAGATTTTCTAATTGATAAAAGTCAAACTGGATTTATTACGGATAGATACATTGGTCACTCTACACATCTGGTCTGTGACATTATGTATTATACCGAAAAAACTCAGAAAGGTTTTCTAATGCTTATTGATTTTGAGAAAGCATTTGACTATCTCATGGAAGTTTCTAGAATTTTTGGGATTTGGACATAATTTCATAAAATGGATCAAGCTATTTAACACTAATATTCAGGTTTCTGTTATACAGTGTGGAATTTTGTCAAAATTCTTCAATATCAAGCAGGGCTGTCGCCAAGGAGATCCTTATTCTCCATTTCTATTCATTCTGGCTGGTCAAATATTGTCATTATTAATCCACAATAATCAAAATTTAAAGGGTATAAAAATAGGAAACATCGAGTGCAGGCTCACACAGTTTGGTGATGACACCACATTACTAATGGATGGTTCCAAGAATCTTTGCATGCAGCTTTGAACACGCTGGAGATATTTGGCTCCATGTCTGGACTAAAGATGAATACCATGAAAACTAAGGTGATCTGGATTGGAAGGAAAATATTTAGTAAAGATAAATTTAAAGTAAACACAATACTTGAGTGGGGCACCACAGAGTTTAATTTGTTCGGATTAGAGTTCAATGTAGATCTTGATAAAATGATGCAAACAAATTACTTGAATGCAATTGCACAGTCAAAGTTAATACTAAACAATTGGAAAAAATGTCACTTGACACCCTTTGGCAAAGTGACAATTGAACTTTTCAACTTTTACAATCTCTAAATTTAATCACCTTTTTATTACACTGCCAAATCCTTCAACAATGTCACAATCTATTTCTGATATCATGTACAAATATATTTGGAATGATAAACCAGACAAGGTAAAAGCAAAAGATTTGTAAGGACTAGAGGAGGACTTAAAATGCTGGGCCTTTTGTTGGAAATTTATAAAATCACTGAAATTAACCTGGATTAGACATCTGATAAGACACTCAGATGCACCATGGGCATATCTGGTTAACCATCAATTAAATCTTTCAAGTAAATTATTATCTCCGGGGAGATTATGAAATGATGCCTGTGTGTGCGTGCGTGCATGCGTTAGTTAGTCACGCAGATTTCTCCAAAACTACTACAGCTACAGATTTTTTGTAAATTAATTGTCCCAATGAATTTTCACGCCCTTGAAAATTTTTTGGTTTTATGGACTTAGGCCTAAAGATAAGTGAGTAATAGCAATCTTAGCTACTTGGAGTAAAGGGCTCATAACTCAAAAACTATTGCAGTTACAACTTTTTCTTCAAATATGTTGTTCAGCTACTTTGTCCTTAGCTATAAAATGGTACATAGTTTGGTGTCCCATTGCATCCATAAGTGAGTAATAGCTATTTTCTTATTTGTAGCAAAATAATGACATCAGTAAATGTCAAATATCTTCAAAAGTATTAAAGTTAGGGAATTCTTTTCAAATACGTTATTCATCTAGTTTTTCGTAAGCTATCACATAGTAAAGTTTCAGACCTGTTGCACAATGGATAGCTGAGTAATAGCTACTAAAATGAGTAAATGTCTTTTAGCTCTAAAAGTATTACAGATAGGCAATTTCTTCTAAATAAGCCATTGACCTACTTTTGGGTGATCTACCACATAGTGAAGTTGTAGAACTGTAGCTCTTTGGATAGCTGAGTAATAGCTACTACAAAAACTACTGCAGTTACAGTATTTTCGTAAAATAATTTCTTCAGCTACTTTTTCCTTAGCTATAAGATGGCATATCGTTTGGAGTTCCATTGCATGTCATAAGTGAGCAATAGCTATTTTCTTATTTGTAGCAAAATTATGATGGAAATAAATGTCAAATACCTTCACAAGTACTAAAGTTAGGAAAAACTTTTCATTTGTTATTCATCTAATTTTCGATAAGCTTACTTTCCTGTGTCCTTTATATTTTTGTTGCTTTTGCAGATGTAGGTCAATAGCTAATTGACTAGATAGCTGAGTAATAGCTACTAAAATGAGCAAATGTCTTTTATCTCTAAAAGTATTACACATAGGCTATTTCTTCTAAATAAGTCATTCACCTACTTTTGGGTGATCTACCACATAGTGAAGTTGCAGAACTGTAGCTCTTTGGATAGCTGAGTAATAGCTACTAAAATGAGTAAATGTCTTTTATCTCTAAAAGTATTACAGGTAGGCAATTTCTTCTAAATATGTCATTCACCTACTTTTGGGTGATCTACCACATAGTGAAGTTGCAGAACTGTAGCTCTTTAGATAGCTGAGTAATAGCTACTAAAATGAGTAAATGTCTTTTATCTCCAAAAATATTACACATAGGATATTTCTTCTAAATAAGTCATTCACCTACTTTTGGGTGATCTACCACATAGTGAAGTTGCAGAACTGTAGCTCTTTGGATAGCTGAGTAATAGCTACTAAATGAGTAAATGCCTTTTATCTCTAAAAGTATTACAGATAGGCAATTTCTTCTAAATAAGTAATTCACCTACTTTTGGGTGATCTACCACATAGTGAAGTTGCAGAACTGTAGCTCTTTGGATAGCTGAGTAATAGCTACTAAAATGAGTTCATGTCTTTTATCTCTAAAAGTATTACAGGTAGGCAATTTCTTCTAAATGAGTCATTCACCGACTTTTGGGTGATCTACCACATAGTGAAGTTGCAGAACTGTAGCTCTTTCGATGGCAGAGTAATAGCCACAAAAATAAGTAAATGTCTTTTATCTCTAACAGTGTTACAGATAGGCAATTTCTTCTAAATATGTCCTTACCTACTTTGGGTTGATCTACTGCATAATAAAGTTGCAAACTGTAGCTCTTTGGATGGCAGAGTAATAGCTACTAAAATGAGTAAATGCCTTTTGTCTTTAAAAGTATTGCAATCAAACATTAAACTTGTTGTCACTTCTACATGTGCCTCCATCTCACAAGAAAATTTATAATCCATTATCTTTAGTACATCTCATTTATACGGCGGGAGATAAATGCATGCGTCAGAATGCTTGTTTAACTATGGGCCAGCATGGTGTGAAAAACTTAAGACTGAAAACCCTTTTTGGAAAGATGTGTTAAATTCTGTGCAATATATATCACAAGATTGTCCAATAGAAAGTAGCCAGGATATCTTACATAGCCCTTTCTGGTATAATAAAAATTAGTCAGAGCCCTTTATTCTATCTAGTATGGTATCAGAAAGGTATAACATTTGTAACAGACTTATTCAATTCAAACGAAACTTTTCATTCAATGATGGAATTGAAAAAATTGTATAACCTTCCGCATGTTAATGTTCTAGAATACTATAGAACTAAATTACTTACTAAAGCATTCTTGGATAAACTTAAACCAGATTTGAACCATTACAGAGAAATGGGACCTTTCTTACCAACACATTTAAAAATTTTCTTCAAAATTGAAAAATGTGCTACTGACATTTATAAAGTAATGAATAATTCTTCCATCCCCGTCATGGTCTTAAGTGGGAAAGCTGGTAGTTGCTTGCCGTTGGTCGGCAGTTTACAGTACAGAACCCTAACGTATGTACTGGTTTCTTCTGCCCTTCCAACTACCCGTCATGATATGACCTGTACAGTGTTGAAAGCGACGTAAAACCCCAAATAAATAAATAGATTCTCTTGTGGTGCCTCACTCACATGGTTTCAATATAGACTTTTGAATAATTGGAGTTAGAAAATATTTAGCAACATTAGGCAAAGATGATTCTAATGTTTGTAGACTGTGTACACATGATGAAGAAACTATTGTTCATTTATTCTTTCACTGTAGCCATTCAAAACAACTATGGGTTTCAATTTCTACCTGGTTAAAGATGAAAATAGGTGTTTTAATAAATTTAAAGCCACAAGACATGATTTTTGGGTATTTACAAAAAGATGTCAACTATGACCTAATTAATTTGCTGGTCATTTGTACAAAAAAGTATATATTTCAACATGCCATTAATTATAACAAGATAAATATTTATGTTTTTCAAAAAAAAATTAAAAGTACTTTCTATGAACATTTAACACTGTTAAAATTAAAGGATACAAATGAAAAACAAAACCAAATTCATAAATGGTCCACATGGGAGCCACTATTTAATGATGTATAAATTTTAAAAAGACAAACAATGTTAACATTTTATTTTATATCTTTGTTTTTCTAAAATAAATTGAATTGTGAAGTAAGTTAATAAATGGTAGAACTAAAGAGAGACCTTCACTTTGATGTATATTGAGATTATTGTATCGAAATGGAGAATGAAAAATAAATAAATAAAAAGTCTGAGTCCTCTGGAGAAGGCCATTAGCTTCACTTCCTTTATGATCATTGTAAGGACCTGGGGGACTGTGGCCCAAAAGGGAGGGAGGTTAACTGGAACACCTGTGACCTGTGGCAAACCTTAGGTATTTCTTTGAGTTTGGGTGGATGGGGATGTGAAGGTAAGCGTCCGAAAGGCCTATCAATGATGCTCATTCCCCTGGAATCAGGGAGGTTCTGATGGACTTTGGAGTTTCCATTTTGAACTTTTCTATGTGTAGAAAAGTGTTGAGCCTGCTTAAGTCTATTACTGGCCTCCACCTTTGGTGAGGCTTGGGGACTAGAAACAGGCGACTGTAAAACCTGAGAGATTTTACATTTTTCACCCTTTCTACTGCATTCTTTGACAGAAGAGACTGGATACAAGTGGCCAGAGCTTGGTCTTTTTGAAGAACCTTGTATTCTGACTGAATCAGAGGGAATCTGACCAGATTTGGTTTTGAAATGAATGGCAGAACGTAGCCAGGGTGATATTGTTTAACATGATGGATGAACATTTGTTTGTTTGCCAGTCTTCTGAAAGAACGGAGACCTACTGATGGACTGAGGGAGGCTTTTAAGGAGTCATTGGGGGAGAAGTTTCTATGCCCTCATCCCCAATTGTGGAGTCGAAAATGACCCTGGAGCCTCTGAGGTTCGGTTTCCCCCACCTTAGGAAAACGATTGGTTACTGCTCTGTGAGGAGCTGCCCCCATAGGGGTATTTCCTGTAGGAGCCTCTTGTTGGGACCATGAAAGGGCTTAGTTGGATAGGTTCTGAAACTCTGAGAGTCTTTAGAAGTGCCTTTTTGAGGAGGAAGTCCTCTCCCTCCTTTACAAGTTAAGACTTGAACAAGGAGGAATGCCAAATGAGCGAGTTCTTGGCATCTCATTTCCCCTAGATGTGGATTCCCCTAGGTTTGGCTTAGTGCTTTAGCAAGCCGGTGTTACCCCTGGAATATAACTCCCTTTGGAGTATGTGGGCCAAGGATTTGCTGAGACATATGAGAGCCCTATGTTGAATAAGAACAGTCTTATTCCATATGTCAAGATATTCATAGGCTTGCTCATTTCCACATTTGACTGCTTTCTCAGGATTGGCACCTTTCTGAATTTGAGATTTGACACTCTTGAAGTTTGACTTCAGGCTATGTTGGCACTTCTCAAGAGTGGCATTGCAAGAGGATGAAGTCTTGGCAAAGGCAGCAGTAAAGTTGAGAGTGGATATGTTTTGCCTAGCTTGGTGTTCCAATTCCTTAAGAATTGGTAGGGGAACCTTGCCCATAGGAGCCCCAGGGGGCTTAGGAGTAACACAGATTTTTGCAAAATCTGTATTCAACTCTTGTATTTTCTCCTCATAACAGGGCTGTCCCATCTTGTACCACTTTGCAGTGGAAGGAGGAGGTTTGATGTATTTACCCTCAGGTAAATTAGCAGCCTGGAAATCATGCTTAAATTTATCAAAAGCATTTGATAACTGAGCTAAGGGGAAGCACTGAGAAAGGACCTCTTGGTCTGAGCTCTTGATGGCCTTTCTCATCACCCAAACCCATTATTGAAGTTGAGGATTTAGGCATGGACTCCCTGGGGTCAGGGAGGGAAAAAATGCACCTGAAAGTGTCCACTTCTTCAGCGTACTGGGAGGGAACATCAGACAGAGCTACTTCCCTATAATAAGGGGGGTCAGGATCATGTTGAGGTTGGTCTTGATCAGAGATAGCCCCAGAGGGCTTTGAAGACTGGAAAGCTTCTAACATTAAAGCCTGAAATGAACCAATTTGCTGCTGTAAATGGATGTTACAGTAATAGTCACCAGAGACACACTTTGAGAACCTTCTCTTGCTAGTTGGTGTTTGACTATGAAATCTGAGGAGGGGAACAAGGCAAACATTTACCATCAGCCTAGATTCGATATTTGTTTGCAATCCAGGCATGGATTTCATGGAGTACAACAGAGAGGTTCCATTTTGGAAGATTCCTGGAACTTTTGGGACGATCCCTGTGAAAACTGGAGAGTAACCTGTTAAGGTCTGAGCTTTGGGAGATATGGTGCCCAGCTGGGCCCAGGGTGTCAACAATAGTGGTCCTTTTACCATCAATGGTCAAAGGGCGCCTGTTTAGGTCTTGGTACAGGTTCATGGAAAAGTCCGAGACTTATTTCACAGAGTGAGAAATCCACTGAATTTTCTCTGCACCATTTTTCAAATAGGGCCCACTTTGATTTATAGATGGTTCTTGTTGATGACTTCTGAGAGGCAGCAATTCTCTTTGCCACCTCCACAGAGAAGCCTTGTTCCTGGAGTTGTCCACTCCTAGACATCAGGTGTGGAGGTTGAGATGTTGATTTCTTTGAAACACACAGTTGTGGGACTGTTTGAGAAGAGTTGTTGACACTGGTAGCTGAAGTGGGATCTCTGTTGAGAGCTGCACTAGGTCCTGAAACCAGGGCATCCCTGGCCAGCCTGGGGCTATTATGATGACCAGGCAATTGCATTGTCTGATATTTTTGATCACCCTACGAAGGAGAGCCGTTGGAGGGTAAGCATAAGCTGTGAGACCCGACCAGTTTATGTTTAGAGCATCTATGTCCCAAGCATTTGGATCTGGGACTGGAGACACTTACAGTGGCAGCTGGTGGTTCAGATGAGTGGCAAATAGATCTACATGATAGGTCGCCCGTTACATTCAGACACCCTGAAATGTGTCTGGCTTTTAATGTTATGCTGTAATGATGGCACCAGGTCATGATTTTCGACAGGAGAGGACACATCTCTGCCGAGTGGGTTCCTCCTTGTTTGTTCATGTAGGCTAGTACTGTTGACTTGTCCATAGCAACCAGTACTGTTTGGTTTGATACTGGTCCTTGAACCTTTGAAGTGCCAGAGAAACCGCATTCAGCTCTAGAACATTTATGTGTAGCCTTTTTTCCCTGTCTAACCACAGACCCTTTGTGGAGGTTTGCTTTAAATGAGTGCCCAGCCTTCCTTTGAGGCATCTGTAAAGAGTTGGATACTGTGGTCTTTGGGATGAAGGTCTGCAGCTTTCATCACGTTTGTGGAATTTTGCTACCACTCTTAGTGTGCTGAAAGGGTTTCTGTCAAAGGAAGGATGTTGTCCAATGACTGAGGATATCTTTAGTGCTCCTTGAGATGAAACTGAAAGGGCCTCATGTGAAGTCATCCATCCGGGACCATATTCTCTGTTGAGGCGAGCAACCCAATTAGTGACATCAAACATCTTGCAGTCAAAACATATTTGACTTAAGACGTAGGATCAAATCCTGAAGTTTGAGCCATCTATCTTGGGTGGGTTTTACAAGGGCTGAATCTAGATGGTAGTCGTAGCCCACAAACGAAAATACCTGAGCAGGTTTTAGTTCGGACTTCTCCTGATTTATTATCCAAACTAAGGACTGAGTCAGGTTTATCGCTGTCTGAATGTTCACTTGGGCTTCTTCCTGAGACTGGGCTCGGATCAGCCAGTCGCCCAGGTACTGTTGAAGCCTGATTCTCCTTGTGAGGGCAAATCAGCTTAGTTCCTTTACAATCATTGTAAAAACCTGTTGTCTGTGGCCAGTCCGAAAGGAAGGGAGGTGAACTGGAACACCTGTGACCTGTGGGAAAACCGTAGGTACTTCCTTGAGTTTGGGTGGATGGGGATGTGAAGGTAAGCATCTGATAAGTCTATTGATGACACCCATTCCCCTGGAATCAGGGAGGCCCTGATGGACTCGGGTGTTTCCATTTTAAACATTTCTATGAGAAGGGAGGTGTTGAGCTTGCTTAGGTCTATCACTGGCCTCCACCTTTGGCAAGGCTTGGGCACTAGGAACAGGCGACTAAAACTCGAGAGATTTTACATTTTCCACCCATTCTGTTGCGTTCTTTGACATAACAGACTAGATGCAAGAGGCCAGAGCTTGTTCTTTGTGAAGGGCCTTGTAGCCTGATCAAATCAGAGGAGTTCTGATCAAATTTGGTTTTGAAATAAATGGCAGAACGTAGCCATTGGTGATAATGTTTAAAGGTCATAGGAAACATTTTCAGATCATTCATTAATGATTACATATACATATGTAAGTTCAATTTCTGTAAAAATAAGATGTGTCTGGACAAGGTTACATGATATATTCAGTCACTTTCTGGCTGTTTTTTCAAGAATTTCACAACTGTCGCCATTATTTTTCACTTGACAACTCTCGTAAAAAGTACTAGCCTTGACGTCACAGGTTCATGACAATGTAAACAAACTATCATTTTCATAAGCCTTTAAATACATACATATATATTTAAAAGATTGCATAATCTGTTTTTATGAAGTTTATTTGTTTATAAGACATCAGTCTGCCACAGTAACGTTCTGAAATAGCCTTCAGAACATCTTTTATATTTGTTTCAGATAAAAAAATATTTAGAGAGGTATTAAGCAAGTTGCATAAAAATCACCAAACAATGCAGTCAGCCAGGTTCAACTCCGAGATGAATTTTGACAGTTATTTTTTCAATTTTGAAAACTAACTATTGCTAGGAGATGAAATAAATACAAGACAAATGTCTTAAGAACTGGGCCTCAAGCAAGGATAATCACATATGTTCCCCAAATTAGTTCAGAACTTTCCCACCAAAACTGTAAACAATGCTGCTTTCATAGTATACATAATGCGTCTAGCCATCTACAGTGTTGATTACAGTTCCCCTAAACACATTTTCCTTTTCCTTGGTCTCAACAAAGGCTTAAATTGAGAATAAAATGTCACCAGCTAATTTCCAAAAGTTAAAATTATCCAAACTTAAGGCCAAGAAGTATCCACTATAGTATCTTAAGGAAAACCCTTTATATACTGAATTATTTCATGAACTGATAATGTAAAAGTTAGAACTTCAAGGATGATTCTTTCAGAATAAATTCAATAAATTTGACTACAACAGCATGCTTTTATAAATGATTTATGCAAATGAAAACAAATTGTATATTTTGATTTCACTTTACATCATGCCTTATCTTGATAGAAGTACCGGTGATTAAAGGCAAAAAACAGTATCCAGTACATTGTAATGATAACTTTTGAATTTGTCAACAGGTTCTTAGTTTTGTGTAAATTTATCTAACTTGTGAAAGGCTACTTTCCCATCACAGTCTAAAAACCCTGAAAAAATGGAAGCAGACAATATCTCATACATATGTTATGCTTTCTGCGTTTCAAGACAAGCTTACTTATAGTATATCTGTGTTTGTTAGAACTGTTAGTGGTTAAAAATTAGGTAAAACTTGAGGGAAAAAACAGCATCTGGAAAAAATAAAGGCTAGTGAGCTTTTTTTGCAAAGAAAAATGTTATCTTCCTTCAGTTTGTAAAAATGTGATTTGACAGGATTGGTTTAGGTAGAAGAATGTTTTTTTTATATTACTGCATACTGGGAAGGCAAATCATCTGCACTGTTTTATCTCTGCATGTCTTTCATCGATGTCTGTAACAACTTCACTGGTTAAATTACCAGTACAATTAGGTGAAACTAGAAAAAACTATAGAATGTTTTACTTTTTTAAAGACAAGAATAAGATCACAGACCTGTATTTTTTCTACCAAAAGTTAAATGTTCAGTCTTTCACCAATCACTTCCGTCTGTCTCCATTTAACTCTTACCACAACAAAGTTCACTATGAACCGATTCCGTCATCACTCATCCATTGCGAGAAAAACAACAATGTTGGCTTTTCGGCTTTACTTCCTGATATTTTTTTTTGAAATGTAATCTGTGGCTCTCATACCATGTATTTTATAAAACAAACCACATTTTGTGTTTAGAAAGATGTTTATGCATGCAATGAAGTTGTTTTCACAGTTTTTGTGAAAAATGTTAAAATGACCTTTAATACGCTGTCTGAACATTTGTTTATTTGCCAGTCTCTTCTGAAAGAACGGAGGCAACCTCCTACTGGTGGACTGAGGGAGGCTATTGAGGAGTAATTGGGGGAGGATTTTCCATGCCCTCATCTCCTGGGGTGAGGTCAAAAACGAGGAAGTCTTCTCCCTCCTTTACTAGCTGAGACTTGAAGAATGAGGAAGGCCAAAATGGCGAATTCCTCAATTCTTGATGTCTCATATCCCTTAAGTGTGGTTGTAAGACTGTCATTTTGGCCTCGCGCCTGAGCAGGCCATTGTTGCCCATAGTATAGAGTTCCTTCTGGAGTATATGGGCCAGAGATTTACTGAGGCAGGCAAAAGCTCTTTGTTGAATAAGAATGGTCTCATTCAAAATCTTAAAATAGTCACAGGCATTGTCATAACCTCGCCTGGCTGCTTTTTCAGAATTGGCACCTTTTTGAATCTGACTTTTTACCTTTTTAAAGGAGAATTTAAACTGTGTTGACACTTCTCCATAGCGGTGTTACAAGAAGAAGACGTTTTAGCAAACTCAGCTGTGAAATTGATAGTGGAGAGATTCTGCCTAGCCTGATGTTCCAGTTCCTTAAAAACTGGTAGAGTAACTTTGCCCATAGGGGCTCCAGAGGGCTTAGGAGAGATACAGATTTTTGAAAAATCTGTGTTTAATTCTTGCATTGTATCTTCAAAGCAAGGCTGTCCCACCTAGTGCCACTTTGCAGTCGAGGGAGTTTTATGTACTTTCCCTCAGGTAAATTAGGGGCCAGGAAGTCTTGCTCAAATTTATCAAAAGCATCTTTGATACGAGAGCTGAGAGGGAGCATAGCTGAAGGGCCTCTTGGCCTAAGCCCCTGTGGCCTTGTTGGTCAACCAGGCTCAGAACCGAAGTGGAAGACCTAGGCATAGTTTCCCTGGGGTCAGGGAGATCTAAAATGTGGCTGAAGATCTCCACTTCTTCAGCATATTGAGAGGGTAAGTCAGCTATGGCTACTTCCCTATAGTCATGTTGAGGTTGGTCTAGTTCAGAAGGGACCCTATGGGGCTGAGTAGACCTTTTATTGTGAGCAGAGGACTGATCCTCCTCTGGGGATGACGACTGAGAAAGATATTTGGCCCGAACCTTGTGTTTGTGTTTGTCCGAATGTTTTTTGGCTCTGGTTGAACACACCTGTTCGGGTTGTTCGGATAGATCAGACTGAGTCATGTTTGGATTGAGCATCTCCGAATCATGGAGGCAGAGAAGGACCATACACATCCAACTCCATGGCTTCATCAGTATGTTCGGAATGGGGGCAATTTATCAGACTGTTTACTGGGGCCAGGTTTTGAATCAGAAGTGGAGCTCTGATTCAACTCCACTTCTTTAGCCGAATTTTTCATAGACTGCATTTCATCTCTGAGAGACTTCATCGTTTCAAGCATAAAAGCCTGGAAAGCCCCCATTTGTTGCTGAAGTTGGATGTTAAATTGAGTACTCAGAGATTAATCAAGCTTAGACTTGATCTTTTGTTGTAAAGCCATACCTGGGGTTGGTGGGGCAGTTTTAGTTTTAATGACAAAGTCTCAAAACGCAGGGGTTGGGGACATGGAGGTGAAGCAAATAAATTGTCAGCAGCACCTCCAAGGTCTGTATGTGAGCCAGAAAAGGACTCCACGTACTCATCTCCCAAAAGATCCAAATTGTCTTTGGATGTGTCTGTTAACTACTGTTTTCTAACATATCCATGCCTGTTTTTAATCTTGAGTATTTGCTCTTCGGAGAAACCTGAACAGATTTCACACAGCTTTTCTAAAGTAACACAGGGATCATCTCCCTTGTTTGCTTCTCTACAGGCAGGACAATAATTGTAAGAATCAAAGGGAAAACAGAAATGATGACATTTACTGGACCTAGGCTGGTCTTTGCTTCCTTGGTGGGAAGATATTTTTACAGCAATAAAATCCATGCAAGTCAAACCGTAAAAGCCACAAGTTTGAAAAGTTAAGAAACACTTATCCTGTCGAAGTCAGACTTTCACAGTATATACTATAACATTAATTACAAAATCTGGCTAAATAAAAACATCCAACAATACACTGAGAAATAGAAGATCTATGAATACAAAAATCAAATGCTACCAAATCACACAGCCAACGAGAAAAGGAGGAAGAATTGAAAAGAGTTCCACGAGAGTACAACCTGAGGCTACGGTTAACATCAAACATCTATTTTTCTTGGATGTTGGCCAAAGCCTGTGGCCTCACAAGTTCAGCATTCAGTTCCACATCGTAAGCTATTGTAGCACAATAAAATTTAGAGGTTTTTGTCAAACATGTTGTTCATGTACTTTTAAAGTGTCTGTCATGGCAAATATGAGTAATAGCTACTTTGAGAGTTCACAACTGAGTAAATCACTTATAGCTGGAAATCTGTTGCACCTATCCTTACCAAGGTTTCAAGATATCTTCCCTGCTATGAAATCTTGCGTGGCTAACATTTGGGTCAGTTTGTTCAATTTGCTTGGTTGCTATGGCAATGAATTTGCAAATTTATTAAGTAAATTAAATTTGTATAAGTTAATACCCTATCCAATGGACAATTGCTAATCTGGTCAGCGCAGACCGGCATGCCAGACGTCAGAAAAAGACGTCCTGTGTTTCCACCGGCTGGCCGGTCCGTAATACTCGCCAGATGGTGTGTCAGACTTCCTTCCTGTCTAGACAGTGTGACGTCATAGCATTTTTTCGTTGTCTAAACCTATTAGACCCCTAGTAAGCTGATAGTGGGGTCGGTGGGAGGGCCTTGTATGCATTGGACAGGGTATTAACCTATAAAAATTTAATCTACTTATTAAATTTGCAATTTTATTGTGTTAATACATCCTATCCAATTGACAAGTGCTGGATAACTACTGCTTGGTCGGCAGGTAAATTACTAGGGACTTAAGTGAACTCGTAAAAAAACTAACAAATTTTCTCCGGGCGTGGGTCGATTCGAGTTTAGGCGACCCTTATAAGGCCCTAGTCGGATAGTAGTGACCAGTTACCCGGTGCTATACCGACGTTGCCCCCTTTTTTACAGACCTGCTCTGAGGTAGGGGAAGAGAGGGATGAGTTCAGTTCAGGAAATAAATCTCCGAAGGAAGCATGTCTGAGTTTGTTTTTTCCATTTAACTATGTACAAACTATTTTAATATATACATATCTCACACCAAAGTCACTGGTGCATCTGCTGAGCAGCCACTACAGGACCCAGTAGAAAGAGCTCAGAATCAGCCCAAGCCACATCCTTCAAGTAGAATTTGGCGAAGGTGTTGTGTGACTTCCAGTGGCAGGCTGATAATATCTGTTCCAATGAGACTCCTGACTGGAAAGCCTTTGAAGCAGCAAAGGCCCTGACATCATGGGCTTTAACCTGATATAGGGTGAGGGCTTCCTGGTCTGATAGCTCGTAGCATAGGATCACAGTCTGATTGATCCATGAGTAGATAGTGGCAGGTGAGATGGCCTTGTCAAAACCTTTTTTGGAGACAAGGTTTCCTGAGGTCTGAGGTCCTATCCAAGTAGTAGCGCAAAGCTCTGACCGGAGTAGAGGGACCTGTCAGACTTGAGGGAACTGTCCAGAGTTGGGACCAGGGCTGGTATAACCACTGGGGCCACACTGTCCGTACCCTCCTTGGCCAGCTGGTTCTTAGAAAGCTGGGAGATGGATACAGCGACACCTTTAACCAATAACATTGGTGTCTAATGTTTGTTCTGCCAAGCATGAATCTCACTTCTGCGCTTGCCTGATCCAAGGGCCAAGAGGAAAACAATCTTGAAGGACAGATGCTTCAAAGAAACCTCTTTGATTGGTTAAAATGGAGCCTTAGTCAGCTGGCGTAAGACCAGGGATAGGTTCCAGGAGGGAATATCCCTCCTACCTTTGGGTCTGTCTCTATGGAAACTATCCAGGAGACGAGATTTTCGTCTTTGCTGATGTTGAACGGTGAATTTCCCAGTTTATGGGATGACCTGTAACCATCAATGGTGCTGGGCTGTAACTGTCTGTCCTGAAATATGTACATAAGGAAGTCAGCAACTGACTTTACAGGGGGTGCCCTGAAGTCCACCTGATTAGGGATGCACCACTTTGTAAAAATGGTCCACTTTGCCTCGTAGATTGATCTGGTTGATCTTCTTTGAGGAGCCTCAATTCTTGCTGCCACTACCTTAGAGAAGCCCTGCTCCTTGATTGCTGTGGCTCTAATAGCCATGTATGGAGATTTAGGTTTGTCAGATTTCTTCGAGGGATTTGATTGAAGGGCTGTGGTGAATGGCAGGGTGAGAGGGATCTGACTGGACATGGCCACTAAATCCCAAAACCAAGGCATGTTGGGTCACCCCGGGGCAATCAGAAATGATTCTCTTGCATGGGGTGTCCTGTAAATTCTCCACCACTTTGCCCAAGATGGCTGCTGGTGGGAAGGCATATGCGTTCAGATCCTCCCATGGCAGACTGAGTGCATCCACTGCTGTGGTCAGGGGATCCGGTACCGATGACACAAACAGAGGCAACTTGTTGTCGAGCCTCATGGCAAATAGGTCTATTTGAGGCCCGTGCCACCTGCTGCATATAGCTTGGAAGACCTCTGGAAAGAGAGACCACTCTGTTTGGATGGTCTGGCCTAGTCGGGATAGCTTGTCTGCTTCCATATTCAGCAAGCCCGGAATGTGTCGGTCTTGAGAGTTACTTGTTGTCTGGTACCCCAGGTCAAGATTCTCCATAGCAGGGCACACAGTGGTCCCGACCTCATGCCTCCTTCTTTGTTTCTGTAGGACACTACTGTAGTGTTATCGGTTGCCACAAGTACTATCTTGTCGGTACAGAGGTCTTAGAACTCTTTCAAGGCTAGAAGGACTGCTTTTAGTTCTAGATAGTTTATGTGCAGCTTGCTTTCTGGTATTGACCAGGACCCCCTTGCAGTACATTCATTTAAGTGAGCGCCCCACCCTTCTTTTGATGTGTCTGTAAAGATTTGCAGGGGATGCTTTATTGGGTGTAATGGTGATAATGTTGTCTGCCTTTAGCCACCATTGTAAGGGGGGTGCAGGGACCTGGGAATTGGGATCACCTTTTCTTGTGACTCTGGTACCCTCCAATTGTTTTTGAGATGCTACTGTATGGGTCTCATGTGCAGTCAGGAAAAGTGAACTTGCTTTTCTGTGGCTGTTAGTAAACCTATCAAGGACATGAACTGCCTGACCGGACAGGCCGGAAGTTATAGTATTTCTAGTATTTTGTTCTGGAGGTTCTGCCAACGTTCCGGTGTAGGTCGAACCCGACCGGCCCTGAGGCCAAACTGGTAGCCTACAAAATCGAATATCTGCTTTGGTTCCAGTTCCGACTTGTCCAAATTCACCAGCCAACCTAGTTCCTGGCATATTTTCACCAGATTTTGAGTGTGCTGGAGACAAACCCGGTGGGATGTAGCTCTCACCAATCAGTAATCTGGTGGATTCTTATACCCTTGTGTATGACCATCAGTTTCACCTCCTTTGCTACTACAGTGAACTCCAAGGCTGTTGTGAACAGACTAAAAGGCAGTGCTTTGAATTGGTATGTCTGACCCTGGACCTGAAATCTCAGATATTTCCTGGACTGTTCCTGTATTGGGATATGGAAGTAGGCATCCTTGAAATCTATTGAGGTAAGCCACTCCCCTTATTGGAGAGATGTTCTGATGGTTTCCGGTGTCTCCATTTTGAATTTCTCCGCATTGAGGAAAAGAATCAGTTTGCTCAGATCTAATATAGGTTTACACTTGTTGTTGGGCTTTGGGACCAAAAATAGTCAGTTGAAAAACCCCAGAAATGTTTGGTTTTGTACTAGTTCCACTGCATTTTTGTCTACAAGCTGATGTAATGCCTCCAGCAGGTAGCTGGTCCTGTGGGAATTGACATAACAGCTTACGGCTGTGGGAGACCTTGTGAGTTTTGGCCAGATCCGAAAGGGGAGGGTGTAACCCTCTTTTAGGACTTGAACAACTTTTGGACCGTCACCCAGACCCAGCCAAGTTTGCCCATAGTTTTGAAGTCTTGTCCCTACAGGCAGATTTGAGACAACATTTTTGACATTTGTTACATGTTTTACACAAGACAATTCAGTGACACAGGACACACTTTTCACATATTTTAATTTGCATTTTTTCAAGTAACAACCTGCTACCCCAGGATTTACATCTTTTTTTTGCGAAAGCCTGGTGGCAGTATAAACAACTTTTGCAACATGACAATTTACATCTGACTTTAAAGAGTTCATTGTCCGTCTTGGTACTGAAGTGCTCCCGGTCAGCAGCCTTTCTTGTAACAAATTCATTTATAAGGCTGCTGGCCCTTGGCAGGTCGTGATGAAAACTGATGCTTCCCTTTACTGCGTCTGTTGTGTCCATGTGAGAGATTCTTGCAAGCCGGCCTCTCTTGCTTTGTTATCCAACTTGCTCTCTGGACGTTCGTAAGGGTTGTACTGACCTTTGATGTAGACCGACCCTGACCGACCTTTATCATAACTTGCTATATCCTATTCTGCTTGTTTAATCACACTGTTTGGAAACAAGGTATATATAAAGCCACGACTGGGGAAGGCTGGTGGTGATTCCAGCCTGTCTTGCTATCCTCAGGTATCCACTCAGTTTTGTTGAATCCGTACTCCAGAATGTAACACTCAGCATTGTCAATTTTCTGTGGGGGATGGCAACCATATCACTTTGCTTGAGATCTAAGAGGTTTCAAAAATTGATCTCTCTGTAACCTACTGGCATTAGCACCACGGGATGGATATCCATCAGTGACAGTCAAGTTCAGTTTAGCAAGTTTCTGGCAAAGCCATTCCTCTGTGGGTAACTGAACTGAAACTTTGCCCGGTGTTTGTAGTTTAGGTCCAGCAAAAGGGTTGTCATCTGAGGATCTGGCAGCAGATTCCATATCTGGAATATGGGTCCATCCCACATAGGATCGGATGCCCCTCATTGTTTCCCTGTATGATTGCACTTCAGATAATGACTGTTCAGAGTCGTTGATAGTAGCACCCAGTTCATCCGACAGTTCACCCTCCTCTACAAAAATATCCACAGGGGGTCAGTCTGATACTACACTGTCTGAGTCTGACTCACAGGTGACATCCCTTCTAGTTAATTGGAAAGCACTAGTAGAAGGTCTATCAGAGGCTACTGGTCAATGGCCTGAGGTCGGTTTGACTGAAGTTTAGAAGTCGGTGGGTCGGTATCTGCAGCCACAGAAGGTCGTTCAGCAGACACAGAAGGTCGGTCAGTGGCCTGAGAAGCTGGCTGGTCAGTAGGTTTGATAAAAGGCTCCGACCTGATGACATTAGCTGGTGGAGAGTGAGCTGGGACCACCTAACCATGCTAAAAGTTGGTTGTTGCTGGGGATGATCCAGAGTCTTGGCTAACAGGAGTGCTTCAAGCCTGTTAAACCGGTCTGACTATTTCTGGTCCAGTTCCTGAAATCTCTGGTCAGGGGACACTGCATTCAGATGGCTAGTTGAAGCAGAAGACTTAGGTTTGACTAACTTCATTTCTTCCACCTTCTTTTTCTCAGCCCATCCACTGCCATTATTACCGACACTCGTGCCGGGTCCACAGGGTGGGACTGAGAGTGACTGCAGATGAAGATGACGGATTCTTCTTTGAAGGGGTAGAGTTAGATCTATCACGTTTCACCTTCTTGAGTTTGTAGGAAGAGGTAGATAGCTGGGCTAATTGCTCTGGTGTAAGAGCTTTACAATGTTGGCATTCAGTATCTGGTTTTTCAACACAGGGATCCTTACCCTTCTTCTTGTCACCGCAGCATGCACAGACACTGTGGAGATCTCATCCAGTCATCATGTGGCCGCAACCCCCACATCGTTGACTAGGAGAAGACATAATGATCTATAGGTTGTTAAAAATTGGTAAATAACTTTTCAAAGCAAAATATTAAGTATTCCACAATAAAACTGAAAACACTAATCTCAAAATTATTCAGTGTCCACTGTACATGCGCCAAACATAAAAGATGCTGAAAAAAGATGACGTCACGCTGTCTAGACAGGAAGGAAGTACGACACACCATCTGGCGAGTGCACTATATATAGTTTCCAGCCAGTGGAAACACAGGACGTCTTTTCCTGACGTTTGGCGGGCCGGTCTGCGCCAATTGTCCATTGGATAGGATGTATTAACGCAATAAAATTGAAAGAAGGAAAATCTGAGGTGACCAAACTTAAAGGAGCCTATATCTCCCTTATTATTGGTCAGAGAGGTCTTGGATGTGTTACATATATGGGGACTGTGTCTGTGCATTATTCGATCTAAGCTTTATATGTGTCTTAATATCTAAAGTAAGGGAGTTATTGATTTTTGTGCTATGTGTTATGATGTTTATTGATCTATTTATAGACTTGAGGGAATCCTTCTAGACTAACCTCAGTGATGTTATTTATAAATTTGAGAGAAGCCTATAAGGTACCTGTAGGTTATAGAACTTCCTCACTTAATCTAGTTTCTGACGTTAACTTCATGTTAGTTCTATTAGAATCTAGATGCTTCTATGAACATATAAGGACTGTACACCTAACCACAAGTGAACTTAGTATTCGCTAGCTATAAGGAAGGCTATTGTGTCTTGGAATATAATATTCAAATGGATATATATATATAAAGTACTTGTGTTGCTGTGAACTTACTGGAGTGAATTAACTGGATACATTGTCTGGATAGATTTACTGTACTTTGGATATTTTTGGATATTGTACATTCATCAAAGTCAAAGTTGGGGTTTTACGTCCCGTTCAACAGCCAGGGTCATATTGGGACAGGTCCTCAGAATTGCCACTTGTGGGACTCGAACCCACAGAGGTGACAGCCTATGATTAGATGCCAAACTTGCTAACCACTAGGCCACTGAGGACCTCTATTGTACATTCATAACCACTATCTTATATATATCTTTTTATGTTGTTTGCCTATTTCATCATGGTTTATATTAATATGTAACCCCAGTACATTACTATACCAACTTCCCCAAAAAGCGGGTATTCTGCCGGGAATTACCATGGTAATTTGAACAATGTTTCCTTATATCAAGCATATGGATAGTATTTTCACAATCTAACCTGTGTCTTTTAAAGTTTACTTTGAGTTTTATTCTAATCATTATATAGCCATTCTCCTATTGTTGGTGTCTGGTGGTGTTGTCACTTAGCTTAAGGCGAGGCTGTAGTGTGGGGAGTTAGGGTGCCTGTGAGTCGCCCACAAGAGTTGTGACTGTGTTGAAGTGTAGGGATATACCCTTGAGGCCCCCCACCATTGAGCTTAGATTTAGGGCTCTTACTTATGAACGACCCCACCAGTCCAGTTTAGTCCTTGGGTTCTTCTTTTCATGGCACTGTTTGCTGTGGCACTTGCCCACAGGTATGAGTGGTTTAGCACTAGAGCATCTTATACATTATGTCCTCCTTTGACAAGGGTTGGAAAAAATTTCTTATATTTGTGTTCCTGCCGAAAATTTTCATCCATGGTTAATAGACAAGGGCTCATGTTGTTACTGCTACTGGGAGGATATGTATCCCTCAACCCTGGTCCATTCACACTCGGTGTCTTAAATGCCAGATCCGTAAGGAATAAGGGTCCACTCCTACCTGACATGGTTGCTTCATATGATCTTGATTTTCTTTGCCTCACTGAAATACCTATTTGGCCCTTTGATTCAGACAGCTTCCTACGGTCTATAACTCCTCCTGATTTTAATTTCCCTCAAAAGCCTCGTCCCTCAGGTATTGGTGGTGGTGTTGGTTTTTTCATCAAATCCTCCTACAAACCCAACACAATAGAATCTCCTCTTTATCAGTCATTTGAGAACATGGTGGTGTCAATCGGGCTTCATGGCCATTCATTGTTGCTTGCCTGTATCTACCGTCCTCCAGGATCATGTACCTGTAACTTTCTTGAAGAATTCATGTCATTTGTTGGTTACCTCTCATCTATTAATTCTTCATATTACATCTGTAGCGACTTCAACATTGATGTTGATGTTCCAGTTGGTGATGGTCATAAATTCACTACGTTTCTTAACTCTTGTGATCTGAAAGAGTTAGTCGATATTGGACCTCATTTTATCCCCCAGTGACCAGGACACCATTGCTGATGTTAAAATTTGCGACTTTGTTTCTGATCATGCATTAGTCAAATGCTCAGTTGCCTTTCCTTGTCAAGTGGCTTACACGCCAAATATAGTTCAGTATAGAAGGTACCACCGTATCAATATGTCTGACTTCCGCTTTGATCTCGAAAACACTTCCTTTGTCAAGTCTCCAGCTGATGCTGTTGTCAATCTATACAAACAATATGTACATGATTTGGGTTATGTTCTCGATAGGCAAGCACCTCTTGTATCTAGAATGATAAAAAAACATTCCGCAGATTGGATGTCTGACGATTATCGACGTGCAAAGTCCCTTAGGCACCAATTTGAGAGAACCTGGCATAGGGCTAAAAATCCACTGAACAGAAGTCGGCTTTGTCATCAGATTGCTCAGTGCAATGCACTTGTAAACAAAGATAAATCAGACTACTATAGAAAACTGATTTCAGATAATAGTCACGACTCTCGAAAACTTTGGCAAGAGCTCCATAAAACCATGAATAAGGTTTCTGATGCCACACTTCCATCCCATGAGTCCGAAAAATCACTGGCTGACCAGTTTGCCTCCTTCTTTTAGAACAAAATTAAGAAAATTAGAGATAATTTTGCTTCTATTGGCCCTGATAGTGATATTCACCCTCCTTCAGATCCTCCAAAAATTAACGACTTTAGGCAAGTTTCTGAGGAGGCTGTTGATAAGATAATTAAAACCTCACCAACAAAATCATGCCTGTTGGACCCTTTGCCGACTTTCCTTATCAAGGAATGCATTGATATACTGTTACCATCCCTTACAAAGCTGGTTAACTGCTCACTCATGGAGGGGTATGTTCCTGACGCTTTTAAATCTGCTGTGGTCACTCCCCTTATTAAAAAGCCAAATCTTCCCTCAAATGACCTGAAAAATTATCATCCTGTATCTGGCCTTAGTTTTATCTCAAAATTGGTAGAACGTGTGGTTGCTAAGCAGCTATTAGAACATATTCATGCCCATAACTTAGACAATCCGTACCAGTCGGCATATAAGGCCGGCCATTCAACTGAGACAGCTCTTCTTTACATAAAAATGAAGTTCACTTATCACTGTCAAGAGGTGAAACCACTGCCTTGGTATTGCTTGACCTGTCTGCCGCCTTCGACACCATAGATCATTCCACTCTTCTTAGCTGCCTCCGAAACTGGTTTGGTGTCGGTGGTTGTGTTCTGAAATGGTTCACATCCTACCTAACAGACCGTTACCAATCAATAAAAATTGGATCTACTTTGTCGGATGTTTGTAAACTCCTATTTGGCGTTCCCCAAGGTTCTGTCTTGGGCCCTTTGCTGTTCTCATTGTACACCACCCCCCTCAGTTTGATTATTAGTAGACATAAGGGAATAAAGTTTCACTTCTATGCAGATGATAGCCAAGTTTATATACATTTATCCCATAAGAATGTATCTGCTGCCTTTGAAAAGCTAAATAGGTGCCTAGACGATGTTAAGGAGTGGATGTCCACTAGTAAGCTCAAATTGAATCCTGACAAGACTGAGTTGATCATCTTTGGTTCGAAGAGACAGAGGGACAAGTTGAAAGCATGTTTTCCAATTGATATCTTGGGCAACTCGCTCTGTCCTGCTGATTCAGTAAAAAATTTGGGTGTGTGGTTTGAGTCAGACTTTTCTTTGTCCAAGCATGTTCAGAATGTCTGCAAAAGTTGTTTTGTTAAGCTCAGTGATTTCAGACATGTCAGGCAGTTTCTCACTCATGATGTTTCTGTTCTTGTGGCTAATGCTCTTGTTAGTAGTCGGCTGGATTATTGCAACTCACTATTCAGGAGCCTCTCCAAATTCAATCTACGCAAATTACAGTGCATCCAAAATAGTGCAGCTAGAATTGTATCAAACACCAGTCGATACACCAGTATAACTCCTGTGCTAAGGAAACTGCATTGGCTTCCTGTTGAACAGTGCAGTGTTCAAGACAGCCACACTTGTTTATAAGTATCTTCACACAGGCTTCTCCAGGTATTTTGCTCCATATCTTTCCTCCTACAGCAGTTTTTATAATACCAGGTGCAGTCAAAGTGGTGGTAATTTCCTTGTCATTCCAAAGTTCTGCCCCTCCGTTCACAAATCTGTCAAACAGTTTGGTAATAGTTTTGCGTTTGATGCTCCCACTGTGTGAAATGCTCTCCCTGATGAGATTCGTGCCTCTCCCTCACTGGCCTCCTTCAGAAAGCAGCTTAAAACCTACCTGTACACCAAAGTATACCCAGCTTAGCTTGCATCATTCCCCTGGCGTTCTCCGTGATGCTTGACCCCTGCTATGCCCTTGGATACAGAAATTTTGATGTCTGCTTTTTTGTTTTGTTGCGCCTTAGAGTCCTCTTGTTTGGGGAGATTAAGCGCTATAAAAGTCCAATTAGAATTAGAATATAACAGAGACTGGGTTTACTGCATTTTGGACATTGTCCATATCTTAGAGCAGACAGTACAGTTGTCCAAACTCTCGGAGTATCTCTAGACAGACATTCTGTGTGATTGAATACAAAAAGGATAGCAGGACAAGGACATTTTGTGTTATTGAACACTGAACAGATTACAGGATACAGATAGCTGTGTGCAAGTGAACATTGGACAGATCACAGGACAGACCACAAGACAGATCACAGAACAGATTGCTAGATATGGCGGATAAACTTAACTGTCAGTCACAGTGGTCAGGTCAGATAGGTTTCATTATTGTATCAATGTGTGTATGGTTAAGAGCATACCAGTTGGCTGTAATCATTATTTTTAGTTGTTAAATAAATTTGTTAAGTTAAACTTTTTGCCTTTTCCTGTTGCAACTTAAAGACAACCGGTAATTGCTACCACTCTTGCCCGTGACCGTAACAGATGTGAAGACAACTTATAGGAAATCATGTGCCCCAAATCTTTCGTGATTTGACCTTAGACTCCTCCTTCATGGTCAAATGTGGTTCTTCATACCTATAATGACCTATTCTTACCAAGGTTTCAGAATATCTTCCCTGCTATGAAATCTTGCCTGGCTAACATTTTGGTCCAGTTTGTTCAATTGGGTTGGTTGCTATGGTAACGAATTTGAAAATCTGAGGTGACCAAACTTAAAGGAGCCTATATATCCCTTATCATTGGTCATAGAGGTTTTGGATGTGAAGACAACTTATAGGAAATCGCGCCCCAAATCTTTTGGTGGTTTCAGATTTGACCTTGGACCCCTCCTTCAAGGTCAAATGTGGTTCTTCATACCTATAATGGCCTATATCTCCCTTGTTATTGGTCATAGAGGTTTTGGATGTGAAGACAAGCTACAGGAAAAAATGTGCCCCAAATCTTTTGGTGGAGTCAGATTTGACCTTAGATCCCTCCTTCAAGGTCGAATGTGGTTCTTGATACCTCTTATGGTCTATATCTCCCTTATTATTGGTCATAGAGGTTTTGGATGTGAAGACAAGCTATAGGAAATCATGTTCCCTGAATCTTTTGATGAGGTCAAATTTGACCTTGGATCATGATAGCCATAGATCATTCCACTCTTCTTAGCTGCCTCCGAAACTGGTTTGGTGTCGGTGGTTGTGTTCTGAAATGGTTCACATCCTACCTAACAGACCGTTACCAATCAATAAAAATTGGATCTACTTTGTCGGATGTTTGTAAACTCCTGTTTGGCGTTCCCCAAGGTTCTGTCTTGGGCCCTTTGCTGTTCTCATTGTACACCACCCCCCTCAGTTTGATTATTAGTAGACATAAGGGAATAAAGTTTCACTTCTATGCAGATGATAGCCAAGTTTATATACATTTATCCCATAGGAATGTATCTGCTGCCTTTGAAAAGCTAAATAGGTGCCTAGACGATGTTAAGGAGTGGATGTCCACTAGTAAGCTCAAATTGAATCCTGACAAGACTGAGTTGATCATCTTTGGTTCGAAGAGACAGAGGGACAAGTTGAAAGCATGTTTTCCAATTGATATCTTGGGCAACTCGCTCTGTCCTGCTGATTCAGTAAAAAATTTGGGTGTGTGGTTTGAGTCAGACTTTTCTTTGTCCAAGCATGTTCAGAATGTCTGCAAAAGTTGTTTTGTTAAACTCAGTGATTTCAGACATGTCAGGCAGTTTCTCACTCATGATGTTTCTGTTCTTGTGGCTAATGCTCTTGTTAGTAGTCGGCTGGATTATTGCAACTCACTATTCAGGAGCCTCTCCAAGTTCAATCTACGCAAATTACAGTGCATCCAAAATAGTGCAGCTAGAATTGTATCAAACACCAGTCGATACACCAGTATAACTCCTGTGCTAAGGAAACTGCATTGGCTTCCTGTTGAACAGCGCAGTGTTCAAGACAGCCACACTTGTTTATAAGTATCTTCACACAGGCTTCTCCAGGTATTTTGCTCCATATCTTTCCTCCTACAGCAGTTTTTATAATACCAGGTGCAGTCAAAGTGGTGGTAATTTCCTTGTCATTCCAAAGTTCTGCCCCTCCGTTCACAAATCTGTCAAACAGTTTGGTAATAGTTTTGCGTTTGATGCTCCCACTGTGTGGAATGCTCTCCCTGATGAGATTCGTGCCTCTCCCTCACTGGCCTCCTTCAGAAAGCAGCTTAAAACCTACCTGTACACCAAAGCATACCCAGCTTAGCTTGCATCATTCCCCTGGCGTTCTCCGTGATGCTTGACCCCTGCTATGCCCTTGGATACAGAAATTTTGATGTCTGCTTTTTTGTTTTGTTGCGCCTTAGAGACCTCTTGTTTGGGGAGATTAAGCGCTATAAAAGTCCAATTAGAATTAGAATATAACAGAGACTGGGTTTACTGCATTTTGGACATTGTCCATATCTTAGAGCAGACAGTACAGTTGTCCAAACTCTCGGAGTATCTCTAGACAGACATTCTGTGTGATTGAATACAAAAAGGATAGCAGGACAAGGACATTTTGTGTTATTGAACACTGAACAGATTACAGGATACAGATAGCTGTGTGCAAGTGAACATTGGACAGATCACAGGACAGACCACAAGACAGATCACAGAACAGATTGCTAGATATGGCGGATAAACTTAACTGTCAGTCACAGTGGTCAGGTCAGATAGGTTTCATTATTGTATCAATGTGTGTATGGTTAAGAGCATACCAGTTGACTGTAATCATTATTTTTAGTTGTTAAATAAATTTGTTAAGTTAAACTTTTTGCCTTTTCCTGTTGCAACTTAAAGACAACCGGTAATTGCTACCACTCTTGCCCGTGACCGTAACAGATGTGAAGACAACTTATAGGAAATCATGTGCCCCAAATCTTTCGTGATTTGACCTTAGACTCCTCCTTCATGGTCAAATGTGGTTCTTCATACCTATAATGACCTATTCTTACCAAGGTTTCAGAATATCTTCCCTGCTATGAAATCTTGCCTGGCTAACATTTTGGTCCAGTTTGTTCAATTGGGTTGGTTGCTATGGTAACGAATTTGAAAATCTGAGGTGACCAAACTTAAAGGAGCCTATATATCCCTTATCATTGGTCATAGAGGTTTTGGATGTGAAGACAACTTATAGGAAATCGCGCCCCAAATCTTTTGGTGGTTTCAGATTTGACCTTGGACCCCTCCTTCAAGGTCAAATGTGGTTCTTCATACCTATAATGGCCTATATCTCCCTTGTTATTGGTCATAGAGGTTTTGGATGTGAAGACAAGCTACAGGAAAAAATGTGCCCCAAATCTTTTGGTGGAGTCAGATTTGACCTTAGATCCCTCCTTCAAGGTCGAATGTGGTTCTTGATACCTCTTATGGTCTATATCTCCCTTATTATTGGTCATAGAGGTTTTGGATGTGAAGACAAGCTATAGGAAATCATGTTCCCTGAATCTTTTGACGAGGTCAAATTTGACCTTGTATCCCTCCTTCAAGGTCGAATGTGGTACTGGATACCTATGATGGACTATATCTCCCATATTATTGGTCACAGAAGTTTTGGATCTGAGGACAACTTGTAGGAAACCATGTGCCCCGAATTTTTTGGTGGGGTTAGATTTGACCTGGATCCCTCCTTCAAGGTTCAATGTGGGCCTTGATACTTATAATGCCCTATATCTCCCTAATTATTGGTCGAAGAGGTTTTGGCCTCATGTGCCCTTATTCTTGCGGTGGGGTCAGATTTGAGCTTTGACCCCTCTTTGGAAGTTGCATTTAGTCCCTGATATCTATAGTGGCCTGTGTTTCACGTATAATAGGTCGTAGCTTTTTTGGTTGTGAATACAACTTATAGGAAATCGTGTGCTTCAAATCTTTTGGTGGGGTCATTATCATGGTGAACCCCTCATTTGAGCTTGAATGTGGTCCTTCATACTTTCATGGCCTATGTTTCCCTTATTTGTGGTCTTAGACATTTGAGATGTGAAGACAACTTATAAGAAATTATGTGCCCCAAATCTTTCAGTGGGGTCTAATTTGCCCTTGGGACCCTCCTTCAGGGTTGAATATGGTCTTTCAGAGCTTTAACATGCCAAGACATCTTACATGAAATCCTGTAGACTGAATCTTACACTGCTGGTTTAAAATAGAGGGAATCTACTGCAAGTCTAAAATGTATACAAGGTCCATCATGTCCCATCCAGCAAACATAATACTCTGTATGTCACGCTTCAACCATGCCTGCTGTCTGGGGATACCCTGCGTTGAGACACAATATCTAGTTGTCTAAGAGATACAGTATTTGGAAGCATGTAAGAAATTATGGATAAGAAATAATTTTAGGCCAGATCTTACTTTTTATCATTTGTTAAATGGGGATTGGGGAGGCCAAATTTAAAAGTGCCTATATCTTGTCTATTTTGTATCCATACTTCACTTGCTAGTTATTAAGGTTTGGAATGTCAAAACCTGATGCTTTTAACGTAAGATTTGATCTTGGTAAAATGGGTTGGCCCAACTAAAGCCTACATCTCCCATATTGGTCTTAATACAGGATTGGGATGTCAAACCAACCTACTGGAAATAACAAGACCACTGCTGTGGTATGATCTCCCGCTGCACTACATCAAAAAGTAGGTGAACAACATATTTGACCTAGCATGGGGATTAACAACACACAAAGCACAGGGTAGTACATACAGCGAAATGGTCGCAGATATGATGAAACCATCAAACTTGAAATGTGTTCCTCAAGGACTAATTTACACTATGCTAAGTAGCGCCAAAACAAGTAGGGGAATAAAAATCTGCAATTTTAACCCAAGCCATATAAAAGTAAACGCAGGTGCTCTTGAAGAAATGAAATGGATGGAAGCTGAATCTAAATTACAATGGATTTCTCCAATTGAAAAAATAGCAAGGGAAAATGCCTTTCTTTTGGGTTGCCTAAATATAAGATCTCTGAAAATGCATCTGCAAGATTTAAAGAGTGATCCATCAGTTAAACTGTTAGATGCTATATGTTTAACGGAAACACATATTTCTAAAATAGCGTCACATAAGAAATTTGAAATGGATAATTACATATTAATGTGTAGTAAGTCAGTTCATGGTACAGGTATTTATGTCAAACGGGACACCAAATGTTGTGAGAAGAAATTCCATGCAATTAACATAGAATGTACATGTGTGATAATCGAAGCGAATGAAGTAATCTTTGCTCTAGTGACTGTTTACAGATCTCCTAAAGACAGCATAAAAACTTTTTTGGAAGAAGTTGAAAAGCTTATAGTGCAATTGAAAGAAGATATGTATGAGATAATCATTTGTGGTGACTTTAACTTTGATTTATATAATCTTAATAAAGCTACATCACTTTTGCAGAGGTATTCTTTGAAGCAATACATAAGTGAACCAAGTCAGTGGTGGTATTCTTGACGTTGTGTTTGCAACCGAAAGTTTAAAATTAACAACAAGTCAAATGCCGCTTTACTACAGTGACCACCAATTTATTTTCTTCTCTGTATCTATAAAGATGTATATGTATGTATTTTCTTAATATTACACAGTAATCATTTAATATTGATAGAATGATTGATTTAATGTACAAGCAACATTTACAGTTTCGTTATGTTATAATTAGTTTGAAATGTAATGTCACAAATAAATAATTGTTGACACTATCAATGTTTTGCAGGTTCTATACACGATACAATTAAATATCGTCAGTAAAAGCAAATTACAATAAAAGGCAATTAGCAATAGAGAATGAAACTTGTAAAAAGAAGAATCTGTTGCGTACACATCAAAGATGTTTGTTATTGAAATTAGAAATGTATTGTTCAGGACAATCATATTAACTTTAAGATGAAATCCAATAACATGAAAAGATTCCCTGCGTATGCTAAATAATGAAGAATAATAATAAATCTAATTATCATGGGCTTCAGCAATAGCTGTATTAAGCAATGTTGTGCATTTCATAAGTTTCTCGTGGTTTAGTACTAATGAAATGGTTGAAAGATAAAAAGGAAATCAGTCAAAGTAATAATGGTTAATGACAGGAAAATTTTTGAAATATCAAAACAATGTACTTGATCAATATGTTTGTGCTATTCACTAAAAATTTACATTTCATAGTTGGTTTTAATGTACTAATAAAATGTTTTTTTTTTGTACATTGTCTTTCTTTTGTCACAAAGTCATTTATACATTCCATTACTCGCAGCATGGAATGTATACATTCAATAGTTCTGGCAACTGAATGTACACATTCAATGGCAAATCATAGCATATACCCATTCAATGATTTGGCCATCGAATGGCCACATTCCAGAGTTAGAGCCACTGAATGTACATATTCCGCAGTTATGTACATGTAAGATATGCACTAAAAAGGTTTGGATATCTTCATTCCACCTCAAAGAAGGGGCCCAAGGTCTTACCCTTACCCTGTGCTTTTCCACAGGTTGGTTTGAAGCTCTCCCAAAAGTAGGTGAATGAGTTATTTGAGAAAAATTGGCCATCTGCAATACTTCCTAGATATAATTCACATATACTCATTTTCAGTAGGCGAGTAATTAGCTATGGGTCTGAAACTTCATCAAGTGAAAGCTCTCCCAAAAGTAGGTGAATGAGTTATTTGAGAAAAATTGGCTATCTGCAATACTTTTCAGAGATAATTCGCATTTACTCATTTTGAGTAGGTGAGTAATTAGCTATGAGTGTGAAACTTCACCAAGTGAAAGCTCTCCCAAAAGTAGGTGAATGAGTTATTTGAGAAAAATTGGCTATCTGCAATACTTTTAGAGATAATTCGCATTTACTCATTTTGAGTAGGTGAGTAATTAGCTATGAGTGTGAAACTTCACCAAGTCAAAGCTCTCCCAAAAGTAGATGAATGAGTTATTTGAGAAAAATTGGCTATCTGCAATACTTTTAGAGATAATTCGCATTTACTCATTTTGAGTAGGTGAGTAATTAGCTATGGGTGTGAAACTTCACCATGTGAAAGCTCTTCCAAAAGTAGGTGAACGAGTTGAGAAAAGTTGGCTATCTGCAATACTTTTAGCGATAATTCGCATTTACTCATTTTCAGTTGGTGAGTAATTAGCTATGGGTCTGAAACTTCACCATGTGAAAGCTCTCCCAAAAGTAGGTGAATGAGTTATTTGAGAAAAATTGGCTAAGAACAATACTTATAAGAGATAATTCGCATTTACTCATTTTGAGTAGGTGAGTAATTATCTACGGGTCTGAAACTTCACCATGTGAAAGCTCTCCCAAAAGTAGATGAATGAGTTATTTGAGAAAAATTGGCTATCTGCAATACTTTTAGAGATAATTCGCATTTACTCATTTTGAGTAGGTGAGTAATTAGCTATGGGTATGAAACTTCACCAAGTGAAAGCTCTCCCAAAAGTAGGTGAATGAGTTATTTGAGAAAAATTGGCTATCTGCAATACTTTTAGAGATAATTCGCATTTACTCATTTTGAGTAGGTGAGTAATTGGCTATGGGTGCGAAACTTCACCAAGTGAAAGTTCTCCCAAAAGTAGGTGAATGAGTTATTTGAGAAAAATTGGCTATCTGCAATACTTTTAGCGATAATTCGCATTTACTCATTTTCAGTAGGTGAGTAATTAGCTATGTGTCTGAAACTTCACCATGTGAAAGCTCTCCCAAAAGTAGGTGAATGAGTTATTTGAGAAAAATTGGCTAAGAACAATACTTATAAGAGATAATTCACATTTACTCATTTTGAGTAGGTGAGTAATTATCTACGGGTCTGAAACTTCACCATGTGAAAGCTCTCCCAAAAGTAGATGAATGAGTTATTTGAGAAAAATTGGCTATCTGCAATACTTTTAGAGATAATTCGCATTTACTAATTTTGAGTAGGTGAGTAATTAGCTATGGGTGTGAAACTTCACCAAGTGAAAGTTCTCCCAAAAGTAGGTGAATGAGTTATTTGAGAAAAATTGGCTATCTGCAATACTTTTAGAGATAATTCGCATTTACTCATTTTGAGTAGGCGAGTAATTAGCTATGGGTGTGAAACTTCACCAAGTGAAAGTTCTCCCAAAAGTAGGTGAATGAGTTATTTGAGAAAAATTGGCTATCTGCAATACTTTTAGCGATAATTCGCATTTACTCATTTTGAGTAGGTGAGTAATTAGCTATGGGTGTGAAACTTCACCAAGTGAAAGTTCTCCCAAAAGTAGGTGAATGAGTTATTTGAGAAAAATTGCCTATCTGCAATACTTTTAGCGATAATTCGCATTTACTCATTTTCAGTAGGTGAGTAATTATCTATGGGTCTGAAACTTCACCATGTGAAAGCTCTCCCAAAAGTAGATGAAGGAGTTATTTGAGAAAAATTGGCTATCTGCAATACTTTTACAGATAATTTGCATTTACTCATTTTGAGTAGGTGAGTAATTAGCTATGGGTCTGAAACTTCATCAAGTGAAAGCTCTCCCAAAAGTAGGTGAATGAGTTATTTGAGAAAAATTGGCTATCTGCAATAGTTTTAGCGATACTTAGCATTTACTCATTTTGAGTAGGTGAGTAATTAGCTATGGGTCTGAAACTTCAGCAAGTGAAAGCTCTGCCAAAAGTAGGTGAATGAGTTATTTGAGAAAAATTGGCTATCTGCAATACTTTTAGCGATAATTCGCATTTACTCATTTTGAGTAGGTGAGTAATTAGCTATGGGTGTGAAACTTCACCAAGTGAAAGTTCTCCCAAAAGTAGGTGAATGAGTTATTTGAGAAAATTGGCTATCTGCAATACTTTTAGAGATAATTCACATTTACTCATTTTGAGTAGGTGAGTAATTAGCTATGAGTGTGAAGCTTCACCAAGTTAAAGCTCTCCCAAAAGTAGGTGAATGAGTTATTTGAGAAAAATTGGCTATCTGCAATACTTTTAGAGATAATTCACATTTACTCATTTTGGGTAGGTGAGTAATTAGCTATGGGTGTGAAACTTCACCATGTGAAAGCTCTTCCAAAAGTAGGTGAATGAGTTATTTGAGAAAAATTGGCTATCTGCAATACTTTAGCGATAATTCGCATTTACTCATTTACTCATTTTGAGTAGGTGAGTAATTAGCTATGGGTCTGAAACTTCACCAAGTGAAAGCTCTCCCAAAAGTAGGTGAATGAGTTATTTGAGAAAAACTGGCTATCTGCAATACTTTTAGAGATAATTCGCATTTACTCATTTTGAGTAGGTGAGTAATTAGCTATGGGTCTGAAACTTCAGCAAGTGAAAGCTCTCCCAAAAGTAGGTGAATGAGTTATTTGAGAAAAATTGGCTATCTGCAATACTTTTAGCGATAATTCGCATTTACTCATTTTCAGTAGGTGAGTAATTAGCTATGGGTCTGAAACTTCACCATGTGAAAGCTCTCCCAAAAGTAGGTGAATGAGTTATTTGAGAAAAATTGGCTATCTGCAATACTTTTACAGATAATTTGCATTTACTCATTTTGAGTAGGTGAGTAATTAGCTATGGGTCTGAAACTTCATCAAGTGAAAGCTCTCCCAAAAGTAGGTGAATGAGTTATTTGAGAAAAATTGGCTATCTGCAATAGTTTTAGCGATACTTCGCATTTACTCATTTTGAGTAGGTGAGTAATTAGCTATGGGTCTGAAACTTCACCAAGTGAAAGCTCTCCCAAAAGTAGGTGAATGAGTTATTTGAGAAAAATTGGCTATCTGCAATACTTTTAGAGATAATTTGCATTTACTCATTTTGAGTAGGTGAGTAATTAGCTATGGGTCTGAAACTTCAGCAAGTGAAAGCTCTCCCAAAAGTAGGTGAATGAGTTATTTGAGAAAAATTGGCTATCTGCAATAGTTTTAGCGATAATTCGCATTTACTCATTTTCAGTAGGTGAGTAATTAGCTATGGGTCTGAAACTTCACCAAGTGAAAGCTCTCCCAAAAGTAGGTGAATGAGTTATTTGAGAAAAATTGGCTATCTGCAATACTTTTAGAGATAATTCGCATTTACTCATTTTCAGTAGGTGAGTAATTAGCTACGAGTCTGAAACTTCACCATGTGAAAGCTCTCCCAAAAGTAGATGAATGACTTAAAAAGTAGATGAACAACTTATTTGAGAGAAATTGTGTAGGTGCAATACTTTTGAAGATATAAGGCATTTACTCATTATGGTTATCATTAAAAATTGACAAAGTAGTTCTTACGGTTTGCAAGATATTTTCCATTTTTCACATTTTCACCAAAAGTAGCAATAAAGTAGCCATTACTTACTTGTACATTGAGCAACAGTTGTGAAACTTAAATATGTTACAGTTCACAAAAAAGTAGATGAACAACTTATTTGAGAGAAATTGTGTAGCTGCAATACTTTTGAAGATATAAGGCATTTACTCATTATGGTTATCTTTAAAAATTGACAAAGTAGCTATTACTCACTTAGCTATGGAGATACACTTCCAAACTAGTGACCATGTTGTAGCTGTGGAGATAGTAGCTGAACAACATATTGGAACAAAATTGTGTAGCTGCAATACTTTTGAAGATATAAGCCATTTACTCATTATGGTTATCATCAAAGTAGCTATTACTCAGTTAGCTATGGAGTTACAGCTGTGAAAATGCACAATACAGTATATCCAAAAGATAGGTGAACAACATATTCGACAAAAATCCTCTATATTCAATAGTTTTTGAGTTATAAGTGACTTGCTCAATGGTCAAATGTTAAACTTAGTATAGCTATTACTCAGTTAGCTATGGTGCTACACCTTGGACACCTCACCACGATATAGTACATGAAGGAGTTGTTGAACAACATATTTCAGGCCAATATTGTAAGTAACAGTTACAAAGACAAAATCAATTTACTCATTTTGCTCATTGTTAATAACAGAAAATAGCTATTACTCACTTAGCTATGAAGATAGAACCCTAAAAATGGTACCATCTTGTAGGCATGGAGAAAGTAGCTGAACAACATATTTTACAGAAACACTCTAAATGCAGTCGTTTTGGAGCTATGAGCACTTTACTCAAAGTAGGCACCATTGCTATTACTCACTTAGCTATGGTCCTAGGTGTGAAATAACAGCATCAAATGAAAGGACATAAGCAATAAGGTCATAAAAAACATTGAAAAGGCCAAGGAGAAACAACCAGTGTGATGTACAGCCCTTTATAAAAGCGTGACACACACTCAATAACACACGAACACATGCACGGAATGCGTTTTATAATCTCCCGCCCAGCCGGCGGGAGATAATAAGCTGAAAATCTTTTGGTGTGATCAGATTTGACCCCTTCTTCACGGTGAATATTCAGTCCACACAATTTCAAATTTTTCATTTCACTCAAATTCGTTATGAGGAAGACATGATTGATCAATAAAAAAATCCCAGTTAAAGTGATCTATAATCTGGGGGCAGTTTTATGAAAACTTTTACATAAAAGTTTCCTTTAATCAAGGTATCCCCTTTTAATAGATATAATTTTCAAAGTTACAAAATTCAGTATTTTTAAAATGGCAAGACATCAGGTTTTAAAGAAACTCAGGAAGTAGCTTAATAAATGTATATCAAATATATATTTAGTAAAATTATTTGATTTTACAATCTCAAAGGATAAAAATATAGTGAACAAAAAAGCACCATATATGGTATGCATACAAAACTATAATAATACCCAATATATAATTATCCCAGAAAAATGGCCATCAAGCAAATGTGAACAATTCTTGAAACAAGTTTGAAGTTTAATCTTACATTTTTTGGGGTGAGGTCACTATTTTTATTGGTCACATTTCATGATAGACACTTTCTATAAGTGATATACAAAATTGTAGCCGTAAAATGAAAAATACCTATGTTTTGTTTCCCTTAGTCACTATTTACAAAACCTTTCACAGACATATTTCCAGCAGTGTATTTTTCACAGGTATTTGCAAATGGCACATTATTCTAAACAAACACATCTCCTACAGCAATTCTATCTAAGGATACATTGAGCAGTAGAGGATCAATAAGAAGTTATTAAAGGATGTTTGATGGGGTTAAAAATCAACAGCAAAATCACTTTAAATATTTGGTCATGGTATTTTTTGAATATTCAAATATTTTGTCTCTTGATTTTATGTTACTATAGGAATAACCCCTGACCAAACCACGGTATATGCAGAATTTTATCATGGTTTATTGCCTCAAACCATGGTAAAACTAGATTGGGCCAACTCGGCACCAACATATCCCCAGACAGGTCATCACTCACGCCACAGGTTTTGATCGGGAATTTTTTATTTAATCCATTTGTTGTATGCCATAAATATTGGGAAAAGTTATATGAACTTCAGCACATCAATCTACTAAGTTTATATCTTCCCAAGGAAGATGGTGTATCCCCAGACGTCGAATACATAACTCAACAGATCATATTTTCAATCTTCCTGCAATGATAACTCTGAACCTATTTTCAAAGTATTTAAATGATTGATGATTGAATGTCCATTCTAAATTAATAATCTCAAAAGAGCATATCTGTTTCTATATTTGTTGACAAATCAAATATTATTTTTAACTCAAATCATACTTTTCAATCTTCCTGCAAAGGGTAACTCTGAACCTATTTTCAAAGTATTTAAATGATTGATGATTGAATGTCCATTCTAAATTCATAATTCCAAAAGCGTATCTCTGTTTCTATATTTGTTCACAAATAAAATATTATTTAAAAATCATATATTATTTATATTATTATTTTATTATATTATTTTTAGAATTTGCATTGTTTTTCAGTTATTCATTTCCTCAATTCCTATATATGTGGTCCATATATATGCAACCTAAATATGTGACACAATCTCAGTTCTGACTCCCTTTGTCTTAGATAATTAGATAATGAAGCAAACACCACCTCCCACCCCCACCCCACCTCTCTCCCCTTCTCCACACCTCTCTCACTATTACAGAAGATCTGTATACCTTTGTTTATTTAGTGTCACTCAATAGCTGGAGGTCCCAGAGGTGGGTGGGGGATGGGGGGTGGGACTACAAAGAGATGGAGTGCTGCAGCACAAATGGTAAACAAACACTTATAATATAAAAGGGGTAATCAAATACAAAAAGCTCAATTAATCTTATCACTAAAATAAAATCAAATATATAAATAAGGAATGTCCAACAGGAAGATTATATACCTCCAGAATTAAATATAAATTATCAAACGACAAGAACAGATTTATAATAATAATTCAGAATTGAGAATTTTAAGTCTGTGATTATCAATTGAAATGAGTTCGTAACTGTAGGAGCTGTGTCAAAATTAAGGCAAGTTGAATAAAACTGGGCTAGTTGAGGGTTAAAAATCCCCTATTTTTACTACATAAGGCTATAATTTCATTAATATTTGGGACTTAAAGCTCACCAGAAAATAACAGTGTCCATTTTGCCTACTTGAATATGTTTAACCAGTTTCATATTAAAAAGTTAAAAACTCAGCAAGCAGAGAGATAACACACAAAAATAAGTTCTTAAAAGCCTAAGATAGCCATAACATTATTAATATTCAAAATTTAAATAGACAGGCACTTCCTTTGAAAAATTCAAAGATTTCAGCTCTATGAGCCACATAGTTTGACAGTTACAGGGCTTTAAAGTGGCATAATATCCATAAATTGGGTCTCTGTGGGCATTTTACAATTGTTAAAGAGACCTTAGCAATTAAACTACAGAACTGAAACTTTTTGGGGGACATACACAACAAACAAAAATTATATATAATACAGTTTAAGACTTGTCACACTAAGCATTTCCAAATAACAGGGCAAAATACAGAAAAAAATGTCAAAAAAGGTCACTTGGGCAAGTGTCTATGGCCCTCATACACAGGTTAAATGTCTACTAAAAGCCTTGATTTTCGGCACATGTGAAAAGGACATAATAATGCATTCCCAGATGGGATTTCAGCTCAATCAATCACATAGTTTAACAGTCACAGGGCTTAAAGGTGGCAAAAAGTCCAAATATTGGGTCTCTGTGGGCCTTTTAGAGATCTCGATGTGGTTTTCAAATTAAAGCATCAGACTTAAAATCTGCTACATACTAAGACTACACATAGAATATGTATCTAATAATAAAGTTTGAAACTTCTCAGACTCACCATTTCCAAGTTACAGAGCAAAATATGTGAAAAATGTCTTAAAACGGTCACTCGGGTGGGTGTTAATGGTCCTCATACACAGTTTAAATGTCTACTTGAAGCCTTGATTTTTGGCACATGTAAAAAGAACATAATAATGTATTCCCAGATGAGATTTCAGCTCTATCAGTCACATAGTTTAACAGTCATGGGCCTTAAAACTGGCAAAAAGTCCAAATAGTGGGTCCCTATGGGGCCTTTTAGAGACCTCAATGTGGCCTTCAAATTAAAGCTTCAGACTTAAAATTTGTCACATACTAAGAGTACACATATAATATGTATCTAATGCAGTTTGAAACTTCTCAGACTTACCATTTCCAAGTTACAGGGCAAAATATGTGAAAAATGTCTAAAAAGGGTCACTCGGGTGGGGGTTTATGGTCCTCAAACACAGGTTAAATGTCTACTTAAAGCCTTGATTTTCGGCACATGTAAAAAGGACATAATAATGCATTCCCAGATGGGATTTCAGCTCCATCAATAACATAGTTTAACAGTCATAGGGCTTAAAGGTGGCAAAAAGTCCATATATTGGGTCTTTGGGAGCCCGTCAGAGACCTCAATTTGACCTTCAAATTAAAGCTTCAGACTTAAAATCTGTTACATACTAACATTACACATAGAATATATATCTAATACAGTTTGAAACTTCTCAGACTTACCATTTCCAAGTTACAGAGCAAAATATGTGAAAAATGTCTTAAAAGGGTCACTCGGGTGGGTGTTTATGGTCCTCATACATGGGTTAAATGTCTATTAAAGGCCTAAATTTTGGAGTACATACAAGAAAAACATATTGATATATTCTCAGATGATATTTCACTTTGATGAGAGACATAGTTTGAAAGCTACAGTGCTTGAAGATGGCAAAAAGTCCATAAATTGGGTCTCTGTGGGCAATTTTGAGATCTTAAGTCGGCCTAACAGGTAAACCTACAGCCTTTAAATTTTTCACAGACAAGGATTACATATAAGAGTTACATCTAGTGCAGTTTGAGACTCATCAGAATTACCACTTAAAATAAGTCAAAAATAAGTTAAAAATATAGGAAAAAAGTCCTAAGTGGGGTCTTTATGGGCCTCAAAGACAATTTTCTCCTCAACTTAAAGTCCTGATTTTCGGCACATGTACTAAGAATATATTAATGTGTTCTCAGGTAAAATTTGAGGCAGATAAGCCTCATAGTTTGTGACCTAGAGGGCTCTAAGTGGCCAAAAGTGCAATTTCTGACCTTAAGGTGGCCATAAGTTCTTTATTATTGGGAGTTTAAGGTCACCTTAAAATAGGGATCTTCCTTTGGGCATCCTTAACATGTGTACCAAGTTTGAAAAAAAAATATTAATCCGTTTTTGAGTTATCGCGTCCACAAGGAAATTTCTACGGCGGCGCGACGGACCTGAATCCAATATATCCCCGACTTTCGTCTGGGGATATAATTCTGCATATACCATGGTTGTGGAGGGGGTTATTCCTATTCTAACACGACAAATTATTTTAAGATGAATAATTATTGCAAAATAGTGCATTTAATTCAACAATCCATGTTTTAAATCCCAGTATTTGTTTTTGTAAAATAAATTTATTGCTTTGGCCATGCTTAAAATTATGCACTTTTCGTAAAGTTAGGCAGTTGATAATTAGGTGGTAAAATATGTATAAAAAGTCCTTAAACAATCTGGACTTGAAATTTTGTTGGAAAGAGTGGTTATTTACACATATTACATGTGTTTTTGGGGATAGGCCACAATGCAAGTAAGTGCACTTACGCGGATGATTTTGGTAATTGCATTCTTCTTCAAAAACCTTATCAATCAAAAATACTGGTAAAAATGAATTTGAACCTTTTAAGTTGGCACACATTCATTTGACAATCCAGGCAAAGAATAAGTTTTGTCCAAAGCAACATGTATTTACACGAGTATATTCTAACTTTCACCAAAGTAAACAGTCACAGACATCTCAAAGAAGTTTGGATTTAGTTTTTATTTAAAAACTTATTTAATCTAATTGTTTGGTATTTATTTTGTATATCGAGGTATATGTATTGTTACATTTATTTGAGAAAGAATACTAAGTAATGTCGTGCATAGGTGTACATTGTGTCATAGACACTGTAGTTTCAGAGAGGGATCATCTAAAAGTTCTAACGATCCAAAAAATGGATGATCTATAAGTGTATTTAGATCTGGACAAAGTAGTGGTAAAGACGGCAAACCGGATAGTTGGTTTCTATTCGATTCATATAAACGTAAATGGAATCCGGTGACAAAAGTCCAAGAACCGGTTCCTGAAATGTCACATATTTCACCTCAAATGTATAAAATATTGCACAAAAACGCTGAAAAACATTTACTTGTGTAATATTTTGCCAATATATAGTGAAACAATATCCAAAATATCAGATTTTATCAAACAAGAGGAGAGTGCCCGTGAACGGGCACTGTGTCAGCTGACTGAATGTTTTTGATTTGTGATGGTGATAATGAGAGGAAGGCATAATTATCAGGGAAAGGGCTGTACAGAAATACAGTAAATGGTAACTGAACAGCATGTTCGAAAGATATTCCGAAGCTGACAGAAGAAAAGGACAAAAAAGTTGTGCCCTGCAAATGGTATTATGAAATAAAGTAACAAGGTAATTGTTTAAGTGTAAAAAGTAGGTTAAAAATATTTAGAGAAATACTATAAATGCAATATCCTCGTTCGACCATGAAGAAGGGGTCCAAAGGTCAAATCTGACCATACCAAAAGATTCCCAGGCAAAGAATTTAGGATGGTTTACCATCCCAAACCTCTCGGACCAATAATAAGTGAGTCATAGGCACTTTTTAAGTTTGGCTATCCTTGTTTGACCTTGACGGAGGGGTCCAAGGTCAAATCCGACCACACAAAAAAATTCCCAGCCCATGATTTCCTGTAGCTTGTTTACCATCCCAAACCTGTAGGACCAATAATAAGCGAGTTCTAAGCAATTGTAAGTTTGGCTATCCTCAATTGACCTTGAAGGAGGGGTCCCAGGTCAAATCTGACCACACCAAAAGAATCCCAGCCCATGATTTCCTATATGTTGGTTTACCATCCCAAACTTCCAAGACCAATAATACGCGAGTTATAAGCACTTTAAGTTTGGCTATCTTCGTTTGACTTGGAAGGAGGGGTCTAAGGTGAAATCCGACCACACCAAAAGATTCCCAGCCCATGATTTTCTATAGGTTGGTTTTCCATTCCAAACCTCTAGGACCAATAATAAGTGAGTTATAAGCACTTTTAAGTTTGGCTATCCTCATTTGACCTTGAAGGAGGGGTCCAAGGTGAAATCCGACCACACCAAAAAATTCCCAGCTCATGATTTTCTATAGGTTGGTTTTCATTCCAAACCTCTAGGACCAATAATAAGCGAGTTATAAGCACTTTTATGTTTGGCTATCCTCATTTGACCTTGAAGGAGGGTTCCAAGGTCAAATCGGACCATATTAACAGATTCCCAGCCCATGATTTCCTACAGGTTGGATACAATGATTTACTCAACAGTGAGAACCTGAAAGAAGCTATTGCTCAGCTATGCCATGACATAGAGGTCTGCAATTTCACTATGTTATAGCTGACCAAAACGTCTGTGAATAACATATTTAACAAAATACTCTAAATGTAATAGTTTTCAAGTTACAACTGATTTACTCAAGAGTGAGAACCTCAAAGTAACTATTACTCAGCTATGCAATGAGCTACAAGTCTGAATTTTTGCTCTGTTATAGCTGACCTAAAAGTAGGTGAACAACATATTTAAGCAAAATACTGTAAATGCAATAGTTTTCAAGTTACAACTGATTTACTCAATAGTGAGAACCTGAAAATAGCTATTGCTCCGCTATGCCATGAGCTATAGGTCTGTAATTTCACTATGTTATAGCTAACCCAAAAGTAGGTGAACAATATATTTTAACAAAATACTCCAAATGCAATATTTTTCAAGTTATAGCCGATTTACTCAACAGTCAGTGCCTGAGAATAGCTATTGCTCAGTTGTGCCATGAGCTACAGGTCTGTAATTTCACTATGTTATAGCTGACCCAAAAGTAGCTGAATAACATATTTGCACAAATTTCTGTAAAGGCAATAGTTTTCCAATTACAACTGATTTACTCAACAGTGAGAACTTCAAAGTAGCTATTACTCAGCTATGCAATGAGCCACAGGTCTGGAACTTCACTATGTTATAGCTGACCCCAAAATAGGTGAATAACATATTGAAACAAAATACTCTAAATGCAATAGTTTCCAAGTTATAAGTGAATTACTCAACAGTGATAACCTAAAAGTAGCTATTACTCAGCTATGCCATGAGCTACAGGTCTGAAATTTTACTATGTTATAGCTGACCCAAAAGTAGCTGAATAACATATTTATACTAAATTCTCTAAATGCAATAGTTTTCAAATTATAAGTGATTTACTCAACATTGAGAACTTCAAAGTAGCTATTACTCAGCTATGCAATGAGTCACAGGTCTGGAACTTCACTATGTTATAGCTGACCCCAAAATAGGTGAATAACATATTGAAACAAAATACTCTAAATGCAGTAATTTCCAAGTTATAAGCGATTTACTCAACAGTGATAACCTCAAAGTAGCTATTACTCAGCTATGCCATGAGCTACAGGTCTGAAATTTTACTATGTTATAGCTGACCCAAAAGTAGGTGAACAACATATTTAAGCAAAATACTGTACATGCAATAGTTTTCAAGTTCCAACTGATTTACTCAATAGTGATGACCTAAAAGTAGCTATTACTCAGCTATGCCATGAGCTACAGGTCTGAAATTTTACTATGTTATAGCTGACCCAAAAGTAGCTGAATAACATATTTATACTAAATTCTCTAAATGCAATAGTTTTGCAATTACAACTGATTTACTCAATAGTGAGAACCTCAAAGTAGTTATTACTCAGCTATGCAATGAGCTACAGGTCTGAAATTTTACTATGTTATAGCTGACCCAAAAGTAGGTGAACAACATATTTAAGCAAAATACTGTAAATGCAATAGTTTTCAAGTTACAACTGATTTACTCAATAGTGATGACCTAAAAGTAGCTATTACTCAGCTATGCCATGAGCTACAGGTCTGAAATTTTACTATGTTATAGCTGACCCAAAAGTAGCTGAATAACATATTTATACGACATTCTCTAACTGCAATAGTTTTCCAATTACAACTGATTTACTCAATAGTGAGAACTTCAAAGTAGCTATTACTCAGCTATGCCATGACCTACAGATCTGAAATTTCACTATGTTATAGCTGGCCCAAAAGTAGCTGAATAACATATTTATACGAAATTCTCTAAATGCAATAGTTTTGCAATTACAACTGATTTACTCAATAGTGAGAACCTCAAAGTAGTTATTACTCAGCTATGCAATGAGCTACAGGTCTGAAATTTTACTATGTTATAGCTGACCCAAAAGTAGGTGAACAACATATTTAAGCAAAATACTGTAAATGCAATAGTTTTCAAGTTACAACTGATTTACTCAATAGTGAGAACTTCAAAGTAGCTATTACTCAGCTATGCAATGAGCCACAGATCTGAAACTTCACTATGTTATAGCTGATCCCAAAATAGGTGAATAACATATTGAAACAAAATACTGTAAATGCAATAGTTTCCAAGTTATAAGCGATTTACTCAACAGTGATAACCTAAAAGTAGCTATTACTCAGCTATGCCATGAGCTACAGGTCTAAAATTTTACTATGTTATAGCTGACCCAAAAGTAGCTGAATAACATATTTATACGAAATTCTCTAAATGCAATAGTTTTTAAGTTACAAGTGATTTTACTCATAATGGAAGTTACTGAAAAGCCCAAAAGTAGCTATTACTCACTTAGCTATTGAGACAGGCACCCAACTTACTCACCATATTGTAGCTATGAAAAAAAGTAGCTGAATAACATATTTTAACAAAATGCTCTAAATGCAACACTTTTCAAGTTATAAATGATTTTGTGCAGGATTTCATGAATTTTAATGCATTAAAAATTATTAAAAAAATTTATTAAAAAAAAAGTAAGACAGATCCAGGTCTCATACTCACACAAGAGAATCTACCTCTGGCCTAGTACATATATGCAAGATATGAGAGAAATCCCTGCAATAGTCACTGAGAAAATTGTGATTAAGTGTTGAAATTTTCACACTTTTGGTGGGGGTACCCCCCTTGTAATGTCTCTAGCAAACAGACGAACAGACAGATTTGCATGCCTTGAACAATTTTTCATCCTCGATAGATAAGGTATCTTTTAAAAAAAAACAGCATGTCTCTAGGCCTTGTAGTTTTGGAGGAGAAGTTGTTCACGCGGACGCGTACGCCCACGCCGCAGAGTGACGACATAATGTCAGCTGACTGACAAGTCAGCTGACATAAAAATAAACCGCATTTTAGTTGAAGTAATTTTTCATGTACGCGTGCAGGAGATTTTACAGTGTGACTACAGTTTGGTGTATACTAATTCGAACGAATCCGGTTTCCGCCGAATTTTTGTTTTCGGGACCCGGTTTCCATATTTACTTTCGATCGTAACACTAGGACAAAGGGGTTCAATTGTAACTAGTGACACAATTTTATACTTCTGGCACTAAATACTTCCAGAGATATGTCCTCAACAGCCTTTTACACACCAGCTATTTAACATATAGCCCATTATCTTAACACAGAAACATACAAGAGGGTCAAAGATGCCCCAAAAGGCGGGTTGCGCAGGCAGCAATAAGGTTGGCAACTGCTGTAATTACATTTAGAAACAAGGAAAGAAATGTTAGGTCACCCAGTTAAGGTGAATGTGTTAGACGTGCTAAGAAATGTAAAACTTGTAATCTAGGTTACATAATTGTACCTATGCTATAAACGGACAAACGAAAGGACGGAATTACACCAATTTCGAAAGCAACTTAGCTATGATGGTGATGTATCTCCCTGTCAAGTTGGAATTCGATTGGACAAAGTGTTTTCGAGTTAGAGTCCGGAAACAGAAATGTTGACGGACAGACAAATGGACAAAGAACAGACAAACGAACGGACAGAATTACACCAATTTCGAAAGGAACCTAGCTATGATGGTCATCTATCTCCCTGTCAGGTTTGAATTCGATTGGACACAGCTTTTCGAGTTAGAGTCCGGACATAGAAACGTTGACGGACAGACAAACGGACAAAAAACAGACAAACAAACCGACGGAATTACACCAATTTCGAAAGGAACCTAGCTATGATGGTGATCTATCTCCCTGTCAAGTTTAAATTCGATTGGACAAACCGTTTTCGAGTTTGAGTCCGGAAACGAAAATGTGGACGGACAGACCGACGGACGTCGGAGACATCAATCTAATAGGCGGGTTGGTTACACGCAACCCATCTAATAATAGCGATTCATGCAAAACACATTTCAGCACAACTAAATTCACCTTATCCTCTGCCAGTTCAGAAGTACAATATGTGACCTTACTTTTGAAGTGATATGCCAATCAACTGATTATACAAAACAAATGTTTAAACATTAGTATTATATACGTTTAACATACAGATGAAATCCCAAAAGTTATGCGCATATATAGAGTAACAAGAAGTGTGCTCTAAAGACTTTAACAGCTGATTCTCCTGGGGTGACTTCCATTACATCTCCATTTCACTCTATGTTGATGAAGTACTGTCAGAAGTACCTTTATGTGAGCCCACAGATTCTTTTTCAGATGTTCTGTCAGCACCTGCTGTTGAGCTCACTTTACATGCATCCTCACTGATATTATTGGTTGTTTTGCTGTCCCTATTCTTACTATCAGCTGCAGCACTACTATCACATGAGGTTTCTGTCTTCACTGTGTCATTACTAACATTACCCTGTACACCTGTAGCTTCTTGCTTACTCTGACCTTCATTCTCTTCCATTTGACCTTTAACCTGGCCTTCAGTGGCTGCAATTTTTGGAGATTCTGCCTCTTCAGACTGTTCTGTTGAAGTGGAAGTCTTTAATGAGATCCTAGCATTGGCCGGAGGTGACTTTGGTCCGTGAATGGTTTTAGTCTGCATAGAGTTAAGGACAGTTAGAGATGGTAGTTCCATATGAGAGACTAATTCCGAGAGTTCAACATCCTCTGAATTTTCCATTTCAAGTTTTTCCATCAATTCTTTTAACTTCTTGGCTTTTCTGCAACACAGAAAAGTGGTACATTTGTATATCTACTTTAACATTTTGTGACATAGTCTACATATTTGTTTATTCATATTTCCCCAGAAAAGCTGTTCTATATAACCTAATTTACCAGAAAGCTTAAATGTAAACACTCAAACGCCCTCATTTTATAAATCCAGATTAAAGTTGATCTCTGTCAAGATGAGTGAAATTCAAGTCAAAGACAGAATCTATTTTATACTTCCAGCAAAGCAGTATACCTGATTCTTTCATTGACATACACAAGGTTAATCACAAAAAGATTTGAATAAGCCTGAGTAGGGTTCCTGATACCCCATGAATCTGTTCATGTGGGTTAATCGTGAACAAAATCGGTGCAAGATCTCAGGTTGCAACTCAGCAACAGTAAAGTAAATATGGCAGTTCATTGAAACAAACTCATTGAAATTGAAATGTCAAATGTAAAAATAAGCTTAGGAAAACTAGACCAAGAACGCATCTGTGGCCAGATGCAAGATGTATCCACCGGCAAAGGCAAAAGTAGCTGTTACTCAGCTATGCCACGAGCTAGAGGTCTGAAATTTTACTATGTTATAGCTGACCCAAAAGTAGGTGAATAACAGATTTGCACAAAATTCTCTAAATGCAATAGTTTTCAAGTTACAAGTGATTTTACTCATGATGGAAGTTAGTGAAAAGTCCAAAAATAGCTATTACTCACTTAGCTATTGAGATAGACACTCAACTTACTCACCATGTTGTAGCTATGGAAAAAGTAGCTGAATAACATATTTTAACAAAGTGCTCTAAATGCAATACTTTTCAAGTTATAATTGATTTAGTGCATGATTTCATTAATTTTAATGCATTAAAAATTATGTAAAAAATTCATAAAAAAACTTTAGCATGTGAAAGCTCTCCAAAATGTAGGTGAATGAGTTATTTGAGAAATACTGGCTATCTGCAATACTTCTAGAGATAATTTGCATTTACTCATTTTGAGCAGGTGAATAATTACCTACCGGTCTGAAACTTCACCAAGTGAAAGCTCTCCCAAAAGTAGTTGAATGAGTTATTTGAGAAAAATTGGGTATCTGCAATACTTTTAGAGATAATTTGCATGTACTCATTTTGAGTAGGTGAGTAATTACCTACGGGTCTGGAACTTCACCATGTGAAAGCTCTCCCAAAAGTAGATGAATGAGTTATTTGATAAAAATTGGGTATCCGCAATACTTTTAGAGATAATTAGCATTTACTCATTTTGAGTAGGTGAGTAATTAGCTACAGGTCTGAAACTTCACCAAGTGAAAGCTCTCCCAAAAGTAGGTGAAGGAGTTATTTGAGAAAAATTGGCTATCTGCAATACCTTTAAAAGATAATTCGCATTTACTCATTTTGAGTAGGTGAGTAATTAGCTATGGGTCTGAAACTTCACCATGTGAAAGCTCTTCGAAAAGTAGATGAATGAGTTATTTGATAAAAATTGGGTATGCGCAATACTTTTAGAGATAATTAGCATTTACTCATTTTGAGTAGGCGAGTAATTAGGTACGGGTCTGAAACTTCACCAAGAGTAAGCTCTCCCAAAAGTAGGTGAATGAGTTATTCAAAAGTAGCTATTACTCACTTAGCTATTGAGATACACACCCAAGTTACTCACCATGTTGTAGCTATGGAAAAAGTAGCTGAATAACATATTTTAACAAAGTGGTCTAAATGCAATACTTTTCAAGTTATAAGTAAGTAGCTACGGATCTGAAAATTCACTAATTGAAAGCTCTTCAAAATGTATCTGACTGAGTTATTTGGGAAAAATTGGCTATCTGCAATACTTTTAGAGATAATTCGCATTTACTCATTTTGAGTAGGTGAGTAATTACCTACGGGTCTGGAACTTCACCATGTGAAAGCTCTCCCAAAAGTAGGTGAATGAGTTATTTGAGAAAATTGGCTATCTGCAATACTTTTAGAGATAATTCGCATTTACTCATTTTGAGTAGATGAATAATTAGCTATGGGTCTGAAACTTCACCAAGTGAAAGCTCTTCCAAAAGTAGGTGAATGAGTTATTTGAGAAAAATTGGCTTTCTGCAATACTTTTAAGCAATAAGCCACCTGCCAAATATGAAAGAAATCTGGAAAGAAATGTGGACTGTAAGTCGCTAACAAGCAATATTCCACATTCTAGACATTTTTGTCTACCACAGGCCTAATTTAGACATAAACCCTACCAAAACGATAGGGTGGCGAGTCCTTTAGCATACCAAGCCACCTGCCAAATATGAAAGAAATGTGGACTGTAGGTCGCTAACAAGCAATATTCCACATTTCAGACATTTTTGTCTACCACAGGCCTAATTTAGACATAAAGCCTACCAAAAAGATAGGGTGGCGAGTCCTCTAGCATACCAAGCCACCTGCCAAATATTAAAGAAATCTGGAAAGAAATGTGGACTGTAGGTCGCTAACAAGAAATCTCTGCAGACGCGGACGATGACGCAGACAACGACGATGATGAATCCATAGTATCCCCGCTTCGCGCCGGGGATACAATTAAGTGAGAATGAATAAGTAGACAAACATGATGGGAAATTAAGTTTCACCCATGTTATTTTTAAAGTTTTTCAAGTTTACAATCAGTTTCTGAATATAGCCCGCTTTTTTCAAGTACCTAAGTTATACTGTGACTGTAATAGTGAGATCATATGCTTTGTAAAGCTTTTTAAGTTGGTGTTTTATAAATGGGTAAAAGTAAATAGCACAAAATAACAAAAGACGACTGCAGTAACAACTCTAATTTGGTATTTCTGGGGTCTGAATTCAGGTTTTAAAAATGAAACCTGTCATGCATTTTTGGAATATCAGCCATCAGATCAGTTATTGTAAAGCTGCTATAAAAATGTGTCTTTGGGACTCTGAAGTTAACATAAAGTGAACATCTTCCTGAGGCTTACCTTCACCAACATACCAAATATAACTGAAATCCATCCCATAGTCTTGGAACAGCTGTCCAAGTAAGAAAACATGACCAGCACATGCACATTAACACTCACATGCTGACACTGGTTCTTATTTGCAGTTTTAACACTACCTATTTCACAGATCTGCCACTGTGGGTAACACACTTACCTAGGAACACAGAGGACATGGTTTCAAACCAAGTAAAGCAGATACATAGTGGCCTGGATGACCACTTAAAATGGCAGTCCTCTGTCATTGGGTCCTATCCCCTGTGGCAGGTTAAAGAACCTCAAGGAGTTTGATAAATGGTTATCCTTGAGCCTCTGTCTTTCATTTAGAGGAATGTCAGTAATTTGAGAGTTAGACTGTACTTGTACAGTGGCGTGGGCCAAATAGCACCTATAGTCTTGTAGTACATGGAGATATTGCTCTGAGTATAAATACAATACAACAGTACCTGACTTCATTCTGATGTATCACGGTGTAGAGGTGTTCAGTCAGATGTTCTTTCTGTTCTTGTGTCTCAAACAAGTGCATCTTGGCTGTGATAAACTCTTTCTCAGCCCGGTCGTATCTTTTCCTGTGTCATTACATACAATAAATGCTAATGAAACTGCATGAAGTCTTCAATACATTTTGATTTTATTCAACAGTGGTATCAGTACATTACGTGGAATTTGAAAACAGACAAGTTACTACCACATGAAAATACAGAAAGAAATTAAAAACAGTTGCAATGGAAGTTAAAAACAGAAAAAAAACTAGAGGATCGCTCGCAAAAAAAAAGATAATGTTTTTGCATAGCAAAAACAAAGCGTCCCGAAAAGGATATAAAGGTGAGTGCTAAAGTATTAAGAAAATGCTTCATTTCTAGCCTTATACTGTTGTGGCAACCAAAGTCAGCGCAGTCTGCTCTATCTAGCACAGTTTTCAAGATATAAGCATTTTTGTGCTTTGCAAAAAATTCGAAAATTCAAAATGTCCGCTATATTTGGTGAAACAAAAATATTTTGAAAATTGGCATGGCTACTCTGCAGAGATACCCAGCAGGTCAAAAATTTTGTTGAGTTATTTGATAAAAATTGGGTATCCGCAATACTTTTAGAGATAATTCGCATTTACTCATTTTGAGTAGGTGAATAATTAGCTATGGGTCTGAAACTTCACCAAGTGAAAGCTCTCCCAAAAGTAGGTGAATGAGTTATTTGAGAAAAATTGGCTATCTGCAATACTTTTACAGATAATTCGCATTTACTCATTTTGAGTAGGTGAGTAATTAGCTATGGGTCTGAAACTTCACCATGTGAAAGCTCTCCCACAAGTAGATGAATGAGTTATTTGATAAAAATTGGGTTTCCGCAATACTTTTACAGATAATTCGCATTTACTCATTTTGAGTAGGTGAATAATTAGCTATGGGTCTGAAACTTCACGGAGTGAAAGCTCTCCCAAAAGTAGGTGAATGAGTTATTTGAGAAAATTGGCTATCTGCAATACTTTTAGAGATAATTAGCATTTACTCATTTTGAGTAGGTGAGTAATTAGCTATGGGTCTGAAACTTCACCATGTGAAAACTCTCCCAAAAGTAGGTGAATGAGTTATTTGAGAAAAATTGGCTATCTGCAATACTATTAAGAGATAATTCACATTTACTCATTTTGAGTAGGTGAGTAATTACCTACGGGTCTGGAACTTCACCAAGTGAAAGTTCTCCCAAAAGTAGATGAATGAGTTATTTGATAAAAATTGGGTATCCGCAATACTTTTAGAGATAATTCGCATTTACTCATTTTGAGTAGGTGAATAATTAGCTATGGGTCTGAAACTTCACCAAGTGAAAGCTCTCCCAAAAGTAGGTGAATGAGTTATTTGAGAAAAATTGGCTATCTGCAATACTTTTACAGATAATTTGCATTTACTCATTTTGAGTAGGTGAGTAATTAGCTATGGGTCTGAAACTTCACGGAGTAAAAGCTCTCCCAAAAGTAGGTGAATGAGTTATTTGAGAAAAATTGGCTATCTGCCATACTTTTAGAGATAATTCGCATTTACTCATTTTGAGTAGGTGAGTAATTAGCTATGGGTCTGAAACTTCACCATGTGAAAGCTCTTCCAAAAGTAGATGAATGAGTTATTTGAGAAAAATTGGCTATCTGCAATACTTTTAAGAGATAAATAGCATTTACTCATTTTGAGTAGGTGAGTAATTATCTACGGGTCTGAAACTTCACCATGTGAAAGCTCTCCCAAAAGTAGATGAATGAGTTATTTGATAAAAATTGGGTATCCGCAATAGTTTTAGAGATAATTAGCGTTTACTCATTTTGAGTAAGTGAATAATTAGCTACGGATCTGAAACTTCACCGAGTGAAAGCTCTTTGAGATACCCTGAAGATCAAAAATTTCGTCGAAATCGTTCTATGTAGCATTTTTGTGTTTTGCAATTTTCGCGCAAAAATTCGAAAATTCAAAATGGCCGACATTTTTGGCAAGACAACATATTTTTCAAATTGGCATGGCTACTCTGAAGAGATACCCTGAGGGTCAAAAATTTCGTCGAAATCGCTCTATCTAGCACGGTTTTCAAGATATAAGCATTTTTATGTTTTGCAATTTCGCAAAAAATTCGAAAATTCAAAATGGCCGCCATTTTTGACGAGAAAAATTTATTTGAAAATTGGCATGGCTACTCTACGGAGATACCCTGCGGGTCAAAAATTTCGTCGAAATCGCTCTATCTAGCGCGGTTTTCGAGATATAAGCATATTTATGTTTTGCAATTTTTGCGAAAAATTCGAAAATTCAAAATGGCCGCAATTTTTGGCGAGACTACTCCGCAGAGATACCCTGCGGGTGAGATACCCTGCGGATCAAAAATTTCGTCGAAATCGCTCTATCTAGCACGGTTTTCGAGATATAAGCATTTTTGTGTTTTCCTTATTTGGAAAATTCATAACGATTTATTAATCATTAATTACTAGGCCATTTCTTAACCAATCAATGCCAAAATTTAATGATTTCCAGAATTTAATAGAATGAATGTATTTGCCAAGTTTCAGGTGAATTGATAAAATTCCTTTTAAGTTATCATCTGGACAAGCTTCCCCATCGAAAACAATACATTTTTGGTCATGTGACCTCTCTGATTGGTTGAAATGCCACTGCAGCATATTCAAAAAAATTCCCCAAGGCTACTGCCTAAACCTGCCAAATTTGAAAAGAATCCGCATAACGGTTACAGAGTTATAAGGAAAACAAAATGCAGAGCCGGCGGAGCCTGAAGGTCTCCCATACACAAACAAGCGTCCCTTGCGAGACGCTTAATTAAAGAAATTATATGAATTCCTTAGTATGGCTGTTCAAGCACATAATCCTCAACACTTAAATTTTAAAAGAGTTAAACTTTGCTGGGAAAGCAATATTCTGGTTGAAAAACAGAAGAGTCCTAAAAGAGAAGTAGTAGTATCATATAAAAATAGCATCAGAGATTCCCGTACTCCACAGCCTGTGGAAATAGTTTCAACACCATGAGATGGAGAAGTAGTGAAATGTTAAAGTACAAAGATTGGGATACTTTCAGAGCAGCATCAGTTATATAAAGCTCCAAATAATGTTTAAGTAGAGAAAATAACATCTAAAAGAAAGAAAAGTATTTAAAGTATTAAAACAAGACAATTGAATAGCAAAATGACAGCATTTATCAGTACACTAAAAATTATGAAGCTGTAAAATTCATTAATTGGAGAACAGCTGTTAATGGAAATAGCACAATTATGTGTAAAAGTGCATATAATCATCAGTTGCAGCAATCCATGTATCTTTGTCATGAGAGAAAGATGTCTTAAATATGGCACGTGATCACACTTTGGCAGAGCCAAAGTTAAAGGTCACACCAAGATGCACATCTACACCTCCTAACCAATGTCCCTACCAAGTGTCAACCTTCTACACCTTATGGAATCCAAGAAATAGCTCAAACAAGATTTAAAACTCATGGTCACTATGACAAGGTCAAAGGTCAAATCAAGGTCACACCATGACGTTGCACACTTACAACCCCTAACCAATGTCCCTACCAAGGATTAACTTCCTACACCTTGCGGTTTCCGAGATATAGCCCGGACAAGATTTTACAGGTCAAGGTCACTACGGCAAGGTCAAAGGTCAACTCAAGGCCACACCATGATGCTGCACAACTACAACCCCCAACCAATGTCCCTACCAAGTATCAACTTTCATATAGCCCGGACAAGATTTTATAGGTCAAGGTCTCTACGGCAAGGTCAAAGGTCAAATCAAGGTCACACCATGACGTTGCACACCTACAAGCCCCAACCAATGTCCCTACCAAGTATCAATTTCCTACACCTTATGGTTCCCGAGATATAGCCTGGACAAGATTTTATAGGTTAAGGTCACTATGGCAAGGACAAAGGTGGAATCAAGGTCACACCATGATGTTGCACACCTACACCCCCTAACTAATGTCCCTACCAAGTATCAACTTCCTACACCTCGCAGTTTCTTAGATACAGCCCGGACAAGCTTTTTCCTGCCGCCTGCCAGCCCAACAGACACCATGGGTGAAAACAATACCCCGACGGCCCTTAATGGTTGTGTAGTAAAAACAATAGAGAAATATAAATTTAGGGGAGTAGAAATAGGGTCACAAAACTGAATATTCAGATAACTGATCAGATAGCAGAGGTTTCTACAGTATATTGCATAAAGCCATGCTCAAATCCTGCTCAAAACACAGTCTTTTCAGAACTGGAACATGGCTCTATCTAGAATATTTAAGATTTAGTGTGGCTTAATTGGCATTTCACAAGCTTAATTATTAAATGTGATGAAGTTGAGTTTTAAGTTTCAACAGGCAAGATCATAACACATTATCAATAGTTTTCAGCATATATGTTGTCATGAGGTGTTTTCAAACCCACAATTCTACAGGTTGAAAACTCAGCACCAATTACTCATATATTTTTTTCCGATTAAATGTCAAACTTGCAAACCAATATTCCACTTGGGACCTACTGGGTCCTTCCAAGCACATTTATTCTGGCACTAACATTTTACCAAAGGTTATATAAAGTGATGCTCAGTCTTAGTGGAAAATGTGCTATTTACACCTAAAAATGTGGTTTCATTCAGTTCCTTCAGTGTTACTGTGGCTTAAATACAGACAATAGGACTTTGCAGGATTTCCTGTAACTGAACTTTTCATACTTACTGGGCATCAGAGTACTGGCGTGTGGCCTCTTCAATCCTGTCTCTGATGATAGAGACATCCACAGTCAGCAGTTGGTCCAGCTTCTCCAGTTCTTTCTGAATCTGCATCAACTTCATTGCCTCAGCTTTGGCCAATTTCTGCCTGTTTTTATATGTACATATTTGTTTTTATTTTTCCTTTTTTTTTTTTTTTTGGGGGGGGGGGGGGGGGGGGGGGGGGTCGGTGAACATCAAAATGAGATTTGAGGCTACAGATTGAACCAAATCTAGAACTTATGTACATTTGTCACGAAAGTGTTGATGTGTTACTACCGGCCACCCCTATTTTTACTACTATATAAAGTTATTATGTGAGATTTTAAATGAAATATGTTTGCATTTTTTGTATATTCACTATATTCTCATAGACTAACCGACTATGGCTGGTCTGATGCCCAAGTAACACTATAGGCGGTAAGTCCACAGTTAGATGTTTTACTCGGCGGCAACACGATCGAATCCAAGGATGCCTCATATGTCCCAAGATTTGGTGTATCCGTCACAATATAAGGCAGTATAATTTGGCGGTTGGCAAAATGCCCCTGTCCTTTAACTACCGTCTGAGATTCATGACACAGTGGCAAAACATCCATTTAGCTCCACTTGCCTTTTGTTGCTGTATTACACTGAAAGACGACCGAGTCACAACCTTACATACACCATAGACTACACCTTTAGTTACTGTAGCAAGATATTCATCTGCGCATGCTTGCATTCATCTGTGCATGCTGAGGCGATCAGAGGCTGAAATTTTTAACATTTTAAAATTGTGGTAGAATGCACAAGGTAATGGATGTTTCACTACTGTGCCACAAGGTTACATATGAACCTTGGACCGTAGTTGAAGGACAGGGGCACTTTGACCAATGCCTACAACAAAAGGATGTACAGCCGGAGGTGTGGCTAGGGTTTTAGAAGTAACCTCAAGATACACCTCTTTAGATTAGCAAATCCCCAGCCATAGTCATCCCCTGATAAATGCTCCCTATTCTGATGACAACTTTGGCCTGATACGTGACTCGGTCTTTTTGAACACTAGCGCCTTTCAAGATGGTCACATCAATTTGGCGCTTTACAAATGTATAGATTATTATTATAATAAGGTGAACTGTTGAAGCTGTCTGGGAGAATATTTTGTTTCAATATTTAACAATTTGTTTAAATATTAAACATGTAAGTATAGAATTGATTTAGTGTCAAATAGGGGAAATATTAACTTTTGAGACAGGGGAAATAAACCATGTTTTTGTGAAATATTGTCCATGCTGGAATTATTTCAAATGATGGTTTTGAAGTATTACAGGTGCATCATTTTGTATCCCCCATGCTTTCGTAAGTGCTCCCCCTCACAATCTTATATTGTCGCTAATTAATTGCTGATGTCATTTCAAGGTAAACTTTCTCCCTTTCTCCATTAAAACCCAATAGTCAGTCTAATTTGATTATTTTAATATGTCAATTTTCAACAAAATTTTCCTAATTTTAGCAGCTATTTTACATTTTATTGCAGACAGATTGCTTACATCAACCGCACTTCACTTCCAGCTGGTGGTTTAAGCAAAGTTTTGACACCTAAAATTGTGTAAATCTTAATATTTCAAAGTACCAAAGAAGTTTAACTGCAAGATAATGACTGGGTATATTGCCCATAGCTATTGAGACAGGTCGGTTTACCAATACCCCTTTAAATGAAAGAAACTGTTTTTACTGTGTTAATAAAATTGAAGATGTCAATGTAAACTGTATTCATACTATCGCGAAAAAAACTGTTTGAATCAATATTGAAGTCATATTCAAATTTTAAAGATCTGTCTGATGAAGAAAAATTTCTGAAAATTATGGAATCTGACTTAGATGTTTGTTTACACATATACACAGAAAAAGAATGGAACACCAGAATAATTATGTTGCACAACCATAATTAGGTTAATCTGAAAATTAGGAAATTAAAACTTTGTTGATTTTTTATTTAATTTGTATCCACATATGTAACATGTTTTGTACTAAGAGTGACTTATAAGCCCCCTGTGGGCTGGATGTTTATGATAAATGTGTTCACTGTTTATGTATATTGTACACATATGTCACTTATAATAAAAGAATAAAAAAAAACACAACTAGAGTACCCAAATTCTGTTTGCATTTTGGGAACACCCTGTTGGTTTTCATTGTTCCCAAATTTTGGAATTATTATCATCACCCATAAGCGCTTATTACAGGGCACAGGACCAGTAATCCAAGAAAAATGTTCTGAGAGTACCATTCAGATTTGCATGTACCCTCTCTCCATTCTACCCGCCCGAAAGGTGGAATTGAACCACTCTGACGCTAATCAGCTACAGGTTTGAAGCCTGCACCCCGGACCACCGAGGTTCATTCGGGCACTTGGAAGGTTGAACTTCAATAACATATATATGAGCTTTTACCCTGCAGTTGCATTTATGGTTGTAATGTTTTGAATATTAAAGCTATATATAACAACACAAAGCTGTCCAGACGACATTTTGACCTAAGTGTGATGCTATTCACAAAAAGATTATATTATCAGGCCTTAAGTTGGCTAAAGTCCAAAGGTGCTGCATAACAGAAAATTATGTAACAATTTGATTGAGATGTGTTTTTCATGACATTTTGAAATATATTAAAAAAACCTGTATGACTTTGAATCACCTGTGAAAATATCTCTGTTTTAACAAATTAAACCGAGAAGTTGATAAGACTATTGATTGTGTATTTTTATTTAAAATGTGTTGTGTATTTTTCATTCAATATGACACTGAAGTATGAAAATTGGGTTTATACTTTATAGCTTCAAAAGTTGCACCTTTGTATGATGTCCCTTGAATTTCCCTTTTTGCCTTAAGCGCATTAGAGGATGTTGCATCAATTTTTGTATTATGGCTACCATAAAATCAGCCCATTCAGGTATGTGTGTTATGTATACAGCCTATTACAGGTATAAGAAATTTGTAAAATGTGAAAATTTTTCTTTTTATTTTTGGATTCACGGCTTTGGAATGTATTGGGAGATAATAGGAAATCAAAGCCTGGGATTCTGAAACCCCCACCAAATTGGCCCCTGAACCCTCCCTGCCTCCTTGGTGGTCAAACTGGGGTCATAAAGTCGATATTCTTGTATTCTGCAGTGTCTCTACAAACACATTGCCTAAAATCCTATAAAACCTCACTGACATATTTTTTCAGGACTATTTACACCTAGTGATATGACTATTTGCACCTAGTGATATGACTTTATACCAATTCCTTGCCTTTGAATGTCATTTCTATGACCCTAAATGGGTCTGATTTCCCCTTATTGCTTAATATTGTTTCGGAATATATTGACAGGTAATAGGAAAACATGGCCAGTGATTCCAAAATGTGATTTTAATTTTTGCACAATTCTTTGCAATTTCGATATCAATTCTATAACCCCAAAAAGATTCATATTTTACCGATCACTAGGATGTACACATTGCTGCAACAGATGATCAAATATACTTTTATCTAACTGTGCTATCTCGACTGAGAGTTATACTTAATTAATAACCAGACTGATTAATAAATTTGACAGCTTCACAAATTTTAGTTCACAAATTAATGCTGTCATGTAGCTATTCAATTGTCTTATTTTGATACTTTGTCCTAACACACATTTTGTCTTTCTTGAGAGTTATTTCTCCAGCACCTTTACATTACTTATACTGTTCTGAAAGCCTCCTTGGCTTCATATTTTTTCACTTCCTCTATATCTCATGGCATCCACTACTTTATTAATCTGAATGACTTTTGCTTTCTATTTATCATTAATTCAATGATTTTGGCTTTCTGGTTGTCATTAATCCAAAAGTAATGAACAAATTTTCTTAAACTTTGTATATGGGTAGAGGCCTGGTCAAAGGGAGAAGAAGGGCCACGGTGGCAGAGTGGTAACACTCTGGCCTCCCACCTCTGAGGCTGGGGTTCGGTTCCCGGCACAGCCTCAAGTGGAAAAGCTGTAGTTGCTTGCCGTTGGTCGGCAGTTTACAGTACAGAACCCTAACAAACTGTATGTACTGGTTTCCTCTGCCCTTTCAACTACCCGTCGTGATATGACCTGTACAGTGTTGAAAGCGACGTAAAACCCCAAATAAATAAACAAAGGAAGAAGAAATTACATCTTGGAAAAGATCTGGATCATACTCTGGATGCAAAAAAATTCTGACTTTTCTGAAACGCCCCCAGGCATCTTTGAGTGCTTTCTAGATTTTTTTTTAATTTTTGGAAACAAGTTTCTAATCTTCAAACCACCAAATTCAGAAGATATCAATTATTATTATGAACATGTAGTGTATATTTAATAACTCACCTTTTTTGTATTGCACTAGCTAGCAGCTGTTTCTTCTTTTTATTCAGTTCTTCTATCATTTTTTGCTGTTCTCTAAACTTGTCCAGATTAGACATTTCAAGGCTGTGAAGATAAAAGATGCAAAATTTTAAAACCTGAAAAGAAGAAAGGGTGGACTACTGAGTGCATTATAGTCCGGATAATATCCATAAAGAATATCACTAATTGGTTGATGCCAATTGGGGCAAGAGTGTGTAATTTGGGTATCCAACACAACTCAGTGAGCTTTCGTATGGAAGTGTTGGATGATTCAAATTTCGGTGCACACCACTTCTAGCACATAGAACTACATGTAACTGTGGTTGTTGGGTCCATCATTCTTGGAATGGTGTGAACTTGGTATTGAGTGTCCATCCTTTTGGTCAGGGGCTATATGTTCTCATGTCCTTAACTAAATGCCCTAGATATTTATCAGTACATATTGCATTTTGTGTAGGAAAAATCAGGTTTGATGGCATTTATCAAATTCATGTTGTTGTTTAGGAACCTGTCCATAAATAGTTAAGCATAATTTGGTGCTAGTGATGTGATCATGGAAATACCAGGTCGTAATATTTTGGTCTCATTTTTGAGGGTATCCAGGGACTCGTCATCCTCAATACTGGATATTGTACTGAGGGTGTTGTTCAATGTCCCATCTGATATCCCTGTTATTGGGATGGCTGTTGACTAGGTACATGGCATTACAGAATTCAGTCTGACTAGCAGTTGCTGAAGGGGCACTTATAGTAAAAATACTAAATACTATATCTTAATTACATTATCAGTTTTCATCACTTATTTTCTCACACGTATTTTGTTGGAAAAAATCTTTAAAAATTACTTAAGAGTTGACATGAGGGAAATCTGCGAAATGTAATTAAACAATTTCATGTGTTTTTTCAGCAATCTTTACAGATTATCACTAATTTACTTGACAATTTCCTCTTCATCCATTAAGTCTTCCACTTCTTCTTTCAAAGTACTTTCCCAGCCATCATTCTGTGATTCTTCCTTTGGCTCACCACCTAGATAAATAAATAAAGTAAGTAATCACATGAATGACTGGATTTTGAACAAAAAAAAAATAATGTAGAAACACATGAAATCTGTGTAACTAAAAGGAACAGTGATCCTACCAGTGGAGAACTGGATTTATATTCCACCTAATGAGTAAAATTAAGCAACTAGGTAATTCATCATTTCATATATTTAATTTAAATCACATGTACACACAATTTTAGGCTAAGTGTTCAAACTGTATTTAATTAAAGATTTATGGATATTGGAAAATAGATTTACTGAAAACAAGCATTCTGACGCATGCATTTATCTCCCGCCGTATAAATTAGATGTCCTAAAGATAGTGGAATATAAATTTTCCTGCGAGATGGAGGCACATGTAGAAGTGACAAGTTTAATGTTTGATTGCAATACTTTTAAAGACAAAAGGCATTTACTCATTTTAGTAGCTATTACTTTGCCATCCAAAGAGCTACAGTTCTGCCACTTCATTATGCAGATCAACTCAAAGTAGGGAAGCACGTCTTTAGAACAAATAGCCTATCTGTACTACTTTTAGAGATACAAGACATTTACTTATTTTAGTGGCTATTACTCTGCCATCTAAAGAGCTACAGTTCTGCAACGTCACTATGTGGTAGATCACCCAAAAGTAGGTGAATGACTTATTTAGAAGAAACTGCCCACCTGTAATACTTTTAGAGACTAGACCAAGGATGCATCTGTGGCCAGATGCAAAATGTATCCACCGGCAAAGGCAAAAGTAGCTATTACTCAGCTATGGCACGAGCTAGAGGTCTGAAATTTTTTTTTTTTTTTTTTTTTATTGATATTTTTGATATTTTACATTATATATATAAACATGTATATACAGAACATGAAAATCACAAGGACAATAACAAGAAAGACACGGACAGAGACGTATTCACTAAAAGGAAAGCACAAACCTGTTTATAACCGGTTTACAATACTGAAGTTATATCATTTACTTGTTTTTTCTTGAAAAATATGCATTACATCTTAATGTTCTCAGTAAAAACTGAAGTACTGCTCTACATTTTCCAACTGGTATCCATCAGAGAGAAATATCCAACTATTGAGTGTCATTTTTTAGAATTTTACACCAACGAGACCAAGTCTTTTCAAATCTTTCATTTGTATTATTGACCCTTGATAGCATCTCCTGTTCAAAGAACTTTTGTTTCATTGTATTCTGAAGGCAGTATATGTTTGGGTCTTGATGTTTATATGCACAAGTAAAAATATAATACCTAGTAATAGTTAAAAAAAAGTTTAGTGGCCAGAAAAAGTTATCCTGTTCAAGATATCCCAGAGTTTTTGATATCTTATCCAGATGAAGCTTTATTGATATTTTTGTTTCTATCCAGGATACAACATTATTCCATAATGCATTTGTGACAGTACACTCAGAAAATAAATGGGTTAGCGACTCCACATGGCAATGACATAACCTACACGTATCATTCTCTGCATTTTCCATTTTAACTAATAGCTCATTTACGCCCAGGATACGATATAGTATGCGGTATTGAAACCAAATGTATTCATTATCATTTATAGCACAGAAACAGATCTTATAAACTTGTTTCCAAAAGTCATTATCCTGTACAATGTCTAATTCTAAGCACCATTTTAATTCATTTTTCCGTGGTTTATTTATTTTCTGCTGTAGCTGAAAATAAACAGATTTATGTCCACGTCCTGGAAGTAGCAAGTCTTTTATATGAAATGGGATAAATGGTCTCTGAAAGCCGAATGTATTGCTCTGCTGGTAAAGTGTAATAAAGTTTTGAAGTACTTTCTTAACTGTAAAGTAGTTAAGAAAGTTAATTGAAAAGTTATACCTATTCTTCATTTCTGGTAGACTTAAAATGTTTCCATTTGTATGAATAATATCTCCAATACTATATATACCGTGCTTAAACCAGTCTGGAAAGAAAAGATTGTCAGTACCAATGTGAGTGTTGAACCATAGGCTACTAGAGACGATATCTTGACGAGAATGGACTTTTACTTTTCTACATAATTCCATAAAATATGAAAATACGGTTTTCCAAAATGGATTTAAATTTGATATTCGATGATTGAGCCAATCCCCTCCAAGAAGGGCCAGCTTATTCAGGTCTTTAATTTCATGATTTAATAAAGTCAGCCATGCACAGTTTCGGCCAGAAATGATATGTTTTACCCATCTTATTTTAAGTGACCTTTCAAAGTTGTACACATGGATCATTGCAAGTCCTCCATCTGAGATTTTTTTACAAATTTGTTGTCTATTTATCTTATCTGGCTTGCCATCCCAAATATAACTAAATAGCAGTTTATTAAGTGTGTTGATCAAATGAGGAGGGGTTGACACAGACAAAAATAGGTGGGTAAATTTTGATAAAATCAATGTTTTAATGACTGTTATTTTTCCAATTGGTGTTAAGTAACGGTGTTGCCATGAATTAAGAGTTTGTTTTGCTCTTAGTATTGCCTTTTCATAGTTTAGTTCTGGCATTTGTGTTAGTTCAATCGAAAAATCAATTCCAAGAAGGTTAAAGTCAGAATCCCCCCAGTGCAGTTTAGATGAAACATTTAACTTTTCTTTGCAATGTTTTTTACTGCCAATCCAGATGAGTTTAGTTTTTTCAGTGTTCATTTTTAAACCTGAGATGCTCCCAAAGGTTTCCAAGACATTAAGAGTTGCCTGTAAAGACTTGGTACTCCCGTCCAAAAAAATAGTTGTGTCATCTGCAAATTGTGTAAGCTTGTAGTTATGTTTACCAATTGTAATACCTTTTATTGATGAAGAATTTTCAATTATACGACTCAAAATTTCAGCAACCAATAGAAATAAATAAGGGGCAATTGGGTCTCCTTGTCTGCAGCCCCTTTTCACTGGTATTGGGTCAGACAGGAATCCACATTGAATGACATACGCGATAACATTATTATTAAAAAGCTTTATCCAATTAATAAAGTCATTATCAAAGCCAAAAAAGTCTAGCACTTTGTAAAGAAAACTCCAAGATACAGAATCGAATGCTTTCTCAAAATCTATCAACATTAAAAGTCCTGGAATTTTATTTTTTTCTGTATGGCTCATTAAATCATATACAAGGTCTGAAATTTTAGTATGTTATAGCTGACCCAAAAGTAGGTGAATAACATATTTGCACAAAATTCTCTAAATGCAATAGTTTTCAAGTTACAAGTGATTTTACTCATGATGGAAGTTAGTGAAAAGCCCAAAAGTAGCTATTACTCACTTAGCTATTCAGATAGACACCCAAGTTACTCACCATGTTGTTGCTATGGAAAAAGTAGGTGAATGACATATTTTAACAAAATGCTCTAAATGTAATACTTTTCAAGTTATAAATGATTTAGTGTTGAGTAAGAACTTCAAAGTAGCTATTACTCTGCTATGCAATGAGCCACAGGTCTGGAATTTTACTATGTTATAGCTGCCTCAAAATAGGTGAATAACATACTGAAACTAAATAATGTAAATGCAAAAGTTTTCAAGTTATAAGTGATTTACCCAACAGTGATAACCTAAAAGTAGTTATTATTCAGCTATGCCATGAGCTACAGGTCTGAAATTTTACTATGTTATAGCTGACCCAAAAGTAGCTGCATAACATATTTGCACAAAGTGCTCTAAATGCAGTACTTTTCAAGTTATAATTGATTTAGTGCATGATTTAATTAATTTTAATGTATTAAAATTTATTTAAAAAATTCATAAAAAAACTTAAGCATGTGAAACTTCTCCAAAATGTAGGTGAATGAGTTATTTGAGAAATACTGGCTATCCGCGATACTTTTAGTGATAATAGGCATTTACTTATTTTGAGTAGGTGAGTAATTAGCTACAGGTCTGAAACTTCACTAACTGAAAGCTGTCCCAAAAGTCGGTGAATGACTTATTTGAGAAAAATTGGCTATCTGCAATACTTTTAGAGATAATTAGCATTTACTCATTTTGAGTAGGTGAGTAATTACCTACGGGTCTGGAACTTCACCATGTGAAGGCTATCCGCAATACTTCTAGGGATAATTAGCATTTACTCATTTTGAGTAGGTGAATAATTAGCTACGGGTCTGAAACTTGACCAAGTGATGGCTCTCCCAATAGTAGATGAATGAGTTATTTGAGAAAAATTGGCTATCTGCAATACTTTTAGAGATAATTAGCATTTACTCATTTTGAGCAGGTGAGTAATTAGCTATGGGGCTGAAACTTCACCATGTGAAAGCTCTCCCAAAAGTAGGTGAATGAGTTATTTGAGAAAAATTGGCTATCTGCAATACTTTTAGAGATAATTAGCATTTACTCATTTTGAGCAGGTGAGTAATTAGCTATGGGTCTGAAACTTCACCAAGTGAAAGCTCTCCTAAAAGTAGGTGAATGAGTTATTTGACAAAAAATGGCTATCTGCAATCCTTTTAGAGATAATTAGCATTTACTCATTTTGAGTAGGTGAGTAATTAGCTACAAGTCTGAAACTTCACCAAGTGAAAGCTCTCCCAAAAGTAGGTGAATGAGTTATATGAGAAAAATTGGCTATCCGCAATACTTTTAGAGATAATTAGCATTTACTCATTTTGAGTAGGTGAACAATTAGCTACGGGTCTGAAACTTCACCAAGTGAAAGCTCTCCCAATAGTAGGTGAATGAGTTATTTGAGAAAAATTGGCTATCTGCAATACTTTTAGAGATAATTAGCATTTACTCATTTTGAGTAGGTGAGTAATTAGCTATGGGTCTGAAATTTCACCATGTGAAAGCTCTCCCAAAAGTAGGTGAATGAGTTATCTGAGAAAATTGGCTATCTGCAATACTTTTAGAGATAATTCGTATTTACTCATTTTGAGTAGGTGAGTAATTAGCTACGGATCTGAAACTTGACCATGTGAAAGCTCTTCCAAAAGTATGTGAAGGAGTTATTTGAGAAAAATTGGCTACCTGCAATACTTTTAGAGATAATTAGCATTTACTCATTTTCAGCAGGTGAATAATTAGCTACAGGTCTGAAACTTTACCAAGTGAAAGCTCTCCCAAAAGTAGATGAACGAGTTATTTGAGAAAAGTTGTCTATCTGCAATAATTTTAGAGATAATTAGCATTTACTCATTTTGAGTAGGTGAGTAATTAGCTACGGATCTGAAACTTCACCATGTGAAAGCTCTTCCAAAAGTACCTGAAGGAGTTATTTGAGAAAAATTGGCTACCTGCAATACTTTTAGAGATAATTAGCATTTACTCATTTTGAGTAGGTGAATAATTAGCTACGGGTCTGAAACTTCACGAAGTGAAAGCTCTCTCAAAAGTAGGTGAATGAGTTATTTGAGAAAAATTGGCTATATGCAATACTTTTAGAGATAATTAGCATTTACTCATTTTGAGTAGGTGAATAATTAGCTACAGGTCTGAAACTTCACCAAGTGAAAGCTCTCTCAAAAGTAGGTGAATGAGTTATTTGAGAAAAATTGGCTATCTGCAATACTTTTAGAGATGATTCGCATTTACTCATTTAGAGCAGGTGAGTAATTAGCTACGGGTCTGAAACTTCACCAAGTGAAAGCTCTTCCAAAAGTAGGTGAATGAGTTATTTGAGAAAAATTGGCTATCTGCAATACTTTTACAGATAATTTGCATTTACTCATTTTGAGTAGGTGAATAATTAGCTACAGGTCTGAAACTTCACCAAGTGAAAGCTCTCTCAAAAGTAGGTGAATGAGTTATTTGAGAAAAATTGGCTATCTGCAATACTTTTAGAGATAATTCGCATTTACTCATTTTGAGTAGGTGAGTAATTAGCTACGGGTCTGAAACTTGACCAAGTAAAAGCTCTCCCAAAAGTAGGTGAATGAGTTATTTGAGAAAAATTGGCTATCTGCAATACTTTTAGAGATAATTAGCATTTACTCATTTTGAGTAATTAGCTACGGGTCTGAAACTTGACCATGTGAAAGCTCTTCCAAAAGTAGGTGAATGAGTTGAGAAAAATTGGCTATCTGCAATACTTTTAGAGATAATTCGCATTTACTCATTTTGAGTAGGTGAGTAATTAGCTAAGGGTCTGAAACTTCACCAAGTGAAAGCTCTCAATTAGCTACAAATGAGAAAATAGCTATTACTCACTTATGGCATGCAATAGAACCCCAAACTATGTACCATCTTATAGCTAAGGACAAAGTAGCTGAACAACATATTTTAGGCAAACACTCTAACTGCAATAGTTTTGGAGTTACAATGGCTTTACTCAACAGTCAGAATTTCAAAGTAGCTATGACTCAGCTATCAAAGGTTCAACAGGTCTGAAACTTTACTATGTAATAGCTTACCAAAAAGTAGATGGACAACATATTTGAAAAGATTTCCCTAACTTTAATACTTTTGAAGATATTTGACATTTACTTCTTTTGTTATTTAGCTACAAATGAGAAAATAGCTATTACTCACTTATGGCATGCAATAGAACCCCAAACTATGTACCATCTTATAGCTAAGGACAAAGTAGCTGAACAACATATTTTAGGAAAACACTCTAACTGCAATAGTTTTGGAGTTACAATGGCTTTACTCAACCGTCGGAATTTGAAAGTAGCTATTACTCAGCTATCAAAGGTTCAACAGGTCTGAAACTTTACTATGTGATAGCTTACCAAAAAGTAGATGGACAACATATTTGAAAAGATTTCACTAACTTTAATACTTTTGAAGATATTTGACATTTACTTCTTTTGTTATTTAGCTACAAATGAGAAAATAGCTATTACTCACTTATGGCATGCAATAGAACCCCAAACTATGTACCATCTTATAGCTAAGGACAAAGTAGCTGAACAACATATTTTAGGAAAACACTGTAACTGCAATAGTTTTGGAGATACAATGGCTTTACTCAACAGTCGGAATTTGAAAGTAGCTATTACTCAGCTATCCATGGTGCAACAGGTCTGAAACTTAACTATGTGATAGCTTACCCAAAAGTAGATGAATAACATATTTGAAAAGATTTCTGTAACTGTAATACTTTTGAAGATATTTGGCATTTACTTCTTTTGTTATTTAGCTACAAATGAGAAAATAGCTATTACTCACTTATGGCATGCAATAGAACCCCAAACTATGTACCATCTTATAGCTAAGGACAAAGTAGCTGAACAACATATTTTAGGAAAACACTCTAACTGTAATAGTTTTGGAGATACAATGGCTTTACTCAACAGTCGGAATTTGAAAGTAGCTATTACTCAGCTATCCACGGTGCAACAGGTCTGAAACTTTATTATGTGATAGCTTACCCAAAAGTAGATGAATAACATATTTGAAAAGATTTTGGTAACTGTAATACTTTTGAAGATACTTGGCATTTACTTCTTTTGTTATTTAGCTACAAATGAGAAAATAGCTATTACTCACTTATGGCATGCAATAGAACCCCAAACTATGTACCATCTTATAGCTAAGGACAAAGTAGCTGAACAACATATTTTAGGAAAACACTCTAACTGCAATAGTTTTGGAGTTACAATGGCTTTACTCAACAGTCAGAATTTCAAAGTAGCTATTACTCAGCTATCCAAGGTGCAACAGGTCTGAAACTTTACTATGTGATAGCTTACCAAAAAGTAGATGAACAACATATTTGAAAAGATTTCTGTAACTCTAATACTTTTGAAGATATTTGACATTTACTCCTTTTGTTATTTAGCTACAAATGAGAAAATAGCTATTACTCACTTATGGCATGCAATGGGACCCCAAACTATGTACCATCTTATAGCTAAGGACAAAGTAGCTGAACAACATATTTGAAGAAAAAGTTGTAACTGCAATAGTTTTTGAGTTATGAGCCCTTTACTCCAAGTAGCTAAGATAGCTATTACTCAGTTATCTTTAGGCCTAAGTCCATAAAACCAAAAAAATTTGAGGGCGTGAAAATTCATTGGGACAATTAATTTACAAAAAATCTGTAGCTGTAGTAGTTTTGGAGGAATCTGCGTGACTAACTAACGCACGCACACACGCACGCACGCACGCACACACAGGCATCATTTCATAATCTCCCTCCCGGGCTAAAGCCCGGCGGGAGATAAAAACTGCAATGTATAGTTGGTATTATGAACTAGCTTTTAAGTTTCAATTGACAAACTCTACAAAATCAAATGTAGATATTGCTTGGTATCTAACTAAATCAGAAAAACTTCTTTTTTAAGCTACTCTACAACATGGCAAGGATTGTATAACCTGATCTATAATAACATATTTAATATTTCTTAACCTGCACTTGAACATATTTATTATTTTATTAACTGCTTTAAAGCACATTAAGATTTCATTACCTGCTTAGAACATTCTCAGATTTTATAATCTGTTGCAGACTGTATATTGAGGATCTCTTTACCTGCTCTAGAACATAGTTATTATTACTGTATTTTTTTATGAAAATTGTACATTTCAAATGACAAGACTACCAGCATTCTGATTGGCCTTCACTTCCCCTGGTCCAGTACTGACTGATTTTTCTTTTATTTCTCTGTTCTCAGGTTTTTCACATTTCTTCACTTCATTATTTCCCACATCAGGCTGAAAGAAAAGTATCATGCAGTAAAACTAAAATACGTCAGATCATACAAATATTTTAGTCTACACAACATGCAAAGCTAGTATGAAGAAAATAACACTATTATCCGGTTTATCCCTAAATTTAATTGAATTGAACTCTGATGTGATTTCTGATTATTTCTAGTTGGCTGTTACCAGGTATTTTTTTTTTTCAAAACTCATTTTTACTAAATTTTTATCCAAACTTTCCAAAATATAAATTTTTTTGGAGTCATTGCTTTCAAAGTTAGACAAGAAATAAATTTTATGCATAAATAACTGATATGTATACATATTAATGTTCAACAATATGACAATATTACCGGAACATTTTTTTTTAAATTAGTACATATACATCGCAGCATTTTTCAGACTATATTGGAGATGAAATTTGAGTAGTAAGTCATAAAAGTATTTGATATTCATATGTAAAGATATCTGAGCAACTAACATGAACCAGACAAATTCAAAAAACAATAAACAAGCTTCATTTGATGAAGTGCAACAACAAACTTCTACAATGAAGTTAAATATAGTTCAAATGTGGAAAACTACAAGACGTTCGCTTTGCCAAGAATGAATAATCTGTGAATCTGAGACCCAGTATTTCTGAGCTAATCACTGAAAATACTGGAAAAGTAAACATGAAGATTGATGAAAACAAACTAATCAAAAATAAATGTTATCTGTAGCATTAAGGAAAATTATGTGAAAAACAAATATTAGGTCGACAAATCTGCCACAAAATTAGGTTTCATCAATAATATTTAGCCGGAAATATAATATAATATTTCAATAATTTTACACAGACCAACTTTTGCTTTTTTCTGAATACTCCATTTCTACACTTAGTAAGCCCATTTTTGAGTAGATACACTCTCTCTGTCACAGGCCTAGCTTCAGTTATAGCATGCAGCCAGATTTACAATTTCTTTCTGATAAAATATTGAAATAAAGAATGACCTCACACCTTCACATTCTAGTGAACTGGTAAATGAGATTTTACATCACATAGATCAAACAACACATACCTTTTTCTTTGGGGCTGAAAGCCTCTGTTCTGGTGGCAAATCAAACTGCTCCTTCTGGTTTTCTGTTTGAATTTTTTGCACTGGTCTCTGTGTCTTTTTTCTGAATCCAGGCCTTCCTCTTCCCCCACCCCTTGACACTGCCGCGCCATCTGCAATATGAAAAACACAGTGTAATGGTGGCAGAAGGACTGGATCTGTGCTACACTAATTGTGTTGCATGGTGGTTAATCACTGACAATTTTAAATAAAAATTGATTATTTTACAGTTCTAAAATCCAAATTTTTTATAAATAACAAAAAATCCAGGCATTTTATGTTTGCCACCATATTTTCATAAAATAGTTATTATCATAAATATGTAATGTTGCTAGAAAATGCCAAATTTCATCCCAGGTTGATGTGTACTCCCAAAAGCACTTCATGGTGTAAGGACTAACATAATTGCAAAATAAGAGGAAATTATCAGTTTTGGCTCAACCAATGTTTGTCAAATATTAAATCTTTTTTTGTTGTAAGGACAATTAAAACTGGAGTCAATTTGATTTCTGGCTTTTGTATACACTTACTTTGTTGTCATCAGTACTTATACAGACAATTGAAAACAGCTTAATGACTGATGGAAATTCCATTATTAGTATCTTGCAGATCATCATACAACTAAAACATGATGAAAACAACAAGAAAATTCAGAGGTTTAGTAATAACAGGACTACTGCTTCAGTGGGTATCTTCCACCTTAGGATCATAATAACGGAGATCTAAGGGAGATATAAATCCTTTGTAGTAAGATGACCCCACCTGACACTGAACAAGGGGTCAAAGGTCAAATTCAATATTTGGAAAAGAGTCTCAGACCATGACTTCCTACAAGTTGTTTTCAAATTCTGCACCCCAAGGAGCAATGAAAAGGGAGATATAAAGCCTTTTTGATAAAATTACTCCATTTGACATTAAACATGTGATGTGACAACCATTTTGTTTTGAAAACTAGGCTAAACTAGAAATAGGACACCCTGTTGATAGTAGCTGCAACATATGAAAAAGAAAAAGGATAGCATAGAAGAACACACATTATCATGTGTAATGTCCACCCCATGAACGTTTTGCAACAATTGTACAGTAGTCTTACAAGACCCTATTTCATTTGTAAAAAAATATATCAATGATGCTTAAATATTTATTAGTATACAGTCATGTAAATTATTTCTGCTTCATGCCTTTTTGCATTGGTTCAAAATTTGCTCAAAATCACTCTGTCTCTAAAGGTTTTTGAGATAACAAACATTTTCGATTTCCGATAAAATTGAAGACGGTGGGTGAAATTTGAGAAATTTGACATTTTTCAGAGGCAATATACCAAAGATCTCTAATATCCAAAAGGTCAACATTTAGCTTGAAATTGCTCTATCCTTAACGGTTTTCGAGACAAACAACATTTTCAATTTCAGCCAAAATTCAAGATGGCGGACAAAATTCTGGAAATTCAACTTTTTTCACAGGCACTATATCGAAGGTCTCTTGTACCCAAAGGGTCCAAACATTGCTTGAAATCACTTTATCTCCAAGGGCTTTTGAGATAAAGGGCATTTTCAATTTCCGCCAAAATTCAAGATGGCAACCAAAATCTTGTTCCCAAGATAAATGCGTTTTTGCACTTTACACTGAAATTCAAGATGGTCGCCAAAAATGGCGGCAAAGCGATTTTTGTGAAATGTTGCCAGTACTCTCTGCAGATACCCTGCGGGTTAAAAATTTCATTCAAAATTGCTCTATCTCGCACTGTTTCCAAGATAAATGCGCTTTTTCGCTTTATGCAGAAATTAAAGATGGCTGCCAAAAGTGGCAGGAAAGCGATTTTTGCGAAAAGTCGCCAGTAGAGTCTTCATATACCCGGCGGGCCAAAAATTTCATCGAAATCACTATCTCGCACCGTTTCCGAGATAAATGTTTTTACGTTTCACGCAGAAATGCAAGATGGCCGCCAAAAGTGGCGGGAAAGTGATTTTTGTGAAAAGTCGCCAGTACACTCTGGACACCCTGGGGGTCGAAAATTTCGACGAATCCCTCTATCTCGCACGGTTAAGGAAATAGAAGCCAATTTGTGTTTTTCCATTTTCTGCGAAAATTCGAAATGACCGTCATTTTTAGGGTGAGGAAAAACTTTTGAAAATTGGCAAGAGTAGACTGCTTGATTACCCTGTGGGTCGAAAAATTCGACAAAATCACTCTATCTCGCATGGTTAAGGAGATAGAAGCAAATTTGCATTTTACGCAGAAAATTAAGATGGCTGCCAAAAGTGGCAGGAAAGCGATTTTTGCGAAAAGTCGCCAGTAGACTCTTTATATACCCGGCGGGCCAAAAATTTCATCAAAATCACTATCTCGCACTGTTTCTGAGATAAGTGTTTTTACGCTTCACGCAGAAATTCAAGATGGCCGCCAAAAGTGGTGAGAAAGTGATTTTTGTGAAAAGTCGCCAGTACACTCTGGACACCCTGGGGGTCGAAAATTTCGATGAATCCCTCTATCTCGCACAGTTAAGGAGATAGAAGCCAATTAGTGTTTTTCCATTTTCTGTGAAAATTCGAAAATTCAAAATGACAGTCATTTTTAGGGAGAGGAAAAACTTTTGAAAATTGGCAAGAGTAGACTGCTTGAATACCCTGTGGGTCGATTTTTGAAAAGTTGGCAAGAGTATATTTTTTAGATACCCCGTTGGTCGAAAATTTCAACGAAATTGCTCTATCTCACACGTTTAAGGAGATAGAAGCAAAAAGTCAAAATTTTGGAAAGTTGGCAAGAGTATATTTTTTGGATACCCTGTTGGTCGAAAATTTCGATGAAATCGCTCTATCTCACACGTTTAAGGAGATAGAAGCAAATTAGTGTTTTTGCATTTTTGGTGAAAATTCAAAATGGCCACCATTTTTTTGGAGAGAAATTTTTTTTGGAAATTGCCAAGAGTACATTGATTAGATACCCTGTGGGTTGAAAATTTTGACGAATTTGCTCTATCTCGCACAGTTTAGGAGATAGACATATTTATGTTTTTTGCTATGTAGCTATTCCTTAGCATGTTAAAGCTATTACCATCAACAACAATACCAAGCAAGCAATTGACCCTATAAACCTTCACACCAAATTTTACAAAGATGAGTTAAATATGTTTTCTTTAAAAGGCTGAAAACATAAATGCAATTCAGAGTAGGCTCAAAGTAGCAATTACTCAGATAGCTACAAAGCTATTATAGACCAAAAGCTATCCTGGCCAAACTATTGACCCAATTATCCTTCATACAAATTTTTGTGAAGATAGAAAACATTGTTTCATAAAAATGTCCAGAACAAAAGTCAACTCAAAATAGCATAATAGCTATATAGTACAGTAGCTATTACTCAGTTAGCTATAAAGGTATTATCACCAAAAGCAACCCCAAGCAAGCTACTGATGCAATAATCCTCCATCCCAAATTTTGTGAACATACTTGTACTTTAAAATGCTTAAAATAAAAAAGCTACTCAAAGTAGCTAAGTAGCTATTACTCAGTCAGTTATAGAACTATTATCACTAAAAAGCAATCCCAAGGAAGCTATTGACCTAACTATTGCTCATACCAAATTTGGTAAAGATATGTCAAATATTTTTCCTTAAAATGCCTGGAAACAAAAGAAGTATACAATAGTAGCTAAGTAGCTATTACTCAGTTAGCTATACAGCTATCTTCACCAAAAGCAATCCCATGCAAGCTATTAACCCAATAAACACCCATACAAAATTTGGTAAAGATAGGATAAATACTTTTCCTTGAAAAGACCGGAAACCAAGTGTGACGGACGGCGGAAAAAGCAAAAATAATATGTCGACCCCCCAGTGGGGTGGACATAATTACTATCACATCAGTAGGATAACCCCATCTGACCTTGAAGAAGGGATCAAAGGTCAAATTCAACACTTAGAAAAAATTCTCAGTCCATGACCTCCTATAAGGTTTGACATTCTGAAGCCCTAGGCGCAATGAAAAGGGAGATATTAGGTCTTTTTAATAGGACATTAAACATGTTAAGGTGGTCATTTTGTTTTCGAAACTCGGCCAAATTACTATCAGGCTAGCTTTCCTAGCCATGTATTTTTGTGCAATTAGATAGAAGCTTGCTGCAATATTTTAAGATTTTAAGCCTCTTAATGACTTTTAAACAATCGGCTGTGGTGGCCATTTTATTTTTCAAAATGAGGCCAGCAATTTTGCACAGACATGTTTTCATAGCCATAAGAATTCCATGCAAATATGGTGAAGGGATTCCACAACCTCATACATGTGCATGCATGAACATCAATGAGTTTTACATGTGTGAAAAGTTTAGGTATTTGAAGTATTTTAAATATTGCTTGGATTTCAATAATTTTTGACTGGTTCAACCAGTGTTGTGTGCAATCGTAACTAAAACAGCACGCACCCAACAACTCGCACAGCAACTCACATACAAACTAGAAATAGGACGCCCTGTTGATAGTAGATGCGAATAGAAACAGGATAGCATAGAAGAACACACATTATCATGTGTAATGTCCACCCCATGAACCTTTTGCCAAAATTGTACAGTAGTCTTACAAGACCCTGTTTCATTTGTAAAATATATCAATGATGCTTAAATATTTATTAGTGTAGATGTAAATTATTTCAGCTTCATGCCTTTTTGCATTGGTTGGGTTGAAAATTTTGACGAAATCACTCTATCTTGCACGGTTAAGAAGATAGAAGCAAATTCCTGTTTTTCTATTTTTGGCAAAAATTTGAAAATTCAAAATGGCCGCCATTTTTGGGAAAAGGAATTTTTTTTGAAAATTGCCAAGAGTACATTTCTTAGATACCCTATGGGTCGAAAATTTCAACGAAATAACTCTATTTTGCACGGTTAAGGCCAGTTTGTGTTTTTCCATTTTGGGCAAAAATTCGAAAATTCAAAATGGCCGCCATATGTGGGGAGGGGAAAATTTTTTGAAAATTGCAAAGAGTACATTTCTTAGATACCCTGTGGGTCGAAAATTGCGACGAAATCGCTCTATCTCGCATGGTTAAGGAGATAGAAGCAAATTTGTGTTTTGCCATTGTTGGCAAAAATTAGAAAATTCAAAATGGCCGCCATTTTTGGGGAGGGGAAAATTTTTTGAAAATTGCAAAGATTACATTCCTTAGATACCCTGTGGATTGAAAATTTCGACGAAATCGCTCTATCTCGCATGGTTAAGGAGATAGAAGGAAATTTGTGTTTTGCCATTTTTGGCAAATATTCGAAAATTCAAAATGGCCGCCATTTTAGGGGAGGGGAAATTTTTTTTAAAATTGCCAAGAATACAATTCTCAAGTACCTGTGGGTCGAAAATTTTGACGAAATCGCTCTATCTCGCATGGTTAAGGAGATAGAAGGAAATTTGTGTTTTGCCATTTTTGGCAAAAATTCGAAAATTCAAAATGGCCACCATTTTTGGGGAGGGGAAAATTTTTTGAAAATTGCAAAGAGTACACTCCTTAGATACCCTGTGGGTTGAAAATTTCGACGAAATTGCTCTATCTCACACGGTTAAGGAGATAGAAGCAAATTTGTGTTTTGCCATTTTTGGCAAAAATTCGAAAATTCAAAATGGCCGCCATTTTTGGGGAGGGGAAAATTTTTGGAAAATTGCAAAGATTGCATTCCTTAGATACCCTGTGGGTCGAAAATTTCGACGAAATCGCTCTATCTCGCACGGTTAAGGAGATAGAAGGAAATTTGTGTTTTGCCATTTTTGGCAAAAATTCGAAAATTCAAAATGGCCGCCATTTTTGGGGAGGGGAAAATTTTTGGAAAATTGCAAAGAATACATTCCTTAGATACCCTGTGGGTCCAAAATTTCGACGAAATCGCTCTATCTCGCACGGTTTAGGAGATATGAGCACATTTGCCTTTTTCAGTATTCAAAATAGCCAATTACTCATTTATTTACTTAATTACTCACTCATCTATGAAGCAATTCCCCCCAAAAGCAATCCCATACAAGCTATTAACCCAATGAACCTCCATACCAAACCAAAGAGCTACTCAAAAGTAGCAAAGTAGCTATTACTCAGGTAGCTATAGAGCTATTATCACCAAAAGCAATCCCATACAAGCTATTAACCCAATAAACCTGCATGCCAAATTTGGTAAAGATAGGATAAGAACTGTTGCCTAAAATGTCTGGAAACCAAGTGGGACGCCGGATGGCGGAAAAAGCAAAAATAATATGTCCACCCCCCAGTGGGGTGGACTTAATACTTTCCTACTACCCTACGGGTCAAAAATTCTGTCCAAATCGCTCTATCTCTTACGGTTTCTGAGATATTAAGATTTTTTCGTTTTTCGCAAAAATTCAAGATGGCTGCCAAAAGTGGCGAAAATTGAAATTTTAAAATTTTGTACAGAATACTTTTCTACTACCCTGTGAGTCAAAAATTCTGTCCAAATCGCTCTATCTCTTACGGTTTCTGAGATATTAAGATTTTTTCGTTTTTCGCAAAAATTCAAGATGGCCGCCAAAAGTGGCGAAAATTGAAAATTTTCAATTTTGTACACAATACTCTTCTACTACCATGTGAGTCAAAAATTGTGTCGAAATCGCTCTATCTCTTACGGTTTCCGAGATATTAAGATTCTTTCATTTTTCACAAAAAATTAAGATGGCCGCCAAAAGTGGCGAAAATTGAAATTTTTTAAAATTTTGTATAGAATACTTTTCTACTACCCTGTGGGTCAAAAATTCTGTCGAAATCGCTCTATCTCTTACGGTTTCTGAGATATTAGCAAATTACTCAAAAGTAGTACTGAAAATACACAATGAAGTACCTAAATGGCTATTACTCATGTACTGACAAAGCTATCAGTCCCAAATGCAATACCAAGCGAGCTATGGACATAACAATCTTGTATTCAAAATTGTAGTAAAATATCTTTAACTATTTTGGCTTAAATGCACGGAAACCAATGGGTACTGAAAATAACTGTACTTAAGTATTACTCAGTAAGCAAAAGAGGTACAACAGCCAAAAGCAATCCCAAGCAAGCTACTGACCCAATAAGCCTGCATACCAAATTTGGTGACAATAGCTCTAATACTTTTCCTTTAAATGAGCGGAAATCATGTGTGACGCCGGACATCGGACGCCGGACATCGGACGGCGGAAAAAGCAAAAATAATATATCCACCCCCCAGGGGGGTGGACATAATTATTTAAGAAAAATTCTGGGCCGGTATTCACAAAAGGTCTTACGTCTTAGACAACTTTTTTGCTTAGACCAGTGTTAAAGTTATGACTTTTGTCTTAGCTAGGATTTCTCTTAAATTGGAATTCACAAAAAGTGCTTAGCAAAATCTTGGCTGAGACAAAATTTGTGCAAAAAGTCTTAACTACTTTGAATTCAAATTAACAAATTTAAGTAAAACCAAAACATTTTTCATCGATCATACACCAAACATGCTCTTCAAAATTATAAAACAGATTTGTTACTTTTTTTTGTAAAATTATATAAAAATAGTAGTCTTTGTGTTTATTGTGAGTCAGCCATTCTTAAGACAATATTTTTACCACAAGAAGGTAAAATGTGGAAACTTACAGGTAATTAAATTATGTAAATTTCTATTACAATCCACAGAAATTACTTTTATAGGAAGTATAGATCCCCATAGTATATTTTTTGTTGGCATAACAAAGGGTAAAATATAAATACATGCAATGGAATATTTTAAAAATGACTTAAGTCTGCCCTGCAGTGGTCTTAAAGTTATGACAAAATCTAAGACAAATTTTGTCAAAGACCTTTTGTGAATCCCATTTTGTCTAAGCAAAAAAAAAAGTCTTAACTTTATGACAAAATTCTTGCACACTGACAGTTAAGACTTTTCTCTTAAAGCTAAGACAATTTTTTTGTCTAAGACCTTTTGTGAATCCCGGCCCTGGGCATCATGTTTATTGAAATATTGTTAGAAAACCCCATTGGATTCCATGACCTCCTATATTTGTATGCATACATGATTATTAATGAGTTCCATTCACGAATTTGAAGTATTTGATCTTCAAGCACCATTTTTATTAAAATATTGTCAGGAAACCCCACATAATTCTGTGACCTCATGTTTTTATGTTATGCATACATGAACTGCATGTATGTGAATTTGAAGTATTTGATTATCAACTTCAAGTATACTGCTGTACAAGTAGCCTTCCTATTAAGACAAGCATTCTGACGCATGCATTTATCTCCCGCCATATAAATTAGATGTACTAAAGATAGTGGAATATAAATTTTCTTGTGAGATGGAGGCACATGTAGAAGTGACAACAAGTTTAATGTTTGATTGCAATACTTTTAAAGACAAAAGGCATTTACTCACTTTAGCAGCTATTACTCTGCCATCCAAAGAGCTACAGTTCTGCAACTTTATTATGCAGTAGATCAACCCAAAGTAGGTAAGGACGTATTTAGAAGAAATTGCCTATCTGTAACACTTTTAGAGATAAAAGATATTTACTTATTTTAGTGGCTATTACTCTGCCATCCAAAGAGCTACAGTTCTGCAACTTCACTATGTGGTAGATCACCCAAAAGTAGGTGAATGACTTATTTAGAAGAAATTGCCTACCTGTAATACTTTTAGAGATAAAAGACATTTACTCATTTTAGTAGCTATTACTCAGTTATCCAAAGAGCTACAGTTCTGCAACTTCACTATGTGGTAGGTCACCCAAAAGTAGGTGAATGACTTATTTAGAAGAAATTGCCTACCTGTAATACTTTTAGAGATAAAAGACATTTACTCATTTTGGTAGCTATTACTCACCTATCCAAAGAGCTAGAGTTCTGCAACTTCACTATGTGGTAGATCAGCCAAAAGTAGGTGATTGACTTATTTAGAAGAAATTGTCTACCTGTAATACTTTTAGAGATAAAAGACATTTACTCATTTTAGTAGCTATTACTCACCTATCCAAAGAGATACAGTTCTGCAACTTCACTATGTGGTAGATCACCCAAAAGTAGGTGAATGACTTATTTAGAAGAAATTGCCTACCTGTAATACTTTTAGAGATAAAAGACATTTACTCATTTTAGTAGCTATTACTCAGCTATCCAAAGAGCTACAGTTCTGCAACTTCACTATGTGGTAGATCACCCAAAAGTAGGTGAATGACTTATTTAGAAGAAATTGCCTACCTGTAATACTTTTAGAGATAAAAGACATTTACTCATTTTAGTAGCTATTATTCAGTTATCCAAAGAGCTACAGTTCTGCAACTTCACTATGTGGTAGATCACCCAAAAGTACATGAATGACTTATTTAGAAGAAATTGCCTACCTGTAATACTTTTAGAGATAAAAGACATTTACTCATTTTAGTAGCTATTACTCAGCTATCCAAAGAGATACAGTTCTGCAACTTAACTATGTGGTAGATCACCCAAAAGTATGTGAATGACTTATTTAGAAGAAATTGCCTACCTGTAATACTTTTAGAGATAAAAGACATTTACTCATTTTAGTAGCTATTACTCAGTTATCCAAAGAGCTAGAGTTCTGCAACTTCACTATGTGGTAGATCACCCAAAAGTACATGAATGACTTATTTAGAAGAAATTGCCTACCTGTAATACTTTTAGAGATAAAAGACATTTGCTCATTTTAGTAGCTATTACTCAGTTATCCAAAGAGCTACAGTTCTGCAACTTCACTATGTGGTAGATCACCCAAAAGTAGGTGAATGACTTATTTAGAAGAAATTGCCTACCTGTAATACTTTTAGAGATAAAAGACATTTACTCATTTTAGTAGCTATTACTCAGTTATCCAAAGAGCTAGAGTTCTGCAACTTCACTATGTGGTAGATCACCCAAAAGTACGTGAATGACTTATTTAGAAGAAATTGCCTACCTGTAATACTTTTAGAGATAAAAGACATTTGCTCATTTTAGTAGCTATTACTTAGTTATCCAAAGAGCTACAGTTCTGCAACTTCACTATGTGGTAGATCACCCAAAAGTAGGTGAATGACTTATTTAGAAGAAATTGCCTACCTGTAATACTTTTAGAGATAAAAGACATTTACTCATTTTAGTAGCTATTACTCAGCTATCCAAAGAGCTACAGTTCTGCAACTTCACTATGTGGTAGATCACCCAAAAGTAGGTGAATGACTTATTAGAAGAAATTGCCTACCTGTAATACTTTTAGAGATAAAAGACATTTGCTCATTTTAGTAGCTATTACTCAGTTATCCAAAGAGCTACAGTTCTGCAATTTCACTATGTGGTAGATCACCCAAAAGTAGGTGAATGACTTATTTAGAAGAAATTGCCTACCTGTAATACTTTTAGAGATAAAAGACATTTACTCATTTTAGTAGCTATTACTCAGTTATCCAAAGAGCTAGCGTTCTGCAACTTCACTATGTGGTAGATCACCCAAAAGTAGGTGAATGACTTATTTAGAAGAAATTGCCTACCTGTAATACTTTTAGAGATAAAAGACATTTGCTCATTTTAGTAGCTATTACTCAGTTATCCAAGGAGCTACAGTTCTGCAACTTCACTATGTGGTAGATCACCCAAAAGTAGGTGAATGACTTATTTAGAAGAAATTGCCTACCTGTAATACTTTTAGAGATAAAAGACATTTACTCATTTTAGTAGCTATTACTCAGCTATCCAAAGAGCTACAGTTCTGCAACTTCACTATGTGGTAGATCACCCAAAAGTAGGTGAATGACTTATTAGAAGAAATTGCCTACCTGTAATACTTTTAGAGATAAAAGACATTTACTCATTTTAGTAGCTATTACTCACCTATCCAAAGAGATACAGTTCTGCAACTTCAATATGTGGTAGATCACCCAAAAGTAGGTGAATGACTTATTTAGAAGAAATTGCCTACCTGTAATACTTTTAGAGATAAAAGACATTTGCTCATTTTAGTAGCTATTACTCAGTTATCCAAAGAGCTACAGTTGTGCAATTTCACTATGTGGTAGATCACCCAAAAGTAGGTGAATGACTTATTTAGAAGAAATTGCCTACCTGTAATACTTTTAGAGATAAAAGACATTTACTCATTTTAGTAGCTATTACTCAGCTATCCAAAGAGCTACAGTTCTGCAACTTCTCTATGTGGTAGATGACCCAAAAGTAGGTGAATGAGTTATTTAGAAGAAATTGTGTATCTGTAAAACTTTTAGAGATAAAAGACATTTACTCATTTTAGTAGCTATTACTCACCTATCCAAAGAGCTACAGTTCTGCAACTTCACTATGTGGTAGATCACACAAAAGTAGGTGAATGACTTATTTAGAAGAAATTGCCTATGTGTAATACTTTTAGAGATAAAAGACATTTACTCATTTTAGTAGCTATTACTCAGCTATCCAAAGAGCTACAGTTGTGCAATTTCACTATGTGGTAGATCACCCAAAAGTAGGCGAACGACTTATTTAGAAGAAATTGCCTACCTATAATACTTTTAGAGATAAAAGACATTTACTCATTTTAGTAGCTCTTGCTCAGCTATCTACTCACTTAGCTATTGACTTACATCTGCAAGAGCAACAAAAATATAAAGGACACAGGAAAGTAAGCTTTTGAAACACTAGATGAATAACAAATGAAAAGATTTGCCTAACTTTGGTACTTGTGAAGGTATTTGACATTTATTTCCATCATAATTTTGCTACAAATAAGAAAATAGGTATTGCTCACTTATGACATGCAATGGAACCCCAAACGATATGCCATCTTATAGTTAAGGAAAAAGTAGCTGAACAAATTATTTTAGGAAAATCCTGTAACTGCAGTAGTTTTTCAGTTACAATGGATTTACTCAACAGTCACAATTTCAAAGTAGCTATTACTCAGCTGTCCAGTGTGCAACAGGTTTGCTGCTTTACTATCTGATAGTAAATATATTTCCCCAACTTGAATACTTTTGAAGATATTTGAAATTTACTTATGTTGTTATTTTGCTACAAATAAGAAAATAGCTATTACTCACTTATGGCATGCAACAGAACCCCAAACTATATGCGATCTTATAGTTAAGGAAAAAGTAGCTGAATAACATATTTTAGGAAAATACTCTAACTGCAATAGTTTTGGAGTTACAATGGATTTACTCAACAGTCACAATTTCAAAGTAGCTATTACTCAGCTATCCAATGTGCAACAGGTCTGAAACTTTAGTATGTGATAGCTTATCAAAAACTAGATGAATAACATATTTGAAAAGAATTCCCTAATTTTAATACTTTTGAAGATATTTGAAATTTACTCATGTCGTTATTTTGCTTTAAATAAGGAAATAGCTATTACTCACTTATGGCATGCAATAGAATCCCAAACTGTATGCCATCTTATAGTTAAGGACAAAGTAGCTGAATAACTTATTTTAGGAAAATACTCTAACTGCAATAGTTTTGGGGTTCCAATGGATTTACTCAACAGTCACAATTTCAAAGTAGCTATTACTCAGCTATCCAATGTGCAACAGGTCTGAAACTTTACTATGTGATAGCTTACCAAAAACTAGATGAATAACATATTTGAAAAGAATTCCCTAACTTTAATACTTTTGAAGATATTTGACATTTACTGATGTCATTATTTTCCTACAAATAAGAAAATAGCTATTACTCACTTATGCAATGCAATAGAACCCCAAACTATATGGCATCTTATAATTAAGGACAAAGTAGCTGAACAACATATTTTAGGAAAATACTCTAACTGCACTAGTTTTGGAGTTACAATGGATTTACTCAACTGTAGAATTTCAAAGTAGCTATTACTCAGCTATCCAATGTGCAACAGATCTGAAACTTTACTATGTGATAGCTTATCAAAAAGTAGATGAATAACATATTTGAAAAGAATTCCCTAACTTTAATACTTTTGAAGATATTTGACATTTACTGATGTCATTATTTTGCTACAAATAAGAAAATAGCTATTAATCTCTTATTGCATGCAATAGAACCCCAAACTATATACCATCTTATAGTTAAGGACAAAGTAGCTGAACAACATATTTTAGGAAAATACTCTAACTGCACTAGTTTTGGAGTTACAATGGATTTACTCAACTGTAGAATTTCAAAGTAGCTATTACTCAGCTATCCAATGTGCAACAAATCTGAAAATTTACTATGTGATAGCTTATCAAAAAGTAGATAAACAACATATTTGAAAAGAATTCCCTAACTTTAATACTTTTGAAGATATTTGACATTTACTTATGTCATTATTTTGCTACAAATAAGAAAATAGCTATTACTCACTTATGGCATGCAATGGGACCCCAAACTATGTACCATCTTATAGCTAAGGACAAAGTAGCTGAACAACATATTTGAAGAAAAAGTTGTAACTGCAATAGTTTTTGAGTTATGAGCCCTTTACTCCAAGTAGCTAAGATTGCTATTACTCACTTATCTTTAGGCCTAAGTCCATAAAACCAAAAAAACTTTCGAGGGCGTGAAAATTCATTGGGACAATTAATTTACAAAAAATCTGTAGCTGTAGTAGTTTTGGAGAAATCTGCGTGACTAACTAACGCACGCACGCACACACAGGCATCATTTCATAATCTCCCTCCCGGGCTAAAGCCCGGCGGGAGATAAAAATATCTTTTTGAATTAAACCAAATATGGCCTAATATTTTCAAACAGATGTGTGCAAGCTGTTGGGGGCAAATTGTTTTGGTCGCGGTTTGCGGGTATTTAAAACCAGTCGGATTGGACTGCCAATAACAGTATCTACATTTTTTTGTTTCTCTGGAGTTGGGTCAAAAACATGGTTCAAAAGGGGGTCAAAATATCTTTGAAAAATAGCATCAGAGATGCCCGTACCCCACAGCCTAGGGAAATATTTTTAACACCATCAGATATAGAAGTACTGTATCAGTACAAAGTTAAGGATACTTTCAGAGCACTGTCAGTTATATAAAGGTCCAAACAATGTTTAAATAGAGAAAATAATGTCTAAAAGAAAGATAATGCATGTACTCTTTATCTACATCTGGCATGGCCGAATTATGGTTTAGATGTTTTGAATATTACCATGCATACAGAAGTAGTAATACATTCAATGAATGCTTATGTGTGGTGTTGGAGCAAAATCTGTGGCTCACTTGATGAAATTCCATCTGTTACAATGGGAAGTTGTAAAAATAAAATTCTTAATGTGACTTTAATAGTGCTTAATCTGCATGAAAAGACAGACACAAAGGTGCAACAAGATTTTAAAGGTCAAGGTCACTACGACAAGGTCAAAGGTCAAATCAAGGTCACACCATGATGCTGCACATCTACAACCCCTAACCAATGTCCCTACCGAGCATCAACTTCCTACACCTTACGGTTTCCGATATATAGCCCGGACAAGATTTTATAGGTCAAGGTCACTACGGCAAGGTCAAATCAAGGTCACATCATGATGTTGCACACCTACACCCCCTAACCAATGTAGCTAGTAAGCATCAACTTCCTACACCTCACGGTTTCCGAGATATAGCCCGGACAAGATTTTACAGGTCAAGGTCGCTATGGCAAGGTCAAATCCTGGTCAGACCATGACATTGGACACCTACACCCCCTAACCAATGTCCCTACCAAGTATCAACTTCCTACACCTTACGGTTTCCGAGATATAGCCCAGACAAGATTTTATAGGTCAAGGTCACTACGGCAAGGTCAAAGGTCAAATCCAGGTCACACCATGATGTTGCACACCTACACCCCCTAACCAATGTCCCTACCAAGTATCAACTTCCTACACCTTACAGTTTCCGAGATATAGCCCGGACAAGATTTTCAAACTCAAGGTCACTACGGCAAGGTCAAATCAAGGTCAGACCACGACGTTGCACACCTACACATCCTAACCAATGTGTCTACCAAGTATCAACTTCCTACACCTTATGGTTTCTGAGATACAGCCCGGACAATCTTTTTCCCGCTGCCCGCCCGCCCATCCGGACACCATGGGTGAAAACAATACCCCGACAGCCCTTAAGGGCTGTGGGGTAAAAAGTGGGTTGAACACCATATTTATTTGTACAAACGCCCTAGGGGTGATGCATTATTTTTTTTTTTAAAAAGGGGGGGGGGGGGGGGGGCTACTATTACAGATAAAAAATCAACTCTCGAGTCCAGTGGCAATGGGCAATAATGGACACTTGCAGCCTTGATTTCGCTTGCCAGCATGTATAATGGTGAAAGTGCTTAAAATATGGAAAAAAACCTTAAATCTGAAGAAATTATAAAGTTTTATCTCGTCTTTTTGCTAACTTAAATGTGTCTGTCATCAAAACTGCCATGTTTTGTCCTGATATTCTCATAAGTGATATCCGATTGGGGAAGTACTACAAAGTTACAAACACATCTTTTTTCAGAATCCCGGAATGGCAAAAGTGTTGGCTGTTGAGGGGGATGTAAAACCCCAAAATATAAACTTTGCAAAGGCACAGAGGGGGGGGGGGGGGAGCAATTAATAGGTAAGGGGCGTTTACACGGATAAATGCGGTACTCTGATAATTTGTGATTAATGTACATTTACTATATTCGGTTTTGTCAAAAGATATTTTAATAAAAAAAAATTCAGATTAAATTCCCATTATATTGGTACCCATGCAATGATGATTGGTACCAAGGCAGTAAGTTTTTCAGACTACTGTTGGTAAAATCATCCTACTAGTGGCTTTCTACCTGGGAATGCCCGTGTTATATTTCTTTGTTAGAGGATAAGGACAAATGCTTCTCTTTATCTATAAAGTGGGCGTTCACTGGTGTTTCCATTTTGCAGTATAAACAGCCAAAAATAGAGTTAAATTATTAAAATATAAAGCTTTGGAACAAATGTAGCAACATGCACCTGATTTATTAATTGTGGTGTACATCACTTGACAATAACGCCCATTTTGTAGATAAATAGAAACAAACCTGGAAAGTAATGAAAAAATTAATAAACAAAAACAAGTCAACAACGGCATTTCCAGGAAAGTTTAAATGTAACAACCAGATAGTAACAAGTAAAAAAGAAATATGTAATGGGTTTAATAGATTCTTCACTAATGTAGGACCAGAGTTAGCGAAGGGTATTAAAACTCCTGAAAACTGTGATATTTATGAAACTATGGGTGACAGTAATAGCCAATCAATATTCCTTGAAAATGTTACTGAATTTGAATTGTTAAAAATTGCAAAAAATTGTAGAAATAAACACTCGACAGATTGTGATGATTTGAGTATGTATGTTGTCAGAGCAACTTTTGCCTCAGTTTTAAAACCATTTAAATATATTTGTAACTTGTCTTTAAAAAGTGGGATATTCCCTGATGGTATGAAGGTTGCAAAGGTAATTCCACTATTTAAATCAGGTGATGATGAATTGTATAATAATTACAGACCCATTTCACTGCTTCCTCAGTTTTCCAAAATATTGGAAAAGGTATTTGAAAAGAGGCTGGATTCATTTATAAATAAATACAATATTCTAAGCAACTCCCAGTATGGATTCAGAAATAATAGATCAACATCACTAGCCCTAATAGATTTAATAGAAAACATCACAAGTGCCATAGATAAACGGAAAGTCACCATAGGAGTATTTATTGATCTAAAAAAGGCCTTTGATACTATTAACCATGAATTACTTATAAAAAAGTTATCTTACTATGGAATATGCGGTGTTGCCTCAAACTGGTTAATATCATACCTTAGTAATAGAAAACAGTTTGTACATATTGAAAATAATCATTCTGATGTATTAAATGTGATTTGTGGAGTCCCACAAGGTTCAATATTAGGACCAAAACTATTCATACTTTATATAAATGATTTGTGCAATGTTTCTAAATTGTTAAATTTTTTATTGTTTGCAGATGATACAAATATTTTTTTTACCAGTAATAATATTCATGATGCTAGTGTAGTTATATCAAGAGAATTAATGAAACTTAGTAAATGGTTTGCAATAAATAAATTGTCTCTTAATGTATCTAAAACAAATTACATGGTTTTTACATATAAAAAAGATACTTCTAAGTGCCATGTACATATTGATAAATACCCCATTGAAAGAGTGTTTGTGACTAAGTTTCTAGGTGTTTTGATTGATGAGAAATTAACTTGGAAAGAACATATAAATTTTGTAATTAATAAAATAAAAAGAAGTATGGCAATGTTATTTAAGATAAAGAATAAATTGAATCAGGACTCTTTACTCACTATATACAACACAGTAATTCAGCCATATTTATCTTATTGTTGTGAAGTATGGGGTAGAAGTTTTGATAAATACATTACTCCTATTACAATCATTCAAAAGAAGGCAGTAAGATTAATTTGTAAACGTCAGTATAAAGATCATACATCACCATTGTTTAAAAAACTTAAGATTTTAAAGTTTAGTGATTTGGTGAACTATAAAATAGGTATGTTAATGTATAAAGCCAAATATGAACTAGAGGATCGCTCGCAAAAAAAAAAGATAATGTTTTTGCATAGCAAAAACAAAGCGTCCCAAAAAGGATATAAAGGTGAGTGCTAAAGTATTAAGAAAATGCTTCGTTTCTAGCCTTATACTGTTGTGGCAACCAAAGTCAGCGCAGTCTGCTCTATCTAGCACGGTTTTCAAGATATAAGCATTTTTGTGTTTTGCAAAAAATAAAAAAATTAAAAATGTCCGCTATATTTGGCGAGACAAAAATATTTTGAAAATTGGCATGGCTACTCTGCAGAGATACCCAGCAGGTCCAAAATTTTGTTGAGTTCGCTCCATATAGCACGGTTTTCGAGATATAAGCATTTTTGAGTTTTGCAAAAACTTTGAAAATTCAAAATGGCTTTGTCAAGACCACTGCCGTGGTGTGTATCTCCCGCCGAGCATTAAAGCAGAAGAAATAGCTTTTCCGAGATATTCACAATTTTTCATTTTCGTGTGTGAAAGGTCTTCCAAAAGTAGGTGAATGAGTTATTTGAGAAAAATTGGCTATCTGCAATACTATTAAGAGATAATTCACATTTACTCATTTTGAGTAGGTGAATAATTATCTATGGGTCTGAAACTTCACCAAGTGAAAGCTCTCCCAAAAGTAGGTGAATGAGTTATTTGAGAAAAATTGGCTATCTGCAATACTTTTAGAGATAATTCGCATTTACTCATTTTGAGTAGGTGAGTAATTAGCTATGGGTTTGAAACTTCACCATGTGAAAGCTCTCCCACAAGTAGATGAATGAGTATTTGATAAAAATTGGGTATCCGCAATACTTTTACAGATAATTAGCATTTACTCATTTTGAGTAGGTGAATAAATAGCTATGGGTCTGAAACTTCACAGAGTGAAAGCTCTCCCAAAAGTAGGTGAATGAGTTATTTGAGAAAAATTGGCTATCTGCAATACTTTTAGAGATAATTCACATTTACTCATTTTGAGTAGGTGAATAATTAGCTATGGGTCTGAAACTTCACCAAGTGAAAGCTCTGCCAAAAGTAGGTGAATGATTTATTTGAGAAAAATTGGCTATCTGCAATACTTTTAGAGATAATTTGCATTTACTCATTTTGAGTAGGTGAGTAATTAGCTATGGGTCTGAAACTTCACCAAGTGAAAGCTCTCCCAAAAGTAGGTGAATGAGTTATTTGAGAAAAATTGGCTATCTGCAATACTTTTAGAGATAATTCGCATTTACTCATTTTGAGCAGACGAGTAATTAGCTATGGGTCTGAAACTTCACCAAGTGAAAGCTCTCCCAAAAGTAGGTGAATGATTAATTTGAGAAAAATTGGCTATCTGCAATACTTTTAGAGATAATTCGCATTTACTCATTTTGAGTAGGTGAGTAATTAGCTATGGGTCTGAAACTTCACCAAGTGAAAGCTCTCCCAAAAGTAGGTGAATGAGTTATTTGAGAAAAATTGGCTATCTGCAATACTTTTACAGATAATTCGCATTTACTCATTTTGAGTAGGTGAGTAATTAGCTATGGGTCTGAAACTTCACCAAGTGAAAGCTCTCCCAAAAGTAGGTGAATGATTAATTTGATAAAAATTGGCGATCTGCAATACTTTTAGAGATAATTCGCATTTACTCATTTTGAGTAGGTGAGTAATTAGCTATGGGTCTGAAACTTCACAGAGTGAAAGCTCTCCCAAAAGTAGGTGAATGAGTTATTTGAGAAAAATTGGCTATCTGCAATACTTTTAGAGATAATTCGCATTTACTCATTTTGAGTAGGTGAGTAATTAGCTATGGGTCTGAAACTTCACCAAGTGAAAGCTCTGCCAAAAGTAGGTGAATGAGTTATTTGAGAAAAATTGGCTATCTGCAATACTTTTAGAGATAATTCGAATTTACTCATTTTGAGTAGGTGAGTATTTAGCTATGGGTCTGAAACTTCACAGAGTGAAAGCTCTCCCAAAAGTAGGTGAATGAGTTATTTGAGAAAAATTGGCTATCTGCAATACTTTTAGAGATAATTCGCATTTACTCATTTTGAGTAGGTGAGTAATTAGCTATGGGTCTGAAACTTCACCAAGTGAAAGCTCTCCCAAAAGTAGGTGAATGATTAATTTGACAAAAATTGGCTATCTGCAATACTTTAAGAGATAATTCGCATTTACTCATTTTGAGTAGGTGAGTAATTAGCTATGGGTCTGAAACTTCACCAAGTGAAAGCTCTCCCAAAAGTAGGTGAATGAGTTATTTGAGAAAAATTGGCTATCTGCAATACTTTTAGAGATAATTCGCATTTACTCATTTTGAGTAGGTGAGTAATTAGCTATGGGTCTGAAACTTCACCAAGTGAAAGCTCTCCCAAAAGTAGGTGAATGAGTTATTTGAGAAAAATTGGGTATCCGCAATACTTTTACAGATAATTAGCATTTACTCATTTTGAGTAGGTAAATAATTAGCTATGGGTCTGAAACTTCACCATGTGAAAGCTCTCCCAAAAGTAGGTGAATGAGTTATTTGAGAAAAATTGGCTATCTGCAATACTTTTAGAGATAATTCGCATTTACTCATTTTGAGTAGGTGAGTAATTAGCTATGGGTCTGAAACTTCACCAAGTGAAAGCTCTCCCAAAAGTAGGTGAATGAGTTATTTGAGAAAAATTGGCTATCTGCAATACTTTTACAGATAATTCGCATTTACTCATTTTGAGTAGGTGGGTAATTAGCTATGGGTCTGAAACTTCACCAAGTGAAAGCTCTCCCAAAAGTAGGTGAATGAGTTATTTGAGAAAAATTGGCTATCTGCAATACTTTTAGAGATAATTCGCATTTACTCATTTTGAGCAGACGAGTAATTAGCTATGGGTCTGAAACTTCACCAAGTGAAAGCTCTCCCAAAAGTAGGTGAATGATTAATTTGAGAAAAATTGGCTATCTGCAATACTTTTAGAGATAATTCGCATTTACTCATTTTGAGTAGGTGAGTAATTAGCTATGGGTCTGAAACTTCACCAAGTGAAAGCTCTCCCAAAAGTAGGTGAATGAGTTATTTGAGAAAAATTGGCTATCTGCAATACTTTTACAGATAATTCGCATTTACTCATTTTGAGTAGGTGAGTAATTAGCTATGGGTCTGAAACTTCACCAAGTGAAAGCTCTCCCAAAAGTAGGTGAATGATTAATTTGATAAAAATTGGCTATCTGCAATACTTTTAGAGATAATTCGCATTTACTCATTTTGAGTAGGTGAGTAATTAGCTATGGGTCTGAAACTTCACAGAGTGAAAGCTCTCCCAAAAGTAGGTGAATGAGTTATTTGAGAAAAATTGGCTATCTGCAATACTTTTAGAGATAATTCGCATTTACTCATTTTGAGTAGGTGAGTAATTAGCTATGGGTCTGAAACTTCACCAAGTGAAAGCTCTGCCAAAAGTAGGTGAATGAGTTATTTGAGAAAAATTGGCTATCTGCAATACTTTTAGAGATAATTCGAATTTACTCATTTTGAGTAGGTGAGTATTTAGCTATGGGTCTGAAACTTCACAGAGTGAAAGCTCTCCCAAAAGTAGGTGAATGAGTTATTTGAGAAAAATTGGCTATCTGCAATACTTTTAGAGATAATTCGCATTTACTCATTTTGAGTAGGTGAGTAATTAGCTATGGGTCTGAAACTTCACCAAGTGAAAGCTCTCCCAAAAGTAGGTGAATGATTAATTTGACAAAAATTGGCTATCTGCAATACTTTAAGAGATAATTCGCATTTACTCATTTTGAGTAGGTGAGTAATTAGCTATGGGTCTGAAACTTCACCAAGTGAAAGCTCTCCCAAAAGTAGGTGAATGAGTTATTTGAGAAAAATTGGCTATCTGCAATACTTTTAGAGATAATTCGCATTTACTCATTTTGAGTAGGTGAGTAATTAGCTATGGGTCTGAAACTTCACCAAGTGAAAGCTCTCCCAAAAGTAGGTGAATGAGTTATTTGAGAAAAATTGGGTATCCGCAATACTTTTACAGATAATTAGCATTTACTCATTTTGAGTAGGTAAATAATTAGCTATGGGTCTGAAACTTCACCATGTGAAAGCTCTCCCAAAAGTAGGTGAATGAGTTATTTGAGAAAAATTGGCTATCTGCAATACTTTTAGAGATAATTCGCATTTACTCATTTTGAGTAGGTGAGTAATTAGCTATGGGTCTGAAACTTCACCAAGTGAAAGCTCTCCCAAAAGTAGGTGAATGAGTTATTTGAGAAAAATTGGCTATCTGCAATACTTTTACAGATAATTCGCATTTACTCATTTTGAGTAGGTGGGTAATTAGCTATGGGTCTGAAACTTCACCAAGTGAAAGCTCTCCCAAAAGTAGGTGAATGATTAATTTGAGAAAAATTGGCTATCTGCAATACTTTTAGAGATAATTCGCATTTACTCATTTTGAGTAGGTGAGTAATTAGCTATGGGTCTGAAACTTCACAGAGTGAAAGCTCTCCCAAAAGTAGGTGAATGAGTTATTTGAGAAAAATTGGCTATCTGCAATACTTTTAGAGATAATTCGCATTTACTCATTTTGAGTAGGTGAGTAATTAGCTATGGGTCTGAAACTTCACCAAGTGAAAGCTCTCCCAAAAGTAGGTGAATGAGTTATTTGAGAAAAATTGGCTATCTGCAATACTTTTAGAGATAATTCGAATTTACTCATTTTGAGTAGGTGAGTAATTAGCTATGGGTCTGAAACTTCACCAAGTGAAAGCTCTCCCAAAAGTAGGTGAATGATTAATTTGAGAAAAATTGGCTATCTGCAATACTTTTAGAGATAATTCGCATTTACTCATTTTGAGTAGGTGAGTAATTAGCTATGGGTCTGAAACTTCACCAAGTGAAAGCTCTCCCAAAAGTAGGTGAATGAGTTATTTGAGAAAAATTGGCTATCTGCAATACTTTTAGAGATAATTCGCATTTACTCATTTTGAGTAGGTGAGTAATTAGCTATGGGTCTGAAACTTCACCAAGTGAAAGCTCTCCCAAAAGTAGGTGAATGAGTTATTTGAGAAAAATTGGCTATCTGCAATACTTTTAGAGATAATTCGCATTTACTCATTTTGAGTAGGTGAGTAATTAGCTATGGGTCTGAAACTTCACCAAGTGAAAGCTCTCCCAAAAGTAGGTGAATGAGTTATTTGAGAAAAATTGGGTATCCGCAATACTTTTACAGATAATTAGCATTTACTCATTTTGAGTAGGTAAATAATTAGCTATGGGTCTGAAACTTCACGGAGTGAAAGCTCTCCCAAAAGTAGGTGAATGAGTTATTTGAGAAAAATTGGCTATCTGCAATACTTTTAGAGATAATTCGCATTTACTCATTTTGAGTAGGTGAGTAATTAGCTATGGGTCTGAAACTTCACCAAGTGAAAGCTCTCCCAAAAGTAGGTGAATGATTAATTTGAGAAATATTGGCTATCTGCAATACTTTTAGAGATAATTCGCATTTACTCATTTTGAGTAGGTGAGTAATTAGCTATGGGTCTGAAACTTCACCAAGTGAAAGCTCTCCCAAAAGTAGGTGAATGAGTTATTTGAGAAAAATTGGCTATCTGCAATACTTTTAGAGATAATTCGCATTTACTCATTTTGAGTAGGTGAGTAATTAGCTATGGGTCTGAAACTTCACCATGTGAAAGCTCTCCCACAAGTAGATGAATGAGTTATTTGAGAAAAATTGGCTATCTGCAATACTTTTACAGATAATTTGCATTTACTCATTTTGAGTAGGTGAGTAATTGGCTATGGGTCTGAAACTTCACCATGTGAAAGCTCTTCCAAAAGTAGGTGAATGAGTTATTTGAGAAAAATTGGCCATCTGCAATACTTTTAGAGGTAATTCGCATTTACTCTTTTTGAGTAGGTGAGCAATTAGCTATGGGTCTGAAACTTCACCAAGTGAAAGCTCTTTGAGATAGCTGCTCTGCAGAGATACCCTGAAGATAAAAAATTTCGTTGAAATCGCTCTATGTAGCACGGTTTTCGAAATATTAGCATTTTTGTGTTTTGCAATTTTTGCGCAAAAATTCGAAAATTCAAAATGGCTGCCATTTTTGGCAAGACAAAATTTTTTTGAAAATTGGCATGGCTACTCTGCATAGATACCCTGTGGGTCAAAAATTTCGTCGAAATCGCTCTATCTAGCACGGTTTTCAAGATATAAGCATTTTTGTGTTTTGCAATTTTTGCGCAAAAATTCGAAAATTCAAAATGGCTGCCATTTTTGGCAAGATAAAATTTTTTTGAAAATTGGCATGGCTACTCTGCATAGATACCCTGTGGGTCAAAAATTTCGTCGAAATCGCTCTATCTAGCACGGTTTTCAAGATATAAGCATTTTTGTGTTTTGCAATTTTGCGAAAAATTCGAAAATTCAAAATGGCCGCCATTTTTTGCGAGAAATTTTTTGTTTGAAAATTGGCAGCTACTCTGCAGAGATACCCTGCGGGTCAAAAATTTCGTCGAAATCGCTCTATCTAGCAGGGTTTTCGAGATATAAGCATTTTTATGTTTTGCAATTTTTGCGAAAAATTCGAAAATTCAAAATGGCCGCCATTTTTGGCGAGATAAAAATTTTTTTCGAAATTGGGATAACTACTCTGCAGAGATACCCTGTGGGTCAAAAATTTCGTCGAAATCGCTCTATCTAGCACGGCTTTCGAGATATAAGTATTTTTGTGTTTTGCAATTTTTGCGAAAATTTCGAAAATTCAAAATGGCCGCCATTTTTGGCGAGACAAAAATTTTTTGAAAATTGGGAAAAGTACTCCGCAGAGATATCCTGCGGCTCAAAAATTTTGTCGAAATTGCTCTATCTAGCACGGTTTTTGAGATATAAGCATTTTTGTGTTTTGCAATTTTTGCGAAAAATTCGAAAATTCAAAATAGCCGCCATTTTTGGCGAGATAAAAATTTTTTCAAAATTGGGATAACTACTCTACAGAGATACCCTGTGGGTCAAAAATTTCGTCGAAATCGCTCTATCTAGCACGGTTTTCGAGATATAAGCATTTTTGTGTTTTGCAATTTTTGCGAAAATTTCGAAAATTCAAAATGGCCGCCATTTTTGGTGAGACAAAAATTTTTTCAAAATTGGGAAAAGTACTCCGCAGAGATATCCTGTGGGTCAAAAATTTTGTCGAAATTACTCTATCTAGCACGGTTTTTGAGATATAAGCATTTTTGTGTTTTGCAATTTTTGCGAAAAATTCGAAAATTCAAAATGGCCGCCATTTTTGGCGAGACAAAAATTTTTTCAAAATTGGGATAACTACTCTGCAGAGATACCCTGTGGGTCAAAAATTTCGTCGAAATCGCTCTATCTAGCACGGTTTTCGAGATATAAGCATTTTTGTGTTTTCCTTATTTGGAAAATTCGTAATGATTAATTAATCATTAATTACTCGGCCATTTCTTGACCAATCAATGCCAAAATCTAATGATTTCCAGATTTTAATAGAATGAATGTATTTGCCAAGTTTCAGGTGAATTGATAAAATTCCTTTCAAGTTATCATCCGGACAAGCTTCCCCATCGAAAAAAGACATTTTTGGTCATGTGACCTCTCTGATTGGTTGAAATGTCACTGCAGCATATTCAAAAAAATTCCCCAAGGCTACTGCCTAAACCTGCCAAATTTGAAAAGAATCCGCCTAACGGTTACAGAGTTATAAGGAAAACAAAATGCGGAGCCGGCGGAGCCGGCGGAGCCAGAAGCTCTCCCATACACAAACAAGCGTCCCTTGCGGGACGCTTAATCATTGCCTAGTAATATACAACAACTTTTCATAAATAAGCAAGGAATTTCATATTATATCGCCGCACGTCCCATTATCAACCACTTCCTATTATCGACCGGGAGCAATTTTTTCCTTTCTCAGGTCACATAACTGCATTTTGAATTTGCCGATTGGAGAATTGAATGTAAACACCTCCTGAAATAATATCACACAAAACTTTCAAAAAGATGAGGTCAAACAGGCATGAAATTTTAAAAAGTTAAAAAGTGTATGTGATAATTTCTCAATACACTAATGTCCGTTTTTCACAATTAATAATTCTTCAATTTTGTAGTATTTTATAAATGTTTCTGCCACTAATTTCATTTCTCTCCTGCAGAATTCTGTCTATTTTTATTCCAAACCAATAAATAGATCTAAACGGTTCAGAATAATGTGTAATAAACCTGAAGGAGTGATATGGTCTTTATACGTCCTCTCTCAGAAAAGTTAAAAATTGTTTCTCAAATATTTCTATTACTTCATTTTAAAAGAAGGTTTTGTTGCATCTTATTGCAGAAAAATCCTGACCATGTCAAGAAGCTTATCTGACCTTTGTATTATTGCAAGCTGTGATTGATGAAGGTCACTCAATGAGAGACGCAGCCAAGTTTTTGAAATATGCTCTTTACTGTCATTAAAAAAGTAGTGATGCATCAGCCCTCGAAACATAAGATCTTTCAGATCCTAATTATTACAATTTGGCGTAAGCTGATATAATAAATTTTATAGTTTTATCATTTTCTGTCATCAATAGTATTTTTTATTTATCTCACAACCTTAAGTCTGCTACTTCTAGCTTTAGATGCAACCTTTAGTCATGTGATCGATAATTGGAAGTGATGCTTCCTGTATAACATGTGTGACATACCTAAGAAAAACAATCATTTCTGTGCAAAATATCATATCAAACCGGTGTAATGGTAAATCTTCCCCCCATAAAATATTCCCCCCCGGGGGGAGGATTTTCTAGAAAATAATACCCCCCGCCTGAAAATTTTCCCCCCCACCTAAGGACATTAATCTTGAACTGTTAGTTTTGTACTTTATTAGTTTTTAGAATATCTGTCATACAGACCTGCTGTTTGCCATTTCATATTTTGCTATCCTTTTAGATTTGTGATAATAATACCTTCCATTTTGGTGGAACTATTAGGTTTCCTAGTTGCATCACTTATTTGAATGAAACAAAAACATGACACATATGCAGACCTGTACCTGTACTTTAGCATTGTATATGTTTATTTCATTAATAATACCTTCCATTTTGGAAGATCCATTAGTTTTACTTGTTGTATAACTTCTTTGAATGAAATAAAAAAATCATTAAACTCATTATGCAGACCTGTACTTTATCAGTGTATGGTTTTACTTCAGATTACTTCTAATATCATCATTACCTAACATTTATTTTTATCTATCATGGTCACTTATGGTGTGAATTCTATGAATGGAATGAACACCCATTAAACAGCACAGTATTTTAGGGTTTGATCTTTTTTTCTGGTTAGGTATATTATAATAATAACTTGCATTCCAAACATTCAGGTTTACTTTTTGTATAACTTCTAATCATTGAAATTTAAATAAGATATTTCAAAAGTGTAATCTTCAACAGTAATTTAGAATTTGATATTGTCTTCTGGTTAGGCTTATTATTGTAATAGCTTACATTCCAAATTTTCTGGTTTATTTTTGTATGATTTCTGTAAATAAAAAGACAATCATTTTTGTTTAAACAAGAGAAATCAAAAGTGTAACCTTAAACATATTAGATAATTAATTTGAATAAGATAATAGAACAAAATACTAGACATCTCTATTCTGGTAAAATATTTATAATTGCAATATAGGTTATGTTTGGATTATTTTTTTCTCTATGAAGTGCTTCTGCATTAACATATACCATTAATACAAATGGGTTAATCTTATTATTGATATTCTAACTGGTTCTTTTATGTTGTTTATTGCAATAGAGATGGGTTGACAAAGTCAAAAGTGTGAATGTGGCTTCTTTCTGTTTCTTCCAGCTAATTGAATTAGTATGCATGGCTTCTTATAATCCATGGAACTGACTTTGAATAGAGAAACTAAATCAAAGAAGTTATCTTGTGTCAGTTAATATATGTAGTTCACACCAAAAGATTTGTACACTGTTTAAATAAAGACAATTTGAAAATATTAATAATTTTTTATCATTATCACAGGTGGGGGGGTAAATTTTCATGGCGGGGGGGACTATTTTCTAGAAAATTTTGCCCCCCGGGGGGGAAGATTTTACGGGGGGGAAGATTTACTTTTACACCGGGATATATACATACCAATAGACGGATAACATAATATGACAACAACCAACTGGATATTTGCAAATGTATGTTATTTCAAATTATTTATTGTCGATTTTCCTGCTTACGTGGTTGATAATTGGACGTGCGAGGATAGTACTAGACAAAAACATAAATTTGCAGTCAAATATGCAAGAACAAGTATAAAGTCAAAATGTTTGTCAGTTTATGGGGTAAAATTATGGAACAAGGTTCCCTCCTCCATAAGTCTAGATTCTTCATTCTTGTCCTTTAAAAGGAATTATAAAAGTTATTTATTATGTGAATACTAGTAATTATCAGAAATTAGTTTCTGAAAACAAATGTATAAGTAAATATATATCATAATATAGGTTCGTTATATTTTCCGGAATTCCAAAAACAGGTGCGTCGAGGTGCGGTGTTGAAATGTGAGGTGCGGTAAAGTGGTGCGGTGAGGTGCGGTGTTAAAATATGAGGTGCGGTCAGTAATATTCCCTGGTATTTCCTTGCAATAGTTTATAAAATGGAAGCAAATGTGTGAATACATTATTATAATAATTTAAAAATATTATGCATGATTGTATGTGTTATATATGTACTAATTATTATAAAAGAAAACTGGAATTAAAGTTTAACATTACAATGTTTTGTGTAGATGACAGGGGAAACTACTAGTATTTGTAAGTTCATATTAAGTAACTATAAACTCATTTCAGACCCCCCACCCTTCCCCCCATCCTTTTCTTGTGTGGTGATTACAGAAATATTTTATAACAAGATTCCCTTCAATCTCGTGTGACCATTGTTGGAATTAAAGCCAAACAGCTTTTTAACTGTTAACTATAGACTATGGTCAGAAGGAGTCCATTACAAATCAATGCCAATTAAATTATTCTTCAAAACAAATCAAGCCACTTTCATCCATTTAGCCCTGGGTATTCATTTGTGTGTGTTGATATATAAAGAAATAAATATGTTATGTATAAATACAGAACATGGGCAATATATGAGCACAATTTATAAATGGCCTACATGTAAATATGTCTTGAGATGGAATACTGTAAAACTCTAAATTTACAAATAACATTACCCTACATTAGGCTACTATACTCAGGGTGTATGTAAAGGTGTGTATGATTGAAGCCCCGCCCCCATACTTCCAATAGCCAATCAGGAGGGAGGTGCGGTAAGAGGTGCTATTCCAGAAAAAATTCCAATATATATTATAGTGTATATAATTACAATATTCAATCTTTAAAGGAGTGACTACATTTAATATCATTTATAATATATATTTGATATTCTGAAATGAGATGGAATAATGTAAAATTCTAAATTTCCAAATAACATTACCCTACATTAGGCTACTATACTCAGGGTGTATGTAAAGGTGTGTATGATTGAAGCCCCGCCCCTATACTTCCAATAGCCAATCAGGAGGGAGGTGCGGTAAGAGGTGCTATTCCGGAAAAAATTCCGATTCCAATTCCGATTCCGGGTTTTATAATGGACCCATAATATATTATATTTACTCGACATGAAATCTATTTTGTAGTTAACTGTAGAAATCTGTGAAATTTATTTATACAAATAATTTATATTTCATTGCTTATTAAATAGGTTATTATAATTTTGTAATGTATTAAAATTGGTAATGGATAGTTGTGGGAACGGCCTTGATAAGCTTTTGCTTCAGCTGTTTCCTTTTCATGTTTCTCTGTGGTATTGAAATTATGTACATTTACTAATTTATTTACTAATTTATTTATTATATACTACTTTGTATATATACAGAACTAGATTGGGCCAACTCGGCGCCAACATATCCCCAGACAGGTCATCACTCACGCCACAGGTTTTGATCGGGAATTTTTTAAAACATAATTACCCATTATTATATGAACTTCAGCACATCAATCTACTCTGTTTATATCTTCCCAAGGAAGATGGTGTATCCCCAGACGCCGAATACATAACTCAAATTATATTTTCAATCTTCCTGCAATGATAACTCTAAACCTATTTTCAAAGTATTTAAATGATTGATGATTGAATGTCCATTCTAAAATAATAATCCCAAAAGAGCATATCTGTTTCTATATTTGTTGACAAATAAAATATTATTTTTAACTCAACTCATCATACTTTTCAATCTTCCTTCAAAGTATTTAAATGATTGATGATTCAATGTCCATTCTAAAATTCATAATCCCAAAAGCGCATATCTGTTTCTATATTTGTTCACAAATAAAATATTATTTAAAAAAAAATTATTTATATTATTATTTTATTATATTATTTTTAGAATTTTCAAATTGTTTTCAGTTATTCATTTCCTCTATACCTATATATGTGGTCCATATATATGCAACCTAAATATGTGACACAATCTCAGTTCTGACTCCCCTTTGTGTTATATGTAATGAAGCCCACCACCTCCCACCCCCACCCCTCTCCCCTTCTCCACACCTCTCTCACTATTACACAAGATCTGCAACCCCATTGAGTTCTTTGTTTCTCATCTGATATCATTAAATACCTTTGTTTATTTAGTGTCACTCAATATAGCTGGAGGTCCCAGAGGTGGGTGGGGGGAATCCGGGTGGGGGATGTGGGTTGGGACTACAAAGAGATGGAGTGCTACAGCATAAATGGTAAACAAACAATCTATATAAAAGGGGTACTGAAATACAAAAAGAATTGAGAATTTTAAGTATGTGATTATCAACTGACATGAGTTCATAACTGTAGGAGCTGTGCCAAAATTAACAGAGGCAAGTTGAATAAAACTGGGCTAGTTGAGGGTTAAAAATCCCCTAGTTTTACTACATAAGGATATAATTTCATTAATATTGGGACTTAAAGCTCACTTAAAGTGTCCATTTTGTCTACTTGAATATGTTTAACCAGTTTCATTTTAAAAAGTTAAAAACTCAGCAAGCAGAGGTATAACACACAAAAATAAGTTCTTAAAAGACTAAGGTAGCCATAACATTATTAATATTCAAAATTTAAATAGACAGGCATTTCCTTTTAAAAATTCAAAGATTTCAGCTCTATAACCCACATAGTTTGACAGTTACTGGGCTTTAAAGTGGCATAATGTCCATAAATTGGGTTTCTGTGGGCATTTTACAATTGTTAAAGAGACCTTAGCAATTAAACTACAGATCTGAAACTTTTTGGGGGACATACATAACAAAAATTATATATAATACAGTTTAAGACTTGTCACACTAAGCATTTCCAAATAACAGGGCAAAATACGGAAAAAATGTCAAAAAAGGCACTTGGGCGAGTGTCTATGGCCCTCATACACAGGTTAAACGTCTACTAAAAACCTTGATTTTCGGCATATGTAAAAAGGACATAATAATGCATTCCCAGATGGGATTTCAGCTCCATCAACCACATAGTTTAACAGTCACAGGGCTTGAAGGTGGTAAAAAGTCCAAATATTAGGTCTCTGTGGGCCTTTTAGAGATCTCGATGTGGCTTTCAAATTAAAGCTTCAGACCTAAAATTTGTTACATACTAAGATTACACATAGAATATGTATCTAATAAAGTTTGAAACTTCTCAGACTTACCATTTCCAAGTTACAGAGCAAAATATGTGAAAAATGTCTTAAAAGGGTCACTCAGGTGGGTGTTTAAGGTCCTCATACACAGGTTAAATGTCTACTTGAAGCCTTGATTTTTGGCACATGTAAAAAGAACATAATAATGTATTCCCAGATGAGATTTCAGGTCTATCAGTCACACAGTTTAACAGTCACAGGCCTTAAAATTGGCAAAAAGTCCAAATACTGGGTCTTTATGGGGCCTTCTAGAGACCTAAATGTGGCCTTCAAATTAAAGCTTCAGACTTAAAATTTGTCACATACTAAGATTACACATAGAATATGCATCTAATACAGTTTGAAACTTCTTAGACTTACCATTTCCAAGTTACAGGGAAAAATATGTGAAAAATGTCTAAAAATGGTCACTCGGGTGGGGATTTATGGTCCTCATACACAGGTTAAATGTCTTCTTAAAGCCTTAATTTTTGGCACATATAAAAATAACATACTAATATCTTCTCAGATAGGATTTGAGCTCTATCAGTCACATAGTTTGACAGTCACAGGGCTTAAAAGTAGCAAAAAGTCCAAATATTGGGTCTTTGGGAGCCTTTTAGAGACCTCAATTTGACCTTCAAAATTAAAGCTTCAGACTTAAAATCTGTTACATACTAAGATTACACACAGAATATATATCTAATACAGTTTGAAACTTCTCAGACTTACCATTTCCAAGTTACAGGGAAAAAGATGTGAAAAATGTCTTATAAGGGTCACTCGGGTGGGTGTTTATGGTCCTGATACACAGGTTAACTGTCTATTAAAGGCCTAAATGTTGGGGCACATATAAGAAAACACATAGATATATTCCCAGATGATATTTAACTTAGATGAGAGACATAGTTTGAAAGCTACAGTGCTTGAAAGTGGCAAAAAGTGCATAAATTGGGTCTCTGTGGGCACTTTTGAGACCTTAAGTCGACCCCTTTGGGTAAACCTACAGCCCTAAAATTATCTACAGACAAGAATTACATATCAAAGTTATACCTAGCGCAGTTTGAGACTCATCAGAATTATCACTTCCAAATTATAGGGCAAAATATGTGAAAAGTATAGCAAAAAATCCCTAAGTGGGGGTATTTATGGGCCTCAAACACAATTTTCTCCTCAACTTAAAGTCATGATTTTCGGCACATGTACTAAGAACATATTAATGTGTTGTCAGGTAAAATTTCATCTTATTGCAGAAAAATCCTGACCATGTCAAGAAGCTTATCTGACCTTTGTATTATTGCAAGCTGTGATTGATGAAGGTCACTCAATGAGAGACGCAGCCAAGTTTTTGAAATATGCTCTTTACTGTCAATAAAAAAGTAGTGATGCATCAGCCCTCGAAACATAAGATCTTTCAGATCCTAATTATTACAATTTGGCGTAAGCTGATATAATAAATTTTATAGTTTTATCATTTTCTGTCATCAATAGTATTTTTTATTTATCTCACAACCTTAAGTCTGCTACTTCTAGCTTTAGATGCAACCTTTAGTCATGTGATCGATAATTGGAAGTGATGCTTCCTGTATAACATGTGTGACATACCTAAGAAAAACAATCATTTCTGTGCAAAATATCATATCAAACCGGGATATATACATACCAATAGACGGATAACATAATATGACAACAACCAACTGGATATTTGCAAATGTATGTTATTTCATATTATTTATTGTCAATTTTCCTGCTTACGTGGTTGATAATTGGACGTGCGAGGATAGTACTAGACAAAAACATAAATTTGCAGTCAAATATGCAAGAACAAGTATAAAGTCAAAATGTTTGTCAGTTTATGGGGTAAAATTATGGAACAAGGTTCCCTCCTCCATAAGTCTAGATTCTTCATTCTTGTCCTTTAAAAGGAATTATAAAAGTTATTTATTATGTGAATACTAGTAATTATCAGAAATTAGTTTCTGAAAACAAATGTATAAGTAAATATATATCATAATATAGGTTCGTTATATTTTCCGGAATTCCAAAAACAGGTGCGTCGAGGTGCGGTGTTGAAATGTCAGGTGCGGTAAAGTGGTGCGGTGAGGTGCGGTGTTAAAATATGAGGTGCGGTCAGTAATATTCCCTGGTATTTCCTTGCAATAGTTTATAAAATGGAAGCAAATGTGTGAATACATTATTATAATAATTTAAAAATATTATGCATGATTGTATGTGTTATATATGTACTAATTATTATAAAAGAAAACTGGAATTAAAGTTTAACATTACAATGTTTTGTGTGGATGACAGGGGAAACTACTAGTATTTGTAAGTTCATATTAAGTAACTATAAACTCATTTCAGACCCCCCACCCTTCCCCCCATCCTTTTCTTGTGTGGTGATTACAGAAATATTTTATAACAAGATTCCCTTCAATCTCGTGTGACCATTGTTGGAATTAAAGCCAAACAGCTTTTTAACTGTTAACTATAGACTATGGTCAGAAGGAGTCCATTACAAATCAATGCCAATTAAATTATTCTTCAAAACAAATCAAGCCACTTTCATCCATTTAGCCCTGGGTATTCATCTGTGTGTGTTGATATATAAAGAAATAAATATGTTATGTATAAATACAGAACATGGGCAATATATGAGCACAATTTATAAATGGCCTACATGTAAATATGTCTTGAGATGGAATACTGTAAAACTCTAAATTTACAAATAACATTACCCTACATTAGGCTACTATACTCAGGGTGTATGTAAAGGTGTGTATGATTGAAGCCCCGCCCCCATACTTCCAATAGCCAATCAGGAGGGAGGTGCGGTAAGAGGTGCTATTCCAGAAAAAATTCCAATATATATTATAGTGTATATAATTACAATATTCAATCTTTAAAGGAGTGACTACATTTAATATCATTTATAATATATATTTGATATTCTGAAATGAGATGGAATAATGTAAAATTCTAAATTTCCAAATAACATTACCCTACATTAGGCTACTATACTCAGGGTGTATGTAAAGGTGTGTATGATTGAAGCCCCGCCCCTATACTTCCAATAGCTAATCAGGAGGGAGGTGCGGTAAGAGGTGCTATTCCGGAAAAAATTCCGATTCCAATTCCGATTCCGGGTTTTATAATGGACCCATAATATATTATATTTACTCGACATGAAATCTATTTTGTAGTTAACTGTAGAAATCTGTGAAATTTATTTATACAAATAATTTATATTTCATTGCTTATTAAATAGGTTATTATAATTTTGTAATGTATTAAAATTGGTAATGGATAGTTGTGGGAACGGCCTTGATAAGCTTTTGCTTCAGCTGTTTCCTTTTCATGTTTCTCTGTGGTATTGAAATTATGTACATTTACTAATTTATTTACTAATTTATTTATTATATACTACTTTGTATATATACAGAACTAGATTGGGCCAACTCGGCGCCAACATATCCCCAGACAGGTCATCACTCACGCCACAGGTTTTGATCGGGAATTTTTTAAAACATAATTACCCATTATTATATGAACTTCAGCACATCAATCTACTCTGTTTATATCTTCCCAAGGAAGATGGTGTATCCCCAGACGCCGAATACATAACTCAAATTATATTTTCAATCTTCCTGCAATGATAACTCTAAACCTATTTTCAAAGTATTTAAATGATTGATGATTGAATGTCCATTCTAAAATAATAATCCCAAAAGAGCATATCTGTTTCTATATTTGTTGACAAATAAAATATTATTTTTAACTCAACTCATCATACTTTTCAATCTTCCTTCAAAGTATTTAAATGATTGATGATTCAATGTCCATTCTAAAATTCATAATCCCAAAAGCGCATATCTGTTTCTATATTTGTTCACAAATAAAATATTATTTAAAAAAAAATTATTTATATTATTATTTTATTATATTATTTTTAGAATTTGCAAATTGTTTTCAGTTATTCATTTCCTCTATACCTATATATGTGGTCCATATATATGCAACCTAAATATGTGACACAATCTCAGTTCTGACTCCCCTTTGTGTTATATGTAATGAAGCCCACCACCTCCCACCCCCACCCCTCTCCCCTTCTCCACACCTCTCTCACTATTACACAAGATCTGCAACCCCATTGAGTTCTTTGTTTCTCATCTGATATCATTAAATACCTTTGTTTATTTAGTGTCACTCAATATAGCTGGAGGTCCCAGAGGTGGGTGGGGGGAATCCGGGTGGGGGATGTGGGTTGGGACTACAAAGAGATGGAGTGCTACAGCATAAATGGTAAACAAACAATCTATATAAAAGGGGTACTGAAATACAAAAAGAATTGAGAATTTTAAGTATGTGATTATCAACTGAAATGAGTTCATAACTGTAGGAGCTGTGCCAAAATTAACAGAGGCAAGTTGAATAAAACTGGGCTAGTTGAGGGTTAAAAATCCCCTAGTTTTACTACATAAGGATATAATTTCATTAATATTGGGACTTAAAGCTCACTTAAAGTGTCCATTTTGTCTACTTGAATATGTTTAACCAGTTTCATTTTAAAAAGTTAAAAACTCAGCAAGCAGAGGTATAACACACAAAAATAAGTTCTTAAAAGACTAAGGTAGCCATAACATTATTAATATTCAAAATTTAAATAGACAGGCATTTCCTTTTAAAAATTCAAAGATTTCAGCTCTATAACCCACATAGTTTGACAGTTACTGGGCTTTAAAGTGGCATAATGTCCATAAATTGGGTTTCTGTGGGCATTTTACAATTGTTAAAGAGACCTTAGCAATTAAACTACAGATCTGAAACTTTTTGGGGGACATACATAACAAAAATTATATATAATAAAGTTTAAGACTTGTCACACTAAGCATTTCCAAATAACAGGGCAAAATACGGAAAAAATGTCAAAAAAGGCACTTGGGCGAGTGTCTATGGCCCTCATACACAGGTTAAACGTCTACTAAAAACCTTGATTTTCGGCATATGTAAAAAGGACATAATAATGCATTCCCAGATGGGATTTCAGCTCCATCAACCACATAGTTTAACAGTCACAGGGCTTGAAGGTGGTAAAAAGTCCAAATATTAGGTCTCTGTGGGCCTTTTAGAGATCTCGATGTGGCTTTCAAATTAAAGCTTCAGACCTAAAATTTGTTACATACTAAGATTACACATAGAATATGTATCTAATAAAGTTTGAAACTTCTCAGACTTACCATTTCCAAGTTACAGAGCAAAATATGTGAAAAATGTCTTAAAAGGGTCACTCAGGTGGGTGTTTAAGGTCCTCATACACAGGTTAAATGTCTACTTGAAGCCTTGATTTTTGGCACATGTAAAAAGAACATAATAATGTATTCCCAGATGAGATTTCAGGTCTATCAGTCACACAGTTTAACAGTCACAGGTAGTGTTAGGAATCGGTCTAAAAAATCAGAATCGATTAATCGGTAATTCTAAGCGATCGATTATCGATTATAATCGTTTTTCTGCTTGCTTTGTAAGAAAGACAGAATATTCTTTTTTAACCAAATATAATAACAATAGTCTTCCAATAGGTCAGTGGTGAAAAAATCCAGGTTATTTGTTTACAGTTTGGGGTAGGGAAGGGGCTATGTTAGGAAACCAATAGGTTGAAGAGTCAACAAATATGTGTATTAGCAATAATATAATTATCTACTAAGGTGACCTTAGCAATTTTCATTCTCCCTTTTCATCAGCTAAATCATTTACAGTGTTTGAATGTAACTTCAGCAGATTAGCAATCAATCATGCCTAAAATAAACAATATTTCAACCCCTTTTGTTCAACATCACTTTGTGGTACACCTGTGTTATGAACTCAGGACACTTTTTTTAACAAACAGTGTATATATACATATACAACAAAGAAGAATAGAATATCTGCTTATCCTTATCATATGTCAAGAACAGTGACTGTCAAGCAGCTTCTGAAAATTATCCTGCAGAAAATGCTTCTTTGGGAACTAAACAGCTAGACATGTATTCATGGAATTTTCCTTCTATTTTTAAGTCGGGACACTTTTCAAAGACATGCTATTTTCATTAATCAAATGGAAGAGTGACTTTTATTTTTTCTGGTCAATATTGACATTTTGTAATATATACTAGATTATATGAAACAGTCTGACACAAGTGAACATGTGTTTCAGCATTGTCACTCAAGTATATGCGTGTTAGATGGGGTCTGGAAAATGGGACTCTTATCTCAGGAATAATATGATAAAAATTTCTCAAAGCAACATATATATGACATAAATAGTTGTATATCATTGATACATGGATGGTGCAGTTATTTTATGTATTTAGCACTTGTATATGTTTCAGTACATGGGTGTCCTGAGTTAAAACCTTCCCAAGTTAGCAACACAGGTGTACTGTTTTTATAACACATATCTTTTTTCTTTCCTAATTTTACTTCAAACTGAAAATATCTCCTAGCCTGGCCTTCCAGGCTGTCTGAACCATAATGCAAACGTGAAATATTTTTGCCATAATGCACACTGTATCAAAGGCCTTTCTTGTCTGGGAGTCTCCTCAGCAAGCTAGCCTAAGTAAGTGTATGAGAACATTATGAAAAATACTCATAATGCAGTCAAACAGTTGTGCCTTCTTTATACATATAAATGCCTGTGGCAAGGCTAAGTATCTCCCACCAGCTTCAATGAAGTCAGATATCCCTCACTCTTTCTCTTACTGTAAAGCATTTGTCTATTATTCTGTTAAATTTCTCTCATCCTGAAAACAATATTCCATGAATTTCCCTTTTTAAGCAGATCTTCATGATTTATTCATTTCATATAATTATAATTTCTTAGATACTGTAAAATTCTAAGTATGGCAATGTAGTAAACATTTCAGTTTTCTTGTTCAACAAAATTTGTCAAAAATATTCATGGCAGACTGCTGAAGTATTACAGTAGTGTTATCTCTCTCCACTTGATTTATGGCCAAGGTTGTTATTCCCCATTTATAGGGAATATGCATGTTGTGTATGAAGCAGTGAAAGTTAAATTTAATTTAGGTTGAACTTAGTTTATTGTATTAAAAGATCTTCTAAATACGTAAAGAAATTTTGAGTTTTAGTTGTAACCAACAGGAAGTAGATACCAGTCAAAGAAACATGGCAGATAATGTAAACAAATGTTACGAAAATAAAATGTTAAATATCTGTAGAAAAAGGGAAAATTAGGTGTTTTATAAATCTTACTTTCGATTCACAATCGATTCTTAAAATGAGAATTGATTTTCTACATCGAAACTTTTAAATAGACGTCGAATCGATTTTCCGTCGAATCGTAGGACCACTAGTCACAGGCCTTAAAATTGGCAAAAAGTCCAAATACTGGGTCTTTATGGGGCCTTCTAGAGACCTAAATGTGGCCTTCAAATTAAAGCTTCAGACTTAAAATTTGTCACATACTAAGATTACACATAGAATATGCATCTAATACAGTTTGAAACTTCTTAGACTTACCATTTCCAAGTTACAGGGAAAAATATGTGAAAAATGTCTAAAAATGGTCACTCGGGTGGGGATTTATGGTCCTCATACACAGGTTAAATGTCTTCTTAAAGCCTTAATTTTTGGCACATATAAAAATAACATACTAATATCTTCTCAGATAGGATTTGAGCTCTATCAGTCACATAGTTTGACAGTCACAGGGCTTAAAAGTAGCAAAAAGTCCAAATATTGGGTCTTTGGGAGCCTTTTAGAGACCTCAATTTGACCTTCAAAATTAAAGCTTCAGACTTAAAATCTGTTACATACTAAGATTACACACAGAATATATATCTAATACAGTTTGAAACTTCTCAGACTTACCATTTCCAAGTTACAGGGAAAAAGATGTGAAAAATGTCTTATAAGGGTCACTCGGGTGGGTGTTTATGGTCCTGATACACAGGTTAACTGTCTATTAAAGGCCTAAATGTTGGGGCACATATAAGAAAACACATAGATATATTCCCAGATGATATTTAACTTAGATGAGAGACATAGTTTGAAAGCTACAGTGCTTGAAAGTGGCAAAAAGTGCATAAATTGGGTCTCTGTGGGCACTTTTGAGACCTTAAGTCGACCCCTTTGGGTAAACCTACAGCCCTAAAATTATCTACAGACAAGAATTACATATCAAAGTTATACCTAGCGCAGTTTGAGACTCATCAGAATTATCACTTCCAAATTATAGGGCAAAATATGTGAAAAGTATAGCAAAAAATCCCTAAGTGGGGGTATTTATGGGCCTCAAACACAATTTTCTCCTCAACTTAAAGTCATGATTTTCGGCACATGTACTAAGAACATATTAATGTGTTGTCAGGTAAAATTTCATCTTATTGCAGAAAAATCCTGACCATGTCAAGAAGCTTATCTGACCTTTGTATTATTGCAAGCTGTGATTGATGAAGGTCACTCAATGAGAGACGCAGCCAAGTTTTTGAAATATGCTCTTTACTGTCAATAAAAAAGTAGTGATGCATCAGCCCTCGAAACATAAGATCTTTCAGATCCTAATTATTACAATTTGGCGTAAGCTGATATAATAAATTTTATAGTTTTATCATTTTCTGTCATCAATAGTATTTTTTATTTATCTCACAACCTTAAGTCTGCTACTTCTAGCTTTAGATGCAACCTTTAGTCATGTGATCGATAATTGGAAGTGATGCTTCCTGTATAACATGTGTGACATACCTAAGAAAAACAATCATTTCTGTGCAAAATATCATATCAAACCGGGATATATACATACCAATAGACGGATAACATAATATGACAACAACCAACTGGATATTTGCAAATGTATGTTATTTCATATTATTTATTGTCGATTTTCCTGCTTACGTGGTTGATAATTGGACGTGCGAGGATAGTACTAGACAAAAACATAAATTTGCAGTCAAATATGCAAGAACAAGTATAAAGTCAAAATGTTTGTCAGTTTATGGGGTAAAATTATGGAACAAGGTTCCCTCCTCCATAAGTCTAGATTCTTCATTCTTGTCCTTTAAAAGGAATTATAAAAGTTATTTATTATGTGAATACTAGTAATTATCAGAAATTAGTTTCTGAAAACAAATGTATAAGTAAATATATATCATAATATAGGTTCGTTATATTTTCCGGAATTCCAAAAACAGGTGCGTCGAGGTGCGGTGTTGAAATGTGAGGTGCGGTAAAGTGGTGCGGTGAGGTGCGGTGTTAAAATATGAGGTGCGGTCAGTAATATTCCCTGGTATTTCCTTGCAATAGTTTATAAAATGGAAGCAAATGTGTGAATACATTATTATAATAATTTAAAAATATTATGCATGATTGTATGTGTTATATATGTACTAATTATTATAAAAGAAAACTGGAATTAAAGTTTAACATTACAATGTTTTGTGTGGATGACAGGGGAAACTACTAGTATTTGTAAGTTCATATTAAGTAACTATAAACTCATTTCAGACCCCCCACCCTTCCCCCCATCCTTTTCTTGTGTGGTGATTACAGAAATATTTTATAACAAGATTCCCTTCAATCTCGTGTGACCATTGTTGGAATTAAAGCCAAACAGCTTTTTAACTGTTAACTATAGACTATGGTCAGAAGGAGTCCATTACAAATCAATGCCAATTAAATTATTCTTCAAAACAAATCAAGCCACTTTCATCCATTTAGCCCTGGGTATTCATTTGTGTGTGTTGATATATAAAGAAATAAATATGTTATGTATAAATACAGAACATGGGCAATATATGAGCACAATTTATAAATGGCCTACATGTAAATATGTCTTGAGATGGAATACTGTAAAACTCTAAATTTACAAATAACATTACCCTACATTAGGCTACTATACTCAGGGTGTATGTAAAGGTGTGTATGATTGAAGCCCCGCCCCCATACTTCCAATAGCCAATCAGGAGGGAGGTGCGGTAAGAGGTGCTATTCCAGAAAAAATTCCAATATATATTATAGTGTATATAATTACAATATTCAATCTTTAAAGGAGTGACTACATTTAATATCATTTATAATATATATTTGATATTCTGAAATGAGATGGAATAATGTAAAATTCTAAATTTCCAAATAACATTACCCTACATTAGGCTACTATACTCAGGGTGTATGTAAAGGTGTGTATGATTGAAGCCCCGCCCCTATACTTCCAATAGCCAATCAGGAGGGAGGTGCGGTAAGAGGTGCTATTCCGGAAAAAATTCCGATTCCAATTCCGATTCCGGGTTTTATAATGGACCCATAATATATTATATTTACTCGACATGAAATCTATTTTGTAGTTAACTGTAGAAATCTGTGAAATTTATTTATACAAATAATTTATATTTCATTGCTTATTAAATAGGTTATTATAATTTTGTAATGTATTAAAATTGGTAATGGATAGTTGTGGGAACGGCCTTGATAAGCTTTTGCTTCAGCTGTTTCCTTTTCATGTTTCTCTGTGGTATTGAAATTATGTACATTTACTAATTTATTTACTAATTTATTTATTATATACTACTTTGTATATATACAGAACTAGATTGGGCCAACTCGGCGCCAACATATCCCCAGACAGGTCATCACTCACGCCACAGGTTTTGATCGGGAATTTTTTAAAACATAATTACCCATTATTATATGAACTTCAGCACATCAATCTACTCTGTTTATATCTTCCCAAGGAAGATGGTGTATCCCCAGACGCCGAATACATAACTCAAATTATATTTTCAATCTTCCTGCAATGATAACTCTAAACCTATTTTCAAAGTATTTAAATGATTGATGATTGAATGTCCATTCTAAAATAATAATCCCAAAAGAGCATATCTGTTTCTATATTTGTTGACAAATAAAATATTATTTTTAACTCAACTCATCATACTTTTCAATCTTCCTTCAAAGTATTTAAATGATTGATGATTCAATGTCCATTCTAAAATTCATAATCCCAAAAGCGCATATCTGTTTCTATATTTGTTCACAAATAAAATATTATTTAAAAAAAAATTATTTATATTATTATTTTATTATATTATTTTTAGAATTTGCAAATTGTTTTCAGTTATTCATTTCCTCTATACCTATATATGTGGTCCATATATATGCAACCTAAATATGTGACACAATCTCAGTTCTGACTCCCCTTTGTGTTATATGTAATGAAGCCCACCACCTCCCACCCCCACCCCTCTCCCCTTCTCCACACCTCTCTCACTATTACACAAGATCTGCAACCCCATTGAGTTCTTTGTTTCTCATCTGATATCATTAAATACCTTTGTTTATTTAGTGTCACTCAATATAGCTGGAGGTCCCAGAGGTGGGTGGGGGGAATCCGGGTGGGGGATGTGGGTTGGGACTACAAAGAGATGGAGTGCTACAGCATAAATGGTAAAAACAAACAATCTATATAAAAGGGGTACTGAAATACAAAAAGAATTGAGAATTTTAAGTATGTGATTATCAACTGAAATGAGTTCATAACTGTAGGAGCTGTGCCAAAATTAACAGAGGCAAGTTGAATAAAACTGGGCTAGTTGAGGGTTAAAAATCCCCTAGTTTTACTACATAAGGATATAATTTCATTAATATTGGGACTTAAAGCTCACTTAAAGTGTCCATTTTGTCTACTTGAATATGTTTAACCAGTTTCATTTTAAAAAGTTAAAAACTCAGCAAGCAGAGGTATAACACACAAAAATAAGTTCTTAAAAGACTAAGATAGCCATAACATTATTAATATTCAAAATTTAAATAGACGGGCATTTCCTTTTAAAAATTCAAAGATTTCAGCTCTATAACCCATATAGTTTGACAGTTACTGGGCTTTAAAGTGGCATAATGTCCATAAATTGGGTTTCTGTGGGCATTTTACAATTGTTAAAGAGACCTTAGCAATTAAACTACAGATCTGAAACTTTTTGGGGGACATACATAACAAAAATTATATATAATACAGTTTAAGACTTGTCACACTAAGCATTTCCAAATAACAGGGCAAAATACGGAAAAAATGTCAAAAAAGGCACTTGGGCGAGTGTCTATGGCCCTCATACACAGGTTAAACGTCTACTAAAAACCTTGATTTTCGGCATATGTAAAAAGGACATAATAATGCATTCCCAGATGGGATTTCAGCTCCATCAACCACATAGTTTAACAGTCACAGGGCTTAAAGGTGGTAAAAAGTCCAAATATTAGGTCTCTGTGGGCCTTTTAGAGATCTCGATGTGGCTTTCAAATTAAAGCTTCAGACTTAAAATTTGTTACATACTAAGATTACACATAGAATATGTATCTAATAAAGTTTGAAACTTCTCAGACTTACCATTTCCAAGTTACAGAGCAAATTATGTGAAAAATGTCTTAAAAGGGTCACTCAGGTGGGTGTTTAAGGTCCTCATACACAGGTTAAATGTCTACTTGAAGCCTTGATTTTTGGCACATGTAAAAAGAACATAATAATGTATTCCCAGATGAGATTTCAGGTCTATCAGTCACACAGTTTAACAGTCACAGGCCTTAAAATTGGCAAAAAGTCCAAATACTGGGTCTTTATGGGGCCTTCTAGAGACCTAAATGTGGCCTTCAAATTAAAGCTTCAGACTTAAAATTTGTCACATACTAAGATTACACATAGAATATGCATCTAATACAGTTTGAAACTTCTTAGACTTACCATTTCCAAGTTACAGGGAAAAATATGTGAAAAATGTCTAAAAATGGTCACTCGGGTGGGGATTTATGGTCCTCATACACAGGTTAAATGTCTTCTTAAAGCCTTAATTTTTGGCACATATAAAAATAACATACTAATATCTTCTCAGATAGGATTTGAGCTCTATCAGTCACATAGTTTGACAGTCACAGGGCTTAAAAGTAGCAAAAAGTCCAAATATTGGGTCTTTGGGAGCCTTTTAGAGACCTCAATTTGAACTTCAAAATTAAAGCTTCAGACTTAAAATCTGTTACATACTAAGATTACACACAGAATATATATCTAATACAGTTTGAAACTTCTCAGACTTACCATTTCCAAGTTACAGGGAAAAAGATGTGAAAAATGTCTTATAAGGGTCACTCGGGTGGGTGTTTATGGTCCTGATACACAGGTTAACTGTCTATTAAAGGCCTAAATGTTGGGGCACATATAAGAAAACACATAGATATATTCCCAGATGATATTTAACTTAGATGAGAGACATAGTTTGAAAGCTACAGTGCTTGAAAGTGGCAAAAAGTGCATAAATTGGGTCTCTGTGGGCACTTTTGAGACCTTAAGTCGACCCCTTTGGGTAAACCTACAGCCCTAAAATTATCTACAGACAAGAATTACATATCAAAGTTATACCTAGCGCAGTTTGAGACTCATCAGAATTATCACTTCCAAATTATAGGGCAAAATATGTGAAAGTATAGCAAAAAATCCCTAAGTGGGGGTATTTATGGGCCTCAAACACAATTTTCTCCTCAACTTAAAGTCATAATTTTCGGCACATGTACTAAGAACATATTAATGTGTTGTCAGGTAAAATTTCAGCGTAAAAATCGTAAAATCAGCAAAATCTGAGCATCATAGTTTGTGACCTACAGGGCTCTAAGTGGCCAAAAGTCCAATTTCTGACCTTAAGGTGGCCATAAGTTCTTTTTTACTGGGAGTTTAAGGTCACCTTAAAATAGGGATCTTCCTTTGGGCACCCTTAACATGTGTACCAAGTTTGAAAAAAAAATATTAATTTGTTTTTGAGTTATCGCGTCCACAAGGAAATCTCTACGGCGGCGGCGGCGCGACGGACCTGAATCCAATATATCCCCGACTTTCGTCTGGGGATATAATTATAGTTGTATTAACAGAGACGAAATAAATGTTATCTTATCTTATTTGTCCTTGACCTCTAACAAAGAAATAGAACGCGGATGTTCACTGGTAGGCGGCCGTTTACCGGTAGGAAGCCACCACAGTAGTGGCTTTCTACCAGTGAACGCCCGCCTTCTATTGCTTTGTTAGAGGTCAAGGACAAATGCTCTTATATATCTACAAAATGGGCGTTCACTGGTATTTCCGGTTTGCGGTAAAAACGGCTGATAATAGAGATAAAATATTAAAATATAGTGGTGGTGGACCAATTCACGCCCGGGTACCAATTCACGCCCACCCCTAAATGTATCCAAAACAATCACAGTTAAACAATAAATTACAAATGTAAATGATCCATTTGACGATTATCTATGGTGTGGTAAACATCTTCTCCATGAAAAATTATAAATCTTCAAGAAAATTGAGGGCGGGCCTGAATTGGTACCCGGGCGTGAATTGGTCCACCACCACTAAAGTTCTGAAAGAAATGTAACAAAATGTATCTCAAATAATAATTGTAGTGTATATCATTTGACAATCTGTTGGTAGAAGAATAAAATATAAAGCTGTCAATCGAATTGAAATTCAATATATTAACTTCAGCATGGGCGTTTACTGGTAGAATGCCACTAGTGACACGGGTGTTATGTTGACACCGCCCTGACTAACCGGTTCTGTCATTTTGATGTTTTACTCGCTTCAAATCTTCATCAGTAAAACCTTCCCAAGTTGACATTTCTGTAATAAATACTTGAAAATATACACAAAACTTGATTTTAATGATGGTTTTTAATGTTTTGTGTCTTTTATCCACACTTGCCACGTATTTGTACGGTCACATAAGTCACATGATCAGTACACAGTAATAAGTAAGTAAACTTTATCGGGTACCAATATGATCTTCTGTAAACTTTATTTAACTGTTTATTTATTTTTTATGTTTACACAATTTATTCCCAAGTTACAATAGATAAAATATTGACATATTTTTACATGTATCTATATGGAAAAAATAGGTGGCAGACACTTTCAGCTTTCCTGCAAAGAAATGACATAGTGACAGGTTATTAGCGGTCATCCTGTATATAATATAATGAACTCTTCACTATTATTATTATTATTGTAATAAAGACTACTAATTAAATGTCTATTCATTACATTATTATAACTTCTATGGTTACACATGTACTGTGGCCAGACCAGAACGGAATAACAAGGTTTATTGTGTTAATATATATAACACATTCACATTCTAAAACTACCTGCACACAATCAGTTATAGCTGTAATTTACACATTTCACAATGTACTCCAATAAGATGTTAATTGATAAGAAGTTATAACATGGGTTAGCATGATGTGGGTAGAATTTTAATATTTTTAGTGCTTTGTGAAAACTAACTTCTATAAAAACATGATATTTGGTATAAATATAGAAGAAAATATTAGAGCTAACTTTTTGCATGTAATTTTTAGATAATTTACATTTAACAGTTATAATTGGAAAAAATCTTTGAAAAACATCTGCACAAAATGTTCTTGAATTTGGTCGTTTTGTTTGTAGAAAAAAAATTCTGTCTTGTTCCTTTTATCAAGATAGCAGTTTATTTTTTTCCTATATTATACTCATTAATTTATGAAAAAAGTACACAAGATAAAAAAAAATATAGCTATATTAATGCAGCATAAATATTTTCTGTAAAGGTATTAAGGTGTCATATTTGGTAGGCTATTTCCACTCATAGAGTAGGGGAAAAATTCCAAATTAAATGTTTAAATTATTAAATTTAGCAGATATCAAAACAACTGAAAGTAATATGTTGCAGTGCAGCTGTGTATTGTGAATCACTTCAAACAGTTTTTAATATTGAGGTATACTGCTTTTTGTTAGTTTTATGCAAATTCCTGAAAATTGATCAACTTCATGAATCCATCCACTTTATCCAAACCCATGTAATAACAAGATATTAATAATTTAAAATCTAGTATTGATTTTCAGAATCCTACATGTCCGCTATCAGTGGGCATCTTCACCAACCATTAGCTTATAACGGCTACTTCTTTCACCATCATAGGTATCAATATTAAAACACAATATCTTACATATTTTAGAGTTAATATGTTGTGTTACATTTTTGTATATATCACATTGAACTTCTACTCCCCAGCCTCAGTGAAGACTCATAGTGATCAATACTTATACCACAATTCTGTGATGTAATATCCCCAATACAATGTTCATAGGATTTAATGAGGAAGGTGAGGTACAGGGATACAGATCTACAATTAAATCACTGATAGGTTAAAGTGTCCATACTTTAAAATTTTGTTTAAATCGAAATAGATTAATGTTGTTTTAACATAACAAATGTATCAACATAACAAAAGTGACACCATTAGCAGTCCCCTAATTTATCCATCTAAAAATGTACATCCCTCACTGACCCTAAACAATAAAAAACCTATATTTTGAATTTTTTACCACTTTTACAGGAAAAATATGACGTCAGATTTAAAAAAAACATGTCTCCAAATAAGGTATATCGGGGAATAAGGTACAATTTACGTATCCTCTGCAAATAAAAATTGCAGTTATATGGCTTGTGTCAATTAATTCACAAAGAAGTTGACAACCTATCTCTCTGCAAAAACATATACCCAAACTAGTTTATGGTACCAGTCTTTCAGATATAGCTTTAATGAAAAAAAAAACATGGACATGAATATTGTTTCAGACAAATCAGGCTATAGACCCAGAGAGGCCAATATTTCATATCTTTATTAAGAGATGCAAAAGTTTTTCAGTCTATCCATATATTTAAATGCTATGTGCCCTGTGCAACAGCTAGCTACAAATGCTGCACATAATACAGCTTTTAAGCTATAGTAATAATAGGACTTGGTTATTGCTCATTGCCTTTCTGTTTAGCATCACACTGCTAAGGATACTCAAGCTCATGTTTTGATATAATCAACAGTATGAATAACATGGTTTTGGAGATTTGTAATAGTGTACAGTTCTGAGACAACTGCTTCTTAATTGCAATAAAGTAAGATAAAATTTATTCAACATCACTCACTAAAAATGTAATAGTGGTCACATGACCAAGGTTCTGGTTTTATTTATTTATTTTATTTATTTGGGGTTTTACGTCGCTTTCAACACTGTACAGGTCATATCACGACGGGTAGTTGGAAGGGCAGAGGAAACCAGTACATACAGTTCGTTAGGGTTCTGTACTGTAAACTGCCGACCAACGGCAAGCAACTACCAGCTTTCCCACTTGAGGCCGTGCCGGGGATCGAATCCCGGCCTCAGAGGTGGGAAGCGAGAGTGTTACCACTCTGCCACCGTGGCCCCGCCAACCAAAGTTCTGGACAAGATTAGAGATTTTACTTGTGCTTCCCTACTTCATTTCCCAATAAGTTATATCATGCGACCTAAGTTCTATGGAACCTGTTTCCTGTGAACTATGGTCTGAAAATGTAAATTCTTGCTGAAATGTAACTTTAATTGTACTATATTGACAGTGGCAAGAAATTAACATTGAGAAGAGAATTTAAATTGTCAGGTGGAGAGACAATTTTTTGTTGGTTGCATAAAAAAATGAATATCTTCTGGGTTTTCTTTTATTTGAAAATATTCACAACAAAAGTATAACAAACTTCTTGTACCATACTGGAGCTAGATGTCCAAAAATACTCATAACAGTATTTTGAAACAAGACTGGCCCATCTGTATCTACTACATGATGTTTTGTCTCTGATCTTTCATCTCTTTTCACTTCTATTACTACTTGCACTACTTCTTCAACTTGTCACTTGTTGGTGAATTTTGATTACATGTGCTGCTTCTTTTATATCAAACACTGGAATGCCAACCATGACTCACAGTCATTACAACCTCTGGAATAGGTGACAGGAAATGGTGGTCACATGACCTAGGTTCTGGACAAAATTAGAGATTTTAGTTGTGCTTCCCTGCTTCTTTCCCGTGAACCATGGTCTGCATTGTATTAAATAATAACTACATATTTTAATGACCATGTAACTTCACTGGAATGCTGTATATATTAAAACTCACAGAAAATTTGAGATATGTTTGAATGATAGCAATGCACAAAAATCTCATAAAAATAACACACACACAGATCAGAGTATACAGTCTTGTTTGGTACAACACAAAAGTTCTTATAAATACATACTGATATTATCTGCTTTTTGCTGTGTATCTTGTGTTTCATATAATTCACACATGTTCTTTTGGGCCATTTTAAATATCAACATAACTGAAAAAAATGAGTAATTGTACAAGTAACAGTAATTTCAAAATTGAATTAATTAAGCTGTTTTCCTCTGCAATAAAACACATATATCCATAACTTTTTTTTTTAATTTTAACATTAAAATAGACATCTAGCTTTTAAACATGACCTTTAAAAACAAAGTTACATAAAAAGGTTGTTTATCAAGTGTCATTGATATGACAGAGCCTACAAATTCTATTCCACGAGGGATTCTGTTGTATAAATTTGCAAAATTTGAGCTTAGGTCTTAAAGGAACATAGTTTGTCTTTCCGTAATTATTTTTGTTCAAAGAGTATAAAGTAAAACACATTTTAAGAAAATAAATCTGTAAAGCTGCCTTATATAATAAAGCTTTACTCTGTCACCAGACCACACAGAGAAAGGATGAAAAATAATATTAATCTTTTGGACCAAGAAAATTCTTTTAAGATTCCATGATCCATTGTTTAAAAATGTTTAACAGCGGATTCTTACAGCTTAGTGAAGGAATTGTGTTCAATGGTATACTCACTTTTACAGAAGTTAATTCAGAAATTAATAAAAATAACATACTAAAGGTAGTGTTTATCTCAATCTTTTCTTAGGCTAAGCCCCATTGTTACATCAAAGATTTTTGTCTCAGCTAAGAACTCTGATGAATAAAGGTACTCTACAAACAGGTCTTATAGCCAGATTGATGCCACAAAGGTAAAATCAAGTTAAGAAAGATTTTCCATATAACCCACTGTGGTTTTACTGTGTGATGTGACTTTATTTGTACACTTTATGTAGTAAGGAAAAAATAACACTCAGAATATTATCTCAGGTATCATCCTATTTTGTGAATATAAAATAATAAGACATAAATTACACAGATGTCTGACCTGTATACATAATAACTGTAAATATCTCCTATACAAATGAAAGATTCAATGGTCACAAAATATCTTGTCTCCTGAAAAATTCAAAGTTGGGTGTTACATCTAATTAATCACTTTCGGGAGTGTACAGAGGTGACAGCCTGTGTTTAGATGCTAAACTTGCTTATCACTAGGCCAGCGAGGAACACCTTGTCTCCCGGCAAGCATAAAATATATGCATTTACCCATTTTAATCACCAATATAATAATTCCTTTTGATCAAATAAATTTCAAAGCAAGACATTAAAATTCAGATCTACACTTCTGAACTGGGAACCATGGTGGCACAACTGTAGCACACTCTCTTTCCACTTCTGAGATCAGAGTTTGAATCCCGGAATTAAATCATGTGGGAAAGCTATTAGTTGCTTGCCATTGTTTGCCAGTTTACAGTACAGAATCTTGACAAACTGTGTGTACTAGTTTTCTCTGCCCTTCGAACTACCAGTTACAATATGACTGATACTGTACCAGGTGTGATATAAAACACTAAATAAATAAATAATAAAATATACTTATAAAAAAATGCAACATTACAATCGAACAGTAATTACAAGTATGGAAGTGTTGTTTCCCAATTTATTGCAAGTTTTTGGATGAACATATAAATATTCAATAAAAAAGGTATTCACTTTGACATTGGTGTGATACATATTCTGAATATTTGAATATTTCTTGAGATACACTGCCATACTTGTCCCTTACTGTTGACACTTGGATGCAAAAGAGATAAACTTTGCAGTTGAAAACCGTCTAATAACTTTCAAACATACAGAAACTTTTTTTTTTAATTGCACCAAAACTAATCCCATGATCATAAGTGATTTTTTTTTTCAAATTTGTGAAAAACGGGCTAGATCTAAAAGCAAGAATAAGATAAGGCCTTTCTTTGAATATGACAAATGAAGTTCACTAAGTCATCTCATAGATACCAACATATTTAGACACCTCTGCCAATTCTAGCTCTTCATTTCCAATGCATGACATAATATTTGTATTTGGTCTGTTTTTATATAAATGCCAAAAATGTCTGCTTCCTGCTTAGCTCACACTAGGCACAATAAAATAACATAGTGGCCTGACATAATTAACTGTACGTCAATTGCAATTTGACTGTTATAAGCCTATATACAGCTTGATCAACCATCCTGCATGCAGCTCATATAAACATATTCATTGATGAACATATTAAGCATTTTGTCCCAACCATAAAATCATTTCAAGGACACACAACATTTCATAAGCAGAAATAAGCAGCTTGGACAAATCCCTCCTGGTGCTTTATTAGTAACTCTTGATGTGAGTTCTCTTAAACACCAAAATCACGTATCATGAGGGCACCTTTCAAGTAGCTGACCCTAAAAAACAAAAGATAGGTCCACATTTATTAAAACTACTAAAATTAATACTACACTCAATGAATTTCAATTTCAATCTTCAAATAGGGGGTACAGCTATGAACACAGCAGTAGCACCAAACTATGCTAACTTATTTATGGATAGGTTTAAAACAAAGGCCTGGAATAATTGGCTCCTAATTTGGCTCAGATTTATAGATGACATTTTTATGACATGGACGCTTGGGCAAGATAAACTATCAGAGTTTATCATCTATCTTAATGGAATTCACCCACCTCTCAAATTCACACATGAATTTAGTCAAACATATATAAATTTCTAGACACCACAGTGAAAGTTAATGAGAATAGGGAACTATTCACCAGCCTATACGAAAAACCCACAGATACTCATGTCTGCACTACACATCCACACACCATGCCCCTACATAACAAAGGGCCCCTATGGAAAATTCCAAAGACTCAGGAGAATCTATGACAAGGGTTTTCTTGAAAATGTTGAAAAATTTATAAATTACTACACAAATAGGGATTATGCAGAGATATAGTTAAGAAAACATTATTTAAGGGCATCCCAGTCCACACAGGATCAACTACTTGATTTAGGCACAACATAGGTTTACACCTCAGTGATGGTAACCAGTTATAACCCTAACAACCCATATATGAAAAATATCTTCCACAGGAACTGGAACATCATAATAGTCCTGCAGACTGTGGAACAATATTTAACACTAAACCAATAATTGGTTTAAGAAGGTAACCAAACCTCAGGGAAATCCACACAAGTGCTTCAATAAGAAACACCCCCTCATGAATCAGAGGAAAACCTCGCCTTAAAACCCACCATCTGCACCAGATTTTTCAAATGCACCTTATTGCCCCCTTATCAAAAGAATGGGATCAGTAAAATATAACTTCACCCATAAGTCATACAAAACACTGGACTTACCAAACACATCACATGTGAATTAACAAATGTCATTTATCTGATAATCTGCACTAAATGCCAATGCACTATGTTGGAGAAACATGCACAGCACTTAGAAAACGGATGTATGAATGTAAAGCATCAATCCAAAATGTTGGACAACCAACACCAATAGCACACCATTTCAAGAATGATAGACACAACTACAGACACATGCAGTTCTGTGTGCTGGAATGGTGTACACCAAAATTTGAAGCATCCAATACAGCCAGTCATTGATGAACTGAGTTGAGCTGGATATTCAAATTACACACTCTGGCCACAATTGGCATCAATCAATTTGTGTCATTCTTTATGGATAGTCTCTGGACTAAATGCACTCAGTGGTCCCCCCTTCCTCTTTTTATACAAGCAGACAACTTTCAATTTCTGTATGCATTTAAGCTCTTAAATTAAATTATGTCAAACCCCAATAGATTTATAAACTTGCTAATTACTCCATTATGGGATAGGGGTGACACAGATTTTAACTATATACAGTTCAAATCCTGATAACAGTTTTACTTTACAAATCAAATCCAAGCAGTTGATGCACTACAATTATAAATTTCCATTCTCGAGGGCTTTTTCTAGAAATTGCTAATCTTCAGCAACAACCTTTCCGTATTTTGATTTTGCAATTGCTAAATATACTTCAGCCAAAGCCATTTCCTATTTAAATCCACAGTCTTTTTTCAAACAGATAAACAGAAAAGTCATTTGGTCTTAAGAAGCATTGTCAAAAATTTTGGATAGTCACTGAATTATTTTTATTTGGGGCGGACTTTATTATTTTTTTAAAGTTGTCGATATATGGAGCTCTCTATTTATTTGTTGTAACCGGAAATGTGCTTTCCCGCTGTCAGATTCTGGAGGTGCGTTTGGTTCCTTCATAGTCACATCTACGACCGATTTCCGATGGGCAATTGTATGATGAATCACGAGCACAACCTTTGAAAAATAAGCGACTGCGTTTCGTTAACCTAGATGGGGCAAACCCCTTTAATGTACATAATTAAGTGGCTGTTCAACGACAGAGAAGTTGGTTCATGCCAGAACCAACCACCCTGTCGTGGTAGCACGCATGGATGTCGTCGTTAATTGGTTTCGATCATTTGGGACATAATTACCTAATTCAGAGCCAATTGATTAGTAAAAAGGGCTGAAGTTGACCCTTTTGGCTCTATATTGTTTTTTGTACTCACTTTGAGGACCTTAGAGTTAATAACAAACTGAACAGGTCTAAGCCTTAGACCTGTTCAGTTTGTTATTCTAACATGACACGGATGTGACCGTCATTCTGATTGGTCGAGAGCAATTTCTAAACCGTCTAAAATTCAGCATCAACAGTACGGCTGTTAACATGGCGGCGATAATTGGATAATTTTGTAATGTTACAAGTGTTTCAAGTATTTTATTTTCAACAGTCATGTTAGAATAGGAATATAGCATTCAAAAGCCGTCTAAACGCAGAATTTTAGACGGGTTGACATGATCTAAGCACTCCGGCTTCGCCTTCGTGCTCATACCACGCCAAACCGTCTAAAATTCTGCGTTTAGACGGCTTTTTCATGCTATATTCCTATATTAAAGCATGAAAAAATTGGCTTTATAGCTTCAAAAGTTTGACCCTCATGTTAAGGTAGATTTAAAATCAACCAAATTGAGTGTCTGCTATGCAGTATACAGTAGTGCTGGGAGATCGCTTGGATTTTCCCTGTCGATGTTCGTATCGGACATTTGTAACCAAACTTCGAACATTTCCGATTATGGAGTCGAAGTGTAAAAAAGGCAGATAAAATATTAATATTAAATTATATGAAGTAAAATACACACAAATTACCACAAATATGACCAAAATATAATCTAAAAGCCATTCACAGATGTCTCCCTCACTAACAGACTATGCTTGATGTATCCTCACTTGTGATTGGCTGATTTTATGATTACCATGACAACAGTTGGAAAACCCCAAGGTGTTTCTATTTACGTTATTTTTATTGCATTCACGACTAGTTTTGTGATTTTAACTGATGGGTATTTCAGATTTTTACAAAATATTATTAAGGTTAGCATTTTATTGTGACCAAAAGGCTGCAAAGAAATGGATTTAGCGAATATCGGTTTTACTTAAATTTTACCGATCATTGATTGGCAATGAGCCAGCGAGCGATAATACCGAAGTTTGCGAACATCGTCCCAGCACTAGTATACAGACAGAAGAATTTTGTAAAATGTCAAGTATCTCTTTTATTTTTGGTGGGGCTGTGAACGAGTACTCGAACCTCGATAGATGGGTCGATCTTTGCTAGTACTCAAGTCAATTTTAAATCCTCGGTTACTCGCGAGGTATTGTATTATCGCCCACGTAATGAAACGCTTGTGTAAAATATGCCACATTTCAGTATTTCCGACACATAATATCAATTAAAGTTTTTATTTTTGCTTGAAAACGTATAATTTACTCCATATTCTTTAATATCTGGTCAAATAGAAGACGTTTTTCTTCAAAAGTTTCGTTTCCAGAACCGACTATTTGTTACAGAAGACTTCTAATGGTAGATACTAAATCTCGCGTTTACTCAAATTCGGGCCGGTTGTGAGAGGGCGAGTACTCGATGCCGTTTTTCAGCACCCGTCCCAACCCTAATTTTTGGATTTAGGGCTTTGAATTGTTTTGGAAGGTAATATGAAACCATGGGATTCCAATCATTCACTCCAATCAAATTTCCCCGTCAAGTTCAAACTGGGGTCATAAAGTTGAATTTCTTGTATTTGAAGTATATCTCAAAATTACTGCCTGAAATGATGAAATCTTATCAACTTAATTGAATTATTCTTCAGCACTATTCAAACCAAAGGGTGTTGCTTTTTGCTCCCTTCTTTCCTTTCAAGGTCAATTTTATGGCCCTAAATTGGCCTGGGAATCCAAAAATGCCATAAAATTTCCCCCACCCCCTAAGCTCCCCTCGAGGCCAATCTGGGGTTATAAAGCTGAATTTCTTGTATTTTGTAGTGTATCTTCAAAAATATTACCTGAAAAGGCTGAAAACCTACAAAATTTAATTGAATTATTCTTCATGACTATTCAATCCTAGCTAGTGATGTGGCTTTTTGTCCCCTTCTTACCTTTCGGGGTCATTTTGTGACCATTTAATTTTCACTTATTACTTAAGTTTATGTACCTTCTAATTTGACTTGTAGTTATTACCCCACAGCCCTTAAGGGCTGTCGGGGTATTGTTTTCACCCATGGTGTCCGGATGGGCAGGTGGGCGGGCGGCGGGAAAAAGTTTGTCCGGGCTGTATCTCAGAAACCGTACGGTGTAGGAAGTTGATACTTGGTAGGGACATTGGTTAGGGGGTGTATTTGTGCAACGTCATGGTCTGACCTTGATTTGACCTTTGACCTTTTTGTAGTGACCTTGACCTATAAAATCTTGTCCGGGCTATATCTCGGAAACTGTAAGGTGTAGGAAGTTGATATTTGGTAGGGACATTGATTAGGGGGTGTAGGTGTGCAACGTCATGGTGTGACCTTGATTTGACCTTGTCGTAGTGACCTTGACCTTTAAAATTTTGTTGCACCTTTGGGTCTGTCTTTTGATGCAGATTAAGCACTGTTAACGTCATATTATAATTCATTAAGAATTTTATTTTTACAACTTCCCATTGTAACAGATGGAATTTCATCAAGTGAGCCGCAGATTTTGCACACATAAGCATTCATTGAATGTATTACCACTTCTGTATGCATGGTAATATTCAAAACATCTAAACCATAATTCGGCCATGCCAGGTGTAGACAAAGAGTACATGCATTATCTTTCTCTTAGACATTATTTTCTCTATTTAAACATTGTTTGGACCTTTATATACCTGACAGTGCTCTGAAAGTAGAGAGTTTAAGATACAAGTACACGTCGCGACGTGTACTGCAAAGAGAACGTATGACGTCATCTTTGGCGTTTTTATCAAACTCCGTACGTCAAGCTACAAGTTCACAACGTGAAAAACTAGTTCTACAAGTAAAAACAAAACGTGAGGGTTTATCTCAACTTTATACTATTAAATCTTAATTTTCTATAATCAACTGTTAAGCAATAATATATTCAAGTATCTTACATTATGTTTATGTTGCTAAAATGTAGTTTTAGACATAAAATACACTTGATAACACTGTTTTTAAAAAGCCTGTAGCTTTTGTCATATGCAACAGATTAGGGACGGACTATTCCTTATCATGCTATATTGTATTTACCTTTGTGGTAAGTTTAAGAAAAAACAAAACTTGAAATTAAATAGTTTATGTATACATTGGCCATTTATGTATTTAATCTTTATTATTTTATTTTACAAGCACAGCAACTGTTGAGAAAGTTTACATATTACATTAATTGAATCATAATTCATGATGAAGTAAAAAACAGTCCATCCCTCTACCATACATTCCTTGCAGTGAAATTCACTCCATTTCCAAGCATAAATAACCAAATGGGGAGGGGAGCATGACATCACGTAGTACTTGTATCTTAAACCAAAAATGACATACGGGAACGTCTACGTATACTTATAGATTTTGCAGTACACGTAATTTCCAAAATGTGTATCTTAAACTCTCTAGTATCCTGAACTTTGTACTGATGGAGTACTTCTGTATCTCATGGTGTTAAAAATATTTCCCTAGGCTGTGGGGTACGGGCATCTCTGATGCTATTTTTTTTGGGGGGGGGGGGGGGGGGGGGGGGGGGGGGCAAGGCAATACATGTATTCTCTCCTGCAGAAAGGAAGTGGGTGATCTTTCTAGACATCAGCAATGCTCACTTTCACATCCCTATGAATTAAGGCTGCAAGGAGTGGTTAAATTCTACCCCGGTATCTGAGCTACCCAAATTCGTGTCGCAGTTCGGTATTTCTGTGTTCGTGTGCACATTTTTTCCTCTCCATAAACAAAACGGTGATTTCCGGAAACTATATCTTTGCATTAAAATGGTGATGAATAGGGCTGCAACGATTCTTCAGTTACTTGGAAACGAAACAATTCATTTCGGTACTTGAGGCAAGAAAAGTGAACCAGGTCTTCGAAAACAACTAAACATAGATGTAAAGTCTACTACAAAATTCTATTTTTTCTTTAAGTATATGGATATATTTATATATTTTACTAATATAAGGCGTTTCTGTTTCAGTATTTTAGATTTTAAGTATTTGCAAACTTTAATTCTTTGTGTAAAAACGTTTTATAAGACGGCATTTTATTATAATGTATTTCTAAGACGCCTCAAGTCTCGCAATATAAAGATGGTTAAAGTTTCTTTTGTTTTGCATTATAAATGTCACTAAAATGTGTCTTTTTCCCAAAATTCAATAAATTATCATAATTCTTTCCTGTTGTGTGGTTTGTAACCATTTTCTAAGGCGTGATATGTCAAAATATGAAGCAGTTTATTTCATGGGCGATAATCGAGCGATTAACCGAGTACGAGTCGATTCTTCTAAAATGAGGAATAGAGGCGCATTTTCGGGCTCGCTTGCAGCCCTAGACTGGTGAAAGGTAATCAAAGAATTCTGACATTTTACAGTGTTGTCATGTTTTGTCGTCCTTAAAAACGTGACCAAGTGGTGACAATATAATATATTGTGGCAGTTAATCACTATTGCTCCCAAATATGAACAAGGTTCATTGATAAGCAACAATCCACTGTTCAGGATATCCAGCTACTAAATCCAGTTCAATCCTATTAGTCTTCACCACATTATGCACGCAAGCAGTGTGTATCCACTTGACACAAAGGCAAAAAAATCCAGACAGATATCGAAGTTTTAGAGACATATGTAGCACACATTATTTCAACCCTAACTGTGACCAGGTCTTATACCCTTTATTATAGCTGGTTCTAGAAATAAATGTAAACACATTAGTACATTTCCAGGAAAAACAAATGCACAGAAGGTTCTAGAAGCTTAGCTATATTTTCCCAAGATTTAAAAATAAATCACTCCGGTAGAGTACAAGACAGATCAGTGCTGACAAAGGCCACTAATTCAAAATACAGAGAAAATCAATAATTCAGTATCCTTATATATTAAAGGAACTCTTGACCCATACACAACAAAGCTCTGGCACAGCACCCTTACATTTAACAAAGTAAAAAAATCCACCAGTGCCTAGAAAACTGAATAATGTGTCAACAATGGATTTGTTTCCAAGACACAAAATCCCGCTAGCTTTCTGTCAGAAGTTGGGAATCTCCAGCAGTCGAGTTGGACTCCAAGCAAGTCTTCGACTTTGTGGTTTGTCAGGACGAAGACCCACCACAGAAAGGTGACAGGCCATTAGTCTGAAAATAAAGTACCTGCTCTCAAGACCAGTTTGCTCACTATGACAACTCGTGTTTCTAATAGCTCTGCTGAATGCCACAGAAAAGCAAGTGCTAAAGGCCGTCTTTACATGAGATCAATACAGTGGCACCTGAAAAGCAACTGACATGTGCCCAAGTCCCCGGAGAAGAATATTCCTGCCTTCAGGTCTCCACACTTGCACTGGTGGGCTAGAGGAAACAAGCATGCTTCCAGATGAACCTCTGCACCCCTTAAACAGTCATGCTGTATAAATTTTTACAGACACATTAATTGAAGATTCTAGAGCTCACTTAGGAGATTGCACTGCAAAAAGTGTTTTGTCAGTTCCAGAAAGCAAACTACACATAAACATCTTGGAACTGAAGGAAAGTTTGAGCACTTGTTTCAGCCAGACCATTCTGATTGCCACAGACAACACCACAGTTGAATCCTGCATAATCAAGGAGGGACGTATGAGGTCAGGCTCTTTGTGCCCTCCTAAGGAGGCTCCTGTCTGCTGCAAGCTCTGACAGATCATTTAAAAGCTTGGCATGTTTTGTGTCAACTGAATGTAACTGAAAATGAGGTGTCATAACACCTGCAGATTTTTCAGTCACTCCTCCGGGAGCCATTTGACCAGATCTGTAACTGGTGGTACCATTTCAAAATAGACTTGTTTGCCAACAGGTACAAACTGTGCGTTTGTATCTCAATGGATGCTCTCAGCCTGTCTTAGGAGGGTCTGAATCTGTATGCCTTCCCCCCCAGTGTCTTCTCTGGGCAACGTGGTCCGCAAAATCATGAGCCACATATTTCTTCCTAGCTGGCCAGTACAATAGATAGATACAGGTTAGCCATTGCAGACAAGACCAGAAAATTCTATTCTCAACATCTGTTGAAGATATTATCTTAATGACTCTTAGATAGGGATAGGTCGGTAGGCCAGGTATCTCTATATCGAGAACATTTTACTGAAATACTGTGAGATTTTACAACCACCACTTTGCTTGTCAACACATATATGGAAGACTTAAAATATTAGAAATATACCCCAAATCTGAAGAAATTATAAGCTTTTATCCCCAATTTTCATGCATTTACAGACTTTATACAGTATTAGCGATTACGTTGAGCAGATCTGCTATATTTTGGTTACAACAATTTATAACCTCAATCTTGCTTGTCAGCTCATATAATTGAATGAAAACTTAAAATAACAAGAAACCTGAAGAAAATATAAGCTTTTATCTCATATTTTGTGCATTTGGCCACTTTTATTGAGATGTCCATCCATGTTCTTTGGGGTGTACTAAAACGTGGAGTCCAGGAATCGGTACGATTTTGCATTGGCAACCTCCCGATATACACGTTTGGTACCGACCCAACCTACTCTTAGATGACTTCCACAGTGATAGTGATAGCATCATAGAGGTATCCTCACTTTTAACCTCTTTTTGGACCTGCATCAGCTAAAAAAAGCCTTCTTTTGTGCCACTCAAGGGTTCTTCTCTGAATCATGTTACTTTCAAGATATTTTTTTTTGAAATCAGTGCATGGCCCAATAAAAATATTAGACATCTGAAAAACTGTCTAAGAGTGTTCCTTCACCCAGTTTCTTATGTAAGAATCAACTAGCAAGAACCTAAGAGTGTGGCCTCAGTGGTCATTCCAGCCCTGGCTCCAGACATATCGCTCAAGGAAGGCAGGTCATTTTGCCCAATCAGAGTCTTTTGCTATTATCTGGACAAAACAAATATCCTGGGGGACAAGAAGATACTAGTTTTTGTCTCATTCAATAAAGAATTTCAATAACGATATCTTCTTGCATCGGGTGCTCCAGTGTTACCATCTGTCTGACCAGAATCCTTGACCTTGCATCAGGTTAAAGCTTGTGATGTTAGAGCCTTTTTCTTTTAAGACCTTCCAAGGGGGGTCTCCTTAGAGCTGATTCTCTGAGCTTGCTATTGGAGGTCCCAGAACACCTTCACGCAGTATTATTTGAAGAATGTGGCTCATGGTCTGGCCTGACTGAACTTTTTCTCCTCTGTCCTGTGGTTGCTGCCCAGCATATTTGCCCCTGGACCTCAAATTTGTCGAGTGTTTTTTTACTATAGTGTGTTTAGTATTACTTTAGTTTGATATAACTTTAAGGCTTAAATTAGCAATAAGATCCTTAATCTTCCTTTTGTACCTTTTACGTTAGAATCAGGAGTGTCAGGATTTAGGCCCCAGTTAACTTCATTATTAGCCACCACAGGATTTTCCAAAAATCTTTGGGACTTTACTCTTATTCTCTCTTTCCTATCTTTTGTTGAGGAAAAGGGGGAGGCACTCCAGTCAGGCATCGTTTACCCAGTTATGCCTAGGGCCATCACATTTCGAGTTAATTTTCTATCAGTCCCCCAGTAAACTGTCCTCCATGCACAGGTCAAAGTAATAGGTTATAGCTTGATATAACTTGATACAAGTAGGGAAAGAATCTTTAACTTAGCATTATAATTTTATATGCTATGGTAAGTCCCCATGTAAATATTGTAGCTCTTTTGCTCTGGTCATAAATATTGCTGGGTGCTGTGCGGCTTGTGCCTCCAACTCAGCCATCCTGGCCCCCATCCCCTTGAAAATTTCTCTAAGGCCATGTCATAGGGGTATTCTCATATAGTTAATTGCTGTAGTTGTTTCTTTTAGTATCCTTTATAAGGGCATATGATATCAGTCATTGATCAGTGATTTACCAGTTGTACATACTAGTATATGTATGTCAACAATATTGTTCGATATTGCCATTAAATACTTATGGAAAACCTGGAAAAAATCTGGAAAAATCATGGAATTTCAAAATGAAAATCTTGTGGCTACCCTGCATTGGTTAGGGGGTGTAGGTGTGCAACATCATGGTCTGACCTTGATTTGACCTTGGACCTTGCTGTAGTGACCTTGACCTATAAAATCTTGTCCGGGCTATATCTCGGAAACCGTAAGGTGTAGGAAGTTAATACTTGGTAGGGACATTGGTTAGGGGGTGTAGGTGTACAACGTCATGGTCTGACCTTGATTTGACCTTGCTGTAGAGACCTTGACCTATAAAATCTTGTCCGGGCTATATCTTGGAAACCGTAAGGTGTAGGAAGTTGATACTTGGTAGGGACATTGGTTGGGGGGTGTAGGTGTGCAACGTCATGGTCTGACCTTGATTTGACCTTTGACCTTGCCATAGTGACCTTGACCTATAAAATATTGTCCGGGCTATATCTCAGAAACTGTGAGGTATAGGAAGTTGATACTTACTAGGGACATTGGTTAGGGGGTGTAGGTGTGCAACGTCATGGTCTGACCTTGATTTGACCTTTGACCTTACCGTAGTGACCTTGACCTATAAAATCTTGTCTGGGCTATATCTCGGAAACCGTAAGGTCTAGGAAGTTGATACTTGGTAGGGACATTGGTTAGGGGTTATAGGTGTGCATTATCATGGTGTGACCTTAATTTGACCTTTGACCTTGTTGTTGTGACCTTGACCTTTAAAATCTTGTTGCACCTTTGGATCTGTCTTTTGATGCAGATTAAGCACTGTTAAAGTAATATTAGAATTTATTAAGAATTTTACTTTTATAACTTCCCATTGTAAGAGATGGAAATTCATCAAGTGAACCACAGATTTTGCTCCAACACCACACATAAGCATTCATTGAATGTATTACCACTTCTGTATGCATGGTAATATTCAAAACATCTAAACCATAATTTGGCCATGCAGATGTAGATAAAGAGTGTTGTAATTTTAGTTTACTGATTAATGCTGTCCTCTTGTTATTGAATTATCTTGTTTTAATACTTCATCTTTACATGCATTATCTTTCTTTTAGACGTTATTTTCTCTATTTAAACATTGTTTGGACCTTTATATAACTGACAGTGCTCTGAAAGTATCCTGAAGTTTGTACTGATACAGTACTTCTATATCTCATGGTGTTCAAAATATTTCCCTAGGCTGGGGGGTACGGGCATCTCTGATGCTATTTTTTATAACTGCTGACAACCCGATTCATGTATTTTACAAGCCTTTATCTTCACCATTTTTTTAATATTATTCACTTTCTATTGTGGAACAATCTTTTTTTTACCTTAGCAAGAACCTTTTTCCAGTTTAAGTATTTGTTTTTTTATTGTTCAAATTTCTATATGACCTTTTACTGTGCACTTAGCCCCACCCAGTTTGTGGCCTGTTTTTAACTTTTTATATATTTTTAGATGAAGAATTGAAAAGAAAAGTAAGAAATGGCAGATACAGAATTGCTGTGTAACTACAAAAAATGTAGAAAAAGGTTGAGCACTCATGCCTGGGTATGTACTCAGTGTACAAAATTTACTGGAAAAATTCAGTGATAAATTGAGTCAAGTTTATAAATATATTATTAATATCAAGTTACAAATTGCATGTGCATATCCATCAGTGAACAAGTTTTCTTTCAACAAGATTGTTCAGCAGGCAACCTGAACTAATAACTGAGAAATGGTCTTGTAGAAAACTGTATTAATTTAGTTGCTTTCATTGTCTTTTTATAAATAATAATAAGACACTTTTGACAAAAAACTGTGTGACATCTAATCCTATTATGTTATAGAGTAAGAAATCTAAAATTCGCCACATATCTGAAATTCGCCACATGTGAAAATACTAATAAAATAAATGAATTGTGGTGAGATTTGTTGAATGTATAGTAAATTAAGGCTTTTTGAACTGAAAAATACCAATTGTGAGACAAAAACATCATTTTCTTCATAAAATTAACTAAGGTTTTAGAGGTGGCGAATTTTAGATTCCTGGCGAATTTTAGATTTCTTACTCTATTAAGCTAGAGATAACTTTAGTTCATATCTTTTCAGGTAACAGCTTGCTCACGTATCCTTTTTTGTCAGCACATCATATGTGGGTAAATAGAAATTAAAGTTCAGCGTGCATAGAATAAACCAAGCTTATGTTTCAGTTTTGATACTGTTGGGAAAGAATTCATAACTTGTCAAAATCTGATGTGAAAGATCAATTATTTTCGGCAAAAGTTGTCCGTTAAGATAATAAATTCCAGTCATTGATGCAATTTCTTAATATTTAAAAACCTCTAAAGTTAAAAATTAAAGTGAATGCAAAAAACAAACAAACCCATAAATATGTACATTTGAAAACACTTTTTAACACCTTTCAGTTGACACTATGGCATCACTCTGCTGTGAACAACTCCGTGTGAACAATTTCTCCTAAAGTACATGACCCAGAGACATGCTGTTTCTTTAACAGATACGTTATCTATCGAAGATGAAAAGTTGCTCAAGACATGCAAATCTGTTTGTTCATCTGTTCCCCAGAACCATTACAAGTGAGGTACCCCCACCCAAAGTGTAAAAATTTCAGTACTTCTCATAATTTTCTCCTTGACTATTGTAGGAATTTCTCTCTTATCTTGCAAATATGCACTAGGCCACTTGTAGATTCACTTGTCTGAGTATCAGCTTATCGGGCCTGGATTTTTCTTAATTCAACTACCTTTTCCATAGCTCTAACATGGTGAGTAACTTGGGAATTACTTGTAACTTGAAAACTGTTGCACTTAGAGAATTTTGTATAAATATGTTAATCAGCTACTTTTGGGTCAGCTATAACATATTAAAATTGAAGACCTGTAGCTCATTGCATATCTGAGCAATAGCTACTTTGAGGTTCTCACCATTGAGTAAATCAGTTGTAACTTGAAATCTCTTGCATTTAGAGTATTATGTTTGCATATGTAATTCACCTACTTTTAGGTCAGCTATAGATAACATAGTAAAAGTGCAGACCTGTAGTTCATTGAATAGATTTATAAGTAAAAGCTACATTCAGGTTTTCACTGTTGAGTAAATCAGTTGTAACTCAAAAACTATTGCATTTATAGAACCTTGTTTAGCGTCCCGCAAGGGACACTTGTTTGTGTATGGGAGACCTTCAGGCTCCGTCAGCTCCGCATTTTGTTTTCCTTATAACTCTGTAACCGTTAGGCGGATTCTTTTCAAATTTGGCAGGTTTAGGCAGTAGCCTTGGGGAATTTTTTTGAATATGCTGCAGTGACATATCAACCAATCAGAGAGGTCACATGACCAAAAATGTCTTTTTTTCAATGGGGAAGCTTGTCCGGATGATAACTTGAAAGGAATTTTATTAATTCACCTGAAACTCGGCAAATACATTCATTCTATTAAAATCTGGAAATCATTAGATTTTGGTATTGATTGGGTAAGAAATGGCCGAGTAATTAATGATTAATTAATCATTATGAATTTTCCAAATAAGGAAAACACAAAAATGCTTATATCTCGAAAACTGTGCTAGATAGAGCGATTTCGACGAAATTTTTGACCCGCAGGGTATTTCTCCAGAGTAGTTATCCCAATTTTCCAATTTTCAAAAAATTTTTGTCTCGCTAAAAATGGCGGCCATTTTGAATTTTCGAATTTTTCGCAAAAATTGCAAAGCATAAAAATGCTTATATCTCGAAAACCCTGCTAATAACTCATTCACCTACTTTTGGGAGAGCTTTCACTCCGTGAAGTTTCAGACCCGTAGCTAATTATTCACCTACTCAAAATGAGTAAATGCTAATTATCTGTAAAAGTATTGCGGATACCCAATTTTTATCAAATAACTCATTCATCTACTTGTGGGAGAGCTTTCACATGGTGAAGTTTCAGACCCATAGCTAATTACTCACCTACTCAAAATGAGTAAATGCGAATTATCTGTAAAAGTATTATAGATAGCCAATTTTTCTGAAATAAATCATTCACCTACTTTTGGGAGAGCTTTCACTTGGTGAAGTTTCAGACCCGTAGATAATTACTCACCTACTCAAAATGAGTAAATGCGAATTATCTCTAAAAGTATTGCAGATAGCCAATTTCTCTCAAATAACTCATTCACCTACTTTTGGGAGAGCTTTCACTCTATGAAGTTTCAGACCCATAGCTAATTATTCACCTACTCAAAATGAGTAAATGCTAATAATTATCTGTAAAAGTATTGCGGATACCCAATTTTTATCAAATACTCATTCATCTACTTGTGGGAGAGCTTTCACATGGTAAAGTTTCAGACATATAGCTAATTATTCACCTACTCAAAATGAGTAAATGCGAATTATCTCTAAAAGTATTGCAGATAGCCAATTTTTCTCAAATAACTCATTCACCTACTTTTGGGAGAGCTTTCACTCTGTGAAGTTTCAGACCCATAGCTAATTATTCACCTACTCAAAATGAGTAAATGCTAATTATCTGTAAAAGTATTGCGGATACCCAATTTTTATCAAATACTCATTCATCTACTTGTGGGAGAGCGATTTTGAGCGAATTTTTGACCCACAGGGTAATACAAGAGTATCCTATGCAAAGGGGGGAAGTTTCAATTTTTGCCACTTTTGGCGGCCATCTTAGATTTTAGTGCAAAATGAACAAGTGTGATTATCTTGAAAACCATAAGAGATAGAGCAATTTCACGTGAATTTTTGACACGCAGGGTAGTACAACATTGTCGTATGCAAAGGGGAAATACTTCAAGAGTATCCTATGCAAAGGGGAAAAAATTTCAATTTTTGCCACTTTTGGCGGCCATCTTGGATTTTAGCGACAAATAAACATTGAAAATATCTTTGAAATGGTAAGAGATAGAGTGATTTCAAGCAAATTTTGAACCACAGGGTAGTACAGGGTAGTGCCTAGGGGAAAAATTTCAGTTTTCACCGATTTTTGGCGGCCATCTTGGATTTTAGTGGAAAATGAAAAATTGTGAATATCTCGGAAAAGGTATTTCTTCCCCTGTAATGCTCGGTGGGAGATAGATACCACTACCACGGTAGTGGTCTTGTTATATTGTAGTTTGTGTAAGGCTTGTAATGCAGTTTTAATGTTAATATGAAACTATAATTTGATTTTGTAATTTGATTGATATTGAAAGATCATTAGTGCCTCAGTTACCACAAAATACAGAAGATATTTGAGAAAGATTATATATTTAAGGTAAGGTGGTTCTGCATTTTAGAGCAATAATATTTGCCTTAACACTGAAAGACATATTCTGTGATGATGACGGGACCAGAGAGTTTGGCAAATCATTTTCTTGTCCAGCTTGTACGTTTTCTTCAGAATATATTGTTATATCTTTTTGTAAAGATTGTAACATGTTAATTAAGCGTCCCTTGCGGGACGCTTGTTTGTGTATGGGAGACCTTCAGGCTCCGCCGGCTCCGGCGGCTCCGGGGGCTCCGCATTTTGTTTTCCTTATAACTCTGTAACCGTTAGGCAGATTCTTTTCAAATTTGGTAGGTTTAGGCAGTAGCCTTGGGGAATTTTTTGAATATGCTGCAGTGACATTTCAACCAATCAGAGAGGTCACATGACCAAAAATGTCTTTTTTCGATGGGGAAGCTTGTCCGGATGATAACTTGAAAGGAATTTTATCAATTCACCTGAAACTTGGCAAATACATTCATTCTATTAAAATCTGGAAATCATTAGATTTTGGCATTGATTGGTTAAGAAATGGCCGAGTAATTAACGATTAATTAATCATTATGAATTTTCCAAATAAGGAAAACACAAAAATGCTTATATCTCGAAAACCGTGCTAGATAGATTAGAGCGATTTCGACGAAATTTTTGACCCGCAGGGTACCTCTGCGGATTAGTAATCCCAATTTTCAAAAAATTTTTGTCTCGCCAAAAATGGCGGCCATTTTGAATTTTCGAATTTTTCGCAAAAATTGCAAAACACAAAAATGCTTATATCTCGAAAACCGTGCTAGATAGAGCGATTTCGACGAAATTTTTGACGCACAGGGTATGTCTGCAGAGTAGTTATCCCAATTTTGAAAAAATTTTTGTCTCGCCAAAAATGGCGGCCATTTTGAATTTTTGAATTTTTCGCAAAAATTGCAAAACATAAAAATGCTTATATCTCGAAAACCGTGCTAGATAGAGCGATTTCGACGAAATTTTTGACCCATAGGGTATCTCTGCAGAGTAGCCATGCCAATTTTCAAAAACATTTTGTCTCGCCAAAAATGGCAGCCATTTTGAATTTTCGAATTTTTCGCAAAAATTGCAAAACATAAAAATGCTTATATCTCGAAAACCTTGCTAGATAGAGCAATTTCGACGAAATTTTTGACCCATGGGGTATCTCTGCAGAGTAGCCATGCCAATTTTCAAAAAAAAAAATTTCTCGCAAAAAATGGCGGCCATTTTGAATTTTCAAATTTTTCGCAAAATTGCAAAACGTAAAAATGCTTATATCTCAAAAACCGTGCTAGATAGAGCGATTTCGACGAAATTTTTGACCCACAGGGTATCTCTAAAGAGTAGCCATGCCAATTTTCAAAAAAAATTTGTCTTGCCAAAAATGGCGGCCATTTTGAATTTTCGAATTTTTGCGCAAAAATTTCAAAACACAAAAATGCTAATATTTTGAAAACCGTGCTACATAGAGCGATTTCGACGAAATTTTTTATCTTCAGGGTATCTCTGCAGAGCAGCTATCCCAAAGAGCTTTCACTTTGTGAAGTTTCAGACCCATAGCTAATTGCTCACCTACTCAAAATGAGTAAATGCGAATTACCTCTAAAAGTATTGCAGATAGCCAATTTTTCTCAAATAACTCATTCACCTACTTTTGGGAGAGCTTTCACTTGGTGAAGTTTCAGACCCGTAGCTAATTACTCACCTACTCAAAATGAGTAAATGCTAATTATCTCAAGAAATATTGCGGGTACCCAATTTTTATCAAATAACTCATTCATCTACTTTTGGGAGAGCTTTCACATGGTGAAGTTTCAGACCTGTAGATAATTACTCACCTACTCAAAATGAGTAAATGCAAATTATTTCTAAAAGTATTGCAGATAGCCAATTTTTCTCAAATAACTCATTCACCTACTTTTGGAAGAGCTTTCACATGGTGAAGTTTCAGACCCATAGCTAATTACTCACCTACTCAAAATGAGTAAATGCGAATTATCTCTAAAAGTATTGCAGATAGCCAATTTTTCTCAAATAACTCATTCACCTACTTTTGGGAGAGCTTTCACTCCGTGAAGTTTCAGACCCATAGCTAATTATTTACCTACTCAAAATGAGTAAATGCTAATTATCTATAAAAGTATTGCAGATACCCAATTTTTATCAAATAACTCATTCATGTACTTTTGGGAGAGCTTTCACATGGTGAAGTTTCAGACCCATAGCTAATTACTCACCTACTTAAAATGAGTAAATGTGAATTATCTCTAAAAGTATTGCAGATAGCCAATTTTTCTCAAATAACTCATTCACCTACTTTTGGGAGAGCTTTCACTTGGTGAAGTTTCAGACCCGTAGCTAATTACTCACCTACTCAAAATGAGTAAATGCTAATTATCTCAAAAACTATTGCGGATACCCAATTTTTATCAAATAACTCATTCATCTACTTTTGGGAGAGCTTTCACATGGTGAAGTTTCAGACCTGTAGATAATTACTCACCTACTCAAAATGAGTAAATGCGAATTATTTCTAAAAGTATTGCAGATAGCCAATTTTTCTCAAATAACTCATTCACCTACTTTTGGAAGAGCTTTCACATGGTGAAGTTTCAGACCCATAGCTAATTACTCACCTACTCAAAATGAGTAAATGCGAATTATCTCTAAAAGTATTGCAGATAGCCAATTTTTCTCAAATAACTCATTCACCTACTTTTGGGAGAGCTTTCACTCCGTGAAGTTTCAGACCCATAGCTAATTATTTACCTACTCAAAATGAGTAAATGCTAATTATCTATAAAAGTATTGCAGATACCCAATTTTTATCAAATAACTCATTCATGTACTTTTGGGAGAGCTTTCACATGGTGAAGTTTCAGACCCATAGCTAATTACTCACCTACTTAAAATGAGTAAATGTGAATTATCTCTAAAAGTATTGCAGATAGCCAATTTTTCTCAAATAACTCATTCACCTACTTTTGGGAGAGCTTTCACTGTGTGAAGTTTCAGACCCATAGCTATTTATTCACCTACTCAAAATGAGTAAATGCTAATTATCTGTAAAAGTATTGCGGATACCCAATTTTTATCAAATACTCATTCATCTACTTGTGGGAGAGCTTTCACATGGTGAAGTTTCAGACCCATAGCTAATTACTCACCTACTCAAAATGAGTAAATGCGAATTATCTCTAAAAGTATTGCAGATAGCCAATTTTTCTCAAATAAGTCATTCACCTACTTTTGGGAGAGCTTTCACTTGGTGAAGTTTCAGACCCATAGCTAATTATTCACCTACTCAAAATGAGTAAATGCGAATTATCTCTAAAAGTATTGCAGATAGCCAATTTTTCTCAAATAACTCATTCACCTACTTTTGGGAGAGCTTTCAATCTGTGAAGTTTCAGACCCATAGCTATTTATTCGCCTACTCAAAATGAGTAAATGCTAATTATCTGTAAAAGTATTGCGGATACCCAATTTTTATCAAATACTCATTCATCTACTTGTGGGAGAGCTTTCACATGGTGAAGTTTCAGACCCATAGCTAATTACTCACCTACTCAAAATGAGTAAATGCGAATTGTCTCTAAAAGTATTGCAGATAGCCAATTTTTCTCAAATAACTCATTCACCTACTTTTGGGAGAGCTTTCACTCTGTGAAGTTTCAGACCCATAGCTATTTATTCACCTACTCAAAATGAGTAAATGCTAATTATCTGTAAAAGTATTGCGGATACCCAATTTTTATCAAATACTCATTCATCTACTTGTGGGAGAGCTTTCACATGGTGAAGTTTCAGACCCATAGCTAATTACTCACCTACTCAAAATGAGTAAATGCGAATTATCTCTAAAAGTATTGCAGATAGCCAATTTTTCTCAAATAAGTCATTCACCTACTTTTGGGAGAGCTTTCACTTGGTGAAGTTTCAGACCTATAGCTAATTATTCACCTACTCAAAATGAGTAAATGCGAATTATCTCTAAAAGTATTGCAGATAGCCAATTTTTCTCAAATAACTCATTCACCTACTTTTGGGAGAGCTTTCAATCTGTGAAGTTTCAGACCCATAGCTATTTATTCGCCTACTCAAAATGAGTAAATGCTAATTATCTGTAAAAGTATTGCGGATACCCAATTTTTATCAAATACTCATTCATCTACTTGTGGGAGAGCTTTCACATGGTGAAGTTTCAGACCCATAGCTAATTACTCACCTACTCAAAATGAGTAAATGCAAATTGTCTCTAAAAGTATTGCAGATAGCCAATTTTTCTCAAATAACTCATTCACCTACTTTTGGGCGAGCTTTCACTTGGTGAAGTTTCACACCCATAGCTAATTATGCACCTACTCAAAATGAGTAAATGCAAATTATCTGTAAAAGTATTGCGGATACCCAATTTTTATCAAATACTCATTTATCTACTTGTGGGAGAGCTTTCACATGGTAAAGTTTCAGACCCATAGCTAATTATTCACCTACTCAAAATGAGTAAATGCGAATTATCTCTAAAAGTATTGCAGATAGCCATTTTTCTCAAACAACTCATTCACCTACTTTTGGGAGAGCTTTCACTCTGTGAAGTTTCAGAGCTATGCTTTTTATTCACCTACTCATTTACTCATTTTGAGTAGGTGAATAAATAATATTTTTTATCTGTAAAAGTATTGCGGATACCCAATTTTTATCAAATACTCATTCATCTACTTGTGGGAGAGCTTTCACATGGTAAAGTTTCAGACCCATAGCTAATTACTCACCTACTCAAAATGAGTAAATGCGAATTGTCTCTAAAAGTATTGCAGATAGCCAATTTTTCTCAAATAACTCACCTATTTTTGGGAGAGCTTTCACTTGGTCAAGTTTCACACCCATAGCTAATTATTCACCTACTCAAAATGAGTAAATGCGAATTATCTCTAAAAGTATTGCAGATAGCCAATTTTTCTCAAATAACTCATTCACCTACTTTTGGGAGAGCTTTCACTCTGTGAAGTTTCAGACCCATAGCTTTTTATTCACCTACTCAAAATGAGTAAATGCTAATTATCTGTAAAAGTATTGCGGATACCCAATTTTTATCAAATACTCATTCATCTACTTGTGGGAGAGCTTTCACATGGTGAAGTTTCAGACCCATAGCTAATTACTCACCTACTCAAAATGAGTAAATGCGAATTATCTCTAAAAGTATTGCAGATAGCCAATTTTTCTCAAATAACTCATTCACCTACTTTTGGGAGAGCTTTCACTTGGTGAAGTTTCAGACCCATAGCTAATTATTCACCTACTCAAAATGAGTAAATGCTAATTATCTGTAAAAGTATTGCGGATACCCAATTTTTATCAAATACTCATTCATCTACTTGTGGGAGAGCTTTCACATGGTGAAGTTTCAGACCCATAGCTAATTACTCACCTACTCAAAATGAGTAAATGTGAATTGTCTCTAAAAGTATTGCAGATAGCCAATTTTTCTCAAATAACTCTTCACCTACTTTGGGAGAGCTTTCACTTGGTGAAGTTTCAGACCCATAGCTAATTATTCACCTACTCAAAATGAGTAAATGCGAATTATCGCTAAAAGTATTGCAGATAGCCAATTTTTCTCAAATAAATCATTCACCTACTTTTGGGAGAGCTTTCACTTGGTGAAGTTTCAGACCCATAGCTAATTACTCACTCAAAATGAGGAAATGCGAATTATCTCTAAAAGTATTGCAGATAGCCAATTTTTCTCAAATAAGTCATTCACCTACTTTTGGGAGAGCTTTCACTTGGTGAAGTTTCAGAGCCATAGCTAATTATTCACCTACTCAAAATGAGTAAATGTGAATTATCTCTTAATAGTATTGCAGATAGCCAATTTTTCTCAACTCATTCACCTACTTTTGGAAGAGCTTTCACACACGAAAATGAAAAATTGTGAATATCTCGGAAAAGCTATTTCTTCTCCTTTAATGCTCGGCGGGAGATACACACCACTGCAGTGGTCTTGACAAAAATTTTTGTCTCCCCAAAAATGGTGGCCATTTTGAATTTTCAAAGTTTTTGCAAAACACAAAAATGCTTATATCTCGAAAACCGTGCTATATGGAGCGCACTCAACAAAATTTTTGACCTGCTGGGTATCTCTGCAGAGTAGCCATGCCAATTTTCAAAATATTTTTGTCTCGCCAAATATAGCGGACATTTTGAATGTTTTAATTTTTTGCAAAACACAAAAATGCTTATATCTTGAAAACCGTGCTAGATAGAGCAGACTGCGCTGACTTTGGCTGCCACAACAGTATAAGGCTAGAAAGAAGCATTTTCTTAATACTTTAGCACTCACCTTTATATCCTTTTCGGGACGCTTTGCTATGCAAAAACATTATCTTTTTTTTTTTGCGAGCGATCATCTAGTTATGTACTATTATAGTTTTTTAATTTGTTCACATTTTCCATATTCAAGGTTGCTTGTCCAGCTTGTGTGTTTTTTTCAGTAGTATATTTGTTTATTTTTTTTTGTTGTATTGTAAAAGTTACAACACATGAGTTAAATACTTTTGGAGTTTTCCACTTGTTTACTTCTATTCTCAGTTTAGGGTAAATCTATTTTTTCACTTTTTACTTAATTTTACCAGTTATATTATTTAAATATTTATTTTATTGCACTACAATAGCTTACCATGTGGGACTGATTGCTGTTCTTGGATGGCCAACGAGAAAAAGGAGATGAATCTCAGAGTGTACTGCGAGACGACAACCTGAGGCTACAGCCAACTATAAATGTCGATTTTTTCGACTTTGGCCATGATGCCTGCGGCCATCCGAGAACAGCAATCAGTCCCACATGGTAAGCTTGTAGCGTATAAAAGCTACATTTATGTAATTAAAATTTTCAATTTTTAGCTTATTTTTAGGCTTTAGCATTTCTTTATGCCCCATTCACACTACAGACGGTACGCCTCACGGTCAGAAGTTTTTCTCGGCAGCAGAACTGCCCCCAGGTCGCCCCATTTCATCCGAGTTGTTCACACTACAGGTGGACAGCCACTAATTGCACATGGTTTTTTAAATGTCAGTAACAGTAGGATGACAGTACTACAAACGTTGGTCACTGAGAAGTAACCTCCATTAACCTCAACTTACCTTTGGTAGCCATCGGACGAACACTCGGCAAAATGACTAATACCTTAACTCACATTATGTCGCCGTATTACACTGAAAGACGACCGAATGACAACCTTATGTACACCTTAGACCACACCTTTGGTTACCGTAGTAACAATTTGATATGTGCATGCTTGAAATTGTCTGCACGTGCTCATGGTACAAAATTCAGAGGCAAAAATTTCAAATTTTTATGTCATCACTCTGCGGCGTGGGCGTCCGCGTCCGCGTGAACAACTTCTTCTCCAAAACTACAAGGCCTAGAGACATGCTGTTTTTTTTAAAAGATACCTTATCTATCGAGGATGAAAAATTGTTCAAGGCATGCAAATCTGTCTGTTCGTCTGTTTGCTAGAGACATTACAAGGGGGGTACCCCCACCAAAAGTGTGAAAATTTCAACTTTTTATCACAATTTTCTCAGTGACTATTGCAGGGATTTCTCTCATATCTTGCATATATGTACTAGGCCAGAGGTAGATTCTCTTGTGTGAGTATGAGACCTGGATCTGTCTTACTTTTTTTTAATAAATTTTTTTAATAATTTTTAATGCATTAAAATTCATGAAATCATGCACTAAATCACTTATAACTTCAAAAGTCTTGCATTTACAGCATTTTGTGAAAATATGTTGTTCAGCTACTTTTTTCATAGCTACAATATGGTGAGTAAGTTGGGTGTCTGTCTCAATAGCTAAGTGAGTAATAGCTACTTTTGGGCTTTTCAGTAACTTCCATTATGAGTAAAATCACTTGTAACTTAAAAACTATTGCATTTAGAGAATTTCGTATAAATATGTTATTCAGCTACTTTTGGGCCAGCTATAACATAGTGAAATTCCAGACCTGTAGCTCATGGCATAGCTGAGTAATAGCTACTTTTAGGTTATCACTGTTGAGTAAATCGCTTATAACTTGAAAACTATTGCATTTAGAGAATTTCGTATAAATATGTTATTCAGCTACTTTTGGGTCAGCTATAACATAGTAAAATTTCAGACCTGTAGCTCATGGCATAGCTGAGTAATAGCTACTTTTAGGTTATCACTGTTGAGTAAATCACTTATAACTTGAAAAGTGTTGCATTTAGAGCATTTTGTTAAAATATGTTATTCAGCTACTTTTTTCATAGCTACAATATGGTGAGTAAGTTGGGTGTCTGTCTCAATAGCTAAGTGAGTAATAGCTACTTTTGGGCTTTTCAGTAACTTCCATCATGAGTAGAATCACTTGTAACTTAAAAACTATTGCATTTAGAGAATTTCATATAAATATGTTATTCAGCTACTTTTGGGTCAGCTATAACATAGTAAAATTTTAGACCTGTAGCTCATGGCATAGCTGAGTAATAGCTACTTTTAGGTTATCACTGTTGAGTAAATCGCTTATAACTTGAAAACTATTGCATTTAGAGTATTTTGTTTCATATGTTATTCACCTATTTTGGGGTCAGCTATAGCATAGTGAAGTTTCAGATCTGTGGCTCATTGCATAGCTGAGTAATAGCTACTTTGAAGTTCTCACTGTTGAGTAAATCAGTTGTAATTGGAAAACTATTGCCTTTACAGAAATTTGTGCAAATATGTTATTCAGCTACTTTTGGGTCAGCTATAACATAGTGAAATTACAGACCTGTAGCTCATGGCACAACTGAGCAATAGCTACTCTCAGGCACTGACTGTTGAGTAAATCAGCTATAACTTGAAAAATATTGCATTTGGAGTATTTTGTTAAAATATATTGTTCACCTACTTTTGGGTTAGCTATAACATTGTGAAATTACAGACCTATAGCTCATGGCATAGCTGAGCAATAGCTATTTTCAGGTTCTCACTATTGAGTAAATCAGTTGTAACTTGAAAATTATTGCATTTACAGTATTTTGCTTAAATATGTTGTTCACCTACTTTTAGGTCAGCTATAACAGAGCAAAAATTCAGACGTGTAGCTCATTGCATAGCTGAGTAATAGTTACTTTGAGGTTCTCACTCTTGAGTAAATCAGTTGTAACTTGAAAATTATTACATTTAGAGTATTTTGTTAAATATGTTATTCACAGACGTTTTGGTCAGCTATAACATAGTGAAATTGCAGACCTCTATGTCATGGCATAGCTGAGCAATAGCTTCTTTCAGGTTCTCACTGTTGAGTAAATCATTGTATCCACCCTGTAGGAAATCATGGGCTGGGAATCTGTTAATATGGTCCGATTTGACCTTGGAACCCTCCTTCAAGGTCCAATGAGGATAGCCAAACATAAAAGTGCTTATAACTCGCTTATTATTGGTCCTAGAGGTTGGAATGAAAACCAACCTATAGAAAATCATGAGCTGGGAATTTTTTGGTGTGGTCGGATTTCACCTTGGACCCCTCCTTCAAGGTCAAATGAGGACAGCCAAACTTAAAAGTGCTTATAACTCACTTATTATTGGTCCTAGAGGTTTCGAATGGAAAACCAACCTATAGAAAATCATGGGCTGGGAATCTTTTGGTGTGGTCGGATTTGACCTTAGACCCCTCCTTCCAGGTCAAACGAAGATAGCCAAACTTAAAGTGCTTATAACTCGCGTATTATTGGTCTTGGAGGTTTGGGATGGTAAACCAACATATAGGAAATCATGGGCTGGGATTCTTTTGGTGTGGTCGGATTTGACCTTAGACCCCTCCTTCCAGGTCAAACGAAGAGGTTTGGGATGGTAAACCATCCTAAATTCTTTGGCTGGGAATCTTTTGGTATGGTCAGATTTGACCTTTGGACCCCTTCATGGTCGAACGAGGATATTGCATTTATACTATTTCTTTAAATACTTTTAACCTACTTTTTACACTTAAACAATTACCTTGTTACTTTATTTCATAATACCATTTGCAGGGCACAACTTTTTTGTCCTTTTCTTCTGTCAGCTTCGAAATATCTTTCGAACATGCTGTCCAGTTACCATTTACTGTATTTCTCTACAGCCCTTTCCCTGATAATTATGCTTTCCTCTCATTATCACCATCACAAATCAAAAACATTCAGTCAGCTGACACAGTGCCCGTTCACGGGCACTCTCCTCTTGTTTAAAGTATCCGTAGGACATGTAAGGTAATGGATGGTTTGCCACTGCAAGGTCGCAAACGGATGTCAGGTGGTGATCCAACGATAAGGACGTTTCACCAAAAGCGGGTTACAGTAGGTGATATCGCCAGTAGTGTGAATGGGTTATTACACCAAAAGTGGAATTGAAACCATATTGTCTAAAACTGTAAGAGCAAAAATTTGTAAAATAAAATGTTTAATTCTGTAGTAAATTCATAGTTTCTGAAAGTATGAAAGAATGTTATCAAAATATTTACATTTAATACTTAATGCGCTAACTGGTCAAGGAAGTTGTCTGCAATTAAGACCATGGGCCCTTCACTGGAAAGACAGGAAAGTTAATTGGGGAGGGGTGATAATGATAGCGTCATGGACATATAGCTGAACAAAAGCACACCTGTTAATGCCTGCAGATGTGATAAAAGTCACCCATATCAATAGATTACACAACATACCCCACAATATTATAAAGTAGTACATCTGATTAAACAATCCATGCCCGAAATCCTAGTTTTTATAAAATAAATTTATTGGTCACATATGGACACCCAATCAAATGCATTGTACGTGACAAATTCATGCTCAGCCAATTAAAATGTTTGATTTATTTTATTTATTTGGAGTTTAATATCTCTTTCAACACTGTGTAGGTCATATCACAAGTAATTTTGTGGGCAGAGGAAACCAGTACATACAGTTGGTCAAGGTTCTGTACTGTAAACTGCTGTCCAGCGGTAAGAAATTACCACCTTTCCCATATAGGGTTCGGGGTTTGAACTGCTGACCTCAGAGGTGGGAGGCGAGTGTGTACCACTGCAACAACTTTGAAGCTTTTCCGTTTGGGTAAATCCCACTTTTATTATGTGGTTATATTTAAGTTTTGCAATGGTAAAAATTTATGCACTTTTTATGAAGATAAGCAGATGAAAATTGTGTAAAATACATGGAAAAGGTCCTTAAACAATTTGAACAAAGCATTTTGTTGCAAAGGGTCAGCGTTTATGCATATTTGATGTGTTTTGGGGATGGGTGATAATATGAACATGATTGTGCACGACTGCGGATGATTTCACTACATTGTGGGTTTTGTGAGGACAACAACCTATAACCAGATAAACTGGTTTTCCATTTAAAACCTTACTTATATGAATATCAAGTAAAAGATGTATTACAATTTTCAACTAAAGGATCAGTTGTCGCTAAGTTGAGCCTGGTTTTAAAGTCAGAATGTACATATGTGATATTGCAGGTGAAACCAACCTTTCCTCCGATTGTGAAGTTGTGAGAGTTAATTTACAGCCTGGAGAGCAGTATAAGTCGGTAAATTCCTGGAAGTTCATTGAAGTAAATTCATTTGTATGGGTTTAATGAAATCATAATATTTACACTCAAGTTTTCTTTGTTTTCATTGCTGTACTCTTTAGAGTGCTCTTTTGGTGTGTGGGCGGGTGGACCTTAAAGAGATAATTATTGTATTAGTTTTAGACTAAGTTAAAAATTGCAGGAAATTACTTAATTTAGGTCATGTTACAGAGAATGTTAATTATGTAATACAGCTGATAAAAAGTACTTTTTTTATAATTTTATATTTAAGGTAATTTATTACTCTGTTTTAAAGTATCTGATTACTCCACGACCTTGTTTATATGTTTGGGTCACTGAAGTTTGAACACATTTTATTGGTCACATAATCATTTATTGTTTATTCATTTCTGTTGGCAATTTCACAGTTACTGCGTCCTTTAAACGTCAAAGTATGGTATATATGTCTTGTTTTACAGCCAGGGTCATATTTAGACAGGTCCTTATCATTGTCACTTCTGGGAGTTGAAACCACACAGAGATGGCACAATTTGATTAGATGCCAAAGTCTTTAGAGGATCTTCTATAATAGTTGGTCAAGTGTCTGCACTGGAAACTGTTGTCATGATGAAGCAGCAATTATCTTTCTCATTGAATGTGACAATACTAGTGCTGTCGCGACACTCGCTACTTCCGATACTATCGTTTGCTAGGTCTATTATGAGCGATAATCGGATGCGTTTTTTCAAATCCGATTGCAAAGATATTAGCATATTTATATAATAAAGATAGAATATCTTTTAAAAGTGAAGGGTTATTCAGCATTTTAAAATATATTTTCGGTCTTTTGACAACATAGTACGTACAAATCTAGTCACATGACCTATCAGGAAAGCATTAAACCATTGCTCGAATGTAGTTTCGGAATTGCATCTTTATTTTTTTTTCACGCTTATTAACTTCAATTTAATTAATGTAAAGCTTTCAAATAATCTTTAGAAACACTGTAGTTGTATTTATTTTAGGCATACATGATATTATAATGTTATTATGCAGCACTTTATAAAGTCGGAATTAAATAATTATTTTAATATACTGACGGTTTTCAAAGTGTTCCTACGTTTGACAATGCATAAACAACCGAAATAAAAGGACAAATATGCCCCTAAAATGATGTATTCGAGTGAGAAACAATATATTGTTTTACATTTTAATTAAATAGTTTCGTTTTGAGGTGAGTTTATAAAGTCGACACATGTCGGTACTCGGTCGGCCAACGTGGGCGATATTCGATGTTCATTTGCACTAGCAAGTGACAGCACTAGACAATACTATTGGAACCAACAAAATTGGACTTTGGAGGCAATTGCAGTGTGTTACTACCAGAGTTTGCAATCCTCCCCCTTTACTTCTGGATCAGTTAATCGCCCAGTTTAAGGGGTCAGTGATCAAATCAGAATCAAGTACTCAACATATTTTTGCAGAAATAAAGTGAGATAGTATTGAGCTTGTGGCATTGAAAGTTATTTCGTGCTGCTGATGAATTTGATTTCTTTTTCTGTGAAAATTGAAAAAAAAAACTGTGTAAAATTTTAGTCATTGATACATTTTTCAAAGGATGTAACATAATTTGTAACACATTTGATTTTTGTAAGTAAGAAAATTACAATGAAATGTTAATGGTTCTGAATTTTAAAAAAGTGTTCTCAAAATCTCAATGTGAATCAGTGATATATATTGTATGTTTATGTGTAATATTTTTTAACCACTTCAGATGGTTTTGGCAGGACTAAAACCTGAAATTATCATGGAGATATGCTCCAGTGCTTTGTCATTCTGGATGTATCAGGTTTGTACCTTTTTTTGTCAACTCATAAAGTCTCTTACATATTGACGTGGTCTTGTGGCTTTAACGCCCACCTGCAGGTCATTGATTAAATGTTTGTGGCAGCCAGGTCTGCCTGTATTTGGATCCCTATAACCCCAGGACTGGTAATCATAAAAGCTCTCAAACTCATTCTCAGGCTTAAATATGATTCCCATAATTTAAGGTTTAGTGTTAAGTAGTGCTGGGATGACATTTGTAAACTTCGGTATTATCGCTCGCTGGCTCATTGATCAGTAAAATTTAAATACAAACAATATTGTGGCCTTTTTGACATAATAAAAATCATAATTGGTTATTATTTTGTACATTCACCAGTTAAAATCACAAAGTTAGCTGTAAATGCAAAACTATAAAGTAAATAAAAACACCTTGGGGGCAGTGTTCGAAATGGTAGGTGGCCTGAGGCCACTAAGTATCACGGCTGGAAAAAAAACAAAAAAAAACAAAACAATATTTATAACAAAAGCAAAAAAAAAAGTATCACGGCTGGCCTACATCTTTGAGGACTTCTTGTCCCGGTTGGCCAGTAAAATAACATAATTTACACAAAAAGTAGAAGTCTTTAATTTGAAAGAAAATAAAACAAAAACTTGCCATTACTGCCCAGATTTCATCTCACGTTGCCAGCTCATTGTGAAAACCATTCAAAATGTTTCCACTGTTAATAATTTAGCCGTCCAAATTGTAACAATATTTTGTGTGTGGTTTCCTTTCCCATCTTTTTGATCTGGCGTTTTGATCCATTTTGGGGTATTTTAGGCTGGTTGACTTCATTTTGTACTGATAAGTTTTTGAAGTTCTTCAGATAATGAGTCTGACTATGGCTTTTCTAACTCAGAGATGTTGAAAATTTTACAAAAAAAAAAAAAAAAAAAAAAATTCCAATAGTTTTACACCTCTTTTTTTTTCCTACAAGTAATGGTATATTGTAAGCTGTAAAGTGTTCTAACATATTTTAACAATGATATTTTTCAAGTAAGATTTTATTATTATTGGTTGATAGTATATAGTTGTGCTTATGTAATGACGTTTGTGATTTTTAATGTCTGTCAATAAAATAAAATGTCTTGATTAATCAATCCGAGGTGGGCAATAATCAAGTCCCTACAAATGGATCAGTCGCAGCACTAATTCCTCATGATAAAATGTCATGTGGTGTTTTCTTTCCAAGACAAAGCAAAATTTTGTTTTGTCTAAAACATTTCTGTTTAACTGTTATATTGTACTTCAGTCTGTATAGTTACACACTTGGTAACAGTTTTGTTCAGTTAAAGCCACCTCAATATAGTATTGTAATGTAATTAAATTTATATAAATTTGTGGTGTATTTGTATCAGTATCAGCAGGAGAGAACGTACCAGGAATTTGTGAACAACAAAGCCAAAGAGCGAAACATACAACTGGAGCGTTACTATGAGGAAATGTTCAGTAGAACCAAGACAGAAAGAGGCTGTATCCTACTGGTGTTACATTTTCTTGTTTATGTCGTACATACCCCCCAGTAGTGTTATTGAATTAACATTTCAGTATCGGTATCAAACTTCAATAAATTGCTTTCTATGTCAGTTGATATTTAAGAATATTGTTTCTTGTCATAAAACATCCCTTTACAAGTAAGCTGAAAGTTGATTTACCAATATGCTCTTGTAGTTTTGTGAGATACATTGACAAATTACTCTGACTGCAGAAGTATTGTGATAGATCTTTAAAACATGGTCGGGAACAGTGTTCAAAGCATCAGTGATTCTTCGATATTCAAAGTTTGATACTTGGAAGGGACATGGATTGAGGGGTGTAGGATGATATGACATGATGTAACCATGATTTGATCTTTGACCTTGCCGCAGTGACCTTGAATTTCAAAATCTGGTCCAGGCTATTTCTTGGAAACCGTAAAGTGTAGGAAGTTGATATTTGGTACGGACATTGGTTTGGGGGTGTAGGTGTGCAACGTCATGGTGTGCCCTTGATTTTACCTTTGACATTGCTGTAGTGACCTTGACGTTTTAATTCTTTTCCGGGGTATGTCTAATAAACTGTAAGGCACAGCAAGTTGATACTTTGTAGGGACATTGGTTAGGGGATGTAGGTGAACAATGTCGTGGTGTGACCTTGATTAGACCTTTGACCCTGCCGTAGAGACCTGGACCTTTAAAATTTGTCCTGGCCATATCTCAGAAACAATAAGGTGTAGGAAGGGACAATAGTGGGGGTGTAGGTGAATATCATCATCGTACATTTTCTCTCTGTTAAACTTTATTTTATTTTCTCCACTTAAACATTATTTGGACCTGTACAAAGCTTACACTGTTTGCTCTGAAAGTCTCCTGATCTTTATACTGTTTCACTTCTTCCATATCTCATGGTTTTGAAAACTATTTCCCGGGCTGTGGGGTTACGGGAATCGCCGATGCTATTTTTTCATAGTATTAGAATATTTTCTAGCATCTTCAAAATTGGTCATATCTGTTTTCACTGTAGTTTGTGCATCCTATTTCCATCGATGCATGTGGAGAGTTTTTTTTTGCAAAATTAATTTATGGTAGCCCTAAAGTTCAACTTCAAAGCAAATATTAAAGGAATAGGTGTAATGATTTCGGGATTAATTCAAAATATAATAAAATCCATGAAAAACTTTAGCGTTACAAGATCTACATTGCCTAAATGTGAAGACGTTAATGGTCAGTTTTATTGAGATACCCATTTGTACCAGATTTCTCAGTAAAAAGTAGGGAAAAAACATGATTTATGTTTGACACATCCAGTTTACTAATTTTGACAAAAATGGTCCATTCACACATGGGAAACAAAGATTAGACAGTCGCACGATAATAAGACATGTGACGATAACTCTATTTTTACTTCTGATATCAAACAAGAAAAGAGTATTTTTCTTTATTTTGTTTTCTGAATAGTTCATAGTTGTCACTTAATTGAAGGGGGAATACTGACGGGCTGTTTTCATCAGTAAAATATTTGCCGAGTGAAATATTTTATCTATTTTACAGTTTATGAAATGTGCTAGTATGTAATGGATGGTGTAATACCTATAATGGAAATTAAGTATATAATATCTAACTCAGCATAGTTAAAATCACTTACTCATAAAGAAAACTTACTCATAAAGAAAGCTGTTATTTCACAACATGATGTTTCCATTTGCAAAAATAAAATGTGACAGCCAATTACATGGCCATTTGACAATTTACAGCATAGCCTACTGTCCACATGTATGAGTCAATCACATGGTTTATAAAACATTTTTCTGCATAGTGAACTATCCACATGTAACTGCAAATTTTGCGGTTATTTGACAATTTACCGTATAGTCTACTTTCTACATGTAAAAGCCAATCACACGACTATTAGACAGTTTACTGCATAGTTTTCATTCCACATATAACGACCAATCATATGGCTATTTGATAGTTTACTGCACAGTCCACTCTTCATTAGTAACAACCCGTGACATGGTTATTTGACAATGTACTGTATAGTCTACTGTATAAACCCACACTGCTTGTTATTGGGTATTTGCATATAATTTTTTCTTTGACAGTCATACAGCTTTGATATCTCAAATTGACAGTAAGTATAGTTTTGCAAAAACAATTTTGAATAGAGTAAATGAGAAACAAAAACTTTCAAAAACTCCTGTTACGATGCATATTTTAAACTTACAGGAAGATAAGCCTAAAATATTGAGACCAGGAGCTTGAAACATAAAACCTGGTGTGAATTTGGTAACCTAAATTTTAGTAGTAACCAAATGCAAGTTTAAAAAAAAGCAAATATGGCACTGTGTATAAACTAGTATTTCAAAAAAAAAAATTATTATGTAAAGTATCTCTAAAGATCTGAATATCACTCGTGGTTTTACGAGGTTTATATGAATATAAACAATAATTTGATACCTTTATGCGTACCTGTACTAGCTTCTACTTTTTTCAGGAAAGTCGGAATGTTTTTGAGTACCTGAGTACCATATCAGAGTCTACTTTTATTGTGCATAATTTGTAGATGTTATAACAGTAATAGAATAATATGTTATAATATGCTTTGCCCCAATTTATATCACTTGTTTAGTGTAGCATTTCTTTCTCTGAGTATTTAATCCTCAGATGTGTTATTTTGATATTTTATTGCATTAATACTTCCTATCCAATGGACATTAATCCGGTCGGCGCAGACCGGGCCGCCAAACGCCAGAAAAAGACGTCCTGTGTCTCCACCGGCCGGCCGGTCCCAGTACTGTGCACTCGCAAGGTGGCGCATCGTACTTCCTTCCTGTCTAGACAGAGTGACGTCATAGCATCTTTTTCGTTCGGCGTGTGTACTGTGCAGACGTGTTTTTCAACATCTCCAGAGTTTTTAAAGGAAAAAGTGTGCATTGTGACGGATTTTCAACCTTATTATTTAGTGTGAAAGTGTTATCTACACATCAGGCACAGATATACATTAAGAAATCTGCTGGAAACGCTCCCTAGCTGACTCAATTTAGTGTTGATGATAGGGCAGTAATCGACGGGAATATGAAGGCAGCCATTTTGCTAGTTACCTCCCTTCAACAATTGCGTTGTTAGGGGCAGATTGACAATATTAAGAAAAATAATGGAGATACTACTTCCAAGGTATTTTTATCCGTGTCTTTTGTTTGAATGTACCTTCTGTAACCTTCCTGTTACAGTCACCATAGAAATGTCTTTTCTAGTACTACAATTAGAAATCACGGATTGCCGAAAACTTTAGTCTACGTAGTTTTGAACTCTGTAATAGAAGGAATTCCCCATATAAGAGGTGCATTCTTCAGAGCGCACTGGTACCGACTTCTCTGCTGTAAGGCATCAGTCACACCAGCCAGCTCGAGTATTTACGTAGTGTTTTTTCATCAGAAGCATCAGATGAATTCTTCAGATTTCTTCAGAGCGCACTGGTACAGGCTTCTCTGCTGTAAAGCATCAGCCACACCAGCCTAGCTCGAGTATTTTGTGTTTTCACAAAAGAAGCAAGAGATAGATTCTTCAGAGCGCACTGGTCCAGACGTCTTTGCTGTAAAGCATTAGTCTGCAAGCTCCAGTTCAGCCGATCTCTCAATAGAAGATGATATCAGTCCCTCCCTTGCAGACCCGGCTTTGTTGTCGGTATTGGGGGTTGTGGATGGCCAGTTCACTGGTTTTATCACGAAAGGAAGAAAGAATTTCATCTACACATCTACAGAGCGCACTGGTCCAGGTTTCTCTGCTTTTAAACCATCAGCTGACCGGCCAGCTCAAAAGAACACGACCTCTGACGTCATCTCCACAAAGCTGATCACGTGATTCACCGACCAGGAAGGTCGGAAGTGCGTTCTTCAGAACTCACGTCTACTGTGATTCCAGTCCCTCCCTTGCAGACCCGGTCTTGTTGTCGGTAGTGGGGTTTGTGGACTAGCATAATAGCATTACAGACCGACTAGGTTTTCCTTCTTCAGAGTGCACTGGTACCGGCCTCTCTGCTGTAAAGCATCAGTCTACCAGCCAGCTCCGGCCGACCACACAACCAAGTTTGTTGTCGGTAGTGGGATTTTTGTGGACGGTAAAAATACTGTTAAGTTGCCTGTTGAGTATCACAAAGAACGCGACCACTGACGTCATCTCCAATCAGCCAATCGCGTGTCCTTCCGACCAGCAAGCTGGTCACGTGACACACCGACCAACAATTGCTTCTAAAAATAGCTCACAGGGGCTTTCCCAGTAACTGTCAAATCTACAAATAAGACGTGCGTTTAAAAGAAATACTTTAATTAATGGAGGAAACGCGCAGTAAGCTAAATTCAACACAAAAGATAGTTGTAAACTTGCTTCAGCAACTGGTTACAGAGTGTACCGACCGGGTACCGGCTACACAGCCTTGTACAGTTGTTTCAACAACTGTTTACAGAGTGCACCGACAAGGTACCGGCTACACAGCCTTTGTACAGCTTACCCGATCCCAAGCTGGTTACAGAGTCATCCGACCCAGTCCATTCAACTCTGTGTTGATTCTGGGGCAGGTAGACAGCAAGTATCTACAAATATGGCTTCAGCTGACCGGTTACAGAGTCTTCAAATCACCAGACCAGTTTACCGGCTATACAACCTTATTTTCACCAAAACCGGTTTACAGAGTGATCACTTCAACCACTGGTTACAGAGCCTACCAACAAGGTACCAGCTATACAGCCTTGCTTCACCAAAACCGGTTACAGAGTCTACCCACCTAGTCCATTCAACTCTGTGTTGATTTTGGGGCAGGTAGATGTGGAAGCATTTACAAGAATTACGTCAACCAACTGGTTACGGAGTGTACCGACCAGGTGCTGGTCTACACAGTCCTTATTTTGACTCCCAGAGAAAATACAAGTTTTAGAAACTCTGAAAGCTAGCTTATTATAGACCAGTAGCTGTCTAAATTCATTGGTGACTCCAGCCTACCAGTTTTGCCGGTTACAAAGAATTACTGGTTACAGTGAATTACCGGTTACAGAGACCTGGTACCGGACAGAGTTGCCTAAGGTTATTTTGGTTACAGAGAATTCTTAGACCAGTCAGTTGGTCTTGATATGGCAATTTCCCAAGCTACTACCAGGCAACCTTCCCTTATCACACCTCTCACCAGCCTGATATCGGTGCTGGATTTGACTGGAAAGATAATAGATTTCAACCTTTCAATCAATCGGTTAGACACAGGAAAAGCCAATAGGTCATTTCAGCAGCAAGAGAAGAGGTGGTCTACAGTCAAACAAGTTTTCATCATGTCCGGCCAGGTCCCAGCCATCTTTGTAAACTGTGTAAATGCTGCACCTTGCAGGCAGCTGGCCTGGGGCAAAGAGTCTGTTAAATGTGAAAAGTTGTATCAGCCCCATCGGACCAGACCGGACCACAATAACTTGGATCATTGTCACCAGACCGGACCAGTGTCCGGAGGGACAGAAAATGTTTGTCAGACTACCAAATGTGACGCACATTCTGCCTGTAGGATCCAGGCTAAATCCGTTTTAGGAACTTTGGAAGCCTTGGGGGCTGTACCCTAGGTAGTACAAATTTCTAGTCAAGACCAAACTTGATAAGGTCACCAAAAATCACCAACTGCTATGTACATTCTCACAGGAACCTACATTGGTTAGTAGGCATTACATCAGCCTATGGACAAAGATGCAGTCGAGCCAGTTCAAAATCTCCTGGCTTCTTCAACTGGCCTTTCTTGGTTCCAAAACAACACAGCCGTTGAAGACCTATTCTAGATCTGAGCAAACTAAACCTTTCGGAGACCATCAGGACCTCCCCCCAACAAGGGGAGTGGGTTACTTCAATAGATTTCAAGGACGCCTACTTCCATATACCTATACAGGAACAATCCAGGAAATACCAGATTTCACATCCAAGGTCAGGCATACCAGTTCAAGGCCCTGCCATTCGGTTTGTCCACAGCACCCTTGGAGTTCACTGGGATACCAAAGGAGGTTAAACTGATGGCCATACACAAGGAGTTAAGAATCCACCAGTACCTAGACGACTGGTTGGTGAGAGCCAGATCCCACCAGGTTTGTCTCCAACATACACAGGAACTAGTAAAAATGTGTCAGCAACTGGGTTGGCTGGTGAACTTACAGAAATCAGAGCTGGAGCCCAGATAAAACTTCGATTTTGTAGGCTACCAGTTCGACCTCAGGTCTGGTCGGGTCCGACTGACTCCGGACCGGTGGCAGAACCTTCAAGAGAAAATGCTGAAACTGCTATCCCTACCGGCTTGCCCAGTCCGGGAATTCATGTCCTTGCTTGGTTTACTAACAGCTACAGAAAGCAAGTTCATCTAGGCCGGCTTCATATGAGACCCATTCAGTGGCATCTCAAAAACAACTGGAGAGTACCAGAAGCACTAGAAAAGGTGATCCCAATCCCCAGGTCCCTGAACTAAAAGCAGTCTTTCTGGCTTTAAAGAGTTCCAAGACCTTTGCTCAAACAAGATAGTACTTGTAGCAACTCAAGGAGGCATGAGGTCAGGCCCACTTTGTGCCCTACTATGGAGACCTGGTGTACCAGGAAACAAGTGACTAAAGCCCGACACATTCCAGGCCGGCAGAATGTGGTAGCAGACAAGCTAACCAGGCTAGGCCAGACCATCTAAACAGAGTGGTTTCTCCTTCCAGAGGTCTTCCACTCGATATGCAGCAGGTGGCACCGGCCCAAAATAGACTTATTTGCCACGAGGTTCAACAAGTTGCCTCTGTTTGTGTCACCGGTATCGGATCCCCTGGCCACAGCAGTGGATGCGCTCAGTCTGCCAGGGTAGGATCTGGAAGCATACACCTTCCCACCATCAGCCATATTGGACAAAGTGGTGGAGAAGTTGCAAGACTCCCATGCAAGAGAATCATCCTGATTGCTCTGGGGTGGCCCAACATGCCTTGGTTTTGAGATCTAGTGGCCATGTCCAGCCAAATCCCGCTGAGCCTGCCCAATCTGCCCAACCAGTTGACAGCCATTCAATCAGATCCCTCACAGAAATCTGACAAATCTGAATCTCCATGCATGGCTCCTAGAGCCTCAGCAATCGAGGAGCAGGGCTTGTCTGAGGCAGTGGCAGCAAGAATTGAGGCTCCTCAAAGGGGATTAATCAGATCAGTCTATGAGGCAAGTGGGCCATTTTTTACAAAGGTGGACTTCGGGGCACCCCCTCTGAAGTCAGTTGCTGACTTCCTTATGTACCTGTTTCAGGACAGGAAGTTGCAGCCCAGCACCATTGATGGTTACAGGTCAGCCATTGCTGATAGACTGGGAAATTCGCCCATCAATATCAGTAAGGATGAAATCTCACTCGTCTCCTGGATAGTTTCCACTGAGACAGACCCAAAGGCCGGAGGGGAATTCCCTCCTGGAACCTCTCCCTGGTTTTTGCACCAGCTGACAAGGTTCATTTTGAACCAATTAAAGAGGCCTCCTTGAAGCATTTGACCTTCAAGACAGTTTTCCTCTTGGCCCTGGGGTCGGGCAAGCGTAGAAGGGAGATACATGCTTGGCAAAACAGAAATATTAGAAATCTTCCCTGGCCCCAACTCTGGATAGATCCCTCAAGTCTGACAGGTCCCTCTGTCCAGTCAGAGCATTGCGCTACTATTTGGACAGGACCTCAGACCTCAGGCAGAATAAAGAGGTGGTTTTTGTCTCCTTTAAGAAAGGTTTCGACAAAGACATCTCACCTGCCACTATCTCCTCTTGGATCAAGCAGACTGTGATCCTATGTTATGAGCTCTCTGACCAGGAGGCCCACACTTTACATCAGGTTAAAGCCCATGATGTCAGGGCCTTTGCTGCTTCTAAGGTCTTCCAGTCGGGAGTCTCCTTAGATCCAAACTTGTCAGCCTGCCACTGAAGTCGCATAATACCTTCACACAGTTCTATCTGAAGGGTGTGGCTTGGGCTGATTCAGAGCTTTACCAATTGGGCTAGGTAGTGGCTGCTCAGCAGATCCACAAGTGGCCCTTAGATTGAGGAGATTTGTATATATGTACATGGTGTAAACAGTTCTTCATGTACATAATAAAAAAAAAAAAAAATTAAGTGTGACATGCTTCCTTCGGGAGGTTTATTTGCATTCTGGGACTGAATTTATCCCTCTATTCCCCTACCCCAGAGCAGGTATGCAAAAAGGAAGGGGGGGGGGGGGGGGGGGGGGGGGGCGATGTCGGTATAGCCCCGGGTAACCGGCTGCTGGCAACCGACCATAGCCTTACAGGGTTTCCTGACCTTAAGGTCAACCCAGGCCTGGGCCTATAGGTCTCCTGACGAAGTCAGCCAAGACCATAGGCTAAAATTTGCTATTACTTGTGAGTTCACATAAGTCCCTAGTAACTTACCCGCTGACCAAGCGGTAGTTATTCAGCAATTGTCCATTGGATAGGAAGTTTTAACGCAATAAAATTGCAAATTTAATAAGTAAATTAAATTTTTATAAGTTAATACCCTATCCAATGGACACACAAGACCCTCCCACCGACCCCGCTATCAGCTTACTAGGGGTCTAATAGGTTTAGACAACGAAAAAGATGCTATGACGTCACTCTGTCTAGACAGGAAGGAAGAACGATGCGCCACCTTGCGAGTGCACAGTACTGGGACTGTCCGGCTGGTGGAGACACAGGACGTCTTTTTCTGGCATTTGGCGGGCCGGTCTGCGCCGACCGGATTAGCAATTGTCCGTTGGATAGGGTATTAACTTTAAATTTAATTTACTTATTAAACTTGCAATTTTTGGTGGCACATCTGTTGTTTTATTTAAAGACTACAAGAAAGAATTGGATACAATAAAGAAGAAGCTTCATTTAGTTTCTGAACAGCTTAGTGAGAAAAGCAGACAGTATCAGAAGCTTCAGGTCTGTGGTTATTGAAATGATCACACATCAGATCTAAGAGAAAGAATTGTGGTTATTCAAAGGCTGAGAGTTTTACTAGTAGCTTTATGGCTATTGAAAGTTAAGTAAACCTTACTAGCAGTTTTGTGGTAATTGAGAGGCCGGTACACTTGAGAGTCACATCTGTGATTATGCAAAGACTGGTAAATTTTACAAGCAGTTCTATGGTTGTTAAAAGACTGTTAAATTTTGTATATGCCTGTGATTATTAAAAGACAAGTGGTTTTGCAGGTAGTTATGTGTAATTTAAAGACAGGTACATTTAGTAGGCAAGTCTGTGATTATTCAAAAGCTGGCAAATTTTACAAGTAGTTCTATAGTTATTAAAAAACTGGTAAATTTTCCAGATGTCTGTTATCATTATAAGGCAATTTTCAAGACATGTTTGTTGTTACTGAAAGGCTTCTATATCTGGAAGGGAATTTCTGAATAATTAGAGGTAGGTAAATTTTGGAAGCAATTCTGTAGTTATTGAAAGACCGGTAAATTTTGCATATGTCTGTGATTAGTAAAAGACGAGGCAATTTTACAGGTGGGTTTATATGGTTACTGAAAAGCTGATCAATTTTACATGCAGTTCTGTGTGGTTACTGAAAAGCTTGTAAATTGTATGAGCAGTTGAGTGGTTGTTGAAAGGCTGGTAAATTTTAGAAGCAGTTTTGTGGTTATTAAAGGCCACTAAATTTTTCATAAGTGTGTGATTATAAATGGATAAGGCAATTTTATAGGCAGGTTTGGTATCTTGGAAAAAATGGTAACTTGTGCATGAAAATTTATTGAAAAGTTGGTAGATTTGGAGACAGCTGTGTGCTAATTCAAATGTTTGTACATTTTGATGGGAGCATTGGTTACTGAAAGGCTAGTAACTTTTACAGATAGTTCTGTGGTTACTGAAAGGAGAGTTAATTTTGTAGGCAGTCATAGAAAGGCTGAAATGTTATAGACAGATTTATGGTAAGTGAAAGCCTGCTATATATTCTACAGGCTAGCTTGCACCAGCTCCTGTCTTTGAATGGTTCAAAGGAAAAGATGAGGATTTTAATTGTCTTTCAAAAGTCAAATTTAAGATTATTTTTGACAACTTATCAGTCTACTTTGATGCTTAATTTAAAGGGTTGGCCCCAATTGTACACTTCACATACAGCAGAGGATTGCACATGTTTCCACTCTGCTATAGGATGTTAATGTTCATAAGATTTCCATGTTTTCACACAGGCACAGTTGGATAAGTTAAAGAGGAAAAGCATTGATCCCACAATGCTGGTGTCTGCCTCTGATGACCCTCCTGTACCCAAGCAGCACCACGGAAACTTCACCTTACCCTTTGGTGGTGGAGATACTGAACATGGTATACAATATTTATTTGGGATTTTACGTTGCTTTCAACACTGTACAGGTCATATCACAACGGGTAGTTGGGATGGCAGAGGAAACCAGTACATACAGTTGGTCAGGGTTCTGTACTGTAAACTGCAGACCAACGGCAAGCAACTACCGGCTTTCCCAGTTGAGGTCGGACTGGGAACCAAACCCAATCTCAGAGGTGGGAGGCACGAGTGTTATCACTCTGCCACCGTGGCCCCAATTTGTAGTGATATGACTCGGGTCAAGTAACAGGGAGGAGTGCAATAGAAGGAACCAACAGGAAATATCAGTGACACAAATACAGCAGCTGATGTAAAAAATGTATCAAAAATAAATCGCCAGAAATTGGTGGAAATGAAAAAAAAAAATAAAATTTAAAAACAGAATGACAGATTTCACTCATTTATGGATATAAATTAATAGTTTAAAGAGTAACTTATTCATTAGTTTCTACTCTGTTTTTTCAATAAAGTTGGCCTGTTTTTAGATACCCATTAAAGCCATCACAGACCAAGTATATTATACTGCAGTAAAGGTCAAAGGTGTGGGTTTTGCAGCTTTTCTAACCGCTATGTTCATATCAAGACAAGCAATTTTATGGTTATTAATACTTTGTGCCATAAATTTAGCATCAGTATTTTTCCGTTGTTGTAACTTTGTGACATCACCCAGAGAATTATGTGATTTTTGCCCCACAGCCCTTAAGGACTGTCGGGGTATTGTTTTCACCCATGGTGTCTGGATGGGCGGGCGGCAGGAAAAAGTTTGTCCGGGCTGTATCTCAGAAACCGTAAGGTGCAGGAAGTCGATACTTGGTAGGGACATTGGTTAGGAGGTGTAGGTGTGCAATGTCATGGTCTGACCTTGATTTGACCTTGCCGTAGTGACCTTGAGTTTGAAAATCTTGTCTGGGCTATATCTCGGAAACTGTAAGGTGTAGGAAGTTGATACTTGGTAGGGACATTGGTTAGGGGGTGTAGGTGTGCAGCGTCATGGCGTGACCTTGATTTGACCTTGCCGTAGTGACCTTGACCTATAAAATCTTGTCCGGGCTATATCTCGGAAACTGTAAGGTGTAGGAAGTTGATACTTGGTAGGTGATATTGGTTAGGGGGTGTAGGTGTGCAACATCATGGTCTGACCTTGATTTGACCTTTGACCTTGCCATAGTGACCTTGACCTATAAAATCTTCTTCATTAACCGTTTTACTTTTGCAACTTCCCATTGTAACAGATGGTATTGTATCAAGTGAGCCACAGGTTTTGCCCCAATTCCACATAAAAGCATATATTGCTACATCTGTATGTATGGGTAATATTCAAAACATCTAAACCATAATTCGGCCATACAAATGAAAATCGAAATGAGAGAAGTCTTAAAGCTTCATAATTTTTAGTTTACTGAATTGTCTTGTTTTAAAACTTAATCTTTACATGCAATTTCTTTCTCTTAGATGTTATTTTCTCTACTTAACATTATTTGGACACTGACACTGCTCTGAAAGTATCGCAATCTGTGTACTGTTTCACTACTTCTATATCTCATGGTGTTGAAAACTATTTTTCCAGGCTGTGGGGTACGGGCATCTCCGATGCTATTTTTGTTGTCACTTTTGCATTGCATTATTGCAATGATTTCTCTAAACTGGTGTGGAATTTTTGTTTCAGATTTACGTAGACGGGCAGATGTGCGGCGTAATGTGGATAGTGGGAGACACATGAGATCGACGACCAACTCCCCAAACAGTGAGTACTACCACTCTTATTTAAACAACTGACCGGTCTCCAAAGAGTCAGTGAAGTACTACCTTACTTGTCTGCAAACAATTAGTAACTCCAGAAGCAGTCAGCGTCCTAGTACTACTTCCCTTATCTATAAACAACTCTGACCTCAAGCCCACTCCCATAACTCCATTTAAGTCTGTTATTTTAGCTTTTTATTAGCCCACAGCCCTTAAGGGCTGTCAGGGTATTGTATTCACCCATGGTGTCCGGATGGGCGGGCGGGCGGGAAATGGTTTCTCCGGGCTGTATCTAGAAACCGTAAGGTGTAGGAAGTTCATACTTGGCAGGGACATTGGTTGGGGGTGTAGGTGTGCAGCGTCATGGCGTGACCTTAATTTGACCTTTGACCTTGCCATAGTGGCCTTGACCTATAAACTCTTGTCCGGGCTATATCTAGGAAACTGTAAGGTGTAGGAAGTTGATACTTGGTAGGGACATTGGTTAGGGGGTGTACGTGTGCAACATCATAGCGTGACCTTGATTTGACCTTTGACCTTGCTGTAGTGACCTTGACCTATAAAATCTTGTCCAGGCTATATCTCGGAAACCGTAAGGTGTAGGAAGTTGATACTTGGTAGGTGATATTGGTTACCGGGTGTAGGTGTGCAACGTCATGGTCTGACCTTGATTTGACCTTGCCGTAGTGACCTTGAGTTTGAAAATCTTGTCCGGGCTATATCTCGGAAACCGCAAGGTGTATGAAGTTGATACTTGGTAGGGACATTGGTTAGGGGGTGTAGGTGTGCAACGTCATGGTCTCACCTTGATTTGACCTTTGACCTTACTGTAGTGACCTTGACCTATAAAATCTTGTCCGGGCTATATCTCGGAAACCGTAAGATGTTGGAAGTTGATACTTGGTAGGAACATTGGTTAGGAGTTGTAGGTGTGCAACATCATGGTCTGACCTTGATTTGACCTTTGACCTTGCCGTAGTGACCTTGACCTATAAAACCTTGTCCGGGCTATATCTCAGCAACTGTAAGGTGTAGGAAGTTGATACTTACTAGAGACATTGGTTAGGGGGTGTAGGTGTGCAATGTCATGGTCTGACCTTGATTTGACCTTTGACCTTGCTGTAGTGACCTTGATCTATAAAATCTTGTCTGGGCTATATCTCGGAAACCGTAAGGTGTAGGAAGTTGATACTTGGTGAGGACATTGATTGGGGGTAGTAAGTGTGCAACGTCATGGTGTGACCTTGATTTGACCTTTGTACTTGCTGTAGTGAACTTGACCTATAATACCTGGTCTGGGCTATATCTTGGAAACCATAAGAGGTATAGGAAGTTCATACTTGTTAGGGACATTGGTTAGGGGGTGTAGGTGTGCTACGTCATGTGACCTTGATTTGACCTTTGACCTTGCTGTAGCGACCTTGACCTATAAAATCTTGTCCAGGTTATATCTCAGAGACTGTAAGGTGTAGGAAGTTTATACTTGGTAGGGACATTGGTTGAGGGTTTTAGGTGTGCCACGTCATGGTGTAACACTGATTGACCTTTGACCTTGCTGTTTTGACCTTTAAAATCTTGTTGCACCTTTGGGTCTGTCTGTTGATACAGATTAAGCACTGTTAAAGTCATATTAGAATTCATTAAAAATTTCATTTTGCGAGTTCCCATTGTAACAGATGGAATTTCATCAAGTGAGCCACAGGCTTTTCTCCAACACCACACATAAGCATTCATTAAATGTATTGCCACTTCTGTATGCATAGGTAATATTCAAAACATCCAAACCATAATTCGGCCATTTTTGGTTTACTGATAAATGCGGTCATTTTATTATTGAATTGTCTTGTTTTAATACTTTATCTACATTTCTTTTCCTTAGATATTATTTTCTCTACTTAAGCATTATTTGGACCTTAATATAACTTACACTGCTCTGAAAGTATCTTGAACTTTATACTGTTACACTACTTCTATATCTCATGGTGTTGAGAGGGGGTACGGGCATCTCTGATGCTATATTTTTATCTCCCGCCGGCCGGGCGGGAGATTATAAAATGCATTCCGTGCGTGTGTGCGTGTGTTATTGAGTGTGTGTCACGCTTTTATAAAGGGCTGTACATCACACTGGTTGTTTCTCCTTGGCCTTTTCAATGTTTTTTATGACCTTATTGCTTATGTCCTTTCATTTGATGCTGTTATTTCACACCTAGGACCATAGCTAAGCGAGTAATAGCAATGGTGGCTACTTTGAGTAAAGTGCTCATAACTCCAAAACGAATGCATTTAGAGGGTTTCTGTAAAATACGTTGTTCAGCTACTTTCTCCATGCCTACAAGATGGTACCATTTTTAGGGTTCTATCTTCATAGCTAAGTGAGTAATAGCTATTTTCTGTTATTAACAATGAGCAAAATGAGTAAATTGATTTTGTCTTTGTAACTGTTACTTACAATATTGGCCTGAAATATGTTGTTCAACAACTCCTTCATGTACTATATCATGGTGAGGTGTCCAAGGTGTAGCACCATAGCTAACTGAGTAATAGCTATACTAAGTTTAACATTTGACCATTGAGCAAGTCACTTATAACTCAAAAGCTATTGAATATAGAGGATTTTTGTCGAATATGTTGTTCACCTATCTTTTGGATATACTGTATTGTGAATTTTCACAGCTGTAACTCCATAGCTAACTGAGTAATAGCTACTTTGATGATTAACATAATGAGTAAATGGCTTATATCTTCAAAAGTATTGCAGCTACACAATTTTGTTCCGATATGTTGTTCAGCTACTATCTCCACAGCTACAACATGGTCACTAGTTTGGAAGTGTATCTCCATAGCTAAGTGAGTAATAGCTACTTTGTCAATTTTTAATGATAACCATAATGAGTAAATGCTGTATATCTTCAAAAGTATTGCAGCTACACACTTTCTCTCAAATAAGTTGTTCATCTACTTTTTTGTGAACTGTAACGTATTTAAGTTTCACAACTGTTGCTCAATGTACAAGTGAGTAATGGCTACTTTATTGCTACTTTTGGTGAAAATGTGAAAAATGATAAATATCTCGCAAACCGTAATAGCTACTTTGTCAATTTTTAATGATAACCATAATGAGTAAATGCCTTATATCTTCAAAAGTATTGCAGCTACACAATTTCTCTCAAATAAGTTGTTCATCTACTTTTTAGGGTAATAGATACTAAAGTGAGTAAATGCCTTTTGTCTTTAAAAGTATTGCAATCTAACATTAAACTTGTTGTCTCTTCTACATGTGCCTCCATCTCACAAGAAAATTTATATTCCACTATCTTTAGTACATCTACAGTCAATCACCGAAAATAAGAATGTGGAATGTGCGAAGAATTTGAGGCCCCCCCTAGGGGCACGTTCTTATTTTCCATACAGGCATTTTGGCCCCCCTAGGGGCATGTTCTTATTTTCCATACATCACTTTTGAGTTCCCCCCCCCACTAGCCGTTCTTATTTTTGGTAAAATTTTACAAACAAAACACAAGCAGGTACTCAACACCTTTATTTAAACTCTAAAATGTAACTTTAATGTAACACTTTTACAAGTACAATGCCAGTAGAACATGTTTGAATTGTTTTCTTAGCCACTGTATGTTAACATCCTAATGTTTCATTTCTTCATATTCCTCATCATCTGACTCCTCACACACCTCAGACTTTAACAGGGCCTCTAAGCTGATTAACTTTATCTTGTCTAAATCCCTCAAACTCCACCCCTCCCATCGGACTCCAATAAATCACAAAGACTTGTTGGCATTTGTTTGTGTTTAGAATTAGTGTCACTATTGGCTTTGTCTTTAGATTAAATGCCACTCTTGGCTTTGTCTTTATGCTTAATCTCTGTATGTACTTTAAGGCTACTATTGTTTCCCTTGACAAAGATGTTGCACACATTATGATTCACTCCTCTTTCTGCATTACCTGGTACAAACTGCTCACAAATATCACAAGTATTTTCAGGCTTGTTTTGAATAATTGAAAAATATCAATGAAACTTTTCTTCTTTTTTTTCTGAGTACATTTCAAACATTATTTGATACTTTTCCTGAAAATGTTGTAAACTAATTTTGATTAAATGTTATTCTTTACACTTTTTTGAAATGATTCTGAAAATAACAAAAAAATTAATGCAGTTTAATATGATTGTTTAGACATGTGGAGGGGGCATTTTGACCTTCTTATTTTTGGTAAAAATTAGCAGGCTCATTTTGCCCCATGTTCTTATTTTTGGTAAAAATTAGTAAGGCCATTTGGGGGGGGCACGTTCTTATTTTCGGACGTTCTTATTTTCGGTGACTGACTGTAATTTATACGGCGGGAGATAAATGCATGCGTCAGAATGCTTGTATCTTCAAAAGTATTGCAGCTACACAATTTCTCTCAAATAAGTTGTTCATCTACTTTTTAAGTCATTCATCTACTTTTGAGAGAGCTTTCACATGGTGAAGTTTCAGACTCGTAGCTAATTACTCACCTACTGAAAATGAGTAAATGCGAATTATCTCTAAAAGTATTGCAGATAGCCAATTTTTCTCAAATAACTCATTCACCTACTTTTGGGAGAGCTTTCACTTGGTGAAGTTTCAGACCCATAGCTAATTACTCACCTACTCAAAATGAGTAAATGCGAATTATCGCTAAAAGTATTGCAGATAGTCAATTTTTCTCAAATAACTCATTCACCTACTTTTGGGAGAGCTTTCACTTGAAGTTTCAGACCCATAGCTAATTACTCACCTACTCAAAATGAGTAAATGCGAATTATCTCTAAAAGTATTGCAGATAGCCAATTTTTCTCAAATAACTCCTTCATCTATTTTTGGGAGAGCTTTCACATGGTAAAGTTTCAGACCCATAGATAATTACTCACCTACTGAAAATGAGTAAATGCGTATTATCGCTAAAAGTATTGCAGATAGCCAATTTTTCTCAAATAACTCGTTCACCTACTTTTGGAAGAGCTTTCACATGGTGAAGTTTCAGACCCATAGCTAATTACTCACCTACTGAAAATGAGTAAATGCGAATTATCTCTAAAAGTATTGCAGATGGCCAATTTTTCTCAAATAACTCATTCATCTACTTTTGGGAGAACTTTCACTTGGTGAAGTTTCACACCCATAGCTAATTACTCACCTACTCAAAATGAGTAAATGCGAATTATCGCTAAAAGTATTGCAGATAGCCAATTTTTCTCAAATAACTCATTCACCTACTTTTGGGAGAACTTTCACTTCGTGAAGTTTCAGACCCATAGCTAATTACTCACCTACTCAAAATGAGTAAGTGCGAATTATCGCTAAAAGTATTGCAGATAGCCAATTTTTCTCAAATAACTCATTCACCTACTTTTGGGGAGAGCTTTCACTTGGAGAAGTTTCAGACCCATAGCTAATTACTCACCTACTCAAAATGAGTAAATGCGAATTATCTCTAAAAGTATTGCAGATAGCCAATTTTTCTCAAATAACTCATTCATCTACTTTTGGGAGAGCTTTCACATGGTGAAGTTTCAGACCCGTAGATAATTACTCACCTACTCAAAATGAGTAAATGCGAATTATCTCTAAAAGTATTGCAGATAGCCAATTTTTCTCAAATAACTCCTTCATCTACTTTTGGGAGAGCTTTCACTTGGTGAAGTTTCACACCCATAGCTAATTACTCACCTACTCAACATGAGTAAATGCGAATTATCTCTGAAAAGTATTGCAGATAGCCAATTTTTTCTCAAATAATTCATTCACCTACTTTTGCAAGGGCCTTCACATCGTGAAGTTTCAGACCCATTGCTAATTAGTCGCCTACTGAAAATGAGTATATGCGAATTATCTCTAGAAGTATTGCAGATGGCCAATTTTTCTCAAATAACTCATTCACCTACTTTTGGGAGAGCTTCAAACCAACTTGTGGAAAAGCACAGGGTAAGGGTAAGACTTTGGGCCCCTTCTTTGAGGTGGAATGAAGATATCCATATGTTGTTCACCTACTTTTTGATGTAGTGCGGCGGGAGATCATACCACGGCAGTGGTCTTGTATTACCTGAACTTTCTATAGTGCAACCTAATTTTTACTCTCACAAGAGTGTCAGATAATAGAGGTTAGACTATACTACCTCACATATCTGTACACAACTAGCAATTCTTCAGTGAGCATAGTACTTCCCTATCTTATTTAAACAACGGACAGCTCTCTTAAATAAGGATCATTGCACTGCCTGCCTGATCTATAAGCAACTAGCTCCCCAAACATTAAGTATAGTTTCAGTACAGAACCTTGACCAACTGTATGTACTGGTTTCCTCTACGCATAAAACTACTCGTCGTGAGTCGACATATTCAGTCTTCTAGATTGATATCGACATATTCAGTGTTCTAGATTGATATTGAAATTTTGGTAAAATAGATCACTTTAAATCTTATTTTACTATCGTGTAATGTGATTTGGTCATTTTGAGAAAATAATTGGAAAATTGACAGCTGTTAGCTTGGTTATAAAATCCCAGTCCCAAGGTATACAAGATTAAGGAAAGAGTGTCCAACTAAAATATTAGCAATGGACTGAATTTTTGCACACGAGAATCAGTTCATATATATTGCTTATTTCATTGTGAAAAAGCAGGATTGTTTAAAAGTAGATTTGATACCTTGCTGGATTGACTTTTAGTGCTGTTATGATAGTGATTCCTGAAGATTGAGGAATCACCTGTTGAAAGCGAGTTAAACTTGGTTAAATGAAACCAAAAAAAAAAAAATAATAACATTATGCCCAAATATTGTCATTGGTTGTGTTTAGTTCCGTTTTAATACAAGGAAATATATCTTATTTCTGGTTAAATTGTGCATGTATGTGTTTGGACATCATTGAACAACCACATAAGTTACTAGGTAAATAAAAATTTACCATTATCTATTGATTTTTAAGGTCTTATGGTTTGATAAATTGCAAAAGTGCTGGTTTGTAACAATGTTATTATGTCATTATTTATTTCTTGAAAATTCTTAAATTGTGTAAATCGATGCAATCTCCAAATATTGCAAATCGAGTTGTGACTCAAGTTACTGTCAATTTGTTGCAGCACTAGTGAATTAGATTTATTTGTTGTTTTACGTCGCGTTCAACAGCCAGGGTCATATTGCGACTGGGAAGTTTACAGGTGGAGGAAACCAGTGCATACTGCACTGTAAACCACCGGGCATCGGCAAGTAACTAACAACTTTCTAACATGAAGCGCCCGGTCCGAGATTCAAACCGGCGGCCTCAGAGGTTGGAGGCGAAAACTCTAACCGCTACACCACCGAGCCCCCGAGTAGCACTAGTGACCTTGACTTTTAAAATCTTGTACATGCTATATCTGGGAAAACTGTAAGGTGTATGAAGTTGACCTTTGTGTGACCTTGGCTCTACCAGAATGTCTTCTTCTGTGATATTTTGAGAAATATTACTGATTAGGAAATGTATTTTTACCTAACTATACTATCTCCTTTGACAGCTATACTTGCATAAATTTCCTCTCTCTTAAGTGTTATATAGACATCTATACTTACATTTACTCTCTCTGTTATTTCCCCTGCACCTTTACATAACACTGTTCTAAAAGTCTCCTAATCTTGGTACTGTATCACCTATTCCATATCTTGTGGCGTTTGATGCTATTTCCACAGGCTAGGTTATCTCTGATACTATATTTTAAAATATACTCGGATAATTTCTTTACTGTACAATTTTTAAGGACAGAAATACTAAGAAAAAGAAACTGCAAGAATATTTCAAATATTCTTTAAAGTGATTTGCTGGAGAAAAAGAAAGAAATTGACACACTTTCTATCGATGTTTAAATTTATTAGCTACAATAATTGATGTTGAAGTATTGATATAGAATCCCTTTCCTAGTATTTATTTTAGCAGCATACTTCTCGCCCTGGCACTGTGGAGATCTTGATGCATTTTTTATGCCAAAAAGTCACAACTGATGCCATAATCATGCCTTTGTTTTAACAGCCAGCTTTGTGCTCAGACCTCAGCACACCCCCTTGTACACCTCACACTTTCCCACTGACGAGGCAGCCACTGCTATACACGACAGGTTTAATCTGGAACTGGGAGGTACTACATCCACAGGAACTACATCTGTGTCAAGGTCATGTACCAGCAGCAAGCAGAAACAATGACCTTTTGTTCAGTGTTAGTGTTATGTATTGACAACAAGCAGCAAGTGTAACCTTTTGTTTAAGCTCGGGCTACCAACAAGCAATCTGCTTTTTAATTTGGTGACACTTAATATACAGTTGTCTCAGTCTAACTGGAATTAGGGTTTGTGAGGTTGACTGCCCCCATGTCACATATAAGGCACATGAAGTCTTGATTGCAATTTTTAAACTCATGATATGGTTACACACGATAACCTATGTTTTAGGCAAATATTAAACTTCAAACTTTTTCCAAACTATGCCAAATCTCATCAAAATCTGTGTACATATTTTCAAAAAGTCTTAGATGTCTTTACTACTGGCTTATTCTACTGATAAAAAAATACAATAAATGACCATTTTGTAGTCGTAAACTTAATGAAAGTAAAATACTGTCGCTATTCAACTGTGATTGTATTGTGAATATTTAGGGACATTGTGATGTCATTTTTGTATTACAAGCATGTCTTTAAACAGTGTGTATCAAAATTTGGTAGAAAGGTAGAACCTGTTTGCCGGATGTCCCCAGCATCAGAATCTGCATTTATGGAAGTATAAATGGAAATTGGTTACAACTGCAAGCAAATCAGCGGATAGTGGAGGTTCTAATTAAGCAGCATTTACTTTACAAATATGTTTAAGTCTCTGTTCAGCAAAAACATGTGTTCAATTTACACAAATAAAAGTTATTGTTTCAACCATATTACTCATTTAGTGACAATATTTAAGAAAGAAATTGTCATCAGTATTTTATTTAGTGCTCCGGTGCCAACTCCCAAACTCAAGCTTTGACTTAGAATCGTCCAGTGGCTCATTAAACACAGACCATGAAAACAGTTTGACTCAAATTTTACAGACATTACAATTTCACATTATCACATTAAGGTAATAATTTCTCTACCAAAAATATAATCCCCTAATTTTTCTCATTTTCGGAGGTATTTGACATTTTATGTTCAATACGACCCAGATTTGATATGATTATAACACAAGTAAGCCCAGATCGATTCATTCCCCTGCAGTATAGATAGATCATTTGATACGCCCAGCTGTTTGTATGTTGAAAATGTCGAAACTCACTTGACTTATTTAAAATCATGGACAATGATTCTGTCCACCAACTTAGATTTTGATCTATTTATTATCCTTAAAATTATTGTATTTCAATCAGTGCACGAAGGACCTGATATAATAAATAATGTAAACAGGCAACATATTTTGAGTATTTCTGTACAAATTGATCAAAACGTTAAATGTACTCAGTCAAGTTCTTTCAGCATTATATTTTGGTCCATCCAACAAATATGTAATTTTCTTGGCTATTTCTCTGTAAGCAAGTGCCTGCAAAATATAAAAACAAATCATAACACTTTTGACAGCACTGAGTTGCATATGCATGAGAGAGGGCCAAATCCTATCTAAAATTACATGCTCAACTATAATTACATGTATATATTTAAAGTGTGCAAGATCTAGAGCAAACAGCAAAGTGGTGTAGAGACTGAAATCAAATTTAACAAGAGGAGAGTGCCCGTGAACGGGCACTGTGTCAGCTGACTGAATGTTTTTGATTTGTGATGGTGATAATGAGAGGAAAGCATAATTATCAGGGAAAGGGCTGTACAGAAATACAGTAAATGGTAACTGAACAGCATGTTCGAAAGATATTCCGAAGCTGACAGAAAAAAAGGACAAAAAAATTGTGCCCTGCAAATGGTATTATGAAATAAAGTAACAAGGTAATTGTTTAAGTGTAAAAAGTAGGTTAAAAATATTTAAAGAAATACTATAAATGCAATATCCTCGTTCGACCATGAAGAAGGGGTCCAAAGGTCAAATCTGACCATACCAAAAGATTCCCAGCCAAAGAATTTAGGATGGTTTACCATCCCAAACCTCTCGGACCAATAATAAGTGAGACATAGGCACTTTTTAAGTTTGGCCATCCTTGTTTGACCTTGACGGAGGGGTCCAAGGTCAAATCCGACCACACAAAAAAATTCCCAGCCCATGATTTCCTGTAGCTTGTTTACCATCCCAAACCTGTAGGACCAATAATAAGCGAGTTCTAAGCAATTGTAAGTTTGGCTATCCTCAATTGACCTTGAAGGAGGGGTCCCAGGTCAAATCTGACCACACCAAAAGAATCCCAGCCCATGATTTCCCATATGTTGGTTTACCATCCCAAACCTCCAAGACCAATAATACGCGAGTTATAAGCACTTTAAGTTTGGCTATCTTCGTTTGACCTGGAAGGAGGGGTCTAAGGTGAAATCTGACCACACCAAAAGATTCCCAGCCCATGATTTTCTATAGGTTGGTTTTCCATTCCAAACCTCTAGGACCAATAATAAGCGAGTTATAAGCACTTTTAAGTTTGGCTATCCTCATTTGACCTTGAAGGCGGGGTCCAAGGTGAAATCCGACCACACCAAAAAATTCCCAGCTCATGATTTTCTATAGGTTGGTTTTCATTCCAAACCTCTAGGACCAATAATAAGCGAGTTATAAGCACTTTTATGTTTGGCTATCCTCATTTGACCTTGAAGGAGGGTTCCAAGGTCAAATCGGACCATATTAACAGATTCCCAGCCCATGATTTCCTACAGGTTGGATACAATGATTTACTCAACAGTGAGAACCTGAAGGAAGCTATTGCTCAGCTATGCCATGACATAGAGGTCTGCAATTTCACTATGTTATAGCTGACCAAAACGTCTGTGAAAAACATATTTAACAAAATACTCTAAATGTAATAGTTTTCAAGTTACTACTGATTTACTCAAGAGTGAGAACCTCAAAGTAACTATTACTCAGCTATGCAATGAGCTACATGTCTGAATTTTTGCTCTGTTATAGCTGACCTAAAAGTAGGTGAACAACATATTTAAGCAAAATACTGTAAATGCAATAGTTTTCAAGTTACAACTGATTTACTCAATAGTGAGAACCTGAAAATAGCTATTGCTCCGCTATGCCATGAGCTATAGGTCTGTAATTTCACTATGTTATAGCTAACCCAAAAGTAGGTGAACAATATATTTTAACAAAATACTCCAAATGAATATTTTTCAAGTTATAGCCGATTTACTCAACAGTCAGTGCCTGAGAATAGCTATTGCTCAGTTGTGCCATGAGCTACAGGTCTGTAATTTCACTATGTTATAGCTGACCCAAAAGTAGCTGAATAACATATTTGCACAAATTTCTGTAAAGGCAATAGTTTTCCAATTACAACTGATTTACTCAACAGTGAGAACTTCAAAGTAGCTATTACTCAGCTATGCAATGAGCCACAGGTCTGGAACTTCACTATGTTATAGCTGACCCCAAAATAGGTGAATAACATATTGCAACAAAATACTCTAAATGCAATAGTTTCCAAGTTATAAGTGATTTACTCAACAGTGATAACCTAAAAGTAGCTATTACTCAGCTATGCCATGAGCTACAGGTCTGAAATTTTACTATGTTATAGCTGACCCAAAAGTAGCTGAATAACATATTTATACTAAATTCTCTAAATGCAATAGTTTTCAAATTATAAGTGATTTGCTCAACATTGAGAACTTCAAAGTAGCTATTACTCAGCTATGCAATGAGTCACAGGTCTGGAACTTCACTATGTTATAGCTGACTCCAATATAGGTGAATAACATATTGAAACAAAATACTCTAAATGCAATAATTTCCAAGTTATAAGCGATTTACTCAACAGTGATAACCTCAAAGTAGCTATTACTCAGCTATGCCATGAGCTACAGGTCTGAAATTTTACTATGTTATAGCTGACCCAAAAGTAGGTGAACAACATATTTAAGCAAAATACTGTACATGCAATAGTTTTCAAGTTACAACTGATTTACTCAATAGTGATGACCTAAAAGTAGCTATTACTCAGCTATGCCATGAGCTACAGGTCTGAAATTTTACTATGTTATAGCTGACCCAAAAGTAGCTGAATAACATATTTATACGAAATACTCTAAATGCAATAGTTTTCCAATTACAACTGATTTACTCAATAGTGAGAACTTTAAAGTAGCTATTACTCAGCTATGCCATGACCTACAGATCTGAAATTTCACTATGTTATAGCTGGCCCAAAAGTAGCTGAATAACATATTTATACGAAATTCTCTAAATGCAATAGGTTTTAAGTTACGAGTGATTTACTCAATAGTGAGAACTTCAAAGTAGCTATTACTCAGCTATGCAATGAGCCACAGATCTGAAACTTCACTATGTTATAGCTGATCCCAAAATAGGCGAATAACATATTGAAACAAAATACTGTAAATGCAATAGTTTCCAAGTTATAAGCGATTTACTCAACAGTGATAACCTAAAAGTAGCTATTACTCAGCTATGCCATGAGCTACAGGTCTGAAATTTTACTATGTTATAGCTGACCCAAAAGTAGCTGAATAACATATTTATACGAAATTCTCTAAATGCAATAGTTTTGAAGTTATAAGCGATTTACTCAACAGTGATAACCTAAAAGTAGCTATTACTCAGCTATGCCATGAGCTACAGGTCTAAAATTTTACTATGTTATAGCTGACCCAAAAGTAGCTGAATAATATATTTATACGAAATTCTCTAAATGCAATAGTTTTTAAGTTACAAGTGATTTTACTCATGATGGAAGTTACTGAAAAGCCCAAAAGTAGCTATTACTCACTTAGCTATTGAGACAGGCACCCAACTTACTCACCATATTGTAGCTATGAAAAAAGTAGCTGAATAACATATTTAACAAAATGCTCTAAATGCAACACTTTTCAAGTTATAAATGATTTTGTGCACGATTTCATGAATTTTAATGCATTAAAAATTATTAAAAAAATTTATTAAAAAAAAAGTAAGACAGATCCAGGTCTCATACTCACACAAGAGAATCTACCTGTGGCCTAGTACATATATGCAAGATATGAGAGAAATCCCTGCAATAGTCACTGAGAAAATTGTGATTAAGTGTTGAAATTTTCACACTTTTGGTGGGGGTACCCCCCTTGTAATGTCTCTAGCAAACAGACGAACAGACAGATTTGCATGCCTTGAACAATTTTTCATCCTCGATAGATAAGGTATCTTTTAAAAAAAACACCACGTCTCTAGGCCTTGTAGTTTTGGAGGAGAAGTTGTTCACGCGGACACGTACGCCCACGCCGCAGAGTGACGACATAAAAACTAAATAGTTCATATCTATCAGCAAATTGAATGAAATATTGTTTTACACTGTCAAATGCATCACCTACCAACCACTAATGCCTATTACAGAAGTACTAATGTTAATGTATATCATTTTTAAAATACTGATAATTTTATGAGAGTAATTTAAATTCTACAAAACACCTAAAAAATAGATCTTCCAACATGTGAATATGACAGATTCAAATATAAAACAATTTCAAACTATAACATTTCAAAATGTTAGTATTTAGTCGATAAGATTTTGTTTTGAAATAATATTAAAATTGATACTTTTAATATTGCAATTAAAATCCAGTAGGCTGTATTAATCAATATTTGCATATCGACCTGATCCCTTCCCTGGTTCTGAGCATTGTTGACTTGAGAATTTTTATTTATCAAAAGAATGATTCTAACTTCTTTACCTGTGGACTTGTTGCATGTGAAACGACAATAGGCTTTCCTGAATCCGAGGTTTCTCTTATGCAAATGTGTAATGGGACGTCTCCTTGAAAAATACATTCATACATTATTACATTATCCAGTGTATAAGTGTGAGTCTAACCTTAAGAAATATAAAATCTGCATAAGTTGGACAGTGACGGGGTAAATGGGTACTCCAATATTATAAACAAAAATAAATAAAATTGCGAGAAACCAAGGACTACCAAGCAAACCAGGTACTCTTAAAAGCTGTTGTAATATTGTTTATTTTTATATAAATAACATGGGTTAAAACCTAATTACCAGTCATATTTGTCTAATATTTTTAACATCTTTTCTTTCTTATTTCCGTTGAGGCTTTATTCAGATAAATTTACTATCATTAACTAATCAAGTGCCATATTTGTGTCCGAAGTACTTCAAGTTGATTAATACTAGAACAAAAATACCCAGATTTGGGGTCAGTTCTTTGAATACAGTAATCTGTCCCATTTTTCACCTGGGTCACAACTGTGTGTTAAACAAATAAATATTACAACTTGTCCTGATTTCATAAACTTTAAAATTGTTTCCAAATCTCAAGGATGAAGCTTTGTTTAGAGAGGAAGGTATAAAGCAAGGTTCAGAAATACATAGAACCAAAAGAACAGTTGACAACCAGAAACATCATTCACAAGATTGGACAGACTTTCTATTTTATACAAAGGACGGGAAAACAAAGAAATCTATATATTTAGGACCCTGCTTTTCCTACTTATTCCAGAAATGTACTTCGCTACTTAGCAATGATATCTGAGACTGGATGTTCATAATGGCTTCATGCCTGCAATGTATATATCTACAAGAGCTGTTCTGTTATTGCTTACCTAATACTGTAATTCCCGCATCTTCAGCCAGCTGTTTGCAGCCATCCTGCCCGAATATATAATCCTGGTGGCCACACTTTGGACACTGATACACACTCATGTTTTGAATCAACCCCAGAACTGGAACTTCCACCTTCTTGAACATTTCTACACCTTTACATAGCAATATATCACAAAGTCTGATGTTGACAAGGTTTCAGAGAATAATAAAGAGCGAAGGAATCCGTTGTTAAAAAGGGTAGACAGAAGAAACAAAGTTTACATTTAACTGAATTTACTTTTCTGCTAAAGTAGCTTGGCTAATAAAGTCAGAAATGTGACATACATAATGTGAACTGATAGCAAAAAAGGGTAGACAGAAGAAACAAAGTTTACATTTAACTGAATTTACTTTTCTGCTAAAGTAGCTTGGCTAATAGAGTCAGAAATGTGACATACATAATGTGAACTGATAGCAAATTGTAATCTTTGTGATAATTTCTCTAATCTGTTGCAAACTTTCAGTGAAGATTTTTACTTGTTACTCGGTGTCCTGCTGTTGAATTTTAAATGCTATGGCGAATTTACATTTTTATTTAGCAACTCCAAAAGATGCTTCGGTGGGGCAGAGGTTAGCACTTGTATATCACCCACATTGGGTAATAAGTTCGTTAAATTACTAAGTTTGGGGAATTACAGCACAAATATTTTCACCAATTATGGTCAACCAATTTTCATCAAAAGTATTTGCTAAACTTGGTGCAAAACAGTGCAAAATCAATGTGTGTGCTGCTTTATTCCACAACTAATACTGCCTTTTGTATATTCATGTACTGAAAGTAGTGTTACCTAATAGTGCTGGAAGATCGCTACTATGGCGTGAGGCCATGGCGGGTATTGCTTTTCAACGATCCGTAAATCTAAATTTCAATAATAACACTACTTGCTTGTCGTTGACATTCCCTATTGTTGTTTTACCTCATACATATTTATCAGCCGCGTTCGATACCATAGATCACAGCATTCTTCTCAGTTACCTTAAATCCTGGTTCGGTCTTGGTGGAAATGTACTTAAGTGCTTTGCTTCCTACTTGGGTGATCGTTGCCAGTTCGTTAAGATAGGCTCTACTCTATCTGAATTAAGCAAGCTCATTTACAGCGTTCCCCAAGGTTCAGTTCTCGGTCCATTGCTGTTTTCACTTTATACTACACCACTTAGTAAAATCATCCACCTTCATCCACATATCAAATTTCACTTCTACGCGGATGACACACAGCTTTACATCCATCTCTCTCATAAAAATGCCTCGGCGGCTCTCGCCAGGCTTAATGCCTGCCTTCTTGATGTGCAACGATGGATGTCTCTCAGTAAACTGAAGCTTAACCCAGAGAAAACGGAGTTCATTGTCTTTGGCTCTAAGTCTCAGCGTCTACTCAGAAGCTTTCCTCCTACTTTCCTGTTAGTATCTTTGGCAGCCTTATTCATCCGGTTGATTCTGTTAGAAATCTAGGTGTGTGGTTCGATGTAGAATTTTCATTCTCTGAACATGTCAAGAGGACTTGCAAAGCGTGTTTTCTCCAGATGCGTGACCTTCGTAGAATAAGACAGTATCTCACTACGGAAGTGGCAGTCCTAGCTGCAAATGCCTTGGTTAGTAGCCGCCTGGACTACTGTAACTCTCTTTTTAGGAGTTTGTCATGTTTTAATCTTCACAAATTGCAAAGTATTCAGAATACCCTTGCACGTATTGTTACAAACCAATGAAACCATAGAAGGTATGCTCATGTTACGCCCATTCTGAAACAACTCCACTGGCTGCCCGTGAAGTATAGATGTATGTTCAAAACTGCAACTCTAGTATATAAATTTCTACATAGTGGCTCCCCTTCCTACTTTCAACCTTACTATAGTACCAGGCGTAGTCACCCAGATTGTCAATATCTTACTGTTCCTCCTTTCCGCCCATCAGTCTTTAAGTCTGTCAAACATTTTGATCACAGCTTTGCCTTTGATGCTCCTAGAATCTGGAATGAACTCCCTCATGATGTGCGCAGTGCAACATCAGTTGCCTCCTTCAGAAAGAAGCTTAAGACTTATCTGTATGCAAAAGCCTATCCGCCATAGCCTCCCTTGTCACCCTGTGTCTCCTTGGTACAACCTTGCTATATCCCCGGATTAATGTTAATTGCCCTTGCTTTATGTTCTGTTGCGCCTTAGAGTCCATCTGAGATGGAGATTAAGCGCTATAAAAGTCCACATTAGATTAGATTAGATTAGATTACTATTTTAACTGTCAATGTTCATATCGGAAAAATGTGAACAAAGATCGATCGTCACCGATCATGGAATCAAAAGTGTAGACCAGACAAAAAAAATAAAATATTAAATAAAACAAAGAAATGGACATAAGCCACATTAAATAAAACCAAAATATAACCTTAAAACTTTTCACAAATGTCTCCCTCACTCCGTATCATGCTTATTGTATCCTCACTTGCGATTGGCTAATTTTATGATCACCTTGACAACAGTGGGAAATCCCCAAAGGTATTTTTGTTTACTTTACAATTTAGCATTTACGTCTAATTTTGTGATTTTAGCTTGGTGAATGTACAAAATTATTACAAAATATGATTTTCTTATGTGAAAAAGGCTACAAAGAAATGAGTTTAGCAACTATCGGTTGTAATTAAATTTTACTGATCATTGTTTGGCAATGTTCCAGTGAGCGATAATACCGAAGTTTGCGAATGTCGTCCCAGCACTAATATTTAATATGTTTTAATGAGTGGTGAACTCTTTATGTTTGAAACTGTTGCTTCCTAGCTCCTACAGGGCATTGAAGTTTGTAGCCTGGCCTTTCTTGTTCATTTATTCAGTGAGTTTTGTGTAACAAGGTTGTTACTGAAATGTGCAAATGAGAAGCAGCTAGCTGCAATATTTTAAATTTTAGAACATATCAATGATTTTTGAGCAAATCGGCTATGGCGGCCATGTTGTTTTAAAAATGAGTACCATAATTTTTTACAGACGTGTTCACAGTTATAAATAGGGGTGAGTCGGTAGTGGCGGGATACCGGTATCGAGACAATTATACTGAAATACCGTGACCACTTTCAGAACCAGAATCTCGAATCTCAGCTAATACAATTATTGGGAAACGTAAAATAGTAAATACCAAACCTTAATCTGAAGAAAATATGAACTATTATCTCATTTTTCACTAGATTTTAATGCATTTATTGCGATTTCTTTGAGAAAAACTGCCATGTTTTGGTTTACGGGAAATCATTTCCTGTTTGTGGGTCTATTCGATTGGGGAAATGCTGAAACATGAACTTTTTCGGTATCCCGGAATCGGGACGGTTTTGCATTGGCAGAATCCCGAACTAGAAAATCTGGTACCGTCGCACCCCTAGTTATAAACATGCTCTGCAAATTTGGTGAAGATCTGCAACTGTGGTAACATCGGTTTAATAGCGCCCCTTTCTAAATTAAGAATTTTAAGACCGAAAGTATTTAAAGCGTGTAAATGTCTGATACCCTCTCGAACCTACTCATCTGTAGATCCTGTTTACGTTAACATATCCTTAAAGTTTGGTGAAAATCCATGCATCAGTTTAGGCTGTGGAAGACCCACAAACATTAAAACTAGTGTTCTCAATATAATAACTTTTGTGGGACCGGGTGGGTAGTGATTTTAATGGGCGGATACTCGGGCACTTGCTCCTATGGGCGATAATAGGCGATAGTACTAAAATCTGCACATTTACAAATTTGAAACTCATACAAAGCATGGGATCCAACCATTTGCTTTATTTGCTTGACTAGTTGGTGCATTTAAAATGCCAGGACACGGAAGAAATGCTGATAAAAAAGGCTTCTGTACAGTACATTGAAAACACGGTTGTTTATTCCATAAAAATGGAGTCACATGATCTATTAGTTACACAGCTTGAATGTAGTTTCGGAATGGCAACTTTATTCAAGTAACGCATGCCACTATATGGCCAAATATAAAGAAAATAATGTTGTCGGAATTGGATACCTGTTTTAACACACTGACGATTTTCAAAGTGTTCCGGCATATGACAATGCATAAACAACCAAAATAACAGACAAATAAAATACATGTACTATAAATGGTGTACAGGGGTGAGAAAACAATATTCTTGTGCATTTTAATTGAATAGTTTCATTTTTAGGTTAATTAATGAAGTTGAGATATGTCTGTACTTGGTCAGCCAACATGAGCGATATTGGCAGAAATAATGCTTAGATTCGGGTATGTGATTTAGGATTCGGGTAAATATTCAGGGTTCGGGTACCCGGATACCCCTTGAGATCACTAGTTAAAACCCTATAATATTCAAAGCATTGCCATGGCAATAGTTGTTGCTAGATACCCCCAAAAAACTAATCAGCCCTAGATCCTCTTAGGTAAACAAATCCTGAAAATTTGGTCTAAATCCATGCATGGGTTTAGGTTGTGGAACACCCGCACGCTTTAAGATCAAGAAATCTTAAAAGTGTTGCCATGGCAACAGTTGTAACCGGATACCCCCGAAAAAACTAATCAGCTTTAGATCCTCTTGGGCTAAACACACCCTCAAAATTTGGTGATAATCCATGCACTGGTTTAGGCTGTCGAACACCCACAAGCTTTAAGACCAAAACATCTTAAAAGTGTTGCCATGGAAACAGTTGTTACCGGATACCCCCCAAAACCTAATCAGCTCTAGATCCTCTTGGGGTAAACATACCCTGAAAATTTGGTGAAAATCCGTGCATGGGTTTAGGCTGTGGAACACCCACAAGCTTTATGCCCACCACCACCTGGATGGCGTAGGTGACGACTATAACCCCAGCCCATAAAGGCTGAAAATTGAAGAAATTACATTAACTCTAGATTATACAGCATTGTTACCTTTCCTGGCATCGAGTAGAGCTATATCCTGAGGTGTTGACACAATGACTGCACCGTCTATGGGGATATTCTGTGACAATGACAGTTGCGTGTCTCCTGTACCGGGTGGCATGTCCACAACCAGGTAATCCAGTGGCCCCCATCTTACCTGTGCAAGTCAGACAAATGGGATTTAGTCATTTGGGATTAATATCTCATTCAAAGTAAAATTTTATCTCCCTTTTTAACAGGAAACCACACAATTTACTCCCACACCGACAGAGGTGAAGGTCATGTGATTAAATGTCAAATTTTATAACCATTCAGCTGGCTCAAGTCACGGTGTGATATTCACTTCTACCTCAATCACATTACAGACAGTATCCCCCGCTGTAGTAGGTGTTGGGTGAATCGCCTCTGTCCTTTAATAACCGTCTGATGCCAGTATTAGAACTTGTGACACAGTGGCCACATGTCCAATACCTTACATGTGCTACGGAAACTTTAAAAAGTTTAAAATTTCCGCCTCTGACAACCTCACCGTGAGCATGCAAAGATGAATTTTTTTCCAACAGTAACTGAAGTTGTGGTTGTAAAAGGTTGTGACTAGGTCGTGTTTCTATGTAATACGGCAACATAAGGTGAATGGAATAATTGGACTTTTTGCCATTGTGTCACAAGTTCACATACAAACCTCCGATGGTAGTTGAAGGACTGGGGCAATTTGCCTAAAAACTATAACCATCTGTTATACCGCCTGTAATGTGAATGATGCACCAAATCTTTGAAGGTATCCTTGGAGGTGGTTCTGAATAAAACCTCTAACCGCAGGACACACCGCCTGTAGTGTGACGGGGGCATAAGCAAAAACGGCCAACAGCAAGGCTGGTAATTGGAAAAAGTAGATGGACCCCGAAAAAGTGTTACACTTGAAAATTACACATAATATTATAAAACATGTTGAAAAGGGGGAAAAAGACGGTTACATGGTGACCTACTGAACACTGTATTGAATATTTTTGTCCTAAATACTAAACTGAAATTGTGAAAGTGAAACTTGTGATGACCAAAAAAAAAACAAAACAGCATAATCACTTTGAATTAGATATTTCTGAAGAAACGAATATCTTTGGATGTTTGCCTAACAACTGGCTATTGTTTCTGAATGATGTAAGGTATATATGCAACATCTACTCTAACAACATACCCCTCTCAGAAGTTTCTGTATTGCTGACATGACCATGAGGCCTCTCCACACTATGGGGGCATTTTCATCTGTTAAGAATCCCATGGACATACTAGTAACAGGAAAAGCAGACATACTGAAAACTGGGACACAAATGCACATGCAGTAACTAATCAGAGGATAATTTTCAACAGTTTAATACGCCAGACAGCTTAAACAAGGCCACTGATACAACATTTAGGTCACACAATTCAAAGCTTTTTATACCCTTTAAGTGCTGCTGATATTGCTTGGAAGGTAAAAAGTCAATGTAAATTATTGAATATATTTCTTCACTATGAATTCTACAATCTTCATACAGTAAAACTTCATCTACATTTATAAAGATTGCAGGTTTTAACTGTAATTAAGGATGAATCATTAAACCCTGACAGAATTTCAGCTGAACAATTTATCCTAAGACAGGAAAAGCATCTGGGTCATTTTCATGAACATTAGCACAATTTTAGAACCATAAAATTTCTAATTCCCTACATGAGGAAATGAGAATCTATAATGTAATATTAAGTTTTTGTGTTACATGGTTGTGATAAAAATAAGATTATCTATGGTCTTTTCACTCATTTTCTTGCAAATGTTGGACACATGATCTGCATCAAACAAGATACCCAGATTCCTCCAATGTACAATGTCTGATGTCCTTATGAGCACAGTTAAGTATCAACTGGGGTAACTTTAACACTGATTGCAATATTCTTACCATTTTACTCCAAAATTGAGAGGGGGCTCCATCAGATTTTCTAAAAGGGGGGAAAACAGTATAAGGTGGGATAATAACAGAACATACTTCTTACTATTTATAACATTTTACTGATTTACCATTTCACAAAAAATGCAACTATATACAAATATATACACAGCAATGTCTTGGTAATAAGGTTGTGGTTGGTGGGAATTACTAAAACATGCGCTTAAATGATGGTCTTCTGCTCATAGGTTACTCATGTATGACATGTGACTTAAATGAGATACATGGATGCCAGGATGGTTCTGTGCCAAAAAAATAAGTGAAGGGATGTATTTAATGAAGTACATAGAAAATATTAATAGTGTAAAATAGGAACTGGTCAGTGGAGCTGACATCCCAGTATCCAGACTATTTAACTGAAACACCAGAACATAACATTACATGTGTAACCACCATTTCAATTGTCAGAACATAAAATGTCAAAACATTTAAAATATTAGAAATAGACAATAAGTCTGAGGAGATGAAAACCTTTAGCCAATATTTTTGGCAGATTTTTTTATCATTCATAGCTATTTAGATGGGAAGTTTTATTTTTCTTAAACTACACTTCCTGTCAGTGGGCTCATCTGGTTTGAACAACATTACAACTTTTTCAGTCTCTTGGAATCCGATTAGTTTCACAATGGCTGATGCTGATATTTAAAATATGCTACCCATCCATCATTTATGTTAAATGGGATTTGCTTGTCTTTGCTCTGGTTCACTTAATACCCTTCACTAGTGCAATTTTCTTACTACTTTAAAACGAGAAATGTTCGCAGCTATTAAAGTTCGTGGTTTTCCCTTTAAAATTTAATTGGCACTATTAAAGTTCATTGATTTTTCCCGTTTTATGAGCGATAATTCCCATATTTGGGTGTATACTAGTACTAAACTAAATTTCGGGCGATTTGTTTTCGTGCTTTTCCTGTGATCGGGAAATTCGCCAAATAAATCGTCTGCAAACATTTCTCGTTTTACAGTATATATTTTACTGCATTTTTTACAGACTTCTAAAATACTAAAACCATTCCGCACTTACGCTTATCAACATCAACTGGTCCTTTAAGATTCATCATCTTTGGAACAGACGGTCCATACACATCTGCATCCAAGATGCCAACCTTCTTGTCCTGAAAACATATTTAACTAAGGCTGTGATAGGTTAACTGATTACCCGAAAATGATCTGAATTCTTTGAGAAACCGAGCACAAAGTGTGATGAAATGGGTAATCGAAAAAAATGTTAAATATACTGTAAATCAATGAAAAACCATATTATTCCGTCAAATTTCTCTACCTGGTATCAGTTTTAAAAATTTTTTCATTTATATAGATTTATATGCTTTCTTGACATCATCCTACATGTTTGGATCTCTGATACTTCCACCGAGCGACAACTAGAACATGAATTAGGATTGGTTCTTTCTGAAGTATTTTTCTCATACCTTATAGTTGTACTTAATAGGGTAAAACTGAAATGTTGTTCTTAAAGAAGAAAAAAACTGGTTAAAATTGTATCTGCAGTAGTTTAAAACTTAATATGTAAAGACTTGAAATTTCATGGCTGAAACATACCCTTTCATTCTGAGATATTCCAAGTGCTATGTTGACTAAAAATATACAAAGAAAGTATGTAATATACTACATTGTATGACAACTGTTTGTACATTTTCATACAATTATACACCTACACTAACATACTAAATTATTATTTCACATGAAATTCAAAGTTAGATATATGGAAAAGTCTTTTATATAAATATATGCACAAGTTTTAACTCATTTTAACTCACTTATTTAAAACTGTTTCAAACTGAAAACTAAATTCTTATATTTTATTAAATTAAATCAACCTTACAAAAGTTGTTATGGAATACATGCACTAAAAATGTGTCAGTGTTTCAAATGCCTAATGCTGGCCCAGATCTTTGTAACGTGGACAAAGGAACCAAACCACAATGACCAATGAAATTGAAGAGTTCAATGGCCAAAAAACATTGCCTGTTGATTTCCATTGTCGTTATAGAATAGAATTATGATTGGTTATCAATCAATCTGTGATGTAGGTCATGACATACAAGGGAACCACCTGGTAAAATGGATGCTGGCTAGATAGGCTCATTAGACCAAGCCTGAAGAATGTAATGTATTCAAAAGTTGATAATGTTCTAGTACGGTTTATTGATGTTTGGTTTAATGGGAATAATAATGACCTAGTTTGAGTTCCCTATCATTTGGAACTGATATGGTTCGGCCTATCATACCTGGTGAATGGTGTGATATAGTGCTACAAATTAAGAGAGGGGTAATGAGCCAAGAGGGTTCATCTGGGCTGATTGCTTTCATTTTAAACAATATATCTGTGCCATAGAATCTGGCAATACGAAAAGTAAGTGCTGTAAAAGTATGAATTTAATAAGAATCCAAGTTATTAAGGTAGGGCAAATATTTAGCAAGGAAAGTGGAATATGACAGGATTGAATGTGCAATTAGTTTTTAAAATAAAAAAGGTCTAATCCCCATATTTAACTTATTACACAGTAAATATATGTACTGCCTCACATGTTTGAAGAGTAAAGTTTAAAACTCTCAAATTCCTGTATCTATAAATTATTTCAGACAATAATATAATTAATATTGTTAGCATAATGCAAAAACAACCTAACACTGACCCAATCCATTACATTAATGTAACCTCAAGTTTATAGCTCAATTACGAACACAACAAGCAACTTCAATTAATTTGTGACCTGCAGTTGTGCTTTTCCCAACACCTCCTTTCCCTGAGGCTACAACAATGACTTTATCTACACCCGCAATCGGCAATTTCTTGGGGAGGCCCCTTGAGGTAGGAGTTTCTGGCTTTGTTTTTGCTGCACTCTATTACATATAAGGCACAGTGAAACAATTTAAATCTTGGTTAGCAGACTTGCTTAAAGGTTAAAACAACAAAATGCAGGTAACAAAATAACAATATAATACCTTTCTATTGCCAAGACTGGCATGTCCAGCTATATTTCAAAAGTAAGACTGGTCATCCATGCTGGCAACCAGGTCCAAATTAATGGAGTACCAGAGCTCCATCAGTGTGAAATAAGTAAAAATTTCCACAAAACACAAATTTAAATTTTTCGAGTAATTTAAAGAAACTTGCTTCCAGTGTGAGCAATAGACATACTCTTTATAGTTCCAAATACAAACTAGAGGATCGCTCGCAAAAAAAAAGATAATGTTTTTGCATAGCAAAAACAAAGCGTCCCGAAACGGATATAAAGGTGAGTGCTAAAGTATTAAGAAAATGCTCCGTTTCTAGCCTTATACTGTTGTGGCAACCAAAGTCAGCGCAGTCTACTCTATCTAGCACGGTTTTCAAGATATAAGCATTTTTGTGTTTTGCAATTTTTGCAAAAAATCCAAAATGGCCGCTATATTTGGCGAAACAAAAATATTTTGAAAATTGGCATGGCTACTCTGCAGATATCCAGCAGGTAAAAAATTTTGTTGAATTCGCTCCATCTAGCACGGTTTTTCGAGATATAAGCATTTTTGTGTTTTGCAAAAACTTCGAAAATTCAAACTCGCCACCATTTTTGGTGAGACAAAACTTTTTGAAAACAAGACCACTGCTGCGGTGTGTATCTCCCGCCGAGCATTAAAGGAGAAGAAATAGCTTTTCCGAGATATTCACAATTTTTCATTTTCGTGTGTGAAAGCTCTTCCAAACATAGGTGAATGAGTTATTTGAGAAAAATTGGCTATCTGCAATACTTTTAGAGATAATTCGCATTTACTCATTTTGAGTAGGTGAGTAATTATCTACGGGTCTGAAACTTCACCATGTGAAAGCTCTCCCAAAAGTAGATGAATGAGTTATTTGATAAAATTTGGGTATCCGCAATACTTTTACAGATAATTAGCATTTACTCATTTTGAGTAGGTGAACAATTAGCTACAGGTCTGAAACTTCACCAAGTGAAAGCTCTCCCAAAAGTAGGTGAATGAGTTATTTCAGAGAAATTGGCTATCTGCAATACTTCTAGAGATAATTAGCATTTACTCATTTTGAGTAGGTGAATAATGACCTACGGGTCTGGAACTTCACCATGTGAAAGCTCTCCCAAAAGTAGATGAATAAGTTATTTGAGAAAAATTGGCTATCTGCAATACTTTTAGAGGTAATTCGCATTTACTCATTTTGAGTAGGTGAGTAATTAGCTATGGGTCTGAAACTTCACCAAGTGAAAGCTCTCCCAAAAGTAGGTGAATCATTTATTTGAGAAAAATTGGCTATCTGCAATACTTTTAAGAGACAATTCGCATTTACTCATTTTGAGTAGGTGAGTAATTATCTACGGGTCTGAAGCTTCACCATGTGAAAGCTATCCCAAAAGTAGATGAATGAGTTATTTGAGAGAAATTGGCTATCTGCAATACTTCTAGAGATAATTCGCATTTACTCATTTTGAGTAGGTGAGTAATTACCTACGGGTCTGGAACTTCACCATGTGAAAGCTCTCCCAAAAGTAGATGAATAAGTTATTTGATAAAAATTGGGTATCTCCAATAATTTTAGAGGTAATTAGCATTTACTCATTTTGAGTAGGTGAATAATTAGCTACGGGTCTGAAACTTCACCATGTGAAAGCTCTCCCAAAAGTAGATGAATGAGTTATTTGATAAAAATTGGCTATCTGCAATACTTTTAGAGATAATTCGCATTTACTCATTTTGAGTAGGTGAATAATTAGCTACAGGTCTGAAACTTCACCAAGTGAAAGCTCTCCCAAAAGTAGATGAGTTATTTGAGAAAAATTGGGTATCCGCAATACTTTTAGAGATAATTTGCATTTACGCATTTGAGTAGGTGAGTAATTAGCTATGGGTCTGAAACTTCACCATGTGAAAGCTCTTCCAAAAGTAGGTGAATGAATTATTTGAGAAATATTGGCTATCTGCAATACTTTTAAGAGATAATTCGCCATCTAGCACAGTTTTCGAGATATTAGCATTTTTGTGTTTTGCAATTTTTGCGTAAAATTCGAAAATTTAAAATGGCTGCCATTTTTGGCGAGTCAAATTTTTTTTAAAAATTGGCATGGCTACTCTCTAGTGATACCCTGTGGGTCAAAAATTTCATTGAAAACCCTCTATCTAACACGGTTTTCGAGATATAAGCATTTTTATGTTTTCCAATTTTTGCAAAAAATTCAAAACGGCCGCCATTTTTGGTGAGACAAAATTTTTTACAAATTGGGATAGCTACTCTGCTGAGATACCCTGTGGGTCAAAAATTTCGTCTTATAACTCTGTAACCGTTAGGCGGATTCTTTTCAAATTTGGCAGGTTTAGGCAGTAGCCTTGGGGAATTTTTTTTAATATGCTGCAGTGACATTTCAACCAATCAGAGAGGTCACATGACCAAAATTGTCTTTTTTCGATGGGGAAGCTTGTCCGGATGATAACTTGAAAGGAATTTTATCAATTCACCTGAAACTTGGCAAATACAATCATTCTATTAAAATCTGGAAATCATTAGATTCTGGCATTGATTGGTTAAGAAATGGCCGAGTAATTAATGATTAATTAATCATTATGAATTTTCCAAATAAGGAAAACACAAAAATGCTTATATCTCGAAAACCGTGCTAGATAGAGCGATTTCGACGAAATTTTTGACCCAATGGGTATCTCTGCAGAGTAGCCATGCCAATTTTCAAAAAAATTTTGTCTCGCCAAAAATGGCGGCCATTTTGAATTTTCCGCAAAAATTGCAAAACATAAAAATGCTTATATCTGGAAAACCGTGCTAGATAGAGCGATTTCGACGAAATTTTTGACCCACAGGGTATCTCTGCAGAGTGGCCATGCCTATTTTCAAAAAAATTTTGTCCCGCCAAAAATGGCGACCATTTTGAATTTTCGATTTTTTCGCAAAAAATGCAAAACATAAAAATGCTTATATCTCGAAAACCCTGCTAAATAGAGCAATTTCAACGAAATTTTTGACCCACAGGGGATCTCTGCAGAGTAGCCATGCCAATATTCAAAAAAAATTTGTCTCGCCAAAAAATGGTGGCCATTTTGAATTTTCGAATTTTTCGCAAAAATTGCAAAACATAAAAATGCTTATATCTCGAAAACCGTGCTAGATAGAGCGATTTCGACGAAATTTTTGACCACAGGGTATCTCTCCAGAGTAGCCATGCCAATTTTCAAAAAAAAGTTTTTCTCGCAAAAAATGGCGGCCATTTTGAATTTACGATTTTTTCGCAAAATTGCAAAACATATAACAATGCTTATATCTCGAAAACCGTGCTAGATAGAGCAATTTTAACGAAATTTTTGACCCACAGGGTATCTCTGCAGAGTAGGCATGCCAATTTTCAAAAAAATTTTGTCTTGCCAAAAATGGCGGCCATTTTGAATTTTCGCGCAGAAATTGCAAAACACAAAATGCTAATATCTCGAAAACCGTGCTACATAGAACGATTTCGATGAAATTTTTGATCTTCAGGGTATCTCTGCAGAGCAGCTATCCCAAAGAGCTTTCACTCGGTGAAGTTTCAGACCCGTAGCTAATTATTCACCTACTCAAAATGAGTAAATGCTAATTATCTCTAAAACTATTGCGGATACCCAATTTTTATCAAATAACTCATTCATCTACTTTTGGCAGAGCTTTCACATGGAGAAGCTTCAGACCCGTAGATAATTACTCACCTACTCAAAATGAGTAAATGCGAATTATCTCTTAAAAGTATTGCAGATAGCCAATTTTTCTCAAATAACCCATTCATCTACTTTTGGAAGAGCTTTCACATGGTGAAGTGTCAGACCCATAGCTAATTACTCACCTACTCAAAATGAGTAAATGCAAATTACCTCTAAAAGTATTGCAGATAGCCAATTTTTCTCAAATAACTCATTCACCAACTTTTGGGAGAGCTTTCACTCGGTGAAGTTTCAGACCCGTAGCTAATTACTCACCTACTCAAAATGAGTAAATGCTAATTATCTCAAAAACTATTGCGGATACCCAATTTTTATCAAATAACTCCTTCATCTACTTTTGGGAGAACTCTCACTTGGTGAAGTTCCAGACCCGTAGGTAATTACTCACCTACTCCAAAGGAGTAAATGTGAATTATCTCTTAATAGTATTGCAGATAGCCAATTTTTCTCAAATAACTCATTCACCTACTTTTGGAAGAGCTTTCACACACGAAAATGAAAAATTGTGAATATCTCGGAAAAGCTATTTCTTCTCCTTTAATGCTCGGCGGGAGATACACACCGTGGCAGTGGTCTTGTCAAAATTTTTTGTCTCCCCAAAAATGGTGGCCGTTTTGAATTATCAAAGTTTTTGCAAAACACAAAAATGCTTATATCTCGAAAACCGTGCTAGATGGAGCGAACTCAACAAAATTTTGGACCTGCTGGGTATCTCTGCAGAGTAGCCATGCCAATTTTCAAAATATTTTTGTCTCGCCAAATATAGCGGACATTTTGAATTTTCGAATTTTTTGCAAAACACAAAAATGCTTATATCTTGAAAACCGTGCTAGATAGAGCAGACTGCGCTGACTTTGGTTGCCACAACAGTATAAGGCTAGAAACGAAGCATTTTCTTAATACTTTAGCACTCACCTTTATATCCTTTTCGGGGGCTTTGTTTTTGCTATGCAAAAACATTATCTTTTTTTTGCGAGCGATCCTCTAGTTATATTTATATTCAGCATTATGTTAAACAGTACATGTGATGATTCAATGAATACAAATACAGATCTAAAATATACAAGTATAGATTTGTTACAATTGAGGACATTATGGAATATTGTTGTGAATACTGAATCATGGAGCTTAAATAAGCATTCTATGATGAAATTTGTTAATTCTGTGTACAACTATTTCTATTTACTGCTGTACTAGTGTGATAAAATGTGCTATAATTGATGAAAGAGGCTATATACATGCCAGCATGTACATAGTGTTCTTTACTGCTCTTATATACATGCCAGACGTGCATATAACGATAGTAAATGTGCTTGTATACACGCCAGTGTGCATATTAGAGTATTTTATTCCTTATATACATGCCAGTGGTGTGTATATAAAATACTTAAAGACATTATACCGTAAATTTCCAAAATAACGCCCAGGTTCAAATAAACGACTGGTTCAAATTAACGCCTGGGTACCAAGCACACTGTTTACAATTTATGACACTGTTTTTATACTTCAATTTAACGCCTGGTTCAATTTAACGCCTGGTCTGATGACATTTGAAAATAATTAACGCCCAGGCCATATTTTGGAAAAATACGGTATGCACACCAGTTTATATTAAAATACACAGATGATGTAAGGTGTAACTTATTGTTGTAGTTTCATGAATATCTTCCCTAAAATTAAAAGAACATTTAATCCAAGCAAAAACCTAGAACATTGATGATTTATATATAAACCTGTATGTAGAGGGATGCACAAAACCACTGACTCACAAAAAAAAACTTATATTCATATAAATGCTGACGTACTACAGAAGTAGCCCTAAATATTTATATCTAAATATAAATAAAATGATACTACATTAATATAATTATATGGCTTATTATATTATATATTTCTCAATTTTGTAAAAAAAATTAAATAAATTTATCTCCATTGTTGAAAACCTGAAGAATATTCTCAACACTGATACTTAAAAAACATTAAATACATTGTTAATTTTGCCTTATGAGCTACTAAAATTGCATGACCTCTCCATTTGATATATCTATAATTATTATAATAATTTATTAATGATTTATTTATTTATTTCTATTTGCCATATGTAAATCTTCATCGATAAAACCATTGCATGTACTATTGATGAATGGTAAAATATCTTTTTTTTGGCTTTGTGGAAAATAGTTATTTTAAAATCACTTTTGAACAAAAAATGTCAAATAGCATATATTTGGTATTATTTAGCAAATATAGCAAACATTTTTAGATAAATTTCATTGGCTAAAACTGGCATGTATATTAGCAGCTAATTTCCATTATATACACACCGGCGTGTATATAGCCGATTTGATAATTGATATCACACTGTTAAAATGGATTATTGCAAAAATGAAAACTAATAATAACTGAGACAGAGTTAAATATTTATTAGAATTTGAAATTTTCTGATTTCAAAGCATCACACCAAAAGTTTTAACTGTATTTTAATGCCAATAGATATGTAATTATCAAGAAAAAATAGTGGTCAGACAGGATCTGAAAATCAAAATCAGTTTCTAGGGCTCTGAAACCAGTGAAATCTGGGATTTTGAATGCTTGCCCTGATATGGTGAAAATAAACTATGAGTGTACATGAGCCATAATTTAAATAGGAAATATGTATTTCTGAGACATTTCAAAGTCTATAAACTTCATTTGCAATGAATATAAAGTAAAAATGTAAAATATTTCCTCAAATTTATTTGTTCTTTGTTGTTTTGACAAGGTATTAACCATTAGAAAGCCTATTATAATGACGTTTTCAATAACTGGTACATAAATATTCTTTGCAGATTTTGTCATTTCTAATGAAGCAAAACAAAATATGGTATGCTGGTTTACTGTTCACACTATTGAGAAGAAATGGGAATTTATTACACTTCATCAATTCCAACAATCTTCACTGCAGCTTGTATGTACAATTAAATTGATATTAAGATGATTTAGAATGTTGCCAAAGTGGCATTTATCACACTGTTGCATGCCTGTTTTGTGTAAGAGTACATTGGTACTAAAACATAAATCTGTAACTGCATAAAATATAACGTTTAACTGAGGAAATGGCAAACTTGCTCTGCTGAAAACAATATAAAACATTTAATATTTATATTTCAATTATTGCCAATATCTTTTTGATGCCAAATAATTGTAAAGATGAAAGAAATGACAAAAATGGCACCAAAACTCGAGGAATATCTGGCAAATAACATTTATAGAAGCATATCTTAATAACACATTTGTAAACTGTATTGTTCTGTGTATATTTCTTTTGTGTAGTTTATATTTCCCCAATCCCTCTGCATATATGCTGTTACACATTTGCAAGGTTTACAAATATTTAAAAATGTTAAAAGGCTGCACATCATTGCTAAAAAAGGACATTATAGCAACAAAAAGGAACTGGCCCATGTCTGTTCATATTTGTTTTAAAGAAATTTTTGTTTGTCTACACATATAGATATAATTTTATAAATATTTATGTCATTGAGAGCACAAGAACTAGGTATGTGACTATCAGCCAGATACCATAGCAAAATGCATGTCATTTATACTGTCTTGCTACCATTTATCACCGGATACCAATTATCACCCGGCAAAATTAACATAAACATAACTTGACAAACAGTAAATCTTTCAAATCAAGAAAATAATGCACAACTGTTTCCAAAACGAATGGAACAAGTGCATACCAAAATGTTTTGAAAATATTTTCTCATTACGTAAATATCCTTCTAACATGACGAGTTGCGCAGAAATGTGTTTTGGTTCTAGGCACACACATTTATCTGGGACAACAATCACACCGCTGTTCCATCCTGTGTGATTTTGTCGTTCGAATTTAGTAGTCGTAAATAACTAACTTCAATTAAATAAAGTAAACTTTAACATTTTAACAATAACAAAAGGAAAACAATAACAATAAGATAACAATATAAAACAATAATAAGACAATATCAGAAATGTGTTTAATGGATTGAACAGCTGGTTGCTAAGGTCACCACAATGTAAACAAAGGTACGTAAAACAATTTATTTCTTGTAGAAGTGCTAGTGGTGGGACCGTTTGCAGAAATCAAAACCGGTTACCGGGGCTTTGAAACGAACGAAATCCGGTATTTTGTATGACTTATGGTGTGCAGTAAAATTATCCGCAGAGCATACATGAGGCAGAACTCGAAACTGGAAATGGCTTTCGCGAGATATTAATAAGTATCTAAACATAATTTTTGCTCAATAAAATGTAAAAATGTGACATATTTTTCAAAATATGTATATTTTTTGTCGTTTTGAAGAAGTATCAGCCATTAAGTGGTCTAAAATGGTGACGTTTTCAATTACCGGTTCCCAAATATTCTTTGCAAATTTTGTTATTTTTGCCAGAAACAAACAAAAACCAGTTACCGGTTTACCCCCCACCACTAAGTAGTGCCTTGGTTGAATGTCATAGTGGTGGTTGACCAATTCACGCCCATGTACCAATTCACGCCCACCCCTGAATTTATCCAAAACAATCACAGTTAAACAATATATTACAAATGTATATGATCAATTTGATGATTATCTATGTGGTAAACATCTTCTCTATGAAAAATTAGAAATCTTCAAAAAAATTGGTGGTGGGCCTGAATGATTTACGTGTATATCGCACCCACAAAAAATCGCTACCACTAACTCGCACCGGCAAATTGCACCCGTTTCTTTAATTCAATATTTTTCTCCCTTTTTGTCTTTTTGATTCACACAAATGAATTAAGTTAAAATACATGGGAAACCTCACATAATACCATGATGTCATGAATATTAATGAGTAGTCTGTAAATTTTTATTGTTGAGAAATACCAAGGAATCATCAAATATTTCCTATATAAAATTGGAAAATATTGTCATGAAACCCCCATAGAAATCTGTGACCTCATGAATATTAATGAGTTGTCTGTGAATTTTGATCTTCAAGTAAAATATTTTCTGTGCATACATATTTAGAAACCCCACAGATTTCCATGACCTCATATATATTCTATGCAATTGTCAAGCACATCTACCGCTAATAAATTAACTGAATTGTCGAGATTGATTTAATACAATGCCGTGAGTTTAGTATTATAAAATATCATTTTTAAAGTGTGTGCGATTTGCGGGTGAGAGTTAGTGGTAGCGATTTGAAGTGGGTGCGATATGCACGTATCCCACCTGAATTGGTACCCGGGCGTGAATTGGTCCACCACCACTATACAAACCATCGATCATCACTTGTGGATTATTTTTACATTTTACCGCAGCTACTGGTCGGCCAGTGAAGTTCGTCACCTGCCGTAAAAATGCTCACGGATAGGCAATATTCATATCTAAATAAATGGAATAGCTGCTTTCAGCAACGGGGCATACATGTATGCCGAAAATTCACAGGAAAAACTCCTAAATATTACCATAAAATGCAGGTGACGAACTTCACTTGGGTGACAAAATTCACTGGCTGAGCAGTAATTGACAACCAGCAATTAAGTTTGACATAAATTATCCATTTATAATTTTTCATACAACAAAACGAAACACTGAAACCGTCAAGCAGTCATGCTGCGACTAAAGTGAGGCACCATATTATCGCCCACCAGTACATAAAACTCAAAAAGAAAATATTATTTCACGACTGGTTTAATGTAAAATATGTAAACATGATACTACAGTAAAGTTACAGCAGCAGATACGAGATGACACATTCCTGTTAACAGGGAAATGTAGTTTAAAAGAAGTCACCACACGAAAAAACATTTTCCGGAAGTAAATAATGTAGAGAGTGATGACTAAACCCATAATAAATACACCCGGTAACAGTCATCCGAACGGGACAGTAAAAGCGAACGCAAATATAAATAGTAAACAAACGAGATTAAAAGCCACAGATAATTATGTTTATACCTACCTATTGATGTTTATATCATTATTTTATATATTTGAATCCATTTCTACACTAACAGACAGTAAAAGTCTTTCCTAAATGGGGTTTTCCCTTACTTACCTTACTGGAATGAGGAGGCCAGAGTCAGCACCTAGCCCACGTACTGCACTGTTTTAATGAGCATACAGTTTTTTTATAAAGCTGATTTTACATTAAAACTGTGAACAGTATTCTAGATATGTGTTCTACAGAATCTGTTCAGCAGTTATTACCTGCAAATGAAATCCATAGCTCCTCAATGTGGAATTCAGTAGGCCTGTACCTCTCATTCACTTACATAGTGTGCACTACTCTTGTTATCTATGTTCCAAAGTTTTTTCTGAGTCGGTTATAACTGGGATTTATAACTAATTATGAAACTTATTTCTCATGAGAAATTAATATAAGTATAACAGTATAAACATTTACCTTGTTGCCCATGTGTGCACCTATATGAAATAAAAACTGAATCTATTGCAATATTTTTTTTCTTTCCATGTTGCTTTATGGTTTCCCCAGACCTTCAGACTTTCCTAGTTTCTTTTAATTCAACTTTTGATGGAAATTAGAGTGCATAGTTAAATCAATGACTCCAATTGGGATCCAATGGCCCACCAACTAGTGGGACATCAAGGGTACTTGGGATTATTAGATTTTGAGTGTCAGAACCAACAATATTTTTCATCAAAATGCTAAAAGTATCATATTGTACCCTTATTAATAGCCTCAAAACTTTGATAAAATTGAGTTTCTGCAAATTCATTATTAAGGTATAGTCAAAAGTATGTTCTCTCATCAAATATATGCATTATGTTCTACAGTGATTTTAAGTGATAATAAAACTTCAACAAGGTATTCTATATAGCTATCATCTGTTGTCAGTTGCTACTTATTTTGAGCCTCAATTTGTCTGACTCCTGTAAAAAATATGCGACATGTATCTTCAGATTGCTTTAATTTTTTATTGCTCTTAGGAATTTCTTTGTAAATTCTTTTCAGAATTTTATTATAAAGACAAGAAGTCAGAATCATTAAGTAGATCATATCACTTGTATCAAACTGGGTAGGGTGTTCCAGGGAAAACAGTGTAAAACATTGAATAGATGACAGGTCATATCATTTTTACCATTTTGGGTTGGGTGTTGTGGGAAAGCACTGCAAAACAGTGTACATGTCATACCAAAGGAGGTAGATAGCAGTGCAATACATTCAAAAGGTCATATCACAATGACAAATTGAAGCCAAGGCACATGAACAGTTTAACCAGCATACATTCACTGTTTATTATGTGAAATATTAATACAAACAAAATGCAAGCAGAAAAAAATTGCTATAAATTGTATTCAGAAGCTATGGAAATATGTTATCTACTTAGAAATTAGTAAAGTTAAATATTCTAGTGTCTATTATGTATATCCAAAGTATTATTAATGCATGACAAAACATACATTTTCTAGAAGCAACAAGGTAGATATATGGTTAGCCTTTGTGGAGAAGACTGAAAAGTCTCACAGCTACAAAAATCTACAAATGAAAGTTCTTCAAGATCTCCAATTTGCCTATATGACACTTCTTAATAATTGTATAATGTATATGAAACTACATTTAGTAATGATATATAAATTTTTTAAATTGATGTTCATATAATAGGAAATAATTGTGATTCTAAAAATCACTATATGCAAATAGTGTAAAAAATATCAGAGTTGCACACAAATAACTTTCAGGGACTGTGAATGGAGCGCAGGCTGTGGTTGGGGATCAACTATTCTCAAATATTAGTGTGCGGATTGAGAGAGTCCACTGCAAGGAGTCAATAATATGGTGATTTTAGTAGATCCTGATGGAGTTATTTGGGGGAAGGGATCAAGAAGTTTTAGTACACAGTGTGAATGAGTGTTGAGAGACACACACAGAGCCTGAGTGGGGGATCAGTGATGAATGTCTTCAGGATTGTTTTACCGGATGATATTTTAATAATTATTTATCTATAATGAATTTCAACACAAGATAAAAGCAAATTTTGACATGTTCAAAGGTCAACAGGTCTCTTTTCACTTAATTTTTATTTGTTTGCTGTTCACTTTATTCTTTTATCATTTGCCTATTTCATGGATGATATAATTGACACATAACTGAACATATGGGTTCTTAACCTTATCCATTATCTTTGCAAACATCCAAAAAACTTTGTTCAAGTCAAAAGTTTTACAAACTACAATGAAATGGTAGACAAGATTAATCACAACTAGCACAATTGCAGCATCTGTAACTAGATGTCACATGTGCAATACCTCTATTAAAGTTTATTAGCTCTAATGCATGTGATTTGTATACATGTGTAAAGTTATTGCCTCTGTTGCTGCTGTTGCCACTGTTGTTCTTGATGTTCAAAATGATGTTGACCTCAATCACAATTGAATAAACTGACTTGAATTGCAAATGCTTAGTCCTTGTTTTATTATTTGTCACCACTTGACAGATAATGCTTTTCTTCTTAATAAGCCAATATTTGAAAAAGCTAGAAAAACAATTATTATAATTTGGCCATAACTAATTATATTGACATATTTCTTACCTCTGGAGACTAATACACTTGCCTCTCACCTCTTAAGTCAGCGGTTCAAACCCCAGACCTTATGTGGCAAAGCAGGTAGTTGCTTACCAATTTTCGACAGTTTACAAATGTTACAACCTTGACCAACTGTATGTACTAGTTTCCTCTGCCCACAAAACTACCCATCGTGATGTGACCTATACATTGTTGAAAGTGGCATGAAACACCCCCAAAATAAATACCTCTGTATACAGTTGTATTAAATGGACTGGTTTCCAAATAAATACACCAAACAGTAAAATTAATAGAAATCATTGGGTTTCGTCTACCACCACTGGTCCCCAGTTTACATGGAATTAAAATACCTAACCAGCCCCACATGATTTATATGAAGACCTGGTATATATACATTTACTACTCCAGTGAAGAAACCCAACCATCCCCACTCCATTCAATTCTTTGGACATGTTTCTTGGTTGTTGCTCCTTAGAGTCCGTCTTTTGAAGGAAATTAAGTGCTATAAAAGTAATATTAGAAATTCATATTGTAACCAAACAAGCAAATAATTTACTTCAAGTACTGGTGTCAATCAGTATTCAAGTACACTAATGATGGGGCAAATTAATCAGGAAGTATTATAATATTTTGATTATAAATAAAATGTATCTCCATATTATATTACAATGGCCGATACTGCCACATACATACCCCAGATATCACAACTGCCCACTTATTTTATTTTGACTAACATTTGATTCTATACAAAACTAATTATTTTTATAGAACATTATGGTAACATATAGAACACACTAATTCTATACCTACTTTATTTGAATAAAACACATACAATTGAGATTTTTCTACTACATGTTGAATAAAATTATCAACCCGGAACATATTTATTATGGTGAATAAACATGTTGACTCAATTCACATCCGGTGTTTTTTTACGGAAATTACCAACCAAATAATGGTTATTCATATTCCCTATTTAATTCATTCTAATTAAGCCATAATAAATTAAGACTATATTGATCCTAGGTGTAATCCTTTAAAGATTGCTTAAAAATAAAAAGCAAGGAAATGAGATACCACTTCTCAACATACCATACTTTGAATCAATAATAAGAATAGTCCTACCCCTTTACACTAAACCTATTCATGAATAAATGAATAAATTTAGCTTTGAAATTCACTATAAACTCACCATAAATGACTTTTATTTGTGATACTCACCTGGACCCCTCAAATACATAACCCATAAGGTTAATTTGGAACTTACCTGCTGAACCCGCAAATACAGGTACAAAAACCGGTAGAACCGGTTCATACCGGGTCAGAGCCGGTTCAAAATGGTGGTACAACACCTGAACCCCTAAAGTACTTCAGGGAGTCCAGATGCACAGAAATCCATATCCTCTGATGAGACTGCACCCCTAAATCAACAGTCGAAATATAATAGCAGAAAAAGTTAATTATATCAGGCAAATATATTTTATTTTCCAAGTTTGCGCTATAACAGGAAGTTGTATACCTTTAAATTCAAATTTGGCATGTGGTTGTAACTAGTGTTCTAGGTATGTCCTATTTTAAGGTGACTATAAACTCCCTCCTATGTATTAAACAGTTATGTTGATTTTTTAAAAATTTTTCCATGGAGTTTACTGAAAATAACGTTAGAGATTTCATTCATATTTTGCATGTATATATAACTGACCATAGATAAGTGCCTAACAATAAGGTAAACTTAAACTCCCAGTAATAACAGAATTATATTCACTTTAAGTTTGGCACTATTTGAACAGTATTTCAAATACTGTGTAATTCTAGGCATGTTTCAGGTTTTTTTTTTTTTTTTTTTACATGTACTATATTCATATAAATGCCCCATTTACATTTCTAGGATTCTGAAAAAAAAGATGTTTTTAGTATATGCCAAATCAAATAAACACTAACAAGATAATAAAACAAAACATGGCAGAATGCTTCAAAATCTACAAAACATATTAGTTAAAAGTCTATAATTTATTCAGTTTTAAGGTTTGTTCTCGGACAACTATACATGTTGGCAATTGAGACGCAGGTTGTAAAGGGTCTATTGATGACCCATTGCCACATGGCTGCAGAGTTGGTTTTTATCTGTAACAGGTAATCCCTTCTCCTTAAACATGCATTGCCCCAGGATGTTTAATCGGATGAATATATATTTTAAGTACACCACATCAGGACATGACAGAACAGCACAAAGACAACACAGCACAAAGACAACACAAGGCAAATATTTTGTGATTACCAGTCCCTAATCATGGTCAAAGATGCACAAGCTTTATTTATGTATATGTTATGTACAAATTGAGATTTTGTACATATTGCAACTTGTACAGATTTCTTGTGCTAGTTGCAACTTGTACAAGCTGTTTGTACAAGTTGCAACTTGTACAGGTTTACGTGTACAGGTTGCAACATGTACAGAATTTGGACCTGTACAATTTGCAACTTGTACAAGATTCACATTTTATCAAATGCACAATGTATTTCAATGAATTAATACTTAAAAACTCGTAAAATTAACATATATATACTACTTAGATAAGCACCAAACTGTTGACCTTTGTTTTTTTAATTAATTTTGTTACCAATTCACTGCAGTTTTAATTTTCATATAGTCGGAGTCACGCAAGCCTACCTGAAGCCTGTATCTGACTTCAGACTTTGGTGGTGGTGCTCACCTTATAATTTTGATAATGTTTTCTGCCAAGAATTATCCCAAATTTATTCTTTCTGTGACAAAGGGATGAATATAATTGATTCTTTTATGATGACAAAATCGCATGTAAATAAAACTATGCAATAAATGTGATCATCCAGAGTTTTCTTTACACAAGATACACATCAGTTGTAATTACATGGTCAGTTGTCCTTTTATACTTTAGCTTAGCTACTTCTGATCAATCAGGTAAATCACAGAATATTTCTGAAACAGCATCTAAATTTTGAGACAATGCAAGAAATGTCATTGGTTAAAAAGGCATGTGTCAATTACAATTATGCAATATACTTTCATCTCTCATGATTAAGCCACACGTCACATTCATGCACAGTTTAGTAACAAGCACAAAAGGTTTAATTTTTCTGCATAATGAACAATGAAAAAAACCTTTACTCTTGAGTGATAAACTACTAACTTGATATATTAATATTAATATATTAATATTTTTTTGTATTTAAGTGTTACAGGCCAAAATTTTAAAGGTTTTTATGTGATTTCAGTGTAAATTTTTATGAAAAAATTATATTTATGTGATGATTTAACATTAATTTACATATTTATATTAATAAAATAAGATATATTTTCAATAAAATTGTTAATTTAACCAACATTCATTTTAAATCCAACTTGTTTGACAATGTTTTACAAGTTGGGTTGATTTGATCGTGAAATTCTGTACAAGTTACAACTTGTACAGTCAATCTTGTACAAGTTGCAATTTTTATAAACTGCTTGTGCAAGTTGCAACTTGTACGGGCTCTTTGCGCAAGTTGCAACTTGTACAAAATCTCAACTTGTACATAAGATATATATAGTTTATATTTACTAATCAATATTTACAATTTCATTTTACTTAAAAAAGATTGCAGATTTTGCTTCAGGGTCTGTAACTTTGGGCATTTTTTTTATTTGGCCCTCCATATGTAAAACTTTACCTGAATTATAACTATGTTAACTTCATTGACAGTCCTGTTTTCTTGCTCATTGATTCCAAACAATATATCATATGTTGATAAAGTTTTCTTAAAGTTATATTTTTGATTTAAATTTTTTTGTATGTCAACTCACAAGTTTTTAATTATGTGACATTCTACAAAAAGGTGCTCTGTTGTCTCTTCCTGAAAATGACACCAACCACATGTACTGTATGCTTTAATTTTCATATTGTATAACATACTGTTTGTAGTAACACAACCGTGTATTATCTTATATTGCAAGTCTTTTACTTTGTTCTCTACCTTTAGGTTATATGAACGGATAAATAATGTCTGCCACTGATCTTGATGCAGATTATATTTTATAGAATTTTTTTGCCAGCCCATAGATTTTTGCAATTTTTGTTCAACAAATTTATTATATAAAACTGTATTCATTACAGATCTCATTGGACACACTTTTTTGTTTATGTTATGCACAAATTATGTTTGGCTCACATCAATATTTCTATTTAAATTTTTTTTATTCCATAATACCTCATCACATACACTACCATACATAAAAAACATTTTTTGTGTGTACTAAAGATGACCAGTGTAAAATCACCTTATAAAAACGATTGAGGTTTGTATTACAATCTTTTGTGTCAAAGTTAATTTGCAGAAAAATATGTGTTTATTTTTGTTTTACGTAATACTTGAACATTATATGCCAAGTATTATTACGGGCTTCACTATAATATCTTTGGATCCATTTCGACTGACGGGAAGCTTTTTTGGATTCAAAATGAAGCATTTTTTGGCCTCCCAATTCATTTTTTATAGTTTTTTTTCACATTTAAAATTGCAATACAGTACATAGCACTTTATATTAATAAACACAAAGGACATACACTAAAGGAGGTACACCTACAACACATAAACAGGTATAAACAAGTACAGTGACCCGCATACTGACATTACAACTTAAGTTGCACAAATTTCAGATGGCATACTACATAAACAATTGGAGACTTTTCCAAATTTTTCCTGAAATTTATTATTTTCCCCTTTCACATTATGTGCAATAGAGATAATGTAGAGTTGTTTCTTCAATAGCAACATAAATTCACCAAAGATAATCTTCTTATTCATAGACTTCTTATTATTATTAAACCATTTTCCTAATAAAAGAAGATAATTAATTAATAAATAAGTCATCAATATTTGAAGAAATGATACCGAATAGTGTCAATAACTTTATGGCTACAGTAAGTGTAAAGTGGAAATTCAGCTAGTTTCCAGTTAAACATATTATGATTGCAATTTAGGGTTCTATTAATAACCTTGTACTGGAATGTTTGAAGATATGGCTCAGTTGTAAAAGTGTATACCAGTTTGAGAATGTTACTCCATTCAGCAAATTCCAAAAACAGATATATGTCAATCCATGTTTCAAGTGATGTTGGTGCTTGACATTTATTTTGAACAATTTTCCAGAAAATACTGTTATTCTTTATATATTCAATTGGTCTCAGATATGTGTTAATTGATAGAGATTATGGACATTCAATTTTAAAATTGGGTGATATTTTGTGTTTTTAATTTCAAACACCATTCTTTTGGAACTGCAGCAATAATTCCATTGTAGTCTAGTCGGTTTATCTGATTCAATAACTTTGGTAGTATAATATCAAACTTTAAGGCTTGGCCATTCAAATCTATAATATCAATAATTTAATAAAATCAAGTATCAAAAGTGATTTCTTATTTCCTAGCGTAGATAATTTTACACAAGATTATTAACTTGAATATACCTATTATATAATAAAATTAAGTTAATATTTCATTCACAGACTGTGGTCTTTTTATTTTGATTGAAAACCATGAATTCAGAACCTGTTGATAAAATTTTGTCTTTGCTACCTGGTAATTTCCTTCAGTTAACTAACAGTTAGCTAACTAAGTCTAACAAATCTTTTTTGCAATGCTAATAATGGCCATGACAAAACCTTCCATCTCCTGCTACTTCCATCAAATAAATGTTTAATCCAAGAATTTTTTTTGCATTGTGTGAATACTATAAATATACGGCATTTTGAGTCCCCCATTTTCAATACCATTTATTATTGTATTTCTTTTTATTCAAGGGTTTTCTTGTTCCACAGGAAATTAAATAGTAATTTACTTATATTTTCAAGTATATTAACAGGTGTATGCTGCTGCTGAATAAATGCAACAATGTGGCGTCGACTAGAGATTTCAGTATTGTTATTTTTTCTTTCCAAGAAAGGTTTCTTGAACTCCACATATCGAGCGCCACTGTTTTTAATCATCTCAGTGTAATTTAATTCTACACTGGTGCTTGAGTGTATAGAAAGCCACACCCCAAAGGTTTTAAAATATGTTTGTTTGACTGTGATGTTTTTAAAAGTTTCTTGGAAGGGCATTTTCTGTTAAACATAAAGTACCTAAAGTTACAATCTCGGTTTTGTTTATATTTAGTCTTTATTCAGAGCGCCTTCCAAAGTCATTAAACAGCTCGATTGCCCCTTCAATTGAAAGATCTAAATAGTTCCTCACCAATTCTAATCTCTTTAATTTTGACATGTGACCTTATATTTACAGATATTATTTTGGCCACTAGAATGAAGAGTAAGGCTGAGATTAGGCAACCCTACCGTATTCCTCTGCTTAGTGAAAAATATTCAGATTGAAATCCATTGTTTGAAACACATGACAGAATGTTCGTATACAGAAGGTTGAGCCAGTTGATAAATTTAAAGGCTTTCAAACTTTCAATTAAGAAAGGCCACTCAATAGTGTCAAATGCCTTTTCAAAAATAACCAACATTAAAACATCTGGTAATTTATTCAGTGATGAAAAAGAAATAATATTATCAATTATTCTTTTATTCTCACCTATATATCTATCTGTTATGTAACCCACCTGGTCAGAGTTGACCAAGGTTGAAATCACTTGTTGTAATTTAGTTGCTAGTGCTTTTGCCAGTATCTTATAATCCGTTGCCAGTAAACTCACTGGTCTCCATGATTTTAAATATCTCAGATCTTTCCTAGCTTTTGGTATAAGACTAAGTAAACCTCGTCTTTGACTCTCTGACAACTGGCCTTCAAAAAAGGAATATAATAATTTTTTTATAAAAATTGCTTGTAAAGCAATCTGGTCCAGGTGTTTTGTCATTTGCCATTGACATTACTGACTTATGCAAATCCTCTAGTGTTAGTTGAAATTCGCAAATACTCTTATTAATTGCATCGAGTTTAGAGATATTTGGATTTTTCAAATACTTATTTTATTGTTTTTGGTTATTATAAACATCAATTCTACTTTTGCATAAGTTTGTATAAAATGCTTTCTGTTCATTTATTATTTCAACTGGTAGTACAATTTCTGTTCCATTTGGTTTTATTTTTTTTATGTACTTAAGTTTATAGTTTCATTTTGTAAGATTCAGGAAATACTTTGACTTTTTTCCCCAAATTCCACCAACTGTGCTTTTGATCTCAAGATTATTCCATTCAGTTTTATTGTTTGTATATTTTCCCATTTACTTTTTACTGTTTTATAATGTAGAAAAATTTCTTCTGATTTATCATGTCTTTTTCAAGTATGTGTAGTTGTTTATGTAAATAATTCTTATCTTTTTGCTGTTTGGCTCATCAAAATTAGTATTAGTTAAAACTGATGATATTGTATCTTTTATCAAGGTCACATATTATTTATCATTTAATAGGCTGTATCCTCTGCCCCTTCTTTGTGTGTCAGCTAGCTCTAATTCTATTGTAATTATATTATGATCAGAGTGATAGCCAGGTTTTATTACTGCCTTGTTAATGATATATTCTAAAAAGTTAGAGTCCAACCAATAATCTAATCTAGACTGAACAATAGCATTGAGGCTTTTTTCATGTCTAGTGAAATGAGTAAGTGTTGTATTCCTGTCGCCAAATATCAACTAACGAATATTCACCCATCATGTTTTAAGGTTATTACAATATTTTGATGTGGTTTCTATAGTGCCTCCTTTTTTATCAAGAGCTGGATCTAAGTATACATTCAAGTCGCCTCCTGTTATTATGTTTTTATCACAATAGAGGTCAACTTTTCTTTTCAAATCTTCAAGAAAAAGATTTTGAACCTATAACTTAGTAAAAGTATGCAACAATCATTGTCTCTATCAATATTATCACACTTAAAATCAAGTCCTAATGTTGGAGGGATTAATACTGCAACCCCAATGCTGTTGGGACAACCATGCGAATAGTATATGGTGCCACCCCATTCTTTTTCCCACATCTTTTCATCAGATGTTATGGAATGTGTTTCCTGCAATAATGTGATGCCCTTATTCTTTTCTTTTAACCAAGTAAAAATTAAATTTCATTTAGCTTTATCTCTCAACCCTCTACAATTAATGAATGTATATTAGTTCACGGTAAATTTGTAGAGGACATTATTGAAAATGCCCAAAACTACTTTCAATACGCAAAACTAAGTTCACAAATTTTTTACTACATTGTTTTGGATGCAAATGCCATAATGGAAGTACATTGGTCACAAGAGTTACATGTAAATACACACATACCTAAAAGCAAAGCAAACAATACACACATGAAAGTGACATGTAAATAAAACACATACACAAAGCAAAAAAAAAAATCCCTATTCATAATTACATAAAAGTAAAGCAAACAATACAAATATGAAAGTGACATGTAAATAAAACACATACACAAAGCAAAAAAAAAAAATCCCTATTCATAATTACATAAAAGTAAAGCAAACAATACAAATATGAAAGTGACATGTAAATAAAACACATACACAAAGCAAAAAATAATTTCCCAATTCATATGACTAAATAATTTGAATTCTCTTCATTATATCCTGACAGCTGCCCCATAGAAATGCATAAATCAGTGAGTTTACCTTTTTAAATCACCCACGATGTTATACATACCAGTAATGATAGATTTCTAATGATAGATAAAGAAATTTAGAAAGTCCCTGTACTTTTATTATCAATATCTTACCTGTAAATGTTAATTTCTGCATCCTCTAGTTTAATGTTTTCTACATTTTTTCTAGTCAAAAACTTCTAGTCAAGTTCCTATTAGCTGTTTCCACTAGTAGTAATAGATGTAGTGAAATCGCTCCACGGATGTGATAGGGAATTGATCTTTAATGTAAGTTCCCAACTAAGGTCAATGCTTCCAATCACTTCCATATGGAAGGACTACTGCAAGTATCCTCGACTGACATATTAACCAATGTACCTAAAGCCCTTGATAAAGTGCATAGAATAAACTACACATAACTCTAAACTACACATATGGTAAATGCAGTAGGCAAATAGTCAACATTTTAATTGCTAAAGATGAGAATAAATAACTGTATGAGCATTTTATTTTGTCAATCTATTTTGTTTTAATAATAATGGAATAGTTACAGTAGTTTTATTTATTTATTTGGGGTTTTACATTGCTTTCATTGCTTAATCACTTCTATTTTTGTTAATCTATTTTGTGAATAGTTACAATAGATATGTACGATCTTTAATGTAGTTTACCAGCTAAGGTCAATATACATCTAAGATCCTCGCATTTATCATAACAATTTTATTGCTAAAAGAACTGAGAATAATTAAATATATGAGCATCTTATTACGTGGAGAAAATGATATGTACAATTAAATATATGAGCATCTTATTACGTGGAGAAAATGATATGTACATACAGTTAGATATGTACATACAGTTATTTATTCAACCTTTATAATGCTCCACGGATGTGATAGGGAATTGATCTTTAATGTAGTCTCCCAACTAAGGTCAATGGAGATTCCAATCACTTCCATATGGAAGCCCTCACCTAAATTTACAATAGACGTGGAGAAAATGACATATGTACATACAGTTATGTATTTAATATTTATAATCTGGGGTGAGGTAGGTGAGGAGATATTCATCCATATGTGCTCATTACAGTTATTATTCTCGTCTTTAGCAATTAAAATGTTGACTAAGAATATGGACTAACTTACTTGCAATTAAAATGTTGTCTAAGAATGTGGACTAACTTACTTATACATGTAAATAGACTCTCCAGTAATTAAAATCTTGACTAACAACTAATCCACATATGGAAGCAGGAAACAAGCAACTTTAAAACTGGCATATGTAAAACTGTGGGAACTCCTATAATATTACATATGGAAGGTATACACGTGGACTAGGGACTGGTATAATTAAATATATGACATCTTATTACCTAGAGAAATGATATGTACATACAGTTATATTTATTCAACCTTCAACCTTGTACCACATATGGAAGAATATCTCCATTCTTCCTCACCTACCTCACCCCACATGGGACCTATAGCCTGCATATGGTAAATCAACTCCTTATTTGTACTCTCTGAACTGATCTCTTTTCTCTCTCCTTTACTCAGATAATTTAATAAATATATGATAAATTATTTGTATCTTCATGAAGTAGCATAGAATATTGTATATTTAATCAGGCTCCATATGTTTACCTCTCCTCTCATGAAGGGCATTTAAATCAACAGAATCATATGACCACCTCCACGTATATACTACCTTTTCAAAAGGTATTACCCTTTTTTGTACTCTCTGAACTCATATACTTCTCTAGCATATTGAAACAGTCTTTAATCATAATTTTATTTTTGTAAACTCTGATTTTAATGTTATTTTCTGAAACAAGTCTAGACATGTATATCAACCCAAAGAATTTTTCCTATCAATGAATATCTCATAAACATGTCCTAACATGTAGAACTAATCACCTGGAAAAGGAATGAATGTATCAGCAAAAAAATTGCTACAAAAATCGCAAGAAAATCCTCCCTCATAGTATTCAATCAAATATATACCGACAATGTTTGCTAACACAAGGAATTGTTCTGATAATAAGGAATCTACAGATTCTAATGAAGCAACATGTACTGCTGCCTCAAAACCGAGCAGTGGGCTCTCATTAAACGGATTCTCGAGAGCAAAGGATACCAATACTCATCATTATCATACTGGTTTCGCCTTATCTACAGATAAGCCTCAGCAATCCTCACAAAGGTCTAATCTGCAAAGACCTCTACATAAGTCGATGGATGTTAATTCACTCAGGAAATATGATGATAGATATGCAACCTTTAAATTATGGCCAAAAGCTCATCCTGTCAGAAGGGATCAACTAGCCAGGGCAGGTTTTTTTTACACAGGAGAAGGAGACAAGGTCATATGTCCTTGGTGTAATATATGTTTGAATGAATGGGAAGCCTTTGATTTAGCAATAGAAGAACACAAGAGGCATTCTCCATATTGTGACTTTATTTTAATGCTTTTTCCAATGCTTCAGTAATGGAATGACCTATAATATAACAATGACGAGAGTGTGATATAAATTAAAAATAATTCAACATATGGTATTGTCACATCAAAGCAAGAAAAAACTGTGTCAATTTTAACTCTATATAAACTCATAATTCTTCTCATTTATCAAATCATCGTCAAAAGTGTATCTAACTGTCTAATAGGACATAGAATCTAAATTTCAAAGAAAAATTATGGCAGAGGCATATCTCAATTCTAAAAATCAGGCAATAGCAATAACTACAACTTCAAATAAGAAGAGAAAGAATGAATCAACATCATCCACCAGGCTGAAGAAACCCAATACGACACAGTTGTCTTCAGTTCCAGTATCTACCATCACATGTAGTACGTCACAGCCATCTCTACTGAAAGCGTTTGAGAAGGCTTCCACTGCCTCAGCTAGTACATCTTCCGCTGCCACAAGTTCTTCAGAGACAAATCCACCATCCACAAACCCAATCTCAAACCAGGAGACTATTATTCTGCAACAGACTGTCGGTGAGGTTGTACGAAAAACTTTTTTCATTGGAGGGCAAAAGTATCTAATATTTTGGGGAAATAAAGGTTTTATTACAGATATTTACATTAAAGAATTTGCAAACGGAAAGGTCATAAATGAGGGTGTACATTTAAATATTTCAAAAATGATAGTTATACTAAGTTATGTAGATTTCATCAAGGAACCAATAAGTAGGATTAATAATGGTGAGAAAGACATTAATGTCAAATACCACATTGGTGCGGGTTATCATATATCTGTTAACAGTCCTTATAAGAATGTAGGGATAAGACTTTGGGAAAAATCCCTGAGTGGGAAAATTTTTCCCACTTAAAAAGGTATATCTTTAAAATTCCCTGAATGGACTGAACTCCTGAGAGTTTTTGACGAAATTTTTCTGTCTCATCAAGAGGTTTACACCGCTACATCTTGCCTTATAGATAAGAATATAGAGGGACATGATAAGACTACATGCGAGGAATGCATTAGTTTAGAAATGCCGCCATTAGGTGAGGTAGATATAATAATCCCACTTTAACCTCAAAATCTTATTGTACCATTAAGTCGAACAATTAATGAAAATATGTGAGTTAGTTGTGAGGTAGTTTAATATAAATTAGATCACCTATTGTAACAGAATAATGATAACATACTGCACACTTTTGACTTACATCTAATTCTTAAAGTATGCTAGAAATGCAAACTCTGTAGCCATAATCTAATATCACAATCTCTGGGTGAAGGAAAGAAAAATTTTTATTTTAAAACAAAGTTAAGAAGTGCATTAGGATACAGGAAAAAAATAGGAGTATAACACAATGGAGGCCTTTATCAATGCTTTCCTTGGCAAAAAATTTGCGGCTTACTATCCCAGCCTCATAGTTTCGACAGCAGCCACCTTGTTGAATTTAGTCTCCTTGATTGAGGAGGGTTCCTTTCGTGAAGGGATGTCAGTCATTCTTCTTCTCAACGATACAATTCCAAGCTACATAATGTGAGTACAAAATTTTTAATTTTTTATGTCATAAGATATCAGCTCTCATGTTTTCATTGGATACACTAGTTAAAGAAAGTAATTTTTTTCAAAATCAATACATTCATTTCTCAACTTAGTCTCATGTCTAATCCACCAGGATTTTAAGTTTGATTGAAAACTGTAATATTACTCATTGTAACTATGATTTTTTTATTGCAATAGGAAGACTAAAAACACCTCCCCATATTTTTTTATAGGACCAAATTTCCCCAGTTTGTCAGCTACATGGTTGAAGAACTGTCATCTGCAAGCTGTTGTGTCTGTAAAGAAGGACTAGAAAAGGAGGAAATAGTTCTCACAAACCCTTGTTCACATTTCTTATGTTCACAATGTTCAGGAAAGTTATATAGGTTGTGGAAGGATGAGGGAAAAGATAAGAAAAAATGTCCTTGTTGTAGGGTCCTACTTCTTCAAAATTTATTTACCAAGCCTTATATTGTCAACATGTCCTCACATTCAAAAACATCGTTATTCGTTTGGGTACCTATCATTGTTTATCTTAAAAAAGATTATGAAAATGACCTTCTTTCTGCCTTATCTAATGATGACCTTGCAGAAGCATTTAAATGTGCTTTTATGTTAAATTCCCCTCCTACGGATGCCCAAAGCTTACTTTGTGCTGAATGGAAGGAATATTATAACAATAAAATGGGGAGTCTGAGATGTTGCTCCTGTAAGGCCCATTTTCCGAATGAACAGCTGTTTATGGCCTCATGTGGTCATTTTTCTTGCACTATCTGCTCATCCTTCCTTCTGAATAAACCGAGAAACTCACCCATGAGGTGTGTTGAATGTAATGATATAATAGAAACAGGAATTAATGAATTAATATTCATGAGACCGCAATGATTATAAGATTCAATACTTTGAAGGAGTGCATTATGATATTGTACATAAACTTTGAAATATTTCACCTCGATTTTTTTTGATTGGAATGCTGTAATGCATTCTTTGCCTCCTCCTTAGAGTGAATCGGATTATTAATTACCATGAAAGTCTAAATGTGAGATTGTACATAAACTTTACAAATATTTCACTTCCATTTTCTGATTGATTTTGCATTTGAATTCCGTAGAGTGTAATGGAGTATTATTTAACATGAAAGTCTAAATGAAGAATCACATGTTTCTTTTCAGAGTAATATATATCTAGGAGGTTACATGCATTTAATTTAACCCGTACATACTGATAAACAAAGAAAGAATGTTATAACATGATGTAACTTTAATTCTGTAAAAAAATTCTGTATATTTAGTAACATTTCTTTACTTTATTATAAATTTAAAACATATCTGAATATCAAAGGAAATAAACAGTTCATATAGACACGGATGTAACTTTAATTCTGTAAAAATTTCTGTATATTTAGTAACATTTCTTTACTTTATTATAAATTTAAAATATATCTGAATATCAAACGAAATAAACAGTTCATATAGACACGGATTAATACATGTTTGTGATAATAAAAATAATGTTAATAATATGGAAAAAATTCTGGTATTCTAATAAACTACTTTTATTTTCAAGTTTTGCTTTTCTTTTTTTTTAAATTCTTGTATACTCCTCATCTGTTATAATGCTGTATTACAAAGATATTTTTTCACTATTTATAGATCAGCCCCGATCTTGTACAACTATGACCTTCTACAATGACCTTGTTCATATCTTCATCTGAAAACACGGTTCCATTTTGACTCTCTGCATTTGGACTGCTATCAACACCTTCATCTTGCTTATCTCCTATGTTACTCATATCACTTTGGTTATCTGCAATGTTACTCATATCATTTTCCAGTATTTTTAGTAATTTCTTTGGCTCAGTAAGGTCCTCATCGTAATCTGAAGAATCTAACTGTATTCCAGCTGTAAATGATGGGTACATTTCAATTGGGGATAAATCAGTTTTGAGGTTAATCCCAATGATACTGTCATTGAAGGCATTGTCAATTGAGAATGAATGGTCAGAGGTTTGAGTCATCTGATCAATCATGAATATTCCATTCTGAGATGAAATTGATAAATCAGCAGCTATCTCATTAATATTTTGAGTCACAATTTCAGCATCTACAGGAAAACGAGGATCCCAGTTTAGGCTTGAGCTAGTAGTATCTCCATAAGGCTCTGTACTTAATCCATCTAACATTTCATTCACTGAGGTGGATGTGCGAATCGATTGGTCAGCAAAATTCTGGTGATTTATATCCATAATATAATTTGAAATTCTCCTCACTGTATTTGTCACTATTCCACATCCATATTTCCTCAATAGAACAATTATAACAGCGAGGAAAATACCAAATATTGGTATGACAAAGAGACTGAATAATTTATTCTGGTATTTTGAAGAATATGATACATTATCTGTCGTATCTGCACTGATACTGTGGTCGTTACTGATTCCCTCAGTCACTGGCTCCATCTTCTGGACTGGAAATTTAAAGAATGTCATAACATTGAGTTACATATCATTGACATATATTATTGACATTAAAACAGAAAAACAATAAGGCGAGAATCATTTTCATTTCCTATTTTTTTGGCTAATCTGAGTTCAATATTAATGAATACATACTATCTTGTTTTTCCTAAAGATCTGGTCCGATGGTAATATGATAAAGTCCTCATATAGGTTCTGATCATCGAAACTGGAACCTTGTATATATAGATGAAAATATAAGAAGGATATAAATAATTATTTTACCTTTTTGACATCCATAAATGTTAACAATATCCTCATTCTCTTCTATTAAGCACTTTCCAAGACATTGCCATGAAATTGTTCTAACTTTTGGATAGAATATCCTTAACTCTTGCCTTGAGATGAGAAACTGCTCTACCTTACAATATTTAAAAGTTAATACCACAGCCAGGTTATTGGAACAAAATCTGAAATTTTCCTTGAGAGCCATCGCTCCCTGGAAATTTTTTATTGCAATTCCATATGTTCCGTCCTTCTGACATTCTACATTGCTACATTCCCTTCTCAGAAAGCAGACACTCAAGAACAGTATCAAAGTTGTGAATAATACAATATTTTTTCCCATATTTAGCAGAGTTTTTATATTTACAAAAACATATAGCGAGATTTGATATTATTCAATGCTGTGATCTCAAGAAAATATCCTCGAATAAATACTTGTTTTCTAGTACTATAATGAACTATCTGACCTTGTATGCGTAGAATCGATATTGATCAATGAAAAAAAGAATGACATTAACCCCCCCTCATCTTTAGTAATCTACGAGGAAAAAATTCGATAGAATTACCTAGAAATGATGATATTTCTGATTTATTTCAGATGCATATATATATATATATATATCTGTTGATATTCCTATCGACTCTTTTTTTACACAAATTGAGGTGCTATATAATAACTGAAACAAATTTATTAACTTTTTGGGAATGTTTTAGAATAAAAATAGAGGCACGTGGAGGAAATGCACTTTGACCTTTCCTCTTCATGTGTCAATGACGTCACAATATCATTTCATATGTTAAGCGTCAATGGATTGAGTTTTTACTGAATAAAAGAGATATACAAATGATGAACATATCACGTCTTGTCACAATTGCATAAAAAAAATTACAGTTGAATGTTTAAAAAGAACATCCCTATGACTTCAAATCACTTTCTTGAGAAGAAAGCTTGATAGGATTACCTAGAAATGCTGATATTTCCGATGTATTTGAAAAATCTTCTCTTTGATGGCAACATTGTGGTACCAAGTAATTGCTAAAAAAATAAGACATGAGACATTTTGTGATTATCTTATTATCAGACATGACTGATAATTTGTTATCATCTAAAGATATATCAGAATGGCATTTTTCATCCTTCATAACCTTTTATTTCCTTCAATCACTATCCTACACCTGCTTAGGAAAAATGTCTCATTTATAAATTTACTAATCTTACCTCCCACCATCAAAGGATGTCTCCTGAAAATGTTCATTAAATACACTGGTCATTTCAATCTCCTCATTAGAGATGCTATTCATAGGACTTTCTGCTGTCCCTCTTCTTTTGATAATACATCTGACACATATCCATCCAATTACTGTTATGAGAATTATTACTACACAAGAGGAAGTAAGGAGTATTATGTTCCAAAATAAATATCCACTTTTCGATTGAATATGCTTTTCATTATGGTCTGACATTGTAGTAATAATCGGATCAGGTGTGATATCCGAATTTGAAAATAAGGATGGATCTGTGAGTTTCTTTGAGCTAAAAGTGGTGCCTTGAAAACCATCATCTCTAGTTTCACTAGTTTCTTTCGTAGAGGTTATAGTAGGCGAATGTTCATCATTTGTTTTTGAAGAGCTCGTTTTAGTGATATCTTTTCTCTCTAAATAAAAAAATATAACAAAATATTTTTTGAAAAAAAGAAAAAAAAAAATATGGATAGAACAATATTATAATTTCAAAAATTTTTTTATTAATATTAGAATATTCACCTGTGCTGCTCCAATAAGATGTAGTACTGTAATCAGTCTTTGGATAAGATCTAGCAGTAGAGACATACAAAGTGGTTGGATAAGATGCACACATATTTGTATGTAAATTAATCTCTGATGGTATTCCATTTAACCAATCGCACCTAAAGTATCTCATATTCATCAGTGTGAGATGTTCCAGATTTGGAAGATTCCTTATTATTGATTCAAAATCCAGGATTTGAACCTGATCCATGTACAGAAAGTTTACGTTGACTCTGTATCTGAATTTAGGTCCAGTCATATCTATACAAGTTATCCTATTGTCAAAACAATAACATTGTCCCTGCTCACAACTGTAACCTTGAACATTTCTTAGAAATGAATTGATTAGGATTAGAATCAATAACATCCTCATTTTCTGAAATATATATATATATATATATATATACTCCTGGATTCATCATTAGGTAGACACTTCGGTGTAAATACACCACCTTAGGTAGACATTTTACTTAGGTAGACATTTTCGTGTCTACTTAATGTTTAGACCTCTGAAAAAATATTTTGGAGTGATTTAAAAATGGAAACTTTATCTAAGTCCTGATCTTTGGTAGCAATATTTTGAATAAAATTAGTTTGCATCTCCATTTTTCATGAAGTAAACCAAGAATAACAGCCCAAAGTTTTCATGTGTATATTTTCCTTAAGTAGACAGTGTGAAAAAACCTCACTTAAGTAGACTCCAATTAAATTTAAAATATTAAAAAAGTTAATAGTGTATATGTAAATTATATTTATACTGTGGAGTAGAGGACTTTTAAAAGCATTGTTTAAAATTTATTTTAAGTTCTTCCCTCAACAAATAAAAAAATTAGAAGACATATACATTTTTCATACCAAATATACATTTGGGTTTAAACCACTGCACGTGTACATTGTATTTTTGTACTCATATATAGCTGTCACATTATATACATGCACAATAAATTTTGTGTTTCAATATTGATCAAGAAGAGGGTACAATATTACTTATAATTGCATATTGATTAAAATAAGATATTATGAACAACTTAAAATTGTACACAATAATTTAAAAATATCCATTTGTACAGAATTACATAGTACAGGTCTTGATAGTAATTTTTTAGACATATTGCTGCTCAGTATCTTATTTTTAAGACATGTCCCATTTGTTCTCTTTACTTGTCTAATAAAGAGCATTTTGCACAAAACAGTGATCAATTTAGTAGCTTATTGACTACTTGTTTTTGATCTAAACCAATAGTTTCTAACATTAATTTCGAAGTATGACTTAATTGGTGAATTTTTCCATGGATGTTGCTTCTAAATATCTAAATTTTAAGATATCTTATGTTAGATATCCAGTTTAAATAGTTAACTGTGAACATTTTACACACAATAATAAACAGTTTGGTGCTTGTTGCATTAAAATCTCCCAAATGTTAAGTACTATACATGGATTTTAGCAAAGCTTTTGAGTTCCCAATATTATTCACTTGGGCGATTTTTCAATGGATATTACTGCTCAATACCACGAATAATAGATATCTCCTAGTTTAGTTATCTACACTCTAGCATTCTGTACATAAACTAAGCAAGTTGGTGCTGGTATCATCATATAATTTATTAAGTAACGAGCATTTGATAGGCATTTTAAAGTAATCTTTAATTTTCAATTATTTTAAATTAAATGGGGCGATTTTTCAGTGGGTATTGCTGCTTTATACCTTAACTTTAAGATATCTTGGTTTCCAGTTTAGTTTTTTGCAAATAAGCAAAATAATAACAAGCAATTTGGTGTTGGTCTCATTAAAATTTTCCAATTATTGAGCATTTGACAAGAATTTTAAAATAGCATTTCATTTCCCAGTACTATTTAATGTGGACAATTCTTCTGTGAATAAAGTTGCTTAATATCTTAGCTTTAAGATATCTTAAGTTAAATTTCCTGTTTCATTTTCTGCAGACGAGCATTCTGTATGTAAAAACAAGCAATTTGCTGTTTATCTTGTTAAAATATTCCAATTACTGAGCATTTGACAGGAATTTTAAACTTGCCTTTGATTTACCGGTATTTACGGAGTCCAAGAAGGGACACAGAACTGTTTTCCTATAATTTTTCAATACGTTACCACAAGTTAATAAGTCTTTACCACAAGATAGTAAGTCATTCCCACAAGTTAGTAAGTCATTACCACAATATATCATTCCCACAAGTTAGTAAGTCATCATAATGAGATACTAAGTTGTTGTAATGAGTTGTGGGAATGAGATACTAACTTGCGAGATCAAAATGCTTAGTGGTTACCACAAGAGAGTAAAACCTTGGGTTTTCAGTCATATTCATCCCTTACCAACTTGTTCCCACCAATTACTAACTCATTCCCACAAATTACTAGCTCATTCCCACCACTAACTAAGTTGCTTCCACCACTTACTAACTCATTCCAAATCCTTACAAAGTTGTTCCCACTATGTACTAGGTCATTCTTATTAACTCTCTCTTACTAACTTGTTCTCACCACTTCCAAAATTGTTCCCACCACTTACTAAGTCGTTCCCACTACTTACTAAGCTATTCCCACCACTTAACAAGTTTTCCCCACCACTTAATAAGTCTTCCCCACTGCTTGTTAACTCATTCCCACCACTTACTAACTCATTCACACCATTCACTAACTCATTCCCACCACTTAATAGTTAAGTCATTCCACCTGTTAAAAAGTTGCTACCACAAGATATTATGTTGTTCCCTCGAGATAAGTATGGTATGACATACAAAGAAATTGCTGGTACATTGGTGTTAAAGCATGACTTAGGAACTTTTGATAATGACTTATATGTTGTGGTATTGACTTGCTAACTCATAGGAATGAAATATTATCTTGTGGTAATAACTTACTAATTGTTGGTAAGAACTTACTATCTTGTGGGAATGACTTTCTTTCTTGTAGGAATGACTTACTATCTTGTGGAAACAACTTACTATCTTGTGGGAACAACTTTGTATCTTGTGGGAATGAATTACTATCTTGTAGGAACAACTTTGCTTGTGGGACTGACTTGCTATCTCATGGTAACAAGATTAAAAATCATAGGAAAACAGTTCTATGTCCCTTCCTGGACTTTGTAGTTTTCTATCATTATTTATCTCATTAGCACAAGAGAGTAACTCATTCCCACTAAATAGTAAGTCATTCCCACAAGATATTAAATCATTCCTACAAGTAAGTAAGTCATTACCGCAAGAGACCCAGTCATTCTCACAAATTTGCAAGTCATTAGCAAAAGATACTAAGATGTTTCATGAGATAGCAAGTTGTTCCCACGAGTTACTAAGTCAAGCTTTGATGCCAATGTTACGGAGCCCAGGAAGGGACATAGAACTGTTTCATTATCTTTTCTTATCCTGTTACCACAAGTTAATAAGTTGTTACCACAAGATACTAAGTCATTCCCATAAGTTAGCACGCCATTAATACACAATACTAAGTCATTCCCACACCTTTATAAGTCGTGGTAATCAGATACTAAGTTATGATAATGAGATGCTAAGTTGTGGGAATGAGATACTAACTAGTGGTAACAAGATAATAAGTGGTTATCACAAGATATTAAATCCTTGTTTTCATTCATACCCAGCCCTTATTAAATCATTCCCACCACTTACTAACTCATTCCCATCACTTACTAACAAGTTCTACCACTTTCTAACTCGTTCCCTCCACTTATTAGGTCGTTCAAACTCATTCCCACCACATACTATCTCATTCCCACCACTTACCAACTCATTCCCACTGCTTATTAGGGGCCACGGTGGCAGAGCCGTAATACTCTCGCCTCCCACCTCTGAGACTGGGGTTCAGTTCCCAGCCCGGCCTCAAGTGGGAAAGCTGGTAGTTGCTTGCCATTGGTTGGCAGTTTACAGTACGGAACCTTGACCCACTGTATGTACTGGTTTCCTCTGCCCTCCCAACTACCTGTCGTGATATGACCTGTACAGTGTTGTAAACCCCACCACTTATTAAGTCATTCCCACCACTTACTAACTTGTCCCCACCACTTACTAACTTGTTCCCACCACTTACTATGTCGCTCTCACCACTTATTATCTTGTTCCCACCACTTAATAAATCATTCCCACCACTTACTGACTAATTCTAATGCTAAGTCATACGAATGAGATACTAACTTCTGGTAACAAGATACTAGGTGGTTACCACAAGATAGTGAACCCCTGTTTTTATTCGTAGCCACCCCTTATTAAGTCATTCCCACTACTTACTAACTCATTCCCGCCACTTACTAACTCATTCCCATCACTTATTAGGTAGTTCGTACCACTTACTAACTCATTCTGAAAACTTACTAATTCATTCTCACCACTAAGTCATTCCCACCACTAACTAACTCGTTCCCACTACTAACTATCTCTGTCCCACTACTTACTATCTCTTTCCCACCTCTTACTATCTCGTTCCCACCACTTACTATTTCGTTCCCACCACTTGCTAACTTGTTCCCACCACTTATCAAGTCATTCCCACCACTTATTAACTCGTTCCCACCACTTGCCAACTTGTTCCCACCACTTATTAAGTCGTTCCCGCAACTTATTAAGTCATTCGCACCCCTAACTAACTTGTTCCAACCACTTATTAACTTGTTCCCACCACTTACTACCTCATTCCCACCACTTATTATCTTGTTCCAACCACTTAATAAATTGTTCCTACCACTTACTTACTAATTCCCAGGGACCAATAATATGCAAACAGAGGTTAAAATATTTATTATGCATAACACCTTTGCAGTATTATTACCCCACAGCCATTTAGCACTGTCGGGGAATTGTTTTCACCCATGGTGTCCGGATGGGTGTCCGGATGGGTGGGCGGGCAGGAAAAGTTTGTCCGGGCTGTATCCCATAAACCGCAAGGTGTAGGAAGTTGTTACTTGTTAATGGCATTGGTTGGGAGGTGTAGGTGTGCAACGTCATGGTCTGACCTTGATTTGACCTTTGACCTTGCTGTAGTGACCTTGAGTTTGAAAATCTTGTTTGGGCTATATCTCAGAAACCGTAAGGTGCAGGAAGTTGATACTTGGTAGGGACATTGGTTAGGAGTGTAGGTATGCAATGTCATTGTCTGACCTTGATTTGACCTTTGACCTTGCTGTAGTGACCTGACCTATAAAATTTTGTCCGGGCCATATCTCGGAAACAGTAAGGTGTAGGAAGTTGATACTTCGTGGGGATATTGGTCAGGGAGTGTCGGTGTGCAACGTCATGGTCTGACCTTGATTTGACCTTTGACCTTGCTGTAGTTACCTTGACCTATAAAATCTTGTCCGGGCTATATCTCGGAAACGGTAACGTGTAGGAAGTTGATACTTGGTAGGGAAATTGGTTAGGGCGTGTAGGTGTGCAATTTCATAGTCTGACCTTGATTTGACCTTTGACCTGTGCCGTAGTGACCTTGACCTATAAAACCTTATGCGGGCTATATCTCAGCAACTGTAAGGTGTAGTAAGTTGATACTGGGTAGGGACACTGGTTAGAGGGTGTAGATGTGCAACGTCATAGTGTGATCTTGATTTGACCTTTGCCATAGTGACCTTGGCCTATAAAATCTTGTCTGGGCTATATTTTGGAAACTGTAAGGTGTAGGAAGCTGATACTTGGTGAGAACATTGGTAGGGGGTAGTAGGTGGGCAACGTCATGGTGCAACCTTGATTTGACCTTTGACCTTGCCGTAGTGAACCTGACCTATAAAACCTGGTCCGGGCTATATCTTGGAAACCGTGAGGTTTAGGAGGTTGATACTTGGTAGGGACATTGGTTAGAAGGCATATGTGTGCTACGTCATAGTGTGACCTTGATTTGACCTTTGACCTTGCTGTAGTGACCTTGACCTATAAAATTTTGTCCAGGCTATATCTCATAGTCTGTAAGGTGTAGGAAGTTGATACTTGGTAGGGACATTGGTTGAGGGTTTTAGGTGTGTCACGTCATGGTGTGACACTGAAAACGTATCTTAGTATCTTGTGGTAACGGCTTTCTATCATGTGGGAATGACTTGCTAACTTTGGGAACGACTTGTTAACTTGTGGGAATGACTAGCTATCTTTTGGGAATGACTTGCTAGCTTATGGGAATGACTTGCTATCTTGTGGGAATGACTTGCTATCTTTTGGGAATGACTTGATAACTTCTTGGAATAACTTACTATCTTGTAGGAATTACTTGATAACTTGTGGGAATGACTTTCTGTCTTGCGGAACTGATTTGCTATCTTGTGGGAATGACTTTCTAACTTGTGGGGACAACTTGCTATCTTGTGGGTATGACTAGCTAACTTGTGGGAATGACTTGCTAATTTGTGGGAATGACTTGCAAGCTTGTGGGAACGACTTGCTATCTTGTGGGAGCAACTTGCTAAATTCTGGGAATGACTTGCTATATTGTGAGAGCAACTTGCTAACTTTTGGGAACGACTTGCTATCTTGTGGGAACGACTTGCTAACTTGTGGAAATGACTAACTATCTTGTGGAAATGATTTTCTAACTTATGGGAATGACTCACTAACTCAGAAGAAGATAAGAAAATGATAGGAAAACAGTTCTATATCCCTTCCTGGGGTCCGCACAATGTACAGGCAATTTCTTTGTATATAATACCTAACTTACCTTCAGGGAACAACATAAGAAGGTAAGAATGGTAAGAACATTTTAACTGTTAATAATGACTTAAAAAGTGGTGGGAATAAGTTAATAAGTGGTGGGAAGAAGTTAGCATGTGGTGGGTGTGACTTGGCAATTGGTAGGAACGAGTTAATAAGTGCTGGAAAAGACTTAGTAAGTGCTGAGAACAATTTAGTAATTGCTGGGAAAAACTTAGTAAGTGGTGGGAATGAGTTAGTAAGTGATGGAAACAAGTTGATAAGTGGTGGGAGTGACTTAGTAATTGGTGGAATGAGTTAGTAAGTAATGGGAACAACTTAGTAAGTGATGGGAACGAGTTACTAAGTGGTGGCAATGACTTAGTAAGTGGTGGGAATGAGTTAGCAAGTGGTGGGAATGACTTAAGAAATGGTGAGAACAAGTAAATAAGTGGTGGGAATGAGTTAGTAAATTGTGGAAGTCAATCAGTAATTTATGGGAATGAGTTACAAAGTGGTGGGAACGAGTTAGTAAGTGATGGAAACAAGTTGATAAGTGGTGGGAACGACTTATAAAGTGGTGGGAATGTGTTAGTAAGTGGTGGGAGTGACTTAGTAATTGGTGGAATGAATTAGTAAGTAGTGGCAACAACTTAGTACGTGATGGGAACGAGCTACTAAGTGGTGGCAATGACTTAGTAAGTGGTGGGACTGAGTTAGCAAGTGGTGGGAATGACTTAAGAAGTGATGAGAACAAGTAAATAAGTAGTGGGAATGAGTTAGTAAATGGTGGAAATGAGTTAGTAATTTATGGGAATGAGTTACTAAATAGTGGGAACGACTTAAGAAGTGGTGGGAACGAATTACTAAGTGGTGGGAACAAGTTAGCAAGTGGTGGGCATGAGTTAATAAGTGGTGAGAACGAATTGAGAAGTGGTGAGAACAAGTAAGTAACTGGTTGCCAAGGAGTTATTTAGGGATGGGAATGAATGAAAACACAAGGATTTACTATCTTGTGGTAACCACTTGGTATCTTGTTCCCACAAGTTAGTCTCTTTTACCCACAAGTAAGTATCTCATTCCCATCACTTAGAATCTCATTACCACAACTCACTTAGCTTGTCTACAGAAAACTAAAATGGAATTTTTTGATGGAATTTGCCCCCAATATCTTACCTTCAAGGTATCTGATACAAAGTTTCCAGGTAAATTTTCTATAGATGAACATTCTACACACAATAATGAACAAATTTTTGTAGTGGTCTCATTAAAATGAAGTAAAGATTAAGCATTTTACAGGGATTTTAACAAAGCCTTTGATTTCCCAGTGTTTTCCAATGGGGAAATTTTATCCATGGATGTTCGTGTTCAATATCTTACTTTTACAATATCTTATGTTAGGTTTCCAGATTAATTATATTTTAATGAAGTATTCTACACATTATAATGAACAGTTGGGTGGTAATCTGGTTACAGAGGTTAAGGATATGAAGCATAAACTAACATTGTACAATAATTAACTATGGATAATTTGGTGGTTGTCTTATTAAAATAAAGGAAATATTAAGCACTTTACAGGGATTTTTACAAGCCTTTGATTCTTTAATATAACTTAATCGGACATTTTTTTCAGTGAATGTTAGTGTTCAATATCTTAATGTTAAGATACCTTGTTAGTTTTTCAGGTTAACTTTTAGATAAACATTGTAAATATAATAATGAATATGTTTATGGTTGTTTTAATAAAATCTATTAAATATTAAGCATTTTACAGGGATTTTTAACATAACCTTCAATTTCCCAGTGTTTTCCAGTGGGATGAGTTTTGGGGTAGATTTAGTCGCTCAATATCTTACTTTTAAGATATCTTATGTTAGGTTGCCAGTGTAATTATCTATAATCGAGTATTCTACACATTATAATAAACAGTTTGGTGGTAATCTCATAAAAAGCTCTCAGATATTAAGAATTTCACAGTCTTTTTAAAAGAGCTTATAATTTACTAGTTATTTTCAATTAGGCGATTTTTCCTTGGATTTAGTCCCTCAATATCTTACTTTTAAGATATCTTATGTTAGATTTCCAGTTTAATAATCTATAAACGAGTGTTGTACGTATAACAATGAACACGTTGGTGGTTATCTTATTAAAATCAAGCAAATATTAAGCATTTTATAGGGATTTTAACAAAGCCTTTGATTTCCAAGTGTTACTCAATTGGGAGAGTTTTCCATGGATGTTGGTGTTTAATATCTTACTTTTAGGATATCTAATGTTAGGATTCCAGTATAATTATCTATAAGCGAGTATTTTACAAATAATAATAGACCATTTGGTGGTTGTTTTATTAAAATTAAGCAAATTTTAAGCATTTTACAGGGATTTTAATAAAGCCTTTGATTATTCAGTATAACCTAATTAGGCGATTTTTTCCATGAATGTTGGTGTTTAATATTTTACTTTTACCATATCTTATGTTAGGTTTCAAGAGTAATTATCTATAGATGAACATTGTACACATAATATTGAACAATTTGGTGGCTGTTTTATTAAAATCTATAAAATATTAAGCATTTTACAGAGCTTATAACATAGCTTCAGGTTTCCCAGTGTTTTCCAAAGGGGCGAGTTTTTGGGTAGATTTAATTCCTCAATATCTTACTTTTAAGATATCTTACTTAAGGTTTCCAGAATAATTATCTACAAATGAGTATGCTACACATAATAATGGACAATTTGGTGGTTGTCTTATTAAAATCAAGCAAACACTAAGCATTTTACAGGGTTTATAACATAACCTTGGGTTTCCCAGTGTTTTCCAATGGAGTAATTTCTTTTTAAATATTTTATTACTCAATATCTTACATTTAAGCTATCTTATCTTAGGTTACCAGTTTAATTATCTATTAATGAATAAATTAATATTCTTCTCATTATAATGAACAGTTTGGTGGTGATCTCATTAAAATCTCTCAAATATCAAGAATTTAACAGTCTTTTTAACAGAGGTTATTATTTGCTAGCTATTTTCAATCAAGCATTTTTTTCATGAATTTAGAACCTGAATGTCTTACTTTTATGTCAGGTTACCAGTTTAATTATGTATAGATGAGAATTCTACACATAATAATGGACAGTTTGTTGGTTGTCTTATTAAAACTTTATGATATATTATGTTAATGTTCCAGTTTTATTATCTACAAGCAAACACTCTACACATAATAATCAGCAATTTGACATTGATATTATTAACATTACCTAATTATTGATCACGTGATAAGCATTTTATAAATGACTTAGAATTGACTTTAACTTTAGCCAGAATACCAGCCAGTTTGTTTATTTACATTTTTATTCAAACCAAGTTTCAGTAGATATATAGAATAGCTGAATAAAACAGAATAAGTATCTTGATATATGCAGAGTACATAGAGGGAACTCAGTGTTAGAGATAAGAACTAATTACAACACAGCATGTGTTAGACAAGCATAACTGTGTTCTCATTGTGGAAATCTGATGGTTGTTTGTTTATGGCATGTGCCAGCCAGGAGTGGGGTAATTAGACTTTCACAAGGCTTAGGAGAAGTAAGACAAGTAAAAGTGAATTTTATTTGAAATCAAGTAAAATTATTCTTCCATCTAAAATATTACCAAGTTACGTGAAATTATATTAAGATATAATTATTAAAGTTACTAGTGTCAGATCTGGAAAATTAAAACTTAGTCTTGTCTTATACAATATCATAAAATAATAGCCATGAAGAAGGCTAGTGTACATTCTGTTGGGGTGTTTGTTAGACATTTAGAGTGTATCTGCAACAGAGAACAAGATAGAGAAAACAAGTTTGTAAAATATACATACTATCTGACAAGCTGACATTTTGGCATTTCTTATATTTTGTACAAAATTTATCTGACACAAATATTGGTTTAGATCTTTAGTGTCCACTTGTTTAAAATGCCCGTCAAATGCTCTATAATTAACCAATTGTAAAATCAAGCAAATATTAAGCATTTTACAGGAAGCCCTTGATTTCCCAGTGTTACTTAATTGAGCGATTTTTCTGTGGATGTTGGTGTACAATATCTTATGTTTAAGATATCTTATGTTAAGTTTCCATATTAACTATCTCTGAATGTGTATTCTACACATTACCATGAACAATGTGGTGGTTGTCTCATTGAAATCAATCAAATATTTAGCATTTTACAGGAATTTTAACTAAGCCCTTGATTTTCAAGTGTTACTCAATTAGAGATTTTTCCATGGATGTTGGTGTTTAATATCTTACTTTTAGGATATCTAATGTTAGGATTCCAGTATAATTATCTATAAGCGAGTATTCTACACATAATAATGGGCAATTTGGTGGTTGTTTTTTTTAAATCAAGTAAATATTAAGCACTTTACAGGGATTATAACAAAGTACTTGATTTCCAAATGTTACTTAATTAAACGAATTTTTCCATGGATGTTCGTTTTCAATATCTTACTTTTAAGATATCTAATGTTAGGTTTCCAGTTTAATTATCTATGAACGAATATTCTACACATAATAATGGACAATTTGGTGGTTGTTGTATCAAAATTAATCGAATATTAAGCATTTTACAGGGATTTTAACAAAGCTCTTGTTTTCCCAGTGTTACTTAATTGGGCCATTTTTTGCTTAGATGTAGTCCCTCGATATCTTACTTTTAAGATAGCTTATTCTGTGTTTCCGGTATAATTATCTATAAGCGAGTATTCTACACATGATAATGGACAATTTGGTCATTGTTTTATTAAAATCAAACAAATAATAAGCATTTTACAGGGATTATAACAAAGCCCTTGATTTCCTAGTGTTACTCAATGGGGCGATTTTTCCCGTGGATGTTGGTGTTTAATATATTACTTTTAAGATATCTTATGTTAAGGTTCCAGATTAATCATCTATAAACGAGTATTCTACACATAATAATGGATAATTTGGTGGTTGTCCAATTAAAATTAAGAAAATATTAAGCATTTTACAGGGATTTTAACAAAGCCCTTGATTTCCCAGTGTTACTTAAATGGGCGATTTTTTTACATAGATGTAGTCCCTCAGTATCTTACTTTTAAGATATCTTATGTCAGGTTCCAGTTTAATTATCTATAAACGAGTGTTGTACATATAACAATGAACAATTTGGTGCTTGTCTTATTAGAATCAAGCAAATATTAAGCATTTTACAGGGATTTTAACAAAGCCTTTGATTTCCCAGTGTCACTTAGTGTTCTACTTATTTGGGTGATTTTTTACATAGATTTAGTCCCTCAATATCTTACATTTAAGATATCTTATGTCAGGTTTCCAGTTTAATTATCTATATACAAGTATTCTACATATAATAATGGACAATATGGTGGTTGTCTTATTAAAATCAAGGAATATTAAGCATTTTACAGGGATTTTAACAAAGCCTTTGATTTCCCACTGTCACTTAAATGGGCAATTTTTTTTACATAGAATTAGTCCCTCAATATCTTACTCTCAAGATATCTTATGTCCAGTTTCCAGTTTAATTATCTATATACAAGTATTCTAAATGTTACTTAACTGGGCGATTTTTTACATAGATTTAGTCCTTCAATATCTTTCTTTTAAGATATCTTATGTCAGAGTCTACTTGTGACCTTTCCAAAAAGTCCTTTCCCACCACTTTGGTAGCCATCTTGAATTTCTGCATGAAACCCAAAAAGTTTGTCTCCGAAACCGAGAGAGCTAGAACGATTTTGGAAAAAAAATTTTACCCACAGGGTATCTGCTTATTGTATCCACCAGAGGTATCCGGTGGATACTTTGGTTTAGCATTTGCTATGCCGCTGCCGTGCGTAGAGAGATTTTCGGAGTTGGCGCTCTCAGAGGAGAACTACACCAGCTAGGTTCACCAAATTTGCAGGATATCTTCAATGGGTGTTAAGCTTTGCTGGGACTGAAAATAGCCTCATTCTGAAAAACAAGATGGCCACTGCGGGCATTTCTTTGAAAATATTCTACATTTTTCTGCTGGCTGTTTCTCATAACTAGAAGGTTCAATCTCTTCATAGGTGATATGTATATCTGAATATGAACAGATAAACATGTCCTCTTGCAGACATTTGACCTTGAAGCTCTTAATTCAAGGTCATTCACGGAGTGCCAAAGTAACCAACATAGTGGACTTTAAAAGTGCCTATATCACCCGTATTAGTGGTCCTAGAGGTTTGCAATGTGAAACTAACCTATAGGAAATCATGTGCTGCGAATCTTCTGATGTTGTCAGATTTGACCTTGGACCCCTCTTTCAAGGTCAAACGAGGATAGCCAAACTTAAAAAGTAGGGCTTGAGTACTCGAGCCTCGATAGACAAGTCGATCATGGCTAGTACTCGAGTCCATTTTTAAGTACTCGGTTACTCACAAGGTATTGTATTATCACCCGGGTAATGAAACATTTGTGTAAAATATGCTACATTTCAGCATTTCCGTCACATAATATCAATTAAAGTTGTGGTTTTCGCTTAGAATGTATAATTTACTCCATATTCTATAATATCTGGTGAAATAGAGGATGTGTTTCTTCAAAAGTTTCATTTCCGGAATTGACTATTTGTTTACAGAAGACTTCTAATGGTGGGTACTAAATCTCACAGTTTCTCGAATTTGGGCCGGTTGTCAGAGGGTGAATACTCAAAGTCGTTTTTTAGCATCCGTCCCAGCCCTACTTAAAAGTGCTTCTTTCTCGCTTATTATTGGTCCTAGAGGTTTGGGATGGTAAAACATCATATAGAAAATCATGGGCTGGGAATCTTCTGGTGTGTTCGGATTTGACCTTAGGCCCCTCCTTCAAGGTCAAACAAGGATACCCAAACTTAAAACTACTTATAACTCGCTTATTATTGTTCCTAGAGGTTTGGGATGGTAAAGCACGATATAGGAAATCATGGGTTGGGAATCTTCTGGTATGGTCAGATTTGACCTTGGGCGCTGTCAAATGAGGATAGCCAAACTTAAAAGTGCTGATAACTCACTTATTATTGGTCATAGAGGTTTGGGATGGTAAAACATCATATAGAAAATCATGGGCTGGGAATCTTCTGGTGTGGTTGGATTTGACCTTAGGCCCCTCATTCAAGGTCAGACAAGGATACCCAAACTTAAAACTGCTTATAACTCGCTTATTATTGTTCCTAGAGGTTTGGGATGGTAAAGCACGATATAGGAAATCATGGGTTGGGAATCTTCTGGTATGGTCAGATTTGACCTTGGGCGCCGTTAAATGAGGATAGCCAAACTTAAAAGTGCTGATAACTCACTTATTATTGGTCGCAGAGGTTTGGGATGGTAAACCAACACATAGTAAATCATGGGCTGTGAATCTTTTAGTGTGGTCGGATTTGACCTTAGACCCCTCGTTCAAGGTCAAATGAGGACAGCAAAACTGAAAAAGTGCTTATAACTCGCTTAGTATTGGTCCTAGAGGTTTGGGATGGTAAACCAACATATAGGAAATCACTGGCTGGGAATCTCCTAGTATGGTCAGATTTGACCTTGTGCCCCTCCTTCAAGGTCAAACGAGGATAGCCAAACTTATAAATGCTTATAACGGGTTTATTATTGGCCCTAGAGGTTTGGGATGGTGAACCAACCTATAGGAAATCATGGGCTGGGAATCCTTTGGTGTGGTCGGATTTGACCTTGGGCCCTTCCTTCAAGGTCAAACAAGCATAGTCAAAGTTAAAAGTGTTTATAACTTGTTTGTCAACACAAAAAAATTAACAAAAACATTCCCTTAAGAAAAAATAATCCCCTAAGAACTAAAAGTAAAACCACCCCCACCCCCAAACAAAACCCAATTTTAAACAAACACTCCCCACCCCACATAAAAACAAAAACAAAATCCAGACTCAAACCCACGTCCCCCAAAATCAAGATGCAGACTCAAACCCACGTTCCCCCAAATCCAGATACAGGCTCAAACCCAAGTCCGCCAAAATCATGATACAGACTCAAACTCATGGTCCTCCCAAAATCCAACTTGAAATGCCACATGCACACTCACAGACAAACATGAGCCCTAACAAAATATACCAACATATGAGTGGCAATAGACTGACAAACTGAATAAAAAATTATTAAACTGGGATTACAAACCTGTATAATTTTGTCTTGCAAATTTCCTAGCAATTTTCTTTTTAATTCTTGCCATAAAGTATTTTAAGGTATTTATTGGGAAACTTTTTTCCCCTTGTTTTGTAATTTTTTTTCTTAGAATTAAGGCAGGTCATGATGCAGTGGGATATCAATTTTGTAAATTGAGGACGTGGGTTCAGTGCTGATTTTTTTTGTGAACAGAGTTTGGGATGGATTTGTGTTTGTGATGGGGAATGTATTTGGTGAAACTGAATTTGAATTAAATTGTTGGAAATTTGGGTTATTTTTTGGGAGGCGACACTTTGCTAAATAAAAGTTCTTGGATGTTTTCTAGGTTTCGTTGATGTTTGGCTTCCCTCGATGGGGGGATTTAGTCCCTCAATATCATAATTTTAATATATATTATGTTAGGTTTCCAGTTTAATTACTAGTATCTATGAATGTATAAACGAGTGTTCTACACATTATAACGAATAGTTTGGTGGTTGTCTCATTAAAATCTCTCAAATTGTAAGAATTCAACAGTCTTTTTAACAGAGCTATAATTCACTAGTTATTTTTAATTGTTAGGTTTTCAGTTTAATTATTTCCCAGCTGTGGCTGAAGGCCGTGGTCGGGAGATTATAAAACGTCTTCTGTGCGTGCGTCAGTGCATCACGTTTTTACATAAATCTTAATATCTCATTCATTTATAAAGATATCTTCACCAAATTTGCAGGGAATGTTTATGGCTATACAAACCTGTTTGTGCAAAATGTTGGCCTCATTTTGAAAAACAAAATGGCTGGCATAGCTAATTGTTTGAAAGTCATAAAGGTGCTCTAAATCTTCAAATATTACAGCTAGTTTTATCATATTTGCACAAAGGATATATGGCCAGAAAAGCTAGCCTGATAGTAATTTTGGATTACTCCTAAAAACAAAATGGCCGCCATATCACATGTTTAATGTCAAACAGGGTTATCCTATTAAAATGGCCTAATATCTCGCCTATTTTTGGTCCTAGAGGTTTGCAATGCGAAACCATCTTATAGGAAATCATGAGCTGGAAATGTTTTGATGTTGTCAGATTTGACCTTTGACAGCTCTTTCAATGTCAAACGAAGATACCCAAACTTTAAAGTGGTCTTAGAACTCGCTTATTATTGGTCTTAGAAATTTGTAGTCTAAAACCAGCTTATATAAAATCATGGGCTGGGAATCTTTAGATGTGGCCAGACTTGACCTTGGGCCCCTCCTTCAAGGTCAAACGAGTACAGCCAGTCTTAAAAGTGCTTATAGCTCACTTATTATTGATCCTGGAGGTTTGCAATGTGAAACCAACTTGTAGGATATTATGGGTTAGGAATCTTCTATGTTGTCAGATATGACCTTGTGCCCCTCCATCAAGGTCAAGTGAGGATAGCCAAACTTAAAAGTGCTTATAACTCGCTTATTATTTGTCCTAGAGGTTGGAATGGTAAACCAACCTATAGGAAATCATGGGCTGTGAATCTTTTAGTGTGGTCGGATTTGACCTTGGGTCCCTCCTTCAAGGTCGGAATCTTCTGGTGTGGTCTGATTAGACCTTGGGTCCCCTCTTTAAGGTCAAACGAGGATGGCCAAACTTAAAAGTGCTCATGGTCGGGAGATTATAAAACGTCTTCTGTGCGTGCGTCAGTGCATCACGTTTTTACATAAATCTTAATATCTCATTCATTTATAAAGATATCTTCACCAAATTTGCAGGGAACTCGCTTATTTTTGGTCCTAGAGGTTTGGGATGGGAAACCAACCTACAGGAAATCATGGGCTGGGAATCTTCTGGTGCGGTCTGGTTTGACCTTGGGTCCATCCTTGAAGGTCAAACGAGGATAGCCTAACTTAAAAGTGCTTATAACTCGCTTATTATTGGCCCTAGAGGTTTGGGATGGTAAACCAACCTCTAGGAAATCATGGGCTGGGAATCTTCTGGTGTGGTCAGATTTGACCTTGGGCCCCTTCTTCAAGGTCAAATGAGGATAGCCAAACTTAAAAGTGCTTATAACTCACTTATTATTGGTCCTAGACGTTTGGGATGGTAAACAAACCTACAGGAAATCCCGGACTGGGAATCTTCCGGTGTGGTTGGATTTGACCTTGGGCCCCCTTCAAGGTCAAATGAGGACAGACAAACTTAAAGGTGCTTATAACTCATTTATTATTGGTCCTAGAGGTTTGGGATGGTGAACCAACCTATAGGAAATCATGAACTGGGAATCTTCTGGTGTGGTCGGATTTGACCTTGGGCTCCCTCTTCAAGGTCAAACGAGGATAACCACAGTTAATAGCGCTTATAGCTCGATTGTTATTGGATTATTGGTCCTAGAGTTTTGGGATAGTAAACCAACCTATAGGATATCATGAGCTGAGAGTCTTTTGGTGTGGTCGGATTTGATCTTGGGCCCCTCCTTCAAGGTAAAACTTAAAAGTGCTCATAACTTGCTTGTTATTGATCCTAGAGGTTTACAATGCGAAACCAACTCATACAAAATCTTGGTCTTGGAATCTCCTGATGTTAGAATTGACCTTTGGCCCCTCTTTCAAGGTCAAACAATGGTTCACTGGCTTTAGTGAGTTGTCTTTCCGGTGGATACAGTGAAATCATTTTCCCCCAGATTTGGCGGCCATCTTGGCTTTCTGCATAAAATCCAAAAACACGTTTACCTATGAAGTGGAGTGAGTTAGAGTGATTTCAATGAAATTTTTTACCCTCGGGGTATCTGCAGTCTACCGGCGACTATTCACCAAAACGTTTTCCCACTACCGTTGGTGAGCATTTTGTTAAAATATGTTATTCAGCTAATGTTTGTATAGCTATAACATGGTGAGTAAGTTAGGAGTCTATCCCAATAGCTAAGTGAGTAATAGCTACTTTCTGACTTTTTGGTTTCTTGGCTCTAACTTGAAGACGCTTCCTTCTATCATCTGTGTGTCTGCGCATCTCTCCATCAACATTTTCACAAACTTAAGTGGACACTTAGTGTATATCTTAGGATGTAAGAATCCAACTTAAGTGAACATCTTGTATATATTTTAGGATGTAAAAACCTAACTTAAGTAAACAGTTAGTGTATATCTTAGGATGTAAAACCCCAACTTAAGTGGACATCTTGTATATATTTTACGATGTAAAATCCCAACTTAAGTGGACTTTTAGTGTACAACTTAGGAGGAAAAAACCCAACTTAAGTGGACATGTAGTGTATATCTTTGGAGGTAAAACACCAACTTAAGTGGACATCTTGTATATATTTTAGGATGTAAAATCCCAACTTAAGTGGACATTTAGTGTGTATCTTAGGAGGTAAAAACCCAACTTAAGTGGACATTTAGTGTATATCTTTGGAGGTAAAACCCCAACTTAAGTGGACATCTTGTGTATATTTTAGGATGTAAAAATCCAACTTAAATGGACATTTAGTGTATATCTTATATGTAAAATCCCAACTTTTGTGGACATTTTGTGTACACCATACATGCATTATAAATATACATGACATAAATATTTGGCATAAAACTTAGCAAGTAGTAACTTTCATGGAAATTTATTATTCAATTGATTATCTAACTAAAACTAAAAAGAGAAAACTGTTGCAAGAATTTAAAAAAAAAATATCCAAGTTAAACCAATTTTAGGAAGTATATATACATGTATTTAAGTCTGAAAACAAAATAATTCAATTTTTTTTTCAAAAAAAACAAAAGGATTTCTACTTTCAACTAGAATATTTATGTAGAACTATTCACTTGAATATGAAATGGCTGTTTTTAATAATTGTCACTTGTCTATTGAATCTGTGAAAAATAAAGCTAAAACTACATACAGAATGCCATGTATTTTTATACAAAGAGCCAAAACAATTATTTTTGGATCTTTTTATCTGATTTCCAATTCATATTTCTACACATTAAAATGTCCACTTAATGTGGCTCTTTTTACACCACTTAAGGGGACAGTCTACTTAATGATGATTTTAATCGGGTAAAACATTAAGTAGACATTTTTAGGTAGACACTTGAGTTATATATTTTATTTCTAACTAAAAGCATTGCATGGATATGTATTTAAAATCCCCATTCAAAATATACGAAATTTTTAAAATCTCAACTTATTATCATTAAAAATGAAAGATATAGGTTAGTGTCGACTTAAGCTGGGTTTTTACACACTGTCTACTTAACGATGAATAAAGTGTAATATATATATATATATATATATATATATATATATATATATATATATATATATACATATATATATATATGTTTTAAAAAATCTTTAACTTTTTTTAGGAGAAATGAATTTAAATTCTTTCAGAAGTATATTGTACGATCCTTACACTTACTTCGTGCAAAACTTCTGAAATGAAAAGAACTTTAGCCAGCAAACCGGTCATTTGGTATAAATACTGGCAACCATTTGTTTGCAGAATGTTTATTTTGGAAACAAGGTAGTAAAGATATTGAGGCTATCAAAGGTGTTATAAATCTTCTAACACTTCATATGGATGGTTTACGTTTCTCTGCACCGTGTACGGGCATAATTTCAGGACCTACTGGATCTGGAAAAACTTCATTTACACTTAATTTATTGAAACATTCAGATAAGATGTTTACTGAACCTATAAACAAAATATATTACTTCTATGGAGTTTGGCAGAGAGCCTTTGAAGGTTTCACAGGAGATAGATTAGTTTATCTTCAAGAGTTACCTACCCAAGAGAGAATAAATTCTTTAACTAATGGTGATCACAATTTAGTTATTATAGATGACATGCAGATAACAGCATTGAATGATTCATTTATTGCTAACCTTTTCTCTCGCGAATCTCATCATAGAAATCTATCAGTATTTTTATTATTACAGAATTTATTTCACCAAGGTAAATATGCGAGGGACATTTCTCTGAACAGTCATTATTTCATCCTTTTTAAGAATCCTAGAGATTGTCAACAAATAAGATATCTAGGAACTCAATTAAGAATCAAGAAAAAACTTAGAGATGCATATGAAGATGCAACGTTATTACCTTTTTCTTATCTGCTGATTGATTTATCACCGAGGAGCGATAGCACCTATATGTTAAGGGCACATATATTTCCATTTGAAGATATGGTGGTATATAAATAAGAATCTGGGAACATCGATATATTTATATATATTATTTCTTTGAGGAGAGTACTATGTCTAGAAATCTTTTGAAATCTAGTCATTTCATTAATTTATTACTCGAAAATAATCATTCCTTAAACAGACATTTGCTGTCCCATGCAAGTGATAAAAACTTGCAGGCTATAGCAGAAATTTTTTACAACGTATTTCGCTTACCTCTAGGAAAGAAAAAAAAGCACTTTTTTCTTCAGAGGTTGAACTTTCTAAAGAAATTCGTTAAATTTGAGGAAAAAAGAAGAAGATTAGTAAAATTGCATCATATTGAAATAAGTGATCTATTATTTTCTATCAAAAAATATCTAAATAAGATTTTAAAATGAATAAGTACGTTATGATCCCTATCGAGCAATACGGGAGATATAAAGCATTCATGAAGACCAGCAATGATAACTCTCTGGAAAATAAAACCTATTCGAAGGAAGAAGGAGAGGAAAAAAAAACAAGATTCCTGAAGATTTTTCTGAGGAAATAGAATCTGATGAAGATTATAAAAGAAGATTTACTCCAAAAAATTCTAATACATCTCACAACTATAGTAGGATCATTCCACCTCCTGGTTTACCGGATAATATCAATACTCTAGAAAATCTCAATGGCCAGCAAAGTGGTGAAGGAATCAGAGGGAAAGCAAGTAAACCCGAATGGCTACGAAAGTGGGAACGAAAATTCTGAAAATGAGGAAATGTATAGCTACCTGCATAATCTATACTACGATCTTAGGAGTCCTGTATCATTTAGTGGTTTCTATAAATTATACAACAAAATAAAGAAGGATCGATTATTTAAAGTCACTCCTAAAGAGTTAAAGAAATGGTTAAGTATGCAAGAATCTTATACATCACACCATCCAGTTGTTAGAAATTTCAGGCGACCTAGAGTACTAGCCTTTTCATTGAACTATCAGTGGGATGGAGATACAGCTTTTATGGTTAAATATAAAGATTACAATGATGGATACAGTTACTTTGCGGTTTTTATTGATATTTTTTCGAGATTTTTATACACCTATCCATTAAAAACTCTTTCAGGATCTGAGATGACAAAAACTTTCAAGAAATTAATACTTGAGGAGGGAATTAAACCCAAAAAACTGAGGACTGATCAGGGAAGTGAGTATAAAAATAAAGAATTTAAGAGGTTACTGGAGCAAGAAAAAATTGATCATATCTTCACCTATTATGAAACCAAAGCAAACTATGCAGAGCGTGTTATTAAGACAATTAAATTAAAAATATTTAAATATTTCACAAATAAAGAAACTAATCGATGGATTGATATATTATCAGATTTAACCAATGGATATAATAATTCAATACATAGATCTATTAATATGTCACCTCAGGATGCACAAAAATCAGATCCTTATAAAGTATGGGTAAATCAATATGCGAATATAAATTACCCTAAATCTTATTTCTCAGCCCAAAAAATTAAAAAAAATGTAATCAGTGGAGTCCATGGGAAAAAAAATTTAAATATAATATATCAGATAGAGTTAAAATTCCTTATATGAAGAAAACCTTTGACCGAGAATATTCCGAAAAATGGAGTGGTGAAATTTTTACTGTTACTGAACGTAAAATTAATCAGAATCAACCTATGTATCAACTGAAGGATTACAATAACGATATTATAGAGGGTTATTTCTACGAACCAGAACTTCAATCAGCATATCTTGATAATGATATAGTATATAAAATAGAAAAAATCTTAAAAAAAAGAATAAGAAATAAGAGAAAAGAAATATTAGTTAAGTGGAAAGGTTGGCCTAAAAAGTTCAATTCCTGGATTTTAGAAGACAGTGTGGAATCCCTAAAGAAATAGAATTGGAAATAAATTATGGAACAAAACAGTTTCTTCATATTCTTGTCTTCCGAGGATTCTTTATCCTATCATCCAGACAACACCCCCTACAATTTTATTGTAGAACTTAAAGAGAGCCTTCAGATAATCGGAGAATGGGAGGTTGGAATATGTGATTTCTTCTGTTCAGAAACTATATCACAAAAATGCTACATATTCTCGGATATAGTTGACTACAGTTATGTGAGAAATTCTTTAGAACCAATATTACGTACCTTAATGCCATCAAACGCCTCATCTTCTATTTTTTTTCCGATCATTTTTTATTTTCCAATAAAAGTTAATAGTCTAAATCGAATAAGAGTATATATAAAGGATAACCAAATGAGGTTGCTAACAACTCTCTCTGGTGCTGTGTCCCTTTCACTTCATTTCAGAAAACGAAGAAAATGAACAACTACTTGAATTTTTGTAAAAAATGTATAAGAGGTGAAATACCTTATCAAAAAAAATTTTATGTATTAGACAATGGATATAATGTTTCGAATGATAATAAAGATAAGAGGTTAGATGTAACTGTTGTTACTCCCACTCAACAAGCTGTAGAGCAAGCGAAAAATGAGGTAAAACATGAATTAACTATAAATAGTGCTAAAAAAGGGAAAATTGATCAAACTGGAGGTAGGGGAGATTCCATTAAGATTAAAAAGAAGATTAAGAAAAAAAGGAGACACAAAAAAATTAAAAAAAACGGAATAAAGTCAAAGGGAAAAAAGGTAAAGTGAAAAGGGCTGTATCAAAAGCAAAGGAAAAGAAAAAACCTAAAATTACGAGCTCGTACAAAGCAATATGGATGTAGTTCAAACTTCTGTATCAATTTTTGCACCCCCTCCAATTGACAATTCGATAATTAAGGAATACTGGGTAGAGTTTAATCCTGTTGCCTCAATTTCGGATAATGGAATCATTGAATTCAATATACCGGGTACATCAATGGATTACATTAACTTAGCAAAAAGTAAAATTCATGTTACATATGTTATTACCGGTCCTGATGGAGAAAAAATTAAAGATGAAAGAGATTTAAATGGTCATCCAACAGCTACAAGTGATCAAGTAGGACCTATAAACTTCACTTTGCATTCAATTTTTCGACAGATTGACTTATCTTTAAACCAAAAAATAGTTTCTGCTGATGTTGGTGTAAACTATCCTTATAAAGCAATGATAGATTTATTGTTACAGTCTAATAGTGATATGTTGAGTTCTCAAGCCCAGGCTGCCTTCTATTTTAAAGATTTACCAGGTTATTTTGACATTGCAACATATCTGGGTGGAAACACCGGATTTTCTGAGAGATCAAGACCTTCTAAAGATGGGGAGGAAGCACATATTGAGGGAGTTCTTTTCTCAGACTTTGCAAATGGACAAAATAGGGCAATTTTGAATGGTGTATCAATTAATTTTAAATTTTTTCAATCCACGAATCCTTTCAGATTATTGAGACATGGAACTAAGGCTTATAAACTTAAAATTACAGATGCGATCTTAAAGGTATGTCATATTTCTTTAGATCCAAAAATGATTGTCGCACATAATGAGGCCTTAAAATTTTCACCTGCCCTATATCCCTTCTGGAGGAGCGACATCAAAAGTTTCACTGTGGCATCAGGGGCATTAAGTTTCATGACAGATAACATATATCATGGAAAAATTCCTAGTAAAATAATAATAGCACTAGTTTCCAATTCATCTTATTCAGGAAGTTATGATAAAAACCCTTTCTTCTTTAATCATATGAACTTAAATTATTTAGAGGTTACAGTAGATGGTCAATCGGTCCCAAATAGAGCCTTAAGTCCGAATTTTGAGGGTGGAGATTTTGTTACATCTTATCTTAGTCTATTAGACAATGAATACAACAAAAAAAAGGTTTGGTAATTAATTTACTGGAGTATGATAAGGGATATACATTATTCCTTTTTGATATCCAAAGTTATCTAAGTGGAAAAATCATGAGTAAATCAATGAAAGGCCACCTTAAAGTAAGCATGAGATTTTCTAAGGCATTGGATGAAACTATAAATGTTTTAGTATATGGAAAATTTCCAGAGACATTAACAATCGATCACACAAGAAACGTCAATATTCAGTAAGAATCATGGATAGTAATGAAATAAAAGACCTTATGATGAAAGATAAAAAAATTAAAAAAATTTTTAAAGGTGTGTATCCGATAGATTTAATTCCCGAAAGTTTAGATTATCCATCCCTTATAGTAGTGAATTTAGACACTTCTGAGAAGAAAGGAAGTCATTGGATTGTGTTGCATTATATTTCAAATCATATTGTAGAACATTTCGATTCGATAGGAAGAAAACCTGATGAATACATAAATAACATTTTATTCAAACAGAATTTAACATATAAATACAATAACAAAAGATTACAGTCTTTATATTCTAACACCTGTGGATTATTTTGTTTATTTTATAGTTACTACAGTTCCCGTAATGAGGACATGGTTAGAATACTTGAACGATTCGGTACCAGCTATAAGGAAAATGAATTTATTGTAATAAAATTTTATAATGACTATTTAATGCAAGTTTCAAGGCTGTAGTGAAAAAAAAAAAAAAAAAAAAAAAAAAATAACCACAATAATCCATTTGATATTCTAACATCATATATAATATACATATAATTGTAACAATATGAATGTATAAATGTAATGAAATAAATTTTTTTTTAATCCAATCGTTATTTTAATGTTAAAAAATTAGATTAACGCATCCACCTTCTTAGAATAATCCATCAAAATTTTTCCTAGCAGATTATTTCCTGATAAAGATGATGACTTCAATACAAGAACCATTCTTGAAGGGGTGATTACACCCCAAAATGAAATATCTTGTTTAGATAATGTGCTTTGTTTATAGACAATATAACTATCAGAACATTCCTTCAATTTTTCTCTGAATTCTCGATTTTGAATAAATTTTTGGAGAATAGCAAATCTCATAATTCTTTCTCTGTCATCTTCTTTTTGATAGTTCTTACTAAAATCTTCCATAAGAATTTCTAACTCAAATGGATCTGTTTCATCTAAAATTTGATTACTCAATTCATTATTTTTTGCATCTTTAGATATTAAAAAAAAATAAAGGTGTTCTGAGGAACGAAAACAAAAATCATCATAGGTCAGAGTGCATTGATATAAATTTGAAAGGGGGTTATGAATATCATCAATGAATGTGGAGGAATTTATAATTTTAGTCATTTTAGCTTTATTTGTTAAATACTTTACATCAGTATGTTTCGTTTTATCCATTAAAACTGATCCGTATGAACTATTACTTAATAATTTGTAGGTATCACCAATGATAGCCTTATCAGGATTCCTATCTCCTTCAATTCTGAATTCAGTAACCTTATCAATAAAATTTTTGAAACATTTCTTAGGTTGATATTCAATTATTTGATATATTTTGGTAATTTCAGAATTATTCTTTAAATACCATCTCAGTAATGGAGTAGCAAGTAAAATTCTTTCAGCCTGATTAGTACTAATTAGTATCCTTTTATAATCGAATGAGATATCATTTTGAGAGCAGTATTCCAACATATGGTTTCCAATAACATTCATAGGAATGTTAGAGGTGCAAAAAAAGGCAGGAAATTCTTTAAATTTTTGAATTTTGTCTACCTTAACATTGATGTCTACCTCGACAGCTCCAAAAAGACTTCCATTCTTAATATCTTTAATAATTTTTTCGTAAGACAATACGGATCTGTTCATTTTAAAATAAGATGGTAAATATGAATCATATAAGTGATCGCATTTATCTTTAATATCACGCTTAAAAACACATTCTTGGATTGATACATAATTATAACCTAGAGATATTAAAAAATTCTTCTTTTTGAGATCTTTCTGTTGCACCTTCTTAATTTTTTCAAGCCATTTATGAGATTTAATTTTTTTCACAGTGGGACAGTTTTCAGTACAATAATGAAAATAACAACCGTGGAATTCATACACAGTTTTATTTTGAATACAATAGCCGTCTAAGAGATAATTTGCTATTCTTATTTCTCTTTGATTATTAAGTTTATGTAAAATTTTAATATTTTCATTTCTCATTACGAAGTCCATCCAAACGTAGGAATCGATATACTTTTCACTTACCTCTGGTTTGAAGTTTGTTGAGCTTAATCTCCTAACATAAACCCCTGTAGGCATTTCTTGTTTAATTGCGTAAGAATATAGTCCATTACAATCATAACCTACAATGGCTTTACACTTATTACCCTCAATTCCTTTAATATTTGTGATATTTTTTTTATGATATCTCGAAAAAATAATACTTGGTCCTCCTACAATATTTTTTCTTAGGGTATAGTACAGATCAGCATTATCTGAATTAATTAGAGAAAATTTACTTTTTGATGAATTGAATAACATCCTCCTAGCCACACCAGGAAGCGTAAAGAAGTCTTTAAATATATCTATCTCTTGGGAGGAGTAAATTTTGAGAAAATTTTTAAGTGCTTTGCAAAAAGGACCTGTATCTAGATTATTATAATATATCAAATAGTCCTTAAAAGTTTGCATACCTTCCTCTTTCCATATTTCTTTAAGTTTCAGATAGTCTTCATCACATTTGATAGGATTTGAGTTAGAAACTTTTGAAAAAAAATCTTTGGGTTGGGGGAGTGAAGGATATGATAATTTTTCAAAAGAATCGAACCATTCATATGGGAATACACCTTTATTAACTTCAGAACCATAAGCTTTTAAAAATTGACTGTAGGAACATCCTGGTGCTAAAAAATTGGATATATCCAAAAATTTCAGGTGGGGGGTCGAGATGGAAATGTAAGAATTATTTTTTTTAATAGTGAATATTTCATTATCATTATAATTTTCGGAAATAAAAAGCATGATTTCCTTCTTTATTAAATTTATATCATATTTACCGGAGTTAAATCCTAAAACAGGTAATTGACATAAATACTTCTCGAAATTTTTCCTGACCTCATTTATAGATGAAATGAAATGAGAGACAATTTTAGGAGGAGTATTGGCAGATATATCTGTTTCTAGAGTTTCTTGTTCTTCCTCGTTTTCATTTATAACAGAATACCTTTCCAACAATTCATCAAAGGCCTCAAATACATATTTAAATTTCATTTTAAGGTTATTAGCATTTATTTCGCTTATTTCATTCAGGTATTCCATCATTTTTGAAATTAATTTTTGAGGAGAAATATCAACAAAACATTTAGGGTTATTATACCCATCAACATTCGAGGCAATACTCACGCTTATCGGTTCATGCTTTGAGATCCAATGTAATTTATCGGTCACATTTTGTTCTACTTTAAGTAATATGGCCTCCATATCCCATACGGAGAAGTTGTGATAAAATCTTTCGTTCGTAGGTACAAAAATATCTAAAAATTCTAATTTTTCAAATATGGTCTGGTCAGTTTTATGAAAGCCTCCAGGAAAAATATATTTTGTCCTTTCATAACATGATCCATAGTGTCTCTTCAGATTCCATTCATTCTTAAACATTTTACTACATTTTTCGCATTGATATTTCTTTATAAACTTCTTTAAAGCTGTTATGTAACTTAAATAATCATCAAAAATATTAAGATACATTACCTCTTTGTTGTCATTAATAGAGTCAAATATAAGATTCACAGCGCCTGAGGGATTCATATTGAAAATCTTAATTTTGATATTGAAACATTCTTCCAGTTTTGTCATATCATCCAGTGTTACACCATCAAAACTTATTGTTTTATTCGAAAAAATGGGTAAATGATTAAAGGTTCTCCATCTATTCAAATAATATAGAACGGTATTATGATTCTTAAAATGAAATTTTAAACATCTGAAGAAACATAAATTATCTGTATAAGGATTATTAGTCCTTTTATTAATATATAAAGTTTTCAAATGTTTATTCATCTTCAGGTAGGTAGGAAGATCTTGCGCATTTCCAAGCGGAAAATCCGTTAAAAAAATTGTATATTGCACATTGGTTATGGCCACTAGTATCCAGTTCGTGGAAGGTCTCACTGCTCTTGCTTGTTGAATAACATCAATTCTTGCTAATTTATTCATCAAAAATCTTATACTATTCCTATTAGATATTGTAAAGGGGAAATATAACACTTTGTTATTGTAATAAGGAATATAGTACCTATATTCCTGAGTATTAGTGTTCTGCAATATCATTCCAAAAGAAAAATTGATTCTGTAGGCGTTTGTTTGTTTATTATATATTTCTGTAAGATGACCTCTAATTTCCCTGTATCCTCTGTGAAGGTCATTAGTAGTAAAATTATACAGTTTTTTAAGTTCTCCAGTTTCGTCTTCTGCAAAAATATACTTCCTGTTAGTATTATAGACCTCATACAATTCATTATTTCCATGATCCCGAATAAAAGGTGGTATATCCTGAATATTGTCATTTCCTCCATGCTGATTTAATCTATGAGAATACAATTCTTTCCTATCTTTGCAGATTTCTTTACATATTGCACATTTGTATGTCTTCTTAGGAGATTCAAGATGTCTATGTCTTGTTAAAATATGGTAATCCATGGCTTTTGTAGATAAAAATGGAACATCACATTGAAAACAAACAAATTTTCCACATGTCCTTGAATGTTTAAATAAGTTATCGTATGAATAAAATATCTTATCACAAGTCACACATTTCTTTTCATTTTTATAATTGAATGTACATATCTTCTCATGCTTAGCTAAGTTACTAGCTTTAAGCATGGAATAGTTACAGTAAGAACAATTATAATTCATTCTGATAGTCAAAAGATTTCTGATATCTTTCCATGTTGAGCTTGATTTTTATAAATTTTTAGTGCTACCTTGATCCTCATTTGAGTGGATTTGCGCTCTCAAATTTAGAGCATATGGCGAATATGTACTCCATGATTCATTCCATATGTTGTATAAGTTCCTTACTTTGAAAGAAAAGACATGATAAATTGCTCTCAAAATTGAGATACCATGAGAGGGGTAATGCCACAGAAAACATGTTACATAAAAGATAGACATAAAAAATCGACCTAAATTTGTAATTTCAAATTCTTTCAAAACTAGAGTAAGGAATACATCTGGAGATTTTAACCTCATTTTCTTCACATGAAGATATATATCATAGATGTTAACTCTTGATTCCATGTTGACGTGATGTTTACACATGGTAACATATGATTGCTAATTGCAGATATATATATACACCAGTTGACATATATATACATATATACATATAAATTGTAAATAAAAAGACTTGCTTCCATATGGAGGGTATACATATAAAATTATATAGTAAATGAAAGACCTTGCTTCCCTTGCTTCCCATATGGAGGTGATTGGGATCTGCATTGACCTTAGTTGAGAAACTACATTAAAGATCAATTTCCTATCACATCCGTGGAGCGATTTCACTACATCTATTACTACTTCCACTTGATCATAACCAAAGTATATTCCTAATATTTTAATAGGTTCATTTGACCACTGTAAAATAAAATCATATTTTGTTTTACTTGACTTATTTTGCAAAGTAAACAAGAGAAATCCTTTTTTCAATATTTACCTTCAGGCCTGAAATGTTTTCAAACTCTGCTTAAAATGGTCAAGAATAAGTTTTTGGATACAAGTTTTTGAGAACTGAATCACTGTTAGGCATTTTCATAAAATTTGATGAAATAACATAATGGAATCTATCATTTGGTACAATCCAGATATTCTATACTTACTTTTATACTACCCCCTCTGGTTTAACAGAGAGATTCACTGTATTGGTAATTTAGTCAAATCAAATAGGGATTTATTAAGTACAGAAGAAATCTAACAAATTTTATGATCTAAAAGTAAATGTTTGCATTACCATAAACTCACACATGATGTTAACACACTTATTAATGCACATAAGAAATGAGACAATTTGTAGTTCAATAGACCCTAAATCCTGTTCCAACTGAGGCTACTCAGTAAAATGTAACCTGGATGCTAAGATTTTTATAAAGTATTAAACAATAAAAATAAGTAAATAAAGTAAAAATCACCATTATGTGAAAAAAGTGGTCAAGAGATTTAGAATTCCCACAGGAAGGTACTTAACTGGTTATATCTCTACATAAGCACAAAACTGTCAGATCTTTGGAACAAATATTAAATGCTGGATCCAAAAGAAAATTGATCTGAGCTGAATTGAATCCAACAATGAAATCTGTTTGAAATACATATAGATTTTACAAACTGTTTTCAGTAGGATCCAACAGGTGAAATGAGTGAAATCAGGTTGAAACCAATGGTGAAATCTGGTTGAAAATGTGTGTAGATTTTGTAAACCGTTTTTCAATGGATCCAACAGTTGAAATTATGTTAAAATCAATGGGTGAAATCAGGTTAAACAGAAGGGTAAAATCTGGTTGAAATACATGTAGATTTTGCAAACTATTTTTAGTTGGATCCAATGGGTGAAATCATGTTGAAATCAATGGGTGATATCTGGTTGAAATACACGTAGATTTTGCAAACTATTTTTAGTTGGATCTAACAGTGAAATATGGTTGAATCCAATTGGTGAAATAATGCTGAAGTATGTTTTTTATTTGCAAATGATTTTTAGTTAGATTCAATGTTTTAATATAAGTTACTCCAACACAGATTTTTTCAATGGAATCATGGAATATATATTTTTTTGTCTCATTTAGTTTCTCAAACGATTGGTTCTCATGTGGCTAGCTGAATGCTCATAATAATATGTGAAATGGTAATTTTCCATTTAATTTATGCATATACAATAACTGGTTAATTGAGGATGATTGTTACATTGTATCTGTTCATAATATTGCATGAGCATGCAATCAAACTTCATCACTCAGTTTATGGTTATATATATTATTATCTTTTGTATTTTCCATCTAGATATCCATTATTTTATGTTCATATAATAGGATAATCCAATTTCAATAATCTGATGAATTCTCGGTAATATCTTCAAACAAATTAAATATTTTTGAAATGATATTATTGTGTCAATATTTTTTATCCAGTCAAACTTGTTAAATATTATATTAGACATAGCAATAGACATTGCAATAAGAAAGAAACTCTTGAGTAAAATCACAATGCTTTTTTGCTGTCTTTCTTTAAAAATAATTATATTTTGAATGTAGTTTGAAAAAAACACAACCAAGCTGAATGTGTATAACTTCACCACATTGCTGCCCCAGCTAAACTTTGACAGCTAAAATTTTGACCACAAAGTCTGTGTTTGGAATGGGGAGAGGCATTTTTTGAGACACTGATGCAAAAGTCTGTTTTGGGGTGGAATTAAGTGGAAATGATTTACAAAAATGAAACATATGGGGAAATAATGTATGTAGACATAGATAGTTGTATTGGGGTAGTTTAATTTAAAATGGACATTATGGAATAGCTTTGTCTTTATTTGTTATATTCTGTTCAGTGCATACTGTCTTTTGTCACAGAATCAGTGAAGCACGACTGATATGATTGGATAAACCTGTACTATAAACCCTGTGGAATGTTTATATTATTATTGGTGCACAACCTTCCCATTTAAATGGGTTGTGTAGTGTTAATATTAGTGCACAGCTTTCCCTTTTGAATGGGTTCTCTGTGTTTAATTATGTGCTTCATTTACCTGAGCCAAACAGCATAACGTACTTGGTGTGATCTAGATTATAGTGACAGTAATACCTTGGTAATTCAGTGAGCCTTGTTTGGCATTGTTTTGATTACTTGTAACATAAAGTCATTGTACCACTGGTTCTGGTTCTATGTTTTAAAATGAACATTGCAAAAACATCACTTAATAAACATTGAAACACTAAAATTGAGCTTTCTCCAGAAGAGCACAAATCAATGGGGTCCATTAATGCAGAATTATTGAAAAAAATTTTGTACAAAAAACTAACTCAGCATATCTCACCCCTAAAAGAAGAAATTGATAGTTTAAAAAATTGGTTTACAGAATCATAAAATTCAGACAGAAAATAGTTGTGCTGAAATTAAAACAGAACGTTTAGTTATAAAAAAAGAAATGAAGTTAACAGAAAAACTTACTAGACTTGAAACTTAAGAGCGCAAAAACAATATGAAGATATTTTGAATACTGTAAGAAAAAAATGAAAATGTTGACACAAAAGTAGTAAGCAGATTCAATAAACAATTGGATCCAACAGAGCAATTTGGGTCCAGAACCCTAGAAAGAGCTCATAGGCTTGGCCCTTACAAATCTGTAGCCAACCGGCCAATATTGGTCAGATTCCATCAATTCAAGGATAAAGTGTTAGCCTTCAAGAAAACTGAAGCTCTCAAACCGAAAGGTATTTATATCAGTGATGATTTTCCTGCCGAGATGGATCAAAGCAGGAGATGTATGTCACAGATCTACACAGTTTTGAAGTCAGTGAAAACCAACACTGCATCGCAGTATGTTAAAAGTATATCCAGGAAGATGGATGCCATTGTTCTTAATGGTAAAACCTACACCGAGGATAAGTTGAATGAAACTCAGAAAACTTGAAAATATCTTCACTCCTTCCCATAAAGGGATCACTGCCTTCTTCACGAGAAACAGTCCCCTGTCAAACTTGCTCCTTTGAGGTGCAATCCCAGCGATTCCAAAATATGGAACAATATCTGGCTTTTCACAAGGCTCGACTGTTTAGTGATCACAAGACAGCTTCGGTTATCCAGCAACAAGAGGACCCAGTACAGATAAAGAAAATTGCAAATAAAGTGAGCGGTTTCAAAAAAGAAATCTGGGAACAAGAAATAGAAAACATATTAACCATGGGGCTGACAGCGAAATTCAACCAAAGCAGGAATCTTGTGGAATTCTTGAGGAATACAGGCAAGAGTATCATCATTGAGGCAAAGAATGGCTCTCTATGTGCCGTTGGGAAATAGCTATTTGACAATGATCTCTGGGATACACACATATGGCAGGGATACAACCTGATGGGTAAGACTCTGATGTCAGTTCGCGAAAATCTTGACAATTAATGTGAACTAACAATATCATATCACAGTGTTAAGAAGACCAATAAGAACCTAAACATGTGCAAGACTTTAATTAGAGGTTCTGAAGTAATTAAATTACATACTTCAGCATTTCTTATTAGTTTGAAGGTCTATTTTGGCTTGAATTTTTCTATATTGGGTAAAGTAAACTAAATATTATGGGACCATAAAGACTATTATATTTTGATAAGTAATTGTTCTACTTTACAATATATGATAAAGTCTGATTATTAATTTATGTGGAGGGTTATAGAGTTTTTTTTTGTTTTTTTTTGTGTTCTATCTAATGTTCTTAATTCTACTGGCACTACCAATTGTGTAGGCAAATAAATATTGTCTGACTGTCGCTTTCAAAGTGACACAAATAATATTGTAACATAACGATATTATTTCTTGTGATATGTAAAATGTTTAACAGCCTATTAAATTGCAGCCATGCTATTTTTGGTACTTAGGTTTAAATTTCAAATATACTTGCTGTATTTGCTATGTTCAGTGAGGATATCAATATTAAATGTGTTGATAACACAGTGAAAAAAGTACTGGGTAATTTAACATACATTTTTTGTTATACTAGTTGGTAAGCATGATCTTGAAAAAAATAGGTGTATAGCATATTACACTAATTGATTTACCATATATCTTCAGTGATACTAGTCTTACTGAAAATGTTGTTTGTGTTGCTATTGAGTAAAAATCTCATGATTAAATGAATTAATACTCGATCTTGAATAAAATAGGTGTATAGCGTATTACACTAATTGATTTACCATATATCTTCAGTGATACTAGTCTTACTGTAAATGTTGTTTGTGTTGCTATGGATTAAAAATCTCCTGATTAAATTAAATAATACTCGATCTTGAATAAAATAGGTGTATGGCGTATTATACTAATTGATTTACCAAATATCTTTAGTGATGCTAGTCTTACTGTAAATGTTGTTTGTGTTGCTATTGAGTAAACATCTCCTGATTAAATGAAGTAATACTGTTGGGTGAAAATTTGTACTTAAGACTTAATTATGGTTCTTAATGCTCCTGTTGGATTTTCTTTAATCCCAGTAAATGGTCAGTTTCTGGGTATTTGTCCAATTAGGACCCTAGATGCTGAATGGGATATATAAATCTAGACCATAAACCCTGATCCGAAAAACTTTATAAGTATATATAATATAGTTAAGATGTTACACTTCTAATGCTTCTATTGTTTATAGACACTAGATTATCAAGTTTCTTTAATGTTCAAGTACTTATCAAGCCTCTAGTTTAATGTTTTCTACATTTTTTCTAGTCAAAAACTTCTAGTCAAGTTCCTATTAGCTGTTTCCACTTGATCATAAGTATATTCCTAATATTTTAATAGGTTCATTTGACCACTGTAAAATAAAATCATATTTTGTTTTACTTGACTTATTTTGCAAAGTAAACAAGAGAAATCCTGTTTTCAATATTTACCTTCAGGCCTGAAATGTTTTCAAACTCTGCTTAAAATGGTCAAGAATAAGTTTTGGATACAAGTTTTTGAGAACTGGATCACTGTTAGGCATTTTCATAAAATTTGATGAAATAACATAATGGAATCTATCATTTGGTACAATCCAGATATTCTATACTTACTTTTATACTACCCCCTCTGGTTTAACAGAGAGATTCACTGTATTGGTAATTTAGTCAAATCAAATAGGGATTTATTAAGTACAGAAGAAATCTAACAAATTTTATGATCTAAAAGTAAATGTTTGCATTACCATAAACTCACACATGATGTTAACACACTTATTAATGCACATAAGAAATGAGACAATTTGTAGTTCAATAGACCCTAAATCCTGTTCCAACTGAGGCTACTCAGTAAAATGTAACCTGGATGCTAAGATTTTTATAAAGTATTAAACAATAAAAATAAGTAAATTAAGTAAAAATCACCATTATGTGAAAAAAGTGGTCAAGAGATTTAGAATTCCCACATGAAGGTACTTAACTGGTTATATCTCTACATAAGCACAAAACTGTCAGATCTTTGGAACAAATATTAAATGCTGGATCCAAAAGAAAATTGATCTGAGCTGAATTGAATCCAACAATGAAATCTGTTTGAAATACATATAGATTTTACAAACTTTTTTCAGTAGGATCCAACAGGTGAAATGAGTGAAATCAGGTTGAAACCAATGGTGAAATCTGGTTGAAAATGTGTGTAGATTTTGTAAACCGTTTTTCAATGGATCCAACAGTTGAAATTATGTTAAAATCAATGGGTGAAATCAGGTTAAACAGAAGGGTAAAATCTGGTTGAAATACATGTAGATTTTGCAAACTATTTTTAGTTGGATCCAATGGGTGAAATCATGTTGAAATCAATGGGTGATATCTGGTTGAAATACACGTAGATTTTGCAAACTATTTTTAGTTGGATCTAACAGTGAAATATGGTTGAATCCAATTGGTGAAATAATGCTGAAGTATGTTTTTTATTTGCAAATGATTTTTAGTTAGATTCAATGTTTTAATATAAGTTACTCCAACACAGATTTTTTCAATGGAATCATGGAATATATATTTTTTTGTCTCATTTAGTTTCTCAAACGATTGGTTCTCATGTGGCTAGCTGAATGCTCATAATAATATGTGAAATGGTAATTTTCCATTTAATTTATGCATATACAATAACTGGTTAATTGAGGATGATTGTTACATTGTATCTGTTCATAATATTGCATGAGCATGCAATCAAACTTCATCACTCAGTTTATGGTTATATATATTATTATCTTTTGTATTTTCCATCTAGATATCCATTATTTTATGTTCATATAATAGGATTATCCAATTTCAATAATCTGATGAATTCTCGGTAATATCTTCAAACAAATTAAATATTTTTGAAATGATATTATTGTGTCAATATTTTTTATCCAGTCAAACTTGTTAAATATTATATTAGACATAGCAATAGACATTGCAATAAGAAAGAAACTCTTGAGTAAAATCACAATGCTTTTTTGCTGTCTTTCTTTAAAAATAATTATATTTTGAATGTAGTTTGAAAAAAACACAACCAAGCTGAATGTGTATAACTTCACCACATTGCTGCCCCAGCTAAACTTTGACAGCTAAACTTTTGACCACAAAGTCTGTGTTTGGAATGGGGAGAGGCATTTTTTGAGACACTGATGCAAAAGTCTGTTTTGGGGTGGAATTAAGTGGAAATGATTTACAAAAATGAAACATATGGGGAAATAATGTGTGTAGACATAGATAGTTGTATTGGAGTAGTTTAATTTAAAATGGACATTATGGAATAGCTTTGTCTTTATTTGTTATATTCTGTTCAGTGCATACTGTCTTTTGTCACAGAATCAGTGAAGCACGACTGATATGATTGGATAAACCTGTACTATAAACCCTGTGGAATGTTTATATTATTATTGGTGCACAACCTTCCCATTTAAATGGGTTGTGTAGTGTTAATATTAGTGCACAGCTTTCCCTTTTGAATGGGTTCTCTGTGTTTAATTATGTGCTTCATTTACCTGAGCCAAACAGCATAACGTACTTGGTGTGATCTAGATTATAGTGACAGTAATACCTTGGTAATTCAGTGAGCCTTGTTTGGCATTGTTTTGATTACTTGTAACATAAAGTCATTGTACCACTGGTTCTGGTTCTATGTTTTAAAATGAACATTGCAAAAACATCACTTAATAAACATTGAAACACTAAAATTGAGCTTTCTCCAGAAGAGCACAAATCAATGGGGTCCATTAATGCAGAATTATTGAAAAAAATTTTGTACAAAAAACTAACTCAGCATATCTCACCCCTAAAAGAAGAAATTGATAGTTTAAAAAATTGGTTTACAGAATCATAAAATTCAGACAGAAAATAGTTGTGCTGAAATTAAAACAGAACTTTTAGTTATAAAAAAAGAAATGAAGTTAACAGAAAAACTTACTAGACTTGAAACTTAAGAGCGCAAAAACAATATGAAGATATTTTGAATACAGTAAGAAAAAAATGAAAATGTTGACACAAAAGTAGTAAGCAGATTCAATAAACAATTGGATCCAACAGAGCAATTTGGGTCCAGAACCCTAGAAAGAGCTCATAGGCTTGGCCCTTACAAATCTGTAGCCAACCGGCCAATATTGGTCAGATTCCATCAATTCAAGGATAAAGTGTTAGCCTTCAAGAAAACTGAAGCTCTCAAACCGAAAGGTATTTATATCAGTGATGATTTTCCTGCCGAGATGGATCAAAGCAGGAGATGTATGTCACAGATCTACACAGCTTTGAAGTCAGTGAAAACCAACACTGCATCGCAGTATGTTAAAAGTATATCCAGGAAGATGGATGCCATTGTTCTTAATGGTAAAACCTACACCGAGGATAAGTTGAATGAAACTCAGAAAACTTGAAAATATCTTCACTCCTTCCCATAAAGGGATCACTGCCTTCTTCACGAGAAACAGTCCCCTGTCAAACTTGCTCCTTTGAGGTGCAATCCCAGCGATTCCAAAATATGGAACAATATCTGGCTTTTCACAAGGCTCGACTGTTTAGTGATCACAAGACAGCTTCGGTTATCCAGCAACAAGAGGACCCAGTACAGATAAAGAAAATTGCAAATAAAGTGAGCGGTTTCAAAAAAGAAATCTGGGAACAAGAAATAGAAAACATATTAACCATGGGGCTGACAGCGAAATTCAACCAAAGCAGGAATCTTGTGGAATTCTTGAGGAATACAGGCAAGAGTATCATCATTGAGGCAAAGAATGGCTCTCTATGTGCCGTTGGGAAATAGCTATTTGACAATGATCTCTGGGATACACACACATGGCAGGGATACAACCTGATGGGTAAGACTCTGATGTCAGTTCGCGAAAATCTTGACAATTAATGTGAACTAACAATATCATATCACAGTGTTAAGAAGACCAATAAGAACCTAAACATGTGCAAGACTTTAATTAGAGGTTCTGAAGTAATTAAATTACATACTTCAGCATTTCTTATTAGTTTGAAGATCTATTTTGGCTTGAATTTTTCTATATTGGGTAAAGTAAACTAAATATTATGGGACCATAAAGACTATTATATTTTGACAAGTAATTGTTCTACTTTACAATATATGATAAAGTCTGATTATTAATTTATGTGGAGGGTTATAGAGTTTTTTTTTGTTTTTTTTTGTGTTCTATCTAATGTTCTTAATTCTACTGGCACTACCAATTGTGTAGGCAAATAAATATTGTCTGACTGTCGCTTTCAAAGTGACACAAATAATATTGTAACATAACGATATTATTTCTTGTGATATGTAAAATGTTTAACAGCCTATTAAATTGCAGCCATGCTATTTTTGGTACTTAGGTTTAAATTTCAAATATACTTGCTGTATTTGCTATGTTCAGTGAGGATATCAATATTAAATGTGTTGATAACACAGTGAAAAAAGTACTGGGTAATTTAACATACATTTTTTGTTATACTAGTTGGTAAGCATGATCTTGAAAAAAATAGGTGTATAGCATATTACACTAATTGATTTACCATATATCTTCAGTGATACTAGTCTTACTGAAAATGTTGTTTGTGTTGCTATTGAGTAAAAATCTCATGATTAAATGAATTAATACTCGATCTTGAATAAAATAGGTGTATAGCGTATTACACTAATTGATTTACCATATATCTTCAGTGATACTAGTCTTACTGTAAATGTTGTTTGTGTTGCTATGGATTAAAAATCTCCTGATTAAATTAAATAATACTCGATCTTGAATAAAATAGGTGTATGGCGTATTATACTAATTGATTTACCAAATATCTTTAGTGATGCTAGTCTTACTGTAAATGTTGTTTGTGTTGCTATTGAGTAAACATCTCCTGATTAAATGAAGTAATACTGTTGGGTGAAAATTTGTACTTAAGACTTAATTATGGTTCTTAATGCTCCTGTTGGATTTTCTTTAATCCCAGTAAATGGTCAGTTTCTGGGTATTTGTCCAATTAGGACCCTAGATGCTGAATGGGATATATAAATCTAGACCACAAACCCTGATCCGAAAAACTTTATAAGTATATATAATATAGTTAAGATGTTACACTTCTAATGCTTCTATTGTTTATGGACACTAGATTATCAAGTTTCTTTAATGTTCAAGTACTTATCAAGCACATCAGGGATTTATTCTGTGCTTATTCATAGATTGGGCCTGAGGTTCACAAGCATTAGCTATTTGAAGGGATATACAAAACCTTCTGTTTTTTTAGGATGCTTGTCTATTTGTGCTGGTTCATAAACCTTGTTTAAAGATAAAGTTTAATAATAGCTGTAAAAGACTATATACAATACAATTTCAATTTTTCTTATCCAGTGGTTGAAAATAGTTAATGGATTGATGGACTAGAATATCAAAATAGCTAGTTGTTTTTTTCACCATAAGTCACTGAATATAGACTGTACTGTGGGCATAGAGTATGTTGCAAATTGTCATATTAATTTATTTCTAAATGCTCCTCAGTACAAATGGTTATAAAAGATACCAAATTTTTGTGTTTGTTCTTTTCTTTTTAGTGTTCAGTCTTTGTAAATCGGAAATTAAGTATTTTTAAATAATTTTCTTTTTTAAATTCTGTGGTTCTCACAGTTGAGGCCTCAAAACAGGACTGTGCAGTCTCTTTCATGAATGCTTTTGCTCTCTTTTTTTCCTGGTATTTGTATATATTTGTTCTTGTTATTGTTTGTGTTTCCTTTTATTGTACTATTAACTTGCAACAGCCAATGTTATGTTAGTAATAGCTTAAATGTTTTAACTCATCTTCTGAAAACACGATCAACAGAGATCTTAAAAGCTACAGTCCTCATAATAATTGTGAATTTTTCTGGTAAACTTGAACTTTGTTCAATGGGTGCTGCTACGGGGGTTGGTGTAAATAGAATCAACAAGCATGAGTGATCTTAAAATAATATCGGCAAACTGTCAAGGCTTAAGAGATTAACTAAACAGATGTGTGTGACTTTTTAAACAATCTTAATGCTAACATCATCTGTCTTCAAGGCACTCATCTTACCCACCAAGATGAAAATGACCTAAAAAATTTAACAAACTGTGAATGTATTATTAATGGTCCAAGATCTAATTCACGTGAGTAGTCATATTGCTCAAAAATAATTTTAAATATGAAATTCTGTATACAGAAGAAGACTGCAGGTAATTATTTGGTAGTAGATTTACGTATAGCCACAATTTCAGATTAATTAACATCTATGCTCCAAATAAAGATACACCAGCTTTCTTTCAGAATCTACAGCAACTTATCAAAAACAATGAACAGGACTATTTGTTAGTTTGTGGTGATTTCAATTTGATACTAAATCCTGATCTTGATAGTTATAATTATATCAACATCAATAACCCAAAATCAAGACAAAGCATATTAGAAACAATAAGCTCTCATAACCTGCAAGACTTATTCCGCCTTTTCCATCCTAAGGTTAGAAGGTACACATGGAGACGTAAGAATCCTATCAGGCAGGCCTGTCTATATTATTTTTTAGCTTCTCATTCTTTGATCTAATAACAAGCTGCAAAATAAACCCTGGCTATTGGTCTGATCACTCACTCTTAGAGTTAAACATGATATTTAATCCCTTTCACCGGGGGCATGGATTATGGAAGTTCAGCTGCAACTTACTCCATAAACAGGACTATATTGACCTGGTTCACACATCTATTAAAGAAATAAAGGAAAGTGATGCACTTCCTGTGTACTCTCATCATTTTATTGAGAAAGAAGATCCTTTAGACCTTCAATTTATAATTGATGACAATCTTTTCTTAGAAATGCTATTATTGCATATTCGAGAACAAACTTTGAAGTACTGCATAACTCAAAAACAAATTGAAAGAAATACTGAAGAAAGCTTATTGAAAGATATTGAAAAACATCTATCTTCTGACATTTCACTTCAGGCCTTAGAGACAAAACAAAAAGAATTACAAGAAATAAGAAACAAAAAGTTGATGGGTAGTATGATGAAGGCAAAAGCAAAATGGCTCCATCAAGGGGAAAAACCATTTAAATTTTTCCTGTAAACTTGAACGAAAAAACTTTATTGATAAAACAGTTAGAAAAATTAACCTTCCAAATGGTCAAATATAAACAAAACAAAATTCTTAATCATGTAAAACAGTTTTATGCCAACCTGTTCAGATCAAGAGACAGTAAAATACCTGAAATAAATCTAGACAAAGTTTTAGAAAATTGTAATGTAACAAAACTCTCTCAGGCAGAAGCTAACAGTTTAGATGGGCCACTAACAGTGGAAGAATTGGGGAAGGTCTTGCTTCATATGAAAAAACAATAAAACTCCTGGCATGGATGGCTTCCCTGTAGAATTTTTTAAAGTGTTTTTGGTGTGATCTGAAATTTTTTATTCTAAGAGCCATAAATCGATGCTATGAGGAGGGTCTATTATCTATCTCTTTACGCTCAGCCGTTATAACTTGTATCCCAAAAGGGGACAAGTCTTGAGAATTGCTGAACAATTGGAGACCAATTTCTCTTTTGAGTTGTCTTTATAAGCTGGCATCTGCAATGATTGCTGGGAGGCTCAAAAAGGTTCTGGATAAATTAATATCAGATTCGCAGTGTGGCTTCATTAAATTAAGATTTATAGTGGAGTCTACACGATTGGTATACGATCTAATGCACTACACTGAATCAAAAAATATCAATGGGTTATTGATGTTGATAGACTTTGAAAAAGCCTTTGATTCTATTTCTTGGAAATTTATGTATAAAACTTTAGAATTTTTAGCTTTTGGCAAAAAATTTGTATACTGAATTAAGCTTTTTGACAATAAAATATCTGCTTCTGTTTTACAAGTTGGTATTAAGTCAGAATCCTTTAATATAGAACACGGATGTAAACAAGGGGACCCCTCTGCACCATATCTTTTTATTATATATAGTCAGATTCTAAATTATCTCATAAATGAAAACTCTGAAATTAAAGGAATAAAAGCACATAACACAGAATTGAAAATGATGCAGTTTGCTGATGACACCACACTCTTTTTAGATGGTACAACCAACTCTCTCCTTGCAGCCCTAAACACCATTGAAATATTTGGTACATTATCCGGTTTAAAAATGAATACAAGTAAGACTAAAGTGGTTTGGATAGGAAGGAAAAAGCATTCTAGGGAGAAGATAAACGTACCACATAACTTGGAATGGGGTATTCACCAATTCCGTTTACTAGGCATTCACTTTTCTACCAACCTTGACGAAATGCCAATGCTTAATTATTCAGCAGCACTAAAGCAATATAAAACTTTTAATGGGTTGGAAGAAAAGAAATTTAACGCCTTTTGGTAAAATCACCATTATTAAAACCTTCATTTTGTCAAAATTCAATCATATCTTCACTTGTTTACCCTCTCCATCTGCTCATTTCTATAAATCCTTTACAAAAATGCTCTATGATTTTCTATGGGACAACAAGCTTGATAAAAATAAAAGAATACAAATTTTACAAGACTATAAAAATGGTGGTCTCAGAATGGTAAACATAGAAAATGTTATCCATTCTTTAAAACTGACCTAGATAAAAAGACTATTTGTTGGCAAAAACTCTCCCTGGGTTTTACTGTCTCAAGTATCAATTTAAGATATAAACAATATAATTGTATATGGCTCTGATTGGGGTTGTAATACTATAAAGAAAAACACTGGTATGAACCAATTTTTGAAAGATGTGTTATTGTCATGGGTTAAATACTCCAATAAAGTCAAGATTGAAAACAATTCTGATATCTTGGCCACGCCAATATCTTTATTTTTTCCACAGTGGTTCAAGCATGGAATTACTTATATTGGTGATTTAATAAAAAAACGACTGGAGCTTCTTGAGTGAGCTCAAAATAGAAAAGATCTGTTGATTTAAACCTACCATTTTTGGAACACTTCACATTTAAAACACTCTGTGATTCTCTAGTTATCTATTAAACTTTATCTATTGTTTTCAATAAAAGTGGGGCAAAGCCCTTCTACAATATTTTAAACGAGGCTACTTGTGATATGAAATTTAAGACCAAATGGAATGAAGACTTGGGTATTGAAATAGAAAAATATACATGGGAACAATTTTTTTTTTGAATAGGCTTATTCATGGGAGTTTAGGTACACAGAGGTTACTGTATAAAATGTGAATGGTTCAATCGGAACTATGTTTGATGTGTCAGTCTGATACTGAAACATTAAAACATCTTTTCTATGATTGTTCTGTATCTCGCCAAATCTGGAATGATGTGAGGCTGTGGATTGCATCAAAAACTGGTTTCAGTTTCAACCTCTCTCCTCAAGAAATTTTGCTAGGATACACAATGAGAGACCAACTTTTCCTTCCTGTCAATACAATAATAATGGTCGTAAAGAGTCTTATATTCTCTAATTCAAGACAACAAAAACCATTTGATAATGTACATCTTCATCGAGAAATAAAAAAAGTATTTGAGGAACAAAGATTACTGTCAACTTACAACCAGACTGTAGAAAAATTTAGTAAAAGTTGGGCTGTATTTAATAAATTGTTTACTTAAAATTTATTTTATGAAAATTTTGTGAAATCTTCTCAACCTTCTGTGTTTTAATGTAAATATATTGTATTTTGATGTGTAAATATTTCAAAGTTACTATAACTGGAACACCTCCTTGCTATATTAGAATTATTACTATTATTTTTTAAAAGCTCGCCACTTTTGGAGAAGGTACACAATTAATATACCCATGTCATACATTTTCCCATATTCAACATGTTTTGGTTCCAAAATATGACGACTTTTTCCTGTCAGAAATCAAACTTGGATTTACTGTTGAAAAAGTGTACATCAATTTTAGGATAAATTTTCAAACTTACATCACCAAGATTTCTAGTCTAAAACATGATGACTTTTTAATGTTGGAATCTAAACCAGATTTAGGGTTGATTATTCTTTTTGAAACAAGACCACTTTTTCTTATCAGAATTCTAACTTAGATCTAGTGTTGAAAATATGTCAATCAATTTTCAATGCCAAATCACCATGATTTTATGTCTAAAATACAACCTACTTTTCATGAAAAAGGATACATCAATGTCAGGAACAATTTTCAACACTAGATCTAAGTTTTTCAAAATATTTTCAAAGGTCTGTGCCTGCTCGGAGTTGGGTACCTATACATTGACCAAAATCATTGGCTATTAAATTTTCATGACTTACGAGATACTATATTCAAAAATGGGCAAAAATCAAAATCTAAGCATTTTCTCTTTGCAAAAAGAAATGAAAAGAAGGTGTTACATATATGGGCACTGTGTCTGTGCATTATTTGATCTAGGTTTTATATGTATGTATTAACATTTAAAGTAAGGGAGTTATTAATTATATGTTATGTGGTACTGATGTTTATTGATCTATTTATATGGGGCAAACCCTCTAGCTAACCTCAGTGATGCTATTAATAGATTTGGGGAAACCCTATAAGCTACCCGTAGGTTCTAGAACTTCCTCACTGCCTCTGGTGACAGCTGTTATGTTCTATAAGATTCTAGAATTTTTGTAAGTATATATAAGGACTGTATATCTAACCACAAATGAACTTAGTATTTGCTGGCTATAAGGAAGGCTATTGTGTCTTAGAATTAACATTCAAGTTGATATAAACTGCTTGTGTTGTTGTGAACTTTTGCTGGAGTGAACTTTCTACAGTGTCTGGATAGATTTGCTGTACTTTGGATAATACTTATTATATACAGTGCATTGATATACCAGAGAGTGGATTGACTGTATTTTGGACATTGTCCATATCTTGGAGCAGACAGTACAGTTGTACAAACTCTCTGAATATCTCTATACAGACATTTTGTGTGATTGGATATCAAAAGGATAACAGGATACAGATATCTGTGTGTAGTTAACATTGGACAGATCACAGGACGGACCACAGGGTGGACCACAGGATGGATCACAGGACGGATTGCTGGATATAGTGGACAAATTTAACTATCAGTTACAGTGATCAGGGCAGATAGGTTTCATTATTCTATCATTGTATGTACTATTGAGAGCATACCAGTTGACTGTAATCATCATTTTAATTGTTAAATAAATTTGTTAAGTTAAAGTTTTTGTCTATTCCTGTTGCAACTTAAAAGCAGCTGGTAACTGCTACCATGCTTGCCCTGTGACCGTAATGAAGGTTTTTAGAACAGACATATCCTTAAGAAGTTCAACATTCAACATGTTACGGTCCACAGTCAAAATATGAGGCTATATTTACTATGCCTGTCAATAAAACCACTGTAAAATCTATTACATCCTTTGTGCACAAATCAAGAGTGAAAAGAGAGCTATATAAAGACACATGGTATAAAAATGGCATTACTTGGGTTGGGGACTTGATTGTTAAAACACCTGCAAAGTGAAAAACTTAAAAATATGTACAAGTTAGAATAAAATATTTTCTTGAATAGTCTGACTTAAGAGATAATCAAAAATTCATTGGTAAAACTGAACACCAAAGTGAACGGCCTGAAAGACCATACAATGTCAACAACTTAGTCTTCTTGATAAGGCAGACAAAGCTGTAAAGATATATATAATATTTAAACAAATGTGTTACATGGGGGAAATATTCCATATATGTGTAATACCATGTTACACGACCATCTTATTTGGTTACAGCACAAGTAACATACTGGCTATTAGGAAAAAAGTGCTGCATCAGATTGGTAAGTCTAGAGATATTAATATGTGCCAGATATGCAAATCAGACACTGACACTACCACCAATCTTTTCATAACATAAAATTGTGATACAACTATGGAGAGATTTAAATTAACTGGGTGGATCTAAATAAACATTTAAGTTAAGCAACTCTTGAATGCCAAATCCTTCGTGGCCATTATAACAATGAAAGTCATTTCTTTACTATCAATACCCTAATATTGGAAACAAACTATTTTTGTATGTGCAGTGAAATAAAAAATTCCAAGCTTTAATGAGCTTAGCCTGGAACTAAAGGTGTGTTATCAAGAACAACTCTTTGATGAGCATTAATAAATAATACATACAAGAGGAAGAGTTGGTCAGGCTTTAAGAAACTTTGTGAGCCTGGTCCATCATAGTAGAAACATTTAATGTAAGCCTCACTCCAGTTCCGAATAATGTTCTGTTGTTTTTACTTTTTTTGCATAAGATATTTGTTCCAAGCAAAACCAGTTAAACAGCTATTTTTCCTGTGTATTGTTTTCTATTGCTATTGTACCATTTAAAAAATTAATAAAAAGGCATACATAAGAGTTCATCTGAAATGTTTTTGTTTTACCAGATGGATATGTCAACCCAGAATATCCCTCTAGCATAAATATTGTAAATTATTTTGTCAGTTCCTCATTCTGGGAAGATAGTACAACTATAAAGCAATAGATTTGATTGGATAAGAATGATGTTTATTGTGTGTATGTTGTTTTTTTGTGTTCTAAAAAATATGACTATAAAACACTTTAGAATATGTATCATACATAGACATTGTTATATTCTAGCATTTTATGACGTCATGCTGGTAGAAAAAAATTAATGCATGTTACATTTTCTGTAAATTTAATGAATATTTAAGCTTTAAATGGTAATAGGTGACAATAAAATGTCAGAATAGAGAAACAATAGTACACTGTGTCGTATATATACATATCCTATAAAGCACTGAGTCAAGAGAGAGTTATGAGTTGTCATAAGAATTCTAGTTTAGGGGTATAATCTCAGCCAGCTAAACTCTTCAACTCACATGACACAGTATTGTCTGTTTGGTTATTTGATCACATAAACATATATCTAGATCTGACACCACAAAACGGAATGAGAGAATAGTGGTGTATTGACATATCTTAAAATGGGTTGGTAGTAAAATCCCTGATATGGCATATGACATGCACTTGCTTTGATCCCCATTTCATGTCACTGCGTTTTTTACAATTTTAAAATACTATTGAAGGGGGCAGTTTATCACCTCTTCAGTACTACATATGGTTTATGTGACACTCGACTACCATATATGAATTAAACATACAAAATTATTTAAAACTTATTAATGAAACTGTGTTATATTTAAAACTAAGACAACTGATGTTGATTGTGGTTGCCAAATAAGCAGTCAATAAGTTCAGTTTCTTTGCTTTGATGTAAGGTGATTGCTTGCTTTATATAATAATATTATACAGTGATTATCATTCTTTAAAACCTTGCTTTGGTTTCTTTATATAAAACCTTTTTAAATTGTTGGTTTATCATGCAATAATATATTTGAAGAGTATGTTTATTGTTTTAGTTTTTAAGATTATTAGATTTCCGTAATTTTCATACAAACGTTAAAAATAAACTCAAGTGTTAGCATATCAATTATGAGGTGTTATTGAAAAAATAAGTGAAGTATGCTAAAAACAGAATGTTTATCTTTGTAAAATAATATCTATTGGTTATATTTTTAAATGTTGCAAGTGGTTGACTGCCCCAGTTTCACACCACACTTTCATTAAAAAGAGAGTGTGTTCTCCATGATAGAATGATCAAATGTATGTTAATTAGTTTATACTTGGATAAATTCAAGTTACTTTTGTTTTTTTCTTGCATGTATTTTTTAAAAACAATTAGGGTAGGTTGCAATATTGTGTAGCTAGATAGGTAGCTGGAGCCAGCTCCTAATATACTACTGGCATCAGTGGCACCGTGACTATTAATTTTGGCAAATGATCACTTTGCTGTCACCTCTAAGTTGTGAGTTTGAACCCAGATAATTATGGCATATGACAAATACAGAAGTCCTGTCCTAATATGATCCAAAGCATTAGCAGGGAAGTCATGTTGTATCTTTCACTGAATATGGATTGAACATGCACCTTTTTTCGAATTTTTCTTGACTGTAAGAATGGATTGTTTTTGCTGAATCAATCAAAAGTGGTAAAACAGTCGTACAAACGTTGTTTGGGAAATAGTAACAATGTAAATATTAAACAAACTTAATTTTATGCTGCAGTATTTTATTTCAATATATAGATTTATAAATAAACTAACAAATACAGATATAGTACAAATAACAATCTTCACTTCAATAAAATAAGTAATTCAATGCAATACTAGATAACATAACAAAATGGAAGGTCGTAGCCAAAGATGCATGCAAACAAATAAACAGGTGACAGTTTATGAAAAGGAGAGGAAGGGTCACAGCCTTATACATATGATGGGTCATGAAAACCACAATATCTGTTTTACGTATCACAACAAAATCTCTGACTCTCAGTGGATCTATAAAACATGTGGTGACAATTACGACTGTTACTCTTTTAGTATTTTCCGACCCATTTGTGGCATGCCTTTTTATTAACATTTGTTACATCTGCTTGCTTTTAATTAAAAATATTAAAATGAAAAGATAGAAAAAGAATGAAATGCTCAACTTATAGTATTACATAATTTAGAAGGGCTACATTCAAATATTACAATATGCCAAATTTCCACAAAAGACCAGAGCAGATATTCAAACTCATGACATATAGAAGGTAGGAAACGGTTATGTTATCCACTAGACTTCTTAAAGAGCCTAAAAGTATGAACAAAATTGTGACCACAACATCTGTAGAAACTGAAGTCTGTTTCTAGAGAGAGCTGTAAACAGTGTTATATTGTCATAAGTTTCACATAACTGGTATACATGTGATTATCAACTGTCTTATTTCAGTAACTTGGCTCTTCAATGCCCAGTTGATCAAATATCTTTTGATCAACTGAACGAAATTTATGAGAAGAGATTTTATTATGATGCAAATATTATCATGTATGAAGCCATTTCTTCCCCACCAAAATGAGCCAATAAACGTTTTACGAAGTTTTCTTTATGTCTGGTAAAACTTCAACTATTTTAGTACAAAAATATACAAAAAAAACCCCAAACAAATGGATTTGGTATTTGTGTCAATGGGCAAAACATGTAATGTTGAATAAAAGAATTTCAAGCTTCAATGGGGATGCAATGTTCCCTTCACCAAAAAAGGCAAAATAAAATAAATGCCAAATAGCCAATTTGGGTTACAACCATTGTAGCTTACATTCCTTCTGTGCAATTTGTTTGAGTACAATAATATAATAATGATAATATATTTTAGTGAATACTTAATTGTTGATTTTCAAAACGATATATGAATAAATTCATCCTTATAATGTTGGATAAGAAAAAGTGCACGTACATATCATAAATACATTAACATTTTCTGTTGAAACACAGTTTAAATAAACCTAATATTGCAACAACATCAAGACCAATTTATTTTGGAAAAAAGATAAAGATCAATAGTTGATCTTTACAGCTGGAATAACATATTATAAACAATCCATAACTGTTTATCACTTTTTTGTTATTATCACTGTCTCTGAAATTTCATATTGCCTCAGTCACATTATCTAATGGCAACAGCTTGAGATCATTTTGAAGTCCATATTGCTTTATTAGATAATTTTTCTAATAAATTATTCATTGTCATATAACGTGCTGACTGCATTGCTATGACATCTGCGGTGTCATTAACCGATGCCATCGCGCCATCGCAGTCTTTGAATTGAGCATATCGTTCCAGTGAGATTTCTCATCACCTGTAGATTCTGGTCCGATCACAACTTTACCAAGCACCACATTGTGTCCCAGTAAACTGTCACTGAGTAACACAAGTTCCAGTGTCATTTGTCTCAGCAATGCTTTGTTAAGATTGAACACAAGTGCCTCATTCCACACTGGGCCAGAAGTTGACCTAATTGTTGTGGTTTTCTTCTTTTTGATTCTCTTATTATTTGATATGATGGTCACCTTTACGAAAGGATCTGAAAAGCAAAAAGTCAGCTAAATGTTTAGTACTACAATTTTACTGTGAAGGCTTTAATATCTCTGTTTGTGCTGAAAGGCAGGCCCAAATTATTTTTTATCTTGTACTTTAAAGACTGTGCTTTAAAAAAAGTATTAAAAGTAACATGGTTACTGCTTGCATTGTTACTTGGGAAACACCTCAATTTGGCAAAACCGGAATACAGAATACATTTTGTATGTAGTTGTCATTACAAACACTCATTCATTTCCGCTTGTCATTTAAGGTAGCCAAAGTAAGGATGCACGAACAGAATAAAAAAATTTCGGAAAATTCTCTTTGTTAATTCTGAGATTTGTACCAAGATGGGGCACTAATTTAAAGTAGAAATTATATTGTCGCCCCATAAAAACACTTTCAAAGTTAATTCATTTGACTTTTTGTGGTTAATGTCTATTTATAGCTTGTATTTGTGTCTGAAGTTTTGTCTGGGTCTGGTGGATAAACTTTAGTGCCTAAATATCATGCCAGAAAAAGATAATCAGTATATATAAAAATGATGATATACTAAACATATTCCAGCTTAGTTTATGGTCCAGAATAAAACAGATACTTGAGCAGTCGACAAAAAAGGGATTCTGCCCTTTTTATGGGAGTATTTTATGGAAGATGATTGTAGACTGTGATTTAATGTGATTTAATAATAATGAGATGATGGTGAGGATTTGAAAACCACTGAATTATGTTTCATCATTGAAACAATGTCTGTGCAGTCCCAGTGTATTGTACACTGAAAGAGATACAGTGAAGAAATACTGAACTTGTGCATGGTTTTAGTACATATCTACCAACTATGTACTTACTGGGCAAGCTCTTGGAATCTTCTGAACACCTGAGGTGTCTGGCTTTAAGAATGACCACAGTGAGTCTCTCTGCACTTGGTAAATAACCCAGAGAAAACATGATGTCTCCCAGGTCCTCCATCTGAAGACAAAATTTATTTATTTTAGAATTTTACGTCGAGCCTAGTACCTTATCAGTTACATTGTGAATGGTAGTTAGAAGGGCAGAGGAAACCAGTACATACAGTTGGTCAAGGTTCTGTGTTGTAAACTGCCGACCAACGGCAAGCAATTACCAGCTTTCCCACATGAGGTCAGGCCGGGATTCAAACTCTAATCTCAGAGGTGGGAGATGAGTGTGTAAACACTGTGCCACCGTGCCCCCACAAAGATAATAATAATAATATAGAGATGGGCAGATGGGGGATGGAGGGAAGTAGTACAAGCTAGTTAGTTAAGATTCTGTACTGAAAACCATTGGGTACCAGCCAACAAGTGCTAACTTTCCCACTTCAGGATGGGTTCAGGAATCAAACCTAGTACCTCACGGGTAGGAGGTGGGAGTATGTTTCCCACTTTGACAATCTGATTTTAAGGATGTGATAATGGTCATGATAAAACAGTAAAACAAAAAGATACAAAAATAATTACAAAATTATATACAGAATAATTGTTACATTTTTCTATAATTTTAATGTATATCCTATATATTGATATATTTTCTGATTTATCGATTGATATTTTATTTAACTTTTACAACTCATGTAAAGCAAGAATGTTGACATTTTTGAAAAACTTTTCAGTTTACACCTTAAATTGGAATTTCGTTCTCCAGAGCACAGGAAAGATTATCCTTACTGGAATATTGATCCATCATTTTTATGTATTTTGACTTGCTTACGTGCAATTTAAATATTTATCATCTAAAGAATGAGTCCAAGGTGGTCAAGATAACAGGTTTATTCCCATTTTAACAGCTTTAGCCATATAAGGGCAGACCCTTAATTAATCCCAGTTTAGTTATCATGAGCCGGTTTAGAACCCGTGACCATTGAGAAGTGACAATTAAGCAATTAAATGACAAACTTGATCTTCACTTCTCCATATGTTGCGTGCAAAACAAATGGGCAGTGTCGAATATCTCTTCAATTATAATGCACGCATGACAACTTACTTCATTCTTCTTTTGGTAAGGTGTGAAACTCCTCCATAGAACTAACTGTTGTGTCAAATCTAAATCCTCCAGCGGAAGTAGCACCTGCCCCATGCACTCGTCCCGCGAGAACTGGTCAAAGTCATACAACAAAATCTCCAGGGTATGTTTGTCCTTCTTGTGTGGTTCAAGGTCAAACATGAATTCCTCCTCAAACTCTGGTTGTTGAGTATTTTTGTGCACTTTACTTTGCAGCTGAAACTTCCTGTTTGGTAGAAGACACAGTTTACAGTAAGGATCTGAAGTTCCACTGAAGTCTCGTGCAACGAGATCTCTAGCTTGAATCAACCTCACTGTGAGTAGTCCTTGATCCAGATTGTAGTTAAGTAGTAGGTTCAGTGACCCCAAATGTTCCTCCTCTATACTGCCAATAGATTCTTTGTGTGATTTCATCTGTAAATACCAAAAAATAGGTTGAAATAGGTTGGAGCTATCAATTAATACAAAATATAGAGAAAGAAAATCAAGGGTATCAATCAATCAACCATGACTCTGTGACTATCAGTACCATTCATTTAGACTCTGTCTGTACACTCTGTCGGATTACATATAAGTTAAATCATATCCCAATACTTTCACATAGTTAACAGAACTTCACTTGTTTACTACAAAACAGCTTGTCACTTTTAAACAAAATTTCAGTATCTTAAAAGCCATGTCTCCATGTCTATCTCCAATGTTCAGCAGCATAACACGCGACGTCACCTTCTTTAACTAATTTTATGAAAATTGGCAAACACTGCTTCGCTTATGCAGCAACTATTGGATAAGCTTTCTCAAATCATCAGGGCAACAGTATCTGGCTTCAAGAATCACCTAGAAACCTATCTCATGAGAAAAGCCTTCCCTCTTTTGGTCAATTTGCTGTTATTTTGGCAATAGCCTGTTTTTTTCGTAAAATATGGAGTTTCCTCTTTGTGCATGTCAGTGTTTTCGAGGAGGCTTTTGATCAATATGGAGCTTTATGAATGCTTTTATCACAAATAATAATTTAAAACATTGTAATGAGGAAATGGTTCTCCGAAAGCGAATAAATCTCGAATATTTGGCTTCTTCCACTTACAAACAATGCATGAGAACGTTGTAATTTGTGATGGTTTCCCAACCACAAGGTATTCTTTAACGTCTTTTGTGATTTAACATTGAAAACAGTTGTCAAACTGTAACAATTAACTGAACTTCTGCAGCTTAATATAATTTGGGTATTTAAAATTTGTCTGAAATGACACATTATATAAATTATATGTGACAATACTATATATCATTTTTGTAATACTTCTTTAATTTTTATTCTATATATATATATTTTTTTTTTTTCAGCACATTTTCTTATCTAGTCATTTTATCCCATAGAAATATCGAAGTCAATACAAATGTTATGAACAATAACTTTTTTATTGGAGAAAATAAACAAGAAGATGTAGAGAAGAGTTAAAGCCTCTACTTTTAACCATCATCTAAAACAGAACAATAACAAGTGCACTTGGAGTTCTAATACCTCTCTCAAGGCCCAACACCCCCGCTACTGTACCTGAATTAAAAATCTTAAGTTGCATTTATTTGGTTTAAATTGAATTTAAACTCTGTCTATAATATACCACAACAGAATCAGTACGTTTTTAATCATTTTCCCCAATTCATATTAAAACTCTTTCAATAAATAATGTTAAAGTTTTAAGATATGCAGACTGTATGTATAGATTATTTTATAATGCGGGGGTGGGGGGTGGGGTGGGGGGGGGGGTGGGGGGGTGTCTTATGGCCCCCTTCAGCAGCCATAAAAACTCATTAAACAGGCTTCTATTTATTTTTGTAAATTTGTAAGTCATAAACCAAGGAACAAAACCGATATCGTTTGATTGATAATCTAATATAACAAAGACTTTGATGTTTAGTTTCATTTATTTGTGTATGGAAACTTTCTCACAAGCCTACTCTTGTGGGGAAACTTCTGAAGAGTCAATTTCCTTGGTGGCGTTTATCTCATAAAGTAGACAGTTTTTATTTGAATGTCATTTAACTGTTATTATACATAAGTTTTTAACTGTAATCTTTGCAATGTGTTTTAATATATAATTTAATATATATGCTAGTTAAAATAATATGGTTCAAGTAATTCACACGAGTTCTTCATGTTTGATTGCATAGCATCTTATATCAAGACAATCTTACATGCAGTGCGCTGGGCGATATTACAAGACTTGTTTCCTCGAGTAATGTGATAACCCTTGGAGCTTGTCTCCCTGGAATAGTGTTAGCCATTTATACACAAATTAGAGCCATTGATCTTCTGTATCTACATTGTTCACAGACCCTTTCTTGTTGCCCACCAATGTCTCCTTACCATCCAGTCCACTTATGTCTGTGTAATTAGGTTAGCCAATATTTTAGAATGCCTTTTTGCCTTGCCCGAAAGAGTTCCCAGTTGTGAAACGGCTTATCAGTTTCACACACAAAGTGTTGGGGGACAAAACCACTACTAATATATTGTACGACTATCAGCGAACTATTTACAATCATAAACGCATATTTTATATCTTATTATAATGTTCTGATAGAGCTTCTCCTATAAATATTACTCAAAATATTGAATACAATCAGTGCTTGTCTGGGCTTCTGGGCCACTTTACTCTGAAATAAAGGATCAGGTATTGGCCGCCATTTTGGATTATAAGCATTATTAGTTACACCTGGCGATATAATAAGAGAAATAGACAAGAAATTGTGCTTCTACTTATGTAATAACTACAAGTATCTGGACGTATTTTAAAAAGGTACTGAAGTTTCTGATACATTACTACAATGTATTGTAGTTCAGATGAACAAGGTGAAGGTCACCATAGGCGATATCAGCCCCTCATTTGTTAAAGGGAACAGGTGCCCAATCTAACACAATGTCTGAGAAGGCACAAACCCTTGCTCTTGGATATTTTAACAAAATTATAACATGAAAAATGCTAATTAAGATCTGTCTATTGGATCAGAAGACAGACCCTTGCTTGTTTGGTATTAATATTTGACTGTTTATTTTATGTCATTGCTAATCGTATATACAATGCAGTGTGTGAAGTTATGTGTAGTTAGGACACATTTGAGTAGACTTTAGCTCAAAGGGGAAGTCAGGTATAAATTAAAAAGCACTCGAAGAGTGAAGACGTCCACCAATATCCAATAACTCCTATATGGCTTATGAAGGGCCACGGGGGCAGAGTGGTAACACTCACGCCTCCCACCTCGGTGGCCGGGGTTCGATCCCTGTCATAGCCTTAAGTGGGAAAGCTGGTAGTTGCTTGCCGTTGGTCGGCAGTTTACAGTACAGAACCCTAGCGAACTGTATGTACTGGTTTCCTCTGCCCTTCCAACTACCCGTCGTGATATGACCTGTACAGTGTTGAAAGCGACGTAGAACCCCAAATAAATAATTAAAAATAAATTATATGGCTTATGAGTATGATGATAAAAATTGCTTGAAAAATTACTGGATCCAGACGGTGATCCGGATCACCACTAAAATGTAATCATCTGTTCCCTGTGCTATTGTCCACATTTCCCGAAGATTTCAAAGTGCATATTGTATAATAAGAATTTCAAATATTTAGTAACATTACTTGTAAATTGGTTCAATTCATATTAGAATACATTACAAGTACAAATAGGATACACAATTAAAATTACACCAAGGAAAGACACAGGGTAAAGACAGCAACCCAAAGTTTTAGACAAAAAGTTCAGAAGATGGTGAGTTAAAGATCTGGGAATGAAGTGAGGGGGGGGGGTCCCTTGATATAAAAATTACCCCAACACTCTTTAGAAGACACCAAAGGGGGTTCTTAAAAGTAACAGTAAATTAGTTTACTGTTTCAAAAGAAAGGACTGACTTGCTTTACATTTATTCAAAGGCTTTCGACTGAATAAGAAGCTAACATGATTTACATGCAGATTTTGTAGTGTTGACCAAATTCTGAAGGTCTCTGGAATCTTCTGGAACTTTTGTTTTCTGTTTTTATCTAATTTTCTGCAGGGGATTATTAATAATAAGAAGCAAATAGTTTCATCTCGAAGAGTTTAAGCATCTAAGAAATTGGGTACTAACTGTACCTTCTCTGTTTTGGCTGTAGAAATGCCTGAAAACAGCTTTTTCAGGCGACTGGGCAGAAATCTAAGAGGGCTGCTTTTTTGTTTTTGTCTTTTTTTATTTTTTCCCTTTAAAAATTAGTGTTCCATAGAGTATGACATGTTCCCTCTAATATCCAAGCACTGACTCCATGAACGCCAAAGTTCTACATGCGGCCAGATAATGACACATTGATTTTCAATAAATATTTCATTGGTTTTTTTTCTGGGATTTTGACACATAACTACGGCTATACCATTTAATTTTCAATTTAAAACTCTGTGGATCAAACTTTGTTCTGATTACAGTTATCTTCACCAAGGTAGTATTAAATTCATGACCGTTTATTTGTCTGTTTGTCAGCAGGATTACGCAAATACTACTAGTCTGATCTTCATGAAAAAAAAAATCAGAAGATTTTGGGTTTTGGTCCAACTTAGATTGCATTACATTTTGAGAGTAATCAGAATCACAACCTGGATACAAATAATATCAAAGATCTGAATTTTACCCAGTTACTTATTATTGAATCTTACCTGTTAATCATACATGCCTTGGTTGAGGGTATGCCCTGCCCGGGTGATGTTGTAAATTTGTAATTTTTTCTTGCCCTTTGTAATTTAGACTGGTCTTTGTTGGGACTTGGGAATTACTTCTACACATGACAACATTCAACAAAGGACAGTTCTGCCAATTCCAAACCAACTGTACTTTATTTCATATGGCCTGAGCCTCCTAATTTTAGAAATCTGTTTCATTTTTTTTCTGTTCGGAATAAATGAACTTTGGAGTAGGTCCTTGGCTTTTTTTTGAGTTAAAACTACCACCACTTCCAGTCTTATACACTTGGCAACCATAACACTCCAAAGTTCATTGAAAGTGATGAAATCCTGGATTAAACTCAGTAAAAAATTCACCAAAATAATTCTGTGATCCAGAGCGTAGAAATCCCTGTGAAGTATTTACATAGAAATGGGTGTCATTTGTAAAATAGCAAGACAAAGAAAGGACAGCAAGACTGGTTCGCCTTTTAAACAAGAAAAAAGAAACCTCAGCAGCTACAGTCAAGTACATACTTATGCACACCTTAATAATCTTGCATGCCTTGATACTCTAGGGCGTATTTTATGATAACTATGCTTTAATACATAAATAACAATTTACATCAGTTTAAAGTTAAATAGGTTTATAAACAGCAGCACTGTAGTAAATAATACAACAATTAAGGTGGGGATTCATGGTTTATTCTCTGAACTCTTTAAAAGATTATTATATGAGAGTTTGCTTTCTTGAAAGACAGACTGAACAGAGTATTTACAGGTATTCCAATTGGTTTGGTAGTGTTGTATGGAATGTAACAACCACCTTTATGTAAAATGTAGTTTACAGTCCAAAGGAAGGAATGCCAAAATGAAACAAAGAGCAAGAATTTCAGCTTGTTAACAGGATTTGTCATTTTCATAAACATTCTATCAAAATTAGACACAGTTAATCAATACTGCCATCTTTGTTAATCCCCAGGATTGTGCTTACATATACGGGTTAATATCCAATATATGTAACGGTCTCTGAGCAACTCAATTAACTTCAAACCTGTTGAAATTATTATGGTAAGGTCACCTTATGTTGTTTAAATTATGGTGACCATTTATTAAGGTGGCTTTGTTTTGCTTTAGTGTAATATATGTATCTTATGTATGTTTTAACTTGTAAATAAAAGGATAGTGTAGATTAAATAAATATTATATCCCAATATGGGACTTTTACTGCCTTGGGATTGAGGCAGTGTCCAACATATGTAACGATCTCTAAGTAACTCAACCAACTTGTTTACTTGTTTAGCTAATTGTCTTATGTTTTCGGGTGTGTTCATACATCTGTCTGTTTGTCTGTACATGTTCACAATAACTGCAAAAGTAAAGAACGGGTCTTTCTGAGTTTTTTTAATGAATTTTAATGAATTTCCAAAGATCCCACTTTCAATGACTTTGGCTTTCTGGTTGACATTATTAAAAAATAATGTGCGGATCTACATGACATTTTTTTGCCTGCATGGTCTAGTCAAAGAAGGACTAGAAGTGATTACATTTTCGGATAGATATGGATTGTTTTCTGCATACAAAAAATCCTAATTTTTGGAAAGCTCCCCTCCCCCCAATGGTGGAGATCTGCGCTCTACAGGTGCTTTCTAGTTGTCTATGTGGAAGCACCCACTGTACCAACTGCTACAATGCTAAATTACTATTACACATCATGACAGCTATCAGTAAAGCTTGTTAAAAGCATGACTTCAGCTTTAGCTGTACAAAAGACTTAGAGATAGTTTAAGACCAAGTTAAGTTATTCAACTTTTTTTAGACATGTTCCACTACACACACAGACCTCCCACAGTATTAGACTATCATTCAGTATTTATTGTGATAGAATAGCACTGTAGCTTTTTATTTCCTGTCACACACAAGCTGTTCTGTTTTAATTAGCTACATGTACTACTAACACTGTTATTATTCATTAGTGTTTGGTGGAAACTCAATAACTGCCCTCATAAACCTGTCATCACTAATGAACGGTCCATAACATCATTGCAAATAAGTAGCTGCCTGATTGATTCTTAAAAACACCATGGCTTTCTTAGCTTTAAGGTCCAATGGATATTCTTACAAAACACTGTTAAGTTTACATACCATATTGTCATCTATGTACACTTACAACATAGCTTGTATTCAGGGATCCAGTAGGAGTCTGCACTTGAAAATTGGAGAAATTATTTTACTTAATTCCTTTGTTCCTTCAGGTACAAACACACCCACCTTATGTGGTAAAATGAACAACTGGAAATGAACGAGTGTTATTAATGACAACCAGCATCGTTACCCCCACCTCCCAATGGGCAGGGGTGAAGATATTGTAATCGTTTCTGTTTATCTGTTTATCTGTCTGCATTATTGTCTGCGTGCATAATGCAAAAGCTATAAATCTGATCAGGGTCATATATTTTCAACACAAACTGGGGTATACCTTTGACTTCCAGACTCCAGAATATTTTCAGTAAGAACTTTGTCTCCAATTTCTAGTTTTAGGTCCCTGGGCAAGGCTTATTTGCTACATCAGGTATTGCTTGTTCTTTCATAAAATGTAATCTTCATCATAAGCCTTCCAAATTCAGGTCAGTGTCAAGTTACAATGAAAAGCAGTGGTACCATCATATTTTTACTTATCGGAGGAAGTACATCCATAGGGGAGTGTAGCTTAAAGCTGGCTTCTGGAAAGGTAAGGCGATTTTAAATATCATGTTACTTAGTTTATATGACCCTAACTGAACCTTCTCTTAGAATATTGTAGAAATGTCTTTTGTGTGACCAGAGCTTTTACAAGGCAGATTCCCTGTAGACAAAATTAGTCGTGAATGAGTAAGGAGCATACTCCAGAATTGATTTGCAGCAAATCCCCCAGCACATTCTATTAAATCCACCTAATATATTTGGTAAATACAAAGATAGACAGTTACTTGGCCTTGAATAAACAGCTCCGTTGTTTAAACAACTATATTTAGCCATTCAATTGACTGCAGAGATCCTTATTTAGCAACGTCGGCGTGAATGTAAACTAAAAATAAAATAGAAATACCTCTTTGAGTGGAGGTGAAAGATAAAAATCATAAATCTGTGTCCATAAATACATTATCGAACCATTTGTTTTATGATTTTAGTAGAAAAGTTTGCACTCCTCTGAGATGTATTTTTCTTTACATGAATATAAAGCCAACAAGCAGTGTTTTTGGGAACACAAACCATATGGCCTGGGGATCCACAACCCCTAAAAAATTCCTGGAGTTCCAATGTATTTTTTTTTATTATAGGAATAACCCCCGACCAAACCAGGGTATACGCAGAATTTTACCATGGTTTTAGGTTATAAACCCCAAAGGCGAAGCCTGAGGGGTTTATTGCCTTAAACCATGGTAAAATTCTGCGTATACCCTGGTTTTGGAGGGGGTTATTCCTATTCTAACATGACAGATTATTTTAAGATGAATTATTGCAAAATTTGTGGTAAACCATTTATTGTTAGGACAACCATAATGAGCGATATTAGGGAGATACAGGGTTATGCTGTATTTTAGCCTTGAAGTATTTCATTGTTTAGCCAATCAGAATTGCGGACACATCCCTGTTATGTTAGAATTGGGGTTTAACATCGCTTTCAATACTGTACAGGTCATATCACAACCGGTAGTTTTGTGGGCAGAGGAAACCAGTACATACAGTTGGTCATGGTTCTGTACCTTGAACTTCCACCATGGGTAAGCAACTAGTAACTTTCTCACAAAAGGTCCAGGGCATGAACCGGGTGGGAGGTGGGACGCGAGTGTGTTCTCATTGCACCACAATAGCCCCCTCAGAGTTATTAAGTAGACATGGATCATCTTTCAACAGGCATTAGCTAGGTGTGGACCCAACCTTGTGTGAAATTTGACCTCGATCCAATTTATAATGTTTCGAGTTTTATTGTTGACAAAAAAGACAAAAAACAGACAAACTTGTGTCATTTCAAACCATAAACCCTTCCTGCTTCCTTTTCTATTTCATTGTTAAATTTGAAGATTTGAAAGGTTGGCAATAGACTATTTTTAAAATATAAGTGTTTTATTTTTCTTACAATAGTTATTTGATGGAAATTAGAGTTTTGATGACTCAAGTAGTTTTTGACAATTAGTTATAGCCATATGGAATATTTACAAAATGAAGAAGCTATTTTAAAACTAGTAAAAGAAAATATCTGTTTTTAATATTTTTAAAGGCTGTTTTTTATGGATGGATTAAGTTCAGCTTTTATAAGCAGCTGAGTCTTTTTCTTTGGCATTTTTAAAGCTATGTAATTTGTTTACAAGCACTTATTTCTGTCCTTATTATTTCAGATATAATGTCACAATAATTTCATGTTTACTCTTTAAACATTAAGTAATTATGATTTAAACAAAGAAGTAACTCAGTTCTTAGTGGGAATCAATGACCCGCAGGGCTGGTTATATAAGATTATGTCTGATTTTATTGCTATTGTTACTGATATTATACTTGTCACTTAAATAAATGAATGAATAATTAAATACTAATTTCTGCAGTGACCTGACATACTTTTACAGTCGACTTGTTGAAAAGGCAGAAATAGGATGGAAAAACCTGTCTATAGAATTAACTGAACAGAATGTGGGATGCTTTTTTTTAAAACTTTTTTGGGGGTGGGGTGGGGGGTTGGGGGTTGGGGGGGGGTTGTTGGGGGTGCACTCATTGAAATATACCCAGTGTTTAATCAGAGTGTAAAATTCATTGCATTTGGCCCTTTAAAGCCAGGACCACAGAGTTTTGGGTCTATTATTTGAACTATTTGAATTATCAGCCCACTGAGGTCTCCGTATGTCTTGTGTTCCAAAATTAAATTGCAACTGACACCGTCTGACAGTAGTTGACATTTATTTTCAATTGTGTCGGAGTTTCGGGCTAGGTGGCCAGTTTAATACTCTCCGAAGAGACTGAATATTGTATCAGTATTCTCTCTGTGTAATGCTGCAGATGTATTGCATAAAGTTACAGACTTGGCAGCTTTATTACTTCAGTTGGTGAAAGGTCCCATTCAATGCTAATTAAGGAAAAGGCCAGAATACTTAATACTGCATTCCCACCACTAAATATTTTATACCCTAGTAAAGCCTAATAGGAATTTACTTTCATTTTATACTGAGAGATTTATGACATAGCTATTAGGTATATTACCATGCAACCTGCCACACAAGCTTTTTTTTCTTGCATTTTTTTCAGAAATATGATTAACACTGTAACCTCAATAAATTTGTTTATCATATTTTTATTGTACTGCTTCTATCTGCAGCTATTTATGGAGCAGATAGAATGTATTTTTGGACAAGCTAAAAAAGCTTCTTCTTTATTATGGAGTTATGCCGTTAATTTTGACAGGGTTTATGATTGAAATACTACCGAGTGTAAATATGAATTAATCTCCACCAGGACATATGATAATAAGTAAATCGGATAATCTGGATTTTTTGTGTATCCAGGCGGTGATCCAGATCACTCTCAAAATATAATGTGATCTAAGTTGGACCACGGCACATCTCCTGATTTTTCATGACGTTCCAACCAGTAGAATTTCCATTATCCTGTTAACAAACAGACAGATAAACGGGTTTTGCCTCAAAGAATTTCTTGTTCAGGGTATCTGTGCTTAATTAAATTTTGAAGTTAAAGAAAGTTTGGCATACGTTTATTCCAAGTGCACCAAAATACGTATTTTGTTATAAGGAATACAAACTAGGCTGCTATTTGACTATTTTAATCATAAACTTTACATAAGGTAAGTTAACAAAAAAAAAAAACTTATTTAGCAGGAACAATATCAAAGCACCCCTAAAGCAGGAGATTATGAAAAAATAACAGCAGATCATATGTAACAAAAAAATGAATAATTCTATGAATACTTTGAATTTGAAAATAGAGATTTAACAAAATGCTTGCTTTTAAATTGACTTTCAATACTCAATACTCAATGTATTAAAATTTTTAATTGTATGTTCTGAAGAAAAGGTTTAGTATTTGAAAGTAATAGTACAAAGTACAGTTGTGATCTGGTATACAATTAACTAAAGTGGTTATGGTTTCGGCTGGAGATTGTGCAGTTGTTGGAAATTTGTGGCTTTTTTTACTTGTTAATTCAAGATTGAACAGATGCTTCTACAGTGACTGGTGTTACATTTTTTATTATTTGAAGAGTAAAGTAAGGATCAAACAGCTTTAGCAAAACTGAATAAAACATGATAAAATCCAAGCTGGCTATTTTCAAGAATGAACTGTATTTGATAAAGACCAATTACGGATTCTTTAAAATGGTGAGAATACTTCAAGCTATTTTGTTATCAAGAGTGCCATAAATATCATATTACACTAGGCTATTAACTCTATTTTCAGCAGCATAAAAATGATAAATTGAAATGGTTTAATGTTACTAATACCTCGGTCACATCTTTCCATTCTGGAATCATGAGGTACAACTAAACAGGCTAAATTTAGTTTCTTGTACAATCCATCTCGTATTAGGGTTAAGATGTCTTTGGTATGGTTCAGTGTGATTCACATGTGGGTAGATACCCTTCGGGGTGATGCAACCAACTCAGAATGCTTTTTGCATCTGGGACTGCTTTTCGAAGGAATATTTGAAAAAGCTCTTGCGACTTTTCACAATATATACACTGGAGGGGTGGGGGTGGGGGGTGCAGGAAGGAAAAACAGGGTGCCTCATTCTTCAATGTTTACTACCCCAATTCGGGGTTTCTTTTAGGAGGTATAAGGACAAGGTCAACCAGGAGACTGCAAAGAAACATGTGACCTAGCCATTAAGCTTCAATGGGTGTGGCTAAAAATTAGGTCAGAGACAACCTTTGATTACAGCTGTCACCAGAGATTTAGTTTTTTATCTCCCTCTCTCTTGGGGGTACTTTTTTGTGCTGCAGGCTTCAGCTTTTAGAGTTTTTTTCAGATGTGGTGTTTGATGTCTTTTTGCCCGTCTACTTCTAAGCTTTATCTCCTTAATCAAGGCAAGTCACACAAAATGTAGGACAAAATAAATCCGGTGACCTACATACAGAACAAACCAGTATGCTTTATAATAGTGTGCTAATAACTCACTGCCAGATCTGCTGCTTTGGCCTATTGGGTAACACACACTCTATCATTTGGTCCTATCCCAAGAGACAGGCTAAAGAACCTCAGAGATGTTAATAATTGGTCATCTATCAGCCTCTGTATTTCAGTTAGGGGAATGACAGTCCCTAGAGAGCTTGGGCTGTCCTTGTGCCTCCAGGATGGGTTAAATAGCACTTTGCGTTCTGTAGTAAGCGAGATACTGCACTGAGTAAAAATATATAATACAAATTAAAAACTACATGTTTTATCCCCCATTTACCTGTATTGCTGTTGGGGAAATATTAAATGTGGAACTGATTTACAAGAACTGCTTTAACGCAAATCATATCTGATTAAGCTGTCATGATATTAGTGAAATCTCTTTACAGACCAAGGCTTAAAACCTACATGTTAAATTTAACTTTTTAACCTTAATTTCTTGGCTATATTGTGTATTTTTTGTAGTTTATGTTTATATTTATATTCAAGTTCATTCATATTATCTCCTTTGCTCCAGGACACAAAGGGCTGTTGTCCCATCTGGACTGTATAAGTAAAGTCCATGGTCTGGTGACTGACATCCTCAAAACTGAAAAAACAGAGACTGAAGGATGACCATTTATCAGCGTCCTTGAGTTTCTTTAACCTGTCACTGGATAAGACCGAATGATGGAGGATCATCAGTATAAGTGGTCATCCAAGCCACTATATATATGCCTGTATCTAGGTTTAAACACACGTCCTCTGTATTTATTGGTGTTTGTTACCCACTAAGCAACAGTGACTAAATGATTTTATTTTATTGAAAATATTTTTTATTGTGAAAATATGATTGGATTAGATGGCCTATATCTCATCATGTAGAAGGATTTTTAAGCGCAAGCTCTACGAGGCTCACACTTCTAGGAATGACTTTTTTAGTTTTTTTGTGAGTGGCACAGGAAAAATACTGCTCATCTGCTGAGATGACAAAATTCTATAGTTTGATGTAACATGACAAACCCTTTCAAGTCACACTGCACATGATGTTTGACTGAAACCATACTTCAAACGTGAGATCACTACAAAATAAGCCACAATAATAAGTCAGTTAACTTTATAGTAGAATGCAAGTTATCAATAACTATGGCAAATGTAACTGTTTACACGAAGATGATGTGGTTATGGTATATTATTATTTTTTTAAATAATGATTAGGTCTAACGTTATTTAAGCACTTTGTGTAGGGTGTATCATATCAGGCATTTGATGAAATGTTTGAAAACAGTGTATACCAGTTGGTTAAGGTTAGTTACAGAACATATATTAATAATAACAAATGCGATTGGTTTGAAGATCTTTTTGTTTCGAAACAAACCTTTCTAATCGTTACCTGGATCCCCAATCATATCCCAGTGTTTCTTACTCAGTCATAGGATACAGGTTTTGAGATAATATTTCTCAGATTCAAAATGGCGGCCATCATTGACCTAATAAATGCTATTGTTTCATATGATGTTACTGTACTTGTTAATGTAAAATCCATCTAATTATTGCTTTGAATGACAGCATAGAAAAGTCCATTAGGTGTTATTTTTTGTCTATACCTATGATAAAATGTAAATGTTTTGTCCCTTCTAAACATCTCTGGTTCAAGATGGCGCCTAAAGTGTAGAAGGAAAGTGTGTTAGCAAGTCCAATTTTTCTATTTTATAATTATGTTATTAAAACAGAAACTTAGTTTAATTTAGTGTTAAAGTTTGTATCTCTAGCATTTTTTAAAGCAGCAGGTACAGATATAAGTACTACCCCAGTTTAAGTTTGTTTATATATATGCTATTTCAAAAACTATACTACATGATACCAAAATGAAAAAGGCAGCAGTCTTTATTTTACTGTTACCTTCCCGGTGGGTGAAATTCAACAATGGCATGATAGATGTTGTCTGGATGATTCTGTAGCATGGTGGGTTGTAACACATTTGTCCACAGACTTTGTAACCCACATATGCATAGAATTGGCAATTGTATTTTAATGACTTGTTATAATGCTATCTTTCCATTACCTTTAAGCTACCTCTTTTACATCCTTCAGATCAAAACTTAAATCCTATCTCTTTACCAAGGTTTATTATTCACCTTAGTTTATGTTCTTTCATAGTGTCTCCATGGTTGACCTTTTTCCTGGATACTAAAAATGGTTGACTGTTTTTGGTTCTGCACCTTAGAGTTCTCTTTTTTAAACGAGGATTAAGCGCTATAAAAGTCCAATTAGAATTAGAATTTCTTGTCTTTTCCTGGGTATCTTATTTTAGACTCACTCTTGTGAATTTGTAATGCCTTAAAATCTGCATTTTGCAAAAAAAGTTGCAATCAATGGACCATGAGGCATTAAATGTTACCAAGGTATATTTGTGACCAATTAACAATGGGACAATACATATGTACCCACAAATACTAAAACAGTCATTATAACCACATTTGCTATGGTATAATGTATGTTTCCACAAATTTATCAGCAGTACCAAGAGAACTTTAAAGCACTGGACAATAGAGTTAGTATGTGGAAACTGGACCACTAAGTCAAAAGCAATCATATGGAATACAAAATTTAAATTAAACTGAGAAACTATAATTTTTATTATATTGAGACATTTTTTTTGTATATGAAATGGATGATATATAACTAACTTTTGCTATTGTAAATAATAAAATTAGCCTGTTTATGATTTCTGTGAGGTTTGTTTACAGTAAAATTGTCACAGTAGGCGAGTCTCTGTCTATGAACTCTGACTGTAATCTGTCCTTTCTGGAGTTTACCCGGCACAGATAAATGTCATGTCCATGGGGTTAATTCTGAGGTTTTCTGGTTCAATTCTTCTTGTGCGGATGTATTATAAAAAGGCTGATCAGCATAAATTTTGTTGACTTTAAAAGTGAGGGAATACCTGACACAGTCGTAGGGAAGGAGTGTGGGTGGATTGAGTGAGTCTATCCAAGTTATAAATGACCCTATACTGAATCTTGTGGTTCCATTGATAAATGATATGTCAATGCACTTCATACCAAAGCAAGTATACAGTGACACCTATTAAGGGAGATTTGTGATCTAATAAAAGATGGTGCTAGGGATGTTTATAAGATTTACAGCAGTGTCAGATTATGGTGTGGGTTGCAAATTAGCGTATTAAGCAAAAATAAATCAATCATCTGTCCCAACAGGTTGGTAGATGCGGCTTTATCTTGAATTACAAAACTACCTGAATAATATGTACAAAAAAGATTACAAATTAGAGCGACAATATAATACAAGCTTGAGTTTTATACTGATCATCTTCTTGGGTGATACATACATTTTTGTATATGTCTAATGACAGAGTCATGAGTAATGTTTTAGTTTATTATCCACCATTTTGGAAGAATAATAACACCACTTTTAAAGGAAAAAAAATGCACCAAAAAAGAATTGTGATGTACGTAGGGGCACCAGTGAATATTGAAAATAATCAATTTTCAATTTTTAACTCGTGATTCTTCCGCCGTATGTTTTTAGAAGTGTGCATTTGTCTGTTTTGGGTGGTTTTGGGTGGTTTTTGGTTTTCAGGAATTGTTGGCAATGGCAAATGGAGCAGGTGATTCAGTTTGGATGGTGATCTGGATCGCCGTATGGATCGGTAAATTAAAAAAAAAAATTATCATTGCACTCATAAGCAATATTGTAAATGTACATCACATGTTGTAAAGGCACAACACACAACTTCCTCTTCTGTTTCTGTTACATTTGTAACAGGCAGGATCTCCTAATACCACTGTTCCAGTTTCAGGAGTCTGTTTCCTGAAAGCCTCTATCATGTAGTCCTTAGCATAATTTGCTTGGTCGTTAATCAACTATCTATTTGCAGTATTTTTCCGAAGGTAAAACTGCAATTTCTACACACATATTTATATTTTGTATCAATTACTCTGATTGAACAATATATGCATGTGTGTGTTGAATTACAAGCCAAGCAGTAGTCCCTGCACTCCCCAGCAAAAAAGGAAACATAGCATAAAACAGAAACCTCTTACCATTTCTTCATACATCCGGGCATTTATAGTGGTGGGGTCAAGGGCATCTTGCATGGATGCTCTGCGCCTGCGTTGGCTGGAGGGCACCTGCACCATAGAGACAGTCTCAGACAGCTTCTCAGGGGAGTAGGTGAATATCATTTCCCCTGAGGTGTTGGGTGGAGTCAATGGACTGGGATCTTTTACACCTGAAGAAAAAGTGAGCACAAAAGACATGTGTAATTAATCAACCACAAAAAAGACAACACATAAGTAATATGTAATTACCAAATAAAGCTTTCAACTCGGGTAAATATTAAAAACAGCTTCTCATGTGAATTTTACTTACAAAATAGACAAAGTAATAAGAACTGTTACCAAACAACAAAGCACAGTATATCAATTAAGCGATAATGCTTTGAGAATTCACTAATTTCCCTTTTTCAAAGAAAGTCAGGTTTTGGTTTCTGAAGTTGGTGATATGCCTTTTGATGTCTGACGTGCTATTCTTTTGGCTTGTTTCAAGGATGAAAAAAAAATAATTTGGGGAGTTCCAGAATGATATGTTACTGTGGAGCATCCCCTACTATGGTCGCTTGTCCATAATTAAAAATAACATTTCTCAGAGTATTGAATTTAGTAAATTTTTATTTCTCATAATATGTAACACTTATGAGTAGCCACACTAAAATGTTCTACTAGTGTCTGCAAACTTTGTCTCAGAAAACATTTTTTTTCTTCTGAATTTTCCCTAGATTCTGGTAAATACCATTTCAGCAACTGAATTACTCAAAAGACAGCTACATTGAATGGGGATCTTGTTTTTATTTGAACATAAAGCATATCTTCTTCCCATGTGGTACTTCAAATATTGTTTAAAAACTGGTTACAGAAAGGATTATCTAGGGCATGCACCCCACTTGACTGCAAACAGAATCTCTCTTCCTTTGAAAAGGTATTAAATGAAAACAAAAAAAGAAAACATCTTTGCAAGACCTAAATCACTAAAAGTACTGAACAATCTATCTTGTTGGTAGATCAAGGTTATTACTGATGGTTCTAATTTTTTCCAAGTATCATTAAAACTAAATTTTCAATGCACAGAAAAAACATATCAGCTTTGGTCACTACAGATAACATTGGGTTCATTATATTGCAAAGGATGATAAAATGACAAGAACTTCAAAACTCTCTCATGTTTCCGTTGAAGGAACAACATTAATGGATGACAATAATTGCTTACTTGGTCTCAAAAGGTTTCATCTCTAATCCAAACCTTTATATCTCAACAAAGCTGTAATTTCTTGCAAGTTGCAAACATTGCAGTCAGATGTTTTGGCTTGTTTCATTCATTACATATATTTTATGTTGTGATACTGTTAGTTATTCACCAAAAGCACCTTTGTTGAAACCTCCGTGACAGATCTGAAATCAGCATATAAAGTTCCATCTTAATCTCATTTAAAGCTTGTCCAGTTTGCTCCGTGTATTTTCCATGGAAACTCCTTTCACTTGTTAGAGACAAAGTGATCAGTCACTGTCTATATTGATGATGTCATAATTTGCTATGGTTAAGGGTGGGTTCACACTTCCATGGACAAACGGCTCCGCTCTTATGCTGCATTCTTTTTGAATGGTAAGTTCACAATTATGAGGATGTGGACACGCCAGGGAAATATTTTAAAGACATTTACCTTAAATATTAAACAAGCATAGATAAAGATTTCATCTTCAAGTTACACAAAGCTACAGGGAGGAAGTGCTGCTTCTGACTCATAATGTCATTTTTAAAGATTTTCACCTGTCATAAACTTTTACTACACAGGTTAAGTGTGAACATTGAAGAAGTAAGGTCATAAGGGATGTTTAAAATACCAGGAAAGTTGAGAAATGTAACCACCTCTGTTATTGGTATACAACAGTTTTCAGGGCAACATTACATTTACTACAGGATTCAAAGCACTATTCAACCCATTTCAAGTACAGCCCAGGCTCTTTAGTGACTGACGTTCCCCCAACTGAAAGACAAAATCTCAGGGGTAACCATTTAACATCGTCCTCAGTTTCTTTTTTTTTGGATGGGACGGGTTTGTTATGATTCCTTATCAGAGAAGTGTGAACGGGTGTAACATGAACAAGTGCACAATTCATTGTGGTTGTGGATGATTTTATTTTGTCAAAGTCAACCTGACATGCCAAGAAACCTAACCTAACCAAGCCAATGCATACACACATAAAAATATTAATAGCCCTGGATAAATGCTACAGCAATAAAAAATTACTGCAGAAATAAAGTCACAGAGGGTGTTATTTTTGATTGGCAGCAATTTTGGGGGATGTCAATTCTAGCTGAATCAAGCAGGAGTTTGGAGCACTGGATGTTGGTCCTTCTATGACAAGGGTATTGTTTATTATTATATCTTTAAATTCGTGTTATAAGAACATAAAGTTTATATTTTCCTACAACTGTGAGGAGTAACTACAATAAAATTTAGGTAGAATGCAAACAAAAATGGTCTCTTAGATTTTCAAAATGGCTTTCACTCTATAGTTGGGTTTGATACAGTATTTTTCTCTTTCCAAACATTATATGCCACTTGAATGTCCACTTGAGTACAAATCTTGTTAACCAAAAAGTATATATTTTGTCATAGCTACGAATCTGTTATACAGATTGTTAGTAAGGCATTCATTTTACACAGGTTCCGCCCGTTTTGTTGCATTTGAAATCCATGCAGCAATGGCGGGAAAAAATCAAATTAGAAATTGAAGGTTTTATTTTCATTGATATCCCCATTAAATATGACAACTTTTTCCATTGTTTCTTTTCATATGCACCTATTTTACTTATTATGCATAAAACACCTCTCATTTGACATATATTAAACTCATGAAGCTGAATAGTATAATACTTTTACTACACACTTGCAAATAGTGTCATCTTCATTTGTGATATATATATTTTTTGCGTACGTGTCATTAGGGAAATTTTCCTGTTTCATAAAATCCATTTGAAAAAATAACACAAAAAAGGTAGCAAGACTTAAGGCACCAACAGCTTGACAGCTGTCATGCAAATTCTAACATAAAACAGTAATGACAATCAGTCTATAAAATTTAACACAAGGTACTACCGGTGCATCTCAGTAGAAACTTGTTGATGTTCTCTGTAAAACATTTCTCTGAATGCCAGACAAAGAACATAAGACAGTCATACTGGTGTGCAATAAACTGCTCGTAAACCAACAATATATCCATTTAGGTCGAGGAGTGGGTTTAGAAGAATTAAACAAAGGAAAATACCAAGAGGGGTTTCAAAATGTGAACCCTTTGACATGAAGCTGATTACAGTTACATTTTTTTTAACTCCGCCAAACAGGTAATGTGGACACTGGATTGTGTTTGTTTGTGTGTTAGCAAGATTATTAAAAAACATGCCTTTATACAGATTTACTGTTTTTTACATCATTTTCTAACAGTAGGCAGGTATTAGTCTAACACAGTATTGATTTAATTTTTGGAATGAGCCGCAACCAATTCTGGATCCAGTTTTTGGGCATTGGTGGAAGTGTGCACTCTCTGAGTGCTCCTGTTATTCATATATTCAGTGTAAAAGTTGGATGCCAGTCAGTTGTAGATTTACCAACCCAACTAGTGATTGTGTTCATTTTTTGTCCTCTTATAACAGACTTCTATAATTGGGCAATGACCCTCCTGAGGATCAAAACTCTAACCATCCACTCTGAAGTCCATCACACTTCCTGACTCTGAGGTTTGATTTATTTTAAGTTTGTGCACAATAAAGTATAAAACTAGAAAATTTATTTTAAATCTAAGATGATCATTCTAAGCCAATGTGTTTATATTTTGTTGTACTTTAGAAACACAAATATGCACCTTTTAATACTTTTTTATTTAGCTTATCAGAAAAAATATTTATGCAAATTGCAAGGCAATGTGACCACTGTTAATTTTGTCACGAAGACTTTCTAATGTGTCATGCACTTGACCTAAATTTTGAAAAGAAACAGTTTAATAAACAGGGCCCTATATCACAATTAGTGACCATCAAACACCACAATGTAAATACTATTTAATGCATTTCATTTGTCACAAATTTTATTTTGAAAGAAGACGTTTTATTTTCATTGAATAACTGAGATTACATAACACCAGAGACACATTGTTTTATCAGATGGAAAAGTAAAATAAAAATCAATATCACCACGGTAACGATTTCATAAATCCTTGTTTGACTTTGGCAGGAGAACCCCCATACCTCTTTTACATGTAACACTTCCGTTTCCGGTATGAGCAGACGACAACAAGCCTTTAATGGCCGCAGACTAATTTGTAGGCTGTTGCTTTTTATTTGCTTTATATCAAGAACTACTGGACCATAAAAACTGAAAACTGTGACTATTTATGTTTATTTTATGGTACCCAATTACATGACACTTTGGCATGGCATATTGTCAGGGGGTGGGGGTGGGTGGGTTTAAAGACAATACGGCTAGATGAATAAAACCATTTCAAAAAGGCTTATGGATAGATTTAAAATAGTTTATTTATGCCTAGGGCTTGCCTTTTCCTTATGACTGTACCTGTATAAATTTTCAGTGCTTATGGCTCTGAAAATTGACCCTATGTATGGCGAGTGCACATTGAAGAAAGGGCCACCACATATTTCCATCTCTCTAGAGTATATTTTTTAATACAGCTTGTGGGAGGTCATGACAACATCTTCAAACATTTCACAAAAAGCCATCTGGAAGGCAAAATGCTCTCAGAGCTTTGTCAAATTGTCACAATGACATCCTACCGAAAAAGCGAATCCCACCATACCACCAAGGTACAAAGTAGATCGAAAACACTGTTGTACCGAAACTAAAGGTAGATATACCCATTCGGGTTTAGCTCATGACCCCAGCACAGAAGTCTAGAAAGTCTAGAAATTCACATAATATATAAAGTTTGTAGAAATTGCTGATATGTTCCATATTGTTTTTCACAGCAACAAAATCCTCTCACGTAGCTGCCGCAGTTAATTCGTATATTTTCACAGCATGATGTTACTCTATATTCTGCAAACATATTGAAACAATAATGTCTGTTGAAGTCTTTCTGACGCAGAAATTTCCAGATATATAGGTCAAATACATAGTGCAATGGATACTAAAATGGTACAACCCCAACTAGATCATCTATGTCATTACAACAGGCTTTTAATGCTTGTTGTCATAAATACAATTAACTGGAAATGTGGTATATATTAGAATTTGTCACCAACTAAGTGATTTGGTTGTGTTAAAAGATGAATAGATTTAGCAAAAGCAATTCCTAATTAACTCCAAGATCTTATCAATCTCCACACCCACTGTTCTAGTGTCTGCGTAAGTAGTCTCATTTGCCCAGTTTTCATGACAAGACAAAATGCTCCAGCAATTTTCCATTAATGCACTATGCTCAGCCTTCCTGCCTACAGTACTGCTTTTACTGTTGCTTCACAGTCTTACTTGTTTGCTTTATACCCCTGTTTCACTCTCACGTATTTGCCTTCTGATTGTACTGACTATATGACCCAGAACATAATATTGTCGGTTCTGCAACATGTCCAGAGTGAATTGTAGCAATTGTAGGCCTTCATCTTTTTTTCAAACCAGTATAAATACTATTACAAAGCTTTACATCATGCAGATCTGGTTATCTACTAAAACCAGACCTGCCTTTGAATTGTTATATTAGTTATATTAATTGTTGGTCATATATTTATGTAAAATAAATATTTATATATATAATATATGTTGTAAAGTATTATTTAGGTAAACTTATTGTGTAATATTCAAGTGACAACATTAAAGTAGCGCACAGGTACACAGCAGGCCGAAGATGCTACGTATTCTGAGAGAGATCATTTTTGTTAATTGAATTTTTGATTAATTTTGATATCATGTGAGGAAATGCTTGAAACCAAGCTTAACTCTGGTAACATTGAATATTTTGGTAAATTGACTTATCTATGTATCCACTGTTTTAGGATAAAACTAATTCTCAAGTAAAAATAGACCTCAGAAATCTTGTCCAATGAGAAAATAAATCTCACTAGTCTCCTGATTAAACTTTTCTGACCTTGACTTTTCTAATTCTAATTCTAATAGTATTTTATAGCACTTAATCTATATCTATTGGCAGACTCTAAGGTGCATAATACCAGAAATCAGAGATCGTAATTGTTAAATCAGAAATATGGCAGGGGTCGGCACCACAGAGAAAGACCGAAACAAGACCAGAAAAACTAGGATCGGTAAGCTTTTGTAAAGAGATAGGTTTTCAACTTCTTCCTGAATGAAAAGAGAGATTTGGCAGAGCGTACATTATCATTGACTTGATGTTAAGAGTTCTCTTCTTGTGTTGTGGTGACCAGTAGCAGGGTTTAACTGTCATCTTTTTATTGTATGAATAACAGTCTCCAATGTAATGCTAGGTTAATTGGTAACTCAACACCCCCCCTCCACACACACACACACACACCCACGCACACACACACACACACACACACACACACAAACACGTCTTTTCACAGGACCATGAGTTCAAAATTGGCAGAGTTGTACAATTATATTGTGACAGTGGAACGGCACCATAAGCAAAACAGGAAAAAACTGTTTCCATTTACCTGTCAGTAGTTGTAATTATTCTTATTGTTATTGTGATTTAGTGATTTTTATTTATAAAGACACAGCATATATTTCTATGGTAATCATTGTTTTTTACTTATATAATTTTCTATTCCTTTTGTAGTCAGTGACTTTTTCGCTGCCCCCATGAAGGGAAAACAGAAACAGAAAGCTGTGAAGACTAAGAACCAAAACTGGTGATGATACAGAAAAGATAGTGGAAAGCTAGTGTAAAAGTACAGTAATGTTATGACACACATATGACCAAACTGGATAATACAACAATAGGTAGGATAGCATAAGTGGTATTGGTAATCTAGCAGAGGAACTACGGAAATAATAAGACATCCTGTAGTTACTCTACTTCCCTTCAAAGATACCACCAAAACAAGGCATAAATTTTGAACAGTGGACCTTTGACCTGGACAATTTCACACATAACTTGAGTAGTAGACAATACTATTTTTTTCCAATTGAAATAGCTAATAAACCAAACATTGTGTAAGCTTTATGGTTCAACTTATGAATAATCATAAGTTACTGAGATGTTTATGTCAATCTTGGGATAGAATTCCCTTCAAACCTGATCATTCAAACAGGCCGCTTAGAACCACAGCTTAACAGTTAGTAGACAAATATGATAAAGATACCAACCAATTTTAATGCAAAAATACAGGTTTTGCATCAACAGTAACATCTTACAGATACCACATAAGTTTTAATCAGACACTTTCATGTCTTTTCAGTAGTTAAGTAGAGTTTATAGGATATTGTATTTTTCCCTGAGAATCATTTTGATTTTTAGCAATTTTATTTTATCAAAACTGCATAAAGAAATATAGAAACTATCAGAGAAGAGAGAAGATTTGCTTGATCAGAAACAAAACTCTCTGCTTTTAAAAAGTATCAAAGAAAGCGTAACCTATAAATTAACAATTCTCAAGTTGAAAAAGTTCACCCTCTTACAAGGAAAATACCCATAGGAGAGGAAAGACAACATATCGACTGTGTGATTTATCACAGGATTTTAAGCCATGTCTTTTGGATAAAGATTAAACACCAAAATTCTGGTCAGATGGTCTTTTTTGGTTGCATGAAGTATTATCCAGGGGCCAAGTTATTTCATTTTTTGTTGTTCTTCTTATGTTAAAAGTGCAGAGAGTAATTGTCCATACTTAATCCCTCTTCAAAAATAGTAAGACAGCTAAATTCACTTTGTCATCTACAAACTGTAATAAATGCTTGTCCATTTAGTTTTCTGCTTTAATAATGTCTTTTATTAAACATCTCTCATTTTATTCTTCTTGGTTCCATCAGTCAATATTTTATATCTTTCATAAAAGACTAATTTAGTTAGTACATTTAAGCACAACCTTAGGGACAGTAAAACATATTTGCAGATACCACTTGGAAGCCGTAGGGAGTGTAATCAGAGGGAATGGGTCTTCTCACACTTTCTAGTGTAATTACATCCTATCATCAGAGCCCATTCATCCAGTTTCAGGGGCCCAAAGATACATCTTAAACTCACACTGGGATATTGCATCCAACACAACCAAAGCCACACATTCCAGCTGAACATCCTTAAACTGACCAAAGCAGCAAAAATGTTGCCAATTGCTATGAAAAGATTATACCAAATGGACAGTACTACATAAGCTTACATACAGTTATAGGATTACTAACACTTGACCTGAAAATCTCAAGCTTTCATCTTTAAGCTCTAGATATCTCTCCAGATGTGACCTCTAAATTTTGCACGACCATGTTTGTCTTCATCTCAGGCCTTTGAGAGCTAGACCTGCCTTAATGAAATTGGTTTGTTGCCCTAACCTTGTCAGATAATTGCTTGTTAATGGCTGTGGATCACCGTTAGACCTATATCTATACCCTAGTATTGTGCCCAAGTGACCTCATTAAAATGGAAGGATACTTTTGGAAGATATTACCAAGGTTTTAATTCCTGTCAAACATGCACTTGTGGATTAACATAAGAATTTATACGGTGCCATATCGCTCTTTGTCAATATATGTTATTAATATAATTGTTATTTCAACGAAGTATTTTGTCAGTTTCCATATAAAGAGGATTGATGTTTTAACTTGTTGAATTTTATTTTGATTTCCCATCTTGAAGTAAGTTTTCATATGTGTTATAAGTGTCACTTTGGATGCATTTCATTAAGAATTGGCTTATAATAAGGGCATTTGGAGAAAACCTCCATCTAAGGTCCAATATCCCCAATATTGCTTATGAGTGCAATGACCAAAAAATCCATTAAAAATTTCCTGATCCAGACTGTGATCCAAATCACCACCAGCATTTTATTACCTGTTCCTTTTTGTGCCATTGTCAACAATTCCTAAAAATTTCACCAAAGTCTGTCTTGACCTTTTCTAGTTATTTTGCAAACAAACAAACACACACGAACAAAGCATAATCTTTCCAGCGTGAACCTAGATAGGCAGAATTATGACATCCATCAGGCAAAATTACCCATTATCACGGACTTTATTTCTACAATTATAATATTAATAATAGTCATCTCTAAACTATCAAGGAAAGTCCAGAAATATGCCCCTTGCTGGAACTAAAACAGCCAAGTTTTCTAATATCACCAGCATGTAGGGGACATATATGTGAGGATCAGATGCAATGACCATAAGTTACCAGTGTTCAGGGTCTAGAGGCAGAAAGCTACAGCCACATGATGTAAAATCCAAATTTCAAGAATATTCTGTGAACATTCTATGACCTTGTTAAAATGTGATGAATGATGCATGCATACATGTAGTATACAATACTTCTCAGATTGACTCCAAGTGTGGGAGAATGCTGACTGACCTATTACGTAGGAGGGAGATAAGATATGTAGAGGACAAAGAAGACCTTGAAGGAAGTACAATGAGAATACAAAAGAATAGACTGAGAATTAGCAGACAATTAGTCTCAAAGATGAGGGGCTTCCAACATAAAAAAATGTGTTACCGGCTGTGGCAACTGACCATCGATAACAACGGGCAAATGAATCCCCACTACAATTTGGAACTGCAGGGAGTGGTCGTGGTTACAGGGTCGAAAGGTTAAGAGAACTGGGCAATAGTAAGGGTTCACCAAGAGGTCATCTTGAATATCAAAGACTTATCAATGATAACAGCTGTTCACTGCCATTTTGACCCCCAAGCCGTTTAAAACTGCAGGGTCGACCGTTTTAAATGGCAGCCCCTGCCATTTACATTCGCTAGGTTTAAATAAGGGTTCTAAATGGCTGAGCCATTTAAAATGGGGGACTCCAACCCCCAGCCATTTTTTTTTCTAGCTATAACTGTTCTGTTAGCTATTGGATTATTGTTTGTCATCTGTGGGATGTATGTTTAATGTTTCATGAAAATTGTTTAATTTCTTTCCATTATTTGTTTATTTAAGCTTATGAATTAAAAAAACGAAATATCAAATAGCAATATAATTACATCACTATATAGTAATTATGATTTTTAAGACGTATTCAAACAGCTTTAACACTACCAAGTCAATTGTTTCAGTCAAAGCTAATTTTGTGATACTCTGACAATAGGGACAAATCTAATTAAGTGATTGCTTAAATAATAGTTAACAAAAAATAACAACACAATTGAGATGACTTCCACACTGTTATAAAAAGACTGGTCAGTGGAAAGCCTTTCTTTTCATGTAGGATTACTTTCTGCTGTATTTGTCTTACATGCAGGCTGGCTTTAACATAATGGATTGAATTTGTGGAAGTCATCAATTTTTCTAGTGACTAGTTCACAAGGAAAGATATCAGTTTATATGATTTACCCCCTTTGATTTACAAATCAAAGGTCAATTCACAAAAGGATGAATTTCAAGCATCAGAATATGTGTACTTCAAAAACCTGAGCAGTGAGTTTTTTTAAGGACAACCTCAGTCAAATGCAAATGTGTATAAACAAATAATGTACAAAGGAGGGCTATTAATTGCAATTACAACAATCAGTAGAATGCCTTTTATCTTGCATTGTCGCTGGGTAGCACACAAAAGACAGTTGGTTCATATGTCATTTGTGCATAGTATCATATGAAGTATGTGTTCCTCTTATCTAGTTGGCTGAGCCATTTAAAACGGGAGCCTGTCGTTTAAAACAGCGGACCGCCGTTTAAAATGGGGTCAAAATGGCATGTAACCTAGCTATCCCCATCTAAATATCGCCATTGTCTGATTTGGACAGAATGAGTGACAGTTAAACTGCCCATCAATGAGAGAAGTTGCTTGAGGAATGCTGTAGAATACAGGGCTGTAATAAGCAGTTGTATCTCTCTGACCTGTATTTTTACAATGCTATAGAATATGCCATGAACACCGCCAGCCTAAGCCTTTGTCTGCTACAGGATACAAGGCATTTGCAGAGTATTGCTTGAATAACAATGACTAGGTGAAATGATGTGTGTTCAATGAGGATTATAAATGGCTTAGGCTACTGTCACACTTCTACAGTATTACATCATCTTTCTTAGTCTATTGTCAATAGACCTTTATGGCGTACACACATATTACTAATGTCTGATCCAAATATATTAATCTTTAGCAGAAAACACAAGATATATAAATAATATTCTTATTACAATTAATAAACCTGTCCTGTAGTTAAAACATTATATGACTTAACATTCTCAATTTGCTTATTTATTTTTTATTTGGGCTGAACATCGCTTTCAAAAACTTTGTTTAAGTTATATTGCTACAGACAGTTTTAAGGGCAGAGGAAACCAATACATACTAATTGGTCAAGATTCGGCATTGTAAACATTCGGGTATCGGTAAGCAACTACCAACTTTCTCACCAAGGATCTTGTGCAGGATTCAGACTGCAGATTTCAGAGGTGGGAGGGGAGTGTGATATGTACTATGAGCCCCCTATTCCCAGCTTGTGTACAATTGATAAACATAAATAGGGGGACATACAGACATACATTCTTATGGGGAAATAGCATTATAAATGAGTTAACAAGTGCCAATTTTTCATTATTATATGGTAAAAATTATGTAACCCACAAATTTTATATACACCATTAGAAAGGTACTTTTACAGATCTTCTGCTCAGTTTTTTTTTGTCCAAATAAAAATCTATGTAGAATTGGCACAAAAATTGAAATAAAAAAATTGAAGTGTTATATGTACTGGTGACCCTCTCTATAACCAGCCTTTCTATTTCATTTTTTATTAAATATAGTCCTATTTACTTATTATGCATGAAAAATCGTGGATAATAAAAGTAAAAGATAATTAATTATAAAAAATGAATAATATATGCACTTGTATAATATTGTCATCTTCATTCATGATGTTACTCTCACCTCCCACCTCTGAGGCCAGGGTTCGGTTCCCGGCACGGCCTCAAGTGGGAAAGCTGGTAGTTGCTTGCTGTTGGTTGGCAGTTTACAGTACAGAACCCTGACAAACTGTATGTACTGGTTTCCTCTGCCCTTCCAACTACCCACCGTGATATGACCTGTACAGTGTTGAAAGCGATGTAAAACCCCAAATAAATCAATCATTCATGATGTTATGTTGCACATATATGTCATTTTGGAGATGTTGTCTGTTTTAACCAGTGTGAATTTTATAACAGGTTTTATAACATGTAGGGTTACACGAAGTAGTAGACAAGGTAACTTGCTGTCACACAATAAAGCCACGTTTTAAAATTAGGGTAGAGTGAGAAATCTAAAATTCGCCAGGTGTTTAAAATTCATCACTTTCAAAACCACAGTTAATTTTAAGAAGAAAATGATGTTTTGTCCAAAATTGGTATTGGTTTAGTTCAAAAAGCCTTAATTTACTATACATTCAACAAACCTCACCTCAATTCATTTATTTTATTAGTATTTCAACATGTGACGAATTTCAGATATGTAGCGAATTTTACATTTCTTACTCTACATTGGGATGACAGATTGACACAGTGTGAACTGTGCATCACAAAGCTTTGACACAAAATAAGACCACATTCAGAATAAATTACATTTCTGTTGTAAATAGATGGCAAGATATAATAAATCAGCTTGGATCAAAATAGAAATCATGCCTCAGAATAAATACACGACAACTGGTCTGTTGTAAATAGACTTCAAACAAATAATAAATAAGGATTTACTTAAGAAATAAGTTGGTGTCAGATACAAAGCTAAATAGAGACAGCAGACAGAACAAAGGCCCAGAAATGTTTATGTATGACATGGTGGAGTCAAAACAAACTTACTATTCTGACAAGGGATGTGTTTGGGGCCCAGATCTGAACAATAAGAAGTATTATCTAACATATACAGTCAATAATGGAAATCTACACTAACTGAAACTGAAGTGCAATACTGAAAATTCTTGAAACTGATGTGAAAATTAAAATTGTAAATCAAGTGCAAGACTGAAAATTCTATAAATGCATTTGTAGGAACTAATGAATGTGTATTAAAGTTTTAAATGAAGTGTAAAGCTGAAAAATTTTGTAAATTTATTTGTTGCAGCCAGTGATGAATATATATTAAAATCTTGCATCAAGTGCAAGACTCAAAATTCTATAAAATGATCTATACCATGCAACAATGGAAATCTAGATTTTTGAATCAAGTACAAAGCTAAAATCAAGTATCCAGACTGTGAGCTTGATCTTTTCCAATAAAATTACATTTGTCCTTTTGCCAAGAACTACTCAAGCAAAATGTTTCATGAAAGTCTGCTTACTTTTGAGTAACGGCAACCAGAAAGCCAAAGTTACAGAAAATACATTAAAATTGGAGCCTACAAAAATTCAGGATTTTTTTGTATCCAAAATATGATCCGGATCTAACAATTTAATTATTTATTCCTTTGGTTTAGCCCGACCTACGAAATAATTTTCATAAACATATGTCTATTACCAAGTCGTCACCAACACGGACAAACAAACAAATAAACACCATAACATAACCTCCTGGTTGAAGTAATAAGCACAAACATCGGGTGGACATTGTGAGTTTTATTTTAGCATATACTAAGTCTGGTTATATGGTTGAAAAATATTATGGTGCTGTTCCACTTTCGTGATCAATTGTAAGCCCCACCAAATTTTAAACTTTTCTACCTGCTATAAGCCAAAAAATACAAATAAAACATGACTTTCAATAAACATACATTTCATTAAGTAACCCCAGAAGAATTAAGTCATACAACCTCAAAGATAATTCTTAAGATCTGCACCCAACCACAATGATTGCAGACGATAAGGGTAAGTCACGATCAGTCTTGGAAACAGAGAAGATAAATTGAGAGATTTTTTACAGAGAGAATATCTGTGTTATGAAAAGACAGAACCATAGATGTCATACAACTCAAAAGCTAAGTTATATAACCAATAGAACTAGTCTTACAGTTATGCTTGACAATACTGAATACAAGTTACTGATACAGAGAGGTTCATTTGCAAATTCTAAGGTCACCTTTACTACAGTCTTGTTCATTCAAGCGTTTACGATAAGATGCACAACCACACAATCGGGGAATTCAAGTCATTTACCCGTAACAGTCGAACAGAGGTATAAACCCCAAAATAGCATAAGCAGAATAGAGACAATTTCTTAGTAGAATTGGCTAAAAGATAAACCGTCAGTGAGATGGTGGCACTGGTACCTTTGTAACCATAGACTGGACACCAGTCTTCTTTGCCAAAAAAAGGACAGGTATTGCCTGTTGCGACCTTGATTTAGTCCATATGAACTACAAAACGTTGAGGAACTGATTGTTGTAAATCTGAATACATTCAAATTTTAAAATTACTTAATTATCTTTATCTGGCATATTTTAAATCAGTGTAATTACTGAGATTAATAGCATCCTATATTGATCATGGAATACTTATTATTTGATTTGGTCATTGATATAAAAGGAAATACATATTTCATGAGTGATAATGAATGATTTTAAACTTTAAGATTGATACACAATTTCTATTTTAGACAAATTTACTCTAAATTATCATCTCATAGGATTCGGCCAAATATGAGGCACGTGACATCAAAACCTGCACCATATAAATTAAGACAAACATGTTAAATTAGGTTTTTCTCTACACTGCTGCCAAGTGTAATTAATAATAACACTAATCATCCAAAATGTCAGTGGATACCTGACTCTTGTTTTACAGAGAAAAGCGGTACTGGAACCAGACTATTGTAAGTAGCTTGTGTCCCCCTGTTGGAGGAGGCCATCCACAGCATGCTATGGCCGAAAATAGATCAACTCAGTGGTAGTGTATGTAATTACGTGGAAAGTTAATGAGGGCACACACATACAAGATATAATAGCCGTTCTTTTCTTCTTTGACCTCAGCCAAAATTTTACCACAAGGAATAATTACTCACTTTTCCTTGTTTGGAAATTTCGCAACTTTGGCAGAAAAGAATTGACAAAGAGAATTTGTTGTCCTGGTAAGATGATCAGCTGCAAATTGGGTTTTAATAAGCACCACACTGTATAACAGGACCCATATGATCTTGGTATAGTATAACCACAACGCATTCATGCCAGACCGTAAAGACACGTGGTATTATTTGGTACACTAAAATGACAGGTATAACCTACCCCCTCCCCGAATAAGAATGGCAAGGTTATTGTTACTGTGTACATCTGTTTGTTTGTCTGTCCGTGTGTGTCTGGTTAAAGAGCCCCAATGCCGTTGATAAATGATCATCCTTGAGCCACTTGAAATCAAAACAATAAACATTTAAGGATGGTTTTAATGGGCGATAATATAATTTCTAATTTAAATCAACACCCCAACTTTGCACAAATCTCGGAATTTTATATAGGAATTCCCGAACACAGTACTTTTATGTCCATTATCACTTAGGGTACTTTATGACTACATAACTTTACAAGTTTCTGTCAAAGGCACCCAACTGTCAATAGATATAGTATGTTCTGGTTTGTGCCAAGTTGAGGGTACATGTGCCAAGTTACTATGGCAGGAGGCGGTAGTCCATGGAATGAGCTGACTCATCATATCCACAGTGTTTCCTGTCTTAATTGTTTCATTAAAAGGTTTAACACCTGTTTATTCAGCAAGATTTTTTCTCTTTAATCTTCCATGGGTCCCCTATTGTCTTTGGTAAACAACACAGATATACAGAGCCTTAGCACTATAGAAATATGACCAGGTTAGATTAGATTTTGTGCTAACTTAAAACAGTCGAATTGCAAATATTTGTTTCTCACTTGCTCATATTGTCACTCATCTAAAATCTAAAACTGCAAAATAACAGGGACTATGTTTAGGGATGGAGTTAAGTGTTTAAATGGGGTTAGGATGGGTGGGGGTTACTTGGGGTTACTAAAGATGTAAGTGACATCTCTTAGTCTAGCTGAAATATGATACTAAGTTGTCAGCAAAAGAATTGCATTAATCTTTCTACTTCACACATGTACTATTTTAAGCAAATTAAGATAAAAAATACTGCCATTTTACCTTGCATCTGAGATATAAAGTAATTCAGATTAGGTAGGCGTTCACTTTTACGTATCCCAAGCGTCAGGCCTTGATTGATACACAAGGGGGTTTTAAATCTCTTTAATATTTCATAGCTGTAGCCCAAATGTGTGACATGTACAAATTTCTCCAATTTCTGGGACACTGCCTAATTTTAAGACACCTTCTTTAATTATAGTACATCTTGCCTCTCTCCTTCCTTGCAACAAGAAAACAGAAGGACCTATTTTCGCCCTTTGGCTGTAAAAAGAATATTTGAGTATTTCTTTTCTTTCAGCAGTGTTAATATTCCCCAATACTTTGGAAGAAGGAAAAGCTTTAATCTGTGTTTAAGCTGTGGAGGAATTTACAGGAAAAATCTACAACATAGAGATGACAAATTTACTTAGTTCGTTCTTAACTCAATGACGTCATAGAGCTATTTATTTTTTTTAAATTCTAGTGAATAAATAATTGTCTTATTTCAAAGAGCCTTCACGTTTTTGGATTTAAAACTGTACTGAACTGAAGTGTTAGTAAAACACTCAAGCATTGTTGTAGTGACTGAGCCTGCAACAATTGTTGAAATTACACAACATCCCATTTAAATGTCAAAATAAGATACAAATTTTAAGTTTGTTCCATCTATCTTCTACTGTTCATCTGAAGGTTATTTTTTGTCCTTTGAAATATTGACTTGTGAATTAAGCCTCTCTACTGTAATTAAACAAGAGCCCCCAGAGAACGTAAACCTCCACAAAGGGATGTAATATTAGGTAAATGGAAAAATCTAGTTTTTTTGTGTATCCAGACAGTGATCCACATCACTGTCAAAATTGAATGGGATCTAAGTTGGACCAAGACCCATCTTAAGACTTTTTTCATGAAGTTTCAACGTGTAGAATTTGTATAGTCCTGCTGAAAACAATTACAACAACAAAAAAAGACAAACAGAGAAATAAACAGTTATGAAAATAATACCTTTTCCAGGTAGATGTTTAAAATGTGGTTTTTGTTTAACTTATATTTAATTTATAGTCACGGGTAGTTGAAATAGAGGACGAGATGAGTGCGTACTCATTGACCAGTACTCTGGACCACAAACTATCTGGCCTGAAAAAGTACTTTCTGAGATTTGAACCTGTAACCTCAAAGGGAGAAGACAAGTGTGAAAGCACCACACCAGGTTGACCCTGGTGTAACATATATCAGGTATGATTGTATTGTATATTTATACTAAGCACAATATTCCCTTAGGAACAGGACTCAAAGCTCTGTAGTGACTGACATTACCCTTACTGAAAGACAGAGTCTTAGGGCTGTCCACTGACATTACCCTTACTGAAAGACAGAGTCTTAGGGCTGTCCACTGACATTACCCTTACTGAAAGACAGAGTCTTAGGGCTGTCCACTGACATCACCCTTACTGAAAGACAGAGTCTTAGGGATGTCCACTGACATTACCCCTACTGAAAGACAGAGTCTTAGGGATGTCCACTTATCAATGAGAGAGGCATCTGAGTCACTATGTAACAGTCTGTACCTAGGACAGAACCCAGGTCCTATTTGTTTTAGTCAAGTGGGTCACCCACTAGGCCACAGTGGGAGATAATATATTGCTATGGTGGCAGAGAAGTAAAAATATTCGATATCTTGAGGCTTATCATTGTCATTGAAACAATCTCGCTCAGAAACTGTATTATCCATGGTCCATTGTACATCTACATGCAACTTTATTTTATACTCTAACTTGCATGCATTTTCCAACTTCTACATATTATATGTATTTATTATATACTATATATTATATATATTTACGAGCACTTTCTAATTGATTGTTACTTAGGAACACAAACAACTAATCAACCAAAATTATATACTCGTCTTCTCGTGTATAAGTTTTTTTTCTGTTTTAAAACTACCATTTACACAGCAAGTTAGACCACCATCATCTCTTTTTTCAGAATATGCTTGAGTTACATTTAAAAGAGCAACATAGTAAAGTACCTGAAAAAATAGAGCCTAATTCCTGCATCAAAGCATGTATAGATCATGTGATCAAAGACAGTGAGACAGGCATTAGGGAATATTTATCTTTTGGTTTTCCAGTGATATTGTCACCATATATAATATCTTTGTTGGAAAAGTTCTGTGGACATTGTTGCGTGATCTGCTGGGAAATTGAAGTCTTGGTGACAGACAACATATTTAATGATTTTTTGAATCTATAATTTGCTTCACTGAAGTTTCACTAAATTGGCAAAGCAAAATAAAACTTCTTGTCAATGTAAATCATGAACAGGTACATATAGTTCATTAATATACACACATTAATTAAAATAAGTTTTACCACATGCATTGTTTTTTATGTTCATAAGTTTGAAAAAAACAACAACTCATGATTTAAATCAGTGATGTAAATCTATTGATATAATCAAACAACCCTGCTTCACAAAACTAAAGCATTATAAGGTGTATGGCGATTGGTTGAGGGACCACATTTCATACAGTAATAATAATAATTATAATTTTGTCTTTCACTTATATCAATGCTGTTTTTATCAAAACAAACCCATATATATAACCAACAAGACTTTCTGTTTAAGTAATGTTGTGTTAACATGCCAAATAACATTTCTCACCATAGTAACTTGGCAACATTTTGACACAAAATCCCTATTTTGACCAGTTGTGACATGGATTTCCTTCCATTAAAATATACATTGACAAAAGCTTAAGTTATAAATGAATTTTATTAAAGTTCAAAAGAAAGTTAAAATCAAAACCATAAATCTTTTAGAATCATTTTAAGGGGCGATAATGTAATTTCTACCTGAAATCAGTGCCCCATGGGAATTCCTGAAAACAATTTTATGTGGGTGTTCCACCACACGACTAAGGCTCCCGATTAAGGGTTTTGGGGGGTCGGTTTGAAATATTTGCTTAGTCCCAGACCTTCTGTAAGGGTCGGTTGTGGTCAGTTGGGGCCGTGTGAAAAATCAAACATGTTTGATATTTCACACGACTACAACCGATTCATATTTCCCGCCCTCAACAAAATGTCCAGTCCCAGGCGTCCTCAGGCCTCCTCAGACCCAAATTTACACAGTCGTGTGTTGTCCCAGGCCGCCTGCGACCCTTAGTCCCAGACCTCCCTAGCTTAGTCCCAGGAGGCCGGTTGTTAATCCCAGACTCAAATATGATGCGTATGAATTTCATGCGTCTGAAAGTGGGTCAGTTGCATTAGTCCCCGGAAGCCTCAGACCGTCAGCGGTGTCCTGGGACCCAAAAATCAAGGTCTGGGACTAAGAACTGACTAAGGGTAACCGACCCTAACCGATCCAAACCGGCCTCCCCAGGACGCCTGGGACCACACATTTTCAGTCTGCGGCGGCCTGAGGACGCCCCAGGCGGCCTGGGACTAACAACCGATTAAGAACCGACTGTTTTCCGCGCGTCGGAAATTAAAACGAGGCAATGAGGGGGTCTGGGACTATATAAGTGACCGCGCACACTTTGTCGTTGTTACTGACTGTTTGGCTACTAAGAGACGTGTGTCACTGATTTGTAGGGGTTTTCAGTTTTTATTTTACATTTTATATACTTGAGCTTAGGGCAAATTTCACAGTTAGGAGACACATTTTACTATTTTTTTTTTGTAAAGCTGCACCCTGAACTGTATGACAAGGAACATTCACGTTTCCATGACAGGACCAGAAGAGAGGCTCTCTGGGCAGAAATATCTGCAGAACTCAAGCTCCAGCCCTTTGATGTGAGACGTTGGTTCGAGTCCCAGCGAACCCGTTATGAGAAGCTGTCTAAGCTCCAATCTGGCCAAGCCCCGAGGGAGATGACCAAGAGACAGTCCTGGGTGTACCAACAGATGGGTTTTCTTAAAACCCACATCAGAAGAAAGGGGGCCAATAGAAGTTCAGGTTTTGAGGCCAGTCCAAATACCAGCAGGCAGGACGAATCACGTGGCTCAACTACTGATACAGAACACCTTGAGTCCAGTGTCCTGAGGGAGAGGAGTCAGTCCATCATTACATCAACGCCCGTTTCAACTACAGACTCCAAGATTCTCGAACACTTTGAGCAGATGAGGACACTTATCTCTGGTTTTCTGCATCAGAAGTCAGACAGGCAGCCCTTCTTTGACTACGTGGCATCAGAGGCCGAAAAGATGACTCAAGAAGAATTCGAAGAATTAAAGGGCAAGATTTTTAGAGACATCGAAACTATTAAGAGTAACCGCAGACGTCAGCCATTGCCCAGAAGATCAGCCACTGTTACCACGGAGTCCCAGAGGGTCGGGCTACTGCCAACAACCACTCCACAGGCGTCTAGTTCCACTCAAGCAGCAGCTAGCAGCAGTTTTGTGTACTATACACCAAGCCCCATTGGCTTCAGCAACCCGACATCTGTCCTAACTGTACAGGACGAAGGGAGCAGACACAATCTGAGTGGAATCTTAAGCCAGCTACCAGATCTGACATCAACACAGATCGTCGAGCAGCCTCAGCAGCAGCAGCAACAACCGCAGCAGCAGCTCTTTACTATCACCACTTCAGCACCGCCTCAACAGCAGCAGCAGCCTCCTCAGTAGCCATCCAGTCAGGGCGGGTCTTTGACCTGCCAGGCTCTTTTCAGGGCCACCAAATCTTCCAAAAACAATTATTCAGCTACATGTTATTCCAATCCCCCCCAAAAAAACACAAAAAAGTTCAGTACAAATACTTATCACAAGAAAACAAAAGTTCAAGTCCAACACCTACACCACCCCAAACATGAAACAAATAACCCATGGTACCACACATAACAAAAAAGGCCACATAAAAAACAATAAAAATAACTCCCAATATGGCCATTAATCAGCCCATTTTTAGAGTAAAATCCATGGGATAGTTTAAAATCTGTAACTGAAAAGTCCAACACTTACACCTTCCCTAGAGTTAAAAGTGATTATTACATACTTGCCTACCCACAAACAGACAAACTCAATACCAAACATAACCCCCAAATAACAAACCCAGTAAGAAACCCAACATCCAACTACCAATAATAAACCCAACCCCAGTAACCACCAACCAAGAAACCCAAAAACCCAAAATTAAATAGAACCCATGCCAACAAACTGACAAACTATTTTGCAAACACAATCCCCCATTATTGAAAGCAAAACTAGTTCCATGGTTATATTTTCCACATTTTTGTGATTAGAAGTGAAGATTTAAAATTGAAGATTTCCATGAAAACCTTTCTGCTACAAATAAATTTCCAAGCCATGAACAAAAAGAATTGGTGAAATTATGATGTGGATTTGAAAATATATAAAAAAATAATTCAATTTCGGATATTATGTGTGACTTTGTGTTTGGCTTTTGTTTAACAGTGGGTTTGTCTGTTTGTTGGGTGAGAAAGTTGTGCTTGTCTGTTTGTCCATCTGAACAAGTTATGTTTGGCATGGGGGTTGTCTGTTTGTCCGTCTGAACAAGTTATGTTTGGCATGGGGTTTGTCTGTTTGTCCGTCTCAACAAGTTATGTTTGGCATGGGGTTTGTCTGTTTGTCCGTCTCAACAAGTTATGTTTGGCATGGGGTTTGTCTGTTTGTCCGTCTGAACAAGTTATGTTTGGCATGGGGTTTATCCGTCTGTAGCAAGCATAGCTGATTAATTGTTTTTGGAATATTTGGTAGTCCTGAAAAGGACTGTTTGTTAGTCCTGAAAAGGACTGTTATAGTTAGTCCTGAAAAGGACTGGTTACTGCAGCAGGACTTATATTCTGCCATCTTGCCAGGCCACTGCTCCCTCATTGTTGAAGTAGTCCTTCAGGTAATCCCTCTGTCTTTTGGCTTCTCTAGCAGGGTTTCTGTCTTGGCCACCACCAGCAGCACCCCCAATCAATCCACAATCATCAGGTACATCATCATCATCGTCCTCCCCAGGCTGCTGACCACCAGGTTGACCTTGATACTGGCTTCTCAGTATGTTGTGTAGAACAACACAGGTCAAGACCACTTCCCTGACTGTTGCTGGGGGTAGTTCAATGGTTGTCCTCATCACCCTGAATCTTGACACAAGGATGCCAAAAGCGTTCTCCACCACTCTTCTGCCCCTTGAAATTCTATAATTGGCAATCCTTTCCTCTCTGGTTAACATCCTTCTGCCATAGGGTTTCATGAGCCAGGTCTTCAGGGCAAAAGCATCATCTGCCAGGATGAAGTAGGGGACATCTCTCCCACCCTGGGTTATAGGAGCTGGGTCAGGGAAGCCTATCCTGCCATCCTCAATCCTCCTCTTCAGCTGAGAGGCATTAAATATCTGGCCATCCGAGCAGGATCCTTCAGTACCCACATCCACCCATCTAAACTTGTACTGTCCATCTACCAGGGCCAACTTCACAATGGAAAAGAATCCCTTGTAGTTGTGGTAGAGGGCTCCAGTGTTCTTGGGCTTCTTCAGGGCCACATGCTTCCCATCCAGAGCTCCCAGGGCATGTGGAACATTCCATCTGATCCTGAATTCCCTCTCCAGTTCTTTCCACTCATCTGGGGTTGTAGGACATTTCAGGTACTCCCTGGTGAACTCATCCTGGATGGCCCTGCAGACCTCTGGTATAAACTTGGAGATGGTGGATCTTCCAACCCTGAACTGACAGGACAATGATGTGTAGGACTCTTCAGTGGCCAGATATCTGATGGTGAGGGCTAACTTCTCACCAACACTGATTGGTGCTCTGTAGTTGGTGGCCTGCCTGGCTAGGTGTGGTTCCAGTCTGGTCTTAATCATTTCAAAAAATTCTGGGGTCATCCTCATGTAGTTGGTGAATCCTGGAATATCTGTGGCATAAAGATCAGCCATAATGTTGTGGTAGGCCCCCCTCTCCTCTCTCTGTAGCAGCCATGGCCTGACCCACATGTTGTGCCTTCTTCTAGGTCTCTGTATGGGTGATGGTGGTGCTGGTGGTGGTTGCTGTGGTCGACGTAAGAAATGGAAATACATGATTATTTGTAACTGAATAAAAACCAAAAAAGCCCTAATTTGTTGTTGAATCTGTCTTCCATTAAAAGGTGGCATCCTGCTGTGTTCTCAGAAAAGCAATGATGATTAGATCGCGAATTTTATATATATATATATACCCAGAAAATCCAGCAACTTTGGAAAACAATAATCGGGGATCCTGGTCTGGGGAAGACTGAGGAGGCCTGAGGACGCCTGAGGACGCCGGGACTTAATCGTGGGTTAGTCGGGGCTTAGTCCCAGGAGGCCTGAGGCGTCCTGGGACCCAGTCGGTATGTGTACGACAGGATCGTGGTTGAAACCGACCTGAAAACTGGCTTAGTTGGTTCTTAGTCCCAGACCAGTCAGGGACTGTCTGCGGCCGCCTGAGGCGTCCTGAGACGTCCTGGGAACGATCTGTTCTTAATCCCAGACTTCAGTACCGACCCAGTATTCCCGCCCATTTTTGTTATTTTCCCACCGACTGTCCACGATTAAGGGTCGCCGACAGGATCGGGGCTTAATCTTTTGCTGGAACAGGGGCATTACTTTCATGGTCACTTTTACAACCTTATATGATACTGATTCGTCCCTGTAAATGTACCAGTATTTCCAATAGCAAGCATTTTAACAGCTAAGTTAATATATAATTTCTGTATTGGGGTTTGTTCCAAGTTGAGGACTGGGTCAAATTATGAGGCCTAAAAGCATGTCTTAGGCTTTTTTTCTGCAAAAATGCTATCACTGGTTTGCACTCGGCTTGTCAGCCATGGAGATAATAATTAAAAATATTCATGACCTGGCATCATAGAAGTGTTTTTTAACTTCCAGTCATAAAAGAATCAGGCAAATGACAGATTGACTCACTCTACTTTTTGGTTGTGGGTTTAAATTTAGTTCATGATAACTCGTTGTAATTTATTTATTTGGGGTTTTACGTCGCTTTCTACACCGTACAGGTCATATCACCATGGGTGGTTTTGTAGGCAGAGGAAACCAGTGCATACAGTTGGTCAAGGTTCTGTACTGTAAACTGCCGACCATTGGTAAAAGCAACTACCAACTTACCCACATAAGTTCCGGGGTTTGAACCACTGACCTCAGAGATGGGAGGCGAGTGTCTTACCACTACACCACATTGGCCCCTGATAACTCATAGTAAATGCTGTCGATCTATTCCAGTAGGCCCTAGCGTTTCCCCGATGAGACATAGAAATCTAACCCAGTCTTTCATTCATCCACATCAATATTGCTTGTTTTCTCATGTTACTGTTGTTGTTTATTTGCAATACTAACTAACAAATTCCTCTCAATTAGGGCATGGTTCTGTCTTCCATGTGGAGTTATTGTATCTCATCTATTGTAAATAGATTGTGAATTAATTCCCTTCATGCCTTTTGATATGGATTTGGGCTAATAAAGCACACTGGTGGTCTGAAAGTTTTGGGAGATTAACAGTGGGGTTGGGAGGGGGGTGGGGATCTTGGAATATTCCCCCGCGGGGGTTTAGATGGGAAGAGGTGTGGTTGATTGTACATGTCAATTTAGCCATGGATGAGCTCCATTTCACTCCCAATCAATCCGGGTTATATGATTAAACGTCAAGCCACTCATGCTTCATGCCATAAAGGCATATCTGGGCAGGCAATTTAATTATAGACTTACTGCCTTGTGGCTCTGAGGACTTCCCTAACTAGCCATATCTGTTGTCTTAATTGACAGGAAAGCAATTTGCTGAGTAAGTAGTGGACATGTGTATGGTAGCTAATGAAACATGTTCTCCAACCTAACGCCAGCATTTTCTTGTGGCTTTTGGCACAAGGGATGGTTTGCTGCAAGATGCTAAAATAAGTTATCACGCTTAAAAACCAAGAACCTCAAATATAATCTAGTTCTTACATTCTAACAATTTTGTTCACCCAGAATATATTTAACAAGCTTTATTTCTAATTTTAATTCTAAATGCCAGTGGTGATTGATGTTATATGTCATCTCTAATGTTGACTGGTCTATCCTAAACACTTCGCAGCTGCACATGACAAGATGGGAGATTGGAAAGCAAGGGAAAGCAATTTGTTTGGTCAGTTTGTCTTTGTATCCTCCAAGTGTCCCTTTAAAACATTCCATTCGGCTTAATTTTTACTTCAATGCATAACTTAATAGTATAGGATACAGAACAAAGAACATTATACGTGTCACATGGCAATAAATGTCACCTACTTATAAGTTTGTCGACTCAGGATTGTCACATTATTTCGGTCTTTACCTGAAATGTTACATAAGCCAGTAAAGCACCAGAAGTAGTCGGCCCATTAAGGGCTTCTTATCTATTCCAGCTATCAAACAACCAAATCATAAATAAAACTAAAAAAAGTACTCTAAGAGCACAGCCACTTTCCATCCCTTTATTTTCCTTTTCTGGATCAGAATATCAGGATTTTGCAAGCTTCCATATCAAACTTAGGTACAATATAGACCCAATTGTAAGGCTGATTAATGATCTTTGATTGCTGAAACACCATACCATGGCAGAGTATATTCCAACAGGAATTATTATGTGCAAAAAGTCAAATATAATGTTGTAACTAAAAAGCACTCTTTGAGCTAATACCTCCACTAAGAAAGCTTGGTATCCCCATATTGTAATTTCACCCAAATACTGTGATTTTTTTTATACTTATTTAATCAAATAGCAGGATCATAAGAATGCAATAAAATAGGACCTTTTTAAAAAAATTGAGCAAAAGTTTTGTATTCAGAATATAATCCGGATCTTTCTTAAAATTGAATCACATCCACCTTTGGTGAAGCCCCATGCATACAATTTTATAAAAACTTTCATAAAGATCCATTAATTACTTTTGCTGCAATATTGAAGACAAACGCAGAAAGCATTGGAAAAAGCATTGAAATGTTTGTGTTGAAACTTTTTTTCAATTGACTTCATTCTTCCCAAAATTTACTCAATTCGTCCTTTGCTCAGGACCTAACCACATGGAAAATGTAAAAAGATCTGTTCATAGGTTTTGGAGTAATCGCAAAGACAGACAGACAGACAGACGAATATCCCCCAAACATAAGCTCCTTGTTGGAGGTAACACCATATCGTTTTGATTTCAAAATAAAAATAGTCTAGGACGTTGGCAGTGGGCTCAACCTCCAGTCGGTTGTTCAGCCAGAAAGCCGGTTGTTGTCTGTTGGTACCTGATGGTCAGTTACCTGCAGTGGTGTAACCTTTTTATGTGATGAAATCAACATTAAATCCAAACCAACTGACGTTTACTCAGAGCAAAATATCTTACTAGTGAGATTATCCCTCATACAAGCTATCTTACTATGAGATTTTACAATGATGAGATGAGATTCACAAAAGCCTTAATGTTTAGCTCTTAAGACAGATTTATCATACATCAGAAATGCTTTTACAGTATGCAGTTCAAAGAAGCTCCTTTAATTACTTGAACTGAACATGTAGAATTATTCTTGAATTTTTCAAAGGACACAACGATTTTCTAAGAAAAATTCTTGGTACAAATAATATTTCTGAGAATAAGAATTTTTCATCGTCTGAGAATTTTTAAAATTGGAAAAAAAGGAATGATGACAAATGGAATAAAACAGATTTGTGGAAGGCAGGTGGCTAGAAATAACAGAGTCAGCAACACTAATGTTGTGAGTGATAATAAACATAGATGAGATATTGTCAGAATTAATTCTCATTTCACAGTGAATTCATCCCAGTGAGGCAATGTCAACTATCTTATCTTAGTGTCTTTTGAGTAAACCTCTATGATTTATTTGGAGGGAAATATAGCTTCAGGGTATTTATTGGATTGTAAATTTTCAACAGATAAATGCTTAAACACAAGACATTAACTCAGTACCGTGATATAATGTTACAAACACGAATAAAACCTGCATAACTCATAACGTTTTACACTTGAAGTAGATGGACAGAAATAGTTAAGGGACCCTGATCTAAATAGTTCCTTTTCTGCCATAAATGCACTATGGAGAATCCATTGAGCTAATCTAATTACGACCCTAACGTCCACTTAGTCTAAAGTGTCACTTCACAAAACACCTAGATTTTGTTTCCACCCTCCATGAAAGCAGTAAAACAAAACCAAATCCAACTGAAGATATAAAAACACGAGAATAAAGACCCCATTTACAGAAAGCCAGAACAGAAATAGAGTTAAGTATTCACTCCTTTTCAAAGGGTATGATTTTTATTTCCTTTTGACCCATGGGGGGGGGGGGGGGGGTTCGGCTCATAAACATTTCATATTTTAGTGCACTCCAATGGAGTTATGTCTCTTGTACTTCTGCCGGATGAAGAAAAAAACTTGGCGGCAAAATGTACACATATTTTGATGACGTCACAGAGGTAATGGCATGACAAGACTAATTTTGGATTGCATGTCTACTGAGGTTGCATTATAAATCTGTCTTGTTCAATTCTTAGATTTCCTTTCTGCTATAAGGCCATAAAGGAATTCAATGGACTGATGTTGTTTTTATAAGGGTTTCCACTAGAAAGCTATTTACCTCTTATTGCCTTGCAATGCTGTAAAGTATTATTTTATTTATTTTTTGATGGGCTTACTGTGTCTTGTGATTGCTACAAAGATATGCAGTTTTCTGCTGTAAGTCACTTATATATAGACATCATTCACACCATCTTATTCAGAAACATGGATCAGTGAAGGTAGGTATTCACACATAAAAATTTATCTGATTTGCACTTTGATGAATTAAGATAGGTAAAAAATGTGTGAGAGATGGTGAAACTTAAACCAATCACTACAGAAGCAGAGAGTGTATCATGAGTAAATAATCAACTAGATTTCTTAATTGATGAAAACACGTATTCACTGATGGAATAGATTATCTAAAAACAAGTAAAACAATTGATTTTCTTCAGCTCAAGTGACCTCTGCTTTATCAAGAGGTATTTAATCCACTAAGCCAATTGAAACCTTTTTTTCTCAAATTCGGTCTGATCTTGATCCGGGGCCTATTCAAATAACATCTTATCTTAGCCTTAAATCAAGGACTTGTACCATAACAACCCTGCTATAACGTTTGTATTAGTCTTAGTACCATTCACAAAGGGTCCTTGTCTTATCATGTTGCTAACTTTGGTGATAGCTGTAAAACTAGCTGCTAGCATTCATAATATTGCTTTGTTAAGTGTACGAATAGCTCACTGATAAACGTTTTTTTTAAACAAGAATTCAGAAGAATTGTACTGTGTCACCAGCTTTGGTTTAAAGACTGAAGTGGATGAAATTCAAAGGGACAAAAATTATGCTGAACATAAATTAGTTGGCTGACTGGCAGTATTTTTGCATATCCAGACCATCCAGAAAAATATAGCCTTGATTCAATGTACAGGTCAATGTCTGTCCAATGTCCAAGATACTGTCTGGAAACGGAAATACTTAAAATCAATATAAGCATGTTACTAGTGGGAGTTTAAGGTCACCTTAAAATAAGACATATCTTGAGGATCAGTTACATCCACATGCCAAATTTGAATTTAGTCAAAAATGGAAAAATAAAAAGCTTAAAAGCATAATTCTTTTATACATAGGAGTTTAAGTTACGACACACCTTGAATACCAGTTACAACCACATGCCAAATTTGAATTTAATCCATCATGCCATTTTTGAGATAATGTGTGGAAAGTGTGACAGTCAAAATGTGTTATTACTGGGAGCTTAAGGTCACCTTAATGTATGCCACTTACCTATGGCCAGTTACATATACATGCAAAACTTGAATGAAATTTCTCAAATTATCTTCAGTATACTCTATGTAAAAATAAAAAAAAACCTTAAAACTCAACATAATTCTTTTATTCATGGGAGTTTATGGTCACCTTAACATAGGACACACCTTGAATACCAGTTACAACCACATGCCAAATTTGAATTGAATCCATCAACCTACTTTTGAGATACTGTCTGGAAATCGAAAAACTTAAAATCAATATAAGTATGTTACTAGTGGGAGTTTAAGGTCACCTTAAAACAGGGCACACCTTGATTACGAGTTACATCCATATGCCAAATATGAATATAATCCATCATGCCATTTTTGCAATACTGTCTGGAAAGGAAGTGTGATGACGACACTGACAATGTGTTATTACTGGGAGTTTAAGGTCACCTTAATATGTGGCACTTATCTATGGCGAGTTACAGATACATGTAAAAATTGGAATGAAATTTCTTAAGTTATCTTCAGCAACCTCTGGAAAAATAAAAAAGCTTTAACTCAACATAATTCTTTTATACATGGGAGTTTAAGGTCACCTTAAAATAGAACACACCTTGAATACCAGTTACAACCACATGCCAAATCTGAATTGAATCCATCAACCTACTTTTGAGATACTGTCTGGAAATGGATAAACTTAAAATCAATATAAGTATGTTACTGGTGGGAGTTTAGGGTCACCTTAAAACAGGGCACACCTTGAGTACGAGTTACATCCATATGCCAAATATGAATTTAATCCATCGTGCCATTTTTGAGATACTGTCTGGAAAGGAAGTGTGATGACAACACTGACAATGTGTTATTACTGGGAGTTTAAGGTCACCTTAATGTATGGCACTTATCTATGGCCAGTTACATATACATGCAAATATTTGAATGAAATTTCTTAAGTTATCTTCAGCAACCTCTGGAAAAATAAAAAGCTTTAACTCAACATAATTCTTTATACATGGGAGTTTAAGGTCACCTTAAAATAGAACACACCTTGAATACCAGTTACAACCACATGCCAAATCTGAATAGAATCCATCAAACCATTTTCAACATACTATCTTCGAAACGGGAAAACTTAAAATCAATATAAGTACATTACTAGTGGGAGTTTAAGGTCACATTAAAACAGGGCACACCCTGATCACCAGTTACATCCACATTGCAAACTTGAATTTCATCCATCATGCCATTTTTGAGATACTGTCTAGAAAGGAAATGTGACGACAACACTTACAATGTGTTATTACTGGGAGTTTAAGGTCACCTTAATGTATGTACTTATCTATGGCCAGTTACATATACATGGAAATATTAGAATAAAATTTCTTAAGTAATCTTCATCAACCTCTGGAAAAATAAAAAGCTTAAACTCAACATAATTTGTTTACACATGGGAGTTTAAGGTCACCTTAAAATAGAACACAACTTGAATACCAGTTATAAGCAAATGCCAAATTTAAATAGAATCCATCCAACCATTTTCAACATACTATCTCCGAAACAGAAAAACTTAAAATCAATAGAAGTGCTTTACTAGTGGGAGTTTAAGGTCACCTTAAAATAGGGCACACCTTGATCACCAGTTACATCCACATGCCAAATTTGAATTTAATCCATCATGCCATTTTTGAGATACTGTCTGGAAAGGAAGTGTGATGACGACACTCAAAATGTGTTATTAGTGGGAGTTTAAGGTCACCTTAATGTAGGCACTTATCTATGGCCAATTACATACACATGCAAAACTTGAATGAAATTTCTTAAGTTATCTTCAGTATACTCTATGGAGAAATAAAAAGCTTAAACTCAGCATAATACTTTTATACATAGGAGTTTAAGGTCACCTTAAAATAGGACACACCTTGAATACCAATTACAATCACATAACACATTGGAATTGAATCCATCAACCTCTTTTAAGATACTGTCTAGAAACGGAAAACCTTAAAATTAATATAGTTATGGTACTAGTGGGAGTTTAAGGTCACCTTAAAATAGGACACACCTTGAGTACCAGTTACAACCACATGCCAAATTTGAATTTAATCCATCATGCCATTTTTGAGATACTGTCTGGAAAGGAAGTGTGATGACACTGACAATGTGTTATTACTGGGAGTTTAAGGTCACCTTAATGTATGGCACTTATCTATGGCCAGTTACATATACATGCAAATATTTGAATGAAATTTCTTAAGTTATCTTCAGCAACCTCTGGAAAAGAAAAAGCTTAAACTCAGCATAATTCTTTTACACATAGGAGTTTAAGGTCACCTTAAAATAGGACATGGAATTGAATCCATCAACCTCTTTTAAGATACTGTCTGGAAACGGAAAACCTTAAAATTAATATAGGTATGTTACTAGTGGGAGTTTAAGGTCACCTTAAAATAGAACACACCTTGAACACCAGTTACAACCACATGCCAAATTTGAATAGAATCCATCAACCAATTTTCAACATACTATCTTTGAAATGGAAAAACTTAAAATCAATATAAGTACGTTACTAGAGGGAGTTTAAGGTCACTTTAAAACAGGGCACACCTGGATCACCAGTTACATCCACATTGCAAATTTGAATTTAATCCATCATGCCATTTTTGAGATACTGTCAGGAAAGAAATGTGACAACGACACTGACAATGTGTTATTACTGGGAGTTTAAGGTCACCTTAATGTATGCACTTATCTATGGCCAGTTACATATACATGCAAATATTTGAATGAAATTTCTTAAGTTATCTTCAGCAACCTCTGGAAAAGAAAAAGCTTAAACTCAACATAATTCTTTTATACATGGGAGTTTAAGGTCACCTTAAAATAGAACACACCTTGAATACCAGTTTCAACCACATGCCAAATTTGAATAGAATCCATCAAACCATTTTCAACATACTATCTAAGAAACGAAAAAACTTAAAATCAATATAAGTACTTTACTAGTGAGAGTTTAAGGTCACCTTAAAACAGGGCACACCTTGATCACCAGTTACATCCACATGCCAAATTGGAATTTAATCCATTATGCCATTTTTGAGATACTGTCTAGAAAGGAAGTGTGATGACGACACTAAAAATGTGTTATTACTGGGAGTTTAAGGTCACCTTAATGTATGGCACTTATATATAGCCAGTTACATACACATGCAAAACTTGAATGAAATTTCTTAACTTACCTTGAGTATACTCTATGGAAAAGTTAAAAGCTTAAACTCAACCTAATTCTTTTATACATGGGAGTTTAAGGTCACCTTAAAATAGGACACACCTTGAATACCAGTTACAACCACATGCCAAATTTGAATAGAATCCATCAACCTACTTTTGAGATACTGTCTGGAAACGGAAAAACTTAAAATCTATATAAGTATGTTACAAGTGGGAGTTTAAGATCACCTTAAAACAGGGCACACCTTGAGTACGAGTTACATCCACATGCCAAATATGAATTTAATCCATCATGCCATTTTTGGGATACTGTCTGGAAAGGAAGTGTGACAATGACACTCTCAATGTGTTAGTCCTGGGAGTTTAAGGTCACCTTAATATGTGGTACTTATCTATGGCAAGTTACAGATATTTGAAAAAATTTGAATGGAATTTTTTAAGTTACCTTCAGTATACTCTATGGAAAAGTAAAAACTTAAACTCAACATACTTCCTTTATACATGGGAGTTTAAGGTCACCTTAAAATACGACACACCTTGAATACCAGTTGCAACCACAAGCCAAATTTGAATAGAATCCATCAACCCATTTTCAACATACTATCTGGAAACAGAAAAACTTAAAATCCTTCAGTATACTCTATGGAAAAGTTAAAAGCTTAAACTGAACATAATTCTTTCAGACAGAGGAGTTTAAGGCCACCTTAATATAGGACACATCTTGAATACCAGTTACAACCACCTGCTAAATTTGAATTGAATTCGTCAACAAATTTTTGAGATACTGTCTCGAAACGGAAAAACTTAAAATCAATATAAATATGTTACTAGTGGGAGTTTAAGGTCACCTTAACATAGGGAACACCTTGAGGACCAATTCAATGCACATGCCAAATTTGAATTTAATCCATGATGCTATTTTTGAGATACTCTGTAGTGTAGGAAGTGTGACAACGACACTGATCATATTTGTCCTACAACATAGCTGCTAGTGACACAAAAGTAATGCAACCTTAAACTCATAAGATTATCAAATATCAGGAATTTACCTTACAAAAGAGATTTTTTTGTGTAGACAGATGTACATGATGGACATCAAAAGCTTGAAGTCTTAATTAGCACATCAAATATCTTTCAAACACCAAAAATTGTCACAACCTTAAACTCAAAGTTAGTTTGCTGCTGTAACAAAATTTAAGGGAATCTTTTCCTGTAGGTTTTGTTCACGGTTTGTTACATCCACAACTTGAAAAATGCTTAGAATTGCACAGTGTTTGAAATACTGTTGAAAAATTGCCAAACTTAAAGTAAATATAATTTTGTTATTACTAGGAGTTTAAGGTCAGCTTATTGTAACGCACTTACCTGGGGCCAGTTACACATGCAAAACTTGAATGAAATTCCCAAGTTATTTCCAGTATACTCTATGGAAAAATAATGTAAACTCAATATAACTTTTTAATACATGAGAGTTTAAGGTCACCTTAAACTAGGGCACACCTTGAAAACCAGTTACAACCACATGCCAAATTTGAATCAAATCTGTCTACAATTTTTTGAGACACTGTCCAGAAACAAAAAAACATTCAAATCAATATAAGCATCTTACAACTGTGAGTTTAAGGTCATCTTAAATAGGGCACACCTTGAGGAAAAGTTACATCAACATGCCAAATTGGAATTTAATTCATCAAGCCATTTTTGAGATACTCTCTGCAAAGTAAGTGTAAAGACGACAATGACCATGTATGTCTTCCATCAAAGCTGCTAGTGACACAAACCAATGCAACCTTAAACTCATTAATTTATAAAATATCAGCAATTTACTATAACCTTACAAAAGAGACCATTTTCTTCTTGTGGATCAATATGTACATGATGAATATCAATGTAAAAAGCCCTAATTTGCATATAAAATATCTTCCAAACACCAAAAAAATTGACCCAACCTTAAACTCAAAGTTTGTTTGCACTGTTGTATACTGTAGCGAGTTTAAGGTAATCTTTTCCTGAAAGTTTTGTTCAAGGTTTGTTACATCCACAACTGAAACACCTAGAATTGCACAATATTTAACTTACTATTCAAAAATTACCAAACTTAAAGTGAATATAATTCTGTTATTAATGGGAGTTTAAGGTTACCTTAATGTGTGGCACTTACCTATGGCCAGTTACATATAACTGCAAAAGTTGAATGAAATTTCTTAAGTTACTTTCAGTATACTTCATGGAGAAAGAAAAAACGTAAACTGGCCATAAGTGTTTTTATACGTGGGAGTTTAAGGTCACCTTAAGATAGGGCACACCTTCAAAACTAGTTACAACCACATGCCAAATTTGAACTGAATCCATCAAGTCATTTTTGAGATATTGTCTGGAAACGAAAAAACTTAAATTGAGTTTAAGTATTTTTCTAGTGGGAGATTAAGGTCACAAAACTATACAGCACACCCCCAGGACCAGTTACATCCATATGCCAAATTTGAATTAAATCTGACAAGCCATTTTTGAGATACTGTCCGGAATACAAAGTATGACGACCACAGACGCCGACGCCGACAGACGACGACGCCGACGCCATAAATTTTGATGACGAAGCGATCCCTATATGCCACGCAGCATAAATGCTGGTGACACAAAAACTAAGTTTGACATAAATTCTAAACCTGATTAGATTGGGTTGGTGACATTTCTATTCTATTCTATTGCTTTCAGTGCCTTTATGTTTCATTGTGATCTGAAAACTAAAAATAAGAAAAAAAACTATAATGGTCTATGGTTGGTTTATTTGTTTATTTGTTGTTTTACGTCCAGGGTCAACATCCAGGGTCATATTGCGATAAGTAGTTTACAGGTGGAGGAAACCAGTGCATACTGCACTGTAAACCACCGGGCATCAGCAAGTAACTACCAACTTTTCAACATGAAGTGCCCGGCCCGAGATTTGAACCGGCGGCCTCAGAGGTTGGAGGCGAGAGGTCTATGGTTGGAGCAGGATCTCCATTAAAGTGTGAACAAAGCGTTAGTTTAACATGCGTGTTTAACGAAACCGACGTTTTACTGTGAACAAAAATAACTTTTCACTGTGATTTATCCAGAGATAACACTTCCTTGTCAATAGAAAAAGAATGCAAGAAATGATCACACATACATGTCTGGAAACAATGTTAATGCCAAGGTCATCTGAGTACATTCAGTGCTTGTAAAACTTGATAAATATTGCTTTAAGTCTGAACGTTATCGCATTATCTTCTTTATAGTCTCAAATATAGAAATGGTGTTATTACCATTTAGAAAGGCCTATATAGGTTAATTAGCTCACTATTTATAAGTATTTTCAAAAGGTACGTTGCAATGATTTTTTCTCTCTAACATAGCTCCATGTTTTTAACTTATAATAAGTGTAAATATCAAAATTATGTTGAATGTTGTACCAAATTAGGGCTGGGAGCTGCATATTTACAAGAGCAGTGTCCAAGTGTATCCACTATAAATAAATCTACATGCAATGATCGGCTAGGTGCATTGAATGTATTGTCTCAAGAAATAATATCTTTCTTTAACGCTTTACATCTCCAGACATACTTTAACATCAATAAGCTGAAAGGAAAATGTATTTTTATGTCATAAAACTGTCACATCTATCTCTCTTTTTCTGAATTTGTTTTGGTCTTTTTCTTCAGTTGAAGAATGTCAAACTAAAGCGCAATCAGATAATTTCACAATAATCTATGAGAGGCTTGAAAAGGTAAAGAAACTTAATGACTATTTATTGATACACATAAGACTTTTTTAAAAGTACGGTTTGTGGCAACAGCTTTCCATAAGTAGACATAGATACATATGGACCAAGCTAAAGAGGACCTGACTTAATTACCCATTTTAGATATTTGGTCACATGAGATGAATAATGATTCCAACAGCTAGACTGTTACAGAAAACATCTTCCCATGAAAGCACCTGAGAGAATGGCTATTTAAATTTGATGATGATAGAGTTTGCAAATTTCAAGAAAACAATATGCTTGGTTCCATGTCACTGATCATCGACGGCCGATCACTGACATTGATTTGACATGAAAATAGAATTGCACATTTGAAGAAAACAAAATGCTTGTTTCAGTAGCACCGATCATTAATGGTTGGTTATTAATGAGCAGTCCTAATTGTCCCTCAATAATAATAATAATAATAATAATAATAAATGCTTTTGTTATATATGTACACAACTCAGTTTTTTAGTATTTGGTGTGTGGAAATATTAGCGTTTGCTATCGGCGCTATGGAAACAAAGCCTAATTGAGTTGCAAACAATGTATTAGCCTTTCAGTTTTGCTTATACAATGAATTGAGCTGTCTAAGAGTAGATACAGTAATCGATTGTATTTCTGATAACATGCGTTGAAAAGATATGTAAGCTGTCTCAATACTTATGAACCAGTACATCAAACACAGATAATGCAGTAGTCACAGTTTGTATTGTATCATGCCAAGACAAGGCACCAGAATGTACGGGCATAAAAATCTCATTAAATTAATAAATCATATGCAGAAGATGCCATTTCAATGAAATTAAATTATCCAAAGAAATGAACAAGCATTTCATCAAATGAAATGAAAGATAAAGAGAAGTTTTACATATTTTGTTGTTGTAAATGAACAAACCAGCAATGATACTAACAAGAGGACTCAGAGGTCAGCTGAGTGCAGACTTTGCAAAATTTTTGCAAGGTTGGAACTCATTCTGTTTGTTTGTGTAAACCACTGATCTGCTTACACGGCATTAAATAAATGATCTCATTAATTTCTATGGTAACATAACTGAAACAGTTTCCAGAAACAAGGATATTGATCTGATCATGCCCAAATTTGAACCGTTTCTTTCTTGAAATAGTTCTGGCCTATACAGTGTTGAAAGTGGCATTAAAACCGAAATAGATAAAATCTATCACATGTTTTAGGAAAAGTCTGGAAACCTACACATTTGGCAAGAGATTTTTATATTATACATCCTTGGTTAGTTGCCTGATATTTCTGTTCAACGACACTGTACTTTGAAAGGCTGGATGAATTTTGAGCAAAGAATCTGTTTTGACTACCTTAGAATTTGTTGGTGAAGAAATTAAGTAATATAAATATTTCTTAAAGAATTAGATGATAATGTTAAACCATTGTCACAATACCTCACTGTGGTAAGGCTCAATGTACACAATATTTACAATTAGCTGAACAAATAATGAATTTATCAAGACAGAAATATAATATATTTTAGTGATAATGACGGTTATGGCCAAATCTAATCTAATGTGGACTTTTAATTAATTAACAAGTAACCATAACAAGTAATTAGGCACTAGTTTATGCCACCACCAACTATTTAACAGTACTTTGATTAAAACAAACCAAAAAGAATAACTCAAATTATATTATATGAGATACGTAAGAGACTAAATCTTAATGTTTGGCATCCGTGTCACTGTTCAAAGAGAAACCCAACATTTTCATTGGAAAAAACAAACACAGAATGTTCTCAGGCAATAAAGTTAATATCATTAATTGTAAATCAATATTTATGTCAAGCATCCCTCTTGATAAATCTTATCTTAATTGCATCGCCACTTGTGGCAAAACAAACGGCAATTTGAGCAGGAACTTTTGCACTGAAGAGCTAAAAGTTTCTATCTACCTTAACCGCAGAAGTATTATTGTAAGGATTACTACAGGGCAAAAAGCGTTTTTCTTTTGATAAAGATGACAATCAATGAAACTCAATTGAACATGTGTCTTCAATATAATTATGCATTGTTTATGAAGAGGCTATAATGCTATACCCCCTTAGGGTTATAGATATATTGACCTTAATCTGAAATAATAAACATGGTGCTGTCTATGCCCATCTGCCGGCAAGTGGAAATGCCCCCCTCTCCCCATTTATCGCCCTCGGATACAGAAATCTGTGCTAATTGCAGCAAGCATATTGACTTTTCAATAAAGTCTTAGCTACTAAACCCTCTGTCCATCTGTATTATTTGGACATTGTGTGACCCCATTCTGTCACATAATAAACAGACTTACTTTGGCTTGCTTTCTACCGTGTCAGATAAACCACCTTTTAAAAAAGAAAAATGGGCAAAATGACCAAGACTCTTATTGTGTCAAGGAAAAAGTTTTCAAACAACAAGCAAGCTTTGAGATATGAGAATCATAATCGGCATTTCCCAAAATCGTAGGTTATTATTATTTTTTTTTGGTATCAAAGTCTTTCTCAAAATGTAATCACTTTTTCCTGTGGCCAGGTCCTACGTATATAAACATTAAAGGTCATTAAAAAGGTCATTAAAATAATTTAATATGGGACATTGTAAATTGGAAAATTTTATTTTACATCCAGAATATAATCCAGATCTTTTCTTAAATTTAAACACTTTTTCGTTTGGTCAGGCCCTACAAGCATAAAAAATTCAGACAGATTTGTTTATTAGCTTTTGGGTTATCCTGAACACAGATAAACAAAGAAAAATAGGTCTCAGTTGAAAATACATGAAGGTGGAACTGAAATCTATCATTTTAGGTGAAATGTCATCATTTATTTATTTGGGGTTTTACCTTGCTTTCAGCACTGTACAGGTCATTTCACGGTGGGTTTTGGTAAGCAACTACTAACTTTCCCGCATAAGGTCCGGGGTTTGAACCACCAATCTCAAGTCACAAGAGTGTGAGTGTGTTACCACTGTGCCACTGTTTCCCCCCACAAATGTCATAACACTTGATATCATATGTTATAAATATTTAAGGTTGTATTTCTGCCAGTACTCTGTACAAACTCACACTCACATGAGAGTTAATTAACAAAAAAAAAGGATAAGCGAATTGAGAGAGATATTTTTTCAAAAGGCTTAATTCGACTTTATGCCGAGTCATCGGATTTACAGAAACAAGGAAATGAGGCTGACATTTTGCTATCCCTAGATGAGGTCCAATTTGATCTCCTTGAGATTACTTTGAACGCCTACCTAGTAATACAGGAGAAATAGAGAGAAACATCTTCCTAAGTCTTCCTCAATAACTGCTGTAATGCCTCTTTTTGGATTGAGCTTGTACAGAAGACTTACTGTCTGTAATACCCTTGGGCCTGTAATGCCATAAATCCCATTGTTTTTATACCTTTCCTTATAAGGCTTCAGACAGAACCAAATAAATAGAGAAACCCTGTGATAAAATAATACCAAAGGTATACTCTGGACACCTACTTTTTCTTCTACTAGTCTGTAGAAGTGTTGACATGTCCAAAGCATTTGTGTTGTGACTTGAATATACCACCTGTTATGTTTTTGGGGACATTCTTTGATTTGTATGTCTGTCTGTTTATTTATTTGCAATAACTCCAAAATATTGAACATATCTTTCTAATTTTTTTTTATCTGAGTAAGGCCTGATCAAAAGAAAAAGTGATTGAATTTTGGGAAAGATCCAGGTTATATTCTGGATACAAAAAAAATCAACTTCTATGTATTTTTGACGACTGTTTGTTTTGGTGAACATTACTCTTATAATTGTGAATTTATTTATTTATTTGGGGTTTTACGTCGCTTTCAACACTGTACAGGTCATATCACGACGGGTAGTTGGAAGGGCAGAGGAAACCAGTACATACAGTTGGACAAGGTTCTGTACTGTAAACTGCTGACCAATGGCAAGCAACTACCAGCTTTCCCACTTGAGGTTAGACCCATGAACCGAACCCTGGCCTCAGAGGTGGGAAGTGAGAATGTGACACCATTCTGCCACCGTGTCCCCCTCTAATAATTCTGAGACTAACAATGAAATTTATTTGTGTGGGTATAGTCTGGACCTGGATCATATTCTGGATACAGAAAAATCTGAAACTTTCGGAAACATGCCCCAGTGGTAGTGTTGGTATCGAATACTAATATGTGTATCGATATCAAACCATATTTTTGCCTTCTGTATCGATTGATATTGAAATATCGGGTCATGGGTGTTTTCCGACAGAGAGCTTCCAAACTATTTCGCGAATTTTAGTTGTTTCCCGAAACGTAAACAAATATGGCATTTCCGGTTTAGCGGTAAGTGAAATTTGACAAAAATGATAGGAAAACTAATATGTTTCTCAAACTTTATATTTTATTTGAATGGATAACAGCTTAATTGCGTCTATTTAGTAGTATGTTGACTATGTTCCGATATTGATATATTACCCTACATTATCGATATCAATGTTTTAAGCATGGATCGATAAATATTTCAATATCGATAAACAATACCAGCACTACCCGGTGGACGTATGCGCTCTACGAGCACTTGAAATGTATATTTAAATAGTTGGCGCCAGATTCATTACATTGTGATGTATTTTAAATATACTGACAATTGTGACAAGGAAAGAAAGATTTCAGCGGCCAACTGGTCAACAAGTTAATCATTAACTTAGTTTGCTTTCACAAATATATGGTCATGAGTGTAAATCTACCATATGGCGACATATGGAATATACTGCGCACCCCTGCTGTTATAAATGAAGTCAGATGTTGATTGGAACATAAAAAGACTGAATCTGTCCTTTATTTCAGATATGTATATTTGTAACACGTGCCATTTCTTCTAAGAATGGATTAACATTCAATTACTAATAGATCTTCTCAGAGATGGCTTTTTGTAAATGTTACAAAAACATTAAATGTTATGTGTGTGTGTTCATTGCAATATAAACTGTCACATTTAACTGACATAAAATATGTACTTCAAACCTAGCTCTTTGGCTTTCCATAAATAGTCACCAAAAGATTACATTTAATTTGCATTTCCTGTTGGTGGCAGAGGACGTGTCCTTCTAATACACACTTTTTCTGCTAGGGTGACAGGGTGTGAGATTTACTGAATGGGAAAATAAATTCTGTAAAATTCGCAAAATGTAACCTCGGGCTAAAACTGTTTTCAAAGCTTTTAAACTTGTCAGATGGCTGACTTAAGACTTGTGCTTAGTTTTTAGGAAAAAAACAACAACAAAACAAAAACATTTTAAACCCGTATCATACTACAGGTGAAATTTACATTCATATGAGTTCTGTGTAATGTCTCATTCCTCCATGTACTTTCAGACCCTGTCAGTAGACATTGCATACCATTATATTCCGTACTCACCGAGACTACACACAGGGAAGCTTTGAATTGGCCAAAGTTTCAGTATTTTTATTTGGAGGCGTCCTTACTAGACTTTTGGACACCTACACATCTAGTTAATACCACTTGTAATGTGATAAGGGCATTATCACCTTAAAGCTCTGAACTGGCAAAAAATGCTATCCAAGTAAATGTCAGGTATTAAAGCAATCATTTGGCTGAAGGTTAAGAAAGATTGCATGGTACCTTGGTAATTGTGCTTCTTCTCTGTCGAAGTAAAATTGTGCAGCAAAATAACAATCATCAGAATAGTGGCAGAAATCTGTAGTTTTTGTTGATTTGCTTTTTGTCTAGTGCCATCTGAATTGCTTGGGTGTGGCTGTGAATTTCAAATGTTAACACATTTCCCATCAGGGGCTTTTGTTCAACTTAGTTTATTTTTTTGCAAACAGCAGATCTGACATTACTACTTTTTTGGTATTAGAGAATATGTGACATTCATATAATACCTGCCTTAATTTGGCATGCACTTTAAATTAGCACAAATATGACTAAAACATTGAATATAAGCTTTAACCAATCAGGATAGTTGATACTGGTGTTGATCACCGATTTGCCAAGTTAGGGCGCCAATTTCAAGTACCATCATCATCCCTTTAAAAGCACCATAAAAAGCTAATTTAGTTGATGTCATAATTGTCCAGCATATTTACAGATTTTTGTCAAAATATATAAACTCTTATTTATATAAATATTAATGCTAGGATAAAGGTATGCCAAATTATCATACAAAGCGATGTTTGGTCTGATTTTAAGATGTCACTTTCAGCCAGCTTTCAGTGTCTATGTGTCACTTTTGGTGAAGTGTTAAATTAGTATGGATCTCTACTACCAAATTATGGCAAACACAAAGGAAAACCTTCACTTTTAATTCCTTATACAGTGATAAAAAGTGCATGGCTGATGTTCGATCCGGAATGTGTTGATTTGAAAAAAATCTTTCACTTAAAATCATATTCAAGAGGCAAATAAATTGTAAAAATTGAAGACACAATGTCTTATAAAGTATTCGTTATCAAAATAAATGTTTTTTTTTCAATCTAATGTGTTTATATCCAGTAATCTTTTTAATCAATCACAATCTGGATCCAACAATAACTGTGTACTAGTATTTGAAAACTATGAGAAAGTATTAATATTTCTCTAGTACTTTGCAAGATTTTTTTTATCGTAAAATAAAGGATGAATAGTGCTGCCAATTCAAAGTTTTTCCACCAACCAGAATCATTGTTATAAATTCATGTTTTTTTGTAATCTGAAAGTTAGTTTTTTTCTTCTTTTATGGTTTTGTTTGTTAATTTATGCCACCCAGTGGTCTAATGATTATTGATTGTGTCAAATAATCATTTGCCTCTCAGCTAGGTGGTCTTGTGTTTGTATCTAACCATTGATAGTCTGTTATCAACGACATAAAAATAAAAGATTAGCCTTTAAAATTTTTCTATTCAAGCACTAAAATACAAGCTGCTGTCACACCCGTTTCCAGTGCTTTCCTTGCGGCTCAGTTTTGTGTTTGAATCCAGCTCACAATAACCTGTTATCGGGGACCTCCTAATTTATAGTTCCATGCACTGTAGTACAAGGGGTCTGTTAAAACTATCACACCTGCTTTCAGTGCTGTCCTTACGGCATACTTGCTGTGTTATTCATGCAGCGAAATTCCAATTGAGCTAGTGGCCTTTTCAAGAGGAGCGGGTAATCAGTTTATATGAATGACAAAGCACATCACATAATTAATATCTTTAAAACTCTTTAAATGACCTTTTCAGTGGGCCAACAGACAAAGGGCCACGCTGAGTTTTTTAGTGGTCATGATAAATTAACCTTGTACCCCTGCTCCACTGTTAGGAATTTGCCTCCTGATTGCCCCCAGTGATATAGTTTCAAGCATCATCGTGTGCACTGCAATTGTGAAGATCTAAAGCATAATATTCTAAAAATATTTTTTGAAACTTATACTAATTCCTTCTGTTATTACAAACCTGCTCTTTGGAATTCCTCACCCTTTAAAATGAAAAACACCCCCTCTGTCACTTCCTTCAGGAAACATTCTAAACTCACCTCCTTAACCCTTTTTTGCCTACTTAGTTCCTTCCCTTCGATTACACCCACAACTCTGGATTACTGACCCTCGACTATTTTAATGATCAATATTTTTGTTTACTTAGGACACCGAGTTCCCCACTGAAGGGAAGACATTGTGCCTGCAAATCAGTAGATTAGATTAGATTAGAAACCCACTGTGCATTGAGCATTAAGTTTTCATTTGATAGATTAGGGTATTTTATAGTGTGCCCAAATTGGTGCGAATAAATTCCAAAGTGCTAATTTTCCAAGAAATGAGAATTTTACTCACGACTGATTTGTTTGCTGTAATCTTGAGATTATTGCAACTAATATATAGATTGTTGTGACTGATCTTTAGGGTGCTCAAAACTAATTTTAGGGTGACTACAACTTATCGTTTTGCAGTGTTTCTACCTTTCTCCATGATGCTGACCGTTGCTACGTCGCTGGTTATATGACTATGGAACTCTGCTTTTCAGTATTATGCACCTGGAGTCTGTCTTTAAGATAAAGATTAAGTGATATAAAAGTACTATGAGAATTAGAATTATCTAATGTGTACACTGAGTCACACTGCTTTGTTTGCAGAATTCTGTTTATTTTGAAAACAGATTTTGTTGCTGCAGAAAGGACTGATATTAAGTGAAGCATTAAAGGTGATCTTTGAAAATGGATTAAAAAAACTTTCAGTTTGGTATTTTAGTCTTAATGATGCAGCATATGTTTTCAGAATTCATTGTAGAGGGATTTTTCCCCGCAGTTTGCATAAAAAAATGGCATGTGTCCATTAATTATTGATGTATCTTGGTTTGGTTCCATTTAGTGTGCTCACTTGAATACAAAACAGTTGGAAGGAGTTGTTTATATTAAAACCTAAGTGCCCCAAGAAAAATAAATAACCAAGTACGTGATTAGAACAGAAACCAAACAAATTTTGTGGTTGTCATGGTGTCAATAAATGAGAATTAATTTTGGTTAGTTCCAAATAAATTCATCATATAAGACGTGTAAATAGATACAATGTATTGATTTAAAATATGGTTGTAATGATTACATAAAAGTGTGTATTATGTTTAAGTAAAGCATACTTTTTATGTAAGTTATACATGCAGTTTAGACATGGCAGAAAATCAGTTACAGATTGACAGATATCCAATCAAGCCATTTGTAGATAGTTTACATTAGCTTAAGTTCTTTTTCAAAATAAATAAAATATAAAATTTAAAACAATATTAACAGCACATTGAACAATTATCAAAGAAGGTAACTCTAGACTATAATAATATACTATAATTATAATGATCTTGTAGAATTTTGCAAAAATTAATCAAGCCGTTTGGGCACTCTTTTTACTGTGAAATAAAGATTTTTAGAAAGATGACATTCAAACTTAAAAAGGGAAAACCTTTTGTAAATAGTAAGACATAAGTGTTCATTTTACAACCCTCTCCAATATGCAATGCCATTTTAGTTTTGGATATTTTAATCTCATTACTGCAGAAACATTCACGGAAAAAAACCCAGTACCAGTCATGACGTCACCATTTGTCTAAATGTCACCTCTTTTCTCATTTATTTTTAATTAATTAATTACCTTGTTTATAAAATGGGATGTTGTATGAATCAAAGGTATAGCTTAAAAACTCTCCTTTGTAAAACAGGAGTTAATTATGCAGAAACACTGCATTTGAAATGTCAACTGCACATTTCAGTGTCAAACCCCATTTAAAAAAATCTTACAGAACATTGCACAAAATGTCTCCAAGGATAAAAGCAATAAAGGAGGAATTAGGTGACAAAATATAAATCAAATCAACGCCGGAGGTTACCATTGCACTAAATGCCTTTAATAACAACTTGATGTTTGATCTGCGTTTGTTTGTCAGTCAGTCTGCCAAATTGCAAAAGAATATCTTGCTATAAACTACGTTTATAACAGTGACATCTCAATGGTTTCAGTGATTCGGTCTTCACAATCTAAAACGTTAGCATTTTTTGGCGGCTATCTTAGTACAAAGATACTCCAAAGTTAGGGTAGCCATTATGTTGTGTTATAATGATTGGCAAACCAGTATTCCATTACTAGACGCAACAAGCAATAACTGAGCCCGCACAAAAATTTTAAAACTGTTTATTAAATTTAAAACCAATAATTATGTAATCTTTTTGTGACCGGTATTCAAGGAAAATATAACCAAAACTATAAATTTAGTTAAAAATTTGACATTTTGACTTTAAATGGACAAGACTTTATTAACTTTAATTTATATATACTGCTCTTAAAAAGACATTTCCCAGTTTTGTATATAGACCACTGTTTAACTGTTTCTCAGTTTTCACTGAATCAGTCAGAAATTAGCACTGCCTGAGAATGCACAGGCCAAGACCCTGAGAAACTGCCAAAAATCATTAAAAAAAACCAATTCTAATCTAATCTACTGCTTTACAGGCCCAATATCTTCCCCACAAAGGGGAACTCGCTATGGTAACAAATACTTTAGTCATAAGGATAGTCAAGGGCGGTCAAGGTCAGTAATCCGGAGTTATGGGTGTGACCAATAGGAAAGGAGACTAGGTGGGGTAACTGGAGTGAAACAGCTGAGTTTTCAGGTGTTTCCTGAAGGATGTGACAAAGGGACTGTTTCTTTTTTGGAAGAGGAAAGAATTCCAAAGATTTCGACCCAGGTCATCTTTGAGGAAGATTTAGCCACATATAGTCCCTCACCTGATGGGGAAATGATCTAAATCTGATGATATGGTTTTCAAGTGATGTGTACAGATAAACAAACACACCCTATTACTATAGCCTCACCCTCAAAAGAGGAAGGGCGAAAAGATAACAAACAAAATACTGGGCTTTGTTAATTTCAAAACAAAGCCAGTCCAATGTCTATTATCTCATTAGATGACCCGCTAATAAGCTGAGAGATTTTTGTCTAAAAATAGTACAAGTTGTAAATTGCATCTTATGGATGTATTTACAGATATGACAATGCATGCCGTTTATGTACCCAGTTGGGAACAGATTAATACAGACTGGACTATTACAAGCTGTGATCCATTGAACTAAACTCATCATTTTCACTTCTTATGTATCAAGGTCTGTTCACCAACACCCTTATTCTTAGTATTGTCTTTGAAAATAAGTAGTTTCCAAGAAATTATTATCTTGGGGTACTCTTCGCGTCCATAAACGACATAGCCTAGATCTAGGCTATGTCGTTTATTTTTGTTTTATTTGTGTTTGTTTACCTGGGATTTTTTTTTGATCAAAATATGTACAAGTACATTTATATAAGTAGACTTTAAACCTAGTTTACACTGGTCTATGGTGGTCTCATGAGATACACATGATTGCAAAATATTTAAGTCATTGGGTGCAGTTCGTGTTTCAGTTGCATCCGATATCCATAAGGTTAAATAGATCAGGGTTTGTACCTTCGTAGGACACATTCAACGACAAAAGAACAGCCTTTTCAAATTGTTTTGAAACATACTACCACGAAAAACTAAACTATAATGTACATGCTGGTGGGGTGGTTTTGGGGATTGCTCTACAGGGAGGCTTGTTTTTGAACGTGAAGTACCCACATACGAAGTTCACTGATGGAGCGCTAAGCATTTATGGAGTGATACATATATTATTTTATTTTATTATAGTGACATGTTTTATACTATTTCATTACATAAATCAACAATATAATCAAAATCACCCAGCCCCTGAAGGACATACAAGTCACTGTTAAAGACAATTACAATGATTTTGTGTGGAGGATTATTCCAGATCCTAACTTAAATATAAGAAAGGAAAAATAAAACAATAATGGGGTTTCTTTGAGATGTCATTACAATATGTTAACAATAAATTATTTTTTTCATTCCACAATTCAGCTAAAAGTTACCAAGCATTCAAGAATGATTTTTACTCATATATAAAAAATTACTTTCGTGGAAGAGTGTGGACAGGCCTAAAAGTAAATTGTGACAAAAAGTGTTAAAATGGTTATCTGGGGGCAGATTTACCAGAAGAGTTATGTTATTAACATATTTGATAATATATTTATTATCTTTTCTAATGTATCTAAATTAATAGATTTATGATTCCCTATATTATCCACAGTAAATACACACTTTTAAAATAAATGTAATTATAAAAGTAAGTGTATTCAAGTTTATTTGAATAAACTAAAGTTATATTAAGCTTTTTTATCCCCTCTTTTACCAGGAATAAATGAAAACAAATTCATTCAATCTATTTTACATTTGAATATTCATATACTCTAATTATTTCACACAGTGGTTGCGATGATATTATATTTGCAAACAAAAGCTGAGTCACTAACTGACAACAGAGGTTACAACCCCATTTAACATAATAACTTTAATGGTGTCTGATTTTCCAGTGAATTAACAGTAACAAAATAAACTAAATGCAGCATTGCAAAAAAAGTCAAGTGAGGACATTAGCCATGGCAATTGTGTGTGTGTTTTTTAAAAATTACAATAGTGTTAGTGTTTATAGCATCGACTTGGAAGACTGTTTTAATAGCCTCTAAACTAAGTCAACAAAAAAAATCTATGTCAGTTGTTAAAAAATGCTATTTTGGGGGGCTTCATGGTAAAATGAAAATAAGTTCAATTGTCATTAATTTAGGTGAACACATACTTAAAACATGTTCAAACCTCAGCGAACATATATTTTCAAGGTTCAAGTATGATATACTATTCCTGTTAAGTGGGAAAATATACACACATTAACAGGCTTTTCAGGGAAGGTTACAAACAGGAAACCTCCTTGAATGACACCTACAAAAATCTATAATGAAAATGGCAATATAATCTAAGTGCGAAGCATGAGTATTCCATTGTTCATCTTTACGGGTGATATATTTCCATGTCTAATGAAGGATGTTTTACTGTTGTTATCCACTTTTCAATCATTATTTTACAAGCCAGATTCACCAAAACATACATACATGGGATATTGTGACTTATGAAAAAAAACATGTCCTGCTCTGTATTTTCCACTATTTTAAGAAAATACTGTCTTGAGTAGATAATAATTATGACTATACATAAAACAACAACATAAAACATATATCAACACTTGTAATTAAAATATAAGTCATCTGCTTGGAAAACCAACTTTGGCATGAATTTGGTGGTGCATGTGTGATTTGTAACATCTGTGACTTTTATAAAATAAAAATGGCAAACTGAACCCCTTTAGCATGGGATTTGAACTGAAGACCTCAGAAGTTGGATACAAGTATATGATCTATTTCGTCCCATTTAACTTACTTTAACCATACATGCGCAGATATATTTTTGGCACTGCCATTGATAATCCTACCTTATTAGATTTTTATTAGTTATAAAAAATCATGAAAATGAAAAACACACACACACACAAAAAAAAAACCCCAAACTCATCTGAAGTCCTCAAGTGCTGAGTTCAATCACATGTGGAGGATTTGGAAGCAAGTCTTAGTAATTAACAGAGTACTGTGATTGTAATGGCAATGGTAATATTCTTCTAACTTATGGTCCTTTATGTGCTGTGTGGCCATATTAACAATTATTTAAATTTTGAATTATACTTTTGTGCTTGTACATTGCTCGTGACACCGGCTTGAACAGTTTAATCTAGGTATTAAATATATATATATATAGTTTCAATCCATGTGTGAATACATATTCTTGTTTGATTCACTCAATATACGACTAATGTTACTCTATTTACTGTAACAAATAAGGTCACCAATACCATAGTAAATATCAATAACTGGGGGCCTCCACAGACTCTCAGTTATTGGAAAAAGTTTAATATAGCTTAATACATATCATCCTTTAGACTAATCACGTGAACCCTTCTATACATAGTTCTATTTTGCTTTGGTAAGATCCTCCAACAGAAGAGATAAAGGAAGGCATATCTAATGAAACTACAAATCTACGTCAGAGTTGGTAACAACATATTTCCTTGGTAGTGTCAGACTTATATCCATTTATTTATATAAATTTATTTATTTGGGGTTTTACATCACTTTTAACACTGTACAGGTCATATCACGATGGGTAGTTGGAAGGGCAGAGGAAACCAGTACATAGAGTTCATTAGGGTTCTGTACTGTAAACTGCCGATCAACGGCAAGCAACTACCAGCTTTCCCACTTGAGGCCTCAGAGGTGGGAGGCGAGAGTGTTACCACTCTGCCACTGTGGCCCCTTTATTTATATGAAGGATTGTTTGTTATGGGGTTTAATGTTGCTTTCTATACATTGCAAGGTCATATTACTTAACGTGGATGGAGGACATCAGTGCATACTAGTTGGTCACCATTCTGTACTGAGAACCATTGGGCACCAGTGGGCGATCACCAGCATTCACACTTCAGGTGTGGGCAAGGATTCGAACCCAATACCTGAGGGGCGAGTATGTTACCAACAACATCCCATGAGCCCTGTGCCCGCCATATTATGTGAATGAGACAGAGAATATTTTTAATGAAATTACAATAATGACAATAATACTGAATACTATGTATCAGCACAAATGTTTATAAGATATACTCCAAGAAATGCAATTATTCAATGACATTAACGTACAGTATATCACTTTTGTTGGACATATTAGGAGAACGAGATTTTGCCCATGAAATATAAAAATCCTTCCAATGTGAACATAGTATTAAAACTTGGATACTTTCCAAACAGTGCCCAACTAGACATTCGTGTAAAGGTGACAGCAATGTCAGATTGTCAGATTGCTGCCTCTAATATTCTCTCATTCCTATTCAAACCAACAGTTACATGACGTGGAACACATAAATCTGTGAGAATGCATCCAGATATACAAAAAATAAAAATGTCTTGTTCCTTTTTAAAATCTTATGTTTGAGCTTTATTTTGGAGGGGTGGGTTGGGGTGGGGTTGGAAGTGTCAGCCTAAACAAAAACTTAGTGATAAAAACTATGCCACCAATTTTACAACTTTTAAAATGATTCTTGACCCTGAATATCTGAATCAGCAACACATAGGTTTCTAAAGTACAGGTTATACAAAATAATATGTAAACTATAGATGAGATACATGGCCAGATTTTGTACTTACCGGAGTCATCTGTTTGTTGTTGAAATAATCCTAGTGTGGGCACTAAGCTCTGGGCACGTTTACGTTGCATTACGGCTGGGGGTACCCAGAATTCCGCGCTGTCCCGCCGTGCTTCACCACTGCCTGTACTTAAGGTCGAGCTATCCCTGCGGCTTCCCACAATTCCATGAATAGTATCCCTCCTTCCCGTGACACCCCCACCAGTACTCGGGGTCCCTGAGCCGCCATTTGTGTACGCCGAGGGTAAGACGCTACTAAAGCTCACACGTTTGTCGGCTAATGCCTCGGAAAGACTGGAAATTGGACTGTGATCCGAAGATGGACTACTGCTTGACGATCCCATGGATCCGGTGTCCAAGAATTGTGGCTTCACTTTCTTAGTTATTACAGTAGTAGATCCATGACCAATTGTCACAGGCGGCAGGTTGTTGTCATCTAAATCTCGTCTGCTGGTACTATTACTGATTCCCTTTATAAGTCCCTTTGTTTTATCCCTGGTCCTTTTAGTGGGCTGCAGAAAAGCTTTCTCAGATTCCTGATCCCTTACAGAGCTTTCTAACAATGATCGTTCATACCAGTTGATTCTGTAGCGACGAGAACAGCAAAGAAACAAAACTCCCGCCAATAGTAGAAGCAAGCAGACGACAATTGGCAGACTAATGTAGAGTGCCAGGGCATATGAAGGTGTGGCCATGATGTAGTTTGTCTATTTATAGCCTCTGTGTGTGTAATTAAGGGGGGGGGGGATTTACCGTGGTTTTAATTAGCACTATGGGTAGTTGTGGAAATAATGGGATGAAGCTAATTGTAGTGTTTTTAATAATGAACACATATTATCGCCTGCTGGGTATTTTCGTCTGCCATCGTTTTCAAGTGTGGTTATCTTCACCATAAGCATGCCATTACCTGTGAAGAAAAATATAGAAATATACAAAAATATACAGAAAAAAAACATATACATTACCTGTGAAGAAAAATATAGAAATTAACAGAAAAAAACAACATTTTCATTACCTGTGAAGAAAAATATAGAAATATACAGAAAAAAAAAACATATATTAACTGGGAAGTATTTAATCAATGACACAAAAAGGTGCATGTTGTCCATTTTTGACTATTGTATCATAAGTGATGATGCTTAAATAAGGGATTTGTCTCCATATAACAATGTCAGATAAATTTTACTTGCTCCAAGACTTTGTATTTGTATCCATCAGTAACCTGAACTTAATTGGAAACTTACTGGAGTTCATTATACCAGAAGCATTCTTGAGTAAGGGGGTCAGTCTCTGTTTGTCAGGGCTGACTGTTTCTCGAAAAGTCATACAGTACCCATATATCACACAAAAGACAAAATAACTTGGTGAAAGTCTAATTCTAAAATAATGACAGATATTTTGGATGACAAAAACATTAGTTTAGTTTTTAAAGTCGAAGGTATAAATTTAGCATGCATGTTCTCTAACTAAATTCACATTGCCTGGGCCGTATTCACAAAGGGGATCAAGATCAAGTTGAGCTAAAAATCAGCTCAAGTTTGGCATAAACAGCTGTAAACTTGAGCTGATGTTTGGCTTAGCTTGAGCTTGATCCCTTTTGTGAAAACCCTGTTACATTAAAAAACAGCTCCCGAACGTTGTAGATAACAAAACTTGCCTGAGACCACAGAGGACCTTGGGTCCAATAGGCAGATACGTGGTGGCGCTTATGACAACTTAAAAAATGGTGTTCCTCTGTTATTAGGTCCTATCCCAGTGGCTGGCTGAATAAGCCAAAGGATATTAAAATAGTTATCTTTGAGACTCAATTTTTCAGTTAGGGGAATGTCAGTCACTAGAGAGCTTTGGCCATACTTGTGTACTCTAGGTCCGTATTCACATAAGCGATCCAGATCGAGCTGAGTCAAAACTCAGCTCAAGTTTCATATAAACAGCTATAAATTTGAGCTAACTTTTGGCTCAACTTGAGCTTGATCACATTTTTGTATAAAACCCCTGGATGGGACAAATAATATTTTGAGCCTTGCAGTAAAGGAGATATTTCAGCCAGTGTAAACATACAGTGCAATACATAAATTTTACAGAAATCTTGTCTATTTACAAAACTCCTTTAAAAACAAGATTGGAAATGATAATTCATGGTCTGTAAATGTCTGGTCATTTTAGTCATTACTCAACATGAGTAAAACTTCCAGTCATTGCACTTTGTTTGTAAATAATATGTAGAAGCAGACACATTATAAAAGACACAAGTAGGAAGGACTTTATTAACACATAAGGTAAGCACCAATTGTTAACTGTATGTACACTACATTTTCAACTCTTTGTGAACTGGGGACATCCTTGAACAAGCTCTCCATGGATGATGCTTTAATTAACACATGTGATTAAAACTATGTTGGATGACTAATTAAACAAAGCAACAAATTAACAGACCAACAGGAGTGCAAGATTGAAATGCAAGTGTTAAAGTCATGATTAACTGTAATTAGTGGATTCTGGCGTCAGAAAACTATAACACATTATATATGTAACTCATTAGAGAAACCTCAGTGGCTAGGTGGTAAATCAGATGTGTAATTTAATAATTTCTTTCTCATCTCTGGGCCAAAATGTGATGACTACATAAGGGATTCACTGAAGGCTTTTTTTCTGGTGTGACCTTGACTTTTGAAAAAGACACAAAGTTTGAATGCTATTGCAAATACAGACGGGGTACCAGTCACCTTTAACAAAAAAAGGGGAGGGGGATTGGTATCGCCTACATTGACCTTCACCTGATCTGTTTGCCATTCAGCTTCTTTACCATACCGGTTACCAATCTACTAAGCCCTTGGTATTGTAATCATGAAACTTTGTAAAGTTTCTTAAATAATCAAATTATCAATATCAGTTTAGAATATGTTCAAATTGCTTTTATAATGTATAATAGGACAGCACTGGACCCTTTCTTGCAGAGTAAAGCTGTCTGGGAACCAGAGTAAATAATAATAATAATAAAAGTAGGATTTATATAGTGCAAAATTGATACAAATCCTCTAATGCGCTTGAGTCCAAGAAGGGAGAGTAATAGAACTGTGACTCTGGAGAGGTACCTGTTTTGAAATAATCAGCCTGAATCTGACTCTATTTATTTTATTGTGAACCATCTGGATGTACCAATTCAGCAAAATATTTAGGTTAATTTAAAGATATTTGACAAAAAAATAAAATGTCAAATATTCATTAAAATAAGGAAATACTGGGCTCATTTTCAGACACATTAACTGGGGAACTGAATAAATCGGCCCCTGCAAACTCCGCCCTCTATTGAAAAATAAAGTTACAAAATGAATCTTTTATGTGCACACCAGTTCTGACGTATAAATGTTCATTCTAATTGGACTTTAATAGACCTTAATATCCCCTTTAAAAGGACTATAAGGCAACATCGAGACAGTCAAGCAATGTGGGTATCCAGTTGCAGAAAAAGAGATCAAGCACCACAGAGAAAGTAAAGGGGATGATTAAGACTAATGTGGGTATGCCTTGGTGTACAGATAGGTTTTAGGCTACTTTCTGAAGGAGGCTAGGGAGGGAGGCAAATAACGAGGGTGTGTGAGACAGTAGGAGCATCAAAAATAAAGCTGTACCCAAACTGTTTGACAATTTGTATTTCTGACTTTCTCCTACTTTTACATATGCATAAAGTGCAACGCCATTTAAGTCATTTCCTTCATTACTTAGAGTCTAAAATAATTTTAAAAATCCTCTGCTAAATGATTCCTTGGAGAAATAAGGGCTTTATAAACAGAAAGTATACCCCTTGATTGTATTTTTTCCTGTGGCCGATTTGACCAGGGTTTATCACCTTTCCACAATGTACTCTTCTGTATTGTCTTCCAAACCTTGTTACTGTTTCATAATTTCTAACTGTAACTTAATCTATTCTTACCTCATCTCACCTGACTGCTTTTCAGTTAAAGTAAACCTAAATTGTGCTATAGGTTAAGGTGACTTTATGCCTGATTCTTAACTTCTCAACGAAACTTGATTGCAAATACATATAATGTAGATTAAATTCTTAAGTTTTAAATTAATAAAATGTATTATCCGGGATGCCTGGTTTAACCTTTGCCTTCTTTCAAGGTCACCTCGAAACTTTGACCTGATTGAAACTTGAGGAAATGATATAACATAATTCAGATGTTGGTTGTTGGAGGGAACACTCATACATTGCTTAAGACATGTAATACCATATAAGGCATGAGAAGGGACCATGGACGCAAGTGAACTGTTCTTTCTGAGTATTTCTGAGAAATTTCTCAGTAGATTTTCTGAGTACTGTTCCAAGCTGAGGCTCTGATATCAAGCAGAAATTATATTATCGCTCCCTGGAAAAGCACTGTAAAAGGTTGATCTTAATGTGAAAGTTTCGATGTGAAAAAAACAACTTTACTTGCCCTTTTGCCAATGCATCTTTATTAACAATAAATCCCATTTATAACACTTATAACAGAAACAAAGAATGATTTTGTGATTATAACATTGTGCTAATTTATGGGGTGGGGTAAACCTAGTTGAAATTCCTTCTTTAGTGCACTATGATTCTCTGAGAACATTTCCTTCTGGAAGGAAGTTACTTCCAAAGAGAGTGTAAAACCCAAACTGTTTTAAAATGCACCCATTCAGTGTCGCAAAAACACCACCCTCTACAAAGTAAAGACTTGTAAGCATATCTAGGCAGGGAACAGAGGCCTAGGGTCATATTCATCAAAGGTGTCAGCAGTTGTCAGGCTTAACTCTGCTATATAAATAAAAATCCTAAAACTGGGACAAGATCCTTTTGTAAATATTCTTCCTATGGTTGTTTTGAGAGTTAATACATGATATCTTCAGCATTCTTTGTGCATTTCAACATTATAGATTTATTCACATTAACTTAATGAGCAATAATGCTATGTTGCATACTTGCGTCCATCCCCATAAGTTCTGGGTTCAGTTCTTGACCTGACCTAAGTCAGGGAAGTTATTAATTATTTGTTATAATACAATGGTTTTTTCACTGCAGAATCTTGACCAAATTTATGCATTGTTTTAATTTATCCTCTTAGCTATCCATCTTGATGTGACATCTATATGTGTTGTAGTTGTGTTTGTCCTGTTTAATATAAGGTTCGCCTTTTGTAAACTTGTAAATGTATTTTCATAATGTACTCATTTAATTTTCATTGTACCACTATAGTTGAGTGCGTTATGACACTATCATCATTCTTCGGTGAACATTTGTTTGTGAAAAACCACATCATATGAGGACATCTTAACGACTGAAAATTTCAGTAAAGTGATATATTAAATTATCTAACTTAACAATACTTTGGCTTTGTTAGTTTGAAAACGTTTTAGTATTTTTATCTTATACTTATTTAGTATCTTTATCAATTGATGCTAACAGCTAGAATTACTTTAATGATTGTAATGAAGATTTAATTCCATCCAATGGTTTTGTTTTCGGTGTGTTTGTTGGTCTATCTGTTGCTCTGTGCTCTCGATAACTCCAAAATAAATGAACAGATCTCTCTGAAAACTTTTATGAGGGTATGGCCTAAGCAAACGAAGAAGTAATTACATTTCAGCAAAGATCTGGATCATATTCTGGATACCAAAAGAAATCCCAATTTTTTGGAAATATGCCATAGTGGAGACCTGTGCTCTTCTTGTGCTTTCTAATGTCAATTGTTTGGACGGTTTTACAGGGAACTATATAATTGTCCCGAACAGAGTAATAGGTAATCTTAAAATAGATCTTTTCACAGAGTCTTAAAAGGACATCTGCAGCTATATTTATAATGATTATTGTTGAGAAAAATATGCTATTGGTCTGAATTCAGAAATACTGACATATCCTGAAGAACCATTATCTGGCAGAAAAATAATGCACTCTTCAAACAGGCTTAGGTCACTCTGGGGCTTGGAAATTTGGCACTATAGATTCTACTACTATGCTTCGTAATTCGGCATCAGTCTCAAATTGGCACCGACTTAAAGTAAATAATGAATTCAAGCAATAACCAATTTGGTGCACTAGTTTCAAGTATCAGTGGTATTATCGCCCCACATAAAGTCCTCATTTGACCCTTCTGACTGTATCTGTACAGCCCAAGTTCTTTAGTGACTAACATAAACCTAAATGAAAGACAGATGCTGAGGGAAGACCATTTATCAATGTCCCTGTGGTTCTTTAGCCTGCCACTGGTGATAGGATCCATTGATGACAGAGGACTGCAATTTTAAGTGGTCATCTGCACCACCATGTATCTGTACTTGGTTTGAACCCACGTCCTCTATATTCTTAGACCAGTGTATTATCACTAGGCTACAGTGGCAGAATGTGTATGAGTAATTTGTCAGAAAATGAACTGAACTGTTGGATAAATCAAAATGTGGGTTTCTGGAGCTAAACTGGCTTTCTGCTAAACTAAATTAATGTGCAACAAAAGGGAAAATGAAAGCTTTTGCGAGGAAGAAAAAGAAAAGACTTCTAACAAAACATCTTATTTTGAAAACAGCAATTGCCTTGCGAATTCTTAACAGAGCTTTTGGTTGCCATGGCAATACAGTAGCCTATTGTTACCTCAGAAATTTTGAACAAAATTTACAGTGGCGAAGTAATTTTTCCTTATTCTCAACTTTATTTATCATATAAATTCTTGACAAAAAAAAAATAAAAAAGATGGTAAGGACTATTCTTATCCCGTGTCACATTTTTTGCTTGCTAGTTTAACTGACCATTTAAATAATGTTATGGAGAATATTTTTTGAAAAGTTTGACATTGTCATGCAAGAGATTACAACAGTAGCACACAATTGTCTCACAAATGGATTAGTTCTACTTAGACAGTCCAGTCACTTTTCCTTTTTATTGTTCATCACATTAAGGGGCCACGGTTGCGCAGTGGTAACACACTCGCCACCTAGCTCTGAGGTGGGCGGTTCAAACACTGCACGTTTTGTGGGAAACATGGTCGTTGCTTACTGATGGTCGGTAGTTTACAGTACAGAACCTTGATCAACTGTATGTACTGGTTTCCTCTGCCCACAAAACTCCCAGTCATAATTTGAACTGTACAGTGTTGAAGGTGACGTAAAACCCCAAATAAATAAATGTACATCACATTAACTGAATAAAAACCTCAAAAAAGATAAATTACTATAAAAATACAGTACCTCTATATGAGAAAAATAATAGCTATAATGTCTTAAAAGTTCCACCAAGACATCGAAAGGTTTGCTAAGTCTTAAGGTCTGGGATTGGAAAGTGTCTTATTTTAGAATTCCCACTAATTAGGGAGGATTTTGCTAAACATAACGCCAACTGGACTGAAACAATAGAACAGCAATAAGTTATAGGTTTATGGCAGTCGGCCCAATCTACCTGGGGTTACGAGGCAACAGCAAAACAGACTTAATAGCTACATAGGCAAACATACTGCTCGGCTATGCACAGGGGTCCTGTGGAAAGAACAGTCATAACAGACAGACATTCCTCAATTTGACAGAAGCCAGAAGACAGAATACTTAGCAACAATATGTTGTCAACAGTCACATAAGTACATTTTTAGGGATGTTTCAATAAAATATAGGGTAGCCGGAATGACAATGTACGTAAACTAAATGTTTTGGGGAATTTCTGTGTGCAAATTCTCAGACTTGTACCAAATTTGGGCATTGGATTGAAGTAGAAATTGCATTATCGCCCTTTTTAAAAAGAACCATTAGATATTAGTTGACTTGATATTTTTTGCAGTTGAAGTCTATTTGTAGCTTGTGTCAATGCATGATTTATTTAGTAGAAATCTAAGTTACTTAATACAAAACCACCATAATTAAGCTTTATGTGTCCAAGTTGTAACAACTTACGCCGGGGGAGGGGGGGGGGGGCAGTTTTTATATAAATAAATATAAAGGTAGTATAGTACACCTCATTAATGGGTTGAGAGGAAAAAGTGACATATTTTAACAATTTCAATACATGACAGATATATCAGGACAAAAAAATCATGTATTTATTTTTTTTTACATGGGACATATGTTTGCCATTTTTCTTGGAAATAATTATTCTACTTGCTTGGTAAATTGGCACGTGATTCAAATTGGCACAACATAATGTAAACAACAGATTTAGCCTCTCACCAATCAGAATCACAGATACAAACAAGATGCACTCAGAGAGAGCAAAACGCTCAACTCCATGTGACCAGTCTCTAAAGTGATATAAAGTATTGTAAGGAAGACAATAAAATAAAACCAAACATATAAATTAATTTTCGAAACCTAGCTTCTGATACTTGCTGTCTTTAAGTGAAAATATTTCTTCTCATTTTATGTCTTGAAATTTATATAAACATAATAAAGAGGGAGGTGGTATATTCATCATTTTTATTAATTATTATTTCTGTTTTATTTTCTCTTTTTTCTTTCAATTCCTTGACAGACCATCACAAAAAATACCATGCGTGATTTTCACCAAGAAGTGACCTTTAAGCAATATTTTTACCTCCACCAGCAGGTTATGTTTTGTGTGCTAATTGTTTATTTGTCTGTTTTTTTAATTTTGTTTTTTTTGTTGTTGTTTTTTGTGTGTGTTTAGATTACTCCAGAACTAATAATAGATCTTTATTTAAAAATTTGTGGGTAGGAACTGACTGAAGGTAAAAGTTACTAAAAGAAAGATCTGGATCTTATTTTGGATACAAAAAAATCATGATTTTTCAGGGGTCCCATTTCAATGTATTTTAATGACTAGCTTTCTACTTGATATTTCTATGAATAATAATTTACATGTTTGGTTTTATTTCATTGTCTTCCTTAAAATACTTTATATCACTTGAGAGACTGGTCACATAGAGTCGAGCGTCTTGCTCTCTCTGAGTGCATCTTGTTTATGTATGTGATGAAGAGAAGCAGTTTCATTGTGTATTCCCAATTAAAAATGAGAAAAACTCTCTCCTGGCTTTAATTTTTAAACAAAGTACACCAAATTTGGAAGAATCCGTCTGTACCCCATGAAATACCTGCCCACCAAATTTGTGAGAGATTGATGTCATAGTTTTTGAGCTATAAGGGCAAAATGGAGCACAGACAGACAGAAAGACAGATAGACAAGCAGAAACAAACTGATTACAATAACCCTCTCCTATCGTCGAGCGTTAATAACAAATACGGCTTTGTAAACTGTACGTTGATTGGGAATGTACTAATTCGGGGTTCTGATATTCGTTTTTTATTGCAACTGACTTAAGTGATCTGAAGTGATCTTTTCTATTTGATTGCATCCTTTCATGTAACTAAAACCATAATGCCAAGTGATTCTATGAGGGAGACTGATCACTTAATTTTATTTGTTTGGGGCTTAACCTCGCTTTCAACACTGTACAGGTCATATCACGATGGGTAGTTTTGTGGGCAGAGAAAACAAGTACTTATAGTTGGTCAAGGTTTTGTACTGTAAGTTGTCAAGCATCAGTGAGCAACTGCCAACTTTCCCACATATGGTCCGGGGTTTGAACCGCCAACCTCAGAGGTGGGAAGGGAGTGTGTTATCACTGTGCCACCATGGGCCCTGACTGATCACTTAGATCATGATTGAAGTGAACGAAGTGATCCCAATTGAATATGCATAATGTCATCCATCAAAAACTCATATAAAGGTCAATCAACTGCTTGTGTTTTGTGTGAAGTCTATTTATAACTTGAGCTTGTGTCAATGCATATTTTAAGTAAAAGAAACCCACGTTAGTACGCATTAAACAAGTATAAATCTAACTAAGAATTGTATATATTTTATGGTTGGGAGAATTTATGTATTGGATAAGATCAGTATTGGTAAAGCATTTAAACTTGTGATGTTATCTTTGATATGATACAACCCGTTTGAAAATCATGGAACTACAGTGTCTAACATTACAATCTTTGCAATTCAATAATGCTCTAAACCATTTTTTACCATATTTGTGTAATGTATGGCGCTTTAGTGATTCAAGATGTCAGTTCCATTTTCAATGGTCCCCAAACCAAGAAAATTTGGGGTTATTTTGCCAATCGTGAACATACTGGAGGCCTACCTAAGTTATATGGGAATATACTGGATGATTCTTAGCCATTTCGGGCCCATTCCTCTTTGTCTCTGAATATTAAGTATAACACATAAGTTCCGGGGAGCAGTCGAGAGGTTAAGAGATTTTCGGTCCTCATGGGACATAGGGGTACATACTGGTACACCTGGAGAGATATTCCTACTTGGGGAGATATTCCTACCTTTAAATATTTTAAAACTTCTGCAGAATGCACAAGGTAAGGGATCTTTTTCCACTGTGTCAAAAGGTTGCATATAACCTCGGATGGTACCTTGAAGGACAGGGGTATTTCGCCCAACACCTATAATCACAGAACATACTACCTATAAGTGTGACTGGGGTTTAAAGGGAAAGATAATACCATCTATTTGGTTTGCCATGCACATTGTATCGGGTACTTTTATTTTAAACTCTCTAATAACCTAACCTCGATCTAAATCAATTATGATCCCTGGCACAAAACTGTGCCTTTGTAAGCCTTATTTTCAATGGTTCAATGAATTTAGGCCGCAAATTGAAGCTCAAAATCAAACTTACAGTGAACTAATGTCACTGCATATTTGCCATTTAAAAGGAATTCACGTTAAATTATATCAAACAAGGTCAAACATACCTACCCTTTGCATTGCATAACTGAACTGAAAACAAGAGGTTAAACTCTAGCTTGGAATTAATTGCTATTTTTATGAATTATTACACTTATAATAGCTACATAACCTGCAGTGTCGAGTGTCGATAAGGGAGTTTCAGTAGCAAGATTGTCGTTTAATGACATGTTTTTTCTTCTGCTGAGACAACAAATGATGCCAGTCAGCTTGTAGAGAGTATTTATAGATCAGAAACCAGGTCACTGACTTATGTTTTGCAAATTAAAACATATAGGATATTGGGAAAGAGATTTCCTTTCTAAATTTTTAATGTCCACTGCTTTTCATCAATAATTGCTAACTGGAATTTAAACAGTGAAAGTTATTACGTTGATCATAACTACTTAAAAAAAATACATACCTCATGGTATTAGTAACTACAGAACCTGAGAGCATACTGATCAGTCCAACGCAGAGCGCAGACGATTTCGCACATGTGCGTATGAACTTCCTACTACGGCAATCGAAGGTGTGTTTCATGGTGTACATAAGGTTGTGATTCGGTCATCTTTTGGTGTAATATAGCGACATAAGGTGAGTTAAGGTATTGGTCATTATGCCAAAGGTGAGTTAAGGTGAATGGAGGTTGTCTCTTGGTGACCATCGTATGTAGTTCTGTCATCCGACTGTTTTTGACGGTTAAAATACTGTGTACAATCAGTGGCCGTCTGCCTGGAGTGGCGATCTGGGGGCAGGCGGTTCCACCATCGAAAAAACTTCTAACCGCAAGACAACCATCTTTTGCATGAAAGGAGCATGACCCATCTGATTCACTGGCACATACAAAAAATATTATTTGTTTGATGTATTTATGGTTATCCACAAACTTGGACCACTGATATCATATAGAAGTTGTATTATAGCCTTCCCCCTCGAAAAGGTCTTTTAGAAAGTTAATTAGTTTACTTTTTCACTTTTAAAGTGTATTTGTAAGTGGTGAGTGTTTCAATACATATTCTTGTCAAATTTTGTGCTTGCTTACTTAAAACAAAGGTAAATAAAGAGTTGTGTTGAACCATGGAAGGGAGGGGTGACAAATGACCTGATACAAAATGAACACAAAATCATTATTTGTACTTCTTTTATGTGCAATAACGTGGAATTCTTTTGATTAAAATATGCTTGGACACAAACAAGAAGTAAAAATAGACGTCACACGATAAAGTAGCAATTAATTTACAGTTTGAAGGGGCTATAACGTAATTTCTACATGAAATCAACTTCTTAAATTGACCCACGACCAATCAACATACAGCTTACAAAACTATATACTTGATTCGGGATTCTGATTGGCTAGAGGTGGATAAACTTACTCTCCATATTATCTATGTGTCATGTTTAAGCCAATTTTACACAAATTAAGCAGCAAATTTACTGAACTATTGGCAAATACAGAGACAAAACATGACATGCAAAACTGTGAAGATAATAGCTCAGTGATTATTAAACTGACACATCAATTATTGCCCAACGCTAACAGTGGGTTTGAAAACCTGATAATCATTGACGAAGGTCCATTTCTACGGCACATAACCCCAGAAATAATGTTTTGACAATTATTTTTAGCTTAGGCCATATTGGGTATTATGCAAATAAACCTGAACCAAACCTAGTTTAAGGGTCTAATTAGTTTTCATTACACAGAAGTCTTTGTCAATGTGTGTCCATTTACTAATAATTGTACATGTACAGCTTAGCGCCCTAACTTGGCACAAACCTGAATACAGAATACTAATAAACAATTGGTTGCCATCAGTAACATTCGTACATTTCAAGGGCAAAAATCTTTACCAAAAAGGCAGTTGAAGTGATGACAGACATAAATTAATTATTTTTTTCAGGAATTTCCATTTGTAAATTCTGAGATTTGTGCCAAGTTGATGGTGTTGATTTCAAGTGGATATTATATTACCGCGACTTAAAAAACACTGTAAAATGTTAATTGATATTGATTGTCTGCAGTTAAAGTGTCGTTATGGCCTATTTATGCACACTTTTCAATAAAATGTCAACAGAAATTCACTTTATTACCCATAAGACAAGCAACAAATAAGGTTTTTGGGTTTAATTTATGCCAAGTTATGTCGTGCAGCAGTTCATTGTAACATTTTCATCATAGAATGTGAAAAAAAATCACACTGAAAATAGAGAATAGTTTAATGGGGATATGACCTTATAGTGGTCATAACTCTCAGTTCTGTTACCAGACTACTGCAATGCATTGTGGATCGTCATGGTTAGTGGTTCCAACTATAAAAGTCAGCCTTTGTGTAATATTGGCGCCACACTCGTTTGAATTTCGAAGAGAATACATGTTTTGAACTGAGCTCTGTTTTTATATTTTAGTTTACACTTTTTATATTTGTATTTTACATTATTTTAATTGTTATTTGCTCAGTTCAACGCTTCAGCATGCCAAAGGTCTTCTACTGTTCAAAATGCACAGGGGAACACGCTCGACCAGTGGGCAAGAAATGTCAACGGGACATAGCAGGTGAGTCCTTTTCTAGTGCTGATGAAGTGGCTGTACCCCCTTCCCCATCAAGTAAAATTACGGTTTCTGACCAGATATTACGTCAATTACGGGTATTAGGTGATAAAATGGATTCAATGGACAAGCGGGTACAGCGCACCGAGGCGGCACTGGAACAGGGTAGCTCACAGGCAAGCTTGCATCACTCTAGTTCCCACAAAAGTTGCAATCATGCTACAGTATCACACGGCAGCGATACGGCAAGTAATTCGGCTGAAAGTGTGGTCCCCTCAATGGAATACTTGAGGAGTAACGAGTCACTGCAAAGTGAGGTTGAAAAACGTTTGGCAGATCTTAAGAACCTCAATGAGGCTGCAACCAGAGGTAGGGTTAAGTCCCAGAGGGGTGGCCCTGGGGAAATAACGGTTAAGAAATCAGTAGATTGGCCCCAAAATTTTATTTTAACGGGCACTCACAAAACCAGACCCACATACGATGATCTCTCCATTACCCAATTGGTTTCCGGTTTCGTCCGGTGTATTCAGGAGGAAAAATCTGAAAACAACAAAGCTTCCATGCTAGATTATTTGGGGAATATCATGGAAGATGCTTCGGATTTTTCGTGGGATTCCGCCAAGGCATGCCATGCCATACTTTTAACAAACATGGAAGCTGATAGAATTTCATGGAATGAAACTGAGAAAATCGATCGAATTCGTAGGGCACATGCCCAAAGACATGTCACTGCTACTGGAACCTCTGCCACTCGTTCATTCACCAAAAAATCTAAAAATATACAGTCAAAAAGTGGTTTAAATTGCAAGTACTTTCAGGAAGGTACATGCAGATACCCCTCACATCACAGGACAGCGGGTCAATTTTACAGACATGTCTGTGAGACTTGTGATGGTTTGCATATGACAAAAAATTGTAGCCAAAAAAGTAATTAAAAAAACTAAGGGGCCACTGCAGGAATGCAGTGGCTGAGAGTCGTGGGTTCAAGCCTGTATATAGTAGTTGATATGTGTACAATTCAAATTATGTTGATGTACAGCTATTTGATGTTCAGCAAGTGGAAAAAATGTTTGCAATGTATAGATACACAAAACCTAACATTTTGTTTTCGGATGTAGTAAAAAAGAAACCTGTATTACATACTGTTACAAACTGTGTGAACACTGATTCTGTGAAGGCCAAAATTGGCCTTGGCAAAAATAACCAGCAATCTGGTAGTTACAATGTTGTCCGCACATGTGTCAGTAAATACAAAGACACAATGGTCAAGCGTCAAAAAGTGGGACACAGTAAAAATATTGAAAAATGTACTGATAGTATTGCAAACACATGTCATGTTAATCGTTTTGCAGTGCTACAAACTGTAAATGGTGATAGTATTGACAATAATGAAGTTATTAGTACTGTTGTAGAAGATGCTTGTAATACTGATTGTCAGTCGACTGGTACTGCCAAGATTGAAAGGTATAAGCAGGGCAAACAGGAAGGTAAGAAAATTCTTAATGTTAACACTGTCAACTGTCAACCACGTTCACCTGACGACCTTGTAAATGAGAAAAGTAACTGTTGCGTCCACCCACAGCCAGCAAACACAGCCCATAATCGAGCATTCACTGCAAAAATAAATACTGTTATGGGGGTTGGGGATACGGATGAGGGTGATAAGTATGCCTTGGAAATCAACACAGTACTTAAAGGTGAAAAAATATGTGTGGCAAAGGAAAGTACTGCAAACAAAAAATTCCTGAATCAAAACCAACCTCTCTTTGGCTTTATTCCTATTTATGGGTTACAAAGCCGTATACATGATAGCAACAGTAATACTGTATGCAAGGACATATTGTCATTACATGAGAGGTTAAAGAAAACAGATACACCCAATTATAGGGGCCTGCAAGTCCCTGTTCACTCAAAATTAAATTACAAAAAATGGTCCCAGTACTTAACCGAATATTGGGACTGGGAATTACCATTGTTAATAAAATATGGGTTCCCTCTCGATTTTGATAGGAAAACTCACATTGTAAGTGATAAAATTAATCATAAGAGTGCCACACAGTATCCTAGTCATGTAGATTTTTATTTGGAGGAGGAAATTCGCCATGGAGCCATGTTGGGTCCATTTTCTGAACCTCCTATTCAGAATTTACATACCAGCCCCTTTATGACTCGGGACAAATCCAGTTCGGATAAAAGGAGAGTAATAATAGATCTCAGCTGGCCATTAGGTAACTCTGTAAATTCTGGTGTTACTCCTGATAAGTACTTAGATACAGACTTCGTTCTCACATATCCTTCCATAGATAATATTACTGATCAAGTACTTCACCTAGGTAGAGGTTGTAAAATTTTCAAAGTCGATATTAGTCGGGCTTTTCGCCATGTTCCAATAGATCCAAGGGATCTGGATCTCCTAGGCCTTCACTGGGGCAGCTACTTTCTCGATTTTTCGCTTCCCTTTGGATTTAAACATGGGTCTTCCATCTTCCAGAGAATTTCCGATAGTGTTAGGTTTATTATGAAAGAAGAAGGCCACCAAGTGTGGAATTATATTGATGATTTTTTGTGTATTTCCTTACCATCCAAAATCAATGAAACCTACGTCAGATTACAAGAACTATTAGCTGAACTAGGACTGACAGTCAGTAACAAAAAATTAGTTCCTCCCAGTACTCAAGTGGTTTGTCTGGGCATACTGGTAGACACAGTCCAATGTACCATATCTATTCCACCAGATAAACTCCAGTATATAAAGCAATTGTGTCACAGCTGGGCTGTTAAAAGTACTTGCACCAAAAAAGAACTACAATCCCTGCTGGGCTCATTGCTGTATGTGGCAAAATGCATCAAGTACGCTAGGGTTTTCTTAAATAGAATGTTGCAACTGTTAAGAACAAACTATAGTACTAAGAAAATTCAAATTGATGATGATTTCAGAAAAGATTTAAAATGGTTTAATACTTTTTTGCCCATATTCAATGGTGTAACCTTCTTTCACTATAACCCCAGTAAAACTGTGTACTTAGACGCCTGTCCCACTGGATTGGGGGCCATATATGACTCACAAGTATATACCATGACCCTACCCTCCACCTGGAAAGATGACAATATTGCCCACCTTGAAATGATAAATATATTAGTAGCTCTCAAAGTTTGGCATAGGTCATGGTCATGTCAGAGAGTACTCATCAAATGTGATAATTTGGCTGTAGTATCGGTGCTAAATAATGGAAGGGCCCGTGATCAAACTTTAGCCAAGTATGCCAGAAATATTTTCATGTGGGCCAGTGCCTTTAATGTTGACTTGAAAGTTGTACATGTGGCAGGGAAGATGAACCCTGTAGCTGATCTTTTGTCAAGGTGGAATATAACCCCCCCATAATTTTCAGAAATTGCAGGACCTGGTTGGACCAGTAACATGGATTCCTGTTGATGACACTTTATTGTACACTGATGAGTCTATATAGAAAATTTTTGTTTTATGCTGTGTTGCTTGTTCAATATTTACAGAATGTCAACCACTTGAGCGACATTTGACTGTATTGGCAACATCCAGACTGGCACAGGCCTTTTCACAATCTACCAAGAAGGCTTATGGGACAATGTTCAAGACCTTCTTGGCCTTTGTGGCCTTCATGCACTGGGACTTATTCCAGGTGAATGTGTTCAGTCTGTTATGTTTCCTTGAATGCCTACAGTTCAATGGAGTTAAGCATACTCAAATGGCAAACTATTTGTCAGCTATAAGGTCAAAATTTTTGATTTTTGGTCTTGATGTAACTTGCTTTACTGATCCCAGATTAAAATTATATCAAAGAGCCATACAGTTGCATGCCCCCCTCACGGTAAAATTGCATAAAATAATTGACATACCACTGCTTGTAAAAATTTCTGAAGAATGTTATTACATGTATATGGGCCAGATTTATAAAGCCCTCTATTTGCTTAGTTTCTTTTCGTTTTTACGTATGTCAAATCTAGTGCCACATAGTGTTGCTACCTTCTCACCTTTGAAACAACTAGCAAGAGCTGATGTTATATTCAAACCAGGTAAAATGATAATAATTGTTAAATGGTCCAAAACTATGCAAAATAACAATCAAATTAAATTAATTACTGTACCCAGAATTCTCAATTCTCCTATTTGCCCAGTTCGTGCTGTTTCCAACCTGCTGACTTTGACCCCCAGGGGTCCAAATGCACCTTTGTTTCAGGTTAAATACAATCAAGAATGGGTACCCCTCACTGATACTCGGGTGAGAAGACATTTCACTCAAATATTGTCCAGATTGAATCTTGCAGGTGCTGGTTACACCTTTCACATCTTCCGGCGTTCAGGTGCCACCTTTGCTTTCAACAACAATGTAGCTTTGCAAAACATCCAAAAACATGGCACCTGGACGTCGTACTGTGTCTGGAGGTACATTACTGATAGTGTGAATGCTGGTGAGCAGGTAGCCAATATGTTTAGGGATAAACTTTCCAATCCATAAACTACCTCTACTATTGGGGTTTGGCTGGTGTAATTTCTTTATTTCATTTGAAATCACCATGTCTTCAATTCAAATATTTACTTAAATTAGTCCTTTACTGGCATAGGGTCACTTACATTATGTACTATTATACATTTTCTTCAAATCTTTTAGGTTGTTTTAACCTCCTTTGGTTAAGGTCACCTCAAACTGTCATTAGTTTAAGGTGACCCTATGCCTGTATTGTATGGATGCAAGTTGTAATGAATTGTAATCATTGTAATGGATTGTACATATGCAGTAGAAACATATATATACATTATTAAAGAATAAACATTTTATATCCGCAATGCTTGTTAACCTTTGACCTTTGGGTCATTAGTTGTCCAACTTAATATGGACCTTTGGGCCTCTTGTCCAACTTCTGGTAATCGAGGAACTGTGGGGATATGACCTTATAGTGGTCATAACTCTCAGTTCTGTTACCAGACTACTGCAATGCATTGTGGATCGTCATGGTTAGTGGTTCCAACTATAAAAGTCAGCCTTTGTGTAATATTGGCGCCACACTCGTTTGAATTTCGAAGAGAATACATGTTTTGAACCCTCCCTAGTGTCATAATACATTAACAGGCTGGTAACAGTAATTTAAAGTAGGTAAACTTTAAAAGTACCCTCCCTACATGTATTCTTATGTTGAGTACTCAGTAGTTGTTATGTGTTTCAGATGGAGATTGTTAACTGGATACTGAGACAATGTGGTGAGCAAGGCCACTCTACTGCTAACTTCAGCGTTGCTTGCTGGCTGGAGTGTGTTTACATCCTGCAAAGCTTGGATTTCCTTAAGGTTATCTGAATGATGAACAGTTTAAAGGCTTCTGGTGTACTTTGATTACTTAGTAATCTGCCCTCACGTTACTAGTCCGGGGTTTAAGGTTTGAGAGACAGTGGGGCTGTATTGCTCAGTTCCTTAGGGCAACCTCTGGGCTTTTGAAATAGGGCTGTGCACGTGCAGGTAGCAGCAGTGAACCAGGGCTTCATGCCTGGCTAACAGTTAAATTTGTATTTAAAAAGGGGTTTTTCATTGGTAAATTATCTTAATGTAAGTTTGATGTAACTTGGCTTGCTCAGTCACAATTTTCTCAGAATATTGAAGTAAAGGTATAATGTCATTCAAACGTGGCTCATGTAACATTTTAACATATAACTTAACAACTTGCATCTGTTAGTACTTGGACATGTAGTAATAATAACACACCTCGTATGTAAATATTTATTCTAAGATGAGGTTTAACCATAGCAATGTCAAGTACTTACCATGTAGTTACCCACGAATATCTTTAGAAGTACTAAATTTTAATAATTTTTTAGTAACATGAAGTACTTAACATGTAATTTTAATTTCCAACGAGGGAACATTCCTTAACTGTCATATGTAATTATCTATAACTGTAGGTTACTGGCAGTATGTCATTATAAATAAATCATAATTTCATCTGTGAATGTTTTTAAGGATTGTTTGGCAATCCTTGTGGAAACAGTATATAGAATCTTTATAGTAATTACCTTTTTATTGTCATAGTTTTTGTTTTAACAACTACAATGGCTGGAACTTTAAAAAGTAACTACATTCTTATTGTTATAGTAGTGTTTTGTAACTATTGTCTAGTCAAATATGTATTAGTATTGTTTTTAGTGGTCCAGGTGTACCTGGCTAGTATCAACGCATATCGGTGTCAATATCACACCCTTTTCTTTTAAAAAATTTTTTATAGCAGTGTGTGCATTGTATGCCATAGTGGCTGGTGTAATTTCTTTATTTCATTTGAAATCACCATGTCTTCAATTCAAATATTTACTTAAATTAGTCCTTTACTGGCATAGGGTCACTTACATTATGTACTATTATACATTTTCTTCAAATCTTTTAGGTTGTTTTAACCTCCTTTGGTTAAGGTCACCTCAAACTGTCATTAGTTTAAGGTGACCCTATGCCTGTATTGTATGGATGCAAGTTGTAATGAATTGTAATCATTGTAATGGATTGTACATATGCAGTAGAAACATATATATACATTATTAAAGAATAAACATTTTATATCCGCAATGCTTGTTAACCTTTGACCTTTGGGTCATTAGTTGTCCAACTTAATATGGACCTTTGGGCCTCTTGTCCAACTTCTGGTAATCGAGGAACTGATGAAAACTTCAGTCCATATTGCCGTAATCTTGTTTGGTAAACAAAGTGGGATATGGACACTTCTTAGATGGTCAATGATTGTCCACTATTGGACTGCTGATAATCTAGTAGGTAAATACTTTTTTTGGACTCGAGTTTTAAATAATAATTTCCAGGTAATGCACATTAAACAAATAATCATAACGAACTGTACTCACCTAAATGAAGGCTCAATCTAAAATTCTGGAGATGGTATCAACTTGTGGATAAGTCCAATTAAGAATCCTTGGACATCTAAAAGTAGAACAAAATAAAACACACGTATAAACTTAGAGACAACTATAACATTAATAAATACCACACACTTTTGATGATGATCAAAGATAATCAAATAACCGCACTCTTTCACAGGCGAGACTTCACATACAAACTCCATGCACATCTAAACTTATACAGAACCTTGTCATAAAACCCCAACCAAACATATGGTTGGTCATGTGCCTAAAATATCTCCATACAACTGTTCATATTGGGCTGTTGATAGGAGACACTCCACACTGCATTTATATCCTGGATAAGCAGAGTCATTAATGACAAGTTTTTTCCTCCCAGTTGCCCTCGGAGTCAGATGCCTGGAATATGAAATAAATAAACACAGTGTTATTAGGACAGAAGACATAAATAATACAACAAGAATGACTATTCACCTCAGTCGATTGCATCTCAGTATCTTAATTAATTCACCATTCAGTAAATAATTGCTTTCTTCTTTTGTGCCAGTCAATATACTTCTGTGCACGTTAGATTGGGGCTTTCTGTATTATTCCCTTTCAAAGACACTGTGTCAAAACATGGTCACAATAAAGGTTATTTCACATCTTACGGACAAAGTAAGAGGTGGATAGAAATAAAACTTTACTTCTCAATTCCTTTGATGGTCAGAATATCCAATGAATTGTAGCAAAACAAGTATTTTTTTTTAATCACAGATCAAAATGAACACACGCATACACATGCTGTGGAGAATAACACGTCAACACTTAGTAACTACAAACTGACTGGGTGATCAACACCCCTTATCTCGTGTCGTATGTACTGACTGTTTGGAATGAGCAGAACAGTAGTTTATCCACTGTCAACTGTTAACCTTAGCCAATTAACTTATGTTATGCCATTTACTGTCGTGATGGAGATTGGCTGTTAAATCCATGTTCTACTGCTGCAAGTTTGACTTCAATACTGCGCTGGTAATGCACAGCTTACCCCTTTCTGTGCTGGGGTACAACTGAACAGGTTCTTTTTTACCTTTGGTTGGAGTTCAGTCCACCCCGTCTTTGTATTCACTAGGATGCATCCAGTGAAATTTGGTGGGATTAGAATTAGAGTAAGATGGGTTCAAGAGGCAATTCAGTGCAACTCCAAAAGGGATTTGCATTTTTGACGACCTTTTAAAAAATGTTTGAAAAATCATCCCATGACCTCTCACAAGGTGTACTACCATCTACACTCTTATGGCGTGAAGAAGGTGGAGTAAACATACAGGGTGGCTCATGCTTCAATGTATACTAACAAGATACTACAAAGGTCTGATCAGACCCATAAAGACAAGGTTGTCCAACGGAAATCATATACATACAGATACGACTGTAACGTCCCATTCATAGTACAGGCAGTATATCCAGTGGTTAGAAGTTATACATGGCGGTGGAACGGCCACACAGGATGTCTGCTCAGATTTTGAACACCTTTCACCCTACAGGTGCATGGTCACTGATTTGGCATGGTTTGTAACTGTCTGTAACAGTAGGACGACAGTACTACAAACGTTGGTCACCAAGAGACAACTTCCATTAACTTTTGCAGACAGAAATAACTCTAGCCTAAGATTGGCCTAGAGCCTTTGTAAATACGACCCAAGGATTCCAAAAAAAAAGTTGTATTCTAGCATGTCCCCAATCGAGTAGATCCACTAACAGGAATGCAGTTCATGAAAACATGGCATTCTACTCCATTAAATGGAGAAAGAAGTTAAAAAATCTTTAAATATATGGAATAAAATGTTTTATACTTTTTCTTTAGATTTAAGGTACATTTTAAATATTTTACATTTCCTACAATTATATATCATGACAATCAAGAAGTCGTTTGTAAAGTGAAATGAAACATGAAATGGTCTCGATCTCGAGATACCGGTGTTACCAACCCTACCCTGGTAGGGAACAGATTGCAAGCCTAACTGTTTTACTCAGGAAAAATCATGTGGTTTGTTACTTTTCCTGCCCATTTTGGACAGGTTCTATCACAGAAGATGTAATAAACAGGAAAATATTAATACATACATATCTTATGGATAAGTTAAGAGATACACATCCTCATATTTCAGACAGAAATGCTAATTATGCGAGCATTGGTCACATGATATAACTAATTACACAGTGCTTTGAAGAAACACATGCATGCAAGAGGATGCATCCTAAAAGTATGACTAAAATGATAATTGAATTTTGTGGAAAAGCTACAAAAATATTTTAAATAAATATAACGTGTATTAATCAATTTAATGTGTCCACCACAATTTTTACTCACATACAAGGAATATAAAATTTAATTTTAGATTTGATATAATTTATATACGAGATGATATTTATAAAACAAATTGCCAACCATTTTTCTCATCGAGAAGTTTTCTATTTAATTCTATTATGGGGAAGAGTGTACTTCTGTCAATTTTTCTGTCTGTCTGTTTGTTTGCCTGTCTGTGCGCATGACTGGAAAACTACACCATCGGATCTAGGTCATATTTTCACCCAAGATGGGATCTATCCGGTCCTCCTCAAAGATAATTCAGATCCGGATCCAGATCGAGTCTCCAGAACTTTTTACTAAGTTTTCATAAATATTTTGTATTTGTTCCACAAGAAAGTTGACAGCCCAAAAGCCTATACAGAAAAGAAAAGGAAGGTAGGTGGCTGGGTTATCAAGTGCAAACCTGTTAAAGTAGGAGAAATGAGAAGGCAAGAAGATGGTTATAGTGACAGCCTCCTTTTCAGTTTTGAACAACTGGACAAAGGATGTATTTTTGTAGAGTTTCATTTTGTTGTTTTTTATATTGTCAGCACTTCCTTTTGATGAGTGTTTGTATGTTCTCAGGCAAGGTTTGCTTCTTTGTCAAATTGTTTAGTAAAATCCATACAATTAATGTACAGCTTTCAGTGCTCTCTATTTCCGTATCACTGGGGGTGTAGCACAAAAAGTTCTACACAGCTCAATACTGATGTCAGTTTTTAAAGTTTATTCTTGTTTATTTCCCACTTAATGTTCATTGGTTGACCTTTGACCTCAAGTCAATTCTTCCCGCTTAAAAACTAAATTCTATTCACTCATGAGAGGTAAGTCAATGCGCTAGGACGCCATTTGTAAAATTGTTTTGACACAACACTTGCAAAAAATATATATATATATTTCTATAGCTGTTTGTTTGCGCGCAAAAATTCAGGACTTCTATGTGTATTATTTGCTGGTCAATGCACTGTTCTGCTACATATAATGCAAAGTGTTTAGGAAATCAAAGTCATAGCCATTTGTCAGCTGCTAATAGCTATGGGTGTCAACAGGTGCAGTAATATATGAAAACATTACAAAGACCGCATTAAATCAGAAGACAACCATTTTCGGGTAGGTAGGCTTATGAATATGCCCGCACAAGAGTATTTGACAAAAAAATTCCATAAATTTATCAAAGAGTTAGCAGATTTAATGAATAACTTATGCAGTTGTTGCACATTGTTGTAAGGACTCCAAATGAACTGATAGTCTTTATACCCCTTTCACACTAAAGGCAGTATCTTCGGATAACCACCTCATGTCCGTTTGCAAACTTGCGAGTAATGTGCGAACCACCCATTACCTTGCACGTCCGACACAAATTATAAATGTTTGAAATTTCCGCCTCTGAATTTGCTACCGTGGGCATGTGAAAAAAATTTTGCATATGCACATGTGAATTTTCTACTACGGTAACCAAAGGTGTGGTCCAAGGTGTTGCCTATGGCGGTGACCTTCACCTAATCTGGTTCTTGATCTGCTTCATTGTTTAAAGTGGACACATCTCATTATCGTGAATCAGGAAACTGTGATTATTTTTAAACAACAATTAGGCTATTTATATCACTTTTGTGTGTGTTTAACTAGGTTGTATAACATATTATCCAATTTATAGAACATCAAAAATTGTAATAGAAGATAATATTTGGTTTGGCAATATTTTTTTAAAGGAATAACTTATTTCGTGAGTGCTAATAAAGAATCTTAAGCCTTTCAACTGATTCACATTTTTCATTTAAAAAACTTCAGTAAAATTGTGATCTCACGACATTTCACCAAATGAAAGGGATCTAATATCAAAGTATGCACTATATTAGTTGGGCAAATCATTTTTTACTTTTTTCCGTACTGTTACAATGTACAACTACAAGTGCTAGATATCCAAAATGATGGAAGAGAAATGTATCAATGTTCGGAGACTAATATTCTTGCATATACCCATAAGTATGTGATTTGATTTCTGATTTCAGTTTCTCTGATGGAGTAAACCTGTACAAAATAGTTAAAAGATCAAAGCATATCCACACTGCGAAGTTTTGCAATGCATGCTGCTCATTGTGTACTGCTATTAAAATAATCTGTGACTGAACTTTTCATGACTCAAATATATTTTCTTTGTTTTGTGATACTTGCGAGCTGAAGATTGTTAATAAAGCTTTTGAACTGCCTTATTATTGAGGTGGCCAATAATACAGTAATAAACCTCTGACAAAGGGGAAAATATATAATTACCGACGTTTATTGTTGACAAGTTGTGGTCGGATTATAATGCAAATTTTCAGTGAATATTGACAATGGCACAAATTGTGGTCAGGTTAAGACAAAATTGTCTAGTAAATGTTGACAATGGTACAAGGAACAGATGAATAAATTTTGGTTGGGATCTGGATCACTATCTGGATCTTGGAATTTTAAGGATTATTATTGCACTTGTAATCCATACTGGGGCTATTGGGCCGTGGCGGAGGTCTGCACTCTCCAAGTGCTTTCCTTGTTATGGAATGTTTTTTTGCAAAATTACAATGGAGAGTACATTTTCAAACATAGGTATATACTTTTTTTTAGAATAACAGGGACATTAGTAATTAGTAATGAGTGATATGGGTAATATAAGATCATCAATATTTGTTGAGAAATATACTATCTATTATTTATTGATACCAGTCTTTCTGATTGTATTCACCTCAAAGAGAGAGGGGCGAGGGTTGTAATCCTGTCCCTTTATTTGCCTCTGTTTATCTAAATGCATAAAATGACATTTGATTGGGTACATATTTTCACACAAGATAGGGTCTGCCCATGGCTTGGCCCTCATCAAAGATGATCCAGTTGTAATTTTAGGGACTCTTTTTGACTATATTTGCCCTATATCTCTAAAAACTCTTCTAACATGATATGGCAGTGTCCGCGATTCTGATTGGCTTATCAAGGAAAAATTTTATAGGTAAAATCAGCATAACCTCACAGATTATCGCTCATTCTACCACTGTTTGGGTGAATCTGATTGGCTCATGGAGGAAATATGGCTGTCCCTCCAATAATCCCCTGCAAAGTAAAATGTTTGAAACAGCCTTTTTTGTCATTAAAATGTGAATAATAATAGTATGTATACTATTTAAAATTTGTGATGTTAGAATAGATATAACCAACTCTGATCTCATGGTTATAAGAGATTTTACAACTGATAGCTCATTAGAATCATTCAGGCTTTTAACCCCCTCGCTTGTATTGGATTATATATTTATTGATTGCATTGGGATCTTATTTTCTCACAAAGTGGGATCTATCCCCTTTTCAGACCTACTTAAATAGAATCTGGATCTGCCTTGATACTCAAGAGTATTTTTGCATATTTTTTTGCAAACATCTGGTTCTGAATCCCAGGGAGAAGGTTTGTGCTCCCTTGGGCACTGCTTGTTCTGAAGTGTTATGACAATATTATTTTTTTTCTGGATTAGTCCTTGAGTTTATGAACTCATTACAAGGACCCAAGGTGACCGACTAAGAACTCACTCCACCTACTGCTGTACATGTTCTGCAAAACCCAGCTGTTTTGTGGTATCTTTTGTCAGAAAATGATGAATGGGTGTCGTTTGTTAGAGTGACATCCCTTAGATTTGTGAAAAATTGCTAGCTGGTGAAGAATAAGATGGTTTCTAGAGACACTGACCTGTAATATGACAGTAGCTTATTTGTGGCAAAATACTTTAGAATAAAAATATGGCTTTTTTATCAACCACCATTTGCCACATGTGATATAACTCAGGGGTGCAACGGTATTAGATTTTGAAGTTCGGGTTTCACCAATGCAAAACCGTCGTGATTCCGGGATACTGAAAAAGTTTTAGTTTACCCCAGTTGAATAGCCTGACAAACCAGAAGTTATTTTCCCGTCATCTAAAACATGACAATTTTTCTCAAAGAAATTGCAATAAAAATATACTGAAATATGAGGTAACAGTTTATAATTTCTTTAGATTCAGGTTTGACATTAAATATTTCACGTTTCCCAATAATTATATAAGCTGACATTTGAGATTCTGGTTATTAAACTGGTCATGGTATTTCAGTATTTCGATGCCGGTATACTGCCCGGTATACCGTCCGGTATACTGCCCGGTATACCATCCAGTATACTGCCCGGTATACCTGCTGGTATACCGCCCCTCCTGAATCACCCCTAATTAGATACAGGGGCCGATTTCACAAAGGGACTTAAATCTAAGACTTTGGTTTGGTCTTAGCTAGCTTCTGGGACTTAAATGGATTTCACAAAGGGTGACTTAGCTAAGTCCAAGCTCATCATATAAACACAGTGGTTTTCTGTGCCATGTGACCTTTCATATCTATTCAAAATATACTATTGGTGACATATACCCTTCATTTGATATATTTTCTATAAGGATAAATGCTGTTTTGAAATGGAAAACCTTGTTACCGCATATAAACTTACCAAAGACTACTTTTGGTTGGTGTTGTGTATAATTATACTTTATTTTACAGCCATTTCAAATTTTGAAGTGGAGAAAATTTTATGGCAGCCATATTTAAGTCCTCTTTACAAAATTTAAACCTGCTACCTACCAGACTTATAGTTAAGTCCACTGACTTAGCAATTTTATGGACTTAGCTGCTTTGTGAAATCAGCTAAGTCTAAGACCACAGACTTTACCATTCTGTTTACAAAATTTAAGACCAAAGTCTTAAGCTTAAGTCTAAATCTGGGCTTAAGTCCCTTTGTGAAATCGGCCCCAGGGAAATATATATACATAATTACACAGACACTCTTTTTTCAGTTAGATTAAGTAATGTATAGTTTACTTTGTGACTATAGTTGAGCAATAACCTTAAGGTTAAGCTAACAGAAGAAAAAAAACAGCAGTAAATACCTCATTCTTTTCTGCCCATTTTAACTCATTAACCAAATACCAAATGCTGGAAATTACCCTCTCAGTGATACATCAAGACACTTGTGTGTAAATTTGTGGCAAATTTTCTCTATTTTTTTCTCCTATCCTCAACAGCAAGAATCTGCAGACTGATGTACTGCCTTCCACATACATACATGCTGAAGCACAAAAAAGTCTTTTTGTACATTTTTCTGTAAGTTACTCCTGATTCTGATTGCCACAACTTGTATGTTTGATTGAATATGTAACTTTATTCAAGTCATATTTTTTTATGCATTTTGTATATAAATTGAAATGAATTATTTATGCCAACTTAGTTTCCTTCCCTCTTGGTCCCACCCACATCTCCGGATTACTAACCTTGAACGCCCTTTGACTTTCCTTATGATAATGATTTTGTTAAATCAGCGCACTGAGTTCCCCTTTGCCGGGAAGGTATTGCGCCTGCAAAGCAATCGATTAGATTAGATTATGCGACACATGCACATTCTGGTCCAGCTTCCTGCTTGTTATTTCTACCAAGGACGTATTACTTTTGTGACTGTTTGTCTGTTTGTCAAAGTTTTTAGTAGGATTACACAAACACTACAGATTGGATTTTCATGAAAAAAACAGAAGATGGGTCTTGGTTCAACTTAGATCTAATTAAACTTTGAAATTGGGATCACCGAATGAATAAAAAAATATCAAAGATCCAGATTTTTACATTTACTTATTACTGCTTACTTTGGCGGAGGGAAGTACTCTCTGAGTCCTCTTGTTTTGAGATTAAATATTATCGCTTTAATAAAACAATAACTCAGATTTTTGGATGAGAGTATAAAAATGAATGCTTGAAAGTTAAACAACATAAATGTATTATGGGGGTAAGGTAAAAGGCCATAAACATCACAGATAAAAAAAACACAGGTCTCACATATTTTTGTTTACTTTTTTGCAATAGTTTTCCCACAATGACCTATACTAAATGCACATTTGAAATATGTTTTTTCATGTTTATTTTGAAACATTAAGGTGAAAAGTAGAAAAAAAAAGATTTTTGCAGTTTTAGATTTCTGGACAAACATCCTGATTAGCTGCTATGTCAACCCACCCGTTGATTTATACAAAACCAATGGATCCATATCTTAGGATTCGGTGAAGCTTTTGTGTCAGTTAAGCTGTATGTTTTATCAAAATATACTTTGTCAAAAGCAAAGCTTTGAAGTAGACTAAATAGACTAAAAGTAGGAACGTATGAATCTTTTTACAGATACTTTTAAATGGTTATAAATGTAATATAACCTGGAATCAGAACATAAAAGAATCAGTAGAGAGATTAGCAAAATTTGATTTTCGTGTCAATGACACTGATTGGTTCATGTTCAACAATGTCATCTGGTATACAATTCCTTTTTGGGTCAATTTCGGCTGAATTGTCAAACCAAACAGCCCATATAACACACCAAGACATCTGTTACTCATTACTCAGCAAGGAATAATTTTTTTATTTAAATATTTTTGTCAATATGACAAAACAATAGCTCAATCAAAGAATCATGAATTAAGTGAACTTAAGTGAATAAAGTGAGACAGAAGATATATTTGAATGAGTAATAGATCTAAGATTTAAACTCCAAAACTCTATAAAGATTTTCCCACAGCAAAATTGTCTATGCCTTAAAGAGTATGTTTCCTTTAATTTTATATGTGTTTGTTAAGCTACTACTTTCCTAGACCCCATTCCACCATTACAGATAGTGTGAGGGAGCTCTAAGGAATTGGGTTCCTCTCTGCTGAAGAGAAAACTTTTCTAAACTGACTATCAAGCATTCTATAAAATACATTACACTAAATAAGAAATCTTTGCAGTAATTCTGCTTTATAATTGCTAAAGGGTTGTGAAAATAAGAAACAAACAAGAGCACTCAGAGAACGCATACTCTTGCCAAGGACCAATATCTACATTATTTGATTATGAGATTATGAGTAATAATAAAGAGTTCTTTAAAAATCCTTGATCCAGAGCTTAGTGCACAAAGACCTTACCAAAAGTAAATCAGTTGTATGTTCGACAAAAACCCACCCTAATGTAAAGATTTAAGGTAAATCTGTCCAGTATCTTTTTGATCACATGATCAGACAGCATTCTTGGCGGTGTGTATAATTAAGATTTTAATAAAGAAACAAGGGTGTATTATATATGTATTTCAAATTACTGTATACATTTAAACAGGTGCTTAAACTGAGAGACAAGAATAGTTTGCATTCAATTTGTGCTGTATTAGCTCACTTGAGGGAGACGGTTGTGAACTGGTAACACACTCGCCTCCCACCTCTGAGGTTGGCAGTTCAAACCCAGACCTTTTGTGGAAAGGTTGGTAGTTGCTACCTGATAAACTGTAATGTACTAGTTTCTTGTGCCCACAAAACTACCCATCCTGATATGACCTGTACAGTGTTTAAAGGATGTAGAACCCCAAATAAATAAAAAAGTATTAGCCCACTGTGACAGAAAAGGACTTTCCATACTTTGAAGATTACATAAAAGCCCAGTTTTTCTGTATGACTGCCTAGTTAGTCCTTGCTCAAACCTCCTTTCTATTTAGTATTCAACATCATAGACTTTTGCCAAGGAATTCATCATTTTATTCTTCCGCAGTAAAAGGAATATTTGTGGCTGTAAAGTGTCCAGTTAAGGGCTATGTCAGTTTAATGGAGTTCAGTTATGAGAAAGTAACAAGGACTAATGTCAATGGTACAGCGGTAAATATTAATATAAAATAATGAATTAACAAAGAGACAGTTCCTTGTGACTTAACCTTTACATCCAGCTGTGTTAATCAATACACTATGTGTTCTTGAAGATACACATTATACTCACAAAAATTTCTTGAGAAACAGCAAATTGCCACATTTACAAACTTGTTATAAATTGTTGTCATTTGTACCACAGTCACACCACACATAATATTTCCAGTAATTACAGATGGCAGGAAAAAGAGAGCAGAAACCCAGCTTAACACCTCCAGCTACTGTTTTGCTACAGCAGAGAATCAGAATCTGGGAGAACAATTGCCACGGTTTGACACAGAAATGATACAGAAAGGATATCGTAAAGGTACAGTAATATGATGTAGCAGAAACAGACAAAGAAAGATACGGAATAGCACAGAATTAGTCGTATATGCAGTGGAATAGATAGAGAAGCGATAGGACATTTGCTGTTATGACTGGTTATGGGAGGGGACCTTGATACCTTGAGGTCTTGGTGGCCATGGAAAGCAGGCAATGCTACAGCTTGCAAACTTTACTGACAGATGTGTGTCAGTATATGGAGGAAAGGGGCATGGCTCACAGTGCATATAGCCACGAATATTCCACACGTGGTGCTACTGGGCATCAACTGCTGTGAAATTAAATAGACTTAACCCATGTTATAAGTGTGCTTTATTTTAGATTTATGGCCTTTCTTTATAAATCTCCCTACTCATCTTCAGTAGTGAGCACAATGAGTTATTCAGAGTGTGTTTGAATATTCAGCTTAGTCCTGATAAAATGTGTATATACTGCCCCATTACTATCACCATTACTGCTGGCATTAACTTGGATCATGTTCACTAACCTATTCTTACAACTAATCTTAATCTTATAATTTGTATAAACTGCCCATTACTATCACCATTACTGCTGACATTACTTGCATCATGTTCACTAACCTATTCTTAGAACTAATCTTAATCTTCTAATTAAAAAAACGATTGTTTTAACAACAAACAGGAAACATGTTCTAAGAATAAATTTTTCTAAGGTCTTAACATGACAATGTCAAATTTGCTGCAATAGTTGTATGCAAAGAAAGTAACATTACCATTTAACTCTTAACCAGCATGAAGGTTTTCTTTGTGGAAAACTGTATTGAAATGACAATTGTTTTCTGGTGAATTAACAAAAATATTATTGTAAAAATTTGTTCTTATTCTTCCATTTTCTCCTAAAATATTTATTTTTTCCCTAGAGAACTGACAATGTGAGAAATCTGCAGGAATATGGGCATAAGATTATCCTTCGAATATGGACTGTGAGCATTTAACTACACTTTTAATACTTCGTGTTGAGTGACGTCCTAAAATCTAGAAAAAAGTAAAGTTGTTTAATTAGGTATTTAATTAATCATTCGCCAGCCCGTGTTTACACACACAACACATTCTAACAAATATCTGGATATCAAGGCCTTAACATTAAATCTTGAAGCATCAAATTGCCAAGATATGGGGACAACTTTCACCTTGTCAGTATGTAGGTGTCGATCGTATTTTCTTCTGTCAGACTCTAAGCTGTATATCTTTACTTCTGGTGACAATCTACCCTGGCAGTTGATGTGCTATGACCTTGGTAACGTGTTGGCACAGCTGGCTAGCTGTGTGGGGACTTTGATATGTGGTTTGTCTCATCCTAAGTAAACATTACAATTGGCTATTACTTACAAAAATGACAAAAACGTTTGAATTTGAATGTATCATTCAGGTGTATAGTGCGATCAAAAAATCACTGCTCCTGAAATATGAAATAATTCATAATAAATGCCAAGATTAATATTTGAGAGGCAAAATCACAATAAACTGCAGAATTATTGAATTCATAGGTCAAATGTTAAAGTGGGATTTTACGCCCTTTTAAACAACTAGGGCCATACATGCCATGTATTGTACACCCTTTTTATTCCAAAGGTTGTACTTTAGGTTTTATATCTTTTTCAGGAGCCAAGGTCTTGCATGTCACAATTTGGCAGGTAAAAGTTTGGCTTTACAACCCTTAGAAAGCTAAAGCCCTCAATAGATGACACATATTGCTTAAGGTCACAGGTCAAAGGTCAAACACTCAGTACATGTCACATGTCGCTGAACATCATTAATGAAAGGTCAGGCACTGAGTACAATTCATATTTTGCATAAACTCACAGGTCAAAGGTCAGACCTTCAAGACATGTCACATGTTGCTTTATCACACAGGTCAAAGTTCAGGTCTTCAGTAATGCCATATGTGGGTTAACCTCACAGGTCAAAGGTCAGACCCTCAATACATGCCAAAAACGGATTTGTGGGAAATAAGTTTGCCAACACATCTATCACTCAGCCACCCTGGCTGTTTTATGAGGGTAAACTAGAATTTGTTTTAATTGTAGATCAGAAGAGAGCAACCTTTACTTTCCATTTGGATATTGGAAATCCTATTTCAATGATAAAATTGTATCTCCATGAAAGGGTTTATGTTTTGGGGTGTGTTAGTTTGTCTTGATTACTCAAAAAAACCAATGAACACATTTTAATATTATTTTTATGTGGTTAGGGTCAGACCAAAGAAAGGGGCAGTTAAGCTTTGAGAAAGATCTGGACTATAGTTTGGATACAAACAATTCTCGAACTTTCTACAATCCCGTTTCATTGATTTTTGGGGTGAGATTACTACAAAAATATTAAAAAGCTATGTACGGATGAGATTACAGTATGGAGATACTGATCTGCCTTGGCAGAGGAATACTCTCCAGGAATGCTTCTATTTACTTATATCAATTACTTTAAATATGCACAAATAGATCAGTGTGTGCGGATAATGTTTTGCTCCACAAGAAAAAGTTTATAAATGTGTCAAGGAGTGTTTACCTGTTAGTTACTGAAAACGGGTATAAACATTAGCAGGAATATACCATTTAATGCCGGCTAAATGCACTACTAGATTGACTTGGTTGCTGATATATAGAAAACGCCAGAGAGACTCCATACAATTGGCCTTTAGTGTACTGCTAAGCTATATATTGTAAAGACATTTTCTTAATTAATATTCATCACCATAAAGGTTTCCTTTTAAGGTAATCTATCTTCTTAGTTCTCCCTACTGAAAGGAAAATTCCCCTTGAAAGGAAAGTAATTTCCAGGGATTTTAATAATGACAAAGTAACAAGAACCATTTTGTAATTTGTCTCTAGGCTTTTCAGTTATTGCAATCACAAAAAAGAGTATGATTTATGTAACATTTTCAGTATGATATATAGAATCAGTTTGGAAATTGATAAGAGTCACTAATAAAACAAGGATACAAAACTAAAATACAATTAGTTGCTTAGTATTTTTCTGCCATAATTAAGTTATAAAAAGTGCGAGATTTAGTGGGTTGACCATTATTGAAATGAAATATTTGTTATAGTAATTTTCTGAAATCTAACAGTGAATTATTCAATTTCACACAAAAGAATCAAAAACCATTTAAATGTATAGAGATTGTGTGGGTTGACCATAATTGAAATGAAATATAGAATAGAACTGAAGTATTTACATAGCATAAAATTGATGCAACATCCTCTGATGTGCTCGAGGTCAAAAAGAGAGAGTCCAGGAATGTATCAGGTCGAGATCCCAAGGGGAGATATTCTATGGTGGAAGATATGCTAGTCTAAACAAATAGATTTTCAGCTGGCTTCGGAAACCTGTTATTATGTGATAATCGGACTGACTGGAGGAGTCTGTTCCATTCAGTGGGGCAAGCCATTGCAAAACCTCGCCTACCAATGGCGTTTCTAAGACAAACTGAGGAAAGAAATAGCCAATTTCCACTGCTAGTTTTGATCAAGGATGATAAGTATGTAGGTTGGGAGAATTTGATAGCCTTGAAAGTAATTAGATTATATTTAAACAATGTGCGGTGTGAAATGGGGAGCCAGTTTAGTTTTTGAAGAAAGGGAGTGACATGGCTTGTTCTATCAAGTCTAAAAACAATTCTGCAAAGGGCAATTTTTTTAAGTTTAGCCACATTATGTTTACTTACATCATGGAGTAGGGAGTTACAGTAGTCAAATTGACTGCAGGTTATTGAGTTTGCAAGCAGGGCTGCAGTCTCCAGTCTTGGTTATGTGACTGGTAAAGGTGTTGCAAGAGTCAAAAGTAACACCTAGGTTCTTCACTAGATCGGTAGGGGAGTTAGAATTCACCAATCATAATGAATTCTGTTTTTCTCTGTTCAGGAAACTAGAATCAAAGTTCCTATGGTCAAGTGCTAGATATATTTTTATGTCCTCGGCATACAAATGGTGGGTGACATTGAAACTGGAAATGATATTACTAAGGGGGTAGTGTAAAGGGCAAAAAGGAGGGGACCTGGACAGAACTCTGGGGTACTCCATAAGGGAGTGGAAAGGTGTCTGAAAATGTATTACCTAGTTTAACCTTCTGTTTGTATGATAGGATTAGATCCACCTCAACACAGTGCCATTAACACCAAACCAACCCTGAGGCAGTTAAAAAGAATGTTATGGTCGATAGTGTCAAATACTGCTGAGAGGTCCAGCAATGTGAGTGCAACAGCCTTACCGGAGCCCATTGAAACAGAAATATCATTTTAGATTTTAAGGAGTGCTGTTTCTGTAGAATGCAATCTCCTGTAAGCGGTCTGGTTAACATTGGAGAATCCCTCACTATTAGCTATTTCACTGTTTAGCCACTACTTTTTCGATCAGCTTGGATATGAACTAAGGTTGGGAACCAGTCTATAATTTTTCAAAAGATTTCTGTCTAGGTCAGGTTTCTTGAGAAGGAGGGTTACATATGTGGTTTTGAAGCACTTTGAGAAACTCCCTTCTTTGAGTGAGTAATTTGTAATATTAGCAATGGGAGTGACTAGAATGTCCACACACTCTTTAACTAGTGAAGTTGGTATCAGGTCCAGATCACATGATTTGGTAGGGAAAGAATTAAAGATTTTGAGGATGTCATCCTCAGATACTGCCTTGAGGAGGAGAGGGCACTGATGCTGCTTCTTGGTCTGGTAGCAGAGACAAGCACTAATGACTGTAGTGGAACTCTGATTTCATAATTTTGTCACTGAAAAAATGTCCAAAGGTATTGGCTAAATCAGTGGGACTGTTGTCAGGTAAGATGATGGTTGAAGATTTATGTAGAACTTTTTTGAAAGTGTTCCACAGAGTAATGACTGTGGAATAGTGCCTTCATCTTGACTGTTCCAGTAGAAAATTGTAGCGATTGACAGCAGCTCAGTATCTACTCTAGTTGATTGCAAAATTGTCCCTGCGCCATACTCACTCATACTTCTGCTTAAGATGCTTTGCTGAGAGGATGTCTGAATTCACAAAACCTTTGTCAGGGTGCAATGGTGCCTCCTTTCTTTTGATTTGAACATGCTGATCAAGAATGCTGTGCAGGGTATTAAAATGCTGGTGACTGAGTAAACTATATGTATCCTACATATAGGTATGTATTTATAATAATAGTAGGATTTATAGAGCGCAAAATTGATACAAATCCTCTAATGCACTCAAGTCCAATAAGGGAGAGTCCAGGGACAGACATGGGTTCACATCTAAAAAGCGCCCGCCAGGGTATAACTAAGGTGGGGGGTATGCCAGCCTGAACAAATGAGCCTTTACCTGGCTTCTGAAACCATCTATTATTTGCTGAGATCTGACAGTTTGTGGCAGCTTGTTCCATTCGGCTGGTGTGGCAACTGCAAAGCCACACCTGCCTATGTGCTTCTTAGGGCAGATTGAGGAGACAGATAGCCTGTTGTCGCGAGTGAGGCTGCTTGATCTTATTTAAAATATTATGAATTTTTTCTATGTTTCAGTTAAGAGCAGTAATTGTTCATCTGTATTAAAGTAAAGGGCCAGTAAAAGTTATATGATCCCCCTGGCCTACTAATACCCTGGTGGAGGCTATGTTAATATTTTTATTGCAGACTATAGTACTTAACATGCTAGCCCTATTACAAAACACAACGTGGTCAACTGGGAACTCCCCACCTACTCTTGTAAATATTCTGCTCAACTCAGCTGTTTTGTGGCATCTTTTGTCAGATAATGATGAATGGGTGTCGTTTGGCCTATATGACTGAGCTGCTTATGTGAGATGTTGCTGAATGCTTAAAAGAAGATGACATACACTGTTATACAGAATGGCAGTAATTGTTTGTTCCTAGATGTGACATTCATTTTATAGCATACTTTTAAAAATGTTTTGCAACAATGAAAAAAGTAAAAAGATCCTTGAAAACTTTTGAATCTATAATTCAGTCTTATTATTTAAATTCTTCAGATAAAATAAACGATAAATTACCGGTCTGCAATAGTTTTTTAAGATTTCAATTTGTACCTGACTTGGCCAAGTTTTGGAATTCACAAAATCGGACCAAGCTAAGACCAAAATTAGACTGATTTATCAAATAACCACAGTGGTTTTCTGTGTCATGTGACTTTTTATTTCTACTGAAAATATACTACTGGTGGCATGTATCCTAAAGATAAATGCTGTTCTCCAATACCAAAAACGTTTAACATAAAATCTCCCAAAGCCTACTTCAGGGAAGTGTTCTTTATATTTATACTTTATTTTTAATCATTTCAAATGATGAGGTGAAGAAAATTTCTGTAACAATAATAAAATCATTTTTACAACAGTTAAGCCCATTGGAATGTAGACTTGACTTTAATCTCAAGACCCACTACTTAGACTATGCTGCCTACTGAATCTGCTAAGTCTAAGACCAAACAGTTAGCCTATGTTTTAAGACTAAACTTTAAGTCTAAAGTCTGGCTAAGACCTTCCATGAAATTGGCCCCTGCTGTCAATTAATCTTGACAATTGATCTTTTATGACATTGGTGACTAATCAGCTGGCTAGCTTTGAATATTATTTCAATTGTGTACCCCTTATTAAAGATGCACTAAAGAACTCCTTTGAAAAATGACAGCACTGTTCAAATATGTTGAAATATGATATAACATTAGGGTTTTAGTCAAATAGTCCAACCAACAACTAATACTCCTGAATTTTTGAAAATTTTATGATAAATTGATCTACTAATTATCAAATTTGATAAGTTAATTCACAGAAAAAATCTCCAAAACATCCTTTTAAGGAATATAGGTTCTTTTCACCACAAACTGCAAAAGATGGTGAGGTCTTTTCTCCACATGTTGCAAACTCGTTGACGGGTGTTCTTCACAAGAAAATTTTGAGGGCTTTTCTCCTAAGGGCTTTCATCCGTCTAATGGGGGGAGGGGTGAACAGTTACATAAACTCCTATAAACATAAGAAATATGGCCTACTGAAAAGGAAAATTACACTCTGAACTTAAGTGAAAACATTTGTGAAGTGGCAGCTTGCAATTATTATTGCAACTAATTGCTAATAAAATATATTAATGCTGTTTCATACAAGGTTTTATTTCTGATTCTTTGTAATAAAAAGTGTCATTGGTGAGAGGTTTATGATAAATTACAACTGGGCTTTTATCCCGTAGTTCGAATGTAATCTGACTATTTTTGCCACGTTGTTAAAAGCTTAGAAATTATTTGAACTATTTTACTTTAACGCATTTCTTGATTTTATAATTTTATAATATTAACATCTGTAATATGACTAAACAGACTGTGCTTGTAATCTACTTCCAACTGTATGATTCATAAAAAAGTAAGTAAGTAAGTAAGAAACACTTATAAAGCACCGAAATTGATGTAAACATCGTCTAAGGCACTGATGTCCAAAAAAGGGATAGTCCAGTTCCAAAAAGAAGGTCAGTATCAATATTAGCATCCAATAGGGGAGATAGGCTATGGTGGAGGATAGGCTAATCTGAAAAGATACGTTAACAGCTGCTTTTTCAATCAAGAGATAGTTTCCATGGTTCTAGTGGATTAAGGGAGCTTGTTCCACTCTGTGGGAGCAGCTACTGTGAAGCTGCGAAACCATGAGGGTAGGGGACAAATGTGTTTAACAGTGTACTTCTGGGCCTTACAATGATTCTGTAACCCAAAGTTACATGTACATAAGGTAAACATGCTTCCCTCAACAATGTAACAATGTTCTCTTTAGTCATGCAACTTATGTCACAAATATTTCACGGAACAATAAATCAAAACATTGGAGGAGGGGGATTTGTTGCAAATAATCTTTTTTTTCTCTTTTCTCTGAAAGATTCTGTATATGTACCTATTGTCTTCTGCTGGCATGAGCATGCTTCACGACGTGGATACAGCATACTATTTTTGGTTGTAAAGTAAAATGTACAATTTTAAACCATATGTTATTGAGAATACTACTGTATTTCTCTCCTATTGAATGGAAAATTGTTGTAACTACTCAAATGAACCTTTTGCAAAGATAACTTATTAAGAATATATTTAATTATCTATAAAACTGGATAAATCTAGACGCTTACCAACAGTAATAATATCTTTTATTGTAAAGCCAAGTTATTTGTCAATATATTTTTCTCATTTAATATTCATCACCATTGAGAGTTTCTTTTAAGGCAATTCATCCTTTTCAGTTCGGCCCAAAAGAGTTATTTCCAGGGATTTTAATAATAAGAAAGTAATAACAACTACCTTGCAATATGTGTCTCAGTTTTAAAGTTATTGCTGTCACCAACACAAGAATGATTAATGGACCACTTGCTACATATAAAATATAGAATCAATTGAACCTGACAAGACTCAAAAGTAGAGCAGGAAGTAGAAAAAAGTGACATAAATACAAATAATTGCTTCATGCATAAAAGGTACTTACTGTTGGAATAGATGTAGGGGATAAACCTGCATGTGGTCTTGTGCAAGTAATGTGGGTGTTCCACCACACGACTAAGGCTCCTGATTAAGGGTTTTTGAGGGTCGGTTTCAGAAATATGCTTAGTCCCAGGCGTCCTGTAAGGGTCGGTTGTGGTCGGTTGTGGCCGTGAGAGAAATCAAACATGTTTGATATTTCTCCCGACCCCAACCGATTATTTTTTCCCGCCATAAACAAAATGTCCAGTCCCAGGCTTCCTCAGGCCTCCTCAGACCAAAATTACACAGTCCTATGCTGTCCCAGGCCGCCTGCGACCCTTAGTCCCCGACCCTTAGTCCCAGACCTCTATCACTTAGTCCCAGGCTTCCTGCGACCCTTAGTCCCATTGCCAAACAAAAATCGGCAATCCTGGTCTGGGGACGCCTGGGGACGCCTCAGGACACCTTGTGGGGTCGGGACTTAATCCTGGGTTAGTCGGGGCTTAGTCCCAGGAGGCCTGAGGCGTCCTGGGACCCAGTCGGTTTGTCTACGACTAGAAAAATGGCTTAATCGGTTCTTAGTCCCAGACCAGTTGGGGACAGTCTGGGGCCTCCTGGGGCGTCCTGAGGCCGATCTGTAGTTAATCCCAGACCTTCATACCGATTCTGTCTTCCACCCCATTGGTCAATTTTTTTTCCATTTTTTCCAAGACTACCCACGATTAAGGGTCCCAGACAGGATCGGGGCTTAATCCTTTGGTGGAACAGGGGCATTAATGTCACAAATGCTATGTCCTATTTTTAAAACAGATGTTTGCAAGCATAAAATACCATATTCATTACTGAAGAATTGTATCTGCTGCAATCTATGTGTTATAGGTTCTATGTTGTTTTCTTAGGATGTAACAAGCAGCCAATGACAATGTGGTAGAGTCAGTCAAAACAGAAGAAAACAAGAAAGAGCACTTGGAGAGAGCAAACCTACGCCAAGGCACAATACCTCTAATATGAGTGCAATGATAAAAAAATATTTTGTCAACATTTCCTGAAAATTTCATCAAAATCTGTCCACTGCTTTTTCGAGTTATTTTGCAAACAAACAAATGGTGCCAGTTATATATATCTCTTTGTCTTTTATCTGAGTTAAAAAAAAAAACAAATTAAAGTTTCCAGAAAGTGACTAAGATATTTCTTAAATCGGTATTCACAAAGTTTAAGTTTTTTTTTTTATTAAATCCAGATGATTGAACCATATTTTATCCAAAATTTAATCCATTTTGAGAGGTGGATCCAAGTAAATTCAAATGTTGAGCCAAAAAAATCAGCTCAACTTCTCTGTGAATACCAACCTTAGTCTCAATTAGAATTTTAGATCAACTTCAGTTAATTTTTTTGCTGATCTTTTTTCTAATTCTTTTATGAAGCCGGGCCCTTGAACACTGGAAGTTTACTGTGAAAGTTTAATATTAAAATATAAGCGTTATGTGATTTTAAACTGAAAATCTGTATTTCATATCTTTATATGGCATATATTAGAGTTATATTGTGCCTTGTGTGTATGTAGACTTTGTGTTACTTTTCTTTGGTTTTGTGAAATGTATTATAAATCCACTAAGGATTAGAACCTCTTGGAACACTTTCTGTTTCCGGGTGCAAAAGTTACTGGGATTTCTCGGTATTATTGCAAACAAAAACTGATTCTACTTTCTATGAAGCCATAATGCTTTAAGTGGTTATTTAACACACACCAAAGATAATCAAAGACCGTGCATAACAAATACATGTGTGGGCCAATCAGCATCACTGTTACAAGAATATTTCTGTTTGAAAGCTGGATGTTGACTGAGTATCAGGTAAAATTTTCTGTTCATTGATTGGCCAGAAAAATGAAGGCAAATTATCTCTGTTTATGTGATGGCATCACAATAATACTTTTTCATTCTGTGCAGTCCAATTAATTGTGGCTGTTCCATCACATTTACTTAACTGTTTTCACTTTGTTTGGCATATAATGGAAGAGCCTGCGGTGTGTATGCAGAATTTTAGACAGCTTCTTAACCAATCAGAATCACAGGCATGCCATGTTAGAATTCGTTATAATCACTCACACAATTTAATTTATCATGCAATCTTTCACAAAGCATAATTGCAATATGTTTAACTGTTCACATACAGGAACAGAAGAGAGGCGACAACAGTCAGTGCTTTAATAAATAATATTAATTTATTTATTTGGAGTTTTAACGTCACTTTCAACACTGTACTGGTCATATCACAATGGGTAGTTTTTGGGCAGAAGTACCCAGTACATACAGTTGTTCAAGGTTCTGTACTGTAAACTGCTGACCATCGGTAAGCAATTACCAACTTTTCCACATAAAGTCCGGGGTTTAAACCGCCGACCCCAGAGATGGGATAAATGCTATTAAATATCTCCACATGGTGGTTATATTTACAGTCATTTGTCTGTTTGCCTATCTGTGTGTATTATAACCCCCAAAAGTAATGCACATATCTTTATGTGTATTTATGTGTATATTGATGTGGGTAGGGAATGACTAAAGCAAGGAGTCATTACATTTCAGGGAAAAAGATCCGTATCATATTCGTATACAAAAAAATCTTGAATTTTCACGATCTCTTTTTTAATGTATATTCAATGGCTTTATAGTTGGGATGACATGAAAAATATTGAGCAGATCTTTATAAAAGTTTTTATGTGAGTAGGACCTGGCCAAAGGAAGAAGTAATTACATTTTGAGAAAAAACTGGATTGTATGCATAAGCATATCTATTACAACATACAATAGTTAATGACATTTTGTTGTAGACCTCTTAATTGTCTCAAATTTAACTTCATAATTACCATGACAGACTTGTCAACTGCGCCTTTTCCTAAAATAACACGAATATGGACATTAACCTCCATTAATTTGTGGATATTGACTCCATTTTTCTATGTCAACCTTTTTCTATGTCAAATCCTCTTTAGATGTGGTTTCATATTCTCGTGTTACCCCGTGGCTGCAGGGCTTACTGGTGAATAATTAGCAGAAACAAAACAAGAATTGGCAAAAGAAAAGCCAAGGGGTGCAGTGCTGAGTAATAAAATTACAAATGAGATGTTTCTGATTAAAAACTACGTCCTTTACATGTCACCAGTATATCGGCAAATATACTGTATAGTTAATGTTGCAATTATAACCAAATATACTGTATAGTTAATGTTGCAATTATAACCAAATATACTGTATAGTTAATGTTGCAATTATAACCAAATATACTGTATAGTTAATGTTGCAATTATAACCAAATATACTGTATAGTTAATGTTGCAATTATAACCAAATATACTGTATAGTTAATGTTGCAATTATAACCAAATATACTGTATAGTTAATGTTGCAATTATAACCAAATATACTGTATAGTTAATGTTGCAATTATAACCAAAACTTCAGTTAAATAGAATATGTTTTATTACACCTGGGTGCTAAATATATCAATTTCAATAGCTAAAATCTGGTCGAGTGACAATGCACAAATGCAGACATAGCAGGGCTACAAGTGGTCAGAGGGCTGTATGACTTTTAATGGCCCTCTAATCTAATGAAAATCCACCATTACTATTCATACTTGAAACACTGAAAAGCAGGACATTTAAAAATTATATGTAATAGATACAACATTGATTTTATTTTGAAAGTCTCAATAAGTAGAATCTAAATAAGTTACACTGTACATAGATATTTCTCTCACAGAGCTTGTAAACTTTGAAACACAGAGTTTGTACATGTTTGTTCATGCATATTTGGATTAGATACTTCTGCATAATAAACAGAATCTAAGATAATGAGAATGACATATCAGGATTAAAAGTTATGTTATATCAGGATCTATAGTTATATGTAGTGCTATATGTGGCTATCTTTCCACAGCTCTCAGGCCTTTTATAGGTAAACCTGGGGCCATATATCCTGATACAGCCCTATGATACCATTGGTTATCAGTTTTTTTGTGCAATTCTGCGATTAAGTGTGGTCAACCATCGGATGACCAGGGGACCTTAGCTACATGCAGTCATTTTGTAGGTATCTACCATAAATAATCATCAGGTCCGATGTAATTACATTGATCAAGTCATTTGTAGAAGTACGTAAACCTTGAAAGTATTTAGTACTACTGTGAAATAATGCTGAATATTCAGAACTGTCCCCTGGCAGAGATATGTGCTCTACAAGTACTTCCTAGTTCAATCTGGTAAATCTGACAGATAATCTGTCATGCTAGTCCTGCCAGTCTATTCTCTCCAGTCATAAATTAAATGCCAGAAATCATCCACCCGATAATACATCAAACATTTGTCTTATTCCCTCTTCATTTTCTTCTTTTTTGGAACAAGTATTTTTATATTGACACATTGAAAACATCAATCTGTTTTGATTCATATAATAAAAACATTATTTAAATATATTCTTTCCAATCTGCTTAACATCTTACCCTTTTATCCTTATATGGTGTATAATATGCGAATTAGCAGATTCTTAGGAGCAGAAATAGAATTATTGTTCTAAATTAATTTAGCTATTGAATGGATCTGCACTGTAAAATAGAGATGTGGGGAACCACTGAAAAATAATTTAGAAATTCCTTCCAAATAAGTAGGTTTGTTGAAAGATCTCAGATAAGAATTACTCATGATATCAAGATGCCATTTATTCACGAGACAAGAAAATTTCATTGGAAAAGAACTTGTTGATATGTTATTGTTAGTTTTGAAATAAGAGTCTGAAAGCAAAAGCAGTTAAGCAGGCGTTTTCTGGTGTACTGCATTTGTTGCTTACTAAGCACACAGTAAGCCGAGGATAAAAATACTGTTTTGAAAACTGATCTGTGTCTGATGTAAAGCCAGTGCAGATAAACAACCTTCTTAATAAGTCAAGACTAATGAGATGACAGGAAAAATACCTGAACAATGAATATGTCTCCGCCAACCTAATTAGTGTACAACATGAACCCCCAACACATGGCTTAAAATTGACTTTAATTGAGATACCCTAGGGCTGTATTTATCACAGGTCTTAGCCAAGTCTTAGGCTTAGCTTTTGTATACAGATATAGCTAACTTAATCCTAAGATCTGGCTAAGACATTTTTAGTGAAGGCTGTCCCTGGGGTTACTTAGAACAAAATTAGAAAAACTCAGCATGATTTCCATAATCCATACTAATGTTACTTTGTTTTTTTTCTCAAAGAGAACAGGTTTTTAGCATCTAGTTTTCATATTCACCATTAGAGAATTATCTCTTTTCATATGATTCAATGGTTCACCTTTCTTTTGTAGGAAAAATGGTTATTTCTAATTTGCTTTCTAGTTAAAATCAAATTAATTGCTCCCTGTTTTCGATCCTGGGAATTTATTATAAGTGCCTGTATCTTTGTAATGAAGTTTTCAGAATCTTTTACTCTACAGATATAAGTGGTCCATAGATTTACTGACTCAGTATTCACCACCATAGACAAATCCTTTTAAGGTAATCCATCATCACTTAAAGCTACTCCATCAGAACGAAAATTATAGTTAAGTAGAAAGTAATAACCAAGGATAGCAGTCATGAGAACTACGTTTTTACTACAGTCAAAGTTAAGTTAAGTTTTACTACAGTTAAAGTTAAGTAGAAAGTAATAACCAAGAATAGCAATAGCAGTCATAAGAACCACGTTTTTACTACAGTCCATGTTTTTAAAGTATTGCGACCACCTACAAAAGAATGGTTATATGGTGCTTACCATGTCAAATGTAGCATCAGATGAACATGACTGGTCTTCGTATTTATTGTTGAGTGCATCAAAATGGCCTTAAATATTCCACATAGTAACATTCATTATTGACCTCCAACAAGGAGGTATATCTTTTTATGCTGGCTTTTGTTCATTTGTGTGTCTGTCTGGTCACAAAATAAGTAAGTTATGGATGGATTTTTATGAAATATTCAGGAAATATCGACAATGGCACTAGGAAAACAAGGCCAAAAGGGGTTTTGGTCTACTAGTGTGAGCCGCAAAGCCATCAGAGACACCAGTAGTGCACTGAGGCAGTCACCCATCAAAGAACATGTACTAATGTAGCCCATTGCTGCTTAACTTCAATAACGAGACAGTTACTCAATTCATGGAAGTCCGGAGGGAAAAGAAAAAGGAAAAAAGAGTGATCTGCAATTAGTATTTGTTTCAGATTTTTTTTATCATTGCACCCATAAGCCATGTTGGAGGTATTGACCTTGGAGGGGGCCTGCACTCTCTAAGTGCTTCTTTATGACCCTGTTGCACCAAAGGATTAAGCCCTGATTGGTCCCCCGACCCTTTATCCTTGAGAGTCTGTGAAAAAAACATGAATAATGGGTGGGGCAATGGAATCAGGATCCAGTTCTGTGATTGTTCTCAGGAAGTCTCAGACTTCCTCAGACAACTCACGATCGTTCGCCGACTAAGAGGCAATTAAGGCACGATTGTGATAGGATTCAACACCGATCCTGTCTGGGACATACCCACTGGGTCTCAGACTGGTCTGAGACTTCCTGGGACTAATAACAGATTTCCTCAGAGAACTTTGGCCGATTTTTTCTTTTTCTTTTGCATGGGGGGTCGGGGATTGATCTGGGATTAAGTCCAGACCTCCTGGGATTAAAACCAAGTCGACCTGGCATTAAGAATCCCAGGAAGTCTCAGACAACCTGAGATTGTGTAAATTTGGGTCTGAGGAGGTCTCAGGAAGTCTAAGATTGGAATACTTGTGGGTAGGGGCAAAAGAGGATCAGTTACAGTTGTGAAAAAATATCAAACATGTTTGATTTTTAACACGATCACTCAGGGAGCGCAGACCCCCGCCACGGGAGCTCAATCCGGATCACTCCCAATATATTTTTCATGGATCCAGACAGTGATCCAGATCACTCCCAAAATCTAATCACTCGTTCCTTGTCACATTTAGGACAAATTTCAAATTTCGTCAAAATCCGTCCATAACTTTTTGAGTTATCTGTCTTTAAATATCACATTTCATGGATCCAGAAGATCCAGATAGTGATCCGGATCACTCCCAAAATTGAATCATTTCTTTCTTTTACCTTTTCAGGCATATCCTGAAAATTTCATCAAAATCCGTCCATATGTTTTTGAGTTATCTTGTTCACAAACAAACAAACAAACGCACAAAGAAACTCACACGAAAACATAACCTCCTTGGCAGTTAAAACACAAACAGATCCAAACAGACTCAAGCAGACAGTCTGGGACTCTGAAACAGAGCCCCCCAAAATCCTTAATCGGGAGTCTTAGTCGTGTGGTGGAACTTGGGCATTAGTTTTCATTATTATCACTGCTGTATTGGATTGATTGACTGTTTCTTATTTTACACCACTTTCATCACAGTATATCCGTCATATCAGGACGGGTAGTTCAGTGGATGGCGGAAAACAGTACATACTAGTTGATCAACATTCTCCATCTCAGCACTGTAAATTACTTTGATTTCTTTTTCAGAAAATCAAGACTGTCCCCGTAAGTCTGAGCAAATTCGTTTTTTAAAAAAATTTCTACCATTTACTATTTCTATTAAATGTCCAGTCACATGTATATCGAGATTAGCGAGGAACCTCTTCATTAAACACTGAATTACCAATCCGAATGAACATTTTATCAAGTGAATAAACTTGTAAAAACTTTTAAGTTAATGGGGGGAACACTTTAATATGCACAGTTTACTCATGTAGATAAGTGTCGTAAAGAAGGTTTTCATTACTTCCACCAAGGAGGTTATGTGATCTGCGCTGTTCATTTGTATGTTTATTTGCAAAATAATTCAAAACTTCATTGACGGAGTTGGATGAATTTTCAGAAAATGGTAACAATGGCCCCTTTTGGTGGTGATCTGGTTCACCATTTGGATCCAGTAATTTTTAAAATATTTTTATCTTTGTATTCAAAGCCAATATTGGATGTATTGGGTTTTGGTAAATGTCTATTCTCTCTGAGTGCTATTGCTATACAATGTAATTGCAAGCTGTTTTACTTTATAGTGGTAGTTAAGTAATTTACTTATGTCTTTTTACCCAAAGTTTCTGTGAAAAAAGTTGCCAAAAAGCAGTCTAGTTCATTAGATTAATGGTAAATTGCTCAAACTTAAATATCTAAGTTAAAAATGCCAAAATAAACATCAAAAGATTCAATCAATGAATTCAACAGAAATATGTGTTTCTTATATATGCATGCAAAATGAGTCGGTTAGAGAGGCTAAAATGTACAGGTGATGGCTTTTATTTAAATAAAATGAATACAGTTATTTACGTTATTTAAAACAGGTGTCCTTTAAACAAATGTATTCTCTAATTTCCTGACTTACCTTTACCTTATGAGGAAAAACCAAACATGTATTTCACTAAATCCCTGCATATAATGCCCCAGTTATGACTCCTCATTCCACCGTGTACTGCCAGACTACTGCCAGTAAAAGTTTCATCCAATTATATTCTCTTTTCTGTGGCACAAACTGAAGTTCAGGGTGTCCTATCATTTCCTTACCTGACACTCAGTCATTCTCTTATTTCCTTACCTGACACTCAGTCACTCCCTCATTTCCTTGGCTGACACTCAGTCACTCTCTCATTTCCTTAGCTGACACTCAGTCACTCTCTCATTTCCTTAGCTGACACTCAGTCACTCTCTCATTTCCTTAGCTGATACTCAGTCACTCCCTCATTTCCTTAGCTGACACTCAGTCACTCTCTCATTTCCTTAGCTGATACTCAGTCACTCTCTCATTTCCTTAGCTGATACTCAGTCACTCTCTCATTTCCTTAGCTGACACTCAGTCACTCTCTCATTTCCTTAGCTGATACTCAGTCACTCTCTCATTTCCTTAGCTGATACTCAGTCACTCTCTCATTTCCTTAGCTGACACTCAGTCACTCTCTCATTTCCTTAGCTGACACTCAGTCACTCTCTATTTTCCTTAGCTGACACTCAGTCACTCTCTCATTTCCTTAGCTGACACCCAGTGACTTTCTCATCTCTTCAGCTGTCATGCAGTCACTCTTTGTTTTGTGTGTGTCCATATTTAAGTTGAATGTTTTGCCGCACAACATTACTTTGTCTTTCCAGTATCTTTTCTGTGTCACACTTTAGCCATTATCATCCCTGATTCTGATTCTCTTCTGTAGGAAAACTGTAGCTAGAGGTTTGCAGCTGGGTTCAACAGGAGGTACAGGATGATGCCAATGATTTTCCTAAAAGTGACTGGGGTATTAAAAATGTCCTGTCACATATGTCTACCATATGTTCTTCATTCATTTAGAGAACAATTTTTTGAGAATAAATTACATTGGTAGTCTTCCATTTTTGAAAAAAAGAAATAATCCTAAACTAATTTGGCCATTCACATCTGCAGTCAATCCTTGCTGTTGAAGGTCAAGTCACATACATCAGAATTAGGGGTGACAAATTTAATTAACACTTTTCTCAGTGTCTTTTCCAAATGAGTATTTACTGAAGTGAGAGTAAACTTGCCATAATGTTAGAGCATAACATACAGAGCTTTCAACTGATTTGAGTGATGAGCTGTTTTAGTAACACTTATTTATCCAACAATATAAAAGGTTTACTAGAGAAAGTATCTAGTCCTTATTAACTACCCCTGATTTATTTTTAAAAAAAATCCTTAAAAATCAAGGACTTATTTGATTTGTTGTCACTTCATAATGAGGTAATAAGCAAAAGGAGACTGAAATTTAAAGGAGTCGTTAAAATGGAGGGCATCACTATTTAAAAAGGAATAACTAGGGTATTAACAGGGTGTGCTATTATTAGGGTGTGAACAGCATTTTATTAAAATCGTAAAACAATAACAAAAAATAAATAAAAACACCACAAAAACTGCTTATTTTAGCATAGTGGAGAACAGATACAAAATTCGCAGATGTTGTTCGCAACATCTGCATTCACTAACTTTACTTGCGAAAAACATTATGTTTTTATCCTTAAATTTAAATGTTTAAATTATTTTGTACCTACTAAAACATCATAGGAGAGTTTATGTGGATTTGCAGTTAAACACTGACTTTAATTTAAATATAAAATCTTCCGTTTCATATGACAACAGAAGCATATAACACTTTTATATAAAAGTGAGTTTACCTCATGAACTCTCCTAAATCGAGCAGGTACTTAGTATCAATTTTACATTATGTTTGTTAAACACTACCAATTTTATATTTCTTTATTTTAAAATTTCCTAATACAAGAAAAATTAAGGAATTAAGGAACCTTAGATGAGGGTTTAGAAAAGACGTTTGAAAGTTACTTTACCGAAGGAGCTTTTCATGTTACCTAATGCCCCTGTTCCACCAAAGGATTAATCCTGGGACCCTTAATCCTTGAGAATCTGTAAAAAAAATCTGAAAATGGGTGGGAAAACAGAATCTTGATCCAGGTGTGGGATCAAGCACAGATGGTCCTGAGGTAGCATCAGACATCCTCAGAAAGGTCACGGTCATTCCCCGACTATGAGGCAATTAAGCTAAGTTTGTGATCAGTTTCAACCCTGATCCTGTCAGGGATATACTGACTGGGCCTCCGACTGGGTTTCCGACTGGTCTGAGGCTTCCTTAGGCCTCCTGGAACTAATAAACGATTTCCTAAGACAGTAATGGGCAATTTTGTTGAGGTCTGGGACTAAATCCAGGCCTCCTGGGACTAAGAGTCCTGGGATTAAGAGTCACAGGACGCCTCAAACAACATACGATTGTGTAAAGTTTTGTCTGAGGAGGTGTCAGGAAGCCTGAGACTGGGGACTTTGTGGGCAGGGGCAAAAGTGGATCGGTTACAGTAGTGAAAATATCAAACATGTTTGGTATTTAAACAGACCACCATTTATACAGATCCAAACAGACTTAAACAGACTGTCCTGGACTCTGAATCCGATCCCCGAAATCCTGAATCAGGAGCCTTAGTTTTGTTTGGACAGGCGCATTAGTCTTGTTGTGGAACAGGGGCTTAAGTAAATCAATCAAGCAAAAGAAATCTTTCCTAAGTCAATGAATCAAGCAGTACAAATCTCCCCTAAGTAAAGGAATTACATAGTAGAACTCTTTTATAAGTAAAGGAATCATGCAGTAGAAATCTTCATTTCATCTTCTTTAGAACAAACATTTGCATTGATTTCTTTGGGTTTGAATCAGTGGAATAGAGGCCTATTTTGTGGAAACTCACACAAGAAAGGGCGATAATATAATTTCGATATGAACCAATAACAATAACAGCCAATCAGCATACAGTGTACAATGCTTTATTTTTTGTATCAGTGCCCAAGGGTGGTCATTGACTGAATTGGTTGTTTACTTAAATGTTGTGCCAATTTAAGATCTCTGCAAAATTACAAACAGCTGTGGAATATTTGAAATTATTAATTAAAATGAAGAGTAACTTTTCGTAGTATTGTAGAAATAATTTTACTTGTAAATATTCAGTCATACATATTCCATGTAGTCTTCACTCCAGTGGTGTTTTATTGGCAATAACATCATCTTGCAACAGACTTTGCAATGCTGATTAAGTGTATTTGTAGAAATATGATGCTGTTTTTGTTTTAACCTTGAACAGTAAACTTACATGGAATACTGTGTGGGAGTGGAACCTCTTTGAAATCCTGCCTTGCCTGATAATTATACTCACATAGCAGCAGGTCAGACTGCCTTAAGTTAAATTGCTGTATGAAGCCAATGTATTGAGCATCTCTTGAGGGACCATTTTATCAGCATATATGTTATAGTCTCTGGCATTGTTTCATGAAGAAATTTTGGTTATTTTCGCAAGAGGTCTGTATGAAAAAGATTGAGAATTCTTTAGGCTCATAAAATAAAAAAATGTTTCAATCAGAAACAATCAGAAACATTATATAGACCCCAATCTAACTTTTTCATTTGATTAGAATTAAATGTGACAGGAGAAAAATAATAGTAGTTGTACAGAAAATAGACAAAATACACTTTTTATTCCTTGAAAAGTGTGTCTATACACTACAGACTATACTTGGGATGTCTAGAATGTGTTCAGGCAAAGGGTTTTGAAGGTTTAGGCTATGTGCAGCGAGACATTTATTTTCCTCCTGAACAAAACTTTATTGTTTTTACCTCTACCGGGAGGTTATGTTTTTAAGTGAGTGTGTTTGTTTGTCAGTCTGTCCATCTATCTGTCTGTGTTCGTAATATCACCAAAAGTAACAAACCGAAAATTCTGAAATAGTTTTAGTGGGGCTGGACACGTCTAACTTAAGAAGGGATTTCACTGAATTGATAAAGTGATAAAAAATCTCAAATTTTCAAAGGTACCAGTCTTAATGTATTTCTAATGACTGTTTTTAACATTAATCCAAAAGTAGTAATGGATCTTCATAAAATATTTTATTTGAGAAAGGTCTGGCCAAAGGAAGAACTCACTGCATTTTCGAAAAGATCTGGATCATATACTGAATAGAAAAAAAATCCCAATTGATTTGAAGCATGGTTGAGGTCTGCGCTCTATGAGTGTTTTCTTGTTTTTGTCTTTATTTGTAATAAAATTTACAACATATGTGTCACTCGGTTAATTTCCCTGCTATAGATTATGTTTTAAAGTCTGTGTAACACTGTTACTTTGAGACTAACCTTTAGCAATCTCACAACCATAATTGTCAACCAAACTCAGCAGTTATTCATGAATCGTAAGCATTATAGAACTAAGTGCTTAATCTCCATACCAGTGGATTCTAAGGTGCAACATTAAATGCAATATGCTGTATAACACCATTTACAAAGGCGTAAGAGTATTGTAATACATTTGTGTTAATGTAATTTCTACAGTAACTAAAGCGAGGACATACATTAATTTATTTTAAAATTTTGTTTTCTTCTGCTAAGAATGATTAGTTTATAAATGCACAAAACAACATATATCACTGAAGGGGTTAATGTCAGAAGTCAATGATAAGTGTTTACATCCCTTTTAGTAGCTAAGGGCTACTAGGAAAGGCCATGAGCTGACTTCAGAATCCACTGCCTTAGGAAGTGAGGGTCAAGTGATTGAATAGCCCACTTGTTAAACTCTAGGGTACTTGTGCCATTTGAGATTATTCTCTGTAAAATTCTAAAACCTGTCAGGCATTAAAACATTCTTATTTGTTTTGAAATATTAATATTAAGAGTATTAGTAAATGTGGATCCTGGTGAAGCCTTTAGATGTAAATTATATACAAAGTAAAATTTAGCATCAGTTGTATGGCGTCATTCTACTCTTACAAAGGAGTATTATACATAACCAATCTCTTCCTGAATAATTGGACAGTTAAATTAGCATCAGTTATATGACGTCACTTCACAATTATTAGGTAGTATTATACATAACCAATCTCTTATTGAATGATTGTTGGGTTAATGGTTTGCAACTATAATAGGATGTAACTGAGTTGTGACTGGCAAGTACTTCACTTTGACATTCTCAATTACTTTCACTGATCCCACAAAAGCCAGCCTGTATTGTCATATCTGCAATCAATGCAAAGAGAGAAGGGTGGCTTTAGTTTAATACCTTCCCATTATTGGCTTCATTACTGCCTCCACATAAAACAGGAGCTTTATTGTGTATCTTATCAAAACAAAGGGATACAATAGAACAACATTTCATCCACTTGAAATCAGCATTGTTTTGCAACAATTCCCAGGTATCCACAAACAGTTGCAATGTTTTTATAAATGTTTCTCTCCATTAATAACCTATTGAACATCGTCCTGTGTTTAGGACTGCCTTAATGGTGTACAAGGTCCTACGAATTCTAGATGTTTTGAACATTTTCTTAAAACTAGCCACAGAGTGTACAATACTTGTAGAAGTCAAGTGGGTGCTGTGGTTCTTGGTGGTCTACTAAGAACTTCGCTCTCAGCTTTGCATATGATGATCAAATGATTTGGAATGATATGCCTGATGAAGGAAATTCAGCCTCTTTTCTCTCCTCGTTCAAAGAGAAATTGAAAAGCTAGCCCACCCTAGCCCACCCAAGTATTTTTGGCTTTCCCAGGTGAGTCTCTGTTGGGCCGAACCCACTATGTCTCTGGTCAAATGGTTATGGGTCATTTCTCTTCTCTATGACACGTCTTATGGTCTTTTTGGAGATCCCGAATAACGGCTATAAAAAGTACAATTACACTTAAATAAGAATTCCTATTTACTGTCAGTACAATGCTAATACCGGGATAACAGAAGAAATAGTATTTGTGGTGGATAGGGAAAAAGGAGACAGAATGCTGTGCTTTCTGTGAAATCCATATACACTCCAATAGCTACAGTTTTGCTACAGAAGAGAGTCTCAAGCATGGAGGGTAATCACCATTAGATAACACAGATAAAATACAGAAATGATACTGATAAGTTACAGAAACTAATACTGTAACACAATTCTAAAATATGATGATTCTGACATTTTCAACTATTTTCGTCAAAAAGGAGTGTTAAAAAAGAGAACTAAAAAGGAGTTATAAAAAGGAGTTATATTAATTTATATTAGTATGCACAGGCCTTAAGTAAACATTCTCTTATGTTCTGGACTTTATAGTACTTAATCTCTGCATAGTTGCAAACTCAAAAGCGTAACACCCAATGGCAATTTCCAAATTATTTTATCCATGGATACAACAAGGGTCATTTCCACAGATCTACCGAATAGATATGAATTTATGGCAGGAAAGCCCTAGCAAAGAGATATGATTTCAGCATGTTTTTTCTTAAGGAGGTCACAGAGGGTGGAAGAGATAACATCATCAGGCAGTTCATTTCAGACTTTAGAAGTATCAAAACCAAAACCATGGCCAAAATGCTTCCTAAAATATACGTACAGATGGACAAGTTGGTGAACCTTCAAGAAGTGTCTAATAGGTCTACCATGTCTTGAATTGAAATAACTTAGATAAACATTAATGGGATAAACCAATATGGCCATCTGGAAAACACAGGTGTTGTAATAATACCATAATACCTAGATCACACTGTTCCATGCTGGCCTTAACAGTTAAATGCGAGAGCAAAATATTTAACCCATCGGGGCTAGTTTCTTGAAGCATCTCTTGTGTTGATAGTAGAGTAAGAAATCTAAAATACGCCAGGAATCTAAAATTCGTCACCTGTAAAACCTTAGTTAATTTTATGAAGAAAATGATGTTTTGGTCTAAAAATTGGTATTTTTCAGTTCAAAAAGCCATAATTTACTATACATTCAACAAATTTCACCACAGTTCATTTATTTTATTAGTATTTTCACATGTGGAGAATTTCAGATATGTGGCGAATTTTAGATTTCTTACTCTATTTATAAGGTTTAATAAGACAGGATTTGTATTTGGGTAAGATGTGTTCAACACAACACAGGGGGCCATGGTAGCACAGTGGTAACACACTTGCTTCCCACCTCTGAGATTGGCGGTTCAAATCCTGGACCTTATATGGAAAAGTTGGTAGTTGCTTACCGATGGTCGCCAGTTTACAATACAGAACCTTGGCCAACTGTATGTACTGGTTTCCTGTGCCCACAAAACTACCCGTCGTGATATGACCTGTACAGTGTTGAAAGTGATGTAATACCCCAAATAAATAAATCAACACAACACAGACAGAATTTTCAGATTATGACAGCTTTTTCAAATTGTTTTAAAAACCTGCCATGTCCTCTCTCATGCTAAACTAAAAAAGTATATACCGGGGGATGGGAGGGAGAGGTTAAGGGCAGAAGAGGCTTTATGGGACAGTTCATTTTAAACCTGCACTACCCACGTACAAGGTCCATATATGGAACAGTGTTTTTTTTAATATCTAATGTTATTCTACTAATGTTTAGATGTTATCTAATGTTTATTTTCACAACAAAACAGGTGCACCCTGGGAAAGCGGGGTAACCAGACTTCCATCAAGGTGCTTACAACATACTTTTTCATTTTTTTTTTTCATTTTACAATGTATAACGCCAAATAATTTAAGAATCTGACTGTTTACAGGGTTTGTCTTTATATATTCATCTTTATAATATCTGTAAGTTTTACATATTCTTTAAACCACCCTTTTTATGTGAAAAAGAGAGAAAATGTTTAAATAGTGTTTCAAATATATATTATATAGTAAAATACAAATTAACATTTTCATGGTTTTCTTTTGAGTCACTTTGGAGTCACATGGAAATCACTCACAGAGACTTAATGTGTAATTTTCAATAATCTTTTTCAAGCCTTGCAATGCTTAGATTATTTAACTGTATCTAAATTAGTTAACAGTACTTATGGCACAAATATCAGGATTTGACAAAAATGATGGTAAATTACACAATGATACACAATCTTGAAAACAATATTAACACAATAACACATGAAAGGCCTTTTTGGATGAGACTTAGTACCAGAAGTGATGCTAAGTTACACAATGACATCATAAATGATATAAGAGGCAAATACACAGATAATGTATGTTTTAAATATTATCAAGAGATAAGACAACAAAATTAACTTCGAGCCTGTAGGTTATTGGGGTTTTTCTAATTATGAATTTTAAATTTAAAAATATACCTCACAAACATTATTTCATCTTTACCATTCACCAGTTTTTAATGTAATAAGTTCATATTTACCTTCGAATGTACTTTCCGAGCACTTGCTTAAAATACAAGCAGTAGGAATATCCTAAACAAGCTGGCACCATTGAATATAAAAATCCAGCTTTTAAAGTTAGGTATCTTCACTACTGCTCCATGAATTTTAATGCAACAAAAGTGAGCAGAGGTTCTGTAAGATATCTTTCCAGTTACATGCTAACACATTACATAGTTTTAGAAAGATCACCATTCATCCAGTGCAAACTGCAAAATGTATCCGTAGTAAGGGTTGTCTGGAAATAAAAGAAATGATCACCATCTCACTATTTCTGTGTATATCTGTCCCATGAGGCAGTTGGTGGATAATAAAGCTGGTTATCCTTAGAGATTTGTCACTGATAGAGAGGCTATATCCCCTTTTGACTTGGCCAATAACAAACTTGATATTTAATCACTTCTCTCTCACCTGAGCGGGTGTGAGTTAGAATATGGCTGAAGACAACATTCAGGATACACTGACAGTCCATCCTGATATGGTCTTATGCCTGAAACATACGTTATTGGAGACGTTTACAAGTGTTGTATATGGGGTCTAATTCCTCCATGTACTACCAGACTTCTGTCTGTTAACTATGCATACTGTAGCATTCCCATACGGAATCTAAGGGAACCCATATAGAAGTTTTGAAATGTCTAATATTTCCGCCTACTGTTGGTGATATCAAGGTCATCTTCTATAGCTTGCCATAACTACAGGGTGCCTCTTCATTTCTGTTAGTATTCTATTACTTCTACTGTTATATTTATCCTATTCTGTATCCCCAGTCAAGTTATATGTTTGCCTCACTGATTTTGTAATTTTTGCTGCACCTTTACAGTATCTTTTCTGTGTGAAACTGTGGACATTGCCCCACTTCATTTCTATTCTCTTCTATAGCAGAACTTTTGAAAGTGCACAGCATTCTACCTCTGTTCTATAACTGCCAAAAATACTACCTATAGTTTAATTTGGGCATTAGCTGTCTAAATAGACATGAGAAGTTAACATATGACTAACTGAAATTGTCAACAAAGAGTTCTTTACATGTTACTTTGGAGTTAATGTAGAAATAAAGTCCGAGGTTTTGTGATTTATAACCCTAGATATATTGGGTTATAAATCACAAAACTGAGGACTTTATTTCTATTATAAAGACCGGTTTCATTTATTAATCCATAAATATTATTGTAAATATGCTTCAAAACACACCTAGTTGTCGCACTATATTTTGTCTGTATCGTTTGGGCCTGTATTATCGACGATCATCCAATTATTGCCTCAGATAATTGTACGCAAAAATATGCGCACTGCATTGTTTTCTGTAGTCTGCGCACTTCCGGTCTTTATAATAAAAAATAACATTTGTTTGTGTTATTTTTTCTTAATATTACAAACTTAAAGTGCAATAATATCAGTCCATATATTGATTACTTGCAGTATTACTGTATTTATAATTCTAGCGTTATCACTGGGCAATTAATTATTCTCTCTTTAGGAGTTTCCCTTTTCCACTTCCTTTCATAATTAATTAACTAGGTTACTACTTCTGCCTCTGTCAGGTTAAAGCAGCTTCCATTTTTTTGCTTAGCTACATCTACCGCCTTGCAAAATAATTTGGCAGCACCTTTAATTGGTGCAAGAATGAAGTAACTGAAGTTATCAGAATTGCTGATATCAAAATAATGACTTGTAAATGGTAGGCTGATTGGTCATTTGCTGAGTTAGAATTAATAGTAGTGCTATTATAGAAACCCATAAGGAATCCTGTGAACTTACCAAGATGTACACATCACAACTGTAATAGTATCTGTGTTTCTGTTTGTCTGTATACAGAAGATTGGATCTACTCATAAAACTAATCCTCCTTAAATGCTATAAATGTCGGTAAACAATTTAAAATTCAGGGGGTAGAATTTCTAAATGAATTCTTGCAGTGGCATGAGCCTTGTGTTTGCAATAGTCTGTTGTGAGTGATATCAGATGGATTACGTCTACACCAAAAGAAGATTATAAGGTCTAATTAAAGTTGCCATTAGGATATGAAACTGATATATAAGCTCAATGTATTGTTTGTTACAAGGTACCTGCTTTAAAGACCCCCAACCTTGACAGGTGAATCAAGTGTCATTGGATTCCATCGGGGTAGGGGGTGGGGAGGCTAAATGTCATTTGAAATCCTCTACCTCTACATTTGATTAACACAGCTACAAGTAAGATAATAGAAAATGTAAGGTCCAAAGGTTATTTTACTAATAGCCTTGAGTATGGTGTTATTATGATATTTATCCATTTTTAAAGGTGAGCAAAATGCAGTTTGTAGAACAATAACAACAATGGTAATAAAAATAAGTGATGCTATATTTCACAGAAAACTATTACCATGAATATACAACAGTAAAAATATCATTTTGACAAATAAGAGAATGCATACAAGTATGCGTCTTGCGACATCCGATGGTCACAGTCTTTTTCAAGAATGTGTAGAAGTTAATCTTATCGTGTGCTGCTCGAGGTCCCACATTTTGCGTAAACATACAAATCTAAAAAGAATATTTGGCCTCAGCTGTGATTATGATGGTCTAAGGATTTCGAAAGATCTCCGTGATGATGTACGCTCAGCTAAATCTCTCTCTTCATTAAGGATGCAGTTGAAAACCTATCTCTTTTCAAAAGCTTACCCACCCTAGTTTTTTCTTGTCTTGTTTTGGTCTTTCTCTGTGGTGCCAGCCCCTGTAATGTCTCTGATTTAATAATTACGATCTCTGCATCTTAGATTCTGTCAATAGACAGAGATTAAGTGCTATAAAAGTACTATTAGAAAAAAAATTAGAATTTTTCTGCTTTCTCATTTATGTTCACTTGTTAACATGCATCTTACTGTCATTTGCAGTACATGACTGCTGGTGTGTGACAGCGAATTTTCTTTCGCTCCGGGACCCGAAAAATCAGAATGAAAATAAAATTGCACGTCAAATATTCTTTATTGACTACATGAACTTAAATCATAATATTATGATAGAATATGTAAAATCTCAAATTTATTTTGAATTTGATTTCATAGACATTATATCAAAACTATAGCTGTGAGAGTTTTTTTCTGAACCTGTATTCACTGATTGTGATGGATAAAACAAAGTAAGATCTTGGATCAATAAAACAAACCCACTGATCATCTGTATTCATATTAGTGGAACCAGTCCACAATTGTTCCTATAACTTCTGCATTATTATACATAGTTTTTACTTCTGGTTCGTTGTAACTTGGCAGGAGATTAGGAAAATACAACTGCTTAACCAAATACTATAGTTTTCTTTTGTAGCTATCAAAAGTAGCCTTATAAAATCCTCAGGGTGGATTGTTGCCTATTTAAGTTGGTTAACCTGATAATATATATTTACGAAATGTAAGATGCTTACGAAGGCCGTATAAGGATTTATTGCTCCATGGCAGATTTACATATGGATTGGATGTGTCTTGCCCATAGGTATTAAATGTTTACATTGTCCTCTAATATATATCATCTTTTGTTTATTGTACAGAGTTATCCGATTAAAATTTTAATAATTAAAAATTTCCCGTACCAAGTGATTGCTTTGAATTTCTGAAAATATAATTTAACAACACAAATTAACACTGGTCATAAAACTATTTGATCCATTTTTCCAAATTTTACACATCATGGGCAAGAGGCCAGATTATTCTTTATAAAGATTCTATTAATTAAGGTTTTTAAAATGCTACACATATTTCTGGTGCACATATGTGTGTAAAGTGTTACACAGATTTTAATGTTTCAAGTCATAAATGTTATTATCCAATCACGTATGCAAGATGATATAAATCTGAAGACCTTTCTTATTTTGAATTTATGTTTTAATTTCAGAACTTAAAAATGTGTGCTATTTAATGCAAATACATGTGTTTACATAAAATGAAGAACTATCGATTGCTTGTTACCTCCGCTTGGGAGGTATTATATACTTTACTTTTGTCTGTTTGTCAGTTAGCAGATTTATGCAAATGTAACTGGTTGGATCTTCATGAAAAAAATGAGGGTCTTTGTCCAACTTATATCGCTTCAAATTTTGAGAGTGATCCAGATCACTGCCTACATAAAAAAAATATCGAAGATCCGGATGTTCCCATTTACTTATTCTTGGGCCATTTTAAAAATCATTTTAAAAATCAAATTGCCAAACTTTAATAAGCTCCTTGTTTGGAAACCAGTGTACAGTAAGAATTATTCTTTGATAACAAAGAATAGTTATCTAAAATTAGGAATCAATTTCTCACTCTCAGGAATCTTGGGTCTGTTCAAAATAAAAATGTAAAAAAAAATAACGTTGCTACACCTATAAAGCTCTTTAATTACATCTAATGA